>OY987328.1:41326335-42732448 GCA_963920685.1 Polydrusus tereticollis | reverse complement strand
GGCTTCACTCATATCCACAAAAAATACATCTTGTTGATTGATGACAAATCATCAATTACGTCATTGTTGTTGAAAGAAGTGGTAAACGGATGGTATGTATGCCATTCTTCTCGAATGATTGACTCATCACTATGTATTGGATTAAAAACCTGAAGTTTTTCTGACATGATAGCCGTAGATAGTTTGGCGAGAATACAAATAAGTTATAGCTGAAAACGTTGAGTGATCTCTCTAGCTTTCGATGCTCGAATGACTCTGCTAATGAAGCACCACTGTTTAAATTTTTTTAAATACTAGAACCATTTCGCCTAAGTTCTAGTCTAATTACAACTTCTTCACCTCTAAAATTAACCGGCCTCGAATCTTGATCCAATAGGGTGAGGGAAATATTGTAAATGCTCGTTTCTCTTACCGGTAGAAAAATTAAATTTCTTGGCTCGATATTTATACTGAAGCCAGGATCGACTGTTGAGAGAGAATTCGTATAAGGTATGTGAAGGATTATTTGTATAATACGAACCGGAAATAATATTGCACTCTATGCGTATAGTAACAACTTGTATTATTTCTACAGGTAGATCTGATTCATGCACAACACCTGCTGTTAGTTTACGTTGAGAAAAACCTAATAATCTTGCTATACTATCTTCTGGCTGAAAATTTAGGTCGTATTGGCTTCTCAACTCGCACCTTAGCGTATTATTATTAGGTTTCACCGAAAAGACGTGATTGCGCTCGTCTAAAGTAGCGTGTGAATCAAGAATGCGATCATGACAAACGTTTCGATATCCTGCAGTTCGTACGACCCCGTAGGTATCTTCAATATCTTTTCCACGTTATTTTCAGTATGGTAAATCTTGTTTTTTCCTGATTCAATGTTTGGAATAGTATTCCAAGTATTCAGCGATATAAGTGCAAGAGAGTATTCGTAGTTTGGGTCAAGTTCTATTGAAGGAACAAAGTGTGCTTCAAGCTGGTGAGAACGACCTTTTAGCGTAAACGTCTGAGACATGACTGTTGTAAGGGACTTTGAATGATATGTTTTATAGAGATTTATTGTAGAGAAAAGCCAATGCTAGATGTCCACAATTAGATGATCCAAAGTCCTGATACTGATCGTAATTAAAGCAAATTTTACAATTTTTCATATATTTTATAAATTCCTTGGGTGGTTTCAAATTGCCGAAACTATCGAAATAAACAACTTTATCACCGCGTTTCTTATAAGCTACCCAATGTGTTCCGAATCCGACGTTTCGATCTAAATTGACAACACCACACTCAGTATGGTTAGGTGATTTTGGAAGGGTATCTCGCATAAAGACCCCCCTAAAGTCGGGTATCTTTAATTGAGATGTATAGTTTTTGATGTCTTCATCGGTTAACGGGCGTTTGGGCAGCTTCAGTGGTAGTTTTTTGGCATTTTTCTTAAATATAATCCATACCCCGATTTATACTTCTTTAAATATAGACCGCTACCCTTTTTCCCTAAAGCAATGGCTTCCATCGTCTCATTGTGGCGTTTAGCTTCTTGAAGCTTGTCTCTCCCACTTGGAACATCATTGACGGTTTTTGCAATACCGGCCACCCCGCCGCTGAGAGCACCCAAAGCACTAAGCCCGGCAAATATTGGTATCAAAGGAAGGATCCCGCCAGTCTTAGGGAGTGGTATAACCCTCGGTATATTAATTTTTCTACGTCCACCGGCTTTCTTTATCGACATGCGTGCTGCTTTTAGTAAGTTACTCAAGGTCTTTTTCTTGGTTATATCACCAGCGCCGTGTTTACTAAGCTTATTCACAATCGAAGTCAAGCTTTTGCACCCCGCCCCCAACTTACGTTTAACCTTCATAGCGTTAGTGACTAGCCAAGCTGATGTTTTTTCGCCAAAACTGGAGTCGTTGGCTTTCACGCGCTCCCACGCTCTATTTTCAAGTATTTTATCTGCCTGATGTCTTTGTTTCAAGTCTTGAGACTGAGAGTATGCAATATCGTGATCTCGACAAAAACTCTCCAATTTATTTTTTGGGGGATCACCTCGAGCTAAACGTTCTTTTAATCGAGTGCCGGGACCACAATATGAATAACCAGGTAAATGAAGTTCAAACGGGAGTCGATTTATGGTACTATTTAAGACACCTGCACCCTGCAACGTTGTCATTACAAATAAAGTTCTTGAAGAGAAAAGAGTGTATTTATAGTAATGCGGAAGCAGAAACAAAAACACCACCTAAATATTCAAAATTTCGATATGCCCAAACAGAAACAAACTAACAAACACGGGCAGCTTTTTCCAAACACCATTAGGGCGTTAATATGTGGACCGAGTAATTGTGGAAAACCCAATGTAATGATGAGTCTATTAACTGACGCCAATGGTTTAAAATTTCAAAATGTGTACGTTTATTCGAAATCTTACAGGAAAAATATGATTTCCTCCGAGAAACATTGAAACATTGTCGTTTGGGGTATTTCACATATGGTGAGAATGATGATGTAATAGACCCGTCAACTGCTCAACCCGACTCTGTATTCATCTTTGACGATGTGGCTTGCGAGAAACAGGATAAAATTAGAAATTATTTCTGTATGGGCCGTCATAATGATATCGACTCATTCTATCTCTCGCAAACATATTCAAAAGTACCCAAACAGTTGATTCGCGATAATGCCAACGTGTTAGTTTTGTTTAAACAAGACGAGCTAAACTTGAAACATATTTATAGCGATCATGTAAACACGGACATGTCTCTCGATTCGTTTAAACGCATTTGCTCTGAATGTTGGAATGATAAATATGGGTTTTTAGTCATAGTAAAAGACAACGACATTAATAAAGGCAGATATCGTAGTAAATTCGATACCTATATAATACTATAACGTCATCATATGTAGTTAGTATCACCGTCATCATTGTAAAGTATAGACCATTTAGTCGCAATGTCTCGACAATTTAACAGCTATGATAAGAATGTTAAACGTCGAATAATTGATGCCTCTAATACAATAAGAAGAAAATACTTGGCTTTAAAGCTGGAAAGAAGCGAAGAAGATGCTGCGCTTAACAAGTTTTTAACACCAGTTACTACCCCGCTAAATATGCTTGTACCGCTTATGGAAAAGAGAGCCAAGAAGCCAAAGATTAAAACTGAACCGACAGAGACGATTGTAAAAACAAAACCAGAAGAAGTTCAATTTTTGCCCAGAGAAGCGGAAGTTAGGTATGGAGATTTGGTTGATAATGAGGAAATCGAGGATGATGTGTTTGAAGAGAATACCCCACAAGATTTAAAGGAGGTATTTGAAACTACTATGAGAACGAATCCGGCAATTTTCGAGGAATTTACCAGTCAATATCCTCCAATTTATCACGAATATTTAAAAATGTATTGGACAAGTTCCCCTGATTTGGATGACTCACAAGGTCTAACATACAATTTTGAAAATGGTAAATGGACAATGGGTTCTCTGTCGGTGGACTTTTTGCAAAATGGAGACATTAAAGTAGGCGATGTCGCTTATCCAGGAAGTCAGGGTCTATATGAGTTATTGTTTTTAAAGAATCCCATCAATCGTAAGAAAGATGATGAGGTGCATTATAAAGACATATTAGTGCGCACTAATGCATATAGGCGGTTAAGTAATGGTCAACTAAAAGGAAGCAAATCGGAAAAATATAAAAATATTATTAGACCGCTACTAACATCTTCAACACGAGGATCAACGTCCTTGTTGCAATCATCAGCATCTTCTCATGCTAGAAATCTTAGAAGTTCTTCGAACAAAACACCGCCTATTAGTAGAATGCCTGTAACAAGATCTAAACTGAAATCTGGGAATGCATTAATGGAGTACAACGAAAGACCAAAGGAATTTGTATATTACGACGATGTAAATGAACTAGTTGAGCGAATGAAGAAGCTTGAAGCCTCCGAACATGTTGGTAATAATAATAATTGGAACGAGATTCAGAATATTTTACAGGAATTGCAGAGACTTGGAATTATTGAATTCTATAAATAAACATGTAATTCCTTAAAAGCATCATTAAAGTATTAATCATGAATAAGTTTGGACGTTCTTTACCTTCCCCCTACAGGGTTCCGAGAGTTTTACCAGCACCCACCATACTTTCCTTCACTAGGGATGGTGATTACAATTTTAGGGAACATAAGCTTTGTAACGTCAGTCCCCCAACAGATGATACAGATGCTGTTAATAAAAAATTTTTAGATGATGCAATTTCTGTTCTTTACATGAAAATTATTGCTTCTTCAAACGAGTGTGTTAAGCTGGTTAACGATACTACCAATAACATCGAAGGTCGCATGAAGGCTGTATCTGCAGAATTACGCGATTTAAATGATCGTTTGCTAAAGTCTTCTACCAGTATTTCAAGAATAACAAGAGATATTTCAACAATTAATGATCGTTTTAATGCAATTGATGTTAAATTGAAATTAGTTGACAATTACCAGCAAGAAGCCATGAAAATAGTGCAACCAGAGTTCGATAAACTCAAGGACCTCTTACATAGTTACATGCATGTAAAAATCGAAAATTCTTTTGCACCTTTAGCTGCAGAGTTGAAGAAACTTGATGAAAAAGTAACTAAATTAGCAGAGGCGCGAGAACAGGTTGTTAAAGAGTTACACGCCCCAGCTCGTTCGAAATTTAAACGTCGTAGATTTATCCATTATGGTTTAGATGATACATTTGCATCCGATCTTGCGCAACTCGATCAATATGCGCGCGAAAATAGGGGGTATAAATACATACTTGTTGTTATCGATTCGTTTTCGAAATTTCTCTGGGCAAGACCCATAAAGACGAAAACTGCTCAAGAAGTAACCAAAGCGATGGAAAATATTTTTAGACACTCCAAGCGAATCCCGAAAAAGTTAGTTACAGATAATGGAAAGGAATACTACAATACAAGTTTTCAAAATCTTATGAAGACGCATAAAATACATCATTATAGCACTTTCAGTATCTTGAAGGCTTCAATTGCGGAGCGAGTAATTCGAACAATTAAAGAAAAGCTTTTTAGATTGTTTACTTTAAATGGAAATCATCGATGGATTGATTTGTTGGAGGAAATCGTGAATACATACAATGCTACTAAACATCACACGATTGGCATGAAGCCGTCGGATGTTAATAAGAGTAACGCGGATAAGTTATTAAACTCTGTATATACACATCTAAAGGTTGTGGGGAAACAAAAATTTGGGGTTGGGGACATTGTTCGTATAAGTAAATCCAAGCATGTCTTTGAAAAGGGTTATGTACCTAATTGGACAACCGAGCTTTTCAAAATTTCCAAGGTTAATATAACAAATCCTACAACCTATATATTGGAGGATATGCAGGGTCGACCAATCAGTGGAGGATTTTATGAAGCGGAATTACAGAAAACTAAACAGTCCGATGTATTTCTTATTGAAAGAATTATACGGAAAAAGGGGAAGAAAATGTTTGTCAAGTGGCTTGGCTTTGATAATTCACACAACAGCTGGGTGGACATGATAAAAGATGTTGTTTAGTTTGCTAGAATTGAGTGTTATGCAGACTCATTTGGATAAATACGTCATATTTCGTAATAATCAGCTAGTATTATAGTATAAGATGTACTGCAAACAGTGCCACTGTGAGGTGACTAAAGGTCATAATCGTACAACGAAACATAAGGAAAACTGTGGGGAGATTGTAGGCTCTGGTATTAAACTTATTCAAACAGCTTTTAAGAATAGAGTGAATACCTATCACATATCGACAAATAATAATTTGACTGATGTTAAGCTGTTCCTGAAAGACTTGAAACATAAGGTTCTAACGGTGTTAGCGGAGCAGTTGAGTCTTCATCGAGCTATATCAATGAATATGGAACTTTATGGTGTATATCTACAACCATCAACGCAGGAACAAGAAATTAAATCATTTAATTCGAGATATAGCGTGATTCATCCAGGTACTAATTTAGAACATGTGTTTGAACTATATAAAAATAACCTACTTAAAAAAGCTTTAGAATTTACCGAGATGGGTAGCGGGTGGGCCTTGTCGCAACTTTTATTCCTAGAACTTAATATTAATAAATATTCAGGAGTGGGGTAGTCAGAGTGTAGTCGATAATTTGCTTGGACGGTTTCAGTACTTATTTAGTCATGGGCGAATACGTTGTTGAAGAAGATTCAAGAAGTTTGTCTCCTTGGAGATATCTTGATAGCATGATATTAAGAAGTAGAGAAGACATTAAGAATGAGAAAAAGCTGTTGAACGAGGTGCATTATTCCGCTGGAAATTATAAGATAATCGTTGGCCTTAGTGTAGCTAGAGGAATGGTGCCGAGTGTGAAGTTAATAAATACTGTTTTAAATTTACCTGAGGAAAAAGTTGCAGCATCACTAGCCAATTTCGAGTGGCATGAGTTTCTCGAAATCGCGTCCAAAATGGTTGAAGATGATACATTATTAAGAATTGATTCTGAAACTGAAAATTTTACAGTGTCGTCCGTTACATTGTTGAGTGAAAAAATAATAAATCTTGTGTGTAATAATACAACGTTATGTTTCTGTTCTCACGACATAACCTCATTTGTTAGTATAAGTCACATTATTAATTATAGATTGAACCTGATAAAAAATTTAGATTTTATGGCATTTTATGATAACTTTTTAAATTATATGAACATTAATGAAGACATCCAAGGAAACTTTTTTGAGATTATTAAAAATATTTGTAGTTTAAACATGTCTGAACAAGCTATTTACATGTTGGAACTAATACACTTTAATCCCAAGAAGGTACTAGATGACTTTGATAGAATACAAATGTGTAATATTTGATGATAATAAATGTATATTAACCCGTTTTATTGGTTTTATTTCATAGTATTCTTACAACACTTTAGATAGCAACATCTCCTAAAATGTGTGGAGATGATGGTTATAGTTTGCTTCGTAATTTTGAAGATAGGCTAATTACGTTCGCTAATTGGCCTAGCAAGCTCAATCCTGAAGAGTTGGCAAGTGCGGGGTTTTATTACACTGAGAGATTGGATATTGTCAGGTGTTCATTTTGTTATTGTGAGTTTGATAGTTGGTATGTGGGAGATGATCCTTTGAAAGATCATTATAAGAATGTCAAGCATTGTGAGCTAGCTAAAGTCTTATGGAGATGCCGCCAATTGAGAAAAAATAAACCGATAAAGTGTACAAAAGAGAAGAAAAACAAGAGTTTCTCATATACCGACGCCATTTGTGTGCTAGTAATATTTATAATTTTTATGAGCGTCTGGTACCAATCTCGTGAAGTAATAAAGGTTTTAGGGAATGGAATTTAGATCATTCTGCCTACAGTCATGGCGGCGTTAAGTTCATCCTATATTCTCTTGACTGCCTTAGTACAAAATGTGTTTTACGTTTACGCTCCGTATAATGTATTGAATGCATCGGTAATGTTGGGAACTCCAACCTTTTCTGCAAACAACACATGGCTTCAAATGACATATGAACAAATTGATAATAGACATACGGCTGTTTTTAAATCAAACGCTCCAACAGTTGGTGATTTACGATATAAGGTTAGGTTTCAGTTTAGAGACCTGACTTTTGGCGAAACCGAGTGGAGGACGCTAATAAACCAAAATGCTTCTCACAATTCTCCAATAGTGGATGGATATGCTGGAACACATGGTGTGCTTAGTTTAATTGTATTTATATGCGTATCTTGTACCATTTTACTAATTAATCTATTGCATACCTTTATTAAGTCAAGGTATAGATAAATAAATAATTTTCTATAATTTTGATGTCTTTTCTTTTATTTAATATATAACCCATATCCGCGAAACAATTTTTTTTCTCGCACATGCGGACTGTTAAATTTGGTTCTATTTACTCAATTAACCCCGTTCCTTTTCTAAACAACTTATGACGTCACCCCAAACACGCGACATGTATTAGCTATACTAAGGTTACAATTTCGTCGGGAATATATATTTTAGGGAATTTATGGGGGATCTGGGAGGTCTTTGTATACTTACTTTATATCTTCCCTGTATAGATTTTTGTATAAAATTATGCAAGTAATTATCTGTTTAAGAAATGCATTTTTGCATATAAATGACCCAATATTTGTTGTTGTAAATTACCTGTAGCCAATTAGCATAAATAAATCATTATCTAGACAAGCCTCGTGTATAATTAATGGTTTGCATGTTGATTATACATTCGCATCGCACTCGTCAAGGTTATTTTCCATCCTTTGAACTGACAATCGATTATTAAAATTCAATTAAAAGCTTGAAGGATATAATAAAATTTGAAATACAGGGGGGATCTTCAAAATACTTTTGTGATTTGGCTCGATCAACCCCGTCCTTTTTATAAACAACTTATTACATCACCCTAAGCACGCGATATGTATTTGCAACCTTTCACCCTCCTGCCGTTAGGGCATTAGCTATACCAACTTTGGCCCTATTGGCCCGATCAACCCCGTTCTTTTTTTAAACGACTCATGACGTCACCCTAAACACGCGATATGTATTTGCAACCTTTCGCCCCCCTGCCGTTAGGGCATTAGCTATACCAACTTTGGCCCTATTGGCCCGATCAACCCCGTTCTTTTTTTAAACGACTCATGACATCACCCTAAACACGCGATATGTATTTGCAACCTTTCACCCTCCTGCCGTTAGGGCATTAGCTATACCAACTTTGGCCCTATTGGCCCGATCAACCCCGTTCTTTTTTTAAACGACTCATGACGTCACCCTAAACACGCGATATGTATTTGCAATCTTTCGCCCCCCTGCCGTTAGGGCATTAGCTATACCAACTTTGGCCCTATTGGCCCGATCAACCCCGTTCTTTTTTTAAACGACTCATGACGTCACCCTAAACACGCGATATGTATTTGCAACCTTTCGCCCCCCTGCCGTTAGGGCATTAGCTATACCAACTTTGGCCCTATTGGCCCGATCAACCCCGTTCTTTTTTTAAACGACTCATGACGTCACCCTAAACACGCGATATGTATTTGCAACCTTTTACCCTCCTGCCGTTAGGGCATTAGCTATACCAACTTTGGCCCTATTGGCCCGATCAACCCCGTTCTTTTTTTAAACGACTCATGACGTCACCCTAAACACGTGACATACATCAGCTGTCGATTTTGACAGGTGACATCTGACAGTTCTTAATTGACAGGTGACAGGTGTCATTTTCGAGTCATGCGCAAGAACCCATTTCATAGACCCCAACTACGCATGCGCAATATCCTAGGCCCATTGGTTCCGGAGATATGAGTCATAAAAAACTCCTCCGAAAATTAACATTGGAGGGCCCTATGATGGTGAATCCCCCAATTATTACTACTGCCTTTATAAACCTAAAGTAAAATATGATGAAAAAGTCATATCATAACAATTGATTTTTTTGAGAAAATCCTTATTCATTAAGGAATTACGGGAAAACGCCATCTAGTGGCCACCATCAGGATCAATATGGTATAGTTAATAGATCTACGTGTAGAGGAGAAGAAGGGCTTTTTTTCAAGACCAAGTTGAATAAAATCGGTTTATCCAAAGCAGAGAAATCAGCGTTTGAAAGAAAAAAAGTTTGACCTTCTCCCACCACTTTTTTATTGAAAATAGAAAAAAACGATTCCTAACATAAAGTTGCATAATTTTATGAAGAATACAATGCTTATATTTTTACCATATTTTTATTAAGAAAAATCAAGAGAAAATCGGCATTTCTATTTTGAAAGTTCTCTTACGCCCCCTAGCTGTCATTTTTCGAACTTGAAAATAATTTTCAGCAATTTCTCTTGGCCGCTTTTATCGATATATATTTTTTCCCGAAGTCCTAGTGTTATTAATTTCTGAGATATAGCCGATTACCTCCTTATGTGGAACACCCGGTACATTATACAGACTTAATTGTACTACAATCCTCTATTGCAGTGTTTCGAAATACTGGTATCAAGGATATACACTCTTATTATAACAAAAGTGTGAGCAAATCCTTAAAACTAACCGATTTGCTATATACAGAGTTGCTCCTAAATCATACCTAAATGGGCTTTTAACAACTTAGTAAATTTGTCATTTGTCGTTACAGACTTAATGTTATCATACCTTGTATTAGTTTGTATGCTTAATATATATCGGCTCAAGTAAACCTTTATTTGTTCTGACATTTCCATGATAAATATTGTAAGTATTATACTATTAAATATTGTATAAGTATATTTTTAGATTCATAACTTTAAAATAATAATTTTTTGAAGTGTATCTGAATAAAAAGGTTATTAATTAGTTTTATTATTTTTCAAAACTGGTGAATCACTTCTGTTTACCTACCTTGCTGGCAGTTAAATTATGAATGTTTTAACATACACCTACAACATCCCTTATGTGAAACAGCTTGTAGTAACCTTTATTTTTCTGTGGCTTGTAGTTTCTAAAAACTGGTGTCTGTCTGTGTATGAAAATACTGATACCACTTGCATAATATAGTCGGCCACTAACTAAAATAAATACTTATAGGTACGTACCTATCTCAATTAAGTATTTATTGCATTGTCCCCTATAAAACACAAATTTAGAAAATGTTTTTGGCGCAGATACTATTAAATTAGTCTGTGTCTAGGTACAGGACAAACGGCTAGTTTGTAGTTAAACATGTTGAATGTATGCATACCGTTATTGATATTCTTTAGTTTACTTATCTTGAGTTGTATAGGTTCGGTTTATTTTCAAAAATATAGTTTAAAGTGAGGATGAACTGGAGAATGCAGTTAACCATAATCTATAGACCTATAGACCTGAGCATTAATGAGTTAGTAAAAAAAATAACATTTATAAATTAAAATTCAATATAGGTATTATATTTTTTCAGTGGATTTCTTTGCAAATTTGTAATAGGTATCAAGAGTATTCACTGGAAAATGCTCCTTTAAATGTGTCCTACTTGCTTTCTTACAGTACAGGCATGATACGTTTTAGTATCATGCAGTACTAACCCCGTACTGCAGTACAGTAGAATATACAGTATCCTCGAATGTTGGTCCTTAAGAGTGTAAGTCGGTACATGTATGTGTGTCTCTGGGAGGGTATACAGCTGATATCAGCAAAACTACTTTGCATCTGCTATGCAATTTAACTGGCCAGGGTTTCTCTTCTCACTCTTATGAGGCAAGATATAAAAGTATTCGTACTTATTATTGTAATTGCATGTTATATCTTAATTTCATATTAATATCACGACTTTACTGTTGCATATTGTATTTTTGAATCCTATGTAGGTATCTTTTTAATTTAAATATTCTAAATAGGGTAGGGTGGGCTAGGTCCGGACATTTTTTTTTAAATGGCCATAATTTTGAAATCAGTTACATTTAAATTAAATCGAAAATATTAGCAGAACCGCAGATTCATTTTTTATAAATTTAGCGACTATACCTTTCTGCCAAAAATGCGTTTCTTGTCAAATAGCGATTTAAAAAAAATGCAATTTGTCCTATTCTGCCCCATAGTGGGGTACTGACGGACACACCATGAGGAAGGTCCGGACACACATTAAAATACCTATATTAAGGTGAAATGACGAATGAATGACGACCCTTGCAAGTTTAATAATATTTTATTAATCAAGTCGGCATATAATATGTTATTGGACATTATATGAAAACATATTTACATTAAATTTTAAAATTCCTGCTGTCCTGGATGTTCCTGGCAAATCTGTGTGTTTTGGCAATTTGCTTACCACATCTTTTCTGGAAATAGTTGAAATATCCTTAACATTTGGAAAGTAAAAGCCACTTTTATACTTCCTCAAAAAATTGACCAAATAGTCTCCAATGTCGAATATTTTGTCCACTACTCCAATATAGTAAAGTGTTCTCTTTTTGGTTGAGAATCTCACAAGAAGATAGTCGTCAAATTCGATTATTTGATCGTCCAAAATCTGATCGATAGCGTCATAGTTCGATTCAATATTCATCTCCATTTCTGAATCCGAAGAAATATTTCCCAAGAAATTTTGTTTTCCTGTCAAATTGCCTGGTAATAATTCTATGTCTGATTCGGAAGAACTTTCATAAGCAATTTTTCCCTTTTTTTCCTTGCTAGTTGATTCGGGTTTTTTTTATTGGCGCAGAATCATCTGATATTTTTCTTTTGGTATTTTTTTTCTCCAACTTTTCTTTACGGATTTTTTCTAATTCTTCAATTCTGTACTTATCGGGCGTGCTAGTACAGATTCTCGACTTGCCCAACCGCGATTTTTTGTTTGTTTTACGAGCGGGGGCTTTAGGATAGGGTCTCATATTTACAACAGATAATATATTGATTTTTGGCTTTGTGGCTTTTTCAATGATCCCAACCAATATTGACCTTATCATCTTCTCCGCACTTTCGTTCTCGTTGTAAGCAGTGGGTGTATTCAATACTGATGTTGCAATAGATGTGTCATTAGCGGCCAAGGACGTGTCAGGAGTATCGGCATTATCTTCAGGATTTGAGCGATCAGTTGCATATTCTCCCATGAAATCGTCATCACTGAATATCATAGAATTAGTGGGCCATATTCCGGTGCTTTCAAAACTCTTTAAAATATTCTTTGGGGTGAAACTTTGTAAAAAAGGGTCCGATGTTAAAATGTAATCATTAAATGATGCTTTACATCTAGTTTTAAAGGGACCATATTATATTTCCCTATCAAGCGGCTGCATTTTGTGCGTGCAGTGAGGGGGAAAAGAGAGTAACATAATACCATTTGTCCGACAGTAATTAACTGCTTCAAGGCTTGTATGGGTCTCGTGATTATTTATCAACAAAAGTATCTGGCTAGCAGGACTAGAACCAGTATGTTTTTGAACGTGCTCTAACAGTTTTCACAAATAATTTTGAGGTTATCCAATCGGAGTTTTCAGCATATCCGATTGCACCAGGCACAGCACCAGTCATAAATTGATCTTTCATTCTGACTCTTGGGAATACATATAATGGAGGAATTGTTTTTCCTAACGCCGAAATTGTTCCGCACATTGTTACCAAAGAACCTCTTTCTCCTGAAACACATTGACCTACGCTTTTGGCGCCAGTCTCAGCTATTACTTTTGGAGCCTGTAGAATGGTTGTTACACCAGTTTCATCTGTGTTACATATTTTATGCGGCGGAAAATGATATTTCGTTTGTATTTCTAAATAATTTTTAAAAAAGAGATCTACGTTTGATTGATTGAAGCATGAAGCTTGTGGAAAGCTTGTATTCTCTGGCTTGCGATATGAAAGACGAGGGTGCCGACTCATAAACGAACGCATCCAGTCCACTCCGACCATTTTACTCTCATCCTAAGTTTTTGGATACTTTTTACCTAGACGAGATGCAAATTCGTAGGCCAATATTCTAGCTGACTTATAAGTTAATTCATAAAACATCTTCGAAGAGTTCTTCATATATTCTTCCAATTCGGTTTCTTCTTTTGTAAAAAAAACTTGTGTTGTGGGATGTTTGCTTCTTTCGTCATCATAATTTGATTCGCTTTCGTTTCCGGAGTCGTCAATGTTGTTTATTCCCTTCTGACGTGCCTGTGAAACATTCTCTTGTAGGGTGGATTTTGGAATATTAAACCGACTTGCAGCTGTTCTCACGGACATCGTACCTTGTAGCACACATTTTATGGCGTTCCTCATTACCTCCTTAGAGACGACTGGATGGTTTCTCTTCTTTTTGTACTTTCTAACCATTCTGAAACAAAGAACAACACTAAATAAAACAAAAATCGAATTAAATTTGCGTGGGGCAGGTTCGAACAGTCCGAAACTGCCCCATGAAATATGTCCGAACGTGCCCATATTACCAAGTGCATTTCTGGCGGCAAGAAATCCCTAAATGCATTTGTATTTCAATTCATCTTGAGGTTAAGTGTTGGAAAACAAGTTTATATTTATAAATTTGGTGAATATCTTACCTTAAATTTATTGGTACCCTAAAATATATCTTGATAACATTTTTTTTTATTATGATAATTTACTAGACATTATTTCATAATTAAAAACTTTAAACAGTAATAAAAAAAATGATGTGTAATAAATTTTAAGGTTTTGATTTAATTTGGTTGTAACATTACAATATTGTATTTCAGGATATATATTTTTAAAAAGGTTACAGATTATTAACTGCTCATATTTAATTAAAAAAAAGCGTGTTAAAGCACTTCGAGGTCCCTTACCTTTCCGTCAGACCCGAAGCCTTGCTGAGGAGCCTTAAACGTAAGAATTAAAATGTATTTTCAAAAATTCCCGCGCATTCTTTCAGGCGGTATGTCAGATTTCTATAATGCCATCATGACATTATCCGTAAAATAAAATTCTATTTTGTCGGTCGATTAGGGAGCCAGTTGGCTCATAGATGGTCTATGTCTCGAAACTTCAACATTGTCATAACATTTCTCTAACTTTTATTGTTCTGTGTTAGCTGCAAGAACAATAAAGACAGGTGTAATGTTCTTGGTTCGTTGTGTAACAATGTAGTCAGGATACGATAAGAAAACGACAGTATCTAGTTCTACATAATAAATACTATATTTAATCAGTCTTCAATTCTCCTATATATACAATGTTACAATGTACGAGGAACAACCTTTCAAGTAGTTGTCCTCGGTCAATTACCGTTCATGTTATCAATAATATAATACGATACATTAAACAACACATTCCTAATCTAAACATAAATGGATCAATGGCACCTCCAGCATTGGCTCACCGATGGTCAATTGCCTAGTGAACTTGGTGGCGCCATTTAGCCATTACACCTCCCTGGGAGAATCAAAAGAAAATGTTTTTGGTAAAATATTTTCCTTTTCCTTGATTTATTTAACTAACACACGTTTTTGTTATGTGTTATGTTTTTATAATACATATGTTTGCATAATAATATTGTTACTTAATAATAATATAGGAACTATAAACAATGTTGCTTATAGTACGGTTTAATTAAATTTTTGTGTACTTCCCTTAGTTTATTACTTATACATATAACTAAATTTGTATTCCTATCTACTAATACTGTATAAGGACCTTTATACAATGGTTCTAACTTATTATCTTGACTTGAGTTTTTTAGTAAAACTAATGCTCCCTTATTATAACTAACATGTTTACAATTTCTATCGAATATCTGTTTTTGCTTTGCTTTTGATACTAGCAAGTTATTTCTTGCATCATTCCATGCTATTTGTAATCTGAATTTTAATTCTACTGGATAATTATCAAAATTATATACTGGGTCAATGGAATTGTCAATATTTGATGGAATTATGCTCGGTTTTCCAAAAACAAGTTCGAAAGGTGTGTAACGTGTTGACGTATTTACTGTGTTATTGTACGAAAAACACCAAAAAGGAACCCAATCGGTCCAATTATCGGTTTCACTCGACAATTTCATTCGTAGATACGAACCTAAGTTTTTATGCGAATTTTCTAACGCTCCTAACGTCTCGTGATGGTAAGCCGTTGAATTTAACTGTTTAATATTTAACAATTTACATGAATTTTTAAAAATTTCTGACAAAAATTCCGTTCACTGATCTGTTACTATTTCCTTTGGTATACCATACCTCAAAACAAAATTGTTTACGAAAGATTTTGCAACAGTCTCTGATTCTTTATCTGGTATAGCATAACATTCGACATACTTTGTAAGATCGCAATGTAATGTTAGAATATATTTATTACTATATATATCGACCGGAAGTGGTCCTACTAGATCTAAAAAAACTTTTTGAAATGCTGAAGTCGCCGTAGTGGTTACAACCATTGGCTGCTTTACACATTTCGAATGCTTATGTCTCTGACAATTATCACATTTTCTAATAAACTCTATCACATCGTTTTTTAACCCTGACCAAAAATATTGTCTCTCTATGTTATTATACATACGCTGGACACCAGCGTGTCCTCCAGTTGGTAATGTATGATAATCATTAACAATCAACTGCCTTAGTTCCCTATCATCTATATGCTGTACATTTCTAACAACATTTAGTTTTAATTTTATTTCTGTCATTAATTCTTTAAGTTCTCCTATTTTTCCTAAAATTTCAGTACTTTTCGCATTTTTAATAACATACAGTTCCGGAACATTATTTTCTGCGCATATTTTTCCCAAACGCGTGATGTACCTAAGTCAATTATACTGATCGGTAAGTCTGGTCTAAAAAAAATTATTTGTGAATTCACATCATAAACGAAATTTTTATAGTACTGTTTACATTCTCCTAGGAATTTAGCATTTTTAAACTCTGAATCTGACATCAGTCTTAACTCAACTGTGTCACTTGGGCGCTTTAGTACTTCCACTACTACAGGGTGATCAATCCTATCGGTGTCAGTATCGCTTCCCCTAACTCCTGTTTGTCTGTTCCTAGCTTGAGCACGCGTCATAACATTTATACTTTCACTTACTTTTGCGCTCATTTCTTTTAAGTCTTTCACATTCATGCTTACTCGTGATAACGCATCAGCTGTTACATTATCCGAGCCTTTTACGTAATGTATTGTAAAGTCATACTCTTCCAAAATTAACCTGAATTTTGTAAGTCTACTTGAGGGATTTGTCATATTAAATAAATATATTAACGGTCTGTGATCCGTTAGTATTTTAAATTTCTTGCCAAATAAATATGGCCTAAAATGTTTCACTGCCCATACTATGGCTAAAAGTTCTTTTTCGATAGTGCAATAATTTCTTTCTGCCTTATTTAAACTTCTTGATGCAAAAGCGACAGGACGGTCATCGGAGTTTGACAAAACTACCCCTAATCCTGTACCACTTGCATCCGTTCTGAGTATAAATTCATTCTCGGCTGAAAAATCTGGATATTGTAAAACTGGTGGGTCGACTAATGCTTGTTTTAGTCTTTCAAATGACTTTTCGCATTCGTCGTCCTACACGAAAGCTTTTCCTTTCCTAGTTAAATTATTGAGAGGTTGAGCTAACGCGGAAAAATTTTTTTATAAATTTCCTATAGTAATTCGCGAAAGCTACAAATCGTTTCACTTCATCTGTACTCTTAGGCTTTGTGTAGTTTGACATTGCTACAGTCTTTTCTGGATCTGGTGATATACCTTCCGCCGAAATAACGTGTCCTAGATATAAAATTTCCTTTTTTAATAATTCATATTTACTCGGGTTAAGTTTTAAATTTACTTTCCTGAGTCTTTCCAAAACTTTTACTAAATTTATATTATGATTTTGTAGTGAATTTCCAAATACAATTAAATCATCTAAATAAACAAAACACGAGTCACTATTTAATCCTGACATAGCTATTGTCATTAATCGAGAAAATGCACTTGGACTAATTTTTAACCCAATAGGCAAACGTTTAAGCTGAAATTGCCCCTTGTCCGTTGAAAATGCGGTACAAGGCCTGCTCTTAGGGTCTAATTCTAATTGGTAGTACCCCTGAGCTAGATCTAGGTGAGAAAAATATTGGGCTCCGGATAATGAATCTAAAATTTCCGTGATATTAGGCAAAGGCCACTTCTCATCCTTTATCTGCTTGTTTAGTAAGCGATAATCCAAAACTACCCTTAACTTTTTTACCCCATTATGATCTGCCTTTTTGGGCACTATAAGTAGTGGTGAATTCCATTCTGAAACTGCTCTTTCGCATATGTCATTTTGGATCATAGTGTCGATTTGTTTATTTATCTCACTTTTCTGTGCATGTGGTAACCGGTATGGTTTTACATACACTGGACTGGCGTCATGTTTTAAGTGAATTTTTTGACGGTATAAATTAGTTAGTGTTGAATCATCTTCTTCTAATTGAAAAACATCAGCGTATTTCGCACAAATTTTTTCAATAGAAGTTTTTTCTTCCCTACTTATTGACTGAGCATTTACCCACTCCAAAACCTTTTCTACACGATTTACAGATATTATACATTCATCCTTAAAACTACATATCCTAAAAGCTGACGAGTTTTCTGTTTTTGGTTGAAAATTTTTTAACCTGACTTCTCGTTCGTTTACGTTTAATATTTTTACTGGTATAAAATTTTTCTCGGGTTTTACTATAATACTGGCCACAATCACTCCTTCACACAATTCTTCATTCAAAATTACACATTCATCGGTGCTTTCGGTATAACAATATTTTATTACTTCACACCGATGTGGTATAATCGTATAATCATCGCTATTAGATTGCAATGATGTTTGAATTTTTCTGTCCTCGTTATAAAATGATATTGTGAAATCTTCATAATTTATTATTGCTCCCGTTTTGATGAAAAAATCTGACCCTAATACACCATGTATACTAGAGTCGAATTTATCAACGACACAAAATTTATGTTTAAATTTTTCGTTATTAATAGAAAATCAAATATTAGCTGTTCCCCTTGAAAATGTAGATCCCGTAACACCTTTAATTTATATTTTATAAGATGTGTCTATTTGACATCTTTCCACATAATCAGCAAAAATACAACTTATACTAGCCCCTGTATCTAGCAAAAATTTTAACTCATTCACTCCATATTTTACGTATATATAATTTAATGCGTTTATATTATAACTACTACCTATTTTGTTGTCATTCACACCTAGACACGAAAAAACTGCTTACTCGTGTCACGTTCATCGTTTACAACATACGCTCGGCGCGTAAAATTTTCTTGACCTTGACCTCTACTGTTGTGTTTGTTTTTCTGATTTTGCCTAGCCATGTGATTTGGTTTGTAATTTGGTTTGTAATTAAATTTTTCGTTTTTTCTGTTTACACCGTGACCTCGCGTCAAAGATCTATGTGTATTATTAAAATGTTTATTTTTCCCGTGAGTGAAAAGTAGATTGTTATTTGACTGAATATTAACATTTTTTACTATTTCTTCCTCTTTGGCTGCTATAACAGCATCCTTTAAATTTGAAAAATTTCTAGCTTTAACTATAGTTCGTAAGTCGTTGTCCCTAAGTCCGTAAGCAAACGTACTTATTGCAATTTTCTGGTCAGTCCATAGAGGTTGCGTCGATATTGTTGCCACGGTAACGAAACAATTGAAATGCGTTGTTATTACTACGCCGCGGTTGTCAGATTAAAACTTTTGCTGTTGAGCTGTCTCGCTATATTTTTTTTTGATCCCCAAAAAATGTGTTTTTAAGTAAGGTCTAATCTCTGACTATTACATATTTTGTGGCTGACAGTGCTCGTGTACTCAGTGAAGCTCATACCCTCCTCGTATACAGGAGTAGGGAAAGCTTGGGAGAAGCTTTTCACCCCCCACTCCTTGACCTTGAATGACCTTGGTTGCAAACGTATGCAGGTGTTCATTTGACCTTGAATGACCTTGGTCGCAAATTTATTCATTTATTTATTTATTTCAATACACTGTTTTACAGTTTCCCAGTTACAAAACAGGTACAAAACAATTTAATATTATAAACTTAATAACTAATGTATTTAATCTGAATTCTTACATTACACAATATACATGTCAATAAAGTTAATAATAGGTAATATAGAAATAACAATCAACAAAAAAAGAAAAAATGGCGGCAGAAGGCGTACACAGGTGGCTGTAAAAATGATTCTTGATCGTGCCCGGGCTGCAGTTGAAAATATCATATGCTATGATGTTTTCATTGTACAAGCTACAGATTCTGTTGAGAGGCGCATATTTAAATACATTTGTTCGAAAGTTAGGTAGGTAAAATGTGTCAGCATACCGCGAATTCAGGGATGGAATTCTAATGTTTAGTCTGTGTAGTAGCTCTTCACAGATTAGTCGATTATTAACTAACTTGTATAAAAACAACTGGCCAAAACATCTGCGCCTGTCAGACAGGTTGACGAGAAAAAACCTCTGCAACAGCCGATCATGTGGAAAGCCCCTAAAGTGGTAGACCCCATCCGATCTGAACCACAAAGCCTTCGCGAATCGTCTCTGAACAGATTCAATATTATCTATATGTGCTTTATAATAGGGAGACCAAACCACCGATGCGTATTCCAATTTAGATACAACAAAAGAGAAAAATAAAGTTTTTAACGGAACATCACTCTGAAACTCCTTTGTGGCCCTCAAGACAAAACCAAGTAATTTATACGAGGCAGACACAGTGTCTTCGATATGAGAAACAAAGGACAGTCCCTTATCAAAAGTTACTCCTAGATCTTTGAACACCTCAGGTCGTTGCAGATTGACGCCATTTATGTTATGATTGAAATGAATGATCGTGTTCTTATTAGTGTAGGTCATAATATTACATTTCGAAACGTTTAAGTTCAATCTATTCTTTACACACCAATCATGCAAAATATCCAAGTTATGTTGCAGATCCAAGCAGTCACCATCACTAGAAATTGTTGAAAATAATTTTAGGTCATCGGCATAGAGCAAACAGCGGACTGAGAGATCAGCAACATCATCATTAATAAACAACGTAAATAGCAACGGACCAAGGATGGAACCCTGGGGAACTCCAGATGTGGCAAAATACTCCGTCGATCTGACCCCGCCATAAGCCACGAACTGACTTCCATTCTTTAAATAGGAATTAAAGAATAACATCAACTGATCGGAGAATCCGAAGTACCTCAATTTCTGCAGTAAGATGGCGTGGTCAAGCCGATCAAAGGCCTTAGAAAAGTCCGTATAAATCACGTCTGTCTGCTTACGCTGATGAATACCTTCAGTCAAACATTGGGTAATACACACTATGTTTGTAATGGTTGAACGACCCTTGACAAATCCATGTTGCTCCGGAATAATAACGTTCTTAACCCTAGAGAAAATTATACTATGTAATAAAATTTCAAAAACCTTGGAGAAGTTACAAATTATTGATATCGGTCTATAATTAGATATATCCAATCTGTCACCCTTCTTAAAAACAGGGCACACCTTAGAAGATTTCCAAATATTTGGCATCATGCCAACGTCGAAACATTTATTAAACAATACGGACAGAGGATAGGCAAAGACACCGGCACAGTCTCTGACAACAAACGCTGGAATGCTGTCTGGTCCTGTAGTTAATTTAGGTTTAATCTGCTTAATTGCATTAACGACATCCTCCCTACTGAAACCGGCAATATTTATATTCAAACTTGACAACTGATCAAAGTTGGTGGTTAAATTAGGCGCTGTTAAATAAGAACCGCTAAAAAAATTGGCAAAAGCGTTGACAATATCATCAGCACTGGAAAAAGTATTGTCATCAAGATGCATATTGCGAGCAATAGAATTTGATCCTCTTTTGGAGCTTATAAAAGACCAAAATTTGTTAGGGTCGAGACTAACACAGCTTTCGATCTGCCGCATGTAATGCCTAAAACAGTTATTTATTTCAGCCTTTATTTCGCGCCTTAATGCAGAAAAGTTGTCATAATCAGATCTGTTTCCAGTACGCTTATATTTCCGCCAATGTATGGCTTTAAGTCGAATATTATACTTGATGTTAGCAGTAAACCAAGGCGGGTAACTGCGACAATTGAATAATCCAAACCTCGGCACACAAGCATCAAAAACAGTGTAGATCTTATCATAAAGCATTCTGCAACATTCCTCCAAGTTGTCCGACAGGTCAAGAAATGTCCAATCTAAGTTAAGAAACATATTATACATAGAGGTAAAGTCAGCCTTTCTGAAATTATATTGCCCTGTTCGTCGGTTAGGGATATGACGATTTAGGTTAATACTATTATTGTATGAAAATGAAACAGATAACGCGGGATGGTATTCATCAACTCGGGTTAGGAGCACTTCTGAGTAACTAACATCGCAATGCCGGTTAAAAATGATGAGATCCAGCAGTCTGTTAACAGAGTTACTGATTGAGTTGTGCTGGTGCAATCCTACTATATTTAAAAAATTAAGTAGGGCAATTACATAATTGTCTGGCCTCCCATTTATTAAAAAAAAGTCCGCATAATTGGTTATATTGAAATCACCTAGAATGAGCACATCAGATATATTTAGGAATTCTAAGGATGACAGATGCTCTAGAAACGTTTGATATTCCTCGACGCTTAACCGCGGAGGTATGTAAAATAGCAGAATATAAAGCGTGCTTCTCTCAGACGACAACTTAACAGCAACGGCATCAATAAGTCTAGAAATATTCGCACTGACCAATCCCAGATCGAGCGCCTCACATGAAAAACGATCACGAATGGCAAGCGCAACCCCACCCCCCCCCCCTATGACGACCAGCCGCTGCAAAATTCCGGTCACAACGAAATAAATTGAATTCGCAAGGGCATACTTCTATGTCGTTCACCGCAGAATCAAGCCAAGTTTCAGTTAAAGCGACAATATCATATTCAAAATGAGTTAATGAATTATAAATATCAGTAGTGCAATTTGTAATGCTACGAGTATATAATTCTGATAACACAGAAATATGCTACTATCGCTCAACCGGTCATCGGATTGAACAGACGCCAGGGACGCCACGGAGGATCGGGCCCGCGTTTGCTGTGACTGCTACCGATCGGCAAGGACGTCCGACCGAAGCCGTTCACAAGCTTGTTTATACGCAGTACACTTATTCACATCCCAAGCGGCATGTATCGCATCAATCGCTCCGGTAAGTTTTGCGTTAAGCTTCACGCAATTCAAACATTTCAGCGAATTGTACTTGCAGTCTTGAACTTTATGATTTCCACCACAACGAGGGCACGTGACATAATTTTTGCAATTGTTCGAAGAGTGATAAAACTCATTACAATTGTAGCACCGAGAAACATAAATAGCATTAAATACTTTGCAACAATCAAACTCAACAAAAATATTACCAAAAACCAAGGCACTCTCATAGGTACATTTATCCACCTGCAAGGTAGCCTGATAGACATTTTGATTTTTCTTAATAGGACAGAACTTAATTAAGGAAGTAGTTGAAGAGTCAGAAAATATACCGCGATTACATTTTTTAATTAGATCAAGCAATCTGGCATTGTCATACTTCTCGGTTATACCAACTATGCGAATTCTAGGATTAATTCCACGAGCCTCCAATACTTTATATTTATCGGACATCTTCTGCTGAACAATCCTCTTCAGTTTGTTGTTATCATCAAAGCTCCTACACCCCAACAACAAGCCCCCATCCTTGACAGCTGTAACCTTGGCAAACTGAATATTCGAGTCGGCTGGACATATATTTACCATCATGTCCGCCTTAGTGATAGAACATTCCTGATGTGATTTAGGCGTAACTATTACTGCTGGTTGGGCCTTATTACGGAGAACACTGGCATAATTAATGTTAGCAGGTGCGACAGAATTGGCACTGGACGGCGGTTTAGGAAGGATAGATTGGAGATTGGATCGCACCGATTTTAAAAAGTCCGCTGTGTACAGTTCAAATGTTGCCTTCAAACTAGCCATTGCATCCTGTAGCTGACTCTCAATTAGGGTTTTAATATCATCTTGATTAAGAGTGATAGACGTACTAACGCAGTCATTACACTTCCACGATAGACCCCTAACATCATTCAACAAATTTGAGAGTTCCTCTTTATTAGAAACACAAAGGATATAAAATAGTTTTTTGCAATTGCAGCAAAAAATAGCGGGACGCCTCGCATTTATCAAATTATTGCAAATTCCACAAATAACAGCCATCGGAAAATCATAAATACCTCATAAATGGGGCACAGCTCAAGTTTGTTGATATCACCATTCAGTTGCCGATGCAAAATAACATAATACAGGCACTATCCACTACTTTATTTGAGCTAGAAACTGGTCAAAATATGGGTAAATAAACGGAGCACAGAACACACGTCTTATTAGCATCAGGTATCGAATATCTATCTTGAAATGTATGCAGGTGTTCATTTGACCTTGAATGACCTTAGTCGCAAACGAATGCAGGTGTTAATTTGGCCTTGAATGACCTTAACCGCAATTGACCTTATATATGACCTTGGTCGCAAACGTATGCAGGTGTCCATTTGACCTTGAACCATAACACCCGTGAACACATGTTCTTATAACCTTGAACGACCTTGACAATTTCTATTGGGATATACCCTTAAATCACCTTGACAGAGCATGGATTCTTATGTCCTTGAAAATGGATATAAATGTGTGTTGAATTGACAGAGATTTTTTTAAGTATTAAAAAATGTAACACCATTTTCAAAGAAAAATAGATAAGTCTTATTGTTGAAGTATGGTGTTTTAATAGAAAAAGATACAGTCCACTACTTTGAAGGAACATTGAACATCCGCATTGTTTCCAATAACCAGAATGTCAAGTCAAATATCGTACTTATTAGTAGGTCAAGAAAATTTAGGTGTATACAGGGTGTTGGGAAAATGTGTTTGGATACTTGGACAGGTGATTCTACATGATAAAATAATGTTAGTAAGTCATGTAACAAAATATCGAAATCTCAATATTTTCTAAGTTATGGTCTGTCAAAGTTCAATTTTTTTTTTCTTATTTTTGATGTAGGGCATTTACTTTTTCACCAATTAATTTGATTTTTGGCACAGAGACTTATCTTCACGATTTCTACAACTCTGTTACCAAAATGTTGCCCTACTCTGCCACCAGAGGGCACTTTACCTGAAAACCATATTTTTTTTTTTGCATATCTTTTTGGATTTGACAGATATTACAAAACCAAATATGCCTTGTGAAAGACAATAAAATACTTATTAAAAAAGTTACTCTTCATTCGAGTCGATAAACCTCACCGTTTAGTCACAAATTAGCAGTAAACATTTTATTACCATTAAATCAGTACGTCCAATAGGCGCAAATAAATCCAGTTACCATGCACCAATCTCACTTAATTCAAAAAATAGATGATTTTGCCTTTTAATAAACTAACACCTTTATTTGTCACTAAACTTAATAATCAAATTATCAATACAATTCACAATAATATTCTAAATCTAAATCATGCAAATTAGATAAATTAGAAGCAAAAATGATGGTGATGCGGTCTAAAATATAGGTTTAAATTTATGATGAACAGAATAACAATTTGTTTTTGTTTTTACAATTCAGATACCTTCGTCAAAAGGTGAACCAATTCATTTTAAAGTTAGACAAAGAAACCTAAAACAACATTCTCAGCCTTGTGGGTAGTTATAAACATGAGAAGGCTCTTAAGTCTGCCGCTTTCAGTTATGTCCAAAATTAAAATGATCACCCTCTGCAAAAAAAAATAGAAAGTGAAATAAATTTATTTACCCAATAGAAATTAAATTTAAATAGCATGCTTCACCATTTAGATCCAAATTTTTAACCAAATTAATGGAAGCATCTATATTACTGTTAAAATGAATATATTTTAACTAATTATGCATTTAAATTAGCCTAGAAATTATTTATAATTACCACATACCTTGTCAAAAGGGTGTAATAAATCTTATTAAAAAAAAAGATATTAGGTAAGTAAATCCTTTCCTTATCATCAACTTTTAATATTTCCTACTTGTTTTGATCATCCATTTTAAATTTACTGCAATGGAAAGGACATTATTTTAAAAGGGGGGTCATCTTATTATAGTCAGGAACTTTAATGTTTCACTATAAATTCTTTGACTTCTTTTTCTATATATTTGGAGAGAATATTTTGGAATTTACCAAATTTTTTTATCTTTTTCTGAGCTCGATTCTGTTGCTAATAAATATAGCACTGTTTTTTTTTCTTTAATTAGCCGCCGCGTGTCTTTCCTACACATGGTGTTTGAACATTCAGTTCTGATATCATCCTCACAAAACGTTTTAAGTATAGTAACCTACTATCGAAATGGAATCATCTTATGTGTATGAAAACTGTGGTGTGTCTTTTACTCGCAATTTTTCCTTAGTGCGTCATAAAAGGGAATCTTGTGTGAGTAGATTCGAAAGTGTTTATGGGGAAAGCGACGTAGGGTTGATGATGGATCTGCATCAACGTCTGCTGCTACAGTAGGTACATGTGTTTTATGTGATGTAACTGTGCCCCGTAATCAGATGTTGATACATTAAAGAACATTAGCTTATAAAAAAAAATTCATTTGTTCCCGTGTCTCATGGAGTTCAATTTGTACAAAGCGCATTTAAAAACAGGCTCGCGACATATCAAATAAGCAGTGATGTGGAACATGTGGATTATTCAATATTTTTTGAAGACATTAAAGCTAAGGTGTTGTGTTTAATGAATGAAATCGTGCAGGTGCAAAAATCAGTCAAAATAAACATAATAGTTGTGGGACGATATTTTTTACCGTCGCAGGAGACATTCAGTGATAAGTCATTTAATACAGCAAATCAAATAGTCACTATTGGGAGTAATGTGTATGATGTTTATAAATCATTCGTAGAGGGAAAGCTTAATCAACTGAGTTTCAGGAGAAGGATTCAGGTATGTTAAAAACGTTTAAATCTTTTTTAAATGGATATTAATTTTGTTCTTTTTGTTTTAGGATGGGCATTGGAAAAAAATTTATATCTGGAAGTTAATATGAATAAGTTCCCACCTCTGGGCGGTTCATCATACATAAAGTTGCCTATCTAGAGAAGCAGTAGTCAATGTTATAAACCAAGATGAGTGCTGCTTTGCTTGGGCTGTAACATCCGCATTGTTTCCAATAACCAGAATGTCAAGTCAAATATCATCCTATCCACATTACTCGACAGTATTAAATCTAACAGGTATGAATGTTCCAGTTAAATTGCGTGACATTTCAAAATTCGAGGAGTTAATTAACATTCCGATTACTGTTTACGGTTTAGAATCCAAATATAAAAATAATGTAATAAAATATGAGGTTGTTGGTCTATTGAGATATGCTTCCAAAAAAACTACTTAGACACGTACATTTGTTGCTTATAGTAAAGATTGTAATATAAAAGATGATGGTGACAGTGACCATGTTTGTACTGATAACTGTTTAAAAAGTCATTACTGTTGGATTAGTAACTTATCACGTTTAATTTCGGCTCAAATTTCAAAACATCATGATAAATTGTACTTTTGTGATGGTTGTCTACTCCACTTTAGCACACCATCATCTTTATTGTTACATAAAAACGATTGTAAGCATATTTCAGCTAGTACACCAACAACCAAGTTAAAAGTAGATAAATTTGGTAACAGTGCCCCAGAAAATATCTTGAAATTCGAAAGTTTGGAAAAACAAATGAGAGTTCCTTTCGTGGTTTATGCAGACTTTGAATCAGTTCTAAAACCAGTTGCAACAATAGAACCAAACCCCCAAAATTCTTACACAACTAAAAGTTTAAAACATGAACCATATTCTTTCGCCTATCTCATAAAATGTTCATTTGATGATTCTATTTCTAAATTTCAGCAATACCGAGGTGACGATGCAGCAAAAATGTTTGTTGATCGTGTTGAGACAGATTTAAGACATTTGTATAATACATATTTGAGAGATATTGTACCAATGGCTAAATTGACTTGCGATGAGAAAACAAATTTTGAAAATGCCGATAGTTGTACCATTTGTGAGCGTCCTTTTGATGATATCAAGGACAAAGTAAAATATCATTGCCACATAAGTGAAAAAAAAAATATTTGGTGCTGCACATTCGATATGCAATTTAAATTATAAAATACCCAATTTTATACCCATAATATTTCATAATCTAAGCGGTTATGATAGCCATATGTTTATTAAGGAATTATGTAGATATGGGGATAATATTGATTTTTTTTTATGATAAGGCACAGCACTACAGGATAAATCTTTTATGGCGCTCTAGGGGCGGTGCGTGTACGCAGGAAACGATTCACGTTGGTCTTAAATCTTTGGAGATTACACTCGTTGGGGAACACGATCTCAGGGAGGTCGTTCCAGAGTGATGACGTTCTTCAGATGAAAGAATTTTGGAACAGTGTCGTTCGAGGGACACTAAGCTGAACCACGTACTGGTGGGCTGCAGTGGCTCGTCGTGTATTTCTACCATGCACCGCTCTGGGTGGTATCAAGCGGGCAACCTCAGTTGAACACTTGCCATGAAAATATTTGTAAAATAGACTCAAGTCGCCAACCTGCCTTCGAAGTTCAAGGCTTTCCAGGTTGTTTGTCAGAATTGATGTTATCGCTCAAAGTAAAGAGAAGTATATTTCATTTACAAAGAGCATTTACATGCATGATTATGTTGATAGTAGAACTGGTGAAAAAATGAGAAAAAATTTAAAGTTTCGATTTATTGATAGTTTTAAATTTTTATCAACATCGTTGGAGAATTTAGGTAGCGGTTTAAGTAATAATGAATTAATTGAAACAAGAAAACATTTTGTTGATAATTATCAATTTACTTTCCATGCAGTTACATTGACTCTATGGAAAAAATGAATGACTTAAGTCTTCCAACAAAAAATCAGTTTTACGATCAATTGCGTGAAGAACATGTAAGGGATGAACATTACGAGAGAGCTAAAGAGGTTTGTAGTTTGTCCAATTGTAAGAATTTGGGTGAATATTCCGATTTATATTTGAAATCTGATGTTTTATTTTTGTGCGAAGTTTTCGAACAGTTTCGCGATACATGCTTAAATGTTTATAAATTGGAACCTGCGCAGTATTACACCCTACCAAGTTTATCTTTTGATTGTATGTTGCGCATAACCAAGGTAGAGTTCGAATTTTTGACAGATATTGATATAATCCATTTTTTTCAAAAGGGTATTCGAGGAGGTATAAGTCAGTGTACGGAAAGGAAACATATTGCTAATAACTCTTATTTACCTAATTATGACCAAACTGAACGTTCATCATATATTACTTATCTGGATGCGACCAATTTGTATGGTCATAGTATGTCCCAAGCATTACCATTTGGCGGTTTTCGATGGTTATCGGAACGCGAAATTTTAGATTTAAATATTATGAATGTTGATGACGATAGCTCTGAAGGTTATGTTTTAGAAGTGGATGTGCATTATCCAAAAGAACTGCATGATGCACATTCAGATTTACCTTTTCTGGTGGAAAACATCGTACCGCCAACGGAAACACCAAGTTGCCAAAATTAATTCCAAATTTAAACGATAAGAAAAACTACATTATTCATTATAGAACATTAAAGCAAACCACTAATAATTGCCTTATGGTAATGCAAACCCATAGAATTTTAAAATTTGATCAGTCAAAGTAGCTCAAAAAATATATTGATTTTAATACTCAATTAAGAAATGCATCAAGAACAAAATTTGGAAAAGATCTATTTAAATTAATTATAAATGCCATTTTTGGAAAAACTATGGAGAATGTTGAGAAACGGCAATACATTAAACTGATAACTCATTGGGGGAATTCTAGAAGTAAACTTGGAGCTGGTGCTTTAATTGCTTGACAAAATTTCAATAGTCGATCTATATTTACAAAAGATTTTGTTGCCATTCATATGGATAAATTAAGAATTCTCTATAATAAACCCATTTATGTCGGTTTCTCTATTTTAGATATTTCCAAAACGGCAATTTACGACTTTTATTACAACTTTGTTAAACAAAAGTTTGGTTGTGATGCTTCTTTGCTATAGACTGACACGAATTCACTAATATTAAAAGTTTACACAGATGATTTTTATCGCATAATAGCCGAAAACCCAGATAAATTTGACACATCGAATTACCCTGAAAAAAATAATTTCAATATCGTGAAAAGTAATTCGGTGCCGGGTAAGATGAAAGATGAATTTCCTTGTGACCCGATAATTGCTATGGTACCGGAGCTAAGGCCTATCATATCAAATCATTGAATTCCGAGTTAAAAAAGGCCAAAGGTGTAAAAAAATCAGTTATCGAAAAGTAACTTCATTTGGATGATTATCGCAAAGTTGTTGAGCGAAGCGGTTTAGTTTTTAGAAAAATGAAGACATTTTGAAGCGAATTACATGACGTTTATACACAGATTATAAATAAAATCGCTTTAACACACCACGATGATAAAGGTTATGTAATTCCATCGTCCACTAAAACTTTACCTTGGGGTCGTGCCGACATTGATTTTTTCGAATCTAAACCAGAAGAAATGTTGGAGAATTTACTTCGTGTGTTAAAATGATTTATGTAACTTAAAAGCTGGAAAATCATACCTGAAATAATCATATTTTATAATTTAAATTTATGTATACTTAAAGTACGCATCTTCATCGTCGTCCAGCCGCACCGCAAAAAATCAACATAACTTAGTTTGTCACCGTCCATTCAAAATAGGTCTGTTATTTTACACTTGAGACATTCTACGTAGTACCCCATTCGGTGACACCTCGTAAGTTGCAACCGAAAAATTTGGTTGTTCATCTTCTGGCAACATTATATACTAGTGGATAATAATAACTTTTTTTAAACACATAAAATATTTTAAGATGCACAGCCAACGGATTGTTTTTTGATATGGATAGGATATATATAGAAAAATGTACGTGACCCCTAGGATTTGAAAGTCACAAGCATCACGATACAGTAGGCCGCTTGAGAAAGGGAGACGAGTCAGATGACTGTTAGGTCAAGAGAGAGGTGGAATTGGTGTTGGTGGGGATAAGGATTATTTAAGCGAGCGCTCCGCATATACTTCTTCAGTATTACAGCAGCAGCAGCAGCAGTTCTTCTAGTTGATTATTAGTTTTAGTGTTTGTGAGTTTTTTGGAAGAAGTAAAAAATGTCGGGAAAAAGTGAGATTTTGTCACTTGCCAGTATCGACAATGAATTGATCGACCAGGCGTTGGAGGTGAATGCTCGCGAGTCAAACATGGCTGACTTTGACGAAGCGCTATTCGACGACCTCTTCAACCACGAGGATGGGATGGATGAAAAATTGGACACTGCAATGGCCGATTACTACCGGGACATTAAAGACGGCCGGGATAAACGTGTGCAAACTATTAGCAATGTTCAAGTGAGACCACGTCGAAGCAAGCTGGAAACATTGCTAAGCACACCCGTGGTGAAGATATCATCTGCGTATGATAGGTTGCGGAACCATCATCCGCAACCAACTATCGCCACCACCCGTGATATAACCAAGCCGGTCCCGGTAGTAAAGAAGAAGTTTTCATTTAAGCGGCCCCCAGTACCATTCCCCGAATTCCGCGGCGAATTTGAGCTATCACAATCACCAACGGCAGCGGCGGTGATTCCGGAGCCAATAGTTCCGAGCCCTATTCCGATACACCATTGTCACCTGTTCTTAGTGGGAAGGAGAGGAACAGCATTGGAGCCCATCGAAAGCGCATCGTTATAAAGAAGAAAAATCTTAAGCGGTCTTTCGATGAGACAAGTGGTGTGGTGGTGGCGAGTTGGACATCGTCGTCGTCGGGGTCATCGCCATCGTCGTCGTCGTCAATATTTAGTCAGGAGAAAGAAAGGGACAGAGTTTTGTGGGTATTGGGAAAGAGGGATGAGTGGAGAAAAAACATTAATGAGTGCGATATTGAGGCGGAACAATTAAATAGACACATTTTAAGATTGAGGGAACGTTTAAGTGTTGTAAATAGAAATGGAGAAAAATATAGTGCTAGGTTAAAATTGTTAGAATAGGTAAATATAAAGTTAAGAATGAAGAAAAGAATAAGTTTTATAATAATAATAGCTTTTTATTTAGTAAAGTTGTGTGGTGATGGAACAGGCTTAGTAGTTGTAAATTATTTTTAAGTTATAATATGTGTAAATAAATGTAAATAAATATTTCTAGTCATTAGGTATAAGTTAGGTTAGGTGTATATAAAATAGATTAGATATAAGAATAAATATTAACATTAAACTTGTTTTATTTCCTAAAAAATCCATTAGATTCCGCTTGCAGAAAACACGACTTAGCTTATCTAAATAGCAGTAAAGACTTAAGTGCATGGCATCAAGCAGATTACGAACTCGAGCAAAGTGCTTGGAAAAGAGTAAAATCCAGGGAGGCCAGTGCAAAAGAACGGGCTGCAGCTTTGTAGCGGCGGCTCGCTTCGCTTGCCGCCGCCCCCCGGAGCGCATTCGGCGCTTCTCCTCCCCCAACCCCTTCGACGCTCCGCTAGCCTTTTCCCTTTGCCACCTTTCCCTTCAGATATCAATCGGATGAGACAACGATTAAAAAGCCAGGCACAAACACTTAGAACTTTTAATCTTCCTTCTAAATAATTGGATATGGCTTCTTATCTTAAACACACTTTTACACACAGACCTTCAGTATGCTGTAAATTTTGCCATCCCTGCTCACTCACATATTTTACAATTTTAATTATTTCGAAAAAAAAACTGAATTACAGATTGGATAAAACTAGCTAATTTGAACTATATACATGTCAGAGCCGCTGAGGCGTTTCTATGGTTAGACAGGGTTAACGAGTATAAAAATTCGTTATTTCCTGCTGTTGGATTTATATCCCATAACAGCGGAGCCCTATTTTATTCTCGGCTATAAAAGATCGTACACTGCGACCTGACCTGGGTGCGATTCTTTATAATAGTAGAGATTCTATTTTATTTAATTTTTGCTGTTGGGTTTGTACCCCAATAACAGCGGAATCCTATTTTATTCTCGGCTATAAAAGATCGTACACTGCGACCTGACCTGGGTGCGATTCTTTATAATAGTAGAGATTATATTTTATTTAATTCTTCCTGTTGGATTTGTACCCCATAACAGCGGAGCCCTATTTTATTTCGGCTATAGAGAACTCACAAGCTGTGCATTACTAGACACAATAATTGTGAATTGATTCTCCTTCATAGTAGAAATATCTTTATTTAATTCTTGCTGTTGGGTTTGTACCCCATAACAGCGGAGCCCTATTTTATTTCGGCTATAGAGAACTCACAAGCTGTGCATTACTAGACACAATAATTGTGGATTGATTCTCCTTCATAGTAGAAATATCTTTATTTAATTCTTGCTGTTGGGTTTGTACCCCATAACAGCGGAGCCCTATTTTATTTCGGCTATAGAGAACTCACAAGCTGTGCATTACTAGACACAATAATTGTGGATTGATTCTCCTTCATAGTAGAAATATCTTTATCTAATTCTTGCTGTTGGATTTATATCCCATAACAGCGGAGCCCTATTTTATTCTCGGCTATAAAAGATCGTACACTGCGACCTGACCTGGGTGCGATACTTTATAATAGTAGAGATTCTATTTTATCTAATTCTTGCTGTTGGATTTATATCCCATAACAGCGGAGCCCTATTTTATTCTCGGCTATAAAAGATCGTACACTGCGACCTGACCTGGGTGCGATTCTTTATCATAGTAGAGATTTATTTAATTATTGCTATTAGATTTACATTCCTTAACAACAAAACTTTATTTTATTTTGACTACAGAGAACACACAAGCTATATTTTACCAGACACAATATTGGTTCTGAACCTACAGGAATTAGAAGATATACATTCAGTGACTGGACCAACGAACAGATTGGAGTCATTTTGAAGAGGCCAAGATTGGAAAAAGGATTTCTTTTTGTTTATTTTAGCCATGTGGACTGAATATTGGATTTATAAATAAAAGAAATTGCCAAAGTTAAAATTGACTTATTTATGAGTGAATCTCCACTGAATACTACCCAGGTATTGTGATAGACAGTTATTGACGTTAATAAATTATAACCACAAAATAATTGTTGTCACAGGACATGGGATGACATCGTCAGCTACTTTACAGCAAAGCCAGAGGGTTCAGTCCCAGTGGGAGATCCAGTGACGGTCCAGGAGGCTCTTTCGAGTCCTAACCGTAGCCAGTGGTTACGAGCTATGACTAGTGAGATGGACAGCTTTAGTGAGAACTGTGCATGGGACATTGTAGACTTACCGGAGGGACATATGCCAGTGAAGTGTAAGTGGGTCTTTAAAACTAAGTATAGTAATGATAATGATAATGTCACTTATAGGACTAGATTAGTTGCCAAGGGATTTAGTCAAAAACAGGGCATTGGTAGTACTGAAGCCGAGTATATGGCTATTACAGAAGCTTCTAAAGAAGCTGTATTTTTTAGGAATTTGTTGTCTGAAATTCTCGATAAGTTTTTGTGCATAAGTGTATTTAATGATAACCAAAGTGCGCAAAAATTAGCTTTGAACCCTATATGTCACAAGCGTTCTAAACACATAGATGTTCGTTTCCATTTTGTCCGATAGTTGATTGCAAATGGTTTTGTAGAGTTAAAGTACTTACCTACGGATGAAATGCTGGCAGATGTCTTAACAAAAGCATTATGTTCTGTAAAGCATGCTGGGTTTACGACAGAATTAGGCTTAGGTTTGTTAGATGTTTACAGTGAATTTAGATTAAGTTGTGATTAATTGGTTTAGATAAGTGGGAGTGGTAATATTAAGTATCTAAACTTATTAATGCCATGTACTGGTAGTATGGATAAGGTGCCATATTCAGTATGTCTTGTTGCCTGACCACTTGTAATACTTACCGTTCTTACCTGTCTGTAGTGTTCTGTGAATAAAGACAGTAGTTGTCATGATTATAAAACTGAACCGTGTATTGTTTATTTTCCTCGAATTATCCACTGATATTTCAACATGGTCGTCATTTTGTGCATATGCACATGGGGACCCCTATCTTTGGTTTTGAATCTTAGAGGTTCATTACCTATTCCATATTTTGGACAACTTTAAAAAAGCTTCAACTGCCCTGGTTTTTATTTTTTTTATAGATTTTGGAAAAGAGACTAATTGCTCTTAATAAAGAGTCGGCTTATGCTATTTTTGTAGTTTCTTCCCAATAAGTCTAATTTAGAGAACCGAGCATAAGTTTTAAGTTGCCATTATACATTACGCTATCTTGGGTGATTGATCAATGGGTACTGAGTTTTTTGTGATGTGTTAATATCTGAAGATTTGTCTCGGGGGTTCTAAGATGAAATCTTACTGCATATTTCTTTAAATTTTTATTTATCTCTTGCTAATCTAGTACCTAGTACCTGCCTTGCCTGTGCAGTAGTTTCTCCTAGAGCACAATTTCATTTTATGCTTGTATAGCTACTATTTGTTTTTATAAAATTACCATTGATTCTTTTTATTTAAACCTGGTTCTGTTGCAATAGTTTGCACCAGAACACTATTTTATTTTATGCTCTTATAGCTTTTAACTTTTTTTATAAAATTACTTTCATTGCCGAGTTATCAATTATTTTTATTTAAACCTGGTTCTGTTGGAAAGGAGTATCACTGCAATTTGACAATTCAGTTTTATTATTTCATTAATTAACTAATTAAAATTAAAATATATTTCTTTTTTTTTGTTCTGTAAATATTCCTTTTCAAGCAGAGCAAGGGAATTTATAAGGTTTTATTTGGTGAGTCTCACACCTTGTCGTTTCTCGGTACCCAACTTCGGAACTTCATTTGTTGGAGCCGGACAACGTAGCTGACGTGACGTCACGACAGTGGCCCGAAGTCTGTTGAGCTCTACTCGCCTATACCTGTAGTGAGTCGATTCCTAAGCTTCACCCTAAGCTCTGACATAAACTGGTTATATCTCTACAGGGATCCGAAAACCACCATTGAAGAAAGGGTAAAGGTAACTGACGCCTTGTGTGCGAGTCACCATAAAAAACCTGTCAAAAATCTTTATTTCACTTTTGTTACTTTTTTTTTTCTAATTGGATATATCATCATTGAAACTATTATTTTAATTTTCTCTCGTAAATATAATTATTAATTTGAAAAGAAAGTCATTCAAACTATTTTTAAATTTTCCTTTGTAAAAAAAAACTTTGTCAAACTACACTTATGTAAATAGACTATCATTCAAACTATTTTTAAATGTTCCTTTAAAAAAAAAAAACTTTGTGAAACTATACTTATGTAAACAGACTATTATTCAAACTATTTTTAAATTTTCCTTTGTAAAAAAAAAACTTTGTCAAACTACACTTATGTAAATAGACTAATTGTTAAGTTGAGTTGAGAGTGTTTTTATTTCGTACGGGAAGGGACTGTTAAAATTTAAATCAAACTTACCACGCCCTGCCTGAGCTAGCAAAGCAACAAAAGGTAAGAAATTGACACTCAACGACCAAAAAAAATTTTTTATTACAATTGACGCCCCACGTTACAATTGAGCAACGCCAAATTTTCATTACAAACGTTCTAAAAATTTAATTTCTAACTGTGTTATTCCTTTTTATTGCCGTTTGTCGAAAAAGTATTGTATTATATTTGTGTTAAAAATATTTTAGGGCACTTCGCTTCTCGCACTTCATTCATTCTGCAAACTTTTAAATGCGTGCCATAGAAATGTACTTTTTACACTTATACCATACAAACCTAGCCTATAAATAAGACATACCCACTGTCACTCTTTCTCCACTACCAATGCTGGGCAACGGAACAAAAACACTTTCACAAACCACAACGACCCTATTAAGTAGATGTTGGTTTAGTTCTAGTTAGAAACTCATCCCCCATCCATGAGGGTTTTCAACAGTTAATGGGATTTTCTGGGCTTATATCCCCCAGCTTTTCTTTTCGGATCAGGTTATATACTAACATCTACTACTATTTATTCTCTCGCGTAAATTTGAGGTTGTCTGATATTGGATTTGCATAGCAAAGGAGATTTAAATGCGCCAATATAATTGTGCGCGAACACGTTTGTAACAATGAACGACACAAAATACTTTAACCTGTATCTCCATAAGTCGACTGGTTCAAAACTTTGCTTTAACTGGAAAATAAAATTTCTTTTGAATTTTATTGCACAGGTTTTTATTAACAAATCAATCACTTTGTCATTTTACACCCTAGCATGAGTATGACATACTAACACATTTCTAACTTAGACTCGTCAAACAACCACTTAACTCTTCTTAAATACTTTTTACTACTTTTAAATACTTTCAAATACGTTCAAATACTTTCCAACCATTTTTACGTAGAGGATTTGTCGTTCCACGGAGCGCAACCTTTCTCTGTAGAAATCAGCGTGACACTAGTCTGTTGACAAAACATTGTCCGTTTCGTACCGTCTACCGACACCTTGACCAATCAGGTACTGATACGTCACAATCCGAGATGGCTTATTTCACGTCACAATACTGTTGCCAACCAATGAGAAAGACATCCACTGTTACTATGCAAGCGGCGTCTATCATATTTACATTTACGTGTTAGGAAATGATACAGAATCGCCGACCGTGTTTTTTATACATAAGGTTTTGATTTAACTTATATTTTTATGGATGCACAACGTTGCCATTACTGTAATATGCGGTATTGCCAATTATATTGCATGTAAATATAATGTACTTTCCTCACTGTTTTAGCATTTAGTAGTTACATAAAAACATAGTAATTGAGCACAAATGCGACGTTGCCGCTTAGATTAGTATCACGTTACATTACATTTCATACAATTGAGTTCCACGCTTTTACTTTAACTTTGTACTGGGTCACGACAGAAATATGACGTGTGTCTCAAACAATAATGTATTCAGAGGTTTTCTTTGCCTATTTCCTTACAGAGCCATTTCTTTAAGAAGCATAGGTTTCTTCATATAAATGCCTGAATTTAGAGGCTAACTATGCATCTATTGCGGTACTTGCAATGACTCTGGAAACCCAGGAAACTACTATATACTTCAGAAATGTCTGAAATTTTAACTTTTTTGTTGATTGAAAAGAAACAAACAGCAGCGCGATGGAGGTAGTATTATAATTATGTTTAATATCCAGCAGGCAACAACAATAATATATAAATTAAGCAATTAGTAGGTACCACCTGCCCAGTAAGGCTTTATCTGCCTTTACTATGATGTAATATTTATAATAAATGCCTGTACTCTAATGTATAGAATTTTACTTAACTTTATATATTTGCAATAAACAGGGTAAAGGTGAGATCTGCGCTATTGCCAGTTCGCTGGATCTCTACTTGGTCAAAATCGCATACATATACAAATGGTCACGGGCGCCCTCTACATAAATATTTCCGAACTAAAGGTGTATAAGGCTTAAAAACAAAAGTATAAACGAGATCCGGGTAAAATTTTACGGGCGATCTGTAAAATATTTTTAAAGCCCGAAAAGAAAAACTCGACATAGGTACACGTTAAAAAAGAAGAGATCCGAAAACGGATCTCAACTTTCCAATGCAATTGCAATCTATATACAGGGTGGTCCAACGAAAACTTAACACCTCGATTTTCCTGCGTTAAAATAAAAATGTGGAAATTCGCTCGGACCTGTCGATTTCTGATTCGAGGGGGAATAACTTTTTAGCATTTTTCGTCTCCGTAACTTCAACCCCCTGATGGGGTGAGCACAACCCCCTGATTTTGAATAGAGATGAGGGGTGTTGCGATACCTCATTTTGAAGATCTTATCGAGTACTATCTGACCCTAAAATTTCACTTCAAAATTTTCATCTTTAACGAAATGACAGCTAAAATAGTGGAAGACTACTTACTTTTGTGATTAGTTTATTAAATGATGAAAATAGACACCATTCACTTGCATGCAGAAAAATAAATTTTGCTCAAAACGTTTACGTACATTACTCAACATTTCTGGTGTGATTTGATGGCATTCATTAATGATCCAAATTCGCAAAACTCGTGTCTGGTTGAAGAACTAAATGTAGCACTGTGGGCGAGGGGCGGGGGGTCGGCGCCACGCATGAAAATTTAAATTTTACAACTTTGAATTCAAATTTTCGCGCTTCTAAAGCTGGACTTATAAACTCGAAAAGTTGGCGAGGTTGAGGTTCAGTTGGTGTTGGAAATAGGAGTTCAATTTAAACTAAAGGGAACACTCAGTTCCATTTACAGACTCGTTCATGTTGTTCATGAAAAGCTCATGTAAGGTTCGAAAACTTCCCGGGTAGTTCGAGATAACCAATTTTTATGCTCGGAGTTCGGTATATCTAACCTCACAAACTTGATCATAACTTCAACCTCACCAACTTTTTGAGTTTATAAATCAAGCTTATCTCTGATGAAAAAGTTAGAAGCGCGAACTTTTTGAATTAAAGTCAATATATTCTGGGAGATTAAAAGAAAGTTGTAACTACGTTTCTGATATGGCGACAAGCTTTATTAATATTAGATATTTACATACATTAATATAATAACAAGGCAAGTTTTACCTAGGATTGTGCTGTAAAGAATTAACATAGGAACAGCGTTCAGCTTTAAATATTATTCTCTGCTGCCATGCTCAATTTTTTGGTCATATCCAAAATGTGTGTGACAAACTCTATAAGTTTTTTGAATGCCAATCTTGTCTTTGCCACAGAGTAATGGATTTTGAATAGCATTTACCCAAAGTTTATGCGTCTAAAAATACACGGACATTATACATACTAAGATCTTAACCATACGTACATGTCCGGGCGCAGTGTATCTAACAGACTCAGATGTATATATTTACCAATAATTATTAATTTTATCATCGGTAATGAAACATTAGCAAATTGTAATTATTTTTAAATAGATTAATTAACCAATGGATAGTTTTAGTAATATTAAGTAGCAGTCAGTGGCGTAACAACCGCCCCCACAGACCTCTCGTAAACAACAAAACGATTGTGATATTTTAGAAATATTTATTTGTTATAATACAGAACTAAAACTTGTAAATTATAAGAACTAAATAATATAAAAAAACTGGTACAATAAGGAATAAGGATAATCTATTACTAATTTATTATTAAAAGAGATTTGGGACTTTAAACAAACATTATTATCAATTCGTTACACAATCGGGCGCAGTGTACGTATCTCTCAGATTAATATGGCTGCCGTTAACTCGCAAGACGTTCGAACACTATACCGGGTGTTGCATCGTCGAGTGGGACATAGGAAATCCCATGTAATTTTAAATGGGGTCAATTATTGGCTTCCCTAATTATTTTAGAGAAAAATTCTATTTAGGTTTATTAAAGAGCACTAAAACGCACATTCAAAAGAATAACTTTAGATATTTTTGATAAGCTCGTTTACGGGTTATCGCCGATTTCTTTTTAACTATTTCTCCTTTTTATGGCCCCGTATTTGCGGGCACCAGTCAAGGTAAAAGATGACTGTCAAATAAAGTTGTCATTTTGAAATGTGTGCTATATTGTTATAAAAACGTTCTGTGATAAAAACTCGTACATCGAAAATATTAAAGGTGTATTCATGAGTACAAATTAATCTGAATAAAACTAAAATAAAGTATCCAATTACAAGGTTAATTATGACATTTTACATGTTTCAATATTTTACTAATTAATAGGTAGGTACTATTAAATTGTTAGAACTTTAGGATTTAAGAAGATGTTCAAATATTCCTCAAAATGACAACTTTATTTGACAGTCATCTTTTACCTTGACTGGTGCCCGCAAATACGGGGCCATAAAAAGGAGAAATAGTTAAAAAGAAATCGGCGATAACCCGTAAACGGGCTCATCAAAAATATCTAAAGTTATTCTTTTGAATGTGGGTTTTAGTGCTCTTTAATAAACCTAAATAGAATTTTTCTCTAAAATAATTAGGGAAGCCAATAATTGACCCCATTTAAAATTACATGGGATTTCCTATGTCCCGCTCGACGATGCAACACCCGGTATAACTGGCGCGGGCGTATCGAAAGATCATCCATAACCATGAAGCTACTAAAGTGGGGAAAATTCCGGGTTAAGGCTGGTTCACAACATACAAAATAACATCCTCTGTATCTATTAGAACGGTTGCACCCGACGAAAGGTTAAACTGTCATAACTCTAAGAAGATCAGTATATAAGTAATGTTTATGATTATTCAGGATCAGAAGATGTCCTGCATACATTTTTTTTAGATAGCAACAATATTTTGTATACAGTATAGGCGCAAGGTGCCTTTTTGGCTCTTCACGATACACCCTTTTTATCACTTCGCTAAAACAACAAAAAACTTACCTGGTCGCTTTTTGGAAACCTGTGCATTTTCACACGTTTCCCACTTTGTACTTTACATCCGGGAACCCAACAATAAATCACCATTTTAGCAGAATAAACTTAATAAACTTATACGTCGCGCCGCCTCGTTTAAAAATTTAATTTTAAAATGTCAGTGTCACTTGGGTCCGACTCCGGAGGATATTTTTATTATGGATCAGCACATAAGTCATATTTTCATTTTTATTGCACCTTAGCTGGTACGGTTGAATTCAGAGAGAGAAAGATAGAGAACGTTCCCCATGCTTCTTCTAAATACATGTTTTGCAGCTACCAACGTTAGGATATGAACAACCTTATAAAACAAAATCCCTACAATAGCGCCATCATCGTCTGGTTGAAGAACTAAACAAACAGGGAACGATCCTCACCATTTAAGTTATCCTAGCCTGGCTCCCACTAGAATGCCCGGCAGTCGTTGTCGTTGGAACCAAGCCGGCAAGATAGTGGGGTATACAACTGGATAGCGCTGTTCACATCTGCCCGGCACGCGTCGTCCGTGGTCTGTAACATAGAAATCATAGAAATAAGAGGGGCAACTTCCTATTCTATGGTCTGTAATCGTACGTTTGTTTTTATTGTTTTTTCGTGTGTTTTGTAAAAGTTATCTATTATTTAGTTCTTTTGTCATGGCTAAAGTTGACATTGAAATCCTTATTAACTTAGTACAGGAGCGACCTACCATATGGGACAAAACATTAGAAGAGTACAAACGAGAAATGCTTGGCTAGAAATATTTAACGAGTTGAAACCTGAATTCGAAAAGATGAATGACAAAGAAAAAAACGATTTTGGTAAGCACAATTCTATATTTATTACATTACAATTTTAATATGGGTATTACTCGTTTCATGTTTGTTAGCTGGCTAATTAAATCTTAGAAAACTGCCATTTTACTGAGCCAATTGGTGTCATAAAATCAACATAAAATAGGTAGTCCATCATCATTTTTCGTACATTATTTGCTAAAATCCCTCCGCGTACGCAATCTGTTCTCCTGATATCTTGGAATCCAGTTATGGATAGATTATCATCTGTATTGTAGCCGTTCCTTTCAAGAACGAAATTGTGTAAAATTACACATGCCTTAACAATGTCAGTGGCAAAATTTGGATCCAAATTTATAGCTCTGTGAAAAATCCTCCATATATATAGGTATTGCTCAGAATTCCAAAGGCACATTCTATATACCTTCGACCTCTCGATAGGCGATAGTTAAAAATTCTTCTGGGAATTGACAACTGATGTCCACCAAACGGTCGGAGAAGATGTCTGTATAGCCCGAACGCTTCATCAGCAAGGAAAAAATATGGTACTTTGGGACTTTTTGTACCAGAAAGACATCTCGCTTCTGGCATTCCTATCTCATTTTTTTCAAGTGATTTCCATAAAGAACTGTCCTTAAATATAGTTGAATCGCTATCTTTGCCATGCCATAACTACCGATATCGACGTAGATAAACCGATAATCTGCATCTGCCACGGCCATCAACACTATAGACGAATATCCTTTGTAATTGTAGTACATTGAATTACACGGATGGACGATGCGGATGTGCTTACTATCTATACTGCGCCGATGCAATGACGGAAATTAGCTTCTTGTTCAAACGTTTCAGCAATTTTTTCCCAATGGTCTGTAGTGGGCACAGGGATACATTCATGTCGGAGAGACCAAATGGCGTGGCACACATCTCTGACTATTTTGCTAATAGTGGAAATGCCTAGCCTATAACTGTAGTGAAGATCCGTAAGCGTACAACCACTCCATCGCCAGATATCTGAAACAATAATTTCTTTTATGAAACATCAATCAATCAATCAAAATATGATTTATTGTTATAAAAGTAAATTGCTGACAAAGTTGTATTAAAATATGTATGATTGTATTAGGTAATATACTACAAAGTATTTTTTTTACAGGAAAAGCTGTTATGAGAAAATGGGTAAATATTCGAGATTCTTTTTAAAGAAGTAAGAGAATGTACAAAGCATCTTTACAATCGGGAAGTGCGAGGCAGCCACCCAAAACTTACATTTTTGCTCAACAGCTGCAATTTTTGAAAAAAAACTACTGCAGGACATCCTACTGGATGATACCTTCGCCGTCGTCGCGGACGCTGAAGATCCAGGTAAAGGCGCTGATATAAAACCTTACAAGAAATCTGAAAGTCAAAATGACATCGCACTAGCAATCGACAGTGCTTCTGAAACAGAGGAAACTCCTAGATTTAAAAAACCAGACCCACTGTTAAAAAAAAAAGAGAAAACCAGATCCAGTTGAACTGGAACTTATCAATGCCATTAAAGAAAAGCCTAATAGGCATATTCCTTTTTTTAAAGGCATCACTCTCACACTCAATACATTTGATGACGATGAAGTAGTTGAATTTCAGCTGAAGGTGATGCAAATAATTTCTGAAATAAAGAAAAACAAAAAAAAATAGCTAATGTCAACCAGGTCACCCAAAATAACACAGAATCCGAACCTGGACCTTCACGGTCATCACAGCATCGCCAATACCATGACCTAGAACCTATGAATCAAGAAGGTACTGCTAATTATTATGAACGTGTCGGGCAAGAACATTCCTGTTCCCCTACTGATTCAGAATATTATACCGAATCATCTATGGACTCTTATGACTTTAGTTGAACCCTTTGAATGTTTTACTTATATTATTTGACAAATACAAAAATCTTCAATGAATCTGGGATTTTTACTTACCTAAGTGTGACTGCCAACATTTGTATTGGTTGTATGCAGTCTCTAAAAGTTGTGTTGCGGCATTGTATTGAATTCTTGATTCGGAGATGTAATTCGTCAAAAGTTTTAATCCTCATTCCAAAATAGTTAAAAAATTTTTCGTCGTCTCCTCTTAATTCCTCAAAGAGTAGGTACAAAAAAAGCACCGACCTCGTTTCTTCTCCTATTTATCGGATGAACCCACTGCAGCCTATTTCTTCTTCGTTTCTTTAACCGTCTATGTAAAATCATAAGTAGTACTACGCGTCTGTTGTCCATTTTAAATTTTAACAATCACTGAAATCGCTATTCAGACTACGAACGATGCATTGAATGATATTCGAGGCTGGACTTGCTACTGTCGGATACAAAATATCGGAATAATGTGAACAGATCTACTATCCGTGTCGGTGTCGGTGTCGGCGGCCGGCATCGTTTGCCCGACTGCCGGGTAAGTGTGAAATAAGCCTATGACGTAATTGACCGTAATTTGACGGCCGCTAAAGACGGTGCCGCTTTCGAGGAAACCATAATATGTAGTCGTACTATATGGCGCCTTGCCCATTTAACCAATGTAAACGTAGTGAAGCCGAGGTTCCTTGTTCCGTCAGGGTCATTTCGCGCAGTGCGCATGCGCGAGGAAAAGAAAATAGACGTTTGTTTTAACGAAAAAAAAAATTAGGTTATTACATTTGACTTTGACAACTGGACCATAATTTGTAAACAAACATTAAAGTTCTTGATTTGTTTAGGATTTTGAATATTATTTCGATTAAGAAAAGAAAAAGAACGCAACATATTAATAAAACTTTTAGTAGATATTTTACAATTATTCTTAGAGTTTAACAAGTAAAATAATAGGTTTTTGTAGGATTCTTTGAAGTACCTACATGCAATTTTCAGTAAAAATAAGTAGGTACCTAAGTATATTAACAGCAGCAAAGGAAAATAATCTTTAGGAAATGGACTACCTAGTTATTGTTCCCTTACGAAATTAACGTAGGTAAGTTAAAATGAAGAAACATCCGGTCTAGATACATACCTGTAGAACGATAAATCTTTGTTTAAGCTTTTACGCCTGTTTAAAATAGTGTAAAATATTCTGTTTTGTCTCGCCATCGTCACAAAATTATAACACTTCACACACACAATCAAAATTTGCAGAAAAGTAAAGATAAACAGTACACAAAAGCCGTTAATAATACCAAATCAACTTGATGAAGCGAACTGTCAAACAAATTAACAAATTTGCTAAAGATTTGGAGCTTATGTCGAGTAAAAATGAGACGTTGTCACGTTGTCACCTTCCAGTTATATGAAATTGTTATTTAACGCGTTTTAGTTTAGAAATGGAAACAAATAATTTGAAAGCACTGGGAAGTACAGACTTAATGCTTATTTTACAATTTTTTAGCAAGATTTTTGGTAATTTTATAATTGCTCTAATTTTCTAAGGCTCACTCTTCTGCCCTGTTCTAAAGAAATAAAAGTACATTTGGTAATACCCTTACGGCGCATGCGCACAAGTCAAAATGACCCTGGATCTTCCATCTCTGTTGTTGCTTCAAGATATTCAGGGTAATAGCCATATAGTACTAATACATATGTGGGATCTCGTGGTGTTTTCTGTAGTATCAAACTGGCCACTTAATCTTGATAAAAAAACTGCCACTGATTTTAACAACAAACTTTAATTAATTATTCTTATAAAGAAAAACAAACTGTAAACAACAAACATGTGTAACTGTATGAGAAGAGAAGTGAATCACCAAAAAAATAATGCGTTCTGTTCGAAAGCTCGATATTGTCTCTTTTTAGTAATTCTTGTTCTCCGCACCCCTCGAACCCTTTGTTCCCTTCTTCGCTCGACACGCAACACGGCGTAGCTGGATTCCAAGAAGTACCTCGTCTGCTCTTGATAGGAACTATAGGCGTCGTATTATAATATTTTTATTATAGAACGCGTCATGCCGCCGCCTTTGAAAGGTCCGTCTTTCAAAAAAGAACACTAGGATTCGAACTTATCAGAAATGTCAATTGGTAACACACATATTTGAGTAATAGCTCGTTTAAACACTCCGGCACTAGTCTTTATTAATGCTAGCCGTATAAGTCCGTCATTTCCCGGATATGTTTCCATTACACGGCCAAACCTCCATTGCATTGGCGGTGTATTGTCCGCCCTTAGCACAACTAGAGTTCCAATTGATAAAGATATATTTGTCTGCAATTGCCACTTAGATCTTTGTTGTAATGATTGCAGGTAATCACGTGACCATTTAGACCAGAATTGTTGAATTAAAAGTTGCATGTGTTTATACCGGGACGTGTACGTATGACGATTATCAGAAACTGGGACTTCTGGTATAGTAAGTAATGGACGTCCAATTAGAAAATGACCTGGAGTCAACACATCAAGGTCTTCTGGATTTTCTGTGAGTGCAATTACGGGACGGGAATTTAAAATGGACTCTACCTGAACTAAAATCGTGTAAAAATCTTTATACGTCAATGTAAGATTTATCAGAATTCGCTTTAAATGATGTTTTGTAAGCCGGACTGCGGCTTCCCATAAACCACCAAAGTGAGGCGACCTTGGTGGGATAAAATGCCAATTTATTTTATTTTCGAGTAAAAAATGTTGAAATTTTTCATCATTAACTTGATTTGCTACTTCGTTCAATGATCTGTTGGCTCCAACAAAATTAGTTGCGTTATCAGAATGCACCTCTGAGCAAAGACCGCGCCTAGCAACAAAACGCTTGAACATGTTTAAAAAACCATCCGTTGAAAGTTCACTCACTGTTACGAAATTTGCTATCTTTAATTAAATAAGGACCCGCATAGTCTAAACCACAAATAGAAAAGGGAGACGTTGGGTTCACTCGAACTTTAGGTAGATCAGCCATCTTTTGGTTGATATTACGCGGATGTACACGAAAACAAATAACACATTTTCTTAAAACACTACGAACAATTTGCCTTCCTTTTAAAGGCCAATACTGGCTTCTCATATTTGAAAGGACCGCTTGTGGGCCTGCATGCAAATTTTTAAGATGTTCATTTCTAATAATAAGAGTAGTGAAGTGATGATTTGAAGGAAGAATAATCGGGTGTTGAGCGTTATATCCTAGTTGTGAATTTTTTAATCTCCCACCAACGCGAATTATACCATATTCATCTAAAATAGGATCAAGATGCAACAATTTGCTATTGCGAGGTAATAACTGCGATTTTTTTAAGAGTTTGAGTTCGTTTGAAAAAACTTGCGCTTGAACAATAAGAATAATTTTTTGTGAGCTTTCTACGGTCTCTTGAATGGTTAGATTCCCTGAAACTCGTGAATCGGGTTTAGTGTTCGCATTTCGACAAAATCTCAACATATAAGCAACCACTCTAATTAGTTTTGTCAATGATGAAAAACGTGAAATTATTTCAATATCCGTATAAGTACACGTAAGTGTTTGCAACGTTTGTGTAACTTCGGGAAAATTATCGTCATTTATCTTAGGCGATAAATTTGGCCATAAATTTTTATTCAAAGGGAGCCATTCCGGACCTTCAAACCAACAACGTAAGGTTTTATTATCATCTGCTTCTATACCTCTAGATATCATGTCCGCAGGATTAGACATTGTTGGTACATACCTCCATTGTGAAGGTTCTGACATTGTTTGAATTTGGGATACTCGATTCGAGACGAAAGTTTTTAATCTACCGGCATCGGTAGCAATCCAAGCTAACACTATAGTTGAATCGCACCAAAAAAATACATCGTCAATTTTGATTTTAAGTGCACTAATTACTGTTTTATAAAGTTTGACTGATAGCAAGGCACCGCATAATTCTAATCTTGGTACTGTTATAGTTTTCAACGGTGCGACACGTGATTTTGCACAAGCTAGTCGTACCAAAATATCACCCTTTTGATTAATTGATCTAATGTAAATGCATGTGCCATATGCTGCTTGTGACGTATTTCGATTTTTGTTGGGTTTTCCAACAATATGCGTCGATGAATATTAATTTTCTTAATACATTCCAATTTATTATAAAATTTGAGCCAATTTGTACATAGGTCTGGTAAAATCGGATCGTCCCATCCAATATTTGATTGCCAAAGTTTTTGTAGTAATATTTTAGCCTTTATAATAATAGGGCCTATTAAGCCAAGTGGGTCGAAAATTTGACTTATTACTGAAAGCATTGAACGTTTAGATATAATTTTGTGTTTATCTGGGTTAATGGCATATTCAAAAGTATCATCTGAAGCATTCCACAAAACCCCTAAAGTTTTTGAACTTTGATCCTTAACAATGTATTGAGTTGAGTAACCAGACTTATCATTATTTTGAAAAAAATCTAGAATACGCTTATCATTAGAAGTCCATTGTCTCAAATTAAAACCTGCAGAGTTTAAAATGTTGTTTACTTCGTTGACGAGGGATAAAGCTGTCTGGATGTCATCAGCACCATCCAGCCAATCATCCATATAGAAATTGTGCCTTATTGAATGAGATGCTTTGGGAAATTCGGAAACGTTATCAAGAGCCAGTTGTTTCAAGCACCTAGTTGCTATAAATGAAGCTGGGGCAGTCCCATAAGTTAATGTACCTAATTCATAATGAATTAACTTATCTGAGGGATCCGCACGCCATACAATACGTTGGAAATGACGGTCTTCCTTTTGCACGTTTATACACCGATACATTTTAGTAATATCAGCGGTAAAAACTATTGAATGAACTCTGAATCGAAGAAGAATCCAGAAAATCGGTTCTTGGATACACGGTCCTACCTTTAGAACGTCGTTTAAAGAAATGTTCGAGGAAGATTTCGCAGACGCGTCGAAAACTACCCGTAATTTTGTCGTCAAGGAAGAAGTTTTAATCACACTGTGATGTGGTAGATAATAACTTGGGTTATTTTTTAGATCTGTTTTGTTATCGATGGGTGACATATGCCCTAAGCTAACATATTCTGACATAAACTCAAAATATTGTTGACGAAGTTCAGTATTCTTTGACAATTTGGTTTCTAAAGTTTGAAAACGTCGAATCGCCATCTGTTGAGAATCACCCAAATTAATATAATTTTCTCGAAAAGGTAGCTTTACTATAAATTTGCCAGACTTATCTCGTTGAAAAGTTTGTTGGAAATGCTTTTCACACTCTTGTTCTTCCTTTGACAATGCATGTAGCTTCGTCGGAAGTTCTTCGATTTGCCAAAATGCTTCCAACTGATTCTCTAAATTAGTATTTTGTACAAATATACAATTGGACCTATTTTGATTTAAATCACTAAATGGCCCTGATACAATATATCCCAATTTCGTGTTTTGTAAAATCGGTTGATTTCGGCCAAGTTTAATTTGATTATTTTTTAACAAATTATAGAATATATTAGCGCCAAGTAATATTTCAATTTCCGATGAATAGTTGAAATTAGGATCCGCTAAAGTAATATCCTCAGGTATTTGCAAATTAGAACAATCAAAACTAGTCTGTGGTATGTTATCCGTAATTTTGTTTATTACCAAAAACTGAAGATTAAATTCATCGTTAGAAACCTTAGATTTAATTTTTGTTTTGACTGATTGGGTTATGTTAGTGACAGCAAGATTAATACCTGATACCGGCAATTTTATTTCGTTTGTTTTTAGATTTAATTTATTTTGCAAATTTTGAGTAATAAAATTGCTTTGTGAACCGCTATCAAGCAACGCCCTACACTCAATGAGTCTACCCTTAATATCATAAATATAAACGATCGCTGTGGACAGAATAGTGAAAGCGCCGTTTGTTCAATACGCTACTGTATTTGAATTTGAATTTGGCAAACTATTACTATCGACGTTAATTTTGATAGAACTATCATTTGAGCTAGATGAATTTGGATTATTAGTTGACGTTTGACCTTGATGTTGAGGGTTTGAAGGCATAGATACACGGACATGTGGGGAATGTTGTGCCTGCAATTGGGGTTTATTAAGCTGTCGATATCCTAAATTATTAAAATGCAATAATGAATTATGTCTCTTATTGCACTGACGACACAAACCACTCTCACACTCGGTTGATTGATGACCAATACGCAAACAATTTGTGCACACCTTTAATTTTTTAATTTCACTTAATCTTACATTAACTGACAACTTAAGAAACTCCTTGCAAAAATAAATAGAGTGTTCACCCTTGCAATAAAGACATGGATATTTGTTAAGCGATAGATGTGTTTGTACTTTATTTGAAGGTTTACTTTCTACATATTCAAGCAAATTGCACCGATCCTTCAAGAATTTAACAAAATCATCAATAGATGGCGAATCATCGTCCTTTGTTTTAATTTCCCACTCCCTCTTGCTGGTTGCATCTAATTTTGAAGAAAGCAAATACACCAAAATTGTATTCCATGTTTCAACCGGTTCATTAAGTATTTTTAATGCTCTAAAATGTTTTTGAAAATTATCCAAGAAGGATCTTAGCGGAATATATGAGCCTTTGACAACATTTGGAAGATCAAAAATTTGCTTCATATGACCTTTTATAATATATTTTTTATTTTCATAACGTTCGACTAAAAGTTTCCACGCCTCTGTATAATTTGCGTCGTTGATTTCTAATGAGTCAATTATATTTGAAGAATCGTGTTTTAGACATCCCTTGAGATAATAAAATTTTTCGACATTTGATAAGGACTGATTGCTGTGTATTAGTGACATGAAAGTATCATGAAACGTAGACCATTTTTCGTAAGAACCATCGAATTCGGTTAGTGCAACTGGAGGGAGTTGCACAGCTTGTTTGACCAAAGATACATTAGGAATTTGTGACGTAGAACTCATATTCTGCATTCTTGCGCGATAATCTTCGTCTAATATTTTTTTAGCGACTGACACGGACGAAAAATACGTATTTTCGAAATCAATTCGCTGTTGGGTTTGCACATCACAACTGTCAATTAATTCAATCTCGTCTTGAATGTTATTAAAATTGTCAAAAACAATATCTATTTTTTGCAAACGCGAATGAATTTCTATGATTTTTTCGTGATTAGCAACGTCATGCATGAAATTAGCAAATCTAGTTAATTGTGACTTTAGGACACCTCTTCGAGCAATAAGCTTTTTTTTGTTTTCGTCTTCGCTCATTTTTGTAATATTGTATTTATACGTTTATAAATCTGTTAGTTTATAAGTTATCGCATACACTAATAAACAACAAAATTAAATTCCGTAGAATATGACTTTGGTAAATATCATTTGCATTTGTACCTGATAAAAACACCTTTGAAAGCCCTATTGGCAACTTAGAAATTTAGGAGGGTTATTAACAAGTAAATAAACTTAGTTAGGGCACCGAAGCCTTAATATTTTGAATTTGTTTAGAGATAAAAAATTTGAAATTTTGACAAAGTCACCTCACTATGTAGTTCACAGTAACACATGCAATAAAATTGTAAAACAATTCGCTCTGTTCTTTACTTGAAACAAAATTTTTTTTTTAAACTTAAAGCCGTATTACAGTCACGCAACTCGATGCAAGTCCATGCAAGACGCAATAAGAATTGCCCAAAGGCATGCGCAGTCGAAGCTCAGCTGATCCCTTGGTGCAACTAAGTTGCACGAAAATTTTATCGGTCTGGCGCGATATTTATTGCATTGCTCGTGCAAGTCTGGGGAAAAAGTTAGTTACTTTTGTATTACCAACAGTATTAATGGGGCATAATGATGCAGCGAGTACTTTTCTCCACTTTAATTTATTTATTTTGTTTATTTATTTCATTTCAAACAAAAAATATTTCACAAACACCAGAAAATCACAAAATAACACATAAACAATAACAATTTTGAGGTTAGAAGGTTTGTTGCAATTAAAAAAAAGTTGCATGGACTTGCACGCTGTTTTACATTGTGCAACTTTCTTTCATGCAATACTTTGACCTTGCCATTTATTGCTGCAATTAGTTGCGTGACTGTAATACGGCTTTTAGAAACTTAGAATAATTTTGATTTTAATATGATCAATCACAAATATTATTTATTTATTTCAAGTAGAGTCGGAAAGTGTAGGAATTTACAGGAAAGTAAGAATGAAAAGGACAAACTCACAGAAATGTACGTCTTCTTCTATCTTGATTTCTGGCTAGCTATAAAGTCTGTTGCACTGTTATATTCGGCTCGAAGGACCAATGTGGGATCTCGTGGTGTTTTCTGTAGTATCAAACTGGCCACTTAATCTTGATAAAAAAACTGCCACTGATTTTAACAACAAACTTTAATTAATTATTCTTATAAAGAAAAACAAACTGTAAACAACAAACATGTGCAACTGTATGAGAAGAGAAGTGAATCACCAAAAAAATAATGCGTTCAGTTCGAAAGCTCGATTGTCTCTTTTTAGTAATTCTTGTTCTCCGCACCCCTCGAACCCTTTGTTCCCTTCTTCGCTCGACACGCAACACGGCGTAGCTGGATTCCAAGAAGTACCTCGTCTGCTCTTGATAAGAACTATAGGCGTCGTATTATAATATTTTTATTATAGAACGCGTCAACATATATGGAGGAAACCGAAGCTTTACGGCCGGGAGACCACGCGTCGTAGGCCAATGCGATAAACGATAAACGTCAAGTACGTGTCAACGACAAATCTGACATTTTAACGGTGACAACACAGCTGATTTCATTGCTGATTTGTAAATTTTGTAAATAAACAGTATAAAGTGTTAGTAGGATGGAGTAGTTAAAATAAGCTTTTTAATTAAAAATAACTAAGTATTTTTTGTTGTGATATTTAAATTGTGAAGTTTTACTATTTGGTAAGATTTTTATAATATTAATAGCAAGTATTTGTAATATCATTTAGCTACTTATATCCCAAGAAATACTACAATATTTTATTTTTAGAATTTAAGTATTTAATTTTTAAAATGAGCGACGAAGGAACTGGTGATGGATTTAATCCCTGTGAATGCATATGGAACCATGAATTGGCAATGCGACGTCTTCTCAATGTTGTAGGTACTTTAAATATTATTTTATGTAGTTGGCAAGTAGTGAGACCTAATAAGTTTAAACTTTTTTTTTTATTTCTACATGACATAATACTCCATAATATTGGCTTGCATATCAGCATAAATGAAGGTCATTGTTATCCACTGCTGATTGGGAATTACCTTGCAAACGACCCATGAATGCTTATTAAAATTACCTACTTACTAAGATTGTCTGCTTATTTATAAGTAGGTAAGGTACCTATTGAAAATTCTCGGACCACTAATAACTTGTAAGTATTGAATGGAGTTACCCCAGAAGCAAACTTACCATTCGGCTCATTCCCTTACTCACCCCGGATGGGGTTTTGCTGAATGCAAGTAGTGTACTCAGCGCGAGAACATTTGGTATTCGACAGCCCTATAGTTCATACCATCTTGTTCACTCCTGGTTTTCTGGATAATAGTGATTATTATCAGGAAAACTCTCAGATTGGTACAGGCCCAGCGTCAAAACACATAACCCTATACCTTTACACCAAGGGTTTGTTGGTTAGCATGTCGTAGAAATAAAACTGTATTTTAGGTATTTTATTATGCATATTTATAATTTTGCACTAACAGTAAGGGATGGGATTATTTATGAAAGGTTTAACTTGAGATAAGGATCCTCATAATTCTTTTTCCTATTATTATTTATACCAGGTGGTGCGTCGCCAAATGAAAAATATAAACTTCCATGCAAATTTTTAAATGGGTAAATTAACCATTATATTTAAAATTTTTATTGTTCCTTTAGAACCACAAGAGTATTTTAACTTTGTAGGGCTCATTAAAATGAACACAACCGCAAAATTACGAATCGTAATATTCAATGATATAAAAGATATTTAGTAAAACGTGATGCTAAAATTCTAAACCTGAGGTGACCTGAAGTTCTCTTAATGAAAACCCTAGCATCAGGTTTGATTAATGAGTTGTCAGAATCATGGTTTTGTTCTTACTGTTATAATATATAGGGTGTCCTAAAAGGTATGTATTAGGGATCTGGTCAAAATAGGGTCGGAAGGTCATGTAATATTTTGTCCTATATTCCCCCCATAACCAAGCTACAGGGTCCCAAAGGGGAGACCCTGAAGATGTTTTTTTCTTAATGTTTTCGACACTAATAGAGATACCAACTTGAAGTTTAGATGTTCTAATAAGCTTTATACGCCGAATCTAAAAGTGGCGCTAGAAATAGGGAAATAATTTTTTTTTATATTAGACAAAATTGCTTTTGTTAAGTGTTGCGAAGTAGGAACAGATATACAGGGTGTTAATTAAGTATATGGCTAAACCTAAGGGTCTTATTCCTAACTAAATTTTAAGATATAAAGTTAATATAAACGTAGCTCCACAACCGCTTTGTTTTTGAGATACAGGGCCTTGAAAATTAAAAAAAAAACGAGTTTAGATATTATTTTGAATTTTAGTTGGTACCAAATAGAATAAAAACACATTTTTGTCGTAGAAAATATTTGGTCTAGTTTTACCTGTGGCGTCCGTGTTATATCTTTTGATTTATTTTTACGAAAAAAATTATACACGTCACTATATTTTAAATAAATGATATTTTGAGAGTTACACTTTATCAGTGAGCAAATATCTGTCCTTAACTTTTTTTTCCGTGTGAAAAATAAATTGCGTTTATGCTTCTATCAAAAAGGAAATAATAATGTTAATAATTATTATTTTTCTCGAAAACGGTTGATTTTATCGGCAATAAACAAGAGTACGTTTTTTTAGTCTAAGGTGCAAGCTACCCAGGTTTATTTTTTTTAAGTCTTTATCATACAGGGTGTTTAAAATTTAAGCATTAAGTTGTTAAGCTTAGTCTGCCCCTGGTAAACTAAAAAAAAAGTAAATATGTTTCAAGGACACAATTTCAAGAGGTCCTTACTAGAGTCCATGACATTACATTTTTATTAAATTTTTTTATATTTATATTTTAAATTTAAATCGTACATTTATTTACAATTTGATATATATATATATTTGTCATATAGTATTTTGTAAGCTAAATCCGGTTTTTGAATGGTACCGAAGTAATATAATTACTTGTATTATATTAACTACTTTGAAAATTATTCAAGAAAAACCTATTTTCAGCGGCCTGTAAGAAAAAAATTTATAGGAACTTGCTCGGGAACTTGGCATCTTATTTTTCCCGGACACCCTGTATAGTATATTCACTACAGCGAGACTCTACTGTATTTTGTATCTTTAGGAGAATATAAAGTAGGTTAACATTAGAGAAATATGTAAATAAAACAATAAAGTCTTCCTCCACAAATTTGTGGATTGTTTTATTTCCATTGCACCAACTCCACTGCAAGTACTTTTTTAATAAGAGAAAGAATTTGGTGAATAGTGTCTTAATTTTATACATCAATCATTTCAATTGGGCAGTTGTGTAATCAAAGTTGTAACAAAGAAGGAATCCGTAGGAACTTGACAGTTCTATGCTTTATATTTGCTTTTAATCAATATGGTTAACGTAACGAAAAAAGCTTTTAACTTAAGTAGAAGTATGTGGGGTTTCTACAGCATTTGTGGTTTGTTTAATAGCGTGAATTTATTCTTGCTTTTTGTTTATTAAAATGTGTTCTTCTTGCAGCAAGAGGTCGGTTTTATATTAAATTTTGTTATTTTATTTTATTAAATTTTAAAATGAAGAGTGTTGAGGGTGATCCTTGTTAATAGCATGTTGGTGTGAAATATTTTTAGCCAGCCGTGTAACTAAATTTTGTATTTTCTTTCCACTTAGTAATAAAAAATTTAAGGGATATCATTAGTAGTTTTTTAAATTAAATTTGAGTTTAGACGTGTTATGGTTTGTTGGTGCAAGATTTTAGCAAAAATTTATTTATTAGTATAGTTTGATTAAACGACTCAAAATTTTGCAAGTGTGTTCGTCTCATGTTACCCTTCAAAAGGTTTTTCACTGTTTCTAAAACGAACAGGAGAACCAATATAATCACTTTTTTTTGTATAAGATTTTCGTTTGGCGAGTCTCCACTTATTCTTTGAAGTACTTTTCGTTAAGAAAATAATTTATTTCGTTTTAGCTAAGAAATTCACAAGCTCTCTGTACTGACACTGAATGTTTTGAAACTGGTAAGAATAAATTTAAAATCGTCTTTATTGTGAACGTATATTATACGTATGTACTATTTATGAGAATATTCCACTCATAGACTGTGTAGCCATGCAACAGGTACTGAATTCATTAGTAGAAATTAAAAAATTGAAGTAGAATTTCTGTCCGTTGTCATGACAACCTACATGACATTATGATTTTGACAACACCAAAAGATACGAAATCCTTCATTGTCAAAATTAGAGTCAAAGTATCAATAGCAACATAAGATTTTTTATTCGAGATATATTTTCGTGCTTTCAAATTAACCAAATAATTTTTCATTGTAGCGTGTTTTCTGTACAAATTTCACTCATCCTAGCGGACTCGTGAAATTATAGAAATCACGATGTCATAACAAATTATCGGTATTTTTAAAACACTCGTGTATTACCCCCGAACCAAAGGCAATAAAACGGTTTAAAGAAAAATTAATTCTTAATCAAAAATTAATTGTTAATCTTATTGTATCACTTGTAATTAAAATAAAGAATTGGGCACTCACGGCACTCGAGCAAAAAAGCGTTCTACGGACACGTGGGTATATCTCTATTGAGAAAATTAACACTACGTCGTATGGTAAATAGTCACGTTTCAGCAGTCGAAGCGTGAGGTCGTGTGACTTTGACGTTAAATTCTCTCGACCAAAAATATTTTCTGAAGTATCGAATTTTTTTATTAACTTGTGTCAAAATCAAATTAATTTAATAAATTTGATTTTTTATGAAAATACAAAGCGGGGGGAATGCCCCCCGGCTCAATGAAGCAGCCCTGCCAGCATCTGATGATGAACAAATGCAGCCGATAGTACAAGAGACCGTTGAAGACCGGATCAAGGAAATTGAGAAGCGTATGGAGGAGCGCTGGAAAAACTATTAAGCGACAGGGAACATGAGTGACTGAATAAACTAAAGCAAGTAAAAGAGACTGGATTTGTTAAGGCGAGGGCCCTGCAAGAATTACAGGAAACTAATAAGAAGCTTTTGGCCGAATTAGCTAGGTACCGAGATATCAACAAAGACAATACGAAAGACAAAAATTCAAATCTAAATTTAAAAAAGAAATTTGACACACAAAAGACAATGACAATGGTTGACAGCAATGATACCAATAACATTAATAGACAATATAGCTTACAGATAAACGTGAACGCTATCGAAATTGATAATCCCACTTCAGGCATGGACTACGAGTCCATGTCCGAATCGGGCGACGAAGGACAGTGAGTGGTCCACAAAAAGACCAAGAAATAGAAAACGACAAAACGTCAACCCTGACAGCAAAAACTCAAATGTTAAGAAGGTGATTCCGCCTGGCCGAACCTACCCAAGTCAAATAATAAAACACTAAACACTTATCTAACACAAAAAGTGTCTAATGAAAGTCAAGTGCTCAGCCAGGTGAAAACATCGGACAATAAAGATAAATCCAACGATACCGATCAGGGGACCGAGGCCGGGCCTTCAAACTACGTGTCCCCCCGATCGTAATCAGAGAAAAGCAAAAATATAATGATATAACGGGGCATTTGCGTTCTGAAAAAATCGATTACGGGCGAGCGGCCACCATCGCGGATGAAGTAAAAATACACCCACTTACGCCAGCGGACTACAACAAAATAATTAGGTTTTTAATAGCCAACAATTTATATCATTTCTCGTACCGCTTCCAGGACGAAAAAGAGCTACACGTGGTGCTTCGAGGCGTTCTGGAAACGTAGTCGGAAAATAAAATAAAAGATAATCTTGTAGAGCTAGGATACCATCCGTCCAGGGTGATTCGCTGGCACAATCGCAGCGGCGCCTCATTACCATTGGTGCTGGTATTTTTACCGCGTACCGAAAAAAGTATCTACGAGCTGAGAGCTTTAGACTCAATGTCGATTAAAGTAGAGGCTCAAAGAGCACGCGCGACAATTGCACAATGCCATCGCTGCCAACCGTACGGTCACTCGCAGTTCAGATGCAACGCCCCTATCAAATGTCTGAAGTGCGCGCTGGACCACTTCTAATATGAGTGCCCTAAAACCCGCGAAGAGAAGGCTAAATTCGCGAATTGCGGGGGTGAACACCCGGCAAATTACATGGGATGCCCGCGTCAACCCAACAATTTGCGGAAAAATACTTCCAACAATACTAATAATATGCCAAAAGCAAATCCAAACTTTCGCTGGGGCCAGCAGGACAACAGTAAGTTGGTAAGCGAGGGAAATGTGAATGTAAATAAAAATCCTTTGAAGGGCGCAATACTAGCAACAAATGTATTGGAGGCGGCGCCGGCGCTACAGTCGACTATGCAGAGCTTCCTCGCTCAATTCACAAAAATTATGGAGACCCAGCTTTAAACAATCCTGAATAATTTCGAAAAACCCAAGGTTTAGTGACGGCACAAACTGAGACGGCGTATTTCAAAATGGCTACGTTTAGTGTTAACAGTATTAAACATCGAAGAAACGAACTTATTGACTTTGTAGAAAGAAACGAGATAGATGTGGTTCTTGTGCAGGAGACTTGGCTTAAAGGAGAAAGGTTTTCGTTTCCAAACTATACAATTTTCAGAAACGATCGCCTAAATAGACGAAGGGGGGGTACCATGATTCTGGTCAAAAGGCACATCTCTGCTCAGGTTGTGCCAGGCCCTGTTAGTTGTACCCACATTGAAGGGACTTTCATTTCCATTAAATTCAAGAATAATCAGCGCGTATACCTGGGATCGGTTTACTGTAGCCCGTCGGTAGGTTTCACGGGCAACTGTTTAGAGCAAATTTTTGGCAACAATAATAGGACGATTATAGGGGGCGACCTCAATGCAAAGCATACTATTTGGGGTTGCAGAGATACCAATCAGAGGGGTCGCGCCCTATATAATTCTTCAGAAATTCTAAATTATCACATTTTACCGCCTGAAGACCACACCCACATATTGGGTCTTCCTGATATATTGGACATTTTCGTGATAAAAACTCTACAAATTTCACAACCCACGGTCATCTGTGATCTAAACTTTGATCATCTGCCGGTTATATTGGAAGTTTGTAATCCTCTTGAAAGGGGCCGAGGTTTCGTAACTCGGACCTCCACAAACTGGCACAGGTACAATGGTCTATTACAAAATGTCGAGCCACTACAACCAATGCAAAACTCGGTAGACATAGAAAACGCTGTGAGCAAGATCACAGATGACATTAACATGGCTTTAGCTCAGGCGTCTATCATGATAGTGTCCGTATATTCGAAATACGGGGCTTTAACTGACGAAATTAAAAAACGTATTAGAGTAAAAAATCGTTTAAAAAACAGGGCATTAAGGACTGGGGATCCTCGAATCAAAGCCGAGGTTAATCGCGAAACCGAAGCGATCAGACAAATGCTCATCGAACGTCAATCGAACCTGTGGGATGACAGAGTTCAAAGTCTGGGCATCGAGGATAATTCCATTTTCAAGATGACCAGAACTTTGATTAAAGGTGCAAAAAAGCCAATGTCATATCTCAAAAACCAGCAGACAGGTCATTTTGACAGATGCTAAGGACAAAGCTGAATTGCTCGCAGACAAACTCTGCGAGCAATTTAGTGAAAATCCAACACCGGACCCAGATAGAGATGAGAGGGTCTCCAGAACTATTCAAATTTTTAAGTCAATGAACTATCCGATTAAGAACTTCCCAGAGGTGACGCTAAACGAAGTCAAATCAATAACAAGTGTTTTAAACCTCAGAAAAGCCCTGGGTTTCGACGGTATCAAAAATGCAGCGTTGCGAAACCTACCCGACAGAGCTTTGAGGAATATTGCAAGCTTATCCCAGGCGATAATCAAAGAAGGCCATTTCCCATGTGCCTGGAAACACGCAAAAGTAATCTTGATACACAAGAAAGGGGAAGACCCAACTGCTGCAGTGAGCTATAGACCGATCAGCCTACTCTCTAGTTTGGGAAAAATCATCGAGAAACTGATTTTGTCTCGTCTAAGCGGCTTTGTGTTTGAGCGCAATGTTCTGCCTAATGAACAGTTCGGTTTTTGAGCCAAACATTGCACAGTTAGGCAGACAACGAGACTCACCTCAAATATCATGAAGGGTTTTAACAGAAGTAATAACAGTAAGGCTTTTGACAAGATATGGCACAACGGTTTACTATTAAAGCTAATAAGACTCGGAGCTCCAAACTATCTCGTCAAGATTGTGGCTTCATTTCTTGAAAATAGAAGTTTTGCAGTCTCGTCGGAAAGCGCGCTTTCTTTGATAAAACGCATCAGGGCTGGAGTGCCGCAAGGCTCACCTCTATCTCCGATGCTGTACAATATATACACTCACAATATACCGAAAGATGGACAAAATGAGCTCTATTTATTTGCCGACGACACTGCAATTACTGCGAAATGAAAACAACCGTGGTTGATAATCTCAAGGCTGCAGCGCCACATTAAACGTATAGAAAAATGGCTTTCGGCTTGGAAGATTCGTCTAAATTCTTCCAAGACGATGGCCATATTTTTCTCAAAAAGCAACGTCAAACGACCTGAAACTAGGCTTAGCGTTAACGGGGTACAAGTGAATTGGTGCCAGGAAGTTAAATACCTGGGACTTATCTTCGACCAAAGGCTGAATTGGAGGCTAAATTCAATTAATAGAGTAAAGCTTGCATTGCGACAATTGAGCTCCATCTACCCCCTGCTTCACAGGAGGAGTAGAATTGGCAACAGGACTAAGGTCAACCTCTACAAGGTCTTGGTCAGGCCGGTTTTAACTTATGGTGCGCCCTCGTGGTGTAACATAAGCAAGGCGGAGCTGAACAAGTTCCAGGTAGTTCAGAACAAAGCACCAAAGCTAATAGCAAATGTACCGAGATATGCTATGAACCGAGTTCTACACAATGACTTTAAAATACAGACCTTAAAGGAATTCTTTTTAAAAATCATGACCGACTACTACAAACGTACGGACATTTCGATCAACGAACTCATAACACAGTCACATACAAGAGCAAGACCTGACTCGACATACAAACTACCTAAAGATTGGCTTCCTATTGGCGAGCCCATTTAACAGTAGGGAGGCACTAGAAATAGTGGAGAAGCACTATCAACACAGCAGCGTTTTAAGGACGGTAAAATAAAGGCGCCAAAAGCAAGCAGCATCAAAATCCTAGATAACCACGCACGACTCACCAAGCTACTGCCGAATAAAAAAAAATACATATAACAAAATTATTATTATTAAATACTTTTTTGAGTAGGGGCTAAATATGCGAAATAAAATTTTTTTAAGTGTTATGTTCAGTTTGATGATACTTAGGCTAAATAATAAATTAACTTAGAGCTATAGTTAATTTTATAATAAGAACGTGCTGCAATGCAAATATTTTTTTAGTTTCCTGCAGCAAAATATGCCCGAGAACAATGATTACTATTTAATACCAGAAAAATATGTATTTAAATAAAAATAGTAAAGTTTTCTTCTTGACCTTATGATTTAAATTTTTGTCTTGTTTATTGGGTTTTTAGGTCATTTATAAATAAATAAAGGTTTGGTTTAAGTTGACGTTTCGGTTTATATTACATTAAACCATCTTCAGAACTACAATTACAGGAAAATGTGATTATTAATTAATTTTTAGGATTAAAAAGTAGACATACCTCTATATAATCTTAGCACTATCACTTCTATTTTTACATGTTTAACTATGTGGTAACTATGCAAGACTGATTTTATGAAGGGATTCTTTATGAGGGAGGGTAGGTACATTTATTAAAAATGGGAAAAACCATTTGATTACGGTTTATTGTTTCTTTTGTTAACGGTAGTAGTAGTAGTAAAACCAATATAGAGATATGTCTACTTTTTAATCCTAAAAATTAATTAATAATCACATTTTCCTGTAATTGTAGTTCTGAAGATGGTTTAATGTAATATAAACCGAAACGTCAACTTAAACCAAACCTTTATTTATTTATAAATGACCTATAAACCCAATAAACAAGACAAAAATTTAAATAAAAATGTATTCACAATAAATCCGTAGCACTCGGTACATAATATATGGAAATAATATTTTAATTAACTATAGTTAACATATGCAAAATAAATTGTTTTTACCATTTATAATATACAGGGTTATTACAAACGCGAAAAGCAAAATTTTTTTTAAATATTTGATGGATTTATATAATTGTGTTTTTTTTTTCGACACCCAGTAAAACCATATTCAAAATAATTATTATTTTCTTCCTAGATGACTCGTCTAGTAATTTAAAACAGTAAAACACGAATTTATACGACCAGAGTGTTATTTAAAAAACCGCAAGTTAAACAGGTCTTAATTTCTAAAAATTGCACGCACGCCTATGAGTCCTTGTAGTGGCGAAACCATCCAATTGGCCCCCCATTTTTTTTTTGGAAAATCAATCTAGGGGTTAGGAGGTACAACATACCAAAAATTGGAGCAATTTCACCGAAACCACTTTTGTGTGTATTTTGTGCGTGGTCCTTTAATTTATTTCTGTCACTACTGATTGGTGCACATTTTTGAAGTGCTACAAAACACCAAATTGAAAAATCGTAAATTCTCAGGAGCTATTAAATGTAGACATACGATAATATATTATATAAAGTTTTCTTAAAATTAATCAAGAAATTGAAACGTTTTTATATACAAGGTGTTTGATTTTTTTAAAAGTATGTTCGATAAACCAAAACTATTTAGGACACCCTGTATAATTCCAAAGTATCAAGTAACCAAAATATCTGTATTTTTATATCATCTTGCATATTGCAACTAAGATTTGGCCCTAGCGTAAGAAGCCTCCGGGTTTTGCTTACCAAACTTTAGTGCTTTAGTATTTCAGAGTTTAAAAACATCAGCATTTGTTGCAGGTTTTCCGGAGAAAATAATTAATATCACCAAAACAGTAATAGATAAGATGGATAGAAAATATTTAGGAAAGTTGTTAAGAAACTAATTGAGATTGTAAAAATAACTTTATATAAAATATTAAAATTGCTACTGAATTTTTAGTAGAAGCGGCATTTTTGAACATGTTTTAGCTAATTAGAGCATGCCCGTTTATGCAAAAATATATATTTTGAATCGTTCCGTTGACTGGTTCGCCATAAACGTTTAATGAATTCCATCCACCGTAAATCACCCTGTAACCTAGCCGGCTAATATTTACCAGAAAACGTAGAAACACTCTACTGTTAAATTATAGAATTTAAGGATTATACTTATATGTTCTAAGAATAATTTCCATTTTCAGGATCTACGCCTCCACCCAGAACCAATGATTCTGAAAATTTGTATTTTGTGACGTTTTTAATTTCAGTCGCCCTGTTCCTTTATTTCTTTCGCGCCACACGACAAGCAACCGAAACTATAACTAAGCCAAACAAGAGAAATGTAAGTTTTAAAAAACGAATTTATAATTTTATATCTTCTTCTTCATCTGCCCTACCCTCGTACCAGGTTGGCTACCATAACAGCTATTTGAACTTTGTATAATCTACAGACGAGTATATTATGCACTGTCCGGAAATTCCGTTCGAATCTTTTAATGGGTTTAATGGGGAGATTATATTATGTATACACGAAAATATAAAAAAATTCCATATGTAAACAGGGCGAGTCTTTTAAAAATTTTAAAAGGTCGAAAACGGTTTGAAATATTTTCTTGAAGTTGATGAGGTAAGAGGGAGATGGAAGGACATACCTAACCATATTTTTATATGTCCTCTCTATAGTTTGAGAAGTGGTGGTAACTTTTGAATTATAAATGAGCTGTTGTACCTACTTTGTTTTTAAAAATCGAATTTACGTAAAAAACTACGTATGAGTATAAAAAAATGATTTGCTTATTTATCGTCTCTCATGTTTGAGAAGTAGTTCGAAATATCCCCCTCCAACTTTGAAACACTTTTCACACTTTCTAAATGAATTTCGTACCCGCTGTAACATTTCAGATGCCACAAATAAGCAGGGAAGGCAGATCCAGTCTTTTATATCATCTAAAGTTGTACGTGCAGTCGACATCACCTTGGCCTTTATAAAACCCCGCAAGAAAACGTCAAGGGGGGTTAAATTCGGGGAGCGAAAAATAAACTGAAATACTCGTTAAATCGTAAAAATTCTCAATTGACCAAAGTAAAAATAACGCTTTTCAATGGAAACGAATAATAATTTTGAAATAAGTGAACTTGAGTTATTCGTAAAATGTATTTATTTTTTAATCAGTCAAAATTTAGTTAACCACAGTTCCATAATTAGGGGCGCAAATCATTTTTTTTTCTTGTACAGATAACACATGCATAGTTTATACATAAATTCGAATTTTAGAAACAAAAGTACATGATCCCATGTAAAATTCCAAAGTTACCACCCACCTCCCAAAATAGAGAGGAGGCAAATCTCAAAAATGTGGTTAAATATGTTCCCCATCTCCCTATTACCTCACCAAAATTTCAAACTCTTTTCAAGATATCACCTTGTAATTGTGTAAACCTACAAATATCTCATAAGGGACGCATGTCCGTTCTACAATAATAAAATGTTTGACAATGCAATCTGAATTTTTTTTTATGATATTGAGTGCGTTTACAGTTATCAAATAAGCGCTGAGTTCGATTACTTGCAGCAGCTAGTAGGTAATTCGCTAAAACGACCCATTCCTGATTTGTGATTGGAATTTTTTTGACGTTATGCTAAAAATAAAGAAGAATAACTTAATGTTGAACTATTTTATGGAGGAAGACATAATATACCTAAATTATAATCCATGACTGAGTTTGGAAATAAACCTATTGCTTATAGTTTCAAAAGCATTCGATATAATATAAAAGCTTTTAGGTTCAAATTCTATACAACGTCAAAAGAATCTTCACTAATCGTTTTAATCGTTTTGCTCATCAGCTGGAAGTAAACATCTTCGTTTAGCGAATCTGTTTAGACACAGCTTCCTTTACTTGTGTATATAGGGTAGGGGGCTATGGTTTAGGTCATTAGTTAAGCTACGGTTTCCTCGAAAGCGGCCGTCCAAACCAACAAAAGTTGTTGTGCGATTTGAGTACAAGTAGTGGTCTCCAGCAGAGCATTACTCAAGACCGTAACGTAAGATAGCGCTGCCACCATATTCAAAGCGGTGACCGGTACGGTGGGAAAGTTGGTTCAACGTTTTTTGATCGAGGTTAACCGTAGCCTATGGCATGAAATAAGCCATATTATGCGCCTTCTTCTGCACGTTTTTATAATATAACTTGGATTCTCCCGCTCTCTTTTTAACATCTTCATCTTTTTCTTCTAAAATTATTACAAGCGCGAGATCCATGCCATCCAAATTATTGTGTTAAAAAACGGCTACGTTTCAAAACTCTCGTCGCTTTCCTGACTTTACAAACTGACGCCACCGACTAGGCTTGCCGCAATTTTGCACCGCTATATGACGTAGATCCGCCGGAATCCTGCGGCCGCTATCGAGGAAACCGTAGTTTAAGCTGCTAATGTTCGCTTAACGCGCCCATTGTGTGGTGGTCACATCAACCCCTGTCAAATACGTTTCCGAGTAATATGGATAATCATCTGACCATCTATCATCTGAACGCTAGCATATGCCGAACTTGATTAAAAAATGTGTCCTTTATTTTAGAATTCCGACGACACTCCTCCAACTCCACCAGCATTAAATTAACAGTGTTAGAAACGTATGCTTTTGATTAAATATACTTGAAGGTGTGTCCACCTCTAATGTACGAAGAATCTTGCGAATTTGGTCAATTAAATCTTTCTGAAGGTCTAGCATGTTAGAGTACCTATGTGAATTCAATTTTTTTCTCTTTAGAGTACAGGGAACCCTAAAACTATGCTAATTGAATGTGAGTAGGCATAACTTCGAAATATTGTGTTTGTAGTCATACGCGTTTAGCATTTTTCAGCATTTTCGATTGACCTGAGTGATGAAACGAACTTACTTTCGCTCCCATTTAATAACCCATATGGAAATTCTTCTTACTACTAATACAGTCGATGATATTTTCAATTTGGTTTTGTTTTGCCTACTCAGCATTTAATTTTTTGTTTTAAGAGGTACTTTTATAACTAAAACAAATTAAATTGTAATAAAAAAAAACTAGTAATTTTATTAAAATCTCTAAAATGTACTTTTGCATTAAACTTTTTATAGCAATGTTTCATGAAATTAAGGCGGGTACAGTTACGTTGGGATTTTCCTTTTAACACGTCATAAAACACGTAAGCAACTTTTCCTCCAAATCACCAAAATATATCGGAATTATGACCATGTGACATCGAAACCAAATATGTACATCTCTACGCAAAAGCTTGTCCAACCAAACCAACTAAAGAAAATAAAACTCTTAAAAAAACATCACCGATCCCGATCAACAAAACATGTTTACGTGTTTTGATTTCAGCATTTTTTTGCCACTAAAATTTCCAGCGGTCAGCAGTTGCAGCAATCTAACTTATACAAATAAAAGTACCTACTTTAAATCACCAAATCGTGGGCGGCCCCAAATAAATTTCACATCATACGGAATTTGTATTTTGCCGTCTGTACAGGGTGTTTCATAATTGAATGCTGATCCTTGAGGGTCTTAATCCTTGGATGATTTAAAGACAACAAGTTCATATCAATATAGGTCCGCAGCCGCTTCAATTTTGAGATACAGGGTGTCGAAATAAAAAAAAAAAACGTTTTTTTTTTCATAAAAAAGATTTTTCTACTTTTACCAGTGGCGTTCGCGATAACATGTATTTTGATATTTTTAACGAAAAAAATGATACGCCACTGTTTTTATTTAAAATAAATATTATTTTTAAAATTGTGCTTTATCATTTAGCAAAAACGGTCCCTAGACTTTTCTTCGTGTGACCAACGGGTTTCGATTTAAAAAAACAAATAACATTTACACACGCCCATATCAGAGTTTGATAAAATTGCATTTATATCCTAAACGAAGCCGAAATAAAAAAAATTATCAAAGGGCACTTTGCATTAGACATTGAACTGTCTAAATAACTGTGGTATCAAAAAGAAAAAAGGCAGTGGCGTACATATTTTTTGTTCCGCTTAAAAATTGTAACACCCTGTATCTCAAAATAAAAGCGGCGGCGGACCTGTCTATATAAGCTTTTTTTTCTTAAAAACATCCAAGAATTAAGACTCAAGGATCAGCATTAAATGATGAAAAACCCTGTATTTAAATCAGAAGCAATCGGCCCTACGAACTGGCACGGCCCTATTCTTACAACAAGGTGTCCAACATCTTTAGGCAAGCTCGGATTCAACAATAAATTAAAAGTTTAATTTTATTATTTGGAAATGAGTAAGTTCCCTAAATATGGACCACTAATAGTTTTTTCAAATAAAATTTCCCAGAATGCTCTATTAACAGTTACTTGTATTTTAATTTGTCATGAAAATATGTATTCGGCAATCTAAACAAATAGTTTTTTTTAAATGTTGGAACATCTTAAAATTTCCTAAATTTAAAAATGGGTATGACAATATTTTCCAAAACGAGTTTATAGTACTTATTCTGCTGCTATAATAGTTCGAAAAGTAAGGGCATAATATTATAACATTATCGGCTAATACAAAATTCCCATGTAAAAATGTATATTCTACTCCACGTGCCCATCGAATGCGAGAAACGCACTGAACCCGTAATTCACCACTAGCATTTTCCGAAAATAGATCATAACAATATAGACATGCGGCATTTTATTTGACTGTACGTCAGGATCTTCATCTAAGCTATCATTGACTGAAATATCACTACAATCCTCAAAATAACTTAATATAAGGATTTAATTACTTAACAACTCGTTTGTGTAAAATTATGAAATGCAGCTGGGATAAAATAATTTATTTTTTATTACACGCTTATAAAACTTACTACCCACAATTATTGTTGACATTTCGAAAAAATATTTTTGAAAAATTTGCTTTGTTGTATGTTTAAAAGAAAACCTCAAGTTAAGAACTCCTTAAGACCTCTATATTAATATAGGAATTTAGCAAGGCAGGTCTTAGACCAAAAGCACTTAATAAAATTATTGTTTCACTGAGTAGCGGTCGGTTTGGAGTTTTTTTACATTTGACCTATCTGTTTTTTAGTTAAAGATCACTAGTTTAAAGGTCAGTTAGCTTCTTTTAAGCAGACTTTTGAATGTATCGGGATTTAATTGATTCCTCTATAAACCGCTGATTAAAGTGAACTATCAAAGATGGTAATTCATGTTCACAGAGTGAAGTCCACCTCACGGGTTAAGTGTTCCTTACCACACAGTGAAATAAATAACCGTTATGTACGATTTCATAGTAGACGTGTCTTTATCGTACAGTTTTGCGGGCATGCACTGGCTCATTATTTTTCTGGGTAGTACACTTTATTGTACTTGTGATAAAATTAATGACTTGATATGTAGAATTGATATTGACATTGACATTAAGAAATTTACGAAAATACAATTTTATAATAAATTCGTATATAATCTTGTATATCTCTCGTACATAATAAGGCTTTCTTGGACTTGCATTGCATTGGTTTAAGGAACATAACGTAATATGTAACAGAGATCAATGTGATCTATCTGTCATCAAATGTCGAATGACGAGAAGCCATTGATCTCTTAACTATAACTAAGGCCCGGTTGTACAGTTCGGGCTTAAAACTTAAAACTCTACTTGACTAAGCCGAGAATAATATTTTCTACTACTAACTTGAGAAATCGTCATTTTTTACTTTTACCATTTGTAACCAAGTAAAATTTCTCTACCTAGGTAAATAATGAATAACTTTTTGTGTAATGAGGTTCAGTTACACACAATTTAAGCATTCTTACTCACCGTTATTGGTTTTTAGCCTTGACTAACCATCTTAAATCAAGAAATTCCGGAAAATAGTTAAAATTTTTAATAAAACATGAATTTTCATCATAAAGTAGTGTTAGTAGTAGAAAAAAATCTATATATACAGTTGAGAAAGCTGTACCTCGCATATTATATCGCTCACTGTATAATAGTTCACTTCCCAACCTAGGTATATAATGTACTAACTAACCTGTAAGTTTCACGATAGTCAGAACAACGCAAGAACTTCTAGGTTAGAATCTACAGCTTTGCTGCTTAAATCGCCAAAAATGGTGGTTTAATTTAAATCAAACGTTAAGGCGCACTTTAGCTCTAAACCCGCATTGTACAACACGCTTCATACCGTAAACCATTATTTGTAGTTTAGGTATCCTTTCCTAAGCGCTAATTGTACAACCGGGCCTAAGTGTGCCAAATTTACTTTAAGTTAGTTTGGTAAGTCAAGTAGGTTTTGTTTGTTTCGTTTAAATAATCGTGACTTTTATATTGATTTAATGAATCGTAAAAACACTTAAATATTTATAATAGTTTTTATATTGTCAATAAAAATAATTTTTTCTTAGCTATTTAACAGAGGTGGTTTATTTGCATTTTGTTTAGTGCAATAAGTAACGTAAATGGATTTAAAATAACGTAAGTATAACACTATAATTATGCACAAAAGTATGTATGTATAACATACATAATTTTATAGTTATTTGCGAATCAATTTTTGTTTTTTTTTTATTTGGTTAAACCAAAATATTTTATTATTGTTAACATTCCTTTCTGCACAATGTATAACATACATAATTTTATAGTTATTTGCGAATCAATTTTTGTTTTTTTTTTATTTGGTTAAACCAAAATATTTTATTATTGTTAACATTCCTTTCTGCACAAAACTTGACATGAGCACAGAGTGTATGGGTAAAGTAAATTTTATATATATAGTTTTTATTTAATCAAAATAAAATATGGGAAATAAATTATATACTATTTTAAAATTTGTTGTTTTTTTATTTACCAAACTATAGCATAACGGTATCATGTGAAACGTAAAGCTTAGCTTTTAGAAAATATCCCAGAACATAATATTTTTTTGTTCATATTAAGTAGAGGTAACACATTTTTTGTCGCATCTGTCTTAGTATTTCTTCAAACATCATTCAGGCTCCCCAGAGTGCTCAAAATATACTTTTTGCAGGTACAAAAAATATGTAGGTAGGTACAAGGTCTTTCCTCGGAGAACTTCTTAAATAAAAGTTGTAGGAATGAACCTAAATCATCAGAATCTGACAAATCTACAAACAAGTGAGTAACGCGCATACGTATTTTTAACGATTCCATTAATTTTTTAAATGAGAGATCCTGCAACATGTCACTAAATATTTTAATTGGGGCTTAAAATTCTCCTTTCAAATATATGTGTTATCAATAATCGCTTCAGACGTTTTAGAAATATTTAGTTGGCTTAAACTAATCGATTTTTCTTTTCTAATAATAGTAGAGGAAACATTCCTTTCTTGGGTAATTCCACATACGATGCCAATTTGTGCAAGCTAAATATCTAAATAAATTATTTAAAAAAAAATCATCATAGGTTTCAAATAGGATCATATTTCATAAAAGATAAATAATTAAATGATGTTACCCACTTCTAACCAAAAACTTGTACAGATAAATATAATCCTTTCTTGTACGCAAAATATTTAATGCATAAATGCATGTGTCTTATTAAAGGCCGTTATGGAAAAGACAACAACAGCCAGCTGTAAATATTGTGCGCGTCAACACTTATTGTGAAACGTGTGTGTAGAGTAATATATTGTGAGTAATTAGAAACAAAAGTTTTTTTATTGTTAGCTAAATTTCCATGTTAACTATTGTCTGTTCAGCCAGTAAACCTGCAAGATGGCCGACATGTCATAATAATATGACAACAGTCATATTTCAGCTATTTAATTTTTAGTGAGAATAATATTGGCAGCAATACAATGGCGAGCAGCTGTTTATGGTCAGAACCGGACTTAAAAATTGTAATAAAATATGTCAATTTCCATAATAATAAAAACAATTTTTTTAAATAATAATATAATGTGTTCGTTAATGACCTAATATAAAATTCGATTTAAATTTACATTGCTATGTTTGGCAGGTACCTAAATCATGCCCGCTTTTTTTAAAGATTACTTAGAACTATTTTTGTGTGTTCTGTTTTTGTCGTATTTGTCCCGTGAGTGATCAGTTAAATTTCAAAGTATAACATTTTCTGGAATGTTACACTTGTTAGTGCCTATTAAAGGGAGAATTAGGTTTAGATTCTTGCCAAAAATGTTCAAAATACATAATTTTGTTCAATGCGACTGTATCAAATTTTGTGTTTTAGAATGACGAAAATTAAAAATCTTAAGAGACAGACACGCAACCACGTAAAAAACTATCGCGATAAGGTAAGAAAAAGCGATAGAGAGGAAAAGGAATTACCGGAAACGCAAGAAGTGGAAATAAAAGGCATTCAAAAAAGAGAAAAAAAAAACTGAAATTATTTCAAAAATTTCACAAACAATCGATACCGAAACCGAACCGAAAAATAAGTACCGTAGAGGATTTCATGAATTCCAAATTATTACTGAAAATAGTGGCAATAACTTGGTGAAAAAACTTTGGAAAAAGTAGAGAAGACATAATAAGTAAAATTTCACCAAACATTAAAGACAGAGTTAAAACAAAAACTGAAAGCGGAACAGAACACACAAAAAAGAAACATGATATTATATTCAATGCAGGAAGCACTTAGTATTATTTTGGAAGACAATACTGACGAAAAAATTATGATCAGCAAGTTTCATGCCGCACAACGTATGTGCCTGTAAATATCACGCTAATTTTTTTTCTAATTGAAGTACTGAACAAATATCTAAAATTTCCTATAGCCCATAAAGAACTTCTTCAAGAAATTGCTTGTTTTTTAGGGAGTAAAGAATGTATGATTATGTAAAAAGTACAAAAACATTGAGCAAAAATGTTCAGTTTTACCTCTAACATATATAATGGAGTTCGAGAAAATTCTTTTAAACAGTGAGCAACTGTTATCGGAAAAGCCAAAATAAAAAAATCAAAGCTAATTAACGGAATTACAGATATAATTAGTTGCCATAATTTTTGTTGAAACAAGTTGTGCTTTATGTTTTTCTAGTTAGTTGTTTATGTAAACTGGTAATTGTTTTAGCTCAAATAAATATTTTATGAAATTCGCACTGTTCCAGGAGTAATCAATAAATTATTTATTTACAGAATATAAAACATTTTGGCAACTTGGTTGTAGCCTAACGAAATTAAGCTTAGAATATGTAAATTTATGATTGCACTAAATTTTTTTCATTTCCAAAAGTGAGTAATCATGGTTTGTAATAATTTTTTACACACATGTAATCTTAAATTTTCTGTTTGCACATCCCACTCAACACACTTTGATAAAATAACATTAAAAAAACGTGAAAAGGGTAATGTTTTTTTACGTAACTTATAATATCGTGATAAAAAAGTTGTTTAATACAACGTTAGTTTTTGCAACGTAATACTAATACTGTCAGCAACAACATCAATGTTTTTAAGTTGTAAATTATAACGTTTTATTTTCTAATGTTACAAACACATTATTTTATGAGTCTAGATCTAACGTTAGGTAAACTAACCTTTTTTTATCTTTTAAGTAACGTTTTCAAATTTACCGCGCGATTGGTGCAGCGCCTCACGGGGCGGTTTCCTCAGTTACTGATGATTGCCCTTAATGCGTCATTTTTTCTTCTGTGTTGTGGAGACCTGTTACCTTTTGTTACCTGTTGCTATTAACGCAGTAAGTATATGGCTTTGTGCAATTTATTGGAACATTGGAAGAATTGGAGGAGTGCTGCTTATCTTTGGAAGCCAAGAAATACCGTGCAGACTACTGCAGACCACTACGTGCCACCATCTAGAAGAAGGCAAGGATTTGTCGAGCCTGATTTTGCTTTTGTGTCGGATATGCAAGAGGCCCTTCCTAGCAACCATTCTGATGATTATTTACAGGAAATTCGCCACTTTAACCCAACTATGAATGATCGACATCCCAGAGAGATTGACCGTTGAATTTTATATACTTAATTAGAGCTAAATTGAGGTACCTAAGTAGTAGCTAAGTATTTAGTTTTGCCTTTCATAATGTTTATAAATCACTATTTAGCCTGGATACAAAAAAATGCCATTTTAAATTTAATAAAGAACAATTATTTTGGTTTTTAATTGCCTTTTGTGTTAGTTTTTTCTTGGTTATGTTTTATACGATTAATATGTATGTACATATATACTTCTTGGAAATTACCATAATAATACCTACCTACCTAAGTACTTTTTAGTTAAATGTGCATTTTTACCCATTCTATTTAAATTATTATTAAATTAAAGCATGTTTTAGGTATTATGATCCGAAACAATCAGGCTGAGCAAAGTAGATTAGAATAACGTTATTCTACATCAAATTTTATACGTTAAAATAACATTAAAAAAAAACAACGTTTTTAAACGAAATTATTTTTTACGTTAGAAATAAGTTGGTATATCGTTAATTTGCAACAAAATTAACACATTAAAAAAATGTTAAAATATCTAACGTTATATACACTAACGTTATTTAGCGGCCGACTAAATGTTATTTTCGTGTTGAAAATAACGTTACTTTATACATCGTCAGCGGGTCAACGTTTTCCAACACAACGTTAATCTAATGTTTTTTTAATGTTATTTGGTTAAGTGGGATAATAAGAGTTATTCAAATATTTTTCTATAAAATCATTAATAACTAAGAAGGGTAACGTACAAAATGAAATTTTTAAAATTTAAGTGTTATTACAAATGTCCCGTAGGTAATCATGGAATTGCCCTGTTGTCAATTAATAGCATTTCGGCTGCAAATTTGTCTTTAAAATGGTTTATATCAAACAATATCAGTGTAAAATAAATTATTTATTTTACAAAAAATAAAGTAGACTAATTCGATATAGGTGTTTCGAATGGTGGTGATTTTTGGTGGCGTCTAGTAGCCATGGGCCATAACATTTCTTGGTTTTTATTATATTTTAAAAAATAAAATACAATAAATTTACAATGTAAACTGCTGACAACGTTAAGGATTCAAGAATATAAAGTGATTCATCATAAGGCGTTTAGAGGATGTTATGGTATTAACGTATGTCGTAAACTATTTTTTTAAAAACTACTTTTGTAATAGAATTATGATTTATATTTAAGTTTACACCAGGGACCTGTCGCTTTTTGTAGAATGCCACGTAATGGGTTTTATTTGTGTTAACTAGATCATTTCTTTGGCACCAAACAGAAAATCTAAGCAGAACTGTTTTAGTTATTTCAAGTAGTTGATTAAGTGTTGCAGTAGATATGACTTCTGTTGCATCATCTGCAAATATAATATTAGAATAGAATAGAATAGAATTTTTATTCGTAAATTACACTTTTAACAAGCATTTTTACATGTCATAAATAGGATAAAATAAAATAAAATAAAAAGTATATAAATACGTACAGACGGGTGATAGAATAACTAAATCAAAGACATAGGATAACAATATAACTGGGCTAACAATAATTTCTACAATATAACAACAATTTAGTAACTCAATACAATAAAATACATTTAGATACATAACACAGATTAAAAATTTAGTTATGCAGAAAGGGACTCTGCAAGTACTCCTCAATTGAATAGAAAGCATTCTGGATTAAATGCTTTTTTATAACTAGCTTGAACCTTTTTTCGTCTAAAGTCCTAATGTCACGTGGTAACGTATTAAAAAATTTGTTTAGCTTTGCAGAACTGTTCTTTGGTATTAAATAAATTGCCCAACCGTTTGTAAATAATGTTATTGCTTTCCACGAAAACTACCCGTTTTTGTGTAATCACAACGGTTCGAATAAAATAAAAGATATTATTTTCTGTTGATACGTTTATTTCTCGAAAACCCGACTTTTACAAAAATCCCGACAATTCAACTGGCCGATTCCACGAATCTGAGTAAAAATCAAAACAAAAACTCGCACATGTTATTCTTCGGGAGCGTTCTCTTTTACTAAAAATAAATAAAACTAAAAGCTTACATCGGGGTAGTCACCACCCCAGGTAGGCGGCCTGTTTACCCACTTGAAAAGAAACATTCCGATGGAGTGAGTATAACGCGCAAAATACTAATACGAAAACATTTAAATTAAGAATTTATACAGAGTGGCTCTAACATCCTCCCACCTGAGGCACGATTTTGAATCAAAAGAATGACTCATCAAAAGTTAGAAAGACTCTATCTTTAAGGAATTATTAAAAACTTACAACTAAAACAAAATAATCTAACTTCCTATACAATAGGAACCAACTAAACCTAAATACAATAGAATCGTTACAAGAACTTTTTCGGTACTTTCGTCTCACGACCACTACGCGTTATCTTTACTGGCGGTACGAATGCTCTGCTTAACACTCCCGCACTTTCACGCGCACTCTCAATCTTACTCGAATCAGTAGGATGACGGTATATATTGGTTTCTTCCTTTGGCAATAGCGAAGATACTTTAACACACCCATTCTCGTCATCATCTCGAAGATCAGGTTCTGGGAAGTCGGCATCAGTACATTCTAATGGGAATAAACGTTGAACAGGGTAGCGATCCTTTACTAGTACGCACTCGCACAAGGCGAACGTGCCCATCTTTTCCGGGAATTACTTCAATAACTCGTCCCATAGGCCAGTGGAGGCGCTTGTCATTGTCATTACCTATCAGCACTAACTCTCCTAGGGTGATTTGTCTGCTAGGTTTCTTAGAACGCCATAATTTCAACTGTCCCAAATATTCGTTTCTGAATCTTTGGCGTAGGTCATCTCTTAACTTCTGAATATGTAAACTTTTCTTACAGAGTGACTGACGATCCACCACGTCAACATCAGGAATACCCGCTTCAACTTGCTCTCTTAAAAATATCATTGGGGTAAGAGGTATCAATTCATCTGCCTCGCTAGAAATATAGGTGAGCGGCCTCAAATTTATAGTAGCTTCACAGTCACACAAAATAGTGACCATATCTTCATAGGTTACGGAAGCACGGCCTAGGATCTTACGCAACATTTGCTTAAGAACGCCTATATATCAGTCTCTCCCAGAACCCGCCCCGCCATGAAGCTGTCGGAGGATTGAATCGGCACGTAATTCTATCAACACCGCTAATTTGTTCGATCTTTTGCCAGTCCAGCTTGCTAAAAACATTTGCAGTACCGACGAAGTTAGTACCGTTATCAGTGTATATAGTTTTCGGTCGACCGCGACGCGCAATAAATCGTCTTAGTGCTTGCATAAAACTTGAAACCGACAAAGACGTACACAATTCCAGATGAACGGCGCGGTAGACAGCACACGTGAACGAGCAAACCCATGCTTTCACTCCAGTCTTCAGAAACAATGGTCCGGCAAAGTCTATACCCGTGATCTCAAACGCAGCGGCTTCGCGTACACGATCTTGAGGTAGCGGCGGTAAAACTGTGACGAATGATTTACTTTTATGCTTCTTTCATATAACACAACTTGATATGGCAGACTTAATAGCTCGTCGTCCACCCAATATCCAATACTTTTCACGAAGAATGCTCATAAGCCCTTGAGTACCAATATGACAAGACTTGACATGCTGCTCGAAAATGAGTTTATTTACCACAACATGCCTTGCAGGTAAAATAGCAGGAAAGCGAAAATGTTCCACATCCTCTCTCAAACTTACACGGGACTTTAAACGAAGTATTCCAAGCTCATCTTTTATAGGATTTAAACTGCATAATCGGGGATCCTTTTGATCAGCAAAACATTCACCTTGTATCAGCTTTAGCAGATGAATCTCAGCAGCGTCTAGTTCTTTAACAGTCAGTTCACCTCGATGTTTCGTTGAAGAATTTCTAATGTTGTATAAAAATCTAAAAATCCAGGCTAACATACGTATGATCTTGGTGAATTTTGAAAAATATAGCAAGTGCCAATCATCTATGGACATGTCTACATTTAAAACAGTCAGAGTTGTAATTAACTTCTTTTTCTTCTCGCTGTTGATCTCATCTTCATTACAAATGACGTCTTCTTGTGGCCACAAATTAGGTTCCTCGTACAGCCAACTTGGTCCCTCCCACCATTTGGATTTACACAACTGTTTAGGAGAACATCCTCTAGAGGGAAGATCCGCCGGATTCATAACTCCGGGAACATGATGCCACATGTCACTTGAAGTGTATTTCCTAATTTCTGACACACGATTGCCGATGAAGGTATTCCAATCTTCTTTTCTGTGCAACCAAAACATAACGGTAGATGAGTCCGTCCAAAAATAAACTTTCATTCTTGGGTCGAGATTTAAATTATCTTTAAATGAGACGTATAATCTAGTGCCAATAAGAGCCGCCAAAAGTTCCAATCGTGGTATAGACACTCTTCTTAATGGAGCTATCCTTGACTTGGCAGCTAGAAGTCTTACAAAAACTTGACCCTGGTAAACTCCTCGAAAAAATATGACAGCAGCGTAGGAATCCTTACTAGCATCACAGAACGTGTGTAAACTCCCATTCTCGACGTCGCTATCATCACTGTGGATCCATCTCGGTATTTGAATATTTGACAAAAAATGTAGTTCTTCTATCCATCGACGAAAATCATGTTCAATATCAGGGTCTACAGCAGCATCCCAACTCAATTCTTCGCCCAAGTCTTTTGTAGTAACAATTTTGGAAGTAATGTAGCGGGTGCAGTAAAACCTATGGGATCAAATATTCTTTGCGCAAACGACAACATTATTCTTTTGCTAATAGGCCTATTAATCACTTCATTTTTATCTTTCAAACAAATTGTGTTTACTGTCAACATATCACTTTGGGTGTCCCATAACAGTCCAAGGACAGCGGTCGGGGAAAGAACTGAAGATTCTTCATGTACTTGACCGGAAAACTCCCACCCTCTTAAATCAAACTTTGCTTTGCTCATGAGTTTGGTTGATTGCTCGATAAATATTTTTAAGTCCTTTTCACTTTGAACGCTTGTTATACAATTGTCGACATAAAAACTGTTTAGCAGTTGTAACATAATGTTCTCGCAATATGGTTGATTTTTGACATTATTTTTAAGAGCCTCGGTGATGTGATGCTCGATAGTTGCTCCCAGCAGAAACGGACTGCTACTAACACCAAATACTACTCTCCTATGACGAAATATTTTTTCATTACCATCTTCATCCATCCAAATAAAGCGCAAGAAATCTCTATCAGCTTCACATAAACTTATTTGTAAAAAGGCCTTTTTAATGTCTGTAGTAACACTAATTTTGTGTAACCTGAATCTCAATAAAATATTCGGAATAAGCTCAATACTATTAGGTCCCTTTTCAAGACACTGATTTAAAGACGGTCTTCCTTTTTCTTTCGCCGATGCCGATCGATGCATCGAAAACTGGTCGAATTTTTGTAGTGCTGCCCTCCTTAATAACGGGCCGGTGCGGTAAATAATGCACATCCACCTCAAGTGGTACCTCCTCCAATACCTCTTCAATAATGCCTTCGTCAAGCCACTCATGGAAAACATGGCTATATTCTTCGATAAGATCACCCTTCTTAAGCTTGTTCACTGTATTTTGCAACCTATTTTTCGCCATATTGTAAGCGCTCGATAGTATTGGATGGCCCTCTAACCACGGCAACCTTACTTCATAGCGCCCTTCCTGATTCACTTTTACAGTCTTTAAATAAAAATCTTTGGCAGCCAAAGCAAGCTCTTCTTGGGTTTTATTTTCTATGGGGTCCTTAATTCCTAAGATGTCTAAATCCCATAGCTGAGGTAACGAAGCTTCTTTTACAAAAAGTGAAATATCCGTCATGGTACTATTGTAAGAATCTTTCAAGGGTATTTTGCCCATCAACGTCCACCCTAACAGTGTCTCGATAGCTACTAAACCACAAGATAACAAATGCCTACGTCCAGTATACAACTTGCCTGCTAAGTCTGAACCGATCAAAATATCAATTTTATTACTACTATTAGAGTCAGCACGTTCATCAGATAACTTAATTCCTAGACTGTCTAACTGCTGCATCCATGGTCCGTGAAAAACTTGAGGAATTTCAGTACAAATAACAGGCTGAGCCAAAACCTCCATTGTTATGCTAACACTACCGTTGCTAGTTCTATATCATAACATTCATGGTTTTGCGCTGATAGGACACCTCCAAACAAGCAATGTACTTTAACATTATTTTTTGACTCATAGCCTAAAAGGTGCGCTGTATTTTGCAGGATGTATGACCTCTGCGAACCAGTATCAATTAAGGGCCTGACCGTTCGAGATCCTGAAACACCATTCAATTTTATCCTTAAAGTTTGCAAGAAAACATGAGTACTAATATTATTTGTACAGCTGACTATTCCATTTGAAACTTGAACATTTTCCTTTTCCGGCGATGTATGTTGTTCGTTCTCCTGTTTGCTGACTGAAAATCCTGGACACATCAAGACAAAATGCGATTTACCACAAATAACACATTTCAAACGAATACGACATTTTCTCGCTGGATGTCCTACTTTCAAGCAACTAAAACAGGCTCTTTTTTCACTCAAAATAGATTTTTTCTTATCGAATGGAATTTTCTGTGCCTTGATACAATTTGCAGTCTCATGAGAATTGCCACAGAACAAACATTTAACAGTCCCCGTATTAAAATTAACAAGACCAGAAACAGTGGGCACCTGCGACTCCTGATACTCCAATGCTTTACGCCTATGAGCTCCACCACCGCGTTCAGCTTCTCTGACATTATATTTCCTACATAAACCAAATCCTTCAGCTGCCAATTTGATACGCTGCTCATTTTCCACCTCGTTCTGCAAAAATTTTGCAGCCTTTTAACCTCTCCTCCATTGTTGGGTCTCCACTTGAAACTAGGTTGATCTGCGATGTCAATGAGGCCTGTGAAATAATATGAGGTGAACGCTGCCAAACACGCAATAATTCTTCTGGCAAACACGATTCTATTAAAGGAAATATCATGGCAGCACATTTATCAGATTTGATACCGAGAGTCTCTAAAGCTCTTAAATGGGCCTCTAATTTGTCATAGAGGGTCGACAAGTCCAATTTATTCGTGGAAGTAGCGTTATGTAAAATTAACTTAGGTAACTCGCGAATATAAACTTCTATCTGCAAGTCCTCGCGCCCGAAACGAGATTTTAGACTGTCCACCATGTTATGATAATTATCACCAACTGCTGGAAAACTTTCCACAAGCTGTCTAGCCCTACTTCCTTGAACTGTCGCCTGAATTAAGTACTCTACTTTATCTTTAAGGTCTATTTCTGGATCATCGTGTACCTTACGAAACTGTGCCCAGAACGGCAACCAATCTTTAATATTTCCATCGAAAACTTTAAATTGAATAGTAGGTAATTTAAATTTTCTCTTACCTGCTGCCACACCTGACAACGTAGTACCTGTTTGATTTTGTGAAACACCGGCATCTGACCTTGGACCACTCTGTAGCACTTCTCCATACTGGTGGTAAAAGTACAAATACTTCCTTTTATACTCTTCACTGCTCTCCATATCTTGTAATAAAGCTTCTTCTGTGGCGTCTCCTTCCAATAAAAAGTCATATATCTCGCCATCCGCTAATTTAAGAGCTTCAAAACTTTCTTGAAAAATGTCCCAAACCACTTTGATGGTAGGATAATCCTTGTCATTTGCATCCAACAATTTATGCAACTCATTAGCTTTTTTCGTAACAGCTGAACGAAGCACTTTACGATGTTTTTTTCTTGGCTTCCATTTTTGCCTCTTAATAAAATGCACGTCGAATTATCAAATACAGCCTCCCGTTTACCCAAACTATATGGCAGCCCGGTGTGTATTCACAGTATTCGCACTCAAAAAGTCACCGAAAAAAACAGCACTGCAACCTGTTTAATCATCCAATAAAAAACAACACGCTTGTCTAAAATATAATACGGCACAGTACTAGAACAATTCGGACATGTCGGCAACGACTCCAAAGCCAAGTTATTCTTCGGGAGCGTTCTCTTTTACTAAAAATAAATAAAACTAAAAGCTTACATCAGGGTAGTCACCACCCCAGGTAGGCGGCCTGTTTACCCACTTGAAAAGAAACATTCCGATGGAGTGAGTATATAACGCGCAAAATACTAATACGAAAACATTTAAATTAAGAATTTATACAGAGTGGCTCTAACAAATAATGCAAAGAGCAATGGAGAGATACGCCTCCTTGAGGAACGACATACCTAACATTTAGTTTCTCTGAATAGAAGCCCTGAAGTTTTACTCTTATTTGACGATTGGAGAGAATCGATTCTAGCCAGTCCGAGATATTACTACGTATTCCCAAAGCATGCAACTTTCTTAGTAAGATGGCAGTGTCGACGCACTATAGAGCTTGAGTTAAATCGAAAAATAGAGAGCTATAGTATAGTAATTAGAATGTATTGTTTTATAAATATATTCCAAGAGATCGTAGGCAACCGGCTAGTGGAGAAGTTTTTTCGAAACCCACGTTGTGTAGAAGCTTTTTGAAAAAGTTTAGAGAAGGAAGTGAGCCCTGTTATGGCTCTGTAATTCTCAGCTGACTCTGGGTCGCGTTTTCTAATAGAGGAGTGGTTTCACCCAGTTTTAGAGCATCGGGAAAAATTTCTTCTCTAGCATCCCAAGGAGCAATTAACGACTCACTGTAGACAATGTGTCGACACTACGTCGACTCATGTTTATGGGCACGACACATTTATAAGCCGCAATGTCGACTTTTGAAGCGATATGTACGGAAAATGAGCCCAAAATGGTGACAAAAATGTGTACTAAATTGAGTCCAAAATTTACCTACCAAAACCTGAGTCTGAGATGTGTTTTGTTTTTGCCTAACATGTGCCCCCAATGTGCCGTCTGTGTCCAATATCTATCTAAAATGAATCTTTATTGTGTCCAACCTGTTTCTATATTGTTTCCAATTTGTTACCATTATGTTTCTTGAAAACATCTTAAATTTGTCCAAAATGTGCGCATTTAATTCCCGATATGTTGCAGGATTGTGGCCTTCATTATGGTTTTCAAACAGACACCTGTCGGTCCAAATTGTTTCGAACATATTATTTGGGTGTTCATTGTGTCGTGATATAAACTTAATAGACACAATATTGAATATACGGCGGACACGACGCTTACTACAAGTGTTAATAAGATATTAAATTTTTTAGCAAATAATGAAAATATTGCGGATATGTGACTTGAATTTCTTGTGCCGACTTGTTTTTACTGACAATATTTGGCAAAATAATTCTATAAAATAAACGCGCCTCAATGAGAGTGAATATAATTAATTACTTAATTTAAAATTTTATAGGAAATTTTATTTTTAAGAATTTTTACTAAAATTAGATAAGAACATATTAATTATGGCTTGATATACTACATTTACTTTATTTTAAGACCTAAATAGACCAAAAATGCAGATTTAAAAGTAAAATAAAAAATTCCCGCCCATACCTTATTTTAAACACATATCAGGTGATCCAACACATTTCAGGCACACACTAGAAATTATGTGTTTAAAGTATAGCCATATGGAAATTATTGGGTCCAATCAACTCATTTTTGTGACAAAATGGAAACATATTGTAAAGGAAAAATTGGGAAACATTGAGTCGACTTAGCGTCGACCCAAGTGTGTCCAAATTATAGCTATTTGGAAATTAATGTGTCCAACCGATCCATTTTGGTAACAAAATGGAAAATATTTTTAAGGACAGATTTGGAAACCTTGAGTTGACTAAGAGTCGACACTACTGTGCCTTAACTGTGTTTGCTTTTCCAAATGAACACAAATGCGACACATTTTAAACAAGTTTTTCCAAAATGTTGATATTTGGACACATACATTTGTCTGACTTAATGAGTCGGTACTGGGTCGACACAAACCGCAAACAAAAAGTTGACACAGTTTCCATTCAGCCTCAAATATTCTTTCAAGTGTCGACATAATTTGGGCACAAAGAAAATGTGTTAGAAATCAAGCACAATTTGCTTCTTGGGATGTTCTCATTTGAATAATAAAGTTGAATTACATGAAATGTTTCTTCCTCGGTAAAAAGCATTTTTATGTCAAACGAAAATGAATATTAGCTGCCATATAATTTTCTTCTTTCGTTATCCATAGTAATTCATGGTCAGTGCGATAAAACGTCACATTTTTGTTTTGAATCACCATCCACGACTAACTAGACGCAATTCTTTAAAATGAAATAACTCAAAAACAACTGGTATAATAAATGTATTATATATTTTTGGAATGTGGAAATTAAGCTGATTTCAAAGATGTGACAATATATCGTGTCCATTTAAAAACCTAAACATTACCATTTTTTTTAATTTTAATTTTGCGATCGTCTTGATTAGGGATCGATATCGGCCAAGAGTATATCGGTATCGGCCGATATATTTTTTAAAGAAATTAAAACACAAATATACTAAATAAAAAACGATATAGGTGTATTTTTATTTAAAAAATACAAAAAAAAAACGTCTAAAATGGAAAAGACAGAATTAAATAAAAAAAAAAAGAAACCGTTTTGCTATTTTAATACTTAAAGTGAAGTTTTGGTAAGTTATAATGCAACAAAATTAAACGATCTGGGCTTAGGCGATTTCTTGCGCTTTCATATACTGTAATGCCCTGCCCTTTTTCTATCTTTATTTTTTAGATCTTTCTGGCTTTTGTAAGGCAAGAGCACTGCAAATCGTAAGGGGAGCAGGGTCGGCCCTAGAGTACTTACTATCAGTAAAACAAAAGGATTTTGCTTAATAATATATATTAAAAATAGAAAATGGTAGATACAATTTTTCCCTTATTTCAAAATGTAATGATGGTTCAAGGCAATTGTTACACTTTATCAAAATAAAATGTTTTAAGTGCTAAGTGTGAAAAAGAACATTTGCAAATACCATGATTGTAAACAGTTTAACCCGCACTTCACTTTTCACTAATATGCGTTAGTTAAATTACAAGATATGTTAGTTAGTGAGCCACCCACTAAGGTTTGAAATAGAACGTTACTTTTTAAGATAAAACACTCACTTTTATCTTCTGGGAGAACTAATATTTTTCTGGTTCTGAACGATTTTGCTATCTGATACTGAATAACTATTTTCAAGATTTTTGCTACTTTAACTTTTTGTTTTTAAATCTTAGTGACTCTACGAAACTCTTGCTCTGACTTGACTTTATATGTCGTATAGAGAATAACTTTTTGGTTCTTAGCGAATGACTAACTTAAAACAGGACAAGCGCTGGTATTTATAGAGTATCTTTGTTACGTGTGGTCCCCATTTCCTTGAATTTTTTCTGTTTCCCACCCAAGTTAAGGAATGCGGCTTAAAAACAAACTCATGGTCAAAAGTGATGATGCAAGAATTTTGTTTTTGTCGAATAGAGTAAGAACCTTGTTTATATCTGGAAAAAACTGGCTAGTGCCTAGTCATGGCCAAATATCTAACCTGCGGTGGAATGTCACGCGGCTTCTTCTTTAGTTTAAGTAAACACTTCGGAATTTTTCTCAGGATGTCGCAACTTTGTTATTTAAAATGAACATATTTTTCTTAGAATCCCGAAGAATTTTGTTATTGAAAAAAGAATGGAATTTAGTTTTTGAAGGCTACACGAGTTTTGGTGTTGTAAACAATAAGGAATTTAGGTCATGTAACTCAGTGGCGGTTCGTGGGTTTTGAATATGGGGGGTGCAAAGCAACGATGTGGGGGGGGGGGGTGAAAAATAGTATAGGATAATAATAGGATGTTCGCAACTTTTATTTTTTAAAACGCTATTAATAAAACAAAATTTAAAAAACTGCTTAAAACCAAAAATTTGTATTTATATTTAAATTCCATTCTTCTATTTTTTGTGCAAGCAAACACTTCTATTACTTTGTTGTCAAAATCTGGAATGTCTGTAGAAGTTTTTTTTCTATCGAAAGCATAGTGAGAGCATTGAGTTGGCATGTTTTGTTGCCCTGTCGTTCAAATGCCTCAAATCATCAACACCGGGCTGAATCCAAGGAGAAGACCTTAGATCGTTACTTAATAAACAAATGAAACAAAAAAAATTGTTTGTCTCTGGACAACCGCACAGCCATAAAAATCTATTATAAGTAGTTTCCCTCTTAAAATAGCGATTAAATTCTCTAGTTTTACACACTACTGTTGATTTTATTTGTAAATCGGGTGTCGGACGACCCAACTTTTTTATTTCAACTTTTTCTTCAAAGGGGACAGGTCTATTTTCTAAAATATACTTTACCGAATTCATAACAAACATCAAATACGACAAATACACCGAGAAAACAAAACAAACAAGGCCTGTTAACAACCTGCGAATCGAAAACTGGCGAAAAGGTTGCAGAACTTTTGTGATCATAGCACGTGTCCTACGCCACATCGTTGTCATAGCAACTGCAATCTGATTGGTCACCTTACAACGCGTCGTCTTGAATGACACGTCATCACACGTTTGTTTGCGAGATGAGACCCTGTGGAAGTAAGTTTAGAGGCGCGCCCGATCTACCGTTTAAATTTGTAACGTGAGACTCTCGCTAAGGGACTCTAAACTAACTACCTTCTACCTTCTAAAATTTTATTAAACGAAGACGCTGCGAGTGCTGTGACGTTACGAGGAGAGTTTGAATAGTTGGGTTTCTGGTATGAGTGGCTTTAATAAATATTTTTATATAGATATGTAATTGAGGGGTGCGTGACCCTGTGTCCCCTGGCAGTAGCCGCCACTGAATTGTAACTCATGTAGACCTGAACTGTTACGTAATTTATTTTTCTCTTCTGGGAGGGAGACTTGACTTTGTAGATTTTGAATTTCATTAGATAGTTGTGAGCCGAAGTGAACGCTAGTGTATCATCAGTGCACACTACAAGAATTTAAGGTATATTAATACCAAGTTATTTTATGATTATTGTTTTTAAATTTTTTTTTTAAAGCTAAAAGTTTTATTTATTTTCCAAAATTAAAAATTAAGAAACAAAAGATATATTTATTAAGCCCAGAGGGCATCACAATACTATCCACCCATTCAGAGCCGGAACTAGAGTTAAAGGGGCCCCGGGGCAAGACTAAGTTCGGGGTCCTATTTCTCTACTGAGTTTGTCAACTCAATTTTTGTAAAAAAAAAATGAGATGTTTGAAGTTCATTCACTTCCGTCAGCGTTATCATGCACACCATACGTTTCTGCAAACGAATGTAACCTGCATGTTTTTACTATGGAGTACGGACGTATATCCGAGAAAAGGGTAGCTTCGGAAAAAGGCTCCATAAAATGATAAATTCTTAACGTTTATAAAATCCCACACTTCTAACTTTAAGGTTTTTTTCTAAGCGCAAGATTTGTACAGAGTCTTATAGGTTTAGGGGATTTTTATTATAAACAGATTTTTCGCAATAGCTTTTGTTATTCTAAATAAATAAATTAATCAGTTAATAAATTGTCACATAACGAAAAACAATGAGATAGCGCTAAAAATGCTAAAAATACTTGCACTTCGAAAACATTTTTCTATTTTTGTCCTTCGCTCAGGGGGCCCCCCGAACCCGGGGGCCCCGGGGCATTGCCCCGGTTGCCCCATTGTAGTTCCGGCCCTGCACCCATTTAAAACGAAGGAAATAATAAATTAATTTTCTTCGTTGGCTGCCTATCTTCTTTTTAAAAGTGTGTAATAAATACCTCGTGGGTTTGTTTTATTTATCCTAATAACCCCCTGCCTCGCGTCCGGCCTAAGTCTTTACGTACCAGCGCGGCGCCTGGATGTCTGACAGATCTTTGGATTTATATTGACTGCGTTTACACCGATGTTGTTCAAGTTATTTAATATAAATATTTACCCCATTCTTCCTAGCAATCAACATAAGTAAATTTTAAACCCAGAAAATTATTTACAAAGAGTGTTTTACCTTTTACAATGTAACTTGATAGCATAAAAATTAATATTACCCTTTTATATGGAACTTTGGTAAGTAAAAATTCTAAAACATTGTTACAATATTTCTTTCCCCACCCATCTACTTATTAATTAAAGTTTACTTTCAAAAAGGCAAGAAAACTTTTCTGTCTTTATTCCCTTACGGGGTTGTCACTAAAATTATCAGAAAAGGTTTCCTATAACTCCCTTCACTTCAAAATAAAGTTTTTTCTTTTCAAAAATTATTTTCAAATATAAGTGCCTTTCAGCAACTCTCTCATAAAATTCTAAAACTCATGTTAAATATAAAAATTTCCTTAGCCATAAGAACTCAATACATTATGTGCAATAAACATACTTAACTATTTAATTTAACATTTAAAAAAAAAAATGATTACCCAAAATTTGCGATTTCAAATACTTGCTTATGGAAAACAGTATTTTTTTTTAAATTGTTCTCTTTCATAAAGGCATGACAATAATTAAATTAAACTATTGTAAGTATAGTGCTCAAAACTTGAATAACGAGAAAATTTAAAATATAAGGACGTATGTGTATATGAAATATTTTTAGTTTTCTGGTCCAGCATAAAGATTACACATTATCTTTAATGAAAAATATTACTTTATCCTTTTTTAAAATACACATATAAATAAATGTCCCCTTATTATAAATAAGAAACACAAACTAAGAATTATTTTTTTCTGTGTAAAAACATTTTTTTTTAAAATTCATTAAATGATAGAAGAAACGAAATTTGGGCAATCATATATATATATATATATATACACTGCTCAAAAAAATGAAAGGAACACTTTTGGATAACCCTATAACTTCTTGGCTTGCTGTTATTAACAAATGAAAATTATATTTTCATAATCGATTTGCATCTTATTTTAGTGATGTGTTAAAAAATAAACGTGATTATGCTCATTTATTCGAGATAAGTTTAATTTTCCACAGCAAGTACAAAAAATAAAGTGATTATGAAAATATTCACATTTAGGTTTTATGTTGAGGCAGGCTTAGAGAGCTTCACCGGGCAATGGCATGACAGTTTGTAGTTGTTGAATTCATTATCTGTCAAAATGAGAGATCTTAGCGAGATAGAAGTCGCTCGTGCCATAGCTTTAATTGAAAATGGTGTAAAAATTCGACAAGTAGCAAGAAATGTTAATCGCAGTCTGTCAGTCATCAAACGTGTGTATGATCGCTATAGAGAGACTGGACGATATAAAAGACGAACCGGACAAGGTCGAAAGCGAAAAACTACACAAATTCAGGACCGATATTTAGTAGTTTCTTCTTTGCGAAAACGAATAGCGACAGCAAAGGACCTTCAAAGTACACTTTTGATGGCTCATCAGGTAACCATTTCTGACCAGACTGTCAGAAACAGGTTACGAGAAGCAGATTTAAAACCTAGAAGACCGGTACGAAAACCTGTTTTAACTCGACATCATAAAACTATGCGATTAAACTTTGCTCGTGATCATTTGGGATGGCAACTTCGACAATGGAAACCAGTACTTTTTACAGACGAATCAAGATTTCGTCTCACTCGTTGTGATGGTCGGGTGCGTGTATACAGACGTCCCAATGAACGATACTCCGCTGCTACTGTACAAGAGGTATCCAGATTTGGAGATGGTTCGGTAATGGTCTGGGGTGGAATAAGTTTGGAGGAAAAAACCGATCTTGTAGTGATGCCAGGAAGTCTTACAGCTGCAAGATATATTAATATCATTCTGTCAGATCACGTTATTCCTGCAGCGTATGGTATAGGTCCTGATTTTTTTTTCATGCAGGATAATGCAAGGCCCCATACTGCTGCGATTTCTATAGATTTTCTTAACGAGCATGAAATTCGTAAAATGGATTGGCCAGCGATAAGCCCTGACCTTAATCCAATTGAACACTTATGGGATATATTGGACAGACGTATTCGACGTCGTCCAAATCCACCTCAAACCCTTCAGCAACTAACAGAAGCCCTAGTCGAAGAGTGGGACAGTATACCACAGGAAGACATTCGAAGGCTCGTGAGAAGTATGCCAAGAAGATGCCAAGAAGTAATTCGTGCTGCTGGAGGGCATACGCGATACTAAAACACATTGGTTTTCAGATAGCGGAACATTGCCTTTAAAAAATTTTTTCTTTTCATTTTGTTATTCGCACTTTTTTTATAATTGTTAATCTTAGTTTACGAATAAAGGATTAGTTTAAAGTTCTATTAATCGATTTATTAGAAGAAAGTATGTGTCTTTCAGAATATAAATGTTCATCTGTATATAACTATCACTTAATAAGTTACAGGGTTATCCAAAAGTGTTCCTTTAATTTTTTTGAGCAGTGTATATAGGTACTTACTAAGTTCTAAAAGTCAAAAGTTAGTTTATTCCTCTACACCACTGTCGTCTTCGTCATTTTCGGGCCTAACAGTCTTAAATAGAAGGCGCATGCCTCCTGGTTGTTGTGCTTGTGCAGGCCTAACTCGGTAGCGGGTGGCTCTGGTTCGTAGGTAGGGAGGCGCGCCGGGCTGGGCGCCTGCCAGAGGGGCGGCTGGAGTTTCTTGGGGTGCGGCTGCTGGCGCTTGGGGTATTGCCGCGGCTGGCAGTACCCTCATCATAGGGTGGTAGGGCTGGAAATGATGTGCTGCTCCTAGCGGCCGGCCAGGTCTGATCAGCATCGGCATCACGGGAGGTAAGGGTTGCAAACGGGGGGGCTGTCTTTCGGTCTGGCATCCGCAGTCAGATTGAATGGTAACGGGTGTTTGGGTTGTTGTATTGGTGGTGGGTTGATGGAGTGTTGGCTGGTTTAGGCAAACGGGGCAAGTACATCCTGGTAGTTTGGCGAAATTCCAGATTCGCCAAAAATACTCGGGGGTGAATAAACGTTGCGTGGGTGGTACACATAGCGCACAGGCACAGTATGGTTCCAATGGTTGGCTTAGTTGCGCGGCCATTCTTGCTCGGAATATCTGGTAGTTGGCATGCACCATATCCCGCCATAGCGCAAGGGTCGCACGTACGGGCCATAAAACCGGGGGACACGGCAAATCCCCATCATAAAAATTGAACAATTCCCAGAGATGGTATAGGGCCATCCGATATAACAATGAACACGTAGGGAGATCTTGGATCATCCCCATATACATCATGAAGAGAACTAACCACAACATATTTAAATTTTTTTTTTCCTTTTTATACCGAAAAATTTTAATTCGAAAGTAGAATTTATATATATATATATATTTTTTTAAGTGCCCGTGAGAAGGATCTGAAGAAAACTGAAATTTCTGGCGTCCCTAATCTGGTTTTGTTTAAAGTTTTTAATTTCTGCAATTCAGCAGTTCTCCCAATTTTTCTGATGATGTCTAGATTTCGATGAGAAAATTAGAACAGCAGATTCAGCAATACCTTGTTGACATTCCAAAAAATGTGTGTGTAGCAACTTTATGCCTAAAAAAACATCTTTGATCCACGCACATTGAAATTTAGTCGATTATTTATTTTAACATTTCCGTTCTCGGCCGCTTTGTCGGTGATTCACCGTTGATAAAATTTCTGTATTGAACACTTGAACAGTCCTACTAGCGCCCCCTGTTATCTGACTTTTTATTTTACAACTCCCGCAAGGTAGGCTTCAGTACTGTCATATTTTATTTCCTTCTTGATGCGTTGCATTCCCGCTAGGTACTACTTTAGGTTAAATTATTAGAATTCTATTGGTAGTTACACTATTTTATCGTATATATTTTTTAGATGGCTCTACTGACTCTCTTAACGATTTTTTATTTCTTATTTGAGGTAGAGGCTTGCTTCTCGTAAATCGTCCACGTTTTCATGCCTTGTGGCGGCATTTTTAGCGATATTTGACCGGGTACTTCGCCTTGCAATGTCTGTCGTAGCCCGCCATAGGTCCATGCATTTATCTCTTGCGTATTTTCACTTGACTGTGTTTGTTCTGGAGTAGGTATGGGGCTTTGAATTTTTGTCTCATTCTTTATAGGAATTTCTGTTGGTTCTTCATTTTTTCCAGTAGGTATTATCATTCTCATTTTCTTTCTTATTGTGTCTTTTTGTGTCTCTGTAGTGTTTTTCATGTAAAATAAAATTAGTTTTTCATTCTTTTAAATACTATAAAAAATACAATTAGAGGTTTATTCTTTTAGCTAGTGGATGGCTCTTTATGTAACTAGTCTAATTCATAATCTTTGAACCGCAAGGGCAGTTTAACTTCACGAGTTCTTGTTCTCTTTACGTTTTCTGTATTCACGCTTTCTTCTTCTTGATCAGAATCACTAGTTTCTAATTCTGAGTGTGTGTTACTTCCGTTGGCCTCATAATTTCTTAAGGCTTTGTTTAATTCCTCTTCCTCGCTACCTGTATGAGGTCCAATCATGTTTTCTTCATTCTCAATTTCTTCGTTTTCACTTTCTACGGGTGTAGTATAATTACTAGAACTTACACTAACCACTTCTTCGGCGGAGGCCGTTCTGTCATCATTCTGGCGGGTAAGTTCGTTGAAATTTTCGGGGCTTTCGTCCTTATATTGCTCATTTTCGGCTTTATTTTCTAATTCGTCCTGCGATACGAGTAGTCCTTGTGTAGGGAAAATTTCCCCCTCAAAAGTTTCAGTCTATCTGCGTGTACCATTTGTTCTTTCCTTCCGTTTACTTCCTTAACTTTGAATGTAACTGGTCCCTTTTTCTCAATTAGACGATAGAGTCTTGTCCATTTTGGAAGAAATTTTCGTGCTAAATTTTTCCCTGGTAGTACTGGTAGCTTTATGTATACTAAGTCACCTACTGCGTATTCCTTTCTTGTTGTTTGGTTATTATGTTTTTGACAGCGTTTTTCTACACTTACTTCAATGCATCTTTTGGCTTTCTCGTGTGCATGTTGCATTTTTGTTACGAACTCACTTGCATAGTTTTCATCCAGATCGTACCTGACTGTTTTATCTCTAACTGTTAGATGCATTGGTAAGTCCATATCTCTACCAAACATTAAAAAGAATGGGGTATCTTGAGTTGCTTCGTGGTACTGATTACGATAGGCCACCAAGGCAAAAGGTAAAAATTCATCCCAGTTGTAGTTAGATTCGCTAGTAAAATGACTAATCATAGTTTTAAGAGTCTTGTGCATTCGTTCTACTATACCATTTCCCGCAGGATGATATGGGGTAGTTTGCAGCTTTTTAATTGCTAGCATTTTGCAAATATTTTGAAACAATTTTCCGATGAATGTACTCCCGCAGTCAGTTATTAATTCACGAGGTGCACCATGTCGCAAAATAATGTTTTCTACAAAGGCTTTTGCAACGGTTTCCGCTTTCATGTCCGGGATTAATATACATTCAGGGTATCTTGTTAGGAAATCAATACATGTTAGGATATATCTGTTTCCGTTCATGGTGGGATTGAGTGGACCTACCAAATCCATTGCTATTTTAGCTCATGGAGTAGACGGTACTGGCATATTTTGCATTTCTACTGGCGGTTGTGGATTTGTTTTTCTTCTATTGCACGAGTGACAACTCTCTATATAACGTTTGACATCTTGCTTGAGGGTTTTCCAAAAGGAATCTTGTTGAATAATTTTGCATGTCTTTTTCTGTCCAGGATGTGCTCCTAGAAGTGAGGTATGATATGTCTGTAAGATTTCGGGAATAATAGTTGAAGGGGCAACCAATTTATCCTGCCGTTCCTCATTTTGTCTTTTTCTATAAAGTATACCAGTGTCAGTTAGGTAAAACTCATTATCATTTAAGTTTAATAAGAGATTTTGGACTTGTGGGTCTTCTTCTTGAAGCTTTCTAAGTTCGTGTTTGCTCCAAATAACAGAGATCATTGGATTAATTTCAGCTTCGTTGGTAACAAATGCCACGGTTTTCGGGACTGGGACGCTTGTCTCTGTTTCTTCGATATTTAACCTTGTTAAACTATCCACATTTTCATTCATGCGTCCAGGACGGTATTTTATTGTAAAGCTATATTCCATTAGGAACATAGCCCATTTAGACAATCGTGAGCTCGGATCTTTAATGGTCAAGAGGTATTTTAACGGTCGATGATCTGTCATGATGGTAAAGTGGGTCCCCGTAAGATAAACACGGTAAGTCTTTATGGCATAAACGACTGCTAAACATTCCCTTTCTATAGTGGAATACCGGCGTTCAGCTGCATTTAATGTTCGGCTAGAGTAAGAAATGGGATGTTCCATTCCATCGTGAACCTGCGTCAATATGGCGGCGATCGCTGTTGCACTGGCGTCGGTGTTAACAATAAATTCCTTTCTGAAGTCAGGATATTTTAGAACGGGTGGTGTGATTAAAGCCTCTTTCAATTTTTCGAAAGCTTCTTGCTGTTCAACTGTCCAGTTGAAAGGTACGTTCTTCTTAGTAAGGGCTGTTATCGGCTGACTGATCTTGGAAAAATTGGGAACAAACTTTCTGTAGAATCTGCACAGGCCTAAAAAAGCTCGAATTTCTCGAACAGTTTTTGGAGTGGGATAATTCTCAATTATTTTTGTCTTTTCGGGATTTGTCGTGTATCCTCCTTCTTTTATAACGTGACCCAAATATTCGGTTTCTCTTTTAAGAAAATGGCATTTGGTGGGTTTGAACTTTAAATTACTGTCGCGCATTTTCTCAAATATATGTCGAAGACGTTCTAAATGAATATCTATATCATCAACGGAGAAAACAATAATGTCATCTAAATACAGTAGACATTCTTTGTAACTTAGCTTGCCAAAAATGTGGGACATCATCCGACTCCATGACGCTGGAGCGTTCTTAAGCCCCATGGCCATACGAGTAAACTCGTAGTGGTTGTCCGGCGTCGAGAAGGCACTTTTTTCTCTATCGTCCTGATGTAAAGGTACTTGAAAATAACCCGAGGCCAAATCCATAGTAGAGAAAAGACTTGATTCTGCAAGTTTATCAATCGTTTCTTGAATATTTGGTAACGGGAAATAATCTGATTTCGTGATATTATTAAGTTCTCGGTAATCGATTACTAGTCTATATTGAGCATCTTCCCCTGGATGTCTTTTTTTTTCAATTAGAATCGCTGGAAAACTCCACGGTGACTGACTTTCAGTGATGACTCCGTCATCAAGGAGTTTTTGTATTTCATTTTGCATTATTTTCTGTCGATGGAGAGGTACTCGATAAGGTCTTTTTACAATGGGTGGAACGTTCTCTGTAATTATGCGGTGCGTCACATTTGAGGTACAAGTCAGTTTTTGACTGGGAGCTCTAAATATATCTATATATTCCATTATTAAATTTTTAAGTTTTCTCTCAGCTTCAGTTTTTGGCTTTTCTAAATTCAACTGGTTTATTATTTCCTGGCTGTCTTTAAGGGTAATATTCCTGATTAAGTTTCCGGCATCCTTTCTTGACTCGATTTCAGCTCCAAAAGCTGTTGCTAGGGCAGTATTCTTTTGTATTTGAACTTCTGTGTCCGCCACATTTGTTAGTCTGATAGGCACTTTATTTGATTTATGGCATAACACTCTTGCGACTAGCAATCCTTGAGGAATATCTGCACATTGTTCCAAAACTATGTGTTGGGCCTTAACCCTAGATGCGCCTCTTAGAGTTGCTTCACAAATAACTTCACTTCTCGGGAGAATAACCATGTCTTCTATCAAGTGTACACTATTTCCTCTTTTCTCTTTGCTTGGTTGTCCGCGTCCGGACGTTTCCTCGTTATCTTCATTTTTACTAGCTTCGGAAAGGCTAGCCCGTTTAATTTTCTTAGCTGCAGTTGCATTTGAATTGGGCTCCAAGGCTTCTCTGATCCCTTCTAGCTGTTTATCTTTTGATTATTCAAACGTCGGCCAAACGCTTGAACATCGGATTCTTCAGTTATTGGCCGTAACGAAGAATTCCTGATAGAGTTACCTTGTAGAAAAGTTTTCATCTGCTGGATAATTTCCTCCAATTCCCCAATTTTATTTTTCATTTCCCTTATTTCGCTTTTTACGCCATACACATCACTACTTGCCTTAAACTCCTCTTCTTCCAAGTCGACCTTTATTTCCCACGCATACATACATCCATTTCCCCAATCAATTTTTATATTGTGTGCATGTAGGAAATCGATGCCCAGTAAGAAATCTGCCTGAAAGCTTATGGCATCTACTATCATAAATTCATGCCGTACTATGTTATCTCTCCCAAAACTTAATGGGAGGAGTACCTTTCCATATGTAGGAATAGCATTTCCTTGAATGTCCACTAAATTATACTCCTCTTCTACTACATTGAACCCCTTGGCAATTTCCGGCTTAACTAGGGATATAACTGCTCCAGAATCTATTAAAGCTTTATAATCTCTATTGTCAACACTTACCCTGATTATATTACGTGGTCTCGGGGTTCCTTTCTGTGAGCACGTATATATCCCAACCGTTGGCTTCCTATCTAATACCTTCTTGCCTCGCCCACAGCCAAACTCCGGGGTTGCTGAGCGGCTGTGCTTAAGTATAAAGCTTGTCTTTCTCTTCCTCCTTGCTTTGGACATGTTCTTGCTATATGTCCAACTTGTTGGCATTGGTAACAACGTCGTGAACCTCCTTGATTATTTCTTCCTTCCCTACAGTCTCTTTTCCAATGTCCTGGTTTGTTACATTGAAAACAAGTGTCATTTTTCTTTTCTGGTCGATTGGTCCATTAATTCCTTTGTGGTTGACTGGTACAGTAATATGAGGTGTGACCTGTCTTTTTGCAAATAAAACACGTTCGAGGTTTTCCGATGTCCTGATCTTGCCTTACCATACGACATTCTTTGTTATCTTTCGGGTGAAGCAAATTTTCAATGGCTTCCTCTCTTTCAGCTATGTCCAGAGCATCTTTTAAGTTAGTTGGATTTTCAGAGAGAACGCGTTGTTTTATGGGCATGCTTAGACCTAACATAAATTGACTGGTAAGATCTTGGTCCAACTTTGTTGTTATAGCTTGATCAAAACCCTTGTTTCCTGTGAGGTTAATTGTTTTGTTTCCCAGGATTTTTAGACGGGTCAAAAACTGTCTACTGCTTTCACCTATTCTTTGTTTACATTCAATAAACTGTTTTAGAGCTGAACCTTTTACATGCTGTCGAGTAAACTGACTATTTAATGCATCTTTCAAATCCTGCCATTTGGTGGTATTTTTAAGGGTGGGATAGGCCTCTAAGATTTGTTTGGCTTTTCCTCGAAGTTTAAGCCGCGCCACTGATATTTTTTGAGACTCAGTCCAACTTGCTAAAGTTGCAGTTTCATCAATTATGGACAAAAATTCTTCGATGCTTGAATGACCTTCGAAGATGGGTATTGATTCAATTCCAATTAGAACATTGTTAATTGTTGAGGTAGTATTTACGATCGTTGCTAACTCCTGCGTACCTTTCTCGCTCGTCATTGTTTTCTGATAGTAGTACTGTCGTAGAGGGTAATTAAGGACTCTACAGTTCTAGGACCTTTTGGTTCTTCCTTATAACCCTGTTTAACCCCACACCTAACACCAATGTAATGCCCTGCCCTTTTTCTATCTTTAATTGTTAGATCTTTCTAGCTTTTGTAAGGCAAGAGCACTGCAAATCGTAAGGGGAGCAGGGTCGGCCCTAGAGTACTTACTATCAGTAAAACAAAAGGCTTAATAATATATATTAAAAATAGAAAATGGTAGATACAATTTTTCCCTTATTCAAAATGTAATGATGGTTCAAGGCAATTGTTACACTTTATCAAAATAAAATGTTTTAAGTGCTAAGTGTGAAAAAGAACATTTACAAATACCATGATTGTAAACAGTTTAACCCGCACTTCACTTTTCACTAATATGCGTTAGTTAAATTACAAGATATGTTAGTTAGTGAGCCACCCACTAAGGTTTGAAATAGAACGTTACTTTTTAAGATAAAACACTCACTTTTATCTTCTGGGAGAACTAATATTTTTCTGGTTCTGAACGATTTTGCTATCTGATACTGAATAACTATTTTCAAGATTTTTGCTACTTTAACTTTTTGTTTTTAAATCTTAGTGACTCTACGAAACTCTTGCTCTGACTTGACTGACTTAAGTAAGGAACGACTTTATATGTCGCATAGAGAATAACTTTTTGGTTCTTAGCGAATGACTAACTTAAAACAGGACGAGCGCTGGTATTTATAGAGTATCTTTGTTACGTGTGGTCCCCATTTCCTTGAATTTTTTCTGTTTCCCACCCAAGTTAAGGAATGCGGCTTAAAAACAAACTCATGGTCAAAAGTGATGATGCAAGAATTTTGTTTTTGTCGAATAGAGTAAGAACCTTGTTTATATCTGGAAAAAACTGGCTAGTGCCTAGTCATGGCCAAATATCTAACCTGCGGTGGAATGTCACGCGGCTTCTTCTTTAGTTTAAGTAAACACTTCGGAATTTTTCTCAGGATGTCGCAACTTTGTTATTTAAAATGAACATATTTTTCTTAGAATCCCGAAGAATTTTGTTATTGAAAAAATAATGGAATTTAGTTGTTGAAGGCTACACGAGTTTTGGTGTTGTAAACAATAAGGAATTTAGGTCATGTAACTCATGTAGACCTGAACTGTTACGTAATTTATTTTTCTCTTCTGGGAGGGAGACTTGACTTTGTAGATTTTGAATTTCATTAGATAGTTGTGAGCCGAAGTGAACGCTAGTGTATCATCAGTGCACACTACAAGAATTTAAGGTATATTATACCAAGTTATTTTATGATTCTTGTTTTTAATTTTTTTTTTAAAGCTAAAAGTTTTATTTATTTTCCAAAGTTAAAAAACAAAAGATATATTTATTAAGCCCAGGGCATCACAATACGTTTCCAGCTGAAGAGAATAGCTGTTCACTAGCCACACTACTTGGTGGGGGTGCTAAGTATATTATGGCACATTTGTATAACAGTGGGAAAATGTCTTTTTTATTTGCCCACCAACTTAAGGGATCTTCATTTTTTGATATTCTGGCCAAATCAATATTCATTTTAAGTTCACCTTCAATTTTATTAATTATTAAATCATTGGTTCTATTTAATTTCAATTTACTTCCGGCACACTGGTAAATTCCTCAAAGGTATTCCAAACAAATTATGAGGAATTGAGTCAGGAACATTGTCTTGGTACTTTTGGTTTACTTCTGTTGATTTCTTAGCAATTTTTGCTAGAGGAGCATCATCATCGTCACTCACATCGGATATGTCCTTACTCTCTACCAAATCTGTTGTATTGGGATCTCGTCCATTAATTTTTAAGACTTCATTTTTTAAATCTGTATAGGTTCTTTGCGATAAAGCATCGTCAAAAAAAATTGTTTTGAACCTTGGGTCTAATAAAGTGGTAAAAAGAAGATTTCTGTCAGTCTAACAGTCTTTACATCTTTCATTTAAAGAATTTTTAAGCTCATTTTTATATAGTAGTCTGCACTCTAGAAAAATCAGTTCCTTCAGCTTTGCCGAGATAAATCAAAAGTGTCTTAAGTAATGGTATTACTTCTGATATAGATGCACTGTTCTTACTAAAAATCTTGGTAATCTCTTCAAAGGGTTTTAATAAGTTTAATAAGTTTTTTGCTAGTTCCCACTGGTGATATGCCAAACGTTCCAACATATAAAAACTTGAGTTCCATCGCGTAGGTACATCCTGAATCCTGAACCAAAGATTTTGTCGCCATGTTAAGAGTCTTTTGAATATTCTTCAGTCTATCACAAGCCAAAGAGAAGTGACTAAAATGAGTTACTATACGCCTCGCTTTTGCCAATAAATCTATAATCTATAATCTTATAAACGCAGGACTTTCGGATCATGAAGCAGTATTGTGTAAGTTTTCATGCGGACTAAATTCAAAACAACGTAGACATAGATTAGGTAGAATTTTTAGTGCTACTAATTATCGTAAGTTTTACCAACTGTGTTGTGGGGTTGATTGGAGTTCTATTTTTGAAACAAGAGATCCACTACAAACCTTTCATAGCATGATCGTTACAAAGTTTAATATATCTTTTTCCCTTCGACGCATTAAGCATAAGCATAGAAAGTCATGGTTTACTAGGGGATTAAAAATATCGGCCGATAACTTACGATCCCTTCATTATATCAGAAAATTTTCATGGAATGAACTGTTTAACGCGTACTTTAATAGATATAGGAGCACTTACCGTAAATTGATTAAACTTGCCAAGCAATTGTACTACTCTGGTAGACTTGATCGGTCAAACAATAAACATAAGGAAAGTTGGCGTATTGTAAACAGTTATGTCAAAGAAATGAGGGACATTCTTTTGACTTTCAGCAGGATCCTAATGAAATCAATGTTTATTATTGTACGATAGCTCAAAAAATAACTGGAAAAATACATCCTTGTAATGACCCGATGGAGTATATTCAGAGGAGCAATATGTCATTTTCAAATTTATTTAGCTTTTATCCCACTGATATACATGAGTTAAGAAAAACCTTCCTAACGATAAAAAATAAAAATTCATCAGGAGACGATGGAATATCAGTCCAGGTATTCCAGAACTTGCCTGACTCAGCCCTGATAGTACTCAGTGAGGCGATAAACCATTCTTGGTCATCTGGTGTTTTTCCACCTGGTCTTAAGGCGGCCAGAGTTCTACCCCTATTTAAGCGGGGTGACCCCGAAAATTTGTCTAGTTTCCAGCCAATTTCATATTACTCTCCACACTTTCCAAGAATATTGAAAAACTAACCAAAAGGATCATCTCATTTTTCGAACGTCATAATATTTTAAACCATAATCAGTTTTCAAAATAACAAAAGCACTAATGATGCCATTTTCAGTTTCTTGGAGGGAGTCTATGGCGATATAAACGGGGTGGTGCTTCTGCGGCAGTGTTCTGTGATTTGTCAAAGGCGTTTGACTGCGTAAATCACAGAATACTGCTGCTTAAGCTCCAACACTACGTACGGTTTCAGGGGAACGGTTTTGGACTGGTTTCAATCATAATTAGAGGATAGAAGCCAGGTCGTTGCTACGGGTTCAGCAAGGTCTGATAGCAGGTTGATCGAGTTTGGCGTTCCGCAGGGTTCGGTATTGGGACCGGTTCTGTTTCTCACGTATATTAACGATTTAATAAATATGTGGACAAAAATGGTAAATTTACCCTATTCGCAGACGATACTACTATCCTTTGGCATAGTGATAACGCCCAATAATTATATGAAATGGTGTCGTCTGATCTTCTTCGAGTCAAGGATTGGTTCGACTCTAATTTGCTTGCCCTAAATGTTGAAAAAACAAATATTCTTGGTTTCAAATATGACATGAGTGGTCTAAGCATTGGGGATTGTTCCTTGTTAAACCTGTCCCAAACTAAATTTTTGGGTCTTGATGTTGACAGAGATCTCAGGTTTGGACCACACATAACCACACTGAGCAAAAAAATAGCTTTGGGATGTTATGCGATTAGAACTGTCTTGAGAGAACTTGGCTTGGTAACAGCCAAAAGCGTATACTACGCCCTGGTTGAATCGCGCCTTCGATATGGCATTGCTTTTTGGGGAATGTGTAGTCAGGGACTTTTAAATATTATATGTGTTGCAAAAAAGGGCTCTCCGCTCCCTTTACCACATAGGTATGGAGGGCTTTAAGGAGGAAGGCCGATCGAAAATGGCCGAATTTTAAATTTACGTCCCTGTTTTTCGTTACTTCGCTGGTTGGCCGTCGAGGGCGCCACTGCACGCTTACCGGCTATTTTTTGCAGGCTTTGATAGACGAGTGCGGTATTTTTTTCGAATATCTTGAAAAATAAGCTTTGGAATCATTTTTTTGCGTTATTAATATAAACAATGAGTCGCGTACAATGTTTTACAAGTAGCGTTTGCTTCGTGCCGGGGTGTAAAACTGGATATTCGTCTAATAGAAAGCTCAGGAAAAATCGTGGTGAGAAAAATCTGAGTCTCTTTTAAGCCCCTAAGGTAGGCAAAAACCACAAAAGGTTCATTCAAACATTTAAAAGGTGGCGAATAATTATTCCTAGAGCAGACAAAATATTCGGTGTAAAGGACGCTGTTTGTTTGTTGCACTTTCCAGAAGAGGACATTTTGCGTTTTTACGAAACTAAACTACCTGATGGTACCATTGATAGAATTCAGAGTCTTTTAAATTTAATTTTAAAATTCCCATTTATAATCTTTTGTAAAGTTAGTTGGGAAATAAATAAGTTAAGAATCTTCTTCTTTTCAGGTCTGTTAAAAGGTGTACGTACTACCTATAATGAACATATGTTAATTTATTTTTAGTTTGAATTTAAATAAAAAATGTATATAGTAACGTGCAGATTGTGTAATTACTTCCTTTCCAAATAAAAAGTTGTTTCGAGTGTCTAGAAAGACCGCCAGTATTTGAAAAAATTAATCCTCCTGGTAATAATAATACAGTGTCTAAGAATGCAATACACCCTTTTACATGCTAGAATTATGTATCTAGGGAGTATCCCGCACCCGCATCTCACACATATCTCGGTCTGTAGACTGTTTAAATTAACTAATTTCGATAAAACAGTTAATTCTCCCATAAGAACCCATTAAATTTGCACCGTTAATGGAACAATGCGATCCTGGCGGCAGTTTTTGAAGCTAAATTACCGATGCAAAAGTTGGACCGGAATCGATGTTTTGCGATCGGCCTCCTTCCTTAAAGCCCTCCATACGCATAGGACATCGAGAATCTTCAGCCATTTTTTGTCTCGGGAAGATTTTGACTTTGGTGTCGATTTTTATATTGGAGACGGTTATTTTAATATTTAGAAATAGGGAGAAATTTATAGATCCTGATCCTTATTATGCCACTCGACGTAGTATGGATATACCTTTACCTATACCTACATCAACTTTAACTAAGAAATCAATAATTTATGAAAGCAAAAAGATTTTCAACCATTTACCAGTAGCTTTGAAACAGGAACAATCCCTGAAATTGTTTCGAAAAAAGGTAAAGACGTTATTAATTGGTAAAGCTTACTACACGTTGACTGAGTATTACTGTGATAATCTTCAAGATAACGTTTTAATCATGCATCACCTTTTAAATATGTTATTTTTATAATTTTATAGAATGGTGGTAGGTAATTTTAATGGTTTTGTTTTTTTTCTTTTCCTTTTGAACTGACTGAACTTAGTTGGAACGTTGGATAGGTTTGTTCGTCTATATTTCATTAATTGTTTGCGGTTTTGCGCAGGTTTTACATTAGATATATACTTTTATGTATGTGCTAATGGTATTATAATGTATTATTTCAGTGTTCCCCCGCAAAAATTTTTTCTGGGTATTTATAGCTAATGTGTATTTTGTATTTGTAGTGTATGCATTTACACATTGTCGAATTTCTACGATTCCTTTGATTGAATATTGTGTAAGTGGGTACTAGTTATTGTTCTCTGGTGTAATATTTTTATGACCTTGTATGAATTTTTAACTAATAGTTTTGTTGTATTTTTATATTTAATTGAGCTTTGTCAATAATAATTTATTTTTGGACAATAAACCATATTTTAGTTTGAGTTTGAGTTTATGATTGATCGTTGACTTTCTATCGAGTCTTGTATGGGCAATTGTAAATTATGTATAAAACAAGGTTGGTGTTTTAGTTTAGTCTCGTTGATGCCTTTTTTCATGTTGGCGGCATTGTCAGCCAAAACAAAAAGAACCTGATTATGAACTAACTTCCATCTCTTCAGTAAACCATTTAACATCTGGGCAATACTTAAAGCTGTATAATGTGCTCCTGGAAAGTGTTTGCAGGTCAGTATGGTTGTATATCTATAGCTATTAATTCTCCAATAGAGTAGTGAATGTTTTTAGCTATAGTACTATTGATGTCCCATAACTGCATGTTATCAAAGGATTTAAATATCTTTAGCTGTGTGGTTTCACTTGAGCGGGCAGTTGAACAAGACGGACCCGCTTTTCCCTGGAGTCCTGCATCTCAATCTCAGTTCAAATAATTCGTAAACAAAATAGCCACCAGCTACGCGCCATTTAATCCGTGCGCTCTTTTCTCCAGTAAATTCCCAAACAGTAAATTATCTCTATTAAAAAAAAAAGATTTTATGTGTGGTACAAACAACATTTACGATTTATTGTGTAATTTAATTTAAGTAAACATTTTTATTACGAATAAACGGAATTACGAAAATGATTCGTTTAGCAGTCTAAAATAAATTTTTATACTTTGACTTACCGTGATCACTCTGTTCAGGAACATTTTTTCTTTTAATTCAACATCATTACATATTTTACAGGTTGCATTTGCTTTTTTTGTAGTGGGATTAACTTCGTTTTTAATGAAATACACACACCGCTAATTATAGAGGAACGGTCCAAATTTACCTTAAGTTTAAAATCAATTTTCTCTTTCGATTTTCACTCGATTTCGATAGTTTTTCTTTTAAATTTTAGCTTGATTCTTCAGGAATGCTGTTGGCCTATTAACACTTTTAAACGATTTGTCTTTATATATGATACAGGGGCGGAACAAAGTAATGATTTTTCAGTAATTTTTGAGACACCCTGTGGAGTGACCAAGTGACAATTGGAAACATTTTATAATAATTAATTGTGACCTGATCTTTTCTGAACATTTTCTGTATTTATTCACTCTGATACCTTAATTATTACGGAAAATACAGGGTTTGAAAAAAAAAACATTTTTCTAGATATCCTTTTTTCTCCGTACAAATTTAAATGGAATTTATTAAAAGAATAAATAGCTAGCTAATTGCAGTATGTTTTGCAAAGCTTCATGCCACTTTGAAGCGCGCTTAAAGACAAAAGTACCGCTTTTTAAAAAAATTAATTGTTCGTTTTGATTTGTTTTAAACATTTAATGATAAAGAATATTTACAAGGATTATTTTTTTCAATATCGTGTATTATTCTGGTTCCACGTACTTCTTCTAGTTCATTTTTTATTTTAACTGCTGTTATACGCCTATTTCGTAGTATTTGCAATGTTATGAATCGATCATCTACAGCCGTGGTTGAACGTTTTCTGCCTTGACCTCGTCTTCTCACATACTCTCCAGTTTGCCTCAAACGTGTAACATTACGATGGATCGTTGATTTTGTTTTACCAAACATTTCAGCAACATCACTGTAAGATCGACCATTTTTGATCAATGTTACCGCTCTAGCGATATCAGTCGGTTCTAAATCACCCATTATGGACTGTTTCACAATCAAGGTGACGATATATTAAAGAAAAACAAACCAAATATAAACAAATACTTATGAAAAAATACCAAACTAATGTAAAGAAAATATGCGTCTCAAATTTAGTGCCAAACTCACAGATGTTTTTACACATTGGCTTTGACTTTGACTTTAGCTAACTTGATAAAAAGGCACAAAATGCGTAAAAATTATTCTAACAAATCCATGGCTGTCTATAGAACTGTTACAGTTGTTAATCCGATTCTACTTTTTTCAAACCCTGTATTTTCCGTAATAATTAAGGTATCAGAGTGAATAAATACAGAAAATGTTCAGAAAAGATCAGGTCACTTAATTATTATAAAATGTTTCCAATTGTCACTTGGTCACTCCACAGGGTGTCTCAAAAATTACTGAAAAATCATTACTTTCTTTCGGCCCCTGTATCATATATAAAGACAAATCGTTTAAAAATGTTAAAGTCCGTTTCGTTGCCGTTGATAGCTCGATACCCTCATTAAAGATTCAAAACAAGACTCGGGTGGCTTAAAATATTTTACCTATAAAATGGTCTTTTTACGTACCATTGCGCCCAAAAAAAACTGGGACAACAAATTTTTTTCTACATTCTAGCTCCTAGACTATAATATAAAAAAAACCTTAAAACGTATTGACAAACTGTCAATCTGACTGACACGAATGGAAAGCTAAATATTTTGTAATAGCCTGGGAGACAGAAATAAAATTCTTTGTCCCAGTATTTTTTGGGCGCAATGGTACATCTAGCATAAGGATGAAGAAATTTTGACCTATTCCACCCGGTAACAGATAAAGTAACAATAGAGCCATAAAATGAAATGAAAGGATAATGATTAAAACGGCCCACCATGGTCGGAGAGTTGGGTTTTAATATAATCTAACCGCTTATTATTTTATTTAAATATAATAGATTTTATGATTTTATGAATTTTGGTAAATTATAACCATTGATTGATTTATTCTAGAATAAATACAATGTTTTACAAGAAAACTAATTTATTTACAGATCAAAAAATGTTGACAATTTTAATAATTATAACTCGATAAAATCGTCCTCAGAAAAATCTGAAGAGTCATCATGTCCTACGCTTATTACTAAAGGCTCAATTTCCATAGTTGTGTCAATTACGTTGTCAAGTTCCCACATTTTTTGTTCCTCTACTATAACATGTTTTATGGCGTTTTGCCAATTTTCTGATGACACATTTGCTAAAGAATTAAGAAAGAGTTGTCGCACTTCTTGCATTTTAAAAGTTTTGTTATTTCTAGCAACATATCCTTTTACTTGAGCCCATATTAATTCTATAGGAATTAGCTCACAATGATAAGGTGGTAAACGGAGCACTATAATACCTCGATCTCTTGCCATCTCGTCAATAACATACTTTTTATGTTGCGATTTATGTAGCCTAACAATACCCAAAAGTTCTTTTTTTACCATGGTATTATCGTAACTCAATTCCTTCCGTTGTAACCAGTTTACGATTTCCGCCCTTTTCCATGAAGTTGTGGGAAGATTCTCTTTTAGCCTAGAGTGATAGCTGGCATTATCCATCACTATTACAGAATTAGCGGGAATGTATTCTATCATTTGCTTAAAATATTCCTCGAAAACATCAGGTAGTCTTTTGTAGAATTCGACTGAAATTCTAATAATCCTTAATCCAAAAAGCCATTTGAACTTCCTATATGAGTTATAATAAGTCTGCGTCCCTTTCCAGATGGTGGTCTAAGTCCTGTTGACCAGCCTTCCATGACAGCTTGTCGAGAACTTAGGACATTTTCATCTTGCCAGACTTTAGATACGGTGTGCCCTTCGTTCAGCCAAGTTTCATCCAAATAGAAAATGTTTTTGCCTTCGCTGCGGTATTTTCGGATAGACCTTAAGTATTGACGTCTTCAGCAAATAATATCTGCTCTATCAATAAGAAAAGATTTTCTGTTTTGCTTCTCCCAACGAAAGTTCATATCATAAAGTATTTTCCATAGTTTCGTTCGTGATAGCTGTGGTAAGTCCTCGTCATAGTTAATGGCTTGTAAAATTTTGTCTATAGTTGGTATTTCCTTGGCAAAATAAAAACTATGTACTTTTCTTCTAATACCATTTTTAATGAAATCGTCAATTTCTAACGGTTTCTTTCTTGGCAGTCGTTTTGGCTCACTGAGGTTCTTAGATTTTCTTTCACGCAAGAACCTATATATAGTAGCCTCTCCAACTCCTACCATATTGGCACACTTTGCAATAATGCTACGAACATCACTTGCAGGTTTCTGGTGCACTAGAGCATCATGCACGTTTAATATTAATGTTTTTTCTCGGAGAGAATATGCACTCTTGCTAATTTGACGAAGGCACGTTGGCGAAAAACTTGAAGCCATTGTCACAAGTATAGGAAATAATTCAACTTTGGGATAATTCAGTATCTAAATACACTAAAAACATAGTTTGACAAACGCACATCAAATGGCGTAATAATATCCTAAAGCAGGCAAAAATAGGTAAATTTAATTACTAATTCCTCCTGTTGTACCTACTTTAACCCTAATATTCCTAATGTATATTTAACAATGGACAGAGGCCAATTTTCTTATTAAATAAGGCATAGTAGGTAATTACTATTATAATAATAATATACTAATTACCAACGCCTATGGTTTACGGTTGTTTTATGGCTTCAACCCTCGATATGAGCTATCAACTGCAACGAAACGGAAAAAGTGTTAATAGGCCAACAGCATTCCTGAAGAATCAAGCTAAAATTTAAAACAAAAACTATCGAAATCGAGTGAAAATCGAAAGGGAAAATTGATTTTAAACTTAAGGTAAATTTGGACCGTTCCTCTAATTATGGCGGTGTGTGTACTTCCAGTAAAAACCAGCCGTTATATTACCACTACTGTTTGAAGCTGTTGAACCAGACTCTTGTAAAGATGATGACTGCGAAACGGGTTAAGATCGCACAATTAAACGAACCATGTTTTTGAAAAAACGGGACAATATTCAATGTTTCTAAATATTCGATCCTCTCTCTCTCTCTCTGCTATTCCCCGACTGAGCGGACGTAATGTCGCGCGTCATCGGACCGCCAAGCGTCGCCAAATTGGGGGATTCACCGCACGGAATTGTATTCGATCGTTTCGATCAAGGGAATTCACCAAACATCGAGTTTGTTCTGTGCTTCTTTTAGCAGTGATTCTTTGGTTAAACCGTGTTAAATGTTAACGGTATATTTATTTTGTACTTTCTTTTTAGAATTTTTTTTTAAATCAATTAATTTCAGCTATTTATACAGGGTCTACGTAAGTTGGCGGCATATGGGAAACTTTTTTATTAATTTTACGAAAAAAAGTTATTCTTTCGTGGTCTAAAACCCAATATGCAACCATCAGATATCAAAATTTATCAGTCGTATACGAGGTTTATCAAAAAATATGAATTTTGCTCAAGAGTAAGGTACCTTCATTTTTGACAATATCGAAAAATATTATAAAGAAAAAATGTTTAGAATTAAAAATAACTTTCAAATATTCGAATCAAAGATATTTCCGGGGTGAAGATTATTCATATTAAAGAGGAAAGAAAAATCCAAAATTCTTCATAAATATTTAACATCTCGCTCTACGTTTCGGTTTCTTAAACCATTTTCAAGAGCTGTCTAAAAAGTTCATTTATATAATAATCTCAATTTCAATTTAAAATTATTTGGTCTTACTGACATAATATAATCACGAACTTTACATTAAGGACACAAACAAGTTCACAATGGCAAGCACAGGTTAACTAACTATGTGAAATTGATCAACGGGACAAACCCAAAAAACATTTAAAAAATAAAACAAAATATACCGAACCAGAGCGACATCTAAATTGCACAAAGAGAGGTTCTATTATTTAAACAAACATTTACTACTTAAACTCGTTCACAATTCTCGCTGCCTCTCTATAGTGGGCGTTGACAGGATCGTTCAAACGCTCAATTTGATTATTTTTCGGCAACCGTCCGGGAAGTACCCACTTCCCGGACGCTTTTTCTTTGAGAAAGTAGCATTTCTCCGGCCTAGTCCGGTACGAAAACGTTTATAATTTGTTCCCGAGATGGATGGATATGAAGAAATGCAAAACTATTACAGAGGATGTAATTTTAGCTTACTTGGCGCAAAAATCTGAAACTGTCAAATCCTCTACCCTGTGGAGCATGTACTCTATGTTGAAAAGTACCATTTTAGTGAAGAAAAATGTAAACATAGCCACTTTCCCAAAGGTAATCGCATTTCTTAAAAAGAAGAATGTTGGTTATAAAGCAAAGAAATCAGAAGTCTTCAGCAGCGAGCAAATCAACAAATTCATTAGAGAAGCAGATAATGAAACATATCTAATGCTAAAGGTAATTTTAACAAAATATTACGATTGTAGGATATAAAAGTATCAACTTAATTTGCTTCATTTTCAGGTAGCAACAATTATTGACTTAGCCGGTGCGTGTAGACGGAAAGAACTAACAAAAATGTCAATTGATCTAATAAACGACAAAGAAGACATGTTGCTTGTGAAAATACCAGATTCTAAAACACATATTGAGAGAAATTTTGTTGTAATTGGACAAGAAAACCTGCTGTTGTATAGGCAATAATTATCTTTACGGCCATCCCATACTCCACATAACAGATTATTCGTGAATTACAAAAAAGGAAAATGTTCGATTCAGTCCGTTGGTATCCACAGTTTTGGGAATCTCGGATTAAAAATTGCAGAATTTTTAAATTTACTAAAATCCTAAAAATTACACAGGCCATAGCATGCGTCGAACTTCAGCGACGATATTTGCTGATAATGGTGGAAACATCACAAATTTGAAGAGACACGGTGGCTGGAAGTCTACCAATGTCGCTGAAGGATATTTAGACAATTCACTAACAAACAAAATAAAAATTGCCAAGACCATTCAAAAATTATCAGATGAAAACAATCAATATGAAACGGAAACTTTACCTTCTTGTTCTGACTACAAAAGGCATTTAAATTTACCAAGCATTTCAAACAAATTAAATCCTTTCAATATTAGCAATTGCTCAAATTTTAATATAAATATTAATATAAATAAGAATTAGAATATTTCTGTTAGTACCTAAGTATCTTCTGTTCGAATTTCAATATTTAATACAAATAAGAATTAAAATGTTCGAAATTTTGTTCTACAAAGAAATATAATAAAGAAATGTGTCTCTTTGATTTGTTATTCTACATGGTTGCCGAAAAAATAGTGTACGCAACACGTCCGAAAACAGTTTTTTTGAACTCGCAGACTTCCAGGACAGTATTTTCCGGACTTGTTACGTAAATTACTATTATCTCTAATTTGGCCTTTTCTATGTTTTCTAAAAAATTCAGCTTATGGCCTTTGTTCGCATTATGTAGCATTTTAAAGTTGCCTTTAGTATTAAAACTATGTAAATTCTCTCTTAAATGTAGACCAAAAGCTGATCTCCTGTCATTAGGCGATTTCTGAGAGTTTAAAAGTTCTTTTATCCTAATATTAAAACTACGTCCTGTCTGACCAGCATATTTAGCTGTGCAAGAGTTACAGGACAACAAATACAACCCACTCTTGTCAAACACCTTAATTGAATTCTTTACTCTCGAGAATAAGCTACGTAAATTGTTTACCGATTTGTAAGCTGTTTTAAAATTGTTGTTTAAGGACTTCAATACATTACCCACTCTCAGAGAAACAGCGTCCAAAAAAGTTAGCCTTATATACCTAGGACGTTGAAAAGATGTTATGGTCTTATCCAAGGGCAGTCAGCACCTTCCTAAGCATGCCATTAATTTTTTTTTTATTAAATTATTGATTAGTGATATCTTGTATCCGTTGTTATAAGCAATTTGAAAGATGATGTTCTTTTCCCCCTCAAATTCCAAAGGTAAGAGTGGGATGGTGAACACCCAACAAACATATTAAGTAATGTAGACCGGAACGGAAGAAAAATAATCCTAAATTGGCAAATATTTGCTTATTTTTGCCTTAAATGTTTTCTTAAAAGTCACAAGAGATTCGAACTCTAAAATCTAAGTCAAAATTTGGATATCTAGAACTTAAATAATTTGTTATGGGGAAGTCTACTTGTAATTTAATTTACCTAGTTAAGAATTACAAATAAATTACCTCTCTTAGACATTAAAAATATTTAGTCCTAATAAGGAATATGATTAAGTAATAATTTATTCAATTGTTACTTAATATATGTGTTCAAAATTAAGGAATTTTTTGGTTATTACGCTAGGTAAATATTACCCAATTATTGCCTACAAAAAGTCCAAATAATTTACTGACCATGTAGTTTTAGAAACAAGTAATATTTTGGATAATTTTGCCATATAAATTGTCCCCAAAGTTATAGATCTTTTGTGGTTAAAAATTGAGCTACTTCATAACTTTCTGATTAACCTCAAAGGCTAACATTGCTTGTACAGTTAATAATAAAGAAAAAAATAACTTTAAGGTTAAAAATATAAAGGCGGCCATATTTAATAGTTATTAGTTTTCCTGCTTATCGACAACTATAAAAAAACAATAATTAAAATTTTAAGAATTACATAAGGTGAGTGGAAAATCCATTAGACTACGATATCTTACGTCAACGAAAGTTTTTTTAACACTTTAGGTACATATAATGTTTATAATGAAGACACTCTGTTTTTAGGTTAATGGTAAAAATATTTTAAATTATCGTAATAATACATAAAAAAATGCATATTTTAAGGGCGCGTTTAGTTTTTCGAAGTATCATCACCATAATTCACAAACACATTTCTTTCGCATCCAAATTTCGGTCCAGAAAAATGATAAAACCTAATTATATCACTTTATTGTTAAAGTTATAATAAGCGGCCATTCCAAATATCTACTTAAGTCAAACTCCATTTTATAATTTATTTTGTCCTGTTGGAAGTGTTGGCATAAGTTGTTGTCTTTTCTTTCTAACACCAGATATAATATGTTTTCTCTGTATTTTTGTCTAGTGTCTTATTGCTCCTATTTAGGTTATATTCAGGTCAAAAGGTTGGTCTCACTTTCCACATTTAGACGTAAAATAGGTCTATATTTATTTCACTTCGTTTGAACTTATTGGACAGAAAAACCCTATCAACCTATTTTCGACCTTCAAATTACTTTAGTTTTTTTCCCCACATTGGGCAATAGGAAAACAAATGTAGGTAAATTATCCCTATATATAATTGGTCGTGCAAAATATTTGACCCGTTTAGAGGTCGAATAAAGGTAAATTTAACTTAAAATGTTTGTTGGGCAAACGATGGATCAAAGAGTTAAAAGCTGCCATTTTATGAGCTAAAGAATGATTTGAGTCAGCAGGTATAACATTGTCTGTATGTGTGTTTTTCCGATAAATAGCATACCCAAAAAAGTTATTCACCCTCTTTATTGTCAAATGTAAAAAATTCAGACAATCAGATTCTATTTTTTTTGTAAATTTGATGTGGTTGTTTTTGTACAATCTAGATGTCGCTCTGGTTCGGTATATTTTGTTTTATTTTTAAAATGTTTTTTGGGTTTATCCCGTTGATCAATTTTATATAGTTAGTTAACCTGTGCTCGCCATTGTGAGCTTGTTTGTGTCCTTAATGTAAAGTTTGTGTTTATATTATGTAAGTAACATCAAATAATTTTGAATTGAAATTGAGATTATTATATAAATGAACTATTTAGACAGCTCTTGAAAATGGTTTAAGAAACCGAAACGCGTAGAGCGAGATATTAAACATTTGTGAAGAATTTTGGATTTTTCTTTCCTCTTTAAATTTCAAATATTCATTAAAAAACGATTTCTTAGACATTTTCCCTGCAATAATGTTAAAAACTTAGGTTTGCCCATTAATGCACTACATTTAATAATTATAAATTTAGGTTTTAGACCATGCAGAACTTTTTATGAAGAATAACTTTTTTTCGTAAAATTAATAATAAAACAGTTTCCCATATGCCGCCAATTTACGTAGACACACTGTATAGCAAAATATCCATAATAGAAAATAAACAAACGGCCACAAAAAATCATATCGGTCTTCATATTTCATATTAAAAAGGTTCAGGAAGAATCCTGCCTAAACTTTTGTATCTGTCTTTTTTTTTATCTCACGGAAAAACCTTTTTTTCATTTCTTTTCCCAAAATGTGAAATTTGGCAACCCTGTCAATAATAAATCACAATTTTTTCCTTCGTTACTAGATGTTTCATGGATATTTTGTAAAAATACAAATAAAAAAAGACTACTAGTATTTACTTTAAATTTTTTTCTTCCTAAACAAGCAAATTGCGAATGTCCTTAAATCTTGTTTCATTATTTTTTAATTTAATGATTGTTAAGGTCTGGGCGGTAATATACATACGATGTAAGACAATCACAAATTTTGAAAAAATATTTAATTCAAAGTTTTCCTAAGTCAAGGCTTAATAATCTATACATTTTACATTTTACTTACGGATACGAATTTACAATAGTGAATTGTACAGTAATATTTAATTTATAAACGCCTTCTCCAAAGGCAATATAAAGTAAAATAAAATAATATGTTTACTATTAATTTATAACTGACTACATATGAATTTAAATTATTTATTTTGTCTTCATTTTATTTAAAGTATCTCGTACTTTCTGTAATACGCCCGTCATCTGCTCATACTTACCAGTGGAGTTTGGTAAATTTTCAAAATCAATTACCGGACTTACGCCTTTGGAAAAATTGTCAGGATTAGGCAACTCGTTATATGGCGTATGACTTTTTATTATTGGCGTTCCGAATGTACTATGTTTCACACTATTTACACTAGTGTTTACTGATATTGGAGAAGTGTTCCGTGATTTATCTGGTTCCGATATCTTAATCTCAATTGTAGTCCCTACAGATTCAGGTTCACAAATTGTGTCTGTAATGATTTCAAGTACCGGCTTTATTTCTTCTTTTTTACCCTCTTCATTATCAGTTGTATTTTCTATGAATTTCTCAGTTAATTTTTTATGTTCCCCTGCGTTAGACAAATTCCTATCTTCTGAAGGATAATCCCATGGTATTGCTTCCTCGGGATTTGTCAATTCCTCTAGTAAGGAATTTTTTTGGTTTTCTAAATCATTAAGGGAAGGAGAAGGCACATTATTTGAATCCGAATCTATGAGGGAATCCAGTTGCTTATTCTGAAAAAAAAATCGTGCAAATAATTATTGAACAATTTTTAATTTTTTAATAGGAATAATGACTGGAATAATGAACTGTTACGTCGCACAGTTCGCGAATAAAATATGTTTTACAAAAATAAAAAATGAGTCATATTTTTTACAGGCAATTTTTTTAATTAATTTTTTTTGTCTAAAAATTGAAAATTAGGTGACTTTGTGGAATAGGCAACCCAATCCAGGTCCACCCTGTATTTCGTAGGTACCCATTTAAATTTTTTCATTTACTCTGCCATTTGCAATTTTTTCATCTGTCCACTTCATAATATTGAAATAATTGACGCGTATTGGGTAAAGAACTTGCAAACAAATTATTTCAAAAAAGTGTGTATATTTTATTTTATGCTCGTTTCCAATGTTTGAACAAAAATTCGAAAAATATTTTATTTTAGATTTTTTCAAAAAATATCCAATATGTATTACTTACATATTCCCATGAATTTAATGAAAATATGTTAAATGATCGAAAATCTAGGTAAGCCGTTAGTTAAATATTTTTGGTGTTTTCTTAGTTTTTATTTTTTATAAAAATTTTAAATTAAGCTTTTTACCATGTACTTGAGTGTGGTCAGCCTTGTATCTGACAACCATATTTACCATTTATAATTATTTAAAACAATATGAGTGCAAAGGACCCTTTTTTTCTAATTTTGATCAAGTTTTACGGTATCTGCTAAATTCATTCTTCCAAAATAAAAAATAAAATCTCGAATTTAATTAATTTTTAATCAAATATTGGACCTTTGTCACCGCATAAAGAGACCAAGCAGGCGCACTCAGCGTAAAAATATAAGTGTACCGAGAGCATCCTAAGCTAGCGATTCATTATTTTCTCCGTATGCGGACAGTCAGGTTCGCTAAACGGATGATGTGCGAACATCGTTTATACAGAGCAGGCATTGGGGAAATTATTGACTGTGTTTATTATTTTTTTTATTGAAAATAAATACTGAAGGTCGTGGAATAAGTCGCTCTTCTGCTAAAAGTTGCGTACAAACAACAAAGAAAAAAAAAAGAGGAATTTTTACTTTTTGAAAATGGCATGTTTTAATGACGGCAATGCCGTTCGCGGCACCCTTCCAAATTTTCACGGAGTCTTCTCAAAAGTTATCTTTATACTTTTTGCAATGTTTCTTTTTATATTGGCCAGGTTTCGTGGATATTCTAGCAGACAATAATGGACTTACGACACCCTCCAAAAAAGTAAGGCTGATTTAAAAAAAAATGGCATTTTTAAACTTTGACAGCTTTTAGCTTTTTAAGGGTATATCTTAGAGCAAAACGGCTTACATGTCCCTATCTTACTTTTTTATCGTCGATATATTATTTAAAAAAATACAAGCTTTGTTCGCCTCACTTTTTGGAGCCACCCTGTATAATATAAGATATTTTTAAAATATGCCACATTTAATTCCAGATCTTACGCTGTTTCAGTATTTTTGATAAGTTCTTCGATAAGGATGTAATCTTCCGTCCCCGCTTCGTTGGCGGACCCGGTATGCAGGGTTGTCGTTATATATGGAAACGGTCACACATCTCAGACCCGTTATTAAAAAAAATTACAAAATTTAACTACCGGGGGGTTTTCGGGGATGCCCAATTCAATGGTAATATTTGCAATGTTGCCAAGTTTATCGTTTTTGTGATACTGTAAGTAACTTCAGTTTTTTAAATGCAAGTCCCTCTTTACATTCATTGTAATCAAATCAGCGTCCCAACATTATCAAAAATCCCAAATGCCAAATCTTCATTTTCCTTGGTTTCTAAAATATGGCAACATGACTTTTTTGTTGAAAAGTATGGAAACGGCCACATATCTCAGCCCCGTCTTGACAAAAAATTACAAAATTTACTACCTGTGGATTTTGGGATGCCAGACTAAACGGAATAGCCATTTAAGTCGCATTAATATGCATCGTGTCAACGCTAATTTTTAAAATGAAAGCTTTGATCAAAAATGTTTTGTACTATTTTTGTTTTGGTTAGGATTTTTTAGTAAGAGAAGTTGCTTGAAACTTATTTATTCTAATTTGGCTTTTTTGGATGGGCTTCTTTCGTCTCTTTCATATTCATCATCGCTTCCGAATGTTTCGCCACGATCCTCCTCTACCTTCGTCTTCTTCATGAATGGATGGTGAGTTTCCTTCGTCGTCGAGAAAATCGTCATCTTCTTCCAGAGTAAAATATCGTGCGATGTTGTTACACGCGGTGTCGCTACAAGTCCCACAGATTAGAGAGCATTTCAACCCAGTTTCGCAGCTTCGGCATCCGCAGGCCTTTCCACAGCCAGTTTTGCAGATGCAAGAACTTAGTTTCAGCAAACTTGGCGGCGCCGGATCCTTTTCGCAGGCGACGGGCAAATAAATGCTCTTCGTTTTTTTCCATTGGCTCAGTAGTTTGTGACTTGTATTTTTGAAACATACTATTTTTCTTTTGAAGCATGCTGTATTATCAGTATATCTTTTCCGTATTTCTCGATCAATCGATTTTGTATTGTGCAACGCGTCTTTCGCTGTTATTAAAAATAAATTAAATTTTTTTTTTTTTTTTTTAAATTAGAAATTTATTTAAAATAAATCAAGGAAATAAAAGTGAAGCCAAAACGAAGCCGAGCTGAGGTGAGAGGCTGAGGGACCGCGTGCAAATGCCCTAGCTCTATTGCCAGAGAGTAGGGGGGGGGGGGGTTAAATAGGGCGCCACCGTTTTGCAGCCAGGTCAAAACGGAAACCTCCAAGATGGTGCTGGGGCCTCACTCTTAACTGGACTTCTCAACTTAGGTAAAAAAAAAGAAATAGATAACGCAAACCACAGGGGGAGCTGCATAAATAAAACAACAAAAATAATTAAAATTAATGCTGGCTTTTATTAAATGAAATAAGGAAAAATATATATATGGATATATGGGGGTTAGTGCTAAACCTAAACTTATCTGTACACTGATAGGATGGTGACGATGATAGACCGTGACCGAAGGTCAGGTCTTGCCGGGTACGACGACAGACGTCCAATAAAGAAGACGTCCCAAGGATGATGTAAAAAAAAAAGACGTCACAAGATAAGAAGAGAAGAAATGAAGACAGAAGAAAGGAGAAAGAAAGACCCTAAGGAGCTGTAGGGTCTTTAAAATTGAATTAGGAGGTTCCAACGTTGGTGTGTGCTCCAAATGGTCGGCCTCTTATGGTCTTAGTGACCCGACTTAACTCCAAACAGCGAACAACTTGGACAAAAAAAATCCCACGATGTGGCTTTCTGTGGCCCCGGAAACCAAATTAAACTAAAGCAAATTTAAGCAAACTAAGGGGGCACAGAAAGTGACGCTTCAAGATCCCAAATCCTGGAAAACAGATGGCTTGAATAGCCCTGGATCTAAAAACGCCTGCTGCCTCGTTGAACGCTGGAAGTTAAGTGAAGTCACGGCATGGAGAATTTTAGCTTAAAAGTTGAAAAATGTGCCGAAAGCGAATTTAGGGCGACACCTACCTCCGGGCAGAACCACAGAACAATAAAGGTTAGGGCAGAACTACCTGCTCGCTCCGAAAGAGAGAGACCAGTTCACACACTGGCGGCGACACGGAATGAAGTCTTTAGAGCCGTGCGCATTCAATTGCAGATACTCCAAGCCAAGAGAAATGAAACAGATGCACCCAAATTCAGTTTTACATAAGAAGTCAATTCGAAAATCCTACAATTCACTAAAAATTATTTAAAGAAAACCCAAGTCCCAGAATACCCCTACCATTCTCGGAGCAAACAGCCATTGAAGTTTGAGTTGCTAAATAATATTAGTGCCCAAACATAGTTTGAGAAGAAGAATATTAACCTAGAAAATTCATTAGTCGATTTGACAGGTTATCATAACAAAGGAATATATTAATTGGATTACCTAATGAAACACTAGAATAAGTCTTCGATAGTGTATTCCAGGGAGATATGTGATTTAAAACAGGGGGATAATGTAGCCTGCTTCGTCAAAGACAACGAAAACAGAGGCCGTTGACCTTGGGTACGTACTTACTATTTGTATGGTATTTATTGGTATTTGTAGAAGCTATGTCAGACCAAACTATTAAACCTGTTGAGGAACTTATTTATGAAGAGTATACAGGGAACCAACATCGTTTTAAAAGGGCAAGGTATGTATTTACTTTATACAGGGAAGCAAACATCGTTTTAAAAGGCAAAATTCAATTTTTTTAAACGACACAATACAAGTCAGGCTGTGATATAAGGCATTAGATTCTAAGAGTTCATTTGTGACAAAATCGGATTGTCACAATTGTTTGAGGACTGCGGTGGCAATCGGTTTTGATTTGTAAAATCAATTTCGAAATTGTTAACTGACATTCTTCGAAATTATTTTCCAAAAATTGAAAGATATCTTGCATGGATACATCTATTGTATCGCTGTGGCGTCATCCTTTTAGTTTCTTTTCATTTTCCGGTACACCGGCAGAGCACAAACCTAAATTTGACCACAATGCTTATTATACTTGGCTCCAATCGCGACTAAATCGGAAACTTTGCTTCTATGCGCTCGATGATTTCTTTGGCGACGTCGTCATTACGTGTTTCCAATTCGCGCACAATTGATTCAATTTTGTCCCTCGTTATGACCTGACGCGTGTGATTGTTTTTTTTTTATATTTCCAAGTTTTTTTGAACATATGAAACATAAAGACTCGAAATCGAAACCCGGAGAAGAAGTTGTGGGAGAAACGGACGGTGATGAACTTACATTACGTTGGCTGGATAACGAATTCCTGCTCTCGTCGGTATAGCGTTTGTAGCAGAATGTCTGAAGTTGGATCTCCGTCGCATTTTCCAAAAGATTGGTAATTTTGTTGTCACTTTTTTGTTTACTGATCTTGGTTAATGTTTGCACACCTCTAAATCTAACAGTCGACACATCGCTTCCACTCAAAAAATTTTCACATACAAAACACGAATCCATTTTTTCGCGCTCATCCAGTCACTTCCCGATAATTCAATAATTTACGGCGAGTTGGAAAAAACGCACGAAAAAAAATAATAAACTTACGAACTATATTATTGATTAAAATTAAAAAATTATAAATTGATGTCATGAAAAGATGACGCATCTGTACTTTGAAATGGTACCTAGGCAGTATGCGAAAAAACCTACCGGTTTCACGTTATTTACATGATAACAAAAACCACCCCTGACTTTTGACTTTTAACCAGCCATTGTGATTTACCTCTTGGACTTTATTGTACGGGCGATAACAACAAAGATAAAAAATAAAAACAAACTCGCCTGTATATTGACAAGGAATTGTATCTTTTCCCACCCCCTTGAAAACTGATCTTGGTTAATGTTTGCACACCTCTAGATCTAACAGTGGACACATCGCTTCCATTCAAAAATTTTTCACATACAAAACACGAATCCATTTTTTCGCGCTAATCCAGTCACTTCACGACAATTCAATAATTTACGGCGAGTTGGAAAAAACGCACGAAAAAAAAAATTCATCAATTCTTCGATCGAAATCATCCTCATTCAATTCTTGCAGCGAGTGAATTCTGAACTGTCGAAAATGCGCTTCTGTTATTTTCTTTATTGCCCATCTGCTCATGTTGTAATTTAACTGTAACTGCTGCATCGAGCGCTTCCTATTTTCGACAACATCTAGCATAATGTTTAATGCATTTTCCTCACCCGTAACAGACACTGGTCTTCCAGTTTTTGAACGATAAATCGTTTTAATGTTTTGAAAGCAGTTGATTTAGAGAGTTTCCTGTTTGGATGTAGTTCATTAAAAATAGTTACAACTTACGCAAAACTTCTTTTTTTTTATCACCATACCCACTAATTATTAAAATTTGTATGTGTTCGGTTTCACTTAAATGAGCCATTTTTAAAATAAAATGTTTTGAACGTAAGCAATAACATATCTTGAAACAATCACAACTTTAATACTTAAAGAGTTTCATTGTTTTTCAAAGCCAACTAAGCTATTTTGATTAATTTAATTTAAAAACCAAGCAAAATGGAGATTTGGCAATTGGGGGTTTCAATAATGTTAGGACGCTGATTTGATTACAATAAAAGCAAAGGGGGACTTCCATTTAAAAAACTAAAGTTACTTACAGTATTACAGAAACGGTAAACTTGGCAACATTGTAAATATTACCATTGAATCGGGCATCCTTAAAAATCCCCCCGCTGGTAAATTTTACAATTTTTTTGAGAGACGGGTCTGAGATATGTGACCGTTTCCATACATAACGACAACCCTGTATTATGGTTTACTATAGCCTATATTTAATAATATTAACATTTGTGATGGGATAATTCGAATTAAAAATAATCGATAATCTGATTTATGTTGTGTCATTGTGTAGAGATCCGAAAAACTAATAAAGATAATATATTAATTTTAAGCTACTAAATAACTTATTTTCATTTCAGCCAAATTATTACATTTTTATTTTTAGCCTTAATTTTGCCCTTTAAAATGTTATCTTTTCAGACCGAAAACTACACAGTAGATTTTCTGGGACCCATAATAGCTTTAATGGGAGAGTCAATATAAACACCTTAAGTTTTGTCCATTGGTATTGGTATCCTTATTTCATAAAAAAACCGTGTCTTTTATAAAAAAAAGTCCATATCTTTTACCAATTACGGAAGTAGACTTTGAAAACAGCCGAAGCATTATTTAGAAATAACAATGCCAACTATTAACTATTGTCAATATCCTTCAATTTTTCAGAAAAGAAAACCTTGTCACAAAGAAACATCTTCATGGACTGCAGATTATTTCAAGGGTCATGATTCGTGGGAAGCGATACGTGCATCGACACATGCTTCTTTGTGTGTAGACAGACCGATGCCTAGTTTCATGCATCGCCGCATGTTGCAGTGTGTATGGGCGGCCTAATGTTAAGATAATATATTTTAAAATGCCTTACAAGTTTTTCTCTTCAGGAAAAAATAGAAATAGTCCTTATTCATGGTTAATTAAAAAAAAATAGACGGCAACCTGGTAAAAATTTAAAGAAATGGGTACTGTTGAAAACAAGTATACATTGACATAAAAAACTGGCGAAGAAGCGGCATTGAACGTGTTCTTAAGAGTTACAGAAACTCCTCAAATAGCAGCTAGAGATATTTTTGAAGCTACTATCTAAAGTAAAAAGAATTTTAAAAAGAAATAAGTTTTACCCTTATAAACCCAAATTTGTATACGTGATAAAAGAAAGAGATTATGATGCTCGTCTTGATTTTTGTACATGGTTCCAAGGAGTCCTAGAAGATGACGGAAAGTTACCCCAAAAATCCTTTTTACAGGCGAAGCAACTTCCAAGTCAAATAGAACTGTTTCTTCACAAAACTGTAGGTGGTGGGCAACATAGAATCCTGCTTTTGTCATTGAAAGTAAAGATGGGTATAGTTTTAAAATAAATGTCTGGTGGAATATCAAATACTCGAATTGTTTGTCCGTTTTTCGTCAGAGAAAATTTAAATTCCGGAATTTATTTACACTCTTTAGAGACAGAGGTGTCAGAATTTTTATATAATTATTAAGTCTAGATGTTTTGGCTAGACGAAAATTTTGGTAGCAACTGTTTAAAAAATAAGGTTTACAAACATAGGCCTTTTAGAAACATTGAACATTTGTAAGGGGAAATTATTAATTGCTTTGCCTAGATATCTTCTAAAATGACGAGAAAACTTTCAACAGCAATGTAAAGTAGAACTATTAAATGTATGAACCGTGACGGTGGACATGTTGAGTTTTAGTGTTTTTTGTTTAATAATATGTATATTTTCTTAAAATAAAATAATACTCATTTTCACTAAATAAAAACCCTACACAAAACATTAAGTGCAATTTTATGCATACATATTGTTTCAAAAATATAGTTGTAAGATACAGAGGTTGACCACACTCAAGTGCAGGGTGTCCCATTTTCGACACTTTTGTAGGGTATCTCCGTAATTGTTAGTGCTATCAAAAAAGCAATATTGGTGTTATGGGCTCTTTTTTGGGTTAAACTTAAAATGGTAAAAACAAAATTTGAAAATTTTCGCTCGCTTAAGAGATACGGGGGAAAATCAAAAAAATTGACAAATTCAAAATTACCCTATATCTTCTAAGTTAAAAGAGATAGAGAAAAATGTTTCATACAAAAGTTTCATTATAATGATTGTTGAATAATCTTCCGGTTTCAAAATAAGTGTACGGGGCGAGGTAAAAAAGTTATCGGGCCTAACCTCATTTTCTTAAATGGAACACCATGTATATTTTAATCTAAAAAGATAGCATTTTAAATTCTCTTTTCTAATATATAACACACCATGGATGATATTGGTTTTCTAGGCGATTTGTTTAAACTTTATTACTTTAAACCACAGTAGGCCATGAAACAAAAGCTAATATCCAAGAAACAACTATGTTGATATTCTAGTCGTTATTAACATTTAACGTAAATTTTATTTTTACATATTTGTTTGTGAAAATGACTTATTAACATTTTAAAAAATTTGATATGATATCAGTTTATATTGAAGGTGGAAAAAACGAAGAAATAGAGCAAAATTTATATTTTGTTCGCTATCCGGAAAGACGGCAACCATTTAAGGACATACTCCGACGACTGGAACATAATTTAAAAACATACGGGTCTTTTACGATGCCGAGATCAAAAACTTATAATAAGAAAACACGGAAAATGAAGAAATAAGTGCGTTAGGATTTGTCGAGGCCAATAATCAGGTAATATATCCTGTGATAGCTTTGAATAGTAGTAGGTAGCTCAACTTTTATTGAAGTGTCAGATTCGGCTATGCAACGCTCATGATGAAGTCAGGAAAAAAAGCAAGTAACTAAAGTATGACCAAATGCATAGTGTATTTGCTTTTTATGGATCGATTCTTTTATCGTCTTGAATTTGAGATTTGCGGATGTTAGATTGTGAAAGGTTAATAGAGAATCTCGTCTTGGTGAGGTGTTTACTTCTGTCTTGTGGTCTTAAGCACACATCCTAATTTTATTCTCTAAAATCACTTTGTAATTTTAGGAACAAAAATCTACGTCCGTCAGAAACGTAGAAACTGAAACTGGAATTACAAAATCTAAGGCGCAAAGAATTTTGACGTCCAATAAATATTTTCCCTATGTTGTTAAAATTACCCAATATTTGCATCCTGGTGATGATGTGAGACGATTGGAATTTTGTCACTGAATTTTAAATAAATCTAACGAGGATCGTTTTTTCAACAAAAAATAATTTGGTGAGATGAATGTCGAATTACAAGTTGCGGTATTCATAACCGACATAATGAAAGACATTAGAACTCCACAAATCCCACATGGTACGACCTGTTCGCCAACAAGGTCGATTTGGGGTAAATATAAGTTGTTTTTTGTTTCAAAACAAACTGGTGTATCGCTTCTTTGAAGAAAATTTAAACGCAGAGAGATATCCGGACATACTCCAATCAAACCTTTTCAATATCCTTGATGATGTTCCTTTAAATTAAGTAATAGAGATTTACTTACAACAAGATGGCGCCCCTACCCAGAACGCTCTTCGAATAAAAGAGTATTTAAATACTCACTTTAGAAACCGTTGGATAAGAACACATGTACCTATAAGGTGGCCACCACGATCTCCGGATCTAACACCTCCACATTTTTTTGTTTGGGGAATGTTGGAACATAAAATTTATAAAGAAGTCATTTTAACCCGAGAACAACTTGATCAAAGAATTCATGAGGCCTTTGCAGAAATAAAACCATTACACATCATAAATGCCTTAAAATCCGTTCGAAAAATATGTCAAGAGTGCATTGAAAACAACGGAGGAGCTTTCGAACATTTGCGATGATTCCCGTTATTTTTTACCTTAATCTGAATCTTTTATTTCGTTTCAAAGTAATAAAGTTTAAATAAACCGCCTAGGAAACCAATATCATCCATGGTGTTGTTATATATTAAAAATGAGAATTTAAAATACTATCTTTTTAGATTAAAATATACAAGGTGTAGTAAAAAAATTAAGTTAGGTCCGATAACTTTTTTTACCTGACCCAGTATACTTATTCTGAAAACAGCAGATTATTCAACAATCATTATAAAGAAACTTTTGTATAAACCATTTTTCTGTATCTCTTTTAACTTAGAAAATACAAGGTAATTCTGAAATTGCCAATTTTTGGTTTTCCCCCGTATCTCTTAAGCAAGCGAAAATTTTCAAACTTTGATTTTACCATTTTAAGTTTGACCCAAAAAGAGCACATGACACCTATATTACTTTTTTGATAGCACTAACAATAACGGAGATACCCTATAAAAGTGTCGAAAATGGGACACCCTGTACCGGGTGTCCCACTAAGAATGGCTGTCGGCCGTATCTCAGAAAGTGTTAGTCGTATGGCTTGCGGAAGAAAAATATATCAGGTGAAGTGGTCATGAGAAATTGTTGGAAATTATTTTCAAGTCTCTCAGACTGGTGCTAGAGGGCGCAACAGTAACGGTAAATATGAATCACGAAGTTTCCTCAAAAGTCGCCTAGTCAAGGTATCCTGAAAATAACATCTTTGTATATTTCGAAGATTTATTAATAAAATTCACCTATAGAACGTGCTCGTCACTTTTCAAATAAAGTGGTGGGGGAAGGTTGAACATTATTTGTAATAAATGCTGATAACTCCGGTCTGGCTTAACATAATTTAGTAAACTTAGTTTTGTTAAAAAGGGCTTTTCTGACTCTATATATCATCTCATGACCTACGGCAATATGTGTTTTACACTAGGCGTCTAAGAAGTCAGTGAAAACCGCAAGTTAATATCTATTTTCAATCCGGAGATATCAACAACAATAATCATAATTACGGAATATTATGATTTTATTTTCAAGTTGCCATTGTAAAGGTTTTTTTAAGAGTCAAATAGGCCTTGGAAAAACAAAATATGAATTGAAACTGTGCACGCGTGTCACCTTTCATTATTACGTCAAAATTTTTGTCGTGCCAACAGTGTTGTGTCGTATTTGATTTTCAAAATGCCTCTGTTACTTGAAGAAGCGGTTGACATCATTGCGGTGTATTTTAAATGTTTGGGAAATGCAACAATTGCTGAACGGGTTTACGCAGTACGATACCCTCAAAGGCACCGATACGACAGTAGAATGCTTAATCGTTTAGCTAGCCGTTTTCGTACCACTGGAAGTATTCGCCGACCTGTATATCGCAGACACCGCCGAGGTCGAACCGAGGAAAACATTGTAAATGTTTTGGCATATGTGGAATTTAATCCACAGATTAGTATTAGATTAACTGTTAGAGACTTGGGTGTTACTCGCTCTACTGTGCATAGGATTTTATTAGAAGAATGGTAAGTAATTATATCTATATGTTATAACTCTTATAAATTGTATAGAATAATGCCAATATTTCTCTTAATAGTTTTCAAGTCAATGTAATAAGCATTTTGTTTTTCTTTAAGCTACATCCCTAAAATATTTTGCTCCATCAGGCTTTGACCCCTCAAGATTATGATAGAAGATTGGATCATTGCAACGACTTAACACAGGAATCATTGCTATTGGTTGCTCAATATGATATTGGAATATAGAAATCTCCTCTCCAGAATTTTGTGGACTGATGAAGCTACTTTCCATAGTAATGGAGGAGTAAACTGCCATAATATGCATTATTGGTCGCGGGATACTCCCCATTGGATGCGGGAGGTGCAGCATCAAGGAAGATGGAGTGTCAATGTCTGGTGCGGCATTTTGGGTGGCAGAATAATTGGACCGTTTGTATTTAATGAGTCGCTTAATGGGCAAAGATATTTACATTTTTTAAATTACGAACTCCCAATTCTTCTCGAAGATGTGCCCTTGGATATTCGCAGAACTATGGTTTTCCAACACGACGGATGTCTTGCACATTTTGCGGCAAACGTTCGTCAATTTCTTGACGACACATTTCCTGCAAGGTGGATAGGAAGAGGGAGTATATTTCCGTGGCATGCCAGGTAATATTATAGGATATATTGTGATACTCTTAATGAAAGTGGTAATCTCAATTTTAGATCACATGCCTAGATTTTTATCTATGGGGGAGATTGAAGGATCTTGTTTTCGTTACCAGATCCACCACAAGGGAAAACATGATAGAAGGATAATGGACAGCAGCCACCGTATTCCAATGGCAGAGGTGGAAACTGCAGTATTATCGACCAGGGAGAGATTAGAGTCGTGTATACAGAACGATGGGCGACAATTTGAACATTTAGGGCGCCACTGAGAATTATTGTCGTAACGATATATTTGCTTGAAACATACGTACCTTCATATTTTGTTTTTCCAAGGCCTATTTGACTCTTAAAAAAACCTTTACAATGCCAACTTGAAAATAAAATCATAAAGTTCCGGAATTATGATTATTGTTGTTGATATCTCCGGATTGAAAATAGATATTAACTTGCGGTTTTCACTGACTTCTTAGACTTTTAATCATCTTTGTAATCAGGTAAAATTGAATATACTATTATATTTACAATTATGGAAAAAACGCGCAATGTTTGTGAAGTTGTAAGACAGCGCCCCCTAGCGCCTAGTGTAAAACAAATATTGCCTTAGTTCATAAGATGATATATAGAGTGACAAAAGCCCTTTTTAACAAAACTAAGTTTACTAAATTATGTTAAGCCAGACCGGAGTTATCAGCATTTATTACAAATAATGTTCAACCTTCCCCCACCACTTTATTTGAAAAGTGACGAACACGTTCTCTAGGTGAATTTTATTAATAAATCTTCGAAATAAAAAAAATGTTATTTTCAGGATACCTTAACTAGGCGACTTTTGAGGAAACTTCGTGATTCATATTTACCGTTACTGTTGCGCCCTCTAGCGCCAGTCTGAGAAACTTGAAAATAATTTCCAGCAATTTCTCATAACCACTTTACCTAATATATTTTTTTTCCGCAAGCCATACGACAAACACTTTCTGAGATACGGCCGGCAGCCATTCTTAGTGGGACACCCGGTACATGGTAAAAAGCTTCATTTTAAATTTTAACAAATAAAAACTTAAAAACAACAAAAATATTTAACTAACAGTTTAATACCTAGGTTTTCGATCATTTCACACATTTTCATTAGATTCATGGGAATATGAAAGTAATTATTGAATATTTTTTCCAAAACAATGAAAGAAAAATACATTTTTCGAATTTTTGCTTCAAACTTTGCAAACGAGCATAAAAATAAAATCCAAAAACTTTTTTTAAATAACTTTTTTTCGACATCTCGTCATCTAATACTACTTTTCACGACCAAGTATATTTTTTTTAATTTGCCCGCCAAACCAGTAGTCACATGACAAATGTCAAAATCATTATGCAGAGATAATCGACACAAAAGCCTTTTCAATATTCAATTAATAAAATTCTTTCCCATATGTGGCCAACTTGATGTCGGTCACTGTATAACCCTGATGCAACTATGTATCTGCAAAAAATATTATTAATCAAATTTAAATCAATAAACTGTGGGATATTTAATGCGAGCGAACAAAAGCAACCAAATTAGAAAACTTAGTAATAACTTTGCAAAACCGTAACAGATTGGAAACAAAATTTAAAGTACATGAACAATAAAAAGGAATACAGATTCCGGGTACAAAATATAGGATGTCCATTTAAAAATAATTAAGTTTGTTATCTCGGTTTTGTGAAAAACCCTGTACATTTGAAAATATTATACGAAAGCTTATGAGATATCGGAGAATTACACTTTAAATGGACACCCTGTAAAATCAAAAATGCATGTCGTTATGGATGTTGCTCATGGAGACAAAGTTTATGGCCCATATCTAATTTATTTTTTATTCCTCCCATTATTTAAAATGTGTCCTTATTTATCCTTATTGTGTATTTTTTTTAGTGGTCTTTACTGTCCCGCGTAAACGATAAGTCGCCCCGCCCCGATAGACCTCAGTGGCGTGAAGCGAGTGTCCCCGTGCATGTTGTTCCTATGTCATAAACTACTCTCTTTAAATATAATTGTTTGAACAATCAATATTTTGACTCTATTATTATAATAATATACCTTGCTACGGCTAAATGAGCTATGCTCAAGGCCCCAGAAAAAAAATGTGTTTGCCCTCAAAAAGTCTTGTCAAACGAGACACAATTACTGCAAAAATCATCGGCAAACTAAATACAACCCTGTTACCAAAGCGGCTTGTCTGGGATTCGAATTGAATTGCCGATTGACCAATCGGAATGCAGTTATGGTTGTCATCACCCCCTGCTCATTGTTTTGACAGTGTGCAGTGCTTTGACTTAAGAAACCAATTGTAACGCCGACCAATGAAACAGTACTAGTAGAGATTATTTAAAAAGACCGAAAGGGCAATAAAACCTGCAACAAAGAAAGCTACAGCTTTTAATCATCTTTCTTTCTTCTAAACAAATTATAGGCATGAAATTAGCAAGTACCAACCCTTAATTGACCCTCTCTTTGTCAGGTGTGAGAAATTAAAGGGGAACAAAGAACATTTTCCCAGGTCCCAAAAATTCAGGCACGGGCGAGGAATTTTGGGGTTTATTCGACATTCGGCTTAGAATATTTGGTGCAAAATGTTTAACGCTGACACGAAAAATTATTTTAAACGTTTTGGAGTATTTTCAAAATGAAAATGAAAAAGAAAATAGCCTTCAGCCAGTTTTAGCTGTGAAATGCACTTCAGCAGCCAGTAAGATTAGTGAGAAAACTGTAGCCAGGATCCGAAAGGAATATACAACAGGAACCTCTCCCAGGAAGTGGTTTGAAATTTATTCACATATGAATACAGGGTGTCTCACAGTGGATGGCGTATTAGACGTTTATGGACCAAAAAATTATGCGATTTTTATATTATATAATATATAAGGATTGTAATTTATTATATATTCAATTATAAAGTAATAAAAGAACATGTAGTCATAATATTCAATTTCCTTTTTAGGCTAATAGAGAAAAGCGTGCCTCAAAAACAAGGGATTTAACTGAGGCAAGGAAAACTCAAATAAGGAACGTAGTTTACGATATGATTGCCACGCATAAGTATGCACACGGCAAAAGCTAAAAGAGGAATTGCATGCCAAACAAATTTAGGATTTAAATTTAAAAGGGACAGTGGCAGGCGCTACATTATGGAGAAACCGGATATTGTTTTAAAACGTATAAAATTTTTGAGACAATATACAGAAAAGTTGTTATCAGAAACTCCGTTAGATGTGGTTTTTATAGACGAAACATGGATATTTCAAAATAGTAGCGACATTAGAACATGGCATGATGACAACATTAAATCAGTTTTAAATAAAAAACAATCACACGGCAAAAGATATATAGTTTTGCATGCTGGCACCAAAGATGGCTTTATAGATGGGCAGACTTAGTTTTTTCTACAAAAAATAAAAGCGCTGACTATCATAACAACATGAACACTACATTGTTTGAAAAATGGTTGGAAGAACCGCTTTTACCTCGGCTCGAAAAACCCTCGCTTCTTGTTATGGACAATGCAAAGTACCATTCACGGCTCAGCGAAAATGTGCCAAATACTTCAACGAGAAAAGCTGATATCATTTCCTGGCTACAAAGCAAAAATATCAATTATATGGAAAACGCACTCAAACCCAAATTGCTACAAATAGTAAAACAATACAAAGCAAAATTAGGATATGCCGTGGATGAATTAATTTGTACTATGGGTTATCAAGTTTTGAGATTCCCGCCCTACCACTGCATTTTCAACGCTATTGAATTAATTTGGGCCCAAAGCAAAATATTCTTTAATAAACAAATTATTGGAAAAGACAGGAAAGATGAGAATGCCGATTTGGATGTTTGGAAAGAGGCATTACAAACCATTACCCTCGAAAATTGGTCTGATTGTGTTTGCCATACAAATAATATTGACGGACATCAATCATATCATCATCATCATCATCATAGACGGCATATCATGCTTTTGTTCAGTCTAGATTGAGATATGAATTAATGTTCTGGGGAAACTCTGTAGATAGTCAAAGAATTTTTATATTGCAAAAAAGGTGTATAAGAACAATATTTAAAATGAAACCAATGGATTCTTGTAGGGAAGCATTCATTAATAATAATAAATTAACTTTATATAGCCTTTACATCCAGGAATGTATATTGTTTGTGATAAGGAACAACTCTATCCTCATAGATTTTCATCATGACCACATATATAATACTAAAAATAGGGATCTCTTGTACACCGATCGACCTAATTTTTCTTATCTTCAAAAAAACATTGTATATATGCTAGTAAAAGTTTGGAACCTCTTGCCCATATCTTTTAAAACATTAAATGATAATCAAAAAAAAAATAGGCTGAAAAAGTTTCTAGTCAAAAAGTGCTACTACAGTGTCACTGAGTTCCTGAACGAAAAAGATTTCCAGGATCTCTAAATAAGTGCTTTTCAGAGGCGGATGCCTGCAATTACGTAGGTCCTGTTGCATGATTTAAAAAAAAAAATTTAATTGTCTGTTAGCTTTTAACATTTTTAATTATTTTAGCATGTTAATAATTAGTTGTTTGTTTAGTAAAGTATGTTTAGTTATGTCTAATTAGGTTATCTTTGTTTTTGCTCTTGTTGACACAATCTACACCCTAAAAGGGTATATTGTAATGATCATGTATGCAAAAAGAATACATTCTGGATGTTCAGGTTAAGCCACTGATAATTCATGTGTCAGATTCTGGTTCAGATTCTGAAAGTGTCATTTTTTTATCTTCAGATTCAGATTAACTTTTTTGTATGTTGTTGTATGTTTATTTCTTTATTTTTTTATAAAAATGTTATAAATATAAAATATATTTTTGTATTGTTCTTTTTTTTTTTATTATATTTATATTTAAAAAGTATTATTTAATGTTGTATTGTAATTTTAATGTGCATAATTTAAGATTTGCTTGTCCCCCCCTAAATACCAAATCCTAAAGCCGCCACTGAACATAAAAACTATAAAAAAACAAAAATATAAAATATTACGATTATTAATAAATTAGCTCATTATAAATTATATGTAAAATAAAACATAATTTCAATAATACTGGTTTCATTTTTAATTTTTAATTTAATTTAATTTAACTTTTCTGAAATAATACATTCCGGATCTGATGACCCAATATCCCACCAGCATTCACCACAGATATCAATCAGTTTATAAAAGGATACAAAATACACCCTCATATTATATTATGCCTCTCTTCCTCAGGTAGACGCTTGGGTACCTAGTAAAAGATAGAACACTAAGACTTATATGATTTATTATTTTACTCTCTTTGAAGGGCGTCAACTGGATATTCCCTTTAATTTATTCTTCCTTTTGATTTATATGAAAACAACGACTACCCTGTAGCGTTCTTTGTTACACGTTTTATTGGGATTTCGGTCTTTTTAAATAATCTCTACTATAGGTGTTTTCTCCACAACTCTTGAAATTGTTAAATAAATATGAAATTAAACCAGTAACATTTTACTACGTGCTCATTGTCGATTTGGTTTTAAAGAAATTTTCTGTTTTTATGTCTGATTAACACATTGTGGATGTTTTTTTTGTTGCTTAAAACGATTTACTGTCCCAGAATTTGCATTTTTAGTTAAAGTTAAGGTTAAGGTTCCTCTGATTATTTTTTTGTCAACCCAACTTTTATGTTCTAGTCATAGTTTGCATGTTTTTAGAGGGCATGCTACATCCAGGCAACAATAAAAGATTCTCCAAAAGTAGTCTCAGGCTTGGTTTGCATCGTTTAACTTGTAAACTTCTGAGAAGTCACACTCGGATCATACTGGCTATGAGTGCAGTGATTTTGGAATTAAATGTATTTTTTTTTCTTTTGCTGGCGTAGCTTTATATAATAAAATTGGAATGCCGCTAGCCGCTAATTGTACTTTGTGGTCAGAAAGATTAATCTCTAGATTTATTGCGTTGGATCTTTTTGTATTTGTCATAGAGTAGTATAATATTATGCTTGATGGGCAGTCTATAAATTAATTGGTGAGTTCTTTAGGGAGAATGTTTTGTATTTCTACATCTCGTGGCAACCACACGCATCAACCCAACCAGGACAGCGAGAATTCATATAGGTTCATACGCCGGCAAGGCGGCCCATTGCGGGCAAACTACTGTGGGCGGCGCTGGAAGTCAATGTATCGGTTCAGCATACCGAAAGCTGAATATTAAAAAACAACAAACTAAGATGAGTTCGTGTACAAAGTTGTCCCTTATCTTTTCCGTCAGACCCAATCCTGAGCCGTCAACGGCGTAATAGAAAGTAAAAGTAACGGAAAGGATAAGGGACAACTCTGTACACGAACTTATCTTAATTTATTAATAGATAGACGCCTACAGTTTTTAAGAGGTTTTTCCAAATTTCATCGGCAAGAGTTTGTGTCTATCGTAAGAACCAAATAAAATTGGAACTGTTGCATACAGGATGTTTATTAAACCCATTACAATTTTGCAAAATTGCATTGCTTCCGAAATCTTGAAACAATTTTTTTGGGGATTATTTCACCACACAAATTAACACTAGAAAAATTGGAGAAACCAGTTTGGGTGGTTTTGTTGTATTTTTGATATAAGGAAAAATATATATATTTTTTTTAAATGAGCACTTATTTTTCATTTTGCCTTGTATTATCTTGACAGTATAATTGGTATATCAGATGCCTTTTTAACTTTTAGGAAACCTGCAGTTCGGATGCAATATACAGAGTGTAAAACTACCGAAAATTGATTAATATCGCGGTTGGATCATCTTATATAGAGGTATGTTTTAAATACGGTGCTACATAAAAGCGAAGACGAATTTGACACGCTGGGTTATTTTTTAAAATCTGGGACAATACTGTCGAAACGGTTTTTTCTCTAACGCTATGATTATTCAAAATACAGGTTTGTCAAAAGCAACGCATTATTCAATAAATTAGGAATAAAAACGAATGTAAATTAATGTATAATTTAAATAAAATATAAATTACGGTCTTATGCCTATTTGACATCAGAAATCTGTCGTCAAATGTTGTAGGTACACATATTTTCTGGATACCCTGTATTGCTGCCATTGCAAATTTTTAAATCCAATTGAAAAATAACTAATGGCTTACTAAATTCTATATTCAACAGTAATATACCGATAGAGGAGGCGTCTTATCGGTAATACCGATGTTTTTAACAAGAAATCGATTTTCTGACAAATTTTTACGAAATGTAATTTTTACTTATAATCTGATATGATCCCGAGAGCTTTAGCTCGAGGGTCTTATCTTTGATTATAAGTAAAAATTACATTGAGTGAAAATTTTCTTGGAAAATCGAGTTTCGAGTGAAAAACGAAGGTATGAAGATAAGAAACCGCCTCTAGAGGTGTATTTTATTGGATAATTTACTGAACATAAAAATGAAGGCCGTCTGATAAAGGTAAATATACAAGTTAGAGGTGTTACTAATTTTTTATTTAAGTAAAAAAGCTACAAGCGTCTTTTCGAGCTAGCGGTAGTCTTATCGGGTAAGACGACCGTTACCAAGGTGGTTGCTATGAAAATGAGCGTTTTGATTGGTTCAATAAAAGTGAGGTGAATTATCATTAAAAGATAAAAAAAAAATGTACTTTTTAAAATACATTTTTTACTTGTTTCATTTGTTTCATTTTCATGGGACCATAACGCAAATTTTTTTAAAATTAATATTAAGGAGAAAAAATACCTGTAATTTAACTTCTGTACCTTCCTCTACCATATCGATAACTATGAGATCATTATTTGTATTGTCCAAATCCATATCTTGAGTCTCAAGATCATCTTCCTCTTGTAAACACCTTTTTTTAAAAAAGTCAATCATTTTTTCCTTGCTAAACTCTTCGGAGTAAGGTGGTACATGATAATTTTTGGATTCCTATAAGGTTTATTTCATTAGTTGGAAACTATCATAGCGAATAAAACAAGTAAAAGTATCACAAAGGGAAATTGCAAATAAAATCATTTAGGGGTACCCTAATATTAAATCATTAAATAACAAAATAAAAAATAATAAATAAAGACAAAGTTTACCAAAAATAGAAAAGTAACAACAGTCTGTAATACCCAGTGAAATTATAAAGAAAGGTAATCTTTTCTCGTATATTGCTACAGATGTTTTCAAACGCTAATTAGGAGATTGTAGAAAAATGTTACATATTATGTAATGGGAATGTGTCTTACTAAAAATTATAAATTCATGGACTCTTGTAAAACGGGACAAAAGATTAAAATAGATAACAGAAATTTGCGTCTGATTTTAAAACTGCCACAAAGAGTTGATTTCCTCCTAGTTAATTAAAAATTACCTATATAATTAGTTATTAAAAACACTTTTGTTAGCTTTACTTACTTACAATGATAGCAAAAAAATATATGAAGGGTAGGTAATGTCATCTGTAACAAACTTACATCCTTATATTCTTTTTCCAAAGGAGTATTGAATCCTGGGTAGTTAACCACCCTTTCAGGGTCAAGACCTTTTATCCTCTTTACATTAGTATTTTTGACATTATTGCCATCAATATCAAACATTTCTAACTCTGACCCCTCAACTTTAGCTTCTTCTAACCAACCTGGTGGATATCCTAACTTTCTCATTTGATATATATAACTTGGTATCTGATTTTTCTTTAACCCAAGTGCTTTTCGTAGAGCTGGTGAAATTTTCCCGGGCTGCAAATGGCTGTATTTTTGTTCTTCTTCCAAATGATACCTCCTGAAATAATAAGTAAGGAGTTTCTCTAAAGGTCCCTATTGCTATGGAATTAGAGTCATGAGCAACTACACGAACAAGAAAACATAGAAAGTTATGTATTCTTAAATAAAATACTTATAGCTTTTTAATGTTTCAGTTTAATTAACATTAAAACATTAAAAAGCTATAAGTATTTTATTTAAGAATATTTAAAAAATGTTTCACAAGGAACCAACTGCTGACTCAATATTGTGTATAGAAAGTTATGTATTTTGGAAACTCTCGATCTCGCTTAAGATATAGTATTATATTTTGGGGAAGAAGTAACTATACACAGAAAGTATGTGTAGTTTAAGAGCATATTGTTCGTTGTATAAAAAATGCATTTCAGACACAGCTGTAGAGCTCTGTTGAAAGGTGAATGTATTTTAACTGTAGGTATACGCTTTGTATATTCTTGAAGCAATCATTTCCTTTTTTTAAGAGGGCTGAGAGATTTCAACTGCAGGTATTTCATGTGTACAACACAACGACAGTACCTAATTGTTAATCACCCAATTCACACGTTAACATTGACTGAGAAGAGTCCTTATTACATGTGCCAGAGACTTTTCAATAAATTACCACATAATATAAAAATCTCGATAAAAATCATTACATGTCAGAAAACTCTTAAAACTCGTTTTTAAGTCTTTAAAAAAAATTGTTTATTGAACGGGAACCGTATTCCATTCATGATTTTTTCAATAATTAGGCAAAGGTAAACGAAGTGGCGAGGGCGATCGTGCGAAAACTCTCTTTTTCGTTCTACAAAATAGTTTGAAAAATGCCGAATAATTTACTGGATATACCAATAATTAGAGTAGGCCCATTTCTATTGCGTCCAGTGGCGTTACCGTTGTTTGCCGCATTGCAGAGATAAAATTCACTACAAAACTACTTACCTATTCGTGTGCATTTGTGCTGGTAACCATTAATTAAACAAGAAATGACATTTTCAGTTTGTGGTTATAAGGCAAACTTTTTCGACACGCCATTTTACCTAAAATGAACATGACTGAAAGACATAAATACCTCGCAGGGAATTGTGATACGGAGAAGACCATCCCCTCGCAACGTTGCGCCGTCCAGTTCGATGCAGTCCGACTGAGCCGCAGTCAAGTATGTCGTGCGGCGCAATATTCCCTTTAATCCGTCTTAAGGCGGCGCTCGCGGAATCGGAGATGTAATAATAAAAAAAGGACAACTCTACCAATGGATATACGAATTTCCTCACTTTCTTATTTTTCTTTATCCTTTTCCCATATACAAAAATAATATTAACAAGAAATCAAAATGTTCTTCTTTTTTATGAAAGCCACTGATTATTTCCGCTTGATACAGTATTTGACTTTTAAATCAATATACATATGTATTTTCAAAACACCCTATTAAAACTTTTATTTACAACATTTCTATTACTAGTACTAAAAAATACAATAACCACAAAGAAATCATAACAAATAGAACTCTATTCAAATCTTGTAAAGAATAATAATAATTGCGGGTAAACCCTGCTGCAACCCCAAAAATATTAATTACTGCTCTTTAAAAAAATATTTTATAGATGAAAACTGGCAAAATTGATTAAATATAACAAAATTTCCTCTACCATGAAATCAAAGAGGTGTTTAAAGAAGTTTGTCGCTTTTCTTTCCGTCAGACCCAATCCTTGGACGCGTTTCGCCGTTACGGCTCTTTGGCAAGGCTATAGAGTCTGACGAAAAGGAAAGAGACCTTACACTGCATTTCAACACAAAATGTTACGGTACGTGTGTGAGATGTTGTACGTGGCGACATCTCACGGCAATCGAGCAATCCACCCAACCAGACAAGCGAGGACTAAGAGAAGACCAAACGCTGGCATGGAACCCGCATATATCATCACATACGTACCGTAACATTTTGTGTTGAAATACAGTGCGAGGTCTCTTTCCTTTTCGTCAGACTCTATAGCCTTGTCGAAGAGCCGTAATACGGCGAAACGCATCCAAAGATTGGATTTGACGGAAAGAAAAAGGACTTCTTTAAACCTCTTTAAAATTGCGTTTTCGGTTCGCAGAAATCGATACATTGGTGTGCGCGAACACGTTTGTAACAATGAACGACACAAAATACTTTAACCTGTATCTCCATAAGTCGACTGGTTCAAAACTTTGCTTTAACTGGAAAATAAAATTTCTTTTGAATTTTATTGCACAGGTTTTTATTAACAAATCAATTACTTTGTCATTTTATACCCTAGCATGGGTATGACATACTAACACATTTCTAACTTAGACTCGTCAAACAACCACTTAACTCTTCTTAAATACTTTTTACTACTTTTAAATACTTTCGAATACGTTCAAATACTTTCCAACCATTTTTACGTAGAGGATTTGTCGTTCCACGGAGCGCAACCTTTCTCTGTAGAAATCAGCGTGACACTAGTCTGTTGACAAAACATTGTCCGTTTCGTACCGTCTACCGACACCTTGACCAATCAGGTACTGATACGTCACAATCCAAGATGGTTTATTTCACGTCACAATACTGGTGCCAACCAATGAGAAAGACATCCACTGTTACTATGCAAGCGGCGTTTATCATATTTACATTTACGTGTTAGGAAATGATACAGAATCGCCGACCGTGTTTTTTATACATAAGTTTTTGATTTAACTTATATTTTTATGGATGCACAACGTTGCCATTACTGTAATATGCGGTATTGCCAATTATATTGCATGCAAATATAATGTACTTTCCTCATTGTTTTAGCATTTAGTAGTTACATAAAAACATAGTAATTGAGCACAAACGCGGCGTTGCCGCTTAGATTAGTATTACGTTACATTACATTTCATAGAATTGAGTTCCACGCTTTTACTTTAACTTTGTACTGGGTCACGACAGAAATATGGCATGTGTCTCAAACATTCTCCCCCGCGTTGAAGCGCTCCGGCTTCAAACCATCAACATTACACATACATAAAAAAGGTATCTATACAACTTACTACTACTTACACTTATTATGACAACACAATACTACTACAATCTTCTAATACACATTGTCAATAATATACTATTTTACAATATTAAGAAACAAAAGAACATATAACATATCTCAAGTGTTGCACCTGCTCTACAAAGCGAATCACCCAAACTACATAGAACTCCTGCTGAGATCCACTGCAATATGCTCATTGTGAGCATGCAAGCTAATATCCAACTTGTACTGAAAACGTTACGCGCAAAAACACAAAGAACCTTTCGGTGAGTTACTTGTTAGTTGATGCCCATCAATCTAACGCGCATTTGAACGCCCCCTTGTGGAAATAACCCTTACTTAATCATCATATGAGGCACAAGTCGTAAATTTGCACCCCAAATCTATACGCATGGTGCTATAGAAACCACCCCTAAGTTCATAAGTATGCATGGCACAAAGCTGCCCCTAAATTCGTAACTATGCATGGCACAAAGCTGCCCCTAAATTCGTAAATATGCATGGCACAAAGCTGCCCCTAAATTAGTAAATCTAAACCTACCCCAAGTGTACGCGTCGACGGGTTACCTGTTGGTTGGTACTCACCAATCCAACGAGCGCGTGAACGCCCCCCTTGTGGAAGTAACCACGCCTCCCAACCCAGAAGAAGACCCTTTAATTCCCCTGAACTGAGTGCAAAAAACAAACATCTCCCTGAACCCAACCCAACTCAGAGGAATGACACTGGTAACGAGGCTAACACTACACGTGCCCATGTAGTACGGAAACAAATCAGCGTGAAAGGAGAAGGGAAGAACCGAAAAGATGTTAGGAATCCCGTAAGGCGAAAGTTGCACCAGCCCAATTCTGGAACCGGTGCGAAAGGGACAGAGCGATACTGCCCGGGTAGATGGCTACCGTTTTTTATACACCAGGTTTGCGATTGGTGTGTCCACATAGACCGTTAAAAGAGATTGCCAAACGTTAGTTTGCGCGCTCCCGTTACGAGGCTTGATTAGAGCAAAGGACCAACAAAAAGAACAAAAAACTGCAAAAGATCAGTTAATTTTTTAGGGTTGCCCCAGGGACTCAGGTCATCAGCCCCAGTAACTTTTGTGGCAAGCTACCAAACCGAAACAGGCAGGAAACCCGGAATAAGAATTAAACCAACCAAAAATGATGTTTGCTCACAAACATACTCAATTAGCCCGAAGGCGTTAAACCAATAAAATAAACTTTTAGTTGTCACGTTGAGTACCCTCGGTACTTATATTTACATTATCATACAATAAAGGAGATATTTTGGCAATGGATCGAGTGAAAACACTTCAGCCGGTACAAACAGAATAATTTCTCTTTCAGCTATGTCACAAAAACAATCTAATGTGTTACTAGCTACAGCACAAGTAAACTTGCAGGATAAAAGTGGTAGATGGGTTTCAGCAAAAGTGTTGCTAGTTGCGGTAGTCAGAGTTCATTTATGACACAATCATTAGCGGATAAATTACAAAGTGATGTGTTTAGACATAACCTTAATGTTTCAGGTATCTCTCAGCACAGTTTTAAATCAAATAAAATGGCAAATGTGATAATATATTCTAAGCATCAAGATAACAAATATTTGGTGTCCTCATGTATAGTCTTGGATAGATTCCAATCGATGTTGATGCTTTAGATATCCCAAACCATTTATTAGTATCGTTGGCGGACCCAACTTTCAATGCACCTTCGGATATAGACATGCTGCTGGGAGCTGATATTTATTACTCAATTTTAAGTGAGGGATGTCATTCTTTGGGTAAAAATAAACCTACGTTAGTATACACTACTCTAGGATGGATAATCGCAGGAACGGTACCTGCGCAATGTAATGATATATCATCGGGTTGTCAGACATCCAAGTTACAGAATAAAGTGTCGATGTTTGTACAAACGCAAGAGATAGACGGGTTAATATCAAAATTTTGGGAATTGGAAGAGGTGACTTCAAAGTCAGAATTATTACCTGAGGATCAGTTAACTGAACAGATTTTTACGCAAAGTACTAAACTATTAGAGGAAGGGTGTTTCCAAGTAAGCATGCCTTTTAAAACTCCGCAGGAGTACGAAAAGTTAGGAAACTCCTATAATATAGCTGAAAAAAGGTTTCTGTCGTTGGAAAAGCGAGTCCAGAGCGACCCGAGTTTATTTATAGAGTATAAGAAATTTATAGACGAGTATGTGGATTTTGGCAACGCCAAGCAAGTGCCTCTACGGTTAAAAAACGATAGCAATAATAACAATTATTTTATACCACATTTGTATGTAATTCGTGAAGCAAGCGCAACAACAAAATTACGAGTTGTGTTTGACGCGTCAGCGAAGTCATCTTCAGGCTATTCGTTGAACGACGTCACTTTGAAGGGGTATCAGGTGCAGCCTGAGTTATTTGACATTTTATGCAGATTTAGATATGCAGATTTAGATATGCACATTTTGTGTTGATATCGGACATTCAAAAAATGTACCGACAAATTAAGATCAATCCGGATCATAATTGCTTACAGAATATTTTGTGGCGTAATGACCCACGGGATGAGTTGCAATGTCTGGAACTGCAGACAATTACATATGGTATGAATTTCGCCCCGTTCGCAGCGACGCGAACAATTCAAGAAATATTAACCCTGGGAGTGACGGAATTTCCAGGGGCGGCACACGCATTACGTTCACAGTGTTATGTCGACGATATCTTAGCAGGATGTGACACTTTTGAGCAACTATCACAGTTGTACGCAGAGTTAAATGCGCTATTAAATAAATACGGATTCTCATTGCATAAGTGGTGTTCAAATTCGCAAAAGTTTTTAAGTTCTATTTCTGAGAATCAAACTGTCGAGTATGATCTTAATTTTGACAGCGCGCCGAACAAAATTCTAGGATTAAAATGGCTCCCTGCGGATGACACGTTTAAGATTTCACTTCCCAGTGAGACGACAGATAACAAAATAACAAAAATATTTATTCTCTCTACTTTAGCACAATGTTTTGATCCGTTGGGGCTAGTGAACCCCGTGATAGTAAAGGGAAAAATTCTGATGCAAAAATTATGGATACGGAAGTCAGATTGGGATGCGGAGATAAAGGATACAGATTTGTTAAACGAGTGGAGCGAATTTTTAAATATGGTTTCTTTACTTAAGTATTTGGAAATTCCAAGACAATTACGGGAGAATAAAGATGTTCAAAAGATAGAGTTGCACGGGTTTTCAGACGCCAGTACATTAGCCTACGGCGCTTGCGTGTATTTGAGAGTACTATATAGCGATAATTCAGTGTCGACTAGCTTAATTTCTTCAAAATCAAGAGTCGCTCCCATCAAAACGATAACGGTGCCAAGACTTGAACTGTGCGCTTTGGTAATTTTATCAAAACTAACAGAGAAAGTGGTACAAATATTTCAAGGTATAGTAGAATTTTCATCAATAAATTTATGGACAGATGCAAAAATTGTTATAGCATGGTGTAACGATCACCCAAACAGATGGTCTACATTTGTGTCACACAGGGTGTCACAAATTCAAAGCCTCACTGAAAAATGTAAAATACGATACGTGAAGTCATCAGACAATCCAGCGGACATTCTGTCGCGTGGACAATTTTCAAAGGAAGTAATACATTCTGGGTTCTGGTTTCATGGGCCAGAATTCTTGCGACATAATAATTTAAATTTGAGTTTGTGCAATGAGCAGATACATGTTACAAAGATTTCTGAGCAGAAAAAAATAGTGCTTGCTGCTAATGTAAGAGCAGAGCCTGCAGAATTTTGGTTAAATTACTTTTTACGATTTTCTAATTTTTCACGGTTGTTGCACTCAATAGCATTTATTCTCCGATTTATAGGTAACTGTAGAAGTAAAGATAAAGTTCAAGATAAAATTATAACAGTAAACGAGATTGGTAACGCTCAACAGTTTGTGGTAAAACAATTACAAACACAATTTTTTGCAAGGGAAATTTCGGAGTTAAAAACAAATAAATTTATTTCTAATAAACAGCTGCGACAGCTCAAACTTTTTTTGGATTCAAATAGCCTAATTAGAGTGGGAGGAAGGCTTGAAAATGCTGATGTGTCATTCGACCAAAAGCATCCGTATTTGTTGCCTTCTCACAACAATACTGTACAATTAATGTTAAATTACGAACATTTGAGGTTAGGACATGCAGGATCTCAATCTGTACTGTCAAATATTAGATTACGATTTTGGCCTTTGAACGGTTTACGAGAGATTAAAAAAGTAATAAGAAATTGTGTTACTTGCACACGGTTTAGAGCCCTTCCGGCGCAACAAATAATGGGGGATCTCCCGACGGAGAGAGTCCAGATGGCACGGCCATTTCAAAGAGTAGGGATCGATTATGGCGGTCCATTCTTAATTAAATCATCACGTTTACGAAAAGCTCCTTTGATTAAGGCTTACATCGCGATTTTCGTTTGTATGGCGACTAAGGCCATTCATATTGAGCTGGTGACAAGTTTATCAACAGAGGCTTTTATTATGACTTTAAAACGGTTTGTCTCGCGACGAGGAAATCCTACAGTAATTTATAGCGATAACGCAACAAATTTTCAGGGAACGCGTAATCAGTTGTATGATGTTTATCAGTTTTTTAAAAATGCAAAATATTATGACTAATTTCTGGAATATCTTTCAAAGAATGAAATACAATGGAAGTTTATACCTCCCAGGTCTCCGCACTGGGGCGGATTGTGGGAAGCTGCGGTCAAGAGTGCTAAACATCACATCAATCGACTAATGGGAAATTCAAAATTCACCTTCGAGGAATTTTATACAATTTTAACGCAGATAGAGGCGGTTTTAAATTCACGGCCGTTGTGTCCAGTAACTAACGATCCTTCAGATTTCAGTTGTTTAACACCCGGTCACTTCTTGATAGGAGAGAGTCTGACTGCGTATCCTGAAAAGGACTTGTCTGAAACACCGGACAATCGGTTAAAATTTTGGCAACATTGCATAAAAATTCAACAGATATTTTGGAAAAAGTGGTCTGTTGACTATCTTAATAGACTTCAAAACTGTCCAAAATGGCTAAAACCAACAAGGAATATTGAGTTGAACGATATAGTGTTGTTACTGGAGGATAATGTGCCTCCGTTGCAGTGGCCAATAGCGCGAATTTTGGAAGTTTATCCCGGAAAAGAGGGCAAAGTTAGGGTGGTGAAATTGAAAACTGCTACAATTGGCTTTCATCACCACTTGATGTAGATACCTGCTTAAGCGGGTTCCATGCCAGCGTTTGGTCTTCCCTCGCCTCTCTAAGTCATCGCTGGTTTGGTTAGGTGGATTGCTCGATTGCCACGAGATGTCGCCACGTGCAACATCTCACACAAGTACCATAACAAAATCAGTGTTTGGAACGTGATGTAAAAAAGTTTACAGTAATTTTTTTACGGCCAATGCACTTATTGCAAAGTAATTTTTTTACGGGCCAATGCACTTATTGCATAATATCGTAAGTGCTGATATTCCAGAAAAACGAACTGTGTGTCAATTTTCATATTGGAGACGGTTAGTTTGATTTTTAAAAATAGGGGAAAATGTATAGATCCTGATCCTTATTACGCGACGAAGTATATACCTTGACCTATAGGTACCTACATCAGCTTTAACTAAGAAATCGATAAGTTATGAAAGCAAAAAGACTTTCAATCATTTAGCAAAAGCTATGAAAGAGGAACAACCACTAAAATTATTTAGAAAAAAAGTAAATACGCTATAGTTGGTAAATCTTACTGCACCTCGACTAAATATTACTGTGATATTCTTTAAAATAAAATTTTAATCGTGCATCTTTTAACCTTTTAAATGTGTTGTTAATAATTTTATATAAGTATCCATGCATTTTTAATAATGTTGCTTTTTTCTTCCTTTTGAACTGACATTGAATTTAGTTGTAACTTTGCATAGCTTTTGTTTGTCCTATATATTTTATTTGTTACTTTTATTGATTTGTTTGCGGTTTACGCCGGCTTGTCATTAGGTATGTATGTACTTACATTATTTTGTTGTAATACTATTATAAACTAGACTTGCTTGAAGTATTAGAAATTAACAGAGCAATAAAATCACCCGATGTTACGTGCGTAAACGAACAAACAAATTTCGATAGCTTAACATTCTTCAACTCAGTCAGTCCAAGAAAATTATGTTCGATTTAAAACATCTACACACACATACATACCCCTACACACCCTCATAAACCAGCTTCTTACTCTCAATTTACTGTTTTCCTTCAATCCTGAATTCTGGGTGTTTTGTTTTGTTTTTGTTTTTTTGGCTTGTATACTTTTTACACCTGATTCAACCACAACCCATTGTCGTTGGCTTGGAACTATAATGTTAATAACTTTTTCGTAAGTTTGTCAAATATTATTTATATAATTATGTCCTAACAAATTTTCTGTAGTAGTATCTGATGATGGCAATATACATTGCCGAAATGCATCATACATTTGAATGAATGAAATTGCATTTTTCTTGTGGAGAAGACTTTCCTTCAACTATCATTCAAACTATTATAATTTATTTCTCCTATTGTTGTAATAACTGGATTGCCATGTAATAGCCGTAGCCTCGTAGGGTGGTTCGAACTCAGGTTACATGGGGGAGAACAGAGAAAACCCTCTTATACGTCTTTAGTGTTTTATTACTTCTCTAATAATAATGTACATCAATAAAATTAATTACAATGAACCCAAGTATGACCTGGTTCCATTGCTGTTTGTTATTGTATTGTTTATTAAATATTATAATAACTAACTTTAGATATAAACTAAGTAGAGAATGCTGCGTTGGATACTTTTGCAATATCTGACCCTATTAACCAATTGAAATTACTTAATGTGCCTAAAGTATCCATCACACCTTTCCCGCCGAAAAAATAAAAAAATATTAATAAACTAATATTTTTTTTTTAAAATGCAAAATTGATATGTTCAACTAACTTAACTAAAATACAAATACAATAGCCTTAATTGTAATACTTTTTTACCCTATTTTTGTGTACTTCTCTACACTTATTATTAACTCTTAAAATTAAATTGGGGTCTTTAACTTCTAAAATAGTATAAGGACCTGTAAACAGTAAATCCATTTTACTTTCCATATTTTTATTATCTAATAGAACTAAGTCTCCGACCTTATAATCAATAGTTTTACATTTTGTATCGAATCGTTCTTTTTTCTTTTTTGTTTCGAATCTATTAAATTATTTCGCGCATCTTCCCATGCTGTTTGTAACCGAAATTTTAGCTCTGTTGGATAATTATCGAAATTATAGATTGGATCAATTTGCTTTTTTAAATTTGAAGGGATTCTACCTGGTGAACCAAATACTAGTTCAAATGGACAATACTGTGTTGATGTATGCACCGAATTGTTGTACGAAAAACACCAAAAATTTATCCACGAACTCCAGTTGTTGGGTTCCTTTGCTACTCGCATACGAATATATGCACCCAAACTCTTATGAGAATTTTCGAGACTACCTAGCGTTTCGTGGTGGTGCGCAGTTGAATTTAATTGGTTTATTTTAAGAAGTTTACAACAATCTTTGAAAGTATTTGCCATAAATTCTTGTCCTTGGTCTGTAGCTATTTCTGAAGGAATACCAAAGCGTAAAATAAAATTTTCTACGAAAGCCTTAGCACTGTCCAGCGTTGCTGACCCCTTTGCGGAACAGTCAGTAGGGCCCAAGGAATTCCGATGACATACCATTAAACCAGCTCTTGACTTCTTACAATTTCTCTCCGTATTTTTTTTTCCAGTGTCTTTTTTCCACGGTAACCGCAATATAAAACAATTCCAACTATTGTAAACGCGATAACCACAATTTTAATTATTTCACTTAACGTTAGTCCTTTCTCTCCGGACGCGGTAACGCCTCCACTGTTGCCCGCCTGTGCAATTATCTCTTCTTTCGATTGATTTTTCCCCATCACTAGTACCTTACAAGTCTTCGTTTGTTTCACTTTACTTTTAAACTTTTCACTTTAAAAAATATACCCATGTAACAACTGTCACGGTCGCCATGTAATAACTGGATTGCCATGTAATAGCCGTAGCCTCGTAGGGTGGTTCGAACTCAGGTTACATGGGGGAGAACAGAGAAAACCCTCTTATACGTCTTTAGTGTTTTATTACTTCTCTAATAATAATGTACATCAATAAAATTAATTACAATGAACCCAAGTATGACCTGGTTCCATTGCTGTTTGTTATTGTATTGTTTATTAAATATTATAATAACTAACTTTAGATATAAACTAAGTAGAGAATGCTGCGTTGGATACTTTTGCAATATCTGACCCTATTAACCAATTGAAATTACTTAATGTGCCTAAAGTATCCATCACATTGTGTTCCCCTGCTTGTTTCTTTTTAAGTATTAATAGATATTGCATTTTCTGGATAAAATTGTTTCTGTAAATTAATTTTTTTAATTTTGAATTGTGTAGTATTTTTTTTTTCGGCTTTGTCCATGAGATTTTAATCTTGGGCAATAAAGCATATTTTTGACTTTGGTGCTCTTTTCAAAATAATAAAAATAATATTCATTTAACAAAATTGTGAAAAGATTCAGTTTTCTTCACCGCCCTGCATAAAATAAAAAAAATTGAAAACAAAACTAGTTTGCTACAACTTTCAAAGCAATCTTTGATAAGCATGTATTTATTTAATTCATTTGTTTTTAGATCTTTCAGAAATGTCATGAAAGATAGGACTTTTTTCACAAACACCTCTACTTTCTGTAAAAACTACTAACATTTAACCCCCATGATCAGAATAATGGCAGCTATAGGTTAAAATCATAAAATATAGGGTAATCCATTAAAAAAAAAAAACATCAGTTTATTTCATAAAAACGTTTTGGGTCATCCTGTACAATGTAAAATAATTTTAAGATATTTTATATGCAACTGGGCCGCCATTATTATAATACACTTAAACATTTTGGATAGGCTCTTTAAATTCTATAGACTTCCACCCGATCCTCGTTTGACCACCCCGTATAGCTATTGTAAGATTTAAAATTATCACGTATGAGATTAATTATACTGCAAATAAACCGCGTCCTGGCAAGAGTTTGTGGGCCAGTGTTAGCGGGCTAGAGGAAAATCAAAACAATTCCCTTACTTCAAAAACAAGTTCAAAAATTGCCGACGTTCCGACTTTTATTAAGTCATCAACAAGTTCTCGTTATATGGCCTTCAGGAAAACATTAATGTGGTATGAAATATTAATTTTAGTTGTGTCCCTGTTAGTTTGTTTTTTCTTGTACTGGAACATGCTCGAATTTACGTATATCCTCGGGATTATGCATGCATACGACAAAAATTCCGTTTTCAAAATAGCCTTTGTAATAAATTAATGGAAGTCGAAACGTCGGCAATTTTTGACCTCGTTTTTAAAGTAAGGGAATTGTTTTTATTGGTCCCTAACCCGCTAATACTGGGGAAAAAAATTACCGAGATTTCTACCATTTTTTATAAAAAATTCTCAAAATTTAAAGTTCTAAAACTCGGAGATACTCAAATAATTATTTAACTAAAAATTGAAGCAGAAGTCCTTACATTAAAGTGAAGCTTAATGAAGGTAAAGTAGTAACAGTAAGAAAAGCATCATTGTGTTGGTTTTTCTCAGAACAAGGAGGGCATTTATCATCCGACAGTTTATTAAGAGGACTTAACAACGATATTGAAGTACAAGTTGGATATAGTGTCAAAGAAAAAATTAAAATAATAACTAAAAGGCAATGTAGAAACATACATAAAGAAAATTGGATCCTACAGGCATCCCCTGATATTACAAAATAGTTTTTGAAAAAGAAAATGATAAATTTTGATTTTTGACAAGTATATGTAGAGGAGCATATTAACTTGGCAATGTGTTTTGCTGTTGCGGTTTCGGACACGTTGCCAAGTATTGTAAACAAAAAGCATGTTGTGTGAGATGTGGAGAAGAACATAATTCAAAAGACTGTCTTAGCCTTCAGGTAAATTCTCCAAATTGTATTAAAATGAAATTCAGTAAAGAAGACAGTCAGCACTCAGCCCGGGATGTAAACTGCCCAGCTTACAGAAGACGACTTGAAAGATTCAGGAGCCATCAAGTTAATTACACAGAGTCTTTTTTATAAAAACAAACATGTAAAATATAAAATCAGTAAAAACATAAGTTTAATTCACCAGAATATACAGTCTTTGGGAAACTCACTGGATAAACTGAATAAAATGCTGCAGAACCTCCCTGAGTGTAAAATTCTTTGTACATCAAAACACTGGAAATCTGAAGAACAGGTAAAACTATATACAATCAAACATTTTAAGCTGAGAGCCAAGGATTGCAGGGAAGCAGGTCACCATAGTGGAACTGCCATCTATGTAGAAGAAAACGTGAAGTGTAATTTAAGACCTAAGAGTTAAATAAGTTATCTGTATGTGGGATCTTTGAATGTGCAGTGACTAAATGTCATTTGGGTAATTTAAAGGCAATAGTGGCTTGTGTGTATAGACCCCATCTGGAGATATAAATGCATTTTTGTTAAAATGGAAAAGTTTTTGGTAAAAATTGTTGCTAAAAATAAGGCTATTTTTGTGGCAGGAGATTTTAATATAGAACTCATAAAAGAAAACAAAAATAAATTAGATTTTTTATCACTTATAAAATTATTTAATTTAAAGCCAGCTATTCAACAAAACACAAGAATAACCTTTATTTCAGACAGTTGTATAGATATTTTTGTAAACTGTAATATTCAGGACACATGGATATTTGAGAATTTTGTATCTGACCATATGGCAGTATAGAATAGTAACTTTGTATGTTACCAGTGTAGTGCAAACCATAATGGCAGAGCTTGCCACGAAGAAACATACAATTTTCCAAACTGCAATCGCCTTAAACTCTCGGATAGAAACAATACAGCAAGAAACCCTAAGTGGCCAGCATTCCTTCTTAAGGTAAGGGATCACCAAAAAATTACTAACTATCAATCTGAAACCAAACAATTTTTTTAAAACAAGCCTTAGATTACCCAAAAAATGCTATCCCTCAGCAATGTCACAAAACCAACCAAGCCAGAGAAAAGGCCTTTGAAAGAACTGAAAAGAACAAAGTTACACGAGCAGGGGCGTCGAGTCACATAGAATTAATCCATCAGCATTTACAATCATTGGGAAATTCAGTTGACAAACTAAATGACCTACTGAGTGAGCATCCGGGTTGCAAAATATTATGTTTAACAAAACACTGGAAGACCAAAGATGAATCAAAATATCTTGGAATTGAAAATTTGAAAATGGGTGATGCTTTCTGTCACGGCCAGAGAAAACATGGAGGAAGGGCAGTATATGTAAAGTCAAGCATAAACAGTCTGTCAGCAAAGAACAAAATTAACAAATTATTCGTAAAAAATATAATTGAATGTGCAGCCATAGAATGTAACTTAAATGATAATATTGTCGTAATTATTTCGGTGTATAGACCATGTTCTGGTAATGTAAAAGGGTTCTTAGAAATACTAGAAAAAAATGAAAAAATACTACTTGAGGTATTTGCGGAAAAGAAATGTGTTATAGTAGCTGGTGATTTTAACATCGAAGTATTGTAAACATAATATTATTTGTTTTTAAAATATTTTTAACCGAATTTAAGTATGAGTGCTAAAAAAGGTGATGGAAAGCCGACAGTAAAATTGAAGGATACCTTAGGTATTCGAAAACAGGAAAAAATAAGAAGTAATTCACTAGGATCCTTAACCTTCAGCAAAGACGAAATAAATACGATAATAGGTGTGTTAAGGTTAACGCGACCAAGGCGATTAGTTCTCCATGTAAACAAACTGATAAATTGCAAATACCATGGAGTTGCGAAAATATAGTAAGCTATGCAAATTTACAAATACCAAGAAGTTCCGAAAATATAGACAGCGATGCAAATTTAAAAACGACTATAGGTCAATCGCCCTTTAATCCTAGTCGCGCGGTATTTAGAACACCACCCGGAACACCTGCAGTAGAATCACAGCATCTGGCTAAAAATCCTGCCGAAAATAATAAAAGAACAAGATCAGAATCAAGTCCAGAGCAAGAAAATTCATCTAAACGCCAACGCGACAATCTGAATATAATGCAGGATAATTGCACTACACAAACAGAAACCCTAACGGAGGAGATGATAGACAATTTCTTTTTAACTTTAGATAAAATAAATAAGGTTATGGATCAAAATAAAGGTGTAGATGAAAACATAAGCCTCTCTGGTAATGATTATCAATCCATCAAAGATGCCCAAACTGAAATTAGTAAACTGTTTACGTTAATAGTGTACAAAACTGGAAAAGTAGAAAAAGAAAATATAATTTTGAAGCAGCAAATACAAATACTGGAAACGCCTATCCTTACTAAAGAAATTAATATAAATACCGAAGAAGATAATTTAGAAGAAAATCGTATGCAACAGCCGCAAACGATTTTTCGAGACAGATATCACATACACCAGCAGAAAAAAAATGGGAAACACCGAAAATACGAAAGAAACATGAATCGATAATCAGGGTTGATAATGTTAATGACCCAAAAGAAACAATGAAAAAATGTAAGCAACAAGTAGACATTAAAGACATAGGACAGGGTTTCAAAAGCATAAAGCAAACAAAAAATGACGCTTTAATTGTGGAAAGTTATGACAAAAATCAACAAGCAAAACTTCAATCAGCAATAAAGACAAATAATGAATTTAAATATAAAGAAAATGAAAACGCTGACCCTATGTTCGTAATAACCGACATTGAAAAAGGTTTTACGAATGATGAATTTATGGATGAACTGGAAAGATTAAATAATAATATTGTTGAAGAACTTCAAATAACTATTAAGGATAAGATCAAAGTAGTCACAAAAAAACAATGCAGAAACCCGAGTCGAGAAAATTGGATCCTGCAAGCTCCAGCAAAAATTGTAAAATGGTTTTTAAAGAGAGAAAAAATATTCTTTTACTTGGTTACTGTTTGTGTTGAGGAACACGTAAATTTGGCAATATGTTTTAAATGCTCCGGGTTTGATCATGTAGCAAAATACTGTACAGAAGAGAAATGCTGCCACAAATGCGGAGAAAAACATTATGGAAAAGACTGTGAACTGGTTATTAAAGATTTTAAATGCCCTAATTGTCAAAAAATGAAATACCCGGATGTAAAACACACTGCAAGAGACACAAATTGCCCAGTATTTAAACGAAGACTAGCTAGATTCCGAAATAATATTAACTATAATGAAGATTTTTTATAGATAACCAGAAGCAAGAGACACAAACCAAAAACAAGAGACACAAACCAAAAACGTTAATATACCTCAACCCAAAAATAATAATTCAGATACGGAAGATCAGAAGAATAGCCTTAGCATCATACACCAAAATGCCAGATCGTTAGAAAACAGTGTGGACTTGATAAACATGTTACTTGAAGAGCATCAAAACTGTAAATGTATTTGTGTTACAGAACATTGGAAAAAATCAAAACAATTAAAAGTAATGTGTATAGACAACTTTAAACTCGCTTCTAGTTTTTGCAGAGAAAAAAGGTATGGTGGTGCAGCTATCTACTTGAATAAAAACATCAAATATTTAATTTTCTAATTAACTGTAATATCTGTTAAGTTAAGGCAACATAATATTGTTGCTGCTCCGGCTTTTTTCGGTGTTTTTGCTGTTCTTCTCCCGTGTAAATTCGTGAAAATTAGCCGAGATCCCAGGCTTTAACCTGGTGACATCCTATTAAATTCTCAAGTTGGTGTTTTTATTATTACCATCGCTAATTCGCGGTTTTGTTTCGGTCGCTAATTCAACACGCATTGCCACAAAAAAACTGTGTACTTCATAAAAAAAAGCAAAGAAAGGATATTTAAAGAATATAGTGCGTTCTGTGTGTTAGCATCAGTAAATTTCGTGATTTATTGCTGTTCTATAGTCTGTTTCACCTGGTAAATTCAACAAGCAATTATGTCCTGCTCTAAATGTGAAACCACTCTAAATGACAAGGAGATAAAGTACAGGATCATCTGCGACTTTTGTACTGCTGTGCACTGCCTGGCTTGTTCCAAGTTTACTACTTCCGAAGCACAGGTGACGCAGATGAAATCTAGGGTCATGTTGTACGCCTGTAGCTCATGTGCAACATCTGTAAAGAATCAGGGGAAAGATCTGATTAAGCGCTTTGCTGCATTTAACTCTGACACAATGAAATCTTTCGATGCCATCAATAGTAATCTCTCCCAAATAATAACTTCAAAATTTGACAGCCTTACTGCTTCCTTACATAATAAGCTTGTCGAATTTGACGAGCAAAGGGCTTCATTTCTGACCAGTGTAGACTCCCTAAAGTCCGACATAAAGCAGGCGTCAACTCAAATCAGCTCCTGTAAGACCAACCATGAAACATTGGCTGCTAATGGAACCTTGGAGAATTGTTTAGCTAATAATCCTCCATCCATATCTTCTAAAGCTCACGATATGAGAATTGGCGATCTTGAGCGCCAAAACAATGACTTACTTAGAAAAATAGTCGCTCTTGAAAAGGAAATGCAAATACTTAAAAATTTAGTGGCGTCCAATACCAGCGTGCCTGACGCAGTTTCGACTGTGTCTGCACCTCACATGCAGTCTAGTCTAAGTACTACCTCGAAGGTGAGCCAAGTGCCTGAGGTAAGTCCAAACTCAGGCACCCAACTGCAATCTCAAAATACTATGAAGCCGAATGATAACCAGCGATCTTCCTTAGATTCCAATAAGTCTTCAACGCATGATGGTAAGCAACCAATTATTATTGGCACTGGTACGGGCAATGGTCCACTCTCGGCCGCTGAAAGGCGGCAATGGCTGTACCTTGGCAGGTGTGATCCCAATACAACGGAGGAACAAATACTAGATTACATGGAAAGTCAACTCTGTGTTAGCGACGTGAAATGTTTTGTCCTGGATAGAAATGATGATGTTGCATCTTTCAAAATTGGTGTTAAGGAAAGACTTCTTAAGGGATTACTTGAACCCTATCTATGGCCAGTGGGTACCGCTGTAAAAGAGTTCCGTCCTAGACGTCCATCGAGAGCTAGCGTTTCTGCAAATTTTCCGCAAAAAGCAACGAGAGACCAACACCGTTATACCACTTATCTTTCGCCGACCAGAATATTAGGGGTCTAAGAACTAAGCTAAACGACTTTCGTTGTGCTGCACAGGCTGAGGGATATTCCATTATTGCGCTTACTGAAACCTGGTTGGATCCCAATATAAACGATGCTGAACTCCTGGACTCTAATTACATTGTATATAGAGCTGACAGAGGCCCCAACAACAGTCTCTATGCTCGAGGCGGTGGGGTCCTTTTGGATATTAAAAACGACTTAAAGTCATGCCGTCTCTCTATTGGCAACCCTTCTGTGGAAGAGATATGGATTTCAGTTACAATCGGGGACTCAACCTACTGTATCGGCTGTGTGTACATTCCGCCGTCAATGGATGTGTCTGTGTATGAGCACCACCTAAGCTCAGTTTCTAGTGCTTGTGATGCGTTTCAATGTGTGTTGGTTGTGGGAGATTATAATCTATCTCATCTAACATGGGCTCCCAGCGATGACTGTCTTGGTCTCTTGCCAGGTAACGTTAAATCTGCGAATGAAATCTTATTGTGTGACACGACTGCTTTCTTGGGCTTATCCCAGTTCAATTGTGTTGTGAATGATCATAATACTATCCTGGATCTATGTTTTGCCAACTTCGATCTTGACTTAAGTGTAAAGTGCAATGAATTCGTTCGATGTGATCCGTATCACCCACCTTTTGAGCTGTCACTATGTTCCAAGAATACAAAATATATGGACTGTGCAAACTACTCTTATTACGACTTTAAGCATGCAAATTTTGTTCTGATTAACAATTTTTTCCAGTCCTATGACTGGCTGTCAATTGTAGATATTAATATTGATGTAATGTTACATAATTTTTATTCTGTGGTATTTAACTGTTTTGAAATGTTTGTACCTCTAAGGCAGTCTCAATCTGGCAATAGATTTCCAGTCTGGTTCTCACATGACCTTAAAAATCTTATAATGAGTAAAAAAATTGCCCATAAAAGATACAAACAATCAAACAGGGAGGCTGATTACAATAACTTTCATCTCTTACGTATGCAATGTAAATCACTTTCTAAGGATTGTTACAGTCGTTACATAACCCATGCAGAAGACACTATAACTAGCAATTCTAATTTCTTTTGGAACTTCATTCGCTCTAAAGTCAATCAGGGTGCCTTTCCTAAGGAAATGCACCTTGATATGAACAGAGCCGATAATGGTGCTGATATTGCTAACCTTTTTGCTGAATACTTTTCATCAGTCTTCAATCCCAATAACAGTGCAGCTACTAATCCTGTTTCCACTGAGAAGTTCGAGATTATCACTAGTATCAGCATAGATGCTGCTAGCATTCAAAAAGCCTTAGCTGAGCTTGATGTTAACAAGGGTGCAGGTCCGGACGGCATTCCTAATAGGGTTTTAAAATATTGTTCGCACTCTCTCTACCTTCCATTGTATCATATATTTTCAAAATCTCTTACTTCTGGAATCTTTCCCAGTGTCTGGAAATTGTCATATGTTTGTCCTATTCATAAATCAGGTAATAAAAACAACGTTAAGAACTACCGACCAATCAGTATTCTTTCGGCTATACCTAAACTATTTGAGCATTGCATTGAAACTGTTCTAACCAATGCCTTCCAGCAAATAGTGGTGAGTAATCAGCATGGATTTACCTCTGGTCGCTCTGTTGATACAAATTTGTTTCTTTTTATTAATCGTATCAATAATGCGTTTGATAAGGGTGCTGAGACCCACGCTATCTATACAGACTTTAGCAAGGCTTTTGACAAGGTGAATCATACCATTCTGCTTTCTAAGCTGTCAAATTACGGGATTACCGGCAAATTACTCTCTTGGTTGCAATCATACCTCTCTAACAGAGAGCAACAGGTTAAGATCGATGGTTATCTATCGGAGTCATTTAAAGTTACCTCGGGAGTTCCCCAGGGATCTCATCTGGGGCCCCTCTTATTTAATCTCCTCATTAATGACTTGAGTGGTATGTTAACCTCTGACCACTTACTATTTGCCGACGATTTGAAAATTTTCACACAAGTAACATCTCTTCAAGATGTCATCTCGTTGCAAAACGATATTAACACTGTGTTTTCTTGGTGTCAAATCAATGGCATGTCACTGAATATAGACAAATGTTCCTTTATGAGGTTCAGCAGATCGAGAAAACTGTTCCCTCATCAGTACGTCATCAATAATATGGTTCTAAAAGAGGTTACTGTGGTTAAAGATCTTGGCGTGTACTTGGATACACAGTTAACATTTTCTGAACACTTTGATAAAATAACGTCTAAGGCAAACAGGATGCTGGGGTTTGTTAAGAGATCGTGTAGGGACTTCAAAAATGTAACAGCTGTAAAAACACTGAATATCTCCTTTGTCAGATCCATCTTGGAGTGCTCAAGCATAGTTTGGTCGCCGTACTATGATATTCATATCAATAGGCTGGAAAATATTCAGAAAAAGTTCATTAAGTTTTCCAGACATATTCTTTTTAACGCTGGAATCAACCTAACCGACGACCAGGCTATGGCTTATCTAAATTTGACAACGCTCTTCCGCCGAAGGGAGTACTACGACGTCTGCTTTGCCTTCAAAGTATTAAATAATATTATCAAGAGCCCTGAATGTTTGGAAACTTTTTACATTCATGATCCTAGTTACCAGACTCGTAATCCTTCCCTTCTACATGTTCCATTTAGCAGAACGAATTATCTGGCACATAGTCCTATAAACAGGATGTCGACAAATGTCAATAAATTTTATAATTCCTTACATTTCTTTAATCAGTCTGATCATAAATTTAAAATTCTTGCCAAAAGGGTTATCCTAGGTTAGGTTAGTTTATTTAATTTTGTAATTTGTAAGTGCTTTATATCTTGAAAATGTTGTTACGTAAATAAATAAAATAAAATAAAATAAAAAAAATTTAAGACGAAGAAAGATTGAGGAAATGTCGCTTGCAGATGTGTTTGAATGTGCCAGTGTGGAATGTCTTCTCACAAATGAGAATATTATCATAATTGCAGTGTATAGACCTCCTAAAGGAGACATAAAAATATTTTGCCAAAAGTTAGAGACATTACTTCATGTAATCATTCCAGAAAATAAAAAAGTTTTTCTCGTAGGTGACTTTAACATAGAACTTATCAAGGTAAATATCTCTAGGACACAATTTCTATCTGTCCTAACTTCTTTTGATATGTATCCAACAATTTCAGAAAACACTAGAATAACACCAAATTCGGAATCGTGTGTCGATAACATTTTTACAAATGTTCCAAAGAATTCTGTTGTAAGTTATGTATTATACACTACTATTTCAGATCATACAGCCCAGAAAATTGTACTTAATCTAAATTTAGTTAGTAAAAAGGCTTGTTATTTTAAAAGATTTTTTGTTGAGGAAAATAAAAAAGACTTTTTTAATATTCTCATTGAGCAACAGTGGCAGGATGTTTATTTAGTGAATCCGACTGATGTAAATCAACAATGGTATGTTTTTATGGATAGCTTTATAATGTTATTTAATCAAGTCTTCCCTCGAAAGTTATTTAATCCAAACCAAAATTAAAACATAGCTTTTATAACAAAAATGAACAAATTCAAGTTGTAAAAAGTAGGTTAGAAAATCTTCTAATTCTAAAAATGCATGACTCTAGATATAATGAAATGTACTCAAGTGTAAAAAAAGAATATGACAAGTTATTAATTCAAGCTCGATCAGAGCACTACACCGTAAGGATAAAAAACTCGGACAATAAAAATAAATGTATGTGGTCAATTTATAAGGAAATGACAAAAAATACGAAGTGTAGCACTGAATGTATGATCGCTGGAAATCCTGATGAAATTTCAAATACTTTTAATACATTTTTAATTGACTCAATACCAGAACTGCTAAAAAATCTGCCTAGTAATATAAACAGTAAAACAAACATCCAAGAAAACCAAAGATCATTAATTCTACGGCCCGTTACAGAACAGGAAATAGTGAACATAACACAAAAAATAAAAAATAAACATAGTTCTGGAGACGATGAAATTCCTACTAGCCTTATTCGTCGGATAATTCCAGCGATCACTAAGGTTCTATGCGACATACTTAACAACTCACTAACGCAGGGTGTGTTTCCTGAGGCCTTAAAACTGTCAGCAGTAAAGCCTTTGTACAAATGTAAGGGTGATAAAAATAACTTTAGTAACTATAGTCCTATAAGCCTACTGCCGGGTTTTTCAAAGGTTTTTGAAATCATTATGTGTGTTAGAATAATGGAATTTATGAATGAGTGTGGAGTTTTTTCTGAAAATCAGCATGGTTTCCTAGCTAGGAGGTCAACGCAAACAGCCATTTTTCAATTCACGCAGACAATATTAGGGCATTTGGAGAGAGGTGATATGGCGCTAGGCATGTTTCTTGATTTGTCAAAGGCCTTTGATTGTTTAGACAGACATATGCTATTAAAAAAACTTTATTTTTATGGAATTAAAGAACAGGCTCTTGAATGGTTTAGGTCTTATTTAAGCAACAGAAATCAAAGGGTTGTCATCAATAAAGATGGAATTGACTATAAATCTGAAATAATGCAAAATACAGTAGGAGTACCACAAGGCAGTATTCTTGGACCAGTTCTTTTTATTATTTTTATGAATGATATTGATCTTGAAATAAAACATCCAAATTTTAATATAACACAGTACGCAGATGATACAAATTTATTGGTAAAGGGCTTAAATATTAGCGAGCTTTCTGATAATGCAAGCAATATCTTTCATTTGGCAGATAGTTGGTTTCAAAAAAATCAATTATGTTTAAATAGAGAAAAAACAAATAAAATTATATTTAGAACTAAGCAAAATAGAACAGAAAAACCAGAGTCAATTTTAATAAACCAAAATGAGTTTAAAATCAGCAACAGTACGAAATTTTTAGGAGTTCACATAGATGAATTTTTGGACTGGTCCAACCATGTAGAGAATCTTAATGGTAATTTAAATCAAATTTGTTATTGTCTAAGATTTGTCTCAAGGTACTTAGATGAGTCATCTAGAAAAATACTGTATTTTGCGAACTTTGAAAATACTGCTAGGTATGGTATAATTTTTTGGGCTTCAAACTCTAGGGCACGGGACATTTTTGTAACACAGAAACGGGTTATAAGAATAATATATAAAATGTCATTTTTAGAATAATGTCGAGGAGTATTTAGAACTAAGAGAATTTTTACTATCTATGCTCTGTATATATTTGAATTAATTTTGTTTGTTTGTAAAAATTAAGAAAAAATGTTTATCCCGATTAATCATAATTAATAATTATAACACTCGAACAAGAGACATCTCTTACTCAATACACCATTTAACTGTATTTGAAAAAAGTTCCTACTATATGAGCATTAAACTCTATAACAAATTAGATAACGGGATGAAAGGTATTACTTCTGAAAGGCAATTTAAGCAAAAGTTAAAGAAAATGCTTATAGATCTTGAGCCCTACAGTTTGGATGATTTTATAAATTCTTAGTGTAAGTTAAACTGCGTAGGTATGTATAGGTATGTAGTTTTCTTTTTGGCGTCATTTCATTTTATATTTGTTTGTACATTTAATCGTACAAATTTTATGTAATTTGAAATAAAGTAAATAAATCAAAAAATCCAAAAACAAAGTAATCAGGATAAATCATCTTTACTATCGCTTATGTCTTCTTTTAATTTGAGAATACAAGAAACACACCAAACACAGCTAGTTGTATTGATAAAATCTTTGTTAATTGTGAATATCTCAATAGCTCAGTTACACACACTTTTATATCTGACCATACTGCTCAAAAGATCACCATACAAAGTAATATTTCAGTCAAAAAACAACCTAAATAGAAAAGAGTATTTTCAGAAAGGAATACAAAGATTTTTATAAGTAATTTAAAAGAACAAAACTGGCTACAGGTTTATGATGTCGAACATCATGATGTGAATAAGCAGTGGAATAATTTTATGAACGATTTTCTTAATATATTTTATCAATGTTTCCCCTTAAAATTACTACATGAGAAAACTAAAAATTCTATATATAAAAATAATCCAAGAATACAGGAATGCAAAAATAAATTAAATATATTACTAACATTATCCAAGCATGATGGTAGATATAAGTTAGAATATAGTCAAGTTAAAACTGAATATGACGGCATCTTGAGAGCAGTAAGGTCAGAACATTATGATAATAAAATAAGGTCATCCGATAATAAATCAAAATGTATATGGTCGACATGTAAGGAGATAACTGGAAAAACGAGGGAACATTGTGATATTGGAATGGAGGGCAATCCAGATAATATTTCCAATGAATATAATGACTTTTTACTGTCAGTCATACCAGATTTATTGAATAACCTTGAACACCTTCCATTCGAATGTCACATTGAAGGAAACAATAAATCAATGTTTTTAAAGCCAGTGTTCGAAATAGAAGTATGTGAGATGTCAAAACAAATAAAGAATAAACATAGTAGTGGTATTGATTGAGATACCAACAAGTGTTGTCAAAGTCTCAATACCCACAATTGCAAAAGTGCTGTGTCACCTGATTAATGACTCTTTTAAGTATGGTATTTTTCCGGAACAACTAAAAATGGCTTTAATCAAACCATTATATAAAATAGGAGATCCTAACTTAATGGAAAATTATAGACCAATCAGCCTTTTGCCCAGCTTCTCGAAAATTTTTGAATTATGTATGTGTAAACGCCTAATGGACTTCTTAAATAGATGCAACATTTTAAATAAACATCAGCATGGATATTTACAAGGTAGATCAACACAAACAGCAATTTTTCATCAACAGCAATTTTAAATCATTTGGAGAGTAACAATCTAACGCTTGGAATATGTCTTGATTTGTCAAAGACATATCATTGCATTGACAAAAATTTACTTATAACAAAGTTGGAATGATATGGAGTTAGAGGAAATGTATTAGATTTATTTAAGAGTTATTTATCAGAAAGAAGGCAAATGGTTAGAATATAGAAGAATGACCAGAGCTATACTTCAAAAATCATTCAGAACAATATGGGAATAGCCCAAGGAAGTATAGCTGGTCCATCGGCATATTAGTTTATTTGAGCAGTAGGCTAGCGAAACGCACGCTGCCAAAGTCAAAGTCAAAAAACCGGAAAAAACAATACAATTTTTATCGCAATAAGAAAGCGCTACAGACATTAGAAAAAATATACGTGCAAACGATTTAGTACTTGTGCAAGAAAGAAAACCTTTCAGATGACAATATTGGCTTAAATATTATCCAGATCAAAAAGTGGATATAACTGATCGCATCCTTTATCTACCCAATCTTATCTAAGAGTAAGCTTACCAAATAATGTATTACGACTCCTTAAAAAATCATCACTTATTTGATTACTCTATGAGGGAAAAGAAAGGGTAAACACAGGTCGGATAAATACAGGGTGTTTCAGAAGTACGGTACGTAACTTAAGGAGGTGATTCCTTATGATATTCTAAGAGAAAAAATTTATGTGAACATGTGTCCGGAGTTGTCCCGTCCTTGATATAGGTACAGGTCAGTACAGGATGTTAAAGTTTAAAAAAAAATCATTTTCTTATAATTTTTTTAAATATCCTTTTCCCGATTTTATTGAAATTTGGTACCGTTGTTCATAATGATAAGGGGCTTAATAAGCCCTAACTAAATTAAATGTATTAAGTTCAGTGGCGTCCCGGGAAGCACCTTAACGAATATTGTTGAGAAAAATGTACGCCACTGACTTTTTCCTAATTTTCATATTTTCTCTCGAATTTACCAACTAATAATACAACTTCTTTGCTCCCTGAATTCTTTTTGTATTTTGCTTCGTATTCGAGAGAAAAAATAAAACCTACCTATGTATTTTAAAGTTAAGTAATTAAAAGATTTAAATTAAAAATACCTAAAATAATTTTTTTAAATAATGATATTAAAAAAAAACGCAGTTTAAACAGTTAATCAAAGTAAATGTTGAAAATGGTCACTTTCTAATGAAACTCACGATTGCAATCGTCTCACCATTGATTCTCTTAGAAGTTCAAAAATGCCTGCATTATTTCGTATCGCATCGCAACTTGGTGTCTTGTATACACACGAGACCTTAAGTGACCCCATAAAGAATAGTCCAGAGGATTCAAGTCAGGACTGCGAGCTGGCCAATCTTGGGGACCAGCGCGTCTAATCCAGCAATTATAAAAGTCTTGTCGATGCATTGACGAGCAACTAGACTAACATGAGCTGGGGTGCCGTCGTGCATGAGCCACATATTAGTTCTTATTTGTAGATCGAGGTGATAAAAAGTATGGTCCAATAAGATAGTCGCCAATGATCCCTGCCCATACATTCACCGAAAATTGTTGCTGAAAACAACCTTCTCTAATTTTATGAGGATTATCGTCCGCCCAGAAATGTTCGTTATGAAAATCCATAATGGCTTCTCTTGAAAAAAAGACCTCGTAAGTAAATAAAATGTTCAGTAAAAAAGTGTTATGTGCTACTGTATACAACACCTACTGAAATCAAACCTTGGCTTAAAATCACGGGGAAGCAGAGCTTGCACACGTTGAATATGGTATAGGTATAGTTGATAAAGATGCAAAACCCTCCAAACAGTTGATGCACTTGTTTGAAGTTACACCGCTACCTTCCTGGCACTAGTTAAAGGAAGGAACGAAGTATAGCCTCTTCTAACTCAGGCGTGGCTATTGTTGCAGGTCTGTCAGGAAGTTCCGTATTACGTTTAAAACTCCCAGTTTCACTCAATCTTGCATGGAGCTGTCCAAATGTTTTGGCACATGGCACATTTTTTTGTATATCAAAAAAGGAGCAACTCTGGGCACATGTACTTTTTCTTTTAAAATATGATAATGAATCACCTCCTTAAGTTATATACCGTACTTCTGAAACACCCTGCATATTTTTGACACATTATAAACGTAAAAATGATACAGAAGATAAAAATGCAGATAAAAAATTAGTTAGTTAAGAGTGTAATCAAAATTTTTTTATAGTTTCAGAATTTTTTAGAATTATTTAGAATTTTTTAGAATTTTAGGTGTACAAAATTGGATAGAATTTTGGTGTACAAGCTGATAGAATTTTTAAAATTTTTTAGAATTTATTAGCATTTCTTAGAATTATCAGAATTTTTGAAAATTTTTTTAGTGTTTTTTAGAATTATCAAAATTTTTTAGAATTTTTTTAGTATTTTTTAGAATTTAATTAGAATTTTTTTGAATTTATTTAGATATGTTTACTTATGCGCATGCTCAAAAGCATGCATAATCTAAACAAATTTCTCCCCTCTACTACTTTCTACATCGGCATATTTGTTTATTTGAGCAGTAGCTAGCAAAACGCACGCTGCGACTACGATTTCAGGTTTACGAATGTTGATAAACTGAATGGTCTCTGGATATTAATAAAATGTTGTTTTTTTTCCGATAAAACCGGAAAAAACAATACAATATTTATCACAATAAGAAAGCGCTACAGAGATTAGAAAAAATATACGTGCCAACGATTTAGTACTTGTGCAAGAAAGAAAACCCTTCAGATGACAATATTGTCTTAAATATTATCCAGATCAAAAAGTGGATATAACTGATCGCATCCTTTATCTACCCCATCTTATCTAAGAGTAAGCTTACCAAATAATGTAGTACGACTTCTTAAAAAATTATCATTTATTTGATTACTCTATGAGGAAAAAAAAAGGGTAAACACAGGTCGGATAAATACAGGCTGTTTCAGAAGTACGGTACGTAACTTAAGGAGGCGATTCCTCATCACGATTTAATTTAGTTAGGGCTAATTAAGCCCCTTATCATTATGAACAACGGTACCAAATTTCAATAAAATCGGGAAAATGATATTTAAAAAAATTAAAAGAAAATATATTTTTTTTAAACTTTAACACCCTGTATGTCAAAGACGGGACAACTCCGGACACATGCTCATATGAACTTTTTCTCTTAGAATATCTATTCATATCATATGAGCATGTGTCCGGAGTTGTCCCGTCTTTGACATACAGGGTGTTAAAGTTTAAAAAAAATATATTTTCTTTTAATTTTTTTAAATATCATTTTCCCGATTTTATTGAAATTTGGTACCGTTGTTCATAATGATAAGGGGCTTAATTAGCCCTAAATAAATTAAATGTATTAAATTCAATGGCGTCCCGGGGAGCACCTTAACGAATATTGTTGACAAAAAATGTAAGCCACTGACATTTTCCTAATTTTGATATTTTCTCTAGAATTTACCAACTAATAATACAACTTCTTTGCTCCCTGAATTCTTTTCGTATTGCTTCGTATTCGAGAGAAAAAATAAAACCTACCTATGTATTTTAAAGTTAATTAAAACATTTAAATTAGAAATAAAATCATTTTTTTAAATAATGATATAAAAAAAAACGCAGTTTAAACAGTTAATCAAAGCAAATGTTGAAAATGGTCACTTTCTGATGAAACGCACGATTGCAATCGTCTCACCATTGATTCTCTTAGAAGTTCAAAAATGCCTACATTATTTCGTATCGCATCGCAACTTGGTGTCTTGTATACACACGAGACTTTAAGTGACCCCATAAAGAATAGTCTAGAGGATTCAAGTCGGGACTGCGAGCTGGCCAATCTTGGGGACCAGCGCATCTAATCCAGCAATTAGGAAAAGTCTTGTCAATGCATTGACGAGCAACTAGACTAAAATGAGCTGGGGTGCCGTCGTGCATGAACCACATATTAGTTCTTATTTGTAGATCGAGGTGATAAAAAGTATGGTCCAATAAGATAGTCGCCAATGATCCCTGCCCATACATTCACAGAAAATTATTGTTGCTGAAAACGACCTTATCTAATTTTATTAGGATTATCGTCCGCCCAGAAATGTTCATTATGAAAATCCATAATGGCTTCTCTTGAAAAAGAGGCCTCGTAAGTAAATAAAATGTTCAGTAAAAAAGTATTGTTATGTGCTACTGTATGCAGCACCTACTAAAATCAAACCTTGGCTTAAAATCACAGGGAAGCAGAGCTTGCACACGTTGAATACGGTATAGGTATAGTTGATAAAGATGCAAAACCCTCCAAACAGTTGATGCACTTGTTTGAAGTTGCACTGCTACCTTCCTGGCACTAGGTAATGGAAGGAACGAAGTATAGCCTCTTCTAACTCAGGCGTGGTTATTGTTGCAGGTCTGTCAGGAAGTTCCGTACTATGTTTAAAACTCCCAGTTTCACTCGATCTTGCATGGAGCTGTCTAAATGTTTTGGCACATGGCACATTTTTTTGTATATCAAAAAAGGAGCAACTCTGGGCACATGTACTTTTTCTTTTAAAATATGATAATGAATCACCTCCTTAAGTTATATACCGTACTTCTGAAAGCATATTTTTGACACATTATAAACGTAAAAATGATACAGAAGATAAAAATGCAGATAAAAAATTAGTTAGTTAAGAGTGTCCTAGAATGTCCGAAAAATAATCAGAATTTTTTTATAAAGCTTCAGAATTTTTTAGAATTTTTTAGAATTTTAGAATTTTTGGTGTACAAAATTGAATAGGTGGTTTCCCCCTCGCTGTGACCTATGTAAATACGAATGTATTTTAACATTAATAAACTATTTGATTTGATATTGGATAAGATGTTCTATTCACTTAATAATAATAATAATAATAATAATGACTTTTATTAATAAAATACATAGCAAATTGACAAAGGAATTATGTGTAAATATCTATAAAATATTTAAACGTAAATAGAAGAGGCAGATTTTTTGATGCGGTTCTTATATTAAAATTAAAACTTAGTTGTTTCTGTCATCATCTGGACTAACTAAACTCTACACAATGCTATAGGATTTTGTGAACTGAATGAGTTGGTACCTAAAAGTTTTGATGGAACAGTGTATGCACTCATTTAATTTTTAAACTGTCGATGTCACTGTCTATTTTATTTTATTTTACTCATTTGATTTTTGATGCGGTTCTTATATTAAAATTAAAACTTAGTTGTTTCTGTCATCATCTGGACTAACTAAACTCTACACAATGCTATAGGATTTTGTGAACTGAATGAGTTGGTACCTAAAAGTTTTGATGGAACAGTGTATGCACTCATTTAATTTTTAAACTGTCGATGTCACTGTCTATTTTATTTTATTTTACTCATTTGATTTTTGATCTGTTACTTACTGTTTGCTTAATTTTATTTAAAGTGAATTTTAACCTGTATTAAAAAAAAAAAACTTAAGTTATGATATATAAGTATGTACTTACTTACTAATAGGGAATAGGGATATGTTTGAAATGGTCAATCATCTACTTTTTAATGTTGCTTTGTCATTTGAATGATTTTGTTTGTAATAAAGACATTATTATTTTTATTATTATTATAATTACGTTTTTTTTTTATTTCTGTGCTTAGATTTGTTTTATTTCATTTGATTTGATGTTTGCCTTAATAATTTAATGCCTACAATATTGTCTTTATTTAAATAAATACATCTGATATCCCACTGATAGTGTGCTTTCTAAAAAAGTACTTTATGTAGGTAGGTAGGTATCTATAAAATAGGTAGGTACAGTGCGGGTTATATTTAAGTGTTAATGTCGATTCATCTTATGTGATGTCAGTAGGTACTTAAAATAGGTAAGTAGGTACTTTTCATATTAACTACTTAATTTGTAAAAATTAACTTACGATGTTTTTGTTTTATTCATAAATTTCTGTCTATTTCCATTGATTTTTCCATAATTTTTTGGCTGTGGACAATCTTTAAGGGAATGATTTTTTTCACAATTAAAGCAAATTGACAATAAACTTGGTTTACTTTTTTGTTGTGTTTCATCCTGCTTTTCATCATTAATTAAAAATTTGGTAGAATATTTTGTAGCTACGGATTTCTGTGTATTTACTTCAGGATTAGTGTCAACGATAAATAATTCTTTTTGTTTCTTTTTTTTCTTTTTCTTTTTAGGACTTTCACACTTGGGTGTTAATGGTAACTCTTTGGCCAGTTCCTCTTCTGGTTCAATGGCAACTTCTTTTGTAAAATAATTGCTAGGTATATCACAACCATCTAAAACCACCCATATCTTGGGATCTATGTTTACATTTCTAGAAACACCTATTGTCGTTTCATCCAAATGTTGAATATCTAGTTCTATAAATGACTGAATGAATTTCAAAAACTTTTGTTTGTACGTATCAGCTACAGACTTGTTGTCAAACTTAATAGTTATACAAGGCTCTACAGACTCCGGACTTAACACTGTTTCATCTAAAATAGTATCGTTAACCTCTCCATCTTCTAAGGCATTAATTGTATTAAAGTTAGGAGTTGGTATTGTAGCTTTAGTCACACATTCATCAGCAGGAGTATTACAATTCATATTATCGTTCTTTAGTAAATCATAATTGTGTACAGCCTTTGATTCTACCGATAAATCTACAACTACATCGCTAGATTCATGTTCACTTTTAAGGTTATGTCCTATAATATTTTGCCGCGATTCTGAAACATCAGAGTCTCTGAGTTTCAACACTTTTGCCTCAGGTTCTACATTGTTTATTTCCTCAGGTTCTGGAGAAAGGTCTTTGTCACTAACTTCAAAAATGTCACCTACACAAGAACTTTTTCGTTTCCTTTGAACCTTTTTTGTCGACTCCATCATCACAACACAACGTCAAGAATATAGGATACCTTTGGCACAAATTTGACAGTTGACTTAACTGCATGGTTGCCACATCTTGTACACAGCGAGTCTCACTACCACCGAGAAACGAGACGTTAAAGCGAGAAAGCACAGAAATCAAAAATCGAGAAAGTATGTCATCTCAATCATCACAGTTGGACAGAGGTGGGTAACTATTTGAAATGAAATTATTTCAAATAGCTATGCAAAATAGAAAATGACATTTCTATTTTCTATCTTAAATACTTTCGAAAAAGTATTTTCTATTTTATATTTGAAATAGAATAAATGAACAATTTTCTATTTAAAATAGTTATAGGACTTATAGGTAACCCGATTTTACCTGATTAACGAACGGGATTCAATGGATGAACTGCAAGCGTTAAAATATTTACAAAATGAAAGCACCGATTTGATAATTTTGGATCAGTATCCTGATATAAAGAAATTCTTCATGAAATACAATACGCCATTACCTTCATCAGCACCAGTGGAAACACTCTTTTCTTATGCAGGTATGAAATTGTTTACGATCAAAGTTTTTGGAGCTTAATGCAATGTCACCAAATATAGCTATGTCAAGATATCTGATTGTTCATACTTTATTATTGCTTAACTATAACTAAGGAATGGTTAGGTAAATAACGTTTTTTATTGATTCTGGTATAATTTATGAGACCCAAACGAAAATCAATGACGGATGAAAGCTTTCAAAATTATTGATAATTAAAGCTACCAATGCGGTGGTACCTTCGGTGTTACGTAATATGTAAAGTATGTAGTATACCCTACGTTAATAACGAGAAAGCATTTTCCATAGAAACTTATTTAAAATGCCTAATTTCTATTTTATATTTTAAATGAAAATTTAAAAACCATTTTCTATTTCTTATCTTAAATGTCTTTTGAGGCATCTATTTTGTATTTTCATTTTAAATGCATTTTTAAAACCATTTTACCCACCTCTGCAGTTGGACCGAGGGCGGTCGCGGTCGACCTCCTAATTAAAGAAATTATAATAAAGATTTCTTTTTTAATATTTCGATTTACTATGATAATATTTACTTACGTAAAGTATGATAAATCCATACCAAAAAAGTATTTTAGTACTTCCAAATGTAAGTATAACCTAAATATCTTTATTTGATTGATTGAGGCAATTAAGCAATCCAAACCAGGTTATGTTTGCCTTCCACGGTCATATATAGACCATTTTAGAACATATGATTTTGACAAGAAGAATAACCTAAACTTGTCAAGGCTGAGACACAATCAAAAACTTAAGGAATAAAGAATAGGATTTAAGATTTAGGTGTTAAGAGTACAAGACAGAATTAAAATCTTAGTACCTAAATTTAACCAATCCGGTTACTTAAAAACGGCGCGATTTTTAAACTCTAAACTATTGTCCTAACCCCACTTTTTTGTTTACAAATACTATTTTTACAACTTTAACAAACTCGCCGTGAACTCGCCTATACTTTTAAAAAATAAGGAGGGCTTGCCAAAAAAGTCCTTAACTCTTTTGAGTAGTATATTTGCAATGTCGGCAGCGTTTTATTATTACCTTAAGAAACGGAGATCAATAAGGTGGCGCAACAGGAGATGGTGAGTTCGCCTTATTAATGTCCAAAGAGAATTCTTAGGAGACTTTAATGATAGAACGTAAATCGTGAAAGTTTTGGTCATACATGACTTACATGAAACTCTACTTTTATTAAAAACCAAAGTGAAAAACTGAAAATACAATTTTGAGGTTATTAAATTGTCAAAAGTCAAACCTAACAAACATGCTGACTTCTGATTGGTTGATTTCCTATTCCTTATTTCTTAAAACCAACAAATCGGTTTTTTAAATCTTAAATCTTATTCCTTAATTCCAAAAATTTCATTGTGCGTTGTTTACATAGGACAACATATGTTCGTTCTTAAATCTTAATTCTTATATCATAAATCTTATTTCTTATTCCTTTAGTTTTTGATTGTGTCTCAGCCTTCACTTTGCCCCCTAGCAAATATAGCCGTTGTCAAATATGTAATGGTAATTTCATGGCTTTGACATAAACTTTAACCTAAATTTGTCAAATTTGCCTCCCAGCGACGTCATCCTTAAATGGTCAATAGGAGTCACAAAGTGCTTCCAATATGGCCGTCGACGGGAAGAAAAACTAACCTTTATTTTTGTGTGAACGTCAGTGTCAGTTTAAACATAGAAATAAGAGGGGCAGTTTAAACAGCGATATTGGTTTTAAATTGTTGTTCAATTTGTGTTTTTTTTTCTGGTATTTATATTTTATAACACTTAAAGTTGATGTTATTGGAGATGTTAACATGCAATGGCAAGCATTAATCTACCCACAGCACAGGACTCGACTGTAAACTAAGCATTGAATCCGTAAATATTAACGGCCATATTCTGAGGCCATACTGAATTGTTCGTTGAATGTTTTTTAGTTCTGTGAAACGAATTCAATATGGCCGTGGCAGGCATATCATGGGCAAATCCTATGGAGGGCTTTAGGAAGGAGACCGACCGCAATTGCAGCACAGCCTGGAATCGATGCATTAATACATCGATTCCAGTCCCACTTTTGCATTGCTTTAAAAACTGCCGCCAGAAACGCATTGTTCCATTATAGGCGCAAATTTCATGGGTTCTTATGGGAGAATTAACTGTTTTATCGAAATTAGTTAATTTAAACAGTCTACAGACCGAGATATGTGTGAGAGGCGGGTGCGGGATACTCCCTAGATACATAATTCTAGCATGTAAAAGGGTGTATTGCATTCTAAGAGCCTGTATTATTATTGCCAGGAGGATTAATTTTTTCAAATACTGGCGGTCTTTATAGACACTCAAACAACTTTTTATTTGGAAAGGAAATAATTACACAATCTCCACGTTACTATATACATTTTTTATTTAAATTCAAACTAAAAATAAATTAACATATATATGTTCATTATAGGTAGTACGTATACCTTTTAACAGACCTGAAAAGAAGAAGATTCTTAACTTATTTATTTTCCAACTAACTTTACAAAAGATTATAAATGGGGATTTTAAAATTAAATTAAAAAGAAACGGAATAAAAGTTATAGTATACTAACAACCAAAAAATTTAATTAAAAAAATTTTTTTTAACAATAAAATAATCAATATATTAATAAGTTTCTAAAACTTTTTTTAAGAAGTATAATAAAAATAGAAATATCTTATATTTTCAATAAATGTTTTTTTAATAAATATTTAAACCTTTTTTATAGGTATTGATTGTATTTTTAATTGTTTTTGGAATATTAATTATAAACTTTTATTATTCTATCATACATATACAATAGGTATACAGGGTGTTATGGAAATGACTTATTATATTTTAAGGGGCCACTCCTGAGGTGGTCTAGAGTTACACTTGATAGTTTTTTTTTCTAAAATCGGAAGTATTTTGAATTTTGTAAAATACCTTAAAACCGGACTATGTGCGCCTTCCATGATAGTTCAATGCCCCTGAACACATGTGTTTTTGACAAGACAAACTGCTGGAATGGTAATTGTTTAGTTTAGTGCAATTAATGTTGAATTTTGTGCTAAAATTTCGTATATAGACTAATTGAGGGTAGCTGATCACAATTTTCCTTTTGCGTTTTTACGGCAAATGCACTGGTTTTGAGAAAAAAAAAATGTTAAAGTTTTTCACTTACAGGTTAGGGTATTTTTGTTTATTTCGATATATTTGGGTGTCGCGTTTCACTTTCCTTTCAATTTCCTAGATTTTATGGTTTTCCCTTCAAAATATGTGATAAAACTTTCACCAAACTATCTGTTCATAAAATAAGAACAACATTTTAGCAAAAAAACAATAGAAAAGGCACAAATTTAATTAAATTCGTTGTTAATACGCCGACGAAGTAGAAGCGTCTCTTTTCAGATTCATTGCACTCACGTTGCCAGATTGTTCTTCTTTTTCTTGTAATTATTAATGGCTTCCATCCAGGAGAATGATATGCTAGCTCGAGCCAATAGGATTCATTCAATTAATAAAAATGAATTGAAAAGTATAGGCAATTTATAATACACTAACAATCTGACAACATGGGTGCAGTGAACCTGCAAACAGGCTCCTTGTACCGTGCAGTTTGCTTCTGCTTTTTTGGCCAGCTGTCAGTGAGCTGTCTCCCGTCTTTTTCCAGATAACGTAGAGTTTTCTGTTCGCTTACAAGTTATCCCGTTTTTCAGAGTTTCCTTGTCCCATACAGCCACGGTACGTACTAGGTACGTACATGGTACGTAATGCTGCGGACGTACGTCACGTCCCTGGTACGTACAGGTATGTACTATGTACATACTGGGGACGTACATTTTCCAACGCTATGTACGTCCCTGGTACGTCCCTGGGATGTGGAAAAGTACGTACTATGTATGTAATATGTACGTACATGTCAGGTACGTACATTGTAATGATCGAAGGTACGTACGAAGGTACGTACGAAGGTACGTATGATGTACGTACAATGAACACTTGAAAAATACAAAACGAACAGGTACATATACACAATTATGCTAAATTGCACTATGTATTAACAGAAAAACGAACAGTCATAATAATAACATTGTAACAAAAAAACGTACTCTACTAAAAGTACAAGTAATAAAACTAAGTTCTAAAAAATATTATTATTATTATTATTATTATCACTTTAGCAACAGTAAGCGGCGTGGCCGATGGGTCTGTTGCTGTATATCATTGCATATTCTGAAGATAGACTAGAAGTATCTACCTACTTAATTAAGTATACCCTGTGGTAAATAAATTCCTTAGCATTCATGTAAATCTAATGCTAATCTAGAATTTTAGGCAGGAACATCTACCTAAAAACAGAAGAAAAAACCTGTTTTCAATAATATGAAACATTCTGTAGAACCGTCAGAACACAAAAATTGACGCTAGCAGCCATGTATAGCCGTCCATATACAATATTATACACATAACTTAAAAAAACTACGGCTCTGACAAACTTTGACATTATGAAAAATTTTGTTGGAAATGTAATTATTGTCAATACAAATTTGAAAACCGCGTTTCGCTAACTGTTGTGGTTCTGGAGTTATGATTTTTTTTATAATTCAACCTCCGTTCTTTCCCCTTACAAACCCCCACCAAAAACTAATGGCCTTACGGGTCCCACATAATTTTTGTGTGAAGTTTGGTTAAAATCGGTTTAGCGGTTTTTGAGTTACCGTGTTACAGACGGACAGACAAACAGACACCATCACAAAATTTGGTAGTTAGGTTTTTTTTCCAAATAACTTATTTTGAGACTAGATATATAAACTTTTTTTAACGATGCCTATAAGCCTTCCATACCTGTTGATATGGACGGCTAAAAGCACACCACACCTAACCCATTACTTACATGTTCTGGTGCTTCTCCGTGCGACCTTCTATTACGTTCAGCTGCTCTTCTGAACCAAGCCTTGATTAATTCTTCACTCTCTTTTCGGTCTTTTGCTTTTTTGGTGTTTTCTGCCGATTCTAAAATTAAATTTGGGCTAAATTAAATAATACCTTAAGTCTCCAGGAGTTTCAAACAGTTTTTTTATACTGAGACTTCAACATCCAACAAGGATCAATGCCCAGTCTACAATAGCAATGTTAAGTTAAAGTCGACATTCACAAAAACCATGGCGACTCACTTAAGTCTCCAGTCAATAGAAGTTAATGAATTTTGCAAAAAATGTTGGCGGCCATTTACACAGATTATGTGTTTACTTTATGCACCGACTACTAACAGAATATTTGAAAATTAATTTACTTAATTAAAAAAAAACTTGTAAGAAATTAAATCTACTTGACAGTGGTGGTATGCAAATACAGAGTTTTTTGAAAGAAATCTTTTAAAAACAGGAGTATTATAAACTCGAACCACTGTTCTTACTCTTAAAACTTACCAACAATTAGGCTTACGATCTGGCCATAATTTTCTTTAAAGCCTGCTTTTTTTCGCCGTCCTAGCCAGCTGTACTGAACTGATGCCTGGCAAATGGTACTTTGATCATTAGGATGACTTTGAAATAAAGATAACTCATTTGAAGCAGGTGGCATATTACTGCTGTTAGGGTTAGGGTACGGAGCCTCTTGAAAAGCCCTTTCAAACCTCTTCATTTGAGCATTTGCCCTTTTGTAATATTTACTAGAAGCATTGCTGCGCCACATTATATATAGTTGGTAGGTAATAATTCAACTTTTACCTTTGAAAACACCTCGGAACAGCACGAAAAACACACGAAAAAACACTGGCACAGAACAAATAGGTTCAACCAAAGAAAATATATAGGTTTGTTTGGTTCAGTGTTGCCAGGTGAAAATTTGTAATTTCGGTAGACAGGCTCGTAATGATTCTGAAGTATTTTGTGTGGCCTATTGCTACAAATTTATATGGTAGTAAAAGAGTTTTCGCAAAGATACTCACTACCTTAATAAAGACAGAAAAACACGTGTTTTTTTTACATTCTATTTGGCAGTTATCCCAGAACCCAGAAATTGCTAAAAATCTATTCTTTTTAGTTTTCGGTAGATTTCAATATTAAATCGGTAGATCGGTAGCCGAGTAGCGAAATCGGTAGATCTACCGAAAAATCGGTAGACCTGGCAACCCTGGTTTGGTTGAACACTACTAACTGGCGTCTAGCGCCACGGATTCCACTTTGGCTCTCACATTGTACGCATGCGTTAAATTTTCGCGGGAAGTTTAAACAGCGAAATGTTAATTTATATAACTTGGATCTTGGATAGTTTTAAGAGAGTAGTGATTAGGTTAATAAAAATCAAACCTACATAATGAAAAAGGCGCAAACCCGCGCGATTCACCTTTTGCGTGCAACGCACCTGAAAATAGATATAAAATACTACTACTAAAATAAAATCGGAAGTTATGCCGTATTTTGTTTAATCTGTCAAAGTAGACCAATCAAAACGCAGTGTTTCAAAAGAGTGACGCAAGATTTCAAACGCGGTTCGTCACGAACATTGAATAACTTTATTGTTCAGTGTGTTGTGTCATTCACTGTCACCGATAAAACAGGGTAGTGGTATACGTAGTACGTATGCTTATGTACGTACAGTGTACCTTCGTAATTGGACGTTTGGGAGGACAGCCCTAAAATGTACGTAAAATGTACGTACAAAGTGTATGGTACTATGTACGTACACTTTTGTACGTACATGGTACGTCCGTAATTGGTCCCGGGACGTACCGACGTAAAATGGACATAAAATGTACGTCCCTGGGACGAAGTGTGCTGTATGGGGTGGCATATTTCGTTTATTTCAACTCGGAAGTGTATACTATGACTCCGACAAGTAATATTTTATTGGAAATAGCAACATTTTAGGATTACATGCAAAATAACATACCGGTGAGTTAGAAAAACTTTAACATTTTTTTTTCTCAAAACCAGTGCATTTGCCGCCTAAACGCAAAAGGAAAATTGTGATCAGCTACCCTTAATTAGCCTATATACGAAATTTTAGCGAAAAATTCAACATTTGCACTAAAGTAAACAATTACCCAAATCAGCTGTTTGGGTCATTGGCGCGTAGGTGTTTTGGACCTAAATTTTTGAAGGCATTTTTCTCGAATTTCTAGCTTCGAGCGCCATTTATAGCAATTTTTCCCCAATTCGTCTCGACCTATATATTTACGGGTTAAAAAATAATAAGTCATTTCCATAACACCCTGTATATATTCTATAATTGATTGTTTTCCAAAATTGTAGGTAGGTAATATAATTATTATTAGGCGCGGGGGGCCTTGAATGCATTTTATGGTTTTATTTTGTAATTTTTTAAAGGATTAATATTCGACGAACTGGCAAACTGATATTAAATATTGAAATTTTGAGTACCTACCTACCTATATTGTAAAGTAAATATTTCTTAAAAGTTTTAAGGGGACGTAAGTAGGTACCTATATTATAATATCTTAATTTGTATAAAATACCAATTAAAGGAGAAATATTATTTCTTAAATTAATAATACCTTTTTAAAGTTAGTTTAACAGTTAGTATATAACAATGAATAAATTTTAATTAAATTTTGGTTAACATTATCAAAAATTTGGTTAATAGAAATACGTCTATTATTGTCGGATAATCTATCTCTAAGATCTATGATGACAAAATCAAGGATAGACGACACAGACAGACGAGTAACGAAAGACCACTATTAATAAACAATATTGTGAACCTTTTGTGGTTTTTGCCTACCTTAGGGGCTTGAAAGAGACTAGGATTTTTCTCACCACGATTTTTTCTGAGCTTTCTCTCAGACGAATATCCAGTTTTTCACCCCGGCACGAAGCAAACGCTACTTGTAAAACATTGTACGCCACTCATTGTTTATATTAATAACGCAAAAAAATGATTCCAAAGCTTATTTTTCAAGATATTCGAAAAAAATACCGCACTCGCCTATCAAAACCTGCAAAAAATAGCCGGGAAGCGTGCAGTGGCGCCCTCGATGGCGAACCAGCGAAGTAACGAAAAACAAGGGCGTAAATTTAAAATTCGGCCATATTCGATCGGCCTCCTTCCTAAAGCCCTCCATAGTAGATATATCTATAATTGATTGTTTTCCAAAATTGTAGGTAGGTAATATAATTAGGCGCGGGGGGCCATGAATGCATTTTATGGTTTTATTTTGTAATTTTTTAAAGGATTAATATTCGACGAACTGGCAAACTTATATTAAATATTGAAATTTTGAGTACCTACCTACCTATATAAAAGTTTTAAGGGGACGTTAGTAGGTACCTATTATAATATCTTAATTTGTATAAAACACCAATTATAAAGGAGAAATATTATTTCTTAAATTATTAATACCTTTTTAAAGTTAGTTTAACAGTTCGGTACAAAGAATAAATTTCAATTAAAATTTGATTAACATTATCAAAAATTTAGTTAATAGAAATACGTCCATTGTCGGATAATCTATCTTTAAGATCTATGATGACAAAATCAAGGATAGACGAGTAACGAAAGACCACTATAAATAAACAATATTGTGTACCTTTTGTGGTTTTTGCTTACCTTAGGGGCTTGAAAGAGACTAGGATTTTTCTCAGCACGATTTTTCCTGATTTTTCTATCAGACAAATATCCAGTTTTACACCCCGGCACGAAGCAAACGCTACTTGTAAAACATTGTACGCCACTCATTGTTTTTATTACTAACGCAAAAAATGATTTCAAAGCTTATTTTTCAAGATATTCGAAAAAAATACCGCACTCGCCTATCAAAACCTGCAAAAAATAGCCTATAAGCGTGCAGTGGCGCCCTCGACGGCCAACCAGCGAAGTAACGAAAAACAGGGACGTAAATTTAAAATTCGGCCATATTCGATCGGCCTCCTTCCTAAAGCCCTCCATAGCAAATCCATATAGACCATTTAAGAACATATGATTTTGACAAGAAGTATAACCTAAACTTGTGACTTTGCCCCCCAGCAAATATAGCCGTTGTCAAATATGTAATGGTAATTTCATGGCTTTGACATAAACTTTAACCTAAATTTGTCAAATTGATCATTTTCAAACACGTGGGTTTGACAGGTCGGCCATTTTTATTTATTTATTTATTTATTTATTTAATTTACAGTATCAACAGCCGATAGCCACTTACAGATACCATACTAACTATAATATATAAACATTTATACATCTTAACCTATTAAATGTGTTGAAAAGAAAACATTCTAATCATAAAATCAAGGCAACATAAATGCAATTAACACCATACCCACTTCAGGCCTGAGTCTGATGGGCATACAGTCTATCATCCACAATTTTTGCAAAGCTCCTCAAATCAATCATGGCTAGATCCAAGTCACTTACATAGATATTAAAGTAATTACACATCCGGTAGATGGGCGAACTTTTATAAGTGCTTGTCCTAGGAAACTCTAGATGGAAAGTCCTTCTCAGTCTCGTATTCCCAACATTAACATAGAATGGAAGCATTGAAAGTATTTTCGGCGAATTAATTTTGTTTGTTAATATTTTATAAAGGAATATTAGGCCGATTTTTATACGCCGATTCTCCAAAGTTAATCGTTTAAATATTTCTAATAGCATTCTGTGATCATAACCTTGTCTTGGATAATATCCGAATTTCTTGAAATACATATATTTAAGGAATTTACGCTGCACTCGTTCGATGGTTTTAATCCAAACCTCATATTGTGGAGACCAGATTATGCTCCCATACTCCAACCTTGGCAATACCAGACTATCAAACAATTTAAGACAACACTCAACACCAAAACCCTTGGTTGATCTAATAATGAATCCCATTGTTTTATGTGCCTCATTCACCATTTTTACAATATGATCTGTAAAAGTCAGATTGCGGTCAATCACAACACCCAAGTCTATCTCATTATTGGAGGATTTAAGAAGTTTACCATTAATACTATACGTATGCTCAACTACATTTCTATTAAGAGTAAGACACACAGCAGAACACTTCCCAGGTAGCAGGGGTTCGTCATATTGACGTCATTATATGGTGATATCTCGTCAACACTCGTCAGCGGTCTAAAATGACCAACAAATAACGACATAATGACTTCTGAATAATGACGTCATTATGTCGTGTTATATGTTACGTAATATTGACGTCTTTTTCTGGTGATAAAATAGATACGCTGGAGTAAGGAAAAATTAATTTTATACTTATGCTCTATGTTACAGAATCAAAATTGTGCTGAGACAATTAACGTGCATTTAAATGTATTAAACAAACTAGAAAGATAAATAAGTAGATCCTCCCATCAATGCGTATATAAAATGTTCTTTATAGTTTATCTCTATTCCATTTGCTTCGTATTCTACCACAGCCATTTCTAGCTAGAGTAGGCCGTGACTCTACTCGTTCGGTGGTGTAATTTGCTATAATACCTAGTATTACCTGCCCCACTTTCGTCTTTCTCCTACATATAAAAATGAAAGTAAGGAAACTTTTCCGTTTACGAACACTTTTCGCGAACTCTCCACTCCACACTCTTTTCTTTCAAAACTGCAGCAGTTGGAGAGACAGAGAAAAATTTTCGGATTATGTGCAAGCGCGAAACGAAACGACAGTGACAAATTTGAGATTGAGGTTATGTTTGCTTATCTCGTGGCTTCCTTTGGCGGTTTGGTTTGGTCTTTGGTTTTTGTTTTGTGAAAATTGTGTAGAACTTTTTGGTTTGTGGATTCCTGCATGGAGAAAATATATTTTCCAGGTATTCATAATCATCCTGGAACCACTTTGTGGTGGTGATACTTAGTGATAGTTGTTTGAAAGTTGAGATACCTACGGCATATCGTTATAGAGGTTATTTTGATGGTTTTAGAGATTTTAGACCATATTTCTGTAAATATCTATTTTTTCTCAATAAATTTATCCTTTCCAAAAGTGTTTGTTTCATTTTTGTTACAGAACTAAAATAAAAATAATAAACAATATCGTGAATAAGACGTCAATAACACGTCAATAACATGTGAATAAGTACGATAAATAACACGTCAAAAAGACGTCGCCAATATGACGTCATTCGTCTGAGACATTAGGAGGTCATTTTCACGTCAAATTTACGTGATTTATCTCGTCATTTCTGTCACTCGATGACTAGTATTTCACGTCATTTTCACGTCATGCTGCTACCTGGGTTATTGTTATTGAAGTTAAATGAATTAGCATTACACCATTCTACAACCTTATCCAGGCTTCTCTGTAAACAAAAACAATCCTCAATAGAATTAATTTCCATGTATATTTTAAAATCATCGGCAAAAAGTAATGTTTCAGAATTATGCACCACAGAACATATGTCATTTATGGCAATCAAAAATAACAAAGGTCCCAAGTTGGAACCTTGGGGAACACCAGACGTACTGGTATAAACCTGTGACCGAGCACCCTTAATCTCGACATAGGTACTGCTGCCTATTTGTCAAATAAGAGTTAATTAAGTTGATTAAATTATTGGTCACATTATTCAGATAAAGAGATTTAATAATAAGACTATGTTTTACCCTGTCGAATGCCTTCTCCATATCCGTATAAATTACATCAACTTGCTTTTTATTATTAAATGAATCATGGACAAACTGACAGAATGTAATTAAATTGCTCAGTGTAGACTTACATGGTAGAAAGCCATGTTGATGTTCAGATATATTATGTTTAACTTCATCATACAATATATTAAATAAGGCTATCTCAAAGACTTTCGACACTGCGTTCAGGATAGTGACAGGTCGATAATTCTTTACTTCATGCTTGGTCCCTTTTTTAAATATTGGAATTACCTTGCTTGTACGCCAATCCGTAGGATATGTTGAAGAACTCAGACAAAGGTTAAAAATGTGCAGAAGAGGTTCCACCAATGAATCACCACAGCCCTTAACTATATATCCAGGCAACCCATCAGGTCCAACAGATCTATTACCCTTTAGTTTATTGATGGCATCTTTAACCTCATGTTCAGAAAAAACCCTGTTACAGAAATAATTTTTGAGGGGAATTTTGTGTTGATACACAGGTATGTCAGTTATAAAAACAGACCTGAAATACTGGGCAAACATGTTGGCTATGTTTCTTGTGCCAGATGCAGACAGATCATTGTAGAAAACCTGAGCAGGTATGTCAGCATCATTCTTCTGATTGCGAATGTGGGACCAAAAAAACTTAGGATCTCTATATAGACTCAGTTCTACATTGCTAATATAATCCGCATATGCTCTCTTAATTTTTAACTTAGCCTTTTGCCTAAACTCCCTATATTTATCCCACCAAAAACCGAGATTAGTCCTTTTAAATTTATTTAAAAATCTTTCCTTGGCTTTAATCATTCTAATAATTTCACCACTATACCATACTGGAAACACCTTCGCAATTTGGGTCGACATAGGAACACACTCAACAAAAATTTCATTTACAGACTGATAAAATTCCATAACAGATTTATTAACATCGCTGCAATTGTAAAGACTATCCCAGTTTCTGGCTTTAAATAACATGTACATTTTTACAAAGTTTGCTTTTTTAAAATTGAACTTTTTGTTCTTTACTTGAGCGCAGACCTCTATCTTATGGCTGAGATTGACCTCAATCGACAGTACAGGGTGGTACCGATCCACAGGCAACAATGGTTCATCATCTATTTTTACCATAGTGCCCTGCAAGTGGGGGCTTATTATAACTAAATCTAATAATACATCAAAAACATTACGTACATTATTAATTTGCAGAAAGTTTGTAAATGATAAAAAACTGTTAAAATCACATATAGGCACACTACGGTCATTGAGTACAAGATCACGAAGATTAAAATCCCCTAAAATTAAACACTGACAGTCTAAAAGGTTTGTTTCCAAACTCTGATAAAATCTTTGGTAGAGATCACCATTGCAACCAGGTACAAAATAAGCAACTACAACATAAAGAAATTCTCTCTGGTCGAGACTAATTTTAACACAAAGGGCCTCAATATCATTATCAAATATATCACATTGTTCTACCATAAAATTCTGACTTAAAGCTATCAATACACCACCGCCTTGTTTTTTACCAGTAAGTTTCTGATCCCTATCCTTTCTAAATATTATTTTATCTGTATTGAATTCCTGGTTGTAAACAGAGCAGTTTAACCAGGTTTCTGTAAGGGCAATTATTTCACTATTATTATTTAAGAGATTTAGTTTTAACTCTTCTAATTTGGTTTTTATACCCCTACAATTTTGATAATAAACCAGCAGTTTTTCTAAGTGATTTCCTTTGAACTGTTTATGTTTTGAAAATTTAGACAATCATTTATATTTTCAGTGTTTAGGACAATAGCCTGGGCTTGTTGCTCAGTTGTTTCAACATCACAGACACCATCCACACTGAGAGCACCAGGGACGTATTCCGCAGTAATGGTTTTTAGAACGATATTTGAACCTGATGAATTATTACACATGTACGAAGCAAAAAGTTGACACAATGAAGAGTAATTGAATCTATATCCAAAGACATGCCTGGATGGCAAACAAAGGTTCATGCCCGTTTGTGCTAATGAGTTATTAGACTCTTTTGGTGTAATTTAATAAGTTTCCAAGTAATTTAAGGATTCATTTATGACCATTTCTAAGAAGTATCTATACCTGTGCTACCTGTACTTAAATAATTTTTCGTGTTCCGACTGTATTCCCATCGTAATACTTATTTGAACTTCCTTGTGTGTGCTTGGACCTTTGTTGTTTATATTGTGATTCTGTTGTGTAAAATTTAAAATTCATGATAAAATAAGGAAAGAATGAATATTATAAGACTCTTAGTGGCGATGTTAAATGTAGATATGATGCCAGATATTGATCCTTATCTACTTGGAGATACTGATGTTGGAAATTTAATGTCTTTGCCAGAGGTATCAATGATGGACTTGGTAAACTACCTTATATTAACGCATAGTTTTTACACTGGCCAGCAGCTGAAGGCATACAAAGGCTTGCAAGCATTCAAATTGTATGAATCTGGTTTGGTGCAAAATGTTAATGTAAAGGAAGTAAATCGCAATGCTTATGTTGTAGTCGGCAAGGTAAGATTAAGTTATAATAAGGTTTTGGTTTTGAATAACTCTGTTACCATTTCATTTGGGCCTAAACCCACAGTTTTATGTTCATATAGGTAGTTTATTTATGCTGTGTACTGTTTTTTAAACATATTAAAGTCAAATTAATACATAGTGAAAATACTGAACTAATACATTAAAAAATTTAAAATTTGCAATTAAAATAGTACACAATACAATCGAATAAATTAAAAGGTTTTATAAAATCAAGTTCATCACCAGGAAAAAATGTATCAGACCAGTAGAAAGCTTTCGATGTCAGAAAATGTTTCCCGGAGTAGCTTCGTCTGGTGCCTCAATCTGTTATTCTATCTACAAGAATACATAACTTAATAAAAAAAAACTTCAACCTTAAACAACACGTACTATGTCTACATCACAATACAATCAATCCTAGTACTACCTACTATTTACAATAATACACCGACCTGAAACTTTGCTCGTTTGCATTTCTGAGCTCTCTCATTTCTGTCAACTCGAGCCTGAGTTGCTTCTTTTGGATTAAAGTACCCCATATTTTGATTCAGGATCCAGTCAGGGTTGTCTTTGTTTACCAATTCGGCTGGAGTTCCTACAAATGTTTACATCAGATCATTTTATTAGGCCATCATACCAAAAATCAAATATTACCACTTATAAAATGTCTGGAGCAAATTCTCCCATACTTTAACTAGCTGTCACTTAAGGGGCCCCTTTTTAAAGCACTTATCCACATTTCACGCCGTTTTTGTGAGAGTTGAGTGAGGTTTTCTCCAGCGTTTTGAGGAACTGCAGGAACTCTAAAAAAACGTACATTGTCCCTATTTCCCCTCATCCCACAATTTACCACTAAACAACACGTCGGCATTTTTATTTAGGGCACTTTACACGAACACAGATCTTAAATTACAGTCAAGGGTCAAGGTAAACTGTAAGACAACTTGGTAAACACTTGTGTTTATTTGCTTTGTTTGCCATTCAAACAAAATGGCCGCCGACCCTGTGACGTCATATGAAAATGGTCAATTTGCCCCCCAGCGACGTCATCCTTAAATGGTCAATTATGCTTAGACAAGGAAAGAGATATATGAATACATTATGAGGAGTATACATATATGGGCAAACCTCAACCTAACCTTTATTTCTGTGGCTAGATGTCTACAGCACGTGGAAATAACGCAAGCTATAATAAATTATGAAATTTGTCAACAAGAATATTTTCAAATATTCCCAATAATTAACCGATAAAACGAACTTACCTGTGAAGTTCAATCGGAATTATATTATGAAGTGCCCCGTCCGTAGATATCGCACTTGGTAGTTAAGCCTCTGTGCGCAAGCTGCCACAATTTTTAAAGAAGAAGTTTTTAATCTATGACATCCTTCATTTCCCGCCTTATAGACGTCATTCAGTTTAAAGAAAGCGCGGGAGAAAAACCGAGGTTGGGAGGGCGAGGTGGGAGCATATAATGTATTAGTACTATATGGCGCCTTGTCCATTTAACCAATGTAAACGTAGTGAAGCCGAGGTTCCTTGTTCAGTCAGGGTCATTTCGCGCAGTGCGCGTGTGCGAGAAAAGAAAATAGACGTTTGTTTTAACGGAAAAATAATGAGGTTATCACATTTGACTTTGACAACTGGACCGAAATTTGTAAATTAACATTAAAGCTGGATTTAAGCTGGATTTATAAACTCGAAAAGTTGGCGAGGTCGAGGTTCAGTTGGGGTTGGAAATAGGATCGAATTTAATTTAAACTAAAGGGAATACTCAGTTCCATTTATAAACTAGTTCATGCTGTTCATGTAAAGCTCCAGAGGTTCGAAAGGTTCCCGGGTAGCTCTAGATAACCAATTTTTATGTTCGGAGTTCAGAATATCTAACCTCACCAACTTGGTCATAACTTCAACCTCACCAACTTTTAGTTTATAAATCCAGCTTTATAAACTCGAAAAGTTGGTGAGGTTGAAGTTATGATCAAGTTTGTAAGGTTAGATATTCCAAACTCCGAGCATAAAAATTGGTTATCTCGAACTACCCGGGAAGTTTTCGAACCTTACACGAGCTTTACATGAACAACATGAACGAGTGTATAAATGGAACTGAGTGTTCCCTTTAGTTTAAATTGAACTCCTATTTCCAACCCCAACTGAACCTCGACCTCGCCAACTTTTCGAGTTTATAAATCCAGGTTTAAGTTCTTGATTTGTTAAGATTTTGTATATTATTTCGATTGAGAAAAGAAAAAGAACGCAGGTAAACATATTAATAAAACTTTTATTAGATTTACAATTATTCTTAGAGTTTAACAAGTAAAATAATAGAGTTTTGTACGATTCTTTGAAGTACATGCAATTTTCGGTAAAAATAGGTAGGTACCTATAAGTATATCAACAGCAGCAAAGGAAAATAATCTTTAGGAAATGGACTACCTAGTTATTGTTTCCTCACGAAATTAACGTAGGCAAGTTAAAAGGAAGAAACATCCGGTCTAGGTACATACCTGTAGAACGATAAATCTTTGTTTAAGTTTTTACGCCTGTTGTATATCCTCATAAATAGTGTTAAGTGCGAAAGGTCTCTATCCATACATACATTAATAGTAATAGTAGTGTCGTAATGGGAAACGACACTACTATTAATGACTGTTTATTTTTTGCATGTAAAATGTTTCACGTCTGCCTGCTTGGCGAAATACAGCAGCAGTATAAAATAAATATTCATTCAAATCAGTGCCTTTTATTTTCGCAAATATATAAATCGAGATATTAATAATTATTCATATTAATAATTAATAACACATATACTTAGTACAACGCCTGTTTAAAATAATATGTAAAATATTCTGTTTTGCCTCGGTATCATCACAAAATTATCACACTTCACGCACACAATCAAAATTTGCAGAAAAGTAAAGATAAACAGTACACAAAAGCTGTTAATAATACCAAATCAACTCGCTGAAGCGAACTGTCAAACAAATTAACATTTGCTAAAGATTTCGAGGTTATGTCGAATAAAAATAAGACGTCACGTTGTCACCTTCCAGTCATATGGAATTGTTATTTAACGCGTTTTAGTTTAGAAATGGAAACAAATAATTTGAAAGCACTTGGAAGTACAGACTTAATGCTTGGTTTCCAATTTTTTAGCAAGATTTTTGGTAATTCTATCATTGCTCTAATTTTTTAAGGCTCACTCTTCTGCCCTGTTCTAAAGAAATAAAAGTACATTTGGCAATACCCTTACGGCGCATGCGCACAAGTCAAAATGATCCTGGATCTTCTATCTCTGTTGTTGCTTCAAGATATTCAGGGTAATAGCCATATTAGTCCTACCTAATACATATATGGGTGGGAGTGATATCTACGGACGGGGCACTTCATATAATTCCGATTGAACTTCACAGGTAAGTTCGTTTAATCGGTTAATTATATTCGTGCCCCGTCCGTAGATATCGCACTTGGTAGCTGTTTAAAGACCTCATCACCAGTTTTTCTCTTCAACTAATAAATTTGTCCTGAACTTATCTCCCAGGATGATAAAGAACTTTTATTTTCTAGATATTCTTTTAACAGAAGAATATATTGCGTAATCTATTATATAAAAGATACAAATATTCTAATTCTTAACATAAAAATAACCCTTCTAATAGAAACTCATGACTGAAAATCACTAAGGTACATTTTCATAGTACATACAGAATAAAGGATTGTACCAGAACTATCTTCTATTAATTCTCCTCCTAATTTTTCCTTCACCCCATAATTATTTTGGCAAAGCCAGTAGGATCCCGAAGTAGAAGGTTATAAAATCTTGCAAAAATTTCAGATGACTCTGACCAACCTGCTGTTCTCTTTATCATATCCAGCGTCAGTCCATTTCTGTAGGCTGCCGACGTAGCCGCGTGCCTTGTGGAATATCCCGTAAATATTGTTGTGTAGGCAGCATTTTATCCATCTGCTAAGCGATTCCGTAGTGGCGGTCTGGTACGGGCTACGAGTACTTAAAAATAGAAATTCCTGCGCCTTACTTCTGAGTGGTCCTGTCCTATCTATAATATAAACTTCGAGACATGCGGCTGCACATAATTTGGGATTTTCCTGGAAAGAAGGTATCGGAAGACAAAGATTCTCTCTATTTTTGCCAGAAGTCTTTAAGTGATCAGATACCTATGACAATCTGAATACCAGTTGGGGATATAATGATTCCTTCTACTCTTATTCTAGCCAAAGTCTGAATTATATGCCCTGATGTCAAGGCCAATATAGGGTGGCCAACTTTTTAGTAAGCTGTATCAAAGTCAAATTCTCATTTGGAAATTTGTTCTCCAGTGAGGATAAGACCAGCTTTGGATCCCAGATGAAGTTGTAGCAACGCTGAGGTGCTCTTAATTTAAATATACCCCTCATGTATCTCTTCATATTTCCAGTATGTTTATTGAGGTCAACCTTTAGTATAAAGTATAGCGCCGAACGGTTTGTATTAAGCGATCCATATTTTAGAGACTTAGTTTACAAAGAGTAATGTAAAAACTGTATTACCTCCTTTTCTCAGCAGTTGAAGTATTTATGATGTTGGCAAAAATTCCACCATAATTTATATGTAGACTCGTACTGTTTCAGCGTAGACTCAGCAAGTGAACAAAACGACTGGAATTGTTTCTTCGGTATTTCCTTTCCTCAAAAGGGCCTCCCTGATAAGGGCCCTACCTCCAGGGAAATCTTCGGTTTCACTGCGGACAGCTGAAAGGAAACACAATAGGCTCTGTAATGTTTTGTTGAGTTGTTTGTTGTTACTCTTTTAAATTGTTCGTAATCAAATACAGTTCCAAAAGCATGTTACTTTATTTCGTTTCTAAACCTAACCTAATTCTTCTTTTCAACCAGACATATATTTAAATACTACAGGCTCTTGTATTGATGAAAATTCCAAAGGAGTGGTTATTAGTAGCTTTTTCCATAATGAAAACCAAGCTTGAGTAGGTCATTTTGGTACAACCATAATACCTTTTGCTTGGTCTAAAACTATTTTATTTAAAGTTCGAAGTATTAGACAAAAAGGAGGAAAGGCGTACAAGAAAAACTTGCTCCAATTTACAGTGAATGCATCAATTGTCGCAGCACCTGGATCAGGTTGCCATGAGAAATACTTTTCGCATTTTGTATTTAAATATGACGCAATAAGTCTACTTCCGGCTGTCCAAAAGTTTTAGTTATCTCCTTAAAAATCTCAGAATTAAGCTGATATTCAGTTTCCGTAGGCAATAACCTTTATTGTTGGTCCGCAATATTTCCTTTTGTAGGAACTTATGACGCGTGAAGCCAAATATTTTGTTGCTCACACCATTGCCAGATTTCTCTCGCTAGATCCGAAAGAGTGGGTAACCTAACGCTTCCCATTTTATTAATATACGACAATGCAGTTGTATTGTCAATGCGAACAAGGATATTCTTTTACTGTAATTTTAATTTAGAAGCTAACTCAGTGGCGGATTCAGAAAAAATCGACAGGGGGGGCACACACAGAGGCGCGCCTAGTGTGACCTATTATCTTTCTTTGTTTGTTTGATGTTTAAAAAAATGCGCCGCAGGCAATTTTTTTTTTTTTTATGCCACGCCCTTTTTTGGTCTATTAAACAAAATCTACAAAGCCTACTTTTAATTTTTTGATGGCCTAAAAAATTGTAGAAATAATAATTACCTAATCGATTAGTGCCCTACGATTTTTCTTATATTTAACGTGCCTACCTAAAACAATTTTTTAACACTTTTATTATTGTTACACATGCTTTGAATAAATATTTTTAATCTTTCCTCCTTAGGAATAAATTGATTTTTCAACAATATTAAATTTAGGGGGTGAAATCTTGTCTACGCAATGTCGTCGGCGATGATGGAAAGAAATAGAATAATGCAAATATTGTAATTTTGTTTGAGGGAGCTAATGAGCAAATTGGGGGGCTAAGCCCCCCTAGCCCCCCCTCCTTAGTTGCGCCTCTGGGCACACATTAGATTGATATAAGTTCCTCCCAGAGAGTTTCATTTTTTAAGGGGTTATTTACTAAATTATTATAAACCTAGAATAAAGAGTTTAAATAAATTCTAATTGTAGTCTTCGAGGATGCTTCTTTATAAATATATTTAAAACCTCTTCAGGAACTACTCCAATATCTCTGTTAATATGCAGCATACTCAGGCCATTTAACCTCTCCTGACCCATAGTTGACCTCAAAAATGTCTTTATTCTTTTTAAAGCGCTAAAAGACCTTTCAGCAGTTGCAGTTGTGATTGATAAAACACAACGAATTCTTAAGATGCACTGTATGTTAGGAAACATAGAAGAAAATTTGAAAGCTTCCATTGGATTATCAACTTTTTGCGGTTTGCTTATCCAAAGCTCTTTCCATAAAACTAATTCTCCACGAAGGGCGTCTATACTTGAGGGTAAGTCGCATTCATATGTTTGGGCAGCATCAACAATTTCTCGATCGGGAAAGTTAGATTCAAAATAATATTTGGGAACTACTTTTTGTAACTGCGAAATAACAATATTTTTTTTCTTATCAAAGCGGACATCTAGCGCGGAAATAAGGAAACCCAGGTAGGGCAAATATGTATTAACTCGAACAGAGTCCTCAGGATCAGTCAAGCGAGCATTAGCACGGTTTTGTTGAAAAGCGGTGATTCTAGGAATCCGAATTTCAACGTCAATTTTTTTGAGCAATACTTTTCGTTTCATCAAATATGCTTTTAAATTCATTTTCAGAATTTTCTCAAATTCTGTTTAATGCAGATTTCCTGCATCAATCATTAACATGCCTTTGCTGAAGTCAAGGCTGGAGCTCTGCAACTGGATTGAAAGTGGAAGTGTAATGGACAAAAACTTCTTTAGAATTTGAAGGCTTAACAAAAATTCAAATTTACAAATTGCGGCGGATAGTGACTGGGCTTTACTTGAGGCATGTGAACTGCTACTACTTATCTCATCCAGTGCGCATACTACTGCAGGGAATATTTCTAAAAAATGTAGAATTCCATCGTACCTCTCAACCCATCTAGTTTCGCACATTTTTTTAGCCTTTACTGCTTTTTGTGCTGGTAAAATTTCCCCAATTTTTGAACTTAGAAGTTTTGTTCTTAAGGCGGATTCTCTTAAAAAATTATTGACACTTGTGATAATACCGACGGTATTTCAAATAATGGGAACAGTACTTGCTTTGTTTAGGGCTAAGTTTAGCATATGCTTAGCACAATGAGTATAAATAGCAAGAGGTTGCATATCTAAAATTCTTGCTTGAACACCCTTAAATGCACCACACATATTTGCACCTCCATCGTAGCCTTGACCGCGTAGGAATGCAATATCCAAATCTGCTGCTTTTAGTAGGTCTACTATTGTGTTTGCCAAATTTTCGCCAGTTAAGTCCGTTACTTTTGTAAATCCAAGGAAATCTTCTTTGAGGGTACACGTCCCTTGATCAAAATACCGAACACAAAATGAGACCTGCTCGAAAATACCAACGTCGGTCGTCTCGTCCGCCAGTATACTGTAAAACTGTGACGTTTTTACTTTTTTTACAATTTTATTTTGAATAATTTCTCCACAGCATTGTATTAGTACGTTTTGTGTTGTTTTACTTACAAAAGTAGCATTATGACCCGTAGTCCGCAAATGATCTTCAAGAATCTTGTCTCCTGCATCCACCCGAAATTTTAACAAAGCGTTGAAATTACCTTTATTTATTAAGGTTTCATCACCGTCACCATCACCGTCATTCAAAGAAATAGATCCGTCGTCCCTCTCAAAGCAGTATTTTGAACACCGCAAAATATTATGGTTTTAATAATTGGTATTAGTTTTTGTCTGTTACTTTCAAGTCTTCTTTGTTTAGCACTATCTAATGCTGTTTCGACATTCATTTTTTTCCCTGAACGATATCAACAAAATTCTGAGACTTAATAACATTATTTTTATGATAGTCGTTTTTTTCATGTGCCCTAAAATCTTCTTTAGCATCTTTATATGAAGATAAAGGTATATGTACTAGATCCGTATAGGAGTGGACTGTATTTTTATTATTTTTAACATAGGTTGCCGAATCTATTGTTTGATAATAATTATGAACGGATGTTCGCCTACCTTTTTTGAAGTTCTTGGGCTGGACGGGGCGCCCCTTGGATAATTCCCTGGAATGCAGCTGAATAGGATTGCACTACACTATTTTATTTTATATGCGGGTTTTTGATTAAAAATGGCGGTTTTTTTAAGCCGGTACTTCTCGCGGCCGGTTTCTTACCAGGAATGGTTTCTCTCTGTGGGCGCATGATCCCACGGCGGGCGAACATATATAAAATCGCGGGAACTGGTACTTATTTAAAAAAACGAATACAGGGCAGCTGCCTATACTGCCAATAATAAACAACTAGATATTAAATTTCTTGGTTAGCCAAATTAGTACAAATAATAAAACTAATACTTAATCATTCTATTTTAGTACAAATAATAAAACTAATACTTAATCATTCTATTTCGAACATACTACCCACCCTTTTTGTCAAATAGGAATTTGGCAAAAATAATTTTATGAGAAAAAAAAGAATCCTAATTATACTAGATTAAAATTAAACATAATATCACAACAGAAACAGTTATGCCGTGGGTAACGGGCATAGTTTTATTAACGGTCGAGTATAAACGCCTTGATTTGTGCGTATTTCTGCGACACGCACGTTGCCATCTTGGCCCTTAAAAAATTTCGTTATGCGAGCTAACTTCCATTTCATTGGAGGGAGATTGTCTTGCTTTTCTAAAACTAAGACACCCTCTTGCAAGGATGGATTAGGAAGAGTCCACTTAGACCGTTGATGCAGAGTGTGAAGATATTCCAAGTGCCAACGGGACCAGAAATCACGATGTAAACGTAGTAAAAGTTGATAGCGGTCTAGTCTGCTTATATTCAGATGCGAAACGTCAGGATCGGGCAAGCAAGTCAATGGTTCTAGCGTCAAGAAATGGCCTGGAGTCAAAACGGAATAATCGTTAGGATCAGAACTCATTGCGTATAATGGTCGCGAATTAAGTAATGCTTCAATCTGGACCAGTATGGTGTTCAATTCTTCATATGTAAGAATTTGAGCTCCAATGACTCGAGATAAGTGAGTTTTCACGGATTTAATACCCGCTTCAAATAGCCCACCGAAATGTGACCCGTATGGAGGGTTAAAAGTCCATTTAATATTTTCTTGTTCGGCTGCATTTCTAAAAATCTCATTTAGATATTTTTGTGCTCCGACAAAATTCCTTCCGTTATCGGATATTATTTCCGAACACCTTCCGCGACGTCCAATAAATCTGCGTAATGCACATAAAAAATTTTCTGTGGATAAGTCAGAGACTAATTCGATGTGTATCGCTTTAGTAGCGAAACATACAAACACGCAGATATACGCTTTTATTACCTTCGCTTTGCGGATTTTTCCCAGGGTAATAGAATAAGGTCCTCCGAAATCTATACCTACAATAGAAAATGGTTTTACCTGTTTAATGCGGTTAGCGGGTAAATCTCCCATCGGAGGTTGATAATGAAGTGGATTAAGTCTCCAGCAATTAATACATTTTGATAACACCTTTCGAATTGCTCGTCGTGGTGAAAGTACCCAATAATTTTGTGAGAGTAAAAAATGTAGAGTCTGTAATCCTGGATGACAATACTTGCGATGGATATCTTCAATAATAAGATCTATCAATTTGCCACATCGCGGTAAAATAATAGGAAATTTGGTTTTGTATTCTAATTCAGAATGTCTAAGCCTTCCACCTACTCTAAGAATGTCATCTTTATCCAGAAACGCTCCAAGTTTTCGGAAAGGTTTAGAAGGTAAGCGGTTGTTTTTTAAGTTTGAAATTTCATCAGCAAAGTTAACAGCTTGCACATGTTTAATAAGAAGGACCATCGCAGCTGTTAAAGCTTGAATAGTTAGATGAGAAAGTACTTTATTATTTTGGTTTTTTATGTTATAGATAAAGCGCTGAATATAGGCTAATATTCTCAAAATTTTATCTAAAGATGCGTATTTCTCGAGAATGACAGTTAAAAAGTGTTCCCTTGTGGAAATAGAGGCAAATAAGCAGGACATAAGGGCGGTTTTTCGTTGTTCACAACTCAGATCCATGGAAAGGTTAATTGGCGTATTACCTACAGGCCACTTCGAATAAGTAAGGTTTAAAAAAGATGGTCCTACCCACCATGATGAAGTTTTAATAAAATCGTGGGGAAGCAAACCGCGGGTAGCGGAATCTGCTATATTATCTTTAGATGGAACATGTTTCCAACGTGTCATAGGTAATTTTTCTTGAATAATGGATATTCTATTTCCTACAAAGGGTTTCCATTTATGCGGAGAAGAATTTAACCAATGTAGTACTACCATAGAATCGGTAAAAGCGAAAATATTCTGAAAAACTATTTTCTCGTTATAAGCATCCACTATAAAAGCGAGCAATTTAGAAAGGAGCAGAGCTCCACAAAGTTCAATGCGGGGTATCGAAATTCGTTTTAGCGGAGCAACCTTAGACTTCGCGCATAATAAAAAAGATTTGATTGTATTAGGAAATGTAAGTCTAATATATGCGCATGCGGAATAAGCCTTTTGTGAACCATCACAAAATCCACATAAATCTACAGAAATTGCGTCATTAAAATATATTTGTCGCGGGATTTTTAACGTAGATAAATCTTTTAATTGCGATTTATAGAGTTTCCATTGAGAAACTATTTTTTCGGGAGGAGTGTCATCGAAATCAAGTTTCATAGACCATAACGTTTGAATCAAAAGTTTAGAAACCAAGGTTACTGGAGAGAGGAGGCCTTGGGGATCATAAATCCGAGCCAATTCCGATAAAATATTTCTTTTTGTACAAGACCTATCTAAAATATTTACGGAATAAAAAAAATAATCTTCTAAGGGGTTCCATTTAAGGCCTAAGACCTTTACGGTCGAATTTGATTCGAGATCAAAACAATAAGTGGACTCGTGTGAGGTAGATTCCGGTAAATGCGATAAAAATTCTTTACTATTACTTGCCCATTTGCGCAACTCAAATCCCCCTCTTTCCAAAAGGGAAATTAATTGTTTTTGAGCAACCAGGGCATCATGGGTATTTTGAAAACCCGTAACTACATCGTCAACAAAAGTATCAGAAAGTAGAATGTCTGAGGCTATTTCGTGATTGATTCTTTCATCATTGGCTAATTGAATAATCGTTCTAAGGGCCAAATAAGGAGAAGACGAGACGCCAAAAGTAACTGTATTTAAAACATATTCTTTTAAAGGTTCAGATTGTGAAAATCTCCATAGAATTTTTTGAAAAGTTTTGTGCATAGGGTTTATTAATATTTGTCTATACATGCCTTTTATATCAGCGGTCATTACAATAGGGTGACGTCGAAAATTTAATAGAATAGTAAGAATATCCTTTTGTAATTTTGGCCCAATCAATAACGAATCGTTTAAAGAGAAATTATTGGAATCCTTTTGAGATGCATCAAACACAACACGAAGTTGTGTAGTAACAGCGTCCGGCTTTAATACACAGTGATGCGGTAAAAAATAACCATTTTCCAAATTATCGCTCGAACATAGCTCCATATGCCCGTTGTCAAGATACTCTTGCATAAAATTGCAGTATTCTCTTTTTAAATCTGGGTTTGAAACAAAGCGACGTTCTAAAGAGAAAAATCGCCGTATTGCGGGTAATTTAGAATTATAAAATTGAACATCGTTATTTTGAAATGGCAAAGAAACGATATAACGACCAGAATCACTACGATATGTCGAACTTAAATAAATATCTTCGCATTTTTTATCTTCTATAGACATTAACGGTTTTTGAGGAATTTCTTCGAGACTCCAAAAACCTTTTAAAGTATTATCCAACCTATTAAGTTGGTTTGTGGTAAAAAATGCATGAATGTTCTGATAAGAATCGGTTTGTTTTAAATCGCCCATTAAAACATAACCAAAGGTTGTATTAATAGCGGAAGGTAAATTATTGTTTTCCAAAGCGATTTTGCCCTCACATAATATTTTATGAAAAACACTTGCACCTAAAATCATATCGACGGGTCCTGATTTATTAAAGTCAGGGTCTGCTAGAGTAAGATTATTAACATGACTACACTGGCTAATATCAATGTTTGTATTTGGCATATTGGAGCAAATATTTTCTAAAATTATAGCTTCAATATCATAAGTTGGAGTATCTTTCTTAAGCGGTTTAATAGTTAAATTGATACCACCGTGATTACTAACTGTTTTCATGCCGCCCAAGCCGTAAATATTTATAGATAAATTATGCGTAGGTAAACCTAGCCGGTTTGACAATTCTTTTACTATGTAACACGACTCGCTTCCAGAATCTAAAAGAGCACGGGCAGTATGATAATTGGAAAAACTATCTCGAATTTGTAATTTAATTGTTGATAACAAAATACCATTACTTGATAAATTACAAGTTTGATTATAAACAGGGTTGGCTTGAGGTTCGAATGTGAATCCACAATTAGTAGATGGCCCATCCTGATTTCCACTACTGCCGGTAGAAACAGGATTTTTTAACGCTGGCTGAAAGTTTGAAGGTTGAGTTTGATAACGTGGCGTATAAGTATGTCGATTTGCTTCTTGGCTGCTCAAACGACTTTTAAAATCATTATCGTGTAACAAAGTGTGATGTCTAGAATTACATTGTTTACAGTTTATGTTTGAATTGCATTTTGTCGTTAAATGTGTAGAGCTTAGGCAATTTTTACATAAGCGGTTTTGTTGTGCTAAATTAAACCGTTCCGGCGCGGTTTTATTAAGAAAAAAAGGGCATTTGTAAAGCAAATGATTCTGATTTTTACAAAATATACATGGGCGGTTATTATTTTCATTATCGTGGGTATTAGCTAAGAATTGATTAGTGTGGCGAGTTTCCCGTCTCCAATTTTGAGGTTTTTGATGCGGTTTTAGAAATTTGGGATTACATATTGCGGCGGTAGAGGCAATTGTTTCATATGCAGTGCACTGTGCTGTCAAAAAATTAGAAACGTCTTCATAGGTGGGCATATCTTTTTTTGCATACGCGGATTCAAACCTGGTAACTAAATTAGAATCCATTCTTTTAAATAACATTTGCGTTAAGATGAAATCCCATTGTGACACTGGGTAATTTAAGTTTTTTAAAGCGGAAATATTTTCATTAAACGTATCCAATAATCTACGTAATAATTGCGGATTTTCATTATTTACAAAGGGCGCATTGTCAATCTCATTCCAATGAAATGTAGCCAGCAAGCGTTGATTTGAATATCTATTCTTTAAAGCATTGTAAGCTACTATATAATTAGAGGACGCTAATGGATAACACTGCATTAAAGACTTCGGTGGGCCTTCTACAGAAGCTAGTAAATGAGAAAACTTTTCAATGTCACTTAATTGTGCATTGTTATGAATGAGTGCATCAAATACATCTATAAATGAAATAAAATTTTTAACATCTCCTGTGAACTTGGTTAATTTTAATTCGGGTAATTTAGCTCTAGGCATATTATGATTATTTGACGTATCAGTCAAATTATTATCAAAAAATTCAAAATAGGTAGTTTTAATCAAATAATATTTTTTATCAAACTCTGTTCTTACTTTATCCTCCTTTTCTAAGGTGCCACCATCATCTGGTATAAAAGTGAAAACTGTATTATGATGCTTATAAAAGGCAGTATGAATGTCATCGATACCCTCAAAACGTTGTCGAAATTCTCTATGGCAAGCATTGTCCGTTTTTGCATTTAGCGCAATACCATATAATTCAGAAATACGATTCACTTCAATAGTTCTAAGATTTTTAGCTTTTTTTAATTTTTCGTCAGACATTTTATTTTATGAATTTGTTAAAACAAATTCAAAGAAAAATAATTTTAATTGCGGTTCTGAAATCTGCAAGGCATAAAATGAACAAATATGCAAAGGATATTTTTTGTATGGTTTAATGGTAAACAAAAAAAATAAGTGTGGAATATCGAGTACGCCTGTACCTACAATTCCGATCAAGAAACTAATAATGTATATGGCAAAATGGCTACCCAAGAAATTTAATAATAATTTTAAATAAATTATTTAAATTTTTCTAATCATTTGACCAAAAGAGTCTAATGATATTCGGCGAAAAAGGACCAAATGTTCTAGATCCGTATAGGAGTGGACTGTATTTTTATTATTTTTAACATAGGTTGCCGAATCTATTATTTGATAATAATTATGAACGGATGTTCGCCTACCTTTTTTGAAGTTCTTGGGCTGGACGGGGCGCCCCTTGGATAATTCCCTGGAATGCAGTTGAATAGGATTGCACTACACTATTTTATTTTATATGCGGGTTTTTGATTAAAAATGGCGGTTTTTTTAAGCCGGTACTTCTCGCGGCCGGTTTCTTACCAGGAATGGTTTCTCTCTGTGGGCGCATGATCCCACGGCGGGCGAACATATATAAAATCGCGGGAACTGGTACTTATTTAAAAAAACGAATACAGGGCAGCTGCCTATACTGCCAATAATAAACAACTAGATATTAAATTTCTTGGTTAGCCAAATTAGTACAAATAATAAAACTAATACTTAATCATTCTATTTTAGTACAAATAATAAAACTAATACTTAATCATTCTATTTCGAACAGTATAGATATCAATTTTCCTAATTTAGCATAACTTCGACCCCCGTCAGTCCTCCCAAACAACACACATATTCTACAAAAACCACCACCAAACTTCTGACTATAGGACATCCAAGGAAATTCTTTAATCCAATGCAATTTAAAAGAACGATTTTTCTTTCCTTGCGCGACACACGGAAACTTGTAATTTTCAGTTGGGAGCCATGGATCACATAATATATTATAGCGTCCTTCGTCTGATATTACTTCGGTACTGCAAACATATGAAGCAATATCTTTAGTATATTCATAATCGCTAAAATTTGTGCCAATATTAGAAGTCAAACTAGTGGAAGTGGAAGCCAAACATTCTGTAAAGTTTTTAACTGCAGGGACGACGGGATAGTGTTGTATATCAACCGTTGCGCCAGAACTGCCATCAGGGGAAACGGAATCATCCGCTTTTTTTTTCTTTAAAAAATTCATAGTTTAATATTAACTCACCAATAAAATTCAAATGGGACATTTTTACAGTGCGATAGGCTGATTGAGCTGATTCTATGTTATTGGACACAATTTTGAAAATATTAGAAAGGTAAAGCAATACAAACAATAAATAGGGAGACTTAAACTTATAAATAAACCAAAGATTTAAAGAAAGTCGCGATGTTCTTTTTTAAACAAAACGCGAATGTTACCTAAAATCCAAAAATGAATGCTCTTTATCTTGCTTTTGCGCCATCTCTTCGCTAATTAACGTTAAAAAGCTGATTTTAAGATCATATCCCTAAATGCTGTAAAGTTTTTACATCGAAAAAATATATTTGGTTGTTACAGTACAATTTTTGTCGCTGTGTTTGGAATTTTGGGTGTTGCGCTTAGGTTGGTTCGTGAAACTATTATGACAGGGGGGCACGTGCCCCCGTGCCCTCCTCTAAATCCGCCACTGAGCTAAGCTTTTCAACCCAAACAACCACTTTCAATTCTAAGATATTTATGTGCTGCTTCTTCTCCTCTGTGGCCCACCAGCCATTAACAGATTCGTTATTGCAAACCGCTCCCCAGTCCGTTAACGAAGAGTCTGTAAAGATTTCCAAATCAAACTCGTCATTTCTAATGTTGTTAAAAGATTTGGTTATGTTGTTTTTCCACCAGATCAGGTCAGGTCGCAGATATAGGGGAATAACGATTTTGGTATAAAAATTATTTTTATTTTTATATAAAGTGAGAGTTTTATATTTTTCAAATTTCTTAGTATGAAGCTGTTTAGCCCCATCAATATAAAATTTTATATATTTTTTTATGACCTCTGAAAATCTATTCATCTTAAGGATTTTTTATAATAGCTACGGCGTCGTTTAAAATTTACTGTAAATCCAAAACTCGACACGAACTCTATGCCTTTAATAATGAAGACAGATATGGTAAACACTTGAGATGACCAGTATCTAGTCAGATTTATGATATAGCAATAAAATTACCCATCGGGGTGAGATATTGGCAGGCTAACAGTACGTTTTAAATACTCGCTCATTCAATGCGTACAGTAAAAATGCTCTACAATAACGACGTTATGTTTCAACTGTAAATAGATGTAAATTTAATGATTTATTAAATTATGATTTTGAAATACGCGTGTTTAATTTCTTAATAAATATGAAACAAAACTACATCTAAAGTAAAACCAAACAAACAAGTAATTAATCTAGTGTGGTGGCCTTCAAAACGTTGAACTGAGGAATTAAATTAATTTCTCAAAGAAATCACGAACAAAAGCCAAGCATATTTGACAGCCGGACAGGCTGCTACGAGAGTACCTATAAACCGTGCAAAAACCCTTATAGTTAGAGAACTCCCCTGTAAAAGTCGATTGGTGAACTTTAGTATTTTTAACTTCTTTTCCTCCGGAAGAGATATTGATATTTTTGAGGAGTTTAAGATGTATCCTAAATAAGTGCTTCTATAAGATCAAGTCTTGCAGTATACTAAATAAAGTAGTGATGATAAGCGTAGTGGAATAGTAACGCGACATGCTTCAGTGTGTTGTGGTTAAAAACTGAATGCATAATGAGCGATTCATTCAAGATTATCCGAATCTGAAGACACCGAACTGAAACTCGTTCAATACTCGATATCTACCAAGAAAAAAGTAAGAGTGAAGGAATGAGAAAAAAACAGATTATTACATGGTCTAACATGATCTAAAAAGTAATAATAAGAAAGATAAACAAGGAAAATGAACCTTTGTTTCTTCTTTTGCGGATGACACGGTAATATTACATTCAGGGGATACCTGAAAGATGTTAAAGATCAGGCAGAGAAAGAATAGTAAACATAAAAAATTGGCTTGTTGTTGTTGTTAACGATAAATTTAGGAAAAACCAGCTATACCGGGTGTCAGTAGTGGGTTCAAGCTTACTTTTATCCCGATTTATAACAAACCCCAATTCTGACAAAATTTCAATCACCATATTGGTGTTAATTTTACATTTTTCGTACTGTGTATCGATTATTAAAAAGTCGTCTAAATATAGAACACAAGTCACTCCCCGCTCCCTTAACCAAGCCAAAATTGGCTTGGTTAACTTAATTGGTAAATGTATATGGAGCCGAGGACAAACCGAAAGGAAGTGTACAGAATTGATAAGAAGTCTCGTCTTTAAATCTTCTTCTTCTTAAAGTGCCAAGCAGATTCCTGCGTAGGCGACCGTCTATTTACATCCTGTCAGATTTCTCTATTTAGAGCAGCATTTTGGAGAGACATAAAGTCGTGTATTTCTGTCCATTGTCGAATGTTCCTGAGCCATGAAAGTTTTTTTCTTCCTATTCCCCTTCTTCCTTCGATTTTTCCTTGGAGGATAAGACGTTGGAATTCGTAACGAGGACCACGCAGGATGTGACCCAGATAGGAAGTCTTTCTCTTCTTAATGGCGTCGAATAGTTCACGGCTGGTCAGACCGGCTCTTCTAAGGACTTCTTCATTTCTTACCAGATCTGTCCAAGGGATCCTAAACATTCTTCTAAGAGTCCACATTTCAAATGCCTCCAATCTGTTTATCGAGGTTACTTTAAGAGTCCAGGCTTCGACACGCATACAACAGGACGGACCAGACATAGCACTTAACCATTCTGTATCTGAGTTGAAAGCTGAGATCATTATTTGTTAGGAATTTTTTAAGTTTAAGGAAGGTTGATCGAGCTTGTTCAATTCTGCTTCTGATCTCGACTTCTGGATCACATTTGTTGGTAACGAGGCAGCCCAGGTATTTAAATTTAGTGACTTCCTCTACTAGAATGCCGTTTAGGTATAAAGGGGTGGCGGGGATGTTATTTTTGCTAACCACCATAAACTTGGTCTTCTTTAAGTTAATTTTTAGGCCCAGGTGCTCACTTTTCTCTTGAACCATATGCAGAAGTGCTTGAAGGTCGTTTGCGTTGTCTGCTAAGATTACTGTGTCGTCCGCGTATCTAATATTATTAATTGGGATGCCATTTCCCACTTGGCAAGAAAACGTGAATTTCATGTATAATTTTACGTCAGACTGAAAAACGTTAGAATACGAATAAACGTGTTTTCAATGCGTAAAACACGCTTAATGTTACGGTGTTCTGACGTTGGTTAAAATAACGTTACTAATTTTAACGTTTTTATAACGTATTATACTATGGTACAATTCTGCGTTTTTGTAACATATTTTTAACTTATAAAACTAAATTTTTCCTTAGGAAAGTAGCGTATTATTTCATACATTATTATTTAGGTACTTATAAATAAACAACAAAACATTCAAGCTATGAACTTTTATTTTTTCAAGTTGCCTTAGTTTACCGTATACAATTTACGAATTTTAACTTATTTTAATTTAAAATCTAGTAGCTATATAGTATAAGTTTTCATTTTTTTGTTTCTGCAACGGTTCGCGGCATACCTGAAGTGGTCCATTATTATTTTTTCCATCGAGTACTCAGTAGTTCCTCCAAACTGAACTTGCGCTATTTCTAAATTAAAAACGAAACATTTTTTAAATATTGTTCCAACAACCTAATTACACGAGATATTACATTACATAGGAAACATTTTCAAGGGTCCTCAATAGTAATAGAGAACTACAATAATCATTTTTTGTAGAGGTTAAAATGTAGAATCTGGAGAACTATTCAATTAAAGGAAAAAATAGAGTGGCGTATCTCGTTTTATATTTGGAATTAACTTCAAAAGGCTGGGATTTTTGTTGCATTAAAGGGATCCTTTTAGCATTTTTTTTGTAATGAAAACAAAATTCTCGAGACGCCATTTTGCCCTTCAAGCGTTTGTGGTAAAGGACAAAAGAACTCGTGAAATATATAAAGAACAAACAACAGTTATTTCATAAAGACTAAATCATAAAATTAAGAACAACTTACGCTTACAATAAACGAAAACTCACAAAACTTAAAAGAGATTCGGTGCTATCCAAAACTTTCACCAAAAACTGCTCCTTCCACTATACACTCACAACACAACGACACAACGTCAAACGTCTATGACAGACGTGACAATCGCCGATCGCTGGGTTTTAGGCGCGAAATTTAAAAATGTTAAGATAAAGTGAAAAATAGGTTACTTATTTCGACGTTATAAAACATAACGCAAATTAAATGTTTTATAAGTAACGTTACTTTAATTTACATAAAATTAATGTAAAAATGTAACACAAATTACAACGTGAACAAAAATTACATTAAAATAATAGTATTAAAAAAATATCACGTTTTTAAAACGAAGTTTTTGGTAAAGGAAAATAACATTACCATTTTCACGTAAAAATAACGTTTTTTCTCAAAATATGTCAAGTGGGTTACTTTTATACCAATTGTACACATTGACATTACTTCGGCAAACGCTCTTTCTACGTACAGGTTAAATAGCATAGGTGAGAGAATACATCCTTGCCTTACCCCTTTCTTTATTACAATGTCTTCGGTGGTTTTAAAATTTTGAAACCTTACTTCGGCAGATTGGTTCCAGTACAAGCTAGCTATTATTCTGATATCCTTATCCTAGTCCTAATTCCTGTAAGTATCTTATCAACAGGTCGTGTTTCACATTGTCGATTATCGTAGTCAATGAACACCATGAATACATCCTTTCTCTGGTCGAGGCAGTTCTGAACCAGTGTTTGTAAACTAAATATAGCTTCTCTCGTGCCAAACCCACTCTTAAATCCAAACTGACTGGACCCACTGGCTGCTTCACATTTTTTATATAACCCAGTATGTAGGATGCGTAAAAAGAGTTTTAAAAAATGGCTCATGAGGCTTATCAGTCGGTAATCCTTACACAATTTTGCATTGGCCGTCTTTGGAAGAGCGATGAACGTGGATCTCAGCCAGTCTTTAGGGAGTTTTCCGGTGTCATATATGATGTTGAAAAACTTGACTAAATTAAATCTAAAACTTAAAAATGGCCTATGACCCTTATTTACTGGTACCGTATAATAAGCATCTTTTAAATCTATTGTGCACATAATATGCTCCCTGTTGTATAAGCCTTAGTGCAGTACGATAATTTTCCATTTTAAAATGTTGTACCGCTAAAAATGCATTAATGGATTTTAATTTTAAAATAAAGCGTGGTTTTTTATTTGGTCTTTGACTGATGAAAAAAGGAGATAGAAATTGAAGTTTGCCTGGAGCAACCTTTTTCACTATTCCTTGTCCAACTAGATCCCTAATACATTTAGCAATCAAGATATGATCAGAGTTAGGCTGGAATATATAAAGCTGTGCCGGTTTGACTTTGGCATTGTTTTGAAAGGTACTCTGTATCCTTTTACTTATTGCAGAACTAAGCTATTATCCGTAATCTCTTTCCACCTTTGGAAGAAATACATAATTCTTCCTCCCAGTTTACCTATCTTTATTTTCTCCTGTTGCAATTAAGTCTGTTGAGATTGAGGTTTGCCCTTCTGCCTCGAGTCCCTCCATTGTCGAGGCGGGCACCTGAAGTTTAAAGGCCTTTTAAAACTAGCGGAAGAGCTAGTATTCAATGGTGTATTCTGAGTCTTGTATACTCTAGGATTGGTTTTCAAATCTCTTCCAGTTTTCTCCATATCTTTCAGTTTTCTGTGCTTCTCCCCAAAATCCTTACCTAATAAAAACTCATCCACCAGGTTATTAAAGCCTGCCTCTTAGCAGTTTTTGAAATAATACCGGAAATTGCTGATCTTCTATACATGGACAGTACATGATGTGTATTAGCTAGCACCTAGCCAATATCTTCTGAATAACCTAGCAATCGGTCCCTTTGCGTTATCTCTTTTTCTGCCAACAAAATATTATTAATTTGTCCTAGGCCCGCTAGAGCTGCACAAATATACTGTTGCACCAGACTAAGTTTTCTCTCCCACTGTTGTGCCAATGTTTGACGAAAATCTTTTTTAGTCCCTAATTCATTCAGAATAGCTCCAATCTCTGGGTTTAAAGCAGGAACCTTAAGGTAGTTACTGTTTTTTGGTTTAGGATACTTTCCTATTATCTCCAAGTTTATTTGTTTTTCAATACCCTATGAAATATTCTGGTCCAAATTGAGGCCAACGAGGGATGTAATGGAGGTCCTTCTACCACCTTAGCTGTAGAGTCATCTCCCAGGCATTTTAAAATGTTTGCTTCTATGTTGAGATTTAAAATGTCTGCCTCTTCCCCCAACTTTTCTCTCTCCTCAGAGACTACAGAAGGTGTTCTTACTCTGCCAAGACCCCTACCAGGTAACCTTACCTGACTTCCTGGCTCTGTGATCCTATCTTCGTCTGATAGCGAGCAACTTAAACTGCCTCTTCGGGGAGGACTACGTGTCCTCGGCCTTTTAACTGGACCACCTGTCTCAGATCTGTAACCAACCTGAAACTAGCGGCCAGCGGCCAGCGGCCGATTAAGTAAATTTTTGACGCGGAGTGTACCGTATCGCCTTTTATTTATTTTGATCGTATTAATAAAACTAAAAGACCACAACTGTTTAAACTTTGTCAGATGCTTCCTAATATAAGTAGATATAACATGTATATAGGATTCGCCAAAAAACATAGGCTACAGGGTTCATTCAAAGTCCTTAACTTCAAAGTAACAACAAAATAGTAGTTTCCATCAGTTCACGTTCATACTTTATACGATGCTTTAAACTATTGCTAGAAACAATATATCTTCAGCTTTTGCCAAAAAACAGAGGCTACGGGGTTCATTCAGAAGTTTCGAAACTTTTATACCTAGTTAAATTGGCAAGAAAATTTTAGTTTTTACCAGTTCACGTTTATAAGTTAGACGATGCTTTAAAATATTGCCAGAAGCAACATACCTTTGGCACTTTCCAAAAAACAGAGGCTACGGGGTTCATTCAAAAGTTTAAAAATTTTATATTCAAGGTTAGAGGAAAATTCCAGTTTTCACCAGTTCACGTTTATACGTTATACGATGCTTTAAAATATTGCTAGAAGCAACATATCTTTGGCACTTTTCAAGAAACAGAGGTTACGGGGTTCATTCAAAAGTTTGAAAATTTTATATTCAAGGTTAGAGGAAAATTCCAGTTTTCACCAGTTCACGTTTATACGTTATACGATGCTTTAAAATATTGCTAGAAGCAACATATCTTTGGTACTTTTCAAGAAACAGAGGCTACGGGGTTCATTCAAAAATTTGAACATTTCATATTCAAAGTTAGAAGAAAATTCCAGTTTTCACCAGTTCACGTTTATACCTTATTCGGTGCTTTAAAATATTGCTAGAAGCAACATATCTTTGGCACTTTCCATAAAACAGAGGCTACGGGGTTCATCCAGAAGTTTAAAAATTTTATATTCAAAGTTAGGAGAAAATTCTACTTTTCACCAGTTCACGTTTATACGTTATTCGATGCTTTAAAATACTGCTAGAAGCAACATATCTTTGGCACTTTACAAAAAACAGAGGCTACGGGGTTCATTCAAAAGTTTGAAAATTTTATATTCAAAGTTAGGAGAAAATTATATTTTTCACCAGTTCACGTTTATATTTTATACGATGTTCTAAAATATTGCTAAAAGCAACATATCTTTGGCACTTTCCGAAAAACAGAAGCTACGGGGTTCGTTCAAAAGTTTGAAAATTTTATACTTAGTTAAATTGGCAAGAAAATTCTAGTTTTTACCAGTTAGACGATGCTTTAAAATATTGCCAGAAGCAACATATCTTTGGCACTTTCCAAAAAACAGAGGCTACGGGGTTCATTCAGAAGTTTGAAAATTTTATATTCAAAGTTAGGAGAAAATTCTATGATTCGCCAGTTCACGTTTATACGTTATACGATGCTTTAAAATATTGCTAGAAGCAACATATCTTTGGCACTTTCCAAAAAACAGAGGCTACGGGGTTCATCCAAAAGTTTGAAAATTTTATATTCAAAGTTAGGAGAAAATTCTATGATTCGCTAGTTCACGTTTATACGTTATACGACGCTTTAAAATATTGCTAGAAGCAACATATCTTTGGCACTTTCCAAAAAACAGAGGCTACGGGGTTCAATCAAAAGTTTCTAACCTATGCATACAAACACAATTCTGCAATACGCTTGCAATTTAAGGATACCACGTTTTCATTGTAAATACTCGGAATTCGTCGTTAAAAAAGTTTATCCATTTTGCAAATTTCAAATAACTGGGAAATTGTTACCTGTAAAAATGTAAATGGCTGGTAAGTAAACTACTTTTAGCGTAACCCAGGAACAACGACGTGGACGTAGTAGTTTTCTGTTCCCATCGGGGTGCTTGATTAACGTGAGTCCCCTCGCCTCTCACCTATCAGGGTGCTCTATTTACATGAGTCTTCTCGTAAGTGCTCAAGATATTGGCCTGCAACTTAAATGCACTTATTAATCTGCATTTTAAATATCTGTATACAACCGAAGTGTGTCTGTGCTTGAATTTCAGTACAAGCATTTCTGATTCGCTCAATCATATTCTCACGTGTTGTTTCTTGGTATTTGTTTGTAAACTTTGTCTTTGGGATAGCCCCACAAAATACCTTTTCCACACTTTAATAACATGAACGCCTTATTTTTACAGGATACAGTTATGCACAAAAAATATTTGTCTGAATTGGAGTCCTCTGATTCATTAAGAAAACTGCTTTTTCAATCTGGTCACTGCGCTGACTGGTAATTTTGCTCTTTATACTGGAACTTAGAAACACTGGAACATTTCAATCGGTATACCGTTTTTAAAGGTGGACACTTGACATGTTATAGTTTGAACGAGACGAATGTGCCAATCTTTGTCTGATTGGCCAGTTCGAATGCCCGTTACCGACAAGAACTAGCTCGCCCATCTTGATATGACTCTCCAATTTTTTATCGCACAATATCTTTAGCTATCCAAGGTGCTCTGAATGGTACGGTTCCATGCGAACTATGAAGATCTTCCCTATGGTTTTTAATTTTTTGTACGTTTCAGCCAAATAAGATTTAACTTATCAATAGTTTGTTTTAAATTTTTCATTGACGAAATATATGTTATGCAAACAAAAACTGAAGGCTTTTCAAAATTTAAATGTGTATCTACGGAACTACGAGAGTTCTTACTTTTGTGTTGTTCTTCAGTATGTTACATAAAACCAACACTACTCTTTTGCGTGTAACAGTGTTTTAAGACTTCCACAACATCCTAAAGTGGAAGCAAACTCGAAAGGCGGTGTAAAAATAATGTTGATTTTTCTCTGTTCGAGGCAAGTATTTTGAGTAACATCCGCATCAAGAATAGCAGATCTTAGGTTACTTCTTTCAAAATGTGGCGTAGTTTCGTTTGAGTTCAGCAGCCATCCCACATAGCAAAAAAAGTATATTCACATCCTGAGAATATGCTATCGACAGCCCACAACTCACATTCGTTTAGGTACATCCATAGCATATCCATGTCATATTTAGAAATTTATTAAAATCATGTTCGTTTGGATATATCCATAGCATATCCAAGTCATATCTAGAAATTGGTATAAAAATCATAAGTCAAAAAAGTGAAATTAAAAATAATATTAAAAAGATTTTCCTACTTTAGTATTTTTAAAATAATATAATTTAGGGCAATGCGATTGCTCAGGTTGGTATTTAAATCTCCAACTTTTGGCAGTCCTGCGCCCGCACTTCGCGCACGGCAGATACAACACTTCGCGCTTGGGATGACATTACATAACCTCAGTTTTTGTCATTTTCTCTGCTCGTGTTGTGTAAGTTCTTTTGATGGCTTGTTTTTGTTTTTCATTTTCTTACAGTTCAGTAAGTATGTTCATTGTTTATTAAAGTGTTTTTGGTGTGTGAATTTGTAAACAATAAGTGAACAATATATATATATATATATATATAAGTCTAATTTTATAACGTACCTAATCATATTGCTTTCAACAGCCGAAATTTTACTCTCTTAAATAAGTCTTCAAGCAGCAAAAGTTAGATGTCATTTCGTAGGTTTATATTCCGAAAAATGATTTGCTGTCATTAGAAGTATTAGAGCCATTCACCCGAAGGTGTAATAGCAGATGATATTTCATTAGCAGAAAATGTCTTAGTTTAAAAGTGTTTACTAACAATTCAATTAAAAAAAAGTTTTGAGGTACCTATTTAAAATCGTCCAGAAATTTTCGGTATTCATTATTAAAATAATTTATAATCTACTAAAAAATATAGATTAACAAATTCCTGAAATGTTAAGATACTGTAATAATAAGTTCTGTAATTCTTTAGATGCTGTGCGTCAAAATAACAGGACAATAAACGCATGTGAGGACGAAGTCATAGTAGATACACATTCAAAAATGGCTTGTCAAAGCGAAGGAAATGCTTAACAATAAAAAGAAAAACAACCTTGACAAGTAAGAATTCCTTATTAATTTTTTAAAAACTGCAAGAACATAATAATATAACAGAAACCTGTTTTTAAAGTGCTCAGACATTACTCTACATTTTTTTAAGGTAAATATTTTCTCAACCATTCATTTATGTTTTTCTTTTCAGGAAAAACGAAACTGACGTTATAAAGCAGTAACTCCTTAATTTAAAAAACGTATAATTATGTCTATAATTGTTTTCTAAGAGTTTGATTGTGCTCTAATAAAGCCTGTTTTTAATATTTTATGTTTACTTGATTTGATTTAAACAAATATGAGACTGACACTTCAATATTAAGTATTTGAAACGTCGATTGACCCAACATTTCGAGATACGGCGGCCATAGTGGCCATGTCGGCAAAATACTCTGGAGTCTTAAATTTAGTAGGGGTAGTTAGCCGCAATAAAATCCCTGACACAAAAAATTATTATTTGCCAGCTTCCCGAAGGCTCTACTGAATGATGTTTGCATTGGAATGGTATATAGTATAGCCTATTTACATTTACAATATTTTCGATGAAAATTCCAAGCAAAAATGGGCATCATACCATACCTGCCTACAAGCAGAAACTGTAAAATAATCATTTAATTTTAGATACGCGAATTTGTGGCATTCGGATGAAGAATGAAAAGTAGATGTACTACTAACCCTACAACCGAGTGTCGTCGGTTCGAGTCTGGCTCATAGATTTCTACTTTTATTTATTTTTTTTTTATTTTATCTTCATTTTCATTCTTGGTCTAAATACCAGAAATTTAAAAGTAAAAATCGGGTCATTCCTATTTTGGGCAAAACGAATATACTGTGCATGTCATTGGTATACACATACGAATCTTCTGTGAATGTGCGGAGAATATGCTAAATGTCCGGAAACGCATTTTCTCAGCATGTCCGACTTGTGGCCAAACGCATGTCGTATGCATATACGTAGTACATATATGTATGTTCTATGAATCTGCGGAGGATGTGCCACTCAATATCCATATCCGAAAGAGAATATATTTCATATATCCACAGGATATCTTTTTGCTATGTGGGATGCAGCAATTCCTCTCCTAACGTTGTTCATGTCGTTTTCTGAAAACGGGCAAAATGAACTTCTACAGATGGTGTATGCCCAAGAACATACATAAACACCGCAGTTTCCGGATGAATTTTATGAAGACGACTGTAGAGGAATGTCCGAAGGAATAGAGACCTGCCATGTTTGCCATATAGATATTTTTTGAACCCGTGCAGTTCTATAGCTTTCTATAAAGCTACATAAATTAGAAATTAATGTTTTTGGTAGGGAACCGTGTAGGGAGTCTAGATACAAAAACAGCCTATGGGGGAAAATAACAATTAACATAGTCCAATGATTATTAAGGTATACTGGCAATATCCAAATATCTTGGGACCACACATCTTGAATTTGAGTCCATTTCTGCTGACCTTCTGATATGAAACCCTCCATCAGTTTCTGAACAAAAAAAGATTCAAAAACTAGCGCTTTTAATTTCTCAGATTGTGCAGCATTTTGCAGCATTACTAAGAAGGCATTTATAATATTATTATTTAACCACTTACACGGCAACAATGTTTCCAAGGACGATTCATTTAGGATGATTCTAACTATAGTTTTTTTTCCTGATGTTTTGGGTAACCCATCTGGATATTTGTGAACTGAGGTAAAAAGAGCGCTGCTAATATCTACTGAAGTAACAGCGTCTCCTTGATGGATTTTGTTAACATCATCTGTCGGATTTTGGGGTTCTTGGTTGCGTTTAACAATCGTTCTGGGGCTTTTAATGTAGGTCCTTGTTCTCTTTTTTAACCAGAACTCTTCGGCCAAATCAGGGTTTTCTTTGTTTTGTCTTTTTTGCCTGTGTGTTTTAAGCGAATAATTTCTTTAAAGTAAGCGTGGCCATAAATATTTTGCCATTGTTTGTATAAATCGAGGCGCCGTTATCTCCAGTTTGCCACGAAATACATCTTAATACATAACGTATAAACGTGAACTGGTGAAAACTGGAATTTTCTTCTAACTAACCCCGCAGCCTCTGTTTTTTGAAAAGTGCCAAAGATATGTTGCTTCTAGCAATATTTTAGAACAACGTATAACGTATAAACGTAAACTGGTGAAAAATAGAATTTTCTCCTAACTTTGAATATAAAATTTTCAAACTTTTGAATGAACCCCGTAGCCTCTGTTTTTTGAAAAGTGCCAAAGATATGTTGCTTCTAGCAATATTTTAGAACATCGTATAACGTATAAACGTAAACTGGTGAAAAATATAATTTTCTCCTAACTTTGAATATACAATTTTCAAACTTTTGAATGAACCCCGTAGCCTCTGTTTTTTGGAAAGTGCCAAAGATATGTTGCCTCTAGCAATATTTTAAAGCATCGAATAACGTATAAACGTGAACTGGTGAAAACTGGAATTTTCTTCTAACTTTGAATGAACCCCGGTAGCCTCTGTTTTTTGGAAAGTGCCAAAGATATGTTGCTTCTAGCAATATTTTAAAGCATCGAATAACGTATAAACGTGAACTGGTGAAAACTGGAATTTTCTTCTAACTTTGAATATAAAATGTTCAAATTTTTGAATGAACCCCGTAGCCTCTGTTTTTCGAAAAGTGCCAGAGATTTGTTGCTTCTAGCAGTATTTTAAAGCATGGAATAAGGTATAAACGTGAACTGGTGAAAAATAGAATTTTCTCCTAACTTTGAATATAAAATTTTCAAACTTTTGAATGAACCCCGTAGCCTCTGTTTGTTGGAAAGTGCCAAAGATATGTTGCCTCTAGCAATATTTTAAAGCATATAATAACGTATAAACGTGGACTGGTGAAAACTGGAATTTTCTTCTAACTTTGAATATATATAAAATTTTCAAACTTTTGAATGAACCCCGTAGCCTCTGTTTTTTGGAAAGTGCCAAAGATATGTTGCTTCTAGCAATATTTTAAAGCATCGAATAACGTATAAACGTGAACTGGTGAAAACTGAAATTTTCTTCTAACTTTGAATATAAAATTTTCAAACTTTTGAATGAACCCTGTAGCCTCTGTTTTTTGGAAAGTGCCAAAGATATGTTGCTTCTAGCAGTATTTTAAAGCATCGAATAACGTATAAACGTGAACTGGTGAAAAATAGAATTTTCTCCTAACTTTGAATATAAAATTTTTAAACTTCTGGATGAACCCCGTAGCCTCTGTTTTATGGAAAGTGCCAAAAATATGTTGCTTCTAGCAATATTTGAAAGCACCGAATAAGGTATAAACGTGAACTGGTGAAAAATAGAATTTTCTCCTAACTTTGAATATAAAATTTTTAAACTTCTGGATGAACCCCGTAGCCTCTGTTTTTTGGAAAGTGCCAAAGATATGTTGCTTCTGGCAATATTTTAAAGCATCGTCTAACTTATAAACGTGAACTGGCAAAAACTAGAATTTTCTTGCCAATTTAACTAAGTATAAAATTTTCAAACTTTTGAACCAACCCCGTAGCCTCTGTTTTTCGGAAAGTGCCAAAGATATGTTGCTTCTAGCAATATTTTAGAACATTGTATAACGTATAAACGTGAACTGGTGAAAAATAGAATTTACCCTAACTTTCAATATAAAATTTTCAAATTTTGAATGAACCCCGTAGCCTCTGTTTTTTGTAAAGTGCCAAAGATATGTTGCTTCTAGCAGTATTTTAAAGCATCGAATAACGTATAAACGTGAACTGGTGAAAAGTAGAATTTTCTCCTAACTTTGAATATAAAATTTTTAAACTTCTGGATGAACCCCGTAGCCTCTGTTTTATGGAAAGTGCCAAAGATATGTTGCTTCTAGCAATATTTTAAAGCACCGAATAAGGTATAAACGTGAACTGGTGAAAACTGGAATTTTCTTCTAACTTTGAATATGAAATGTTCAAATTTTTGAATGAACCCCGTAGCCTCTATTTCTTGAAAAGTACCAAAGATATGTTGCTTCTAGCAATATTTTAAAGCATCGTATAACGTATAAACGTGAACTGGTGAAAACTGGAATTTTCCTCTAACCTTGAATATAAAATTTTCAAACTTTTGAATGAACCCCGTAACCTCTGTTTCTTGAAAAGTGCCAAAGATATGTTGCTTCTAGCAATATTTTAAAGCATCGTATAACGTATAAACGTGAACTGGTAAAAACTAGAATTTTCTTGCCAATTTAACTAGGTATAAAAGTTTCGAAACTTCTGAATGAACCCCGTAGCCTCTGTTTTTTGGCAAAAGCTGAAGATATATTGTTTCTAGCAATAGTTTAAAGCATCGTATAAAGTATGAACGTGAACTGATCAAAACTACTATTTTGTTGTTACTTTGATGTTAAGGACTTTGAATGAACCCTGTAGCCTATGTTTTTTGGCGAATCCTATATACATGTTATATCTACTTATATTAGGAAGCATCTGACAAAGTTTAAACAGTTATTGTCTTTTAGTTTTATTAATACGATCAAAATAAATAAAAGGCGATACGGTACACTCCGCGTCAAAAATTTACTTAATCGGCCGCTGGCCGCTAGCTTCAGGTTGGTAGATCTGTAAGGACTATATGAGATCGGAATATCTTGCCTGCTCTGGCCTCATGTAGACTAGCTTATCGAGACCTGGAAGGGCTACGTGCCCTAGATGAAGTCGAACTACATGTCCTAGTAGTGAGTAGACTACGTGTCCTAGATGTAGGCGGTCTACCTGTCCGGTACTTGTAAGGACTACGTGTCCTAGATTTCCGGGGAATAGACCTCCGGGATGAGCAAGGACTGCGTGATCTTGACGATCGCCAACGTTCTGCAATCATCTTCTTCAATCTATGTAATCTTTCGTCAAAGAATCTTGACCTCGACCTTGAGCTATGTTTTTTCCTCTTGCTAGATCCTTTCTCCCTTTCCGAACCTTTTCGTTTTTTAGGCATGCTGTTTTCTAAAAAAAAATGTAAGTATTTAGACTAAGAATTAATTACTTACCCTAAAATTTGTTACAATTTACGTTTAAATGAAATCTCGTGGCGCGCTTGCTGCACAAAAAACTAAGAATGACGTCTATAAGGCGGGAAATGAAGGATGTCATAGATCAAAAACTTCTTCTTTAAAAATTGTGGCAGCTTGCGCACAGAGGCTAAACTAACAAGTGCGATATCTACGGACGGGGCACGAATATAATAGTGATGGCAATGTAGCGCCCACCCACTTCAAGCCCTTCTTTTATTTTTGGCAAATAGCGGTAAGGCCTTCTCCCAAAATTAACGGTTGGCACGGCTCTTAGTGGGTGACGACAGATTTCTTACTGTGGGCTCGGGGAGAATCTGTGTTCATAGCTAAATACTTTTCACCTGATGGGTTGCAAGATAAAGGCGAAAGGGAGTCTTTGTTGTTGTTATATTTTATTTAGTATAAAATTCTTTTATATTCCCATCTGTCGTGAAAGTAAACAAAATTTGCGACTTAGCAAACACTTTATTTTAGACAACACTTTTTCATCCAGATGTATGTTAAATACGTTATATTCAGTTATATTTGCTTACTACAACTTGTTATGCTAACTTTTAACTATATCTTCATAAGTTTTATAAATTCAAACACTTAAAAACCCTTATTACATGGAGCCACCCAAAAATTCACAATGTTACACTTTTAAGATTATGATTATGACCCAATCACACTTCATAACAATATTAACTCTTGTCACACGTTCTTCTAACAAAATTTTTATTACTTATTCTACCTTCAAGTCACTTACTAATTTCACTTGTTTTCCAAATTTATCGCACAACCTTATGACTCCGGACTAATTTATTTTTTACTGACTTCCGCGTGAATCTCCGTTTAAAACTCACTACCAAGTTTTCAAACGAACAAACTTTTTGGCTAAGACTTGACCACTTTTCACCGACTTTTCTGCAGATATGTTAACCGGGTAAATTTCGAATAAGACTGTATACTTTTTCGCGACTTTTCTGCAGAGATGTTAACCGTGTGAATCTTTGGAGATGACTGACTTTCGTTAGAAAATCCTGCTGCTTAAATACAGCAAAAACCCATTAATCTTGTCGAATGGTCACCCATTCCACGAAAATTAATGTATTCATTTATTACCCTATAAATTTTCTTTCCCCTAACATAACTTTTCTGACTAATCAAATATCTAATGTAAAGAAAGGAAATTATTTATTTCTGGTCAAAAAGCGTGAATCAGCTGATTTATTTCCTTCTAAGACGTTTTTATGACCTTTTAAATATAACTTCCCTTATGTGTCATTTTTTTTATTACTTATCATAGACAAGGGAGATGCGCTTATGGTAGAGATAGATAGGCAACTTAACATACTATATTGGTTCCCTTATAGCGCCATTCGTGTCTGGTTGAAGAACTAAATGTAGCACTGTTGACGAGGGGCGGGGGGTCGGGGCCACACACGAAAATTTAAATTTTACAACTTTGAATTCAAGTTTTCGCGCTTCTTGATAAAAAAGTTAGAAGCGCGAACCTTTTAAATTCAAGTCAGTATATTCTGGGAGATAAAAAGGAAGTTGTAACAACGTTTCCGACATGGCGACAAGCTTTATTAATATTAGATATTTACATAATTTAATATAATAACAAGGCAAATTTTACCTAGGATTGTGCTGTAAAGAATTAACATAGTAACAGCGTTCAGCTTTAAATAGGATCCTCTTCTGCCATGCTCAATTATTTCGTCATGTCCAAAATGTGTGTGTGACAAACAAATAAGTTTTTTGAATGCGAATCTTGTCTTTGCCACAGAGTAATGGATTTTGAATAGCATTTACCCAAAGTTTATGCATCTAAAAATACACGGAAAATATCGTAAACTGTCATAACTCTAAGAAAATCAGTATATAAGTAATGTTTATGATTATTCAGGATCAAACGGTGTCCTCCATACATTTCTTTTAGACAGCAACAACATTTTGTATACAGTTAAGGCACAAGGTGCTTTTTTGGCTCTTTACGATACACCCTTTTTATTACTTCGCTAAAACAACAAAAAACTTACCGGGTCGCTTTTTGGAAACCTGTGCGTTTTCACTCGTTTCCCGCTTTGTACTTTACATCCGAGAACGCAACAATAAATCACCATTTTAGCAGAATTAACTTAATAAACTTATACGTCGCGCCCCTTCGTTTAAAAATTTAATTTTAAAATGTCAATGTCGCTTGGGTCCGACTCCGGAAGATATTTTTATCATGGATCTGCGCATAAGTCATATTTTTATCTTTATCGCACCTTAGCTGGTACGGTTGAATTCAGAGAGAGAAAGATAGAGAACGTTCCCCAGGCTCATACTAAAATACATTTTTTGCCGCTACCAACGTTAGGATATGAACAACCTTATAAAACAAAATCCCTACAATAGCGCCATCATCGTCTGGTTGAAGAACTAAACGAACGGGGAACGATCTTCACCATTTAAGTTATCCTAGCCTGTTACTCATAAAAACGTCACATAAAACAATGCAATTAAATTATTCTCCCCTTCAGCATATTTCTGACTAATTTATTACCTAGCGGACGTTTTACGACTTCTCCAGGTGGGCGACCTAAATGACTAATATACGCTCGGCTATTTTGGGGATGTGTTATTGCACGTGCTTTCGCCCTTCATCCCTTCCAGGGTTTCTGGCGTTTTGCCATGAACAAGAAAAGACGGGGCTTGATTGACCCGTGTCTCGAGAATAATTTAGTTTCTGTTTTGCGCCCTGACTTGATCAGTCGACATCATGTGTAAAATTAAGATGTGTTTATTTTCAATGGGGTGCCGAGACTTAGAGAAAAAAATTCAAAGAATTCTGTGAGTTTATTTAATTCTTGTGTTGATTTTTAATTATTTATTATTTTCCTCATTTATTCTTAATAAAATTCCAAGTATTCCTTCCGTTTAACTCTCTTTTCTTTTTGAAATTTTAATTTATTTATTTTATTTCTGTTTGAAATTTTATTTACTGCATTTATCCACTCTTTTAAATTATTACTGACCACGCGCGAGTTATTTTTCATAAGAAAATAAATTCTTATTTATTTACCCAATGAAATTTTTAATAAAAAAAAATTCTTGTTTAATTCTGACCAGGTCACCACAGCAAAAATCCGCAATGAGTGTGTTAAGTGCTAACCTTTATTGTTCTGTGATTAAGTGTTGGTGTAAACCAAAGAGGGTGTAAACCACAAATCACCGAAATAAATTTAGATACGTAAGCCGGGCGTTCCCGCCAAACATTATTATTTTGTTTGGATCGCATTTCGTAGATGGCGCCGGTAGTGGCATCCCCAAATTTGGTTTGGTTAAGTTCGTATAGAGGGAACCACGTTCATTTGCGATTTGCGATCGAGAAGAGGCACCCGCCCAGATTTCGTTGTTGTCAAAAATTTGAAGTGTAGGTATTGTCAATTTTCTAATCCCGATTTTCTTTTAAGTTGTGTTGAATTTTCATGCCGTTTGTAATCGTTCGGTCTCTGTGTGTACTATTAGCGTGTTTTTTGATAGTTCTTTTGACTTTTTGTTTAGTTTTAGTGTGTTTTCGGTTTGTTAAGTTAAAGTTCGCGTATTTATTTCCGTTATGGAAGACTACGCACCTCCGTTAAAACCTAAAAAATGTTGTGTTCCAAACTGTTTAAATAAACATGGCATGCGATACCGATTGCCAAAAAGAGATCCGTTAGTTTTTGATCCCAAAAATAATGTTTTATTACCTATTTCGCTTTATTTTAGTCAGCTGTATTTTTTTAAATAGGTATTGCTTGGTTTAAATACTTCCTTTTTTGCTGCTTTCTACTTGAGCTCTTAGATATACGTTATTTGTTACTTTACCAACAAGGTATTTACTCTAAACTGAAAAACAAGAGTTACAAATAACGTGTATTTCTGAACTAAAAATAAAAGCAGAAAAAAATTAATATTTAAACCAAGGAATATTTTAAACTTTAAGGCGGAACAATATCTACCGATAAAACAGATTTCTTCAAAACCTGGTGAAACAGTTTTCTTTCTTTTTACCAATAGTTGCCAAACAGATTTCTTTTTTCTCGCGTGGTTCGGATCGCAAATACTAGGACATTAGCGCCAATTAGTTTTTGACAGTTCTAAGAGTCCAGTTGCGTATCTAAATTTATTTCGGTAATTTGTGGTGTAAACTGTAAAGGAACCTTTATTGTTCTATGCTGTAAAGTAAATTTTTAAGTTCTGCTGTACTGTAACGTGTTTTGACAAACAACTGATTGACTTATTCTGTATTTTTTAATTAATTTTTCTTTTTCCGAGTTGCATCATTTCGATTTCTTTTATCAATTTTTACAAACATCAAAAATGCCCTTTTTCAGAGCCAAAAACCACACTCTGCCGAGATCACGAGTTTTAGAAAATTTAACCAAAAAGAATGGGTTGAGGCATACTATATTCAATACTGTAGGTGATAAATACATTGGTGAATGGAGAAATAATGAAAAAAGTGGTATGTATGGTAGCAAAATAATAGCTAAAGTATTATGCACAAGGTAGTTGCCAGTTTACGCGGAACTTTAGTGCCATTAGCTTTGGCGGCTAATGAATATCAGGGCAGGGTCGTCTTTACGGTTTATGGTGGGTTCATAAGATTAACAGCCTTACATTTAAGTTAAGAGCGTAAGGCTTAGAAAAGATAAATGAATTGATAAGCATACTTAAGTATGTTAGTTTAGAAACTACACTGAGAACTACACTCTAACATTTAACATAAAACCAACAGGAACAAAAGATAACCAAAACTTTGTAAGCTTTTTGGAAGGCGTTGAGGTGGATTCATGCAAACCAATTATGAAAAAGTTCTATTAAATTACCTAAGGGTTAACATAAATACCTAAATCAATTAAATATTTATTGTTAGAAAAAATTTAAAGTGGAATATTGACAAGGTCATAATATACCTCTTAATAAAGTAAAGTAGAAAATTCAGTAGCAAAAGATACATAAACAGATAACTAAATCAACAAAGCCAATAAATTCAAGATGTATAGGTAGGTACTGATTATAATAATGAAGTAGGTATGTAGGTACCTACAGTAAAAATTTTAAAATAAAAAACTAATTTATTTAGGTACTTCATCGCACACTGGCTACTACATCAAAATGTTCATATCAATCAATCAATTAAGTCCTGAACGAATACAAAATAAAATATTAAATCAATGCTTTGAGAGCCCAAGGGCATAGGACATGCCAGTATAGGTACCTATGTACTTAGAATAATATAAAGCAATAATATGTAGTTTAAAATTTTTTAAATAAATAAGACAAATCTCGAGACAAATAGATCACAATGAGTAGACTAAAATTCAAACTAGAATGATACAGAGCGTCACCCGCTTACGTCATTCGATCAAGCGTGTGACGCTCCCGTACCATTCTAGTTTGAATTTTAGTCTATCTACAATGAATATAACCAAAAAGAAAAAATACTAACAACTATATAGGTACTAAGTAGCGATCAGCGACAAGCCTTAATGATACTCGAGGAAGCAACATTTCAGTTTTGCTTCTGGATATATTATAAGCAGTGTCGTCAATAAAATCATTTATAGTGTAATATGCTTGGTAATACGCCTTTTCAATAAGTATCGACTTCAATTTCCTTTTAAACAGTTAGCTGTCAATTCCTTAATTTCACCTCAAATTTTATTGTACATTTTTCTTATTAAATTCTACATTTTTTTTACTGAAGCTCAAATCACATTTTGTGTTTCTCAAGCTTGCTCTAATTCTTGTGTTGTGTTGTTGTCTCCTGTTATATTCAGTGAAAAGGTCTGGATTCTCCTTCATGAAAACCAAAATATTTATAAGTATTATGTTGATATACTCAATTGTCATAATGCAATTTTCTATAAATTTCTGATACATCATACCTACATACGTTTTTGAGTATTCTATCAATCTAAGCCACCTCCCCAAAAGATGATACCATATCTTAATTGAGAGTGCACATTTGCATGGTAGACAATTTTTGCTACATTAATGTCAATATTAATGGCTATAATGTTTACAGCATAGCAGTAGGAGAATATTAATTTAACCTGCAAATATGTTGGTTCCCATCTAGTCTATAATCAACTTGGTAATCAACTTCAATCCCCAAGAAGCAGGCTGATTTCATAGATGTAATGACATCAGCGTGACTATGAAAAACATTTGATTCCTGCATACTTATGATATTAAAATTTAATAAGTTTAGTTTTGTCAATATTTTGTAGTAGGTGGTGTGACATGAACCAATTTTTAAGTAAGAATAGGCTATTGAAAATTGTTTTGGATATATCGAGGGATATACTCGTATATATTATATGTGCTGCTATTGAGTGTGTAACTAATGGTAGAAGAATTGTTACTCTATCTGTATTTATACAGACCGCCCTCTGGTAGTAAATAACTCTTTTATGATAAGCTGAAAAATATATGTTATGTAGGGTTGATAATAACTCATTAGAATTTATTGCAGGGGACTTTAATATTGAGATGCTGCATGAATGGCAATGTAAACAAAACTTTAAATTTTTTTATAATATCGACAGAGGTACTGTTTTTCAGACCACTAGAATATAACATATATAACAGTTTGACTAACCTGGGGGGCAATTAGCAGACCGACATTGTCGAAACACATATACATATATCTGATGACATGGCTAAAATAATAATATTTTTTGAGATGAACCAAACCAACAAAAGCTACATCTGCCAGTCTCCATCGACGTTTCAGGGTCAAGGTGACTCTCCAGTGTTGCTTCCTTTCGTCGGATTCTATAACCTCACTGACGAGCCGTTATACGGCGAAACGCGTCTGGGGATGAATCCGACGAAAGGAAGCAACCTTTAAATTGTACAATTGTTGGTACTAGGCCCGTTAACCGAGCTGGCTCTTAAGGCTGCGCACCTGGCGGCGACTCCTGCAATAATGACCTCTTTGCAGGAGTTTCCTTCTCTGTTTCTGACTGATTCTTGTCGGACGGGCCAGGTGATGCATTTGATTGCCAAGAGGTTTGGCTCGAAAGCTACATCTGCCAATCTTCATGTACAGAATGCATGCCCACATGCCGTTACGTACTGCACCTTATTTAAATAGCAAACATTACACCTTACCCCTGGCTCCATTTAGTCTGTAACGAATTTGGAGTCTGTAACGAATTCTGCTGCAGAAATTCTTGGCTCCCAACCTTTCTAACTGACTTTTGAGTTTTTGACAAAATATTACAGACAAATTAGCTTCATAAATTTGGTTATTAGGGCCCTAGAAAAGTACATCCCATCATGTTAGTTCTATTTAAATGCTGTGCTTCATGTGCTGGTGTTACTGAGCAGCTACTACATTCTAGTATTCAACAACGTTTTCTTATTCTGAAATTTTATCCATTACCTAGCTGATCAAACAATCTTCCTATCATTTCTGGAATCCGGGAAGACCTATGTTCAGGAAGTGAAGAAGGGGTCTTGGAGGGTGTATAGGTAAAGGTGGTTGAAGATTTGAGATTGGTGATCAACAGGAATGTTGGGTGGTGATGAAGCTGATCTTGCTGCAATGACGAGAGGCTCTGTTTGGAAATAAAAGAAAAAAGGCTGGTGGTTCATTTGGAATAAGCTGAGGAGGGATTTGGGATAAAAGTCGTGGACCATCAGGTACAGGAGCTTGAGGAGGGTGCGAATGAGGTATAGCTAAAGCAGTTTGCTGAAAAGAAGTCAGAGGTGATGGCTCATTAGGAATTGGAGGAGGGATTTGAGACAAAAATGTTTCGATAGGGGGGAGGCGCTGTAATAAAGGGATATTAGGGTGAAGTAGAAATAAAGGTAATTCAGGGTCTGCTTCATTTGAGATATCACGATTCCCATTGAACAGCTGATCCATGCCTGCAACAAAATGAAGAGCTTGTCTAAGGTAGTCCCAACATTAAATCGGCCGTCTTCTAGTTTATCCTATGCTTCACTGAGATGGCTACAAAATAAGACGTTTTTTACCTCAATCCTAAAAACCCGTCCTTAAAGTTCCAGCTGCGCTAACTCGATCGAAGCCGTATGTTGAATATTGGTAACAGCGTCTAAGAATGGAACACCATTAGATCCCATACGCAAGAATGTCTAATCAGGTTGCTGTTCAACCTCTTTGGGTATGATCCCATTACGTTGTTGGTTCGATGTCTTTGCCTAAAAACACTAAAATGTTGGGGCGTGACGTGACACGTTCCATTGCCTTCTCACACAATCAAGTAGTATAAATATTGCGCCAAGTTGAATAATATGATCCTAGTTAACATGTGACAACAATACTAATTTTTTAGGAAATGGTATTAATAACGTACTCAAACCACTAACTAGCCTGTAAAAAACCTGAAATGCTGGGATAACATCTTTCGCTGTACCGTAAAATGGGTCGAAATTGACTTTGTGGGGTGAAATTGATCCCTAAATAAAATTTCAATATTTTTTAAATTTGGCGCTCGTATTATTTGAAAGTAGCAAGTGTCAACCTTGTTTAATTTAGTTCAATAAACAACGAGGACGTGCTTGTGTTTTGTTCGGTCAAATATTCAAGTTTTCTTTAAAAAAAATAAATTATAAAGTGATCCTACATTTTCGTCCTTTTTGGTACATCGAGAACTTTCTAAGGTACGTTAAAAGATTTTACCTACAATATCGTTAATAGCGATGTGTGGTTATTTATTGCACGTTGCCAGTTTGACAATGTTTAAAGGGGGAAAGCGGGAAATTCAAAAAATTCCTCATGGGGTGTAATTGATCACAGATGTGTGGTGAAATAATTGATCATCGGTGTGGGGTGAATTTGATCGCCTTTTTCTTCTGTTTTAGAGATCTAACGACCATGCCTCGAACTTATAGAAAAAAGCTTGGGGCGAGAAGTTACAAAAACTACTCAGACCAGAACGTAGAACGTGCCCTTGAAAAAATTTAGGACCATGGGTGGGGCATACGAATAGCATCAAAGGAGTATAAAATTCCATATGGGACTCTCAACAATCGTTATCATGCATGGACGACGTGGTGGTAAAAATGGTGGTCAGTCTGTTTTTTTTCAAAGAAAGAAATATCCTTCATTAAGGCTATTTCCATGTGTGGGGAATGGGGATTCCCTTTGACACTGTTAGATGTTAGGCAATTTGCCAAAAACTACCTAGATTGTGCGGGTCGCACCGTAGAAAAATTTCAGAATAATTTACCAGGGAGAGATTGGGCATATTCTCTTTTGCGTAGATATAAAGGTGAAGTGTCCCATAAATTGGCAGCGAACATCAAACGATCTCGAGCCGATGTATCACGGCAAGTTGTCGTGGATTATTTCGCAAATTTGCAAACAACCCTACAAGGAATTCCGGCGTCTCATATTTTTAATTATGATAAGACGAACCTACAAGACGATCCAGGTCAAAAGAGCATGTTGTTTCGCAGGGGCACTAAATACCCCGAACGTATCGGCAACTTCACAAAAAGTGCGACGTCAATTATGATGTGTGGTTCCGCGTCGGGTGTTCTCTTGCCACCTTACGTCCTCTACAAATCAGAGAAGTTGTGGCTACAATGGACCGAGAGAGGCCCAAAGGGACCGCCGTCATGTGACGAAAGATGCTGCGCAGCAGGTTCTCGTTTCAACCGCACCCACCATGGCTGGATGGACGCTCAAACTTTTAGTGATTGGTTTGTTTCTACGTTTTTGCCACATGCTAAGAGACTGGAAGGTGGCAAGGTATTAATTGGAGACAATTTATCGTCTCATTTTACTAACGACGTAATAAGATTGTGTGCCGAAAATGATATTCCATTTGTGTGCCTACCAAGGAACTCGACACATATCACCCAACCTTTGGATGTCGGTTTTTTCCGACCTTTTAAAATTGCCTGGAGAGGCGTTCTTACCCGATGGAAAGCTGCTAATAAACTTTCGGCTTCCATAGACAAAAAAGACTTTCCATACCTGCTAAACACGACGTTGCTGGAGATGGATAAGAAAAACGCCGACGGCGCTGTAAAAAAGGACTTCAGATCCACTGGAATAGCACCATGCGATCCAGAGTCTGTGTTGCGAAAAATCCCATCAGCAAACCTCGAAGAAGAAACTGACCAAGCTGTAAATAATGTTCTGGTTGAATACTTACAACAGCAAAGATTTGCAGCCGCACCAAGCAGGCGAAATGTAAGGAGGCAGAAGCTTATAGTCGCACCTGGAAAGAGTGTGTCCGCGCCTGTCGAAGAAGACTCAGATAGCCAATCTAGTCCACCTGAATCACTAACTAACCATGATTCCGACAACGAATCAATGGAAGACATCCAGGAAGAAATATAATATCTCACGCCAAACGAAAATAACGTAGAAAAGGGGAAGTTTTTGTTGGTGAAAGTATTAGGGGGTTTAAAGAAGAAAACCATTTATAGATACGTTGCCGTTGTTTAGAATATTTCCGAAGACGAAATTGAAGTATTAGGCATGAAGTCTCTAGTTGAGAGGAAAAAGATTTTTCAAGCTGTGGAAGATGATTTATTCTCAATTGACTTTTCAGACATAATAGCTGTGCTGCCGGATTCCGAAATGAAACTGCACGACGGCCAAGAAGCATATTTTTTTAATAATATAGTGGACATTAATGAAATGTAGTTATCTATGTGTGTTTTATTTGTTCTGTTTAATCATAGTTTTGTTCTTTTAGTTTATATTTGCCAATAAATATTTACCATTTTACGAAAATCGAATTTAGAGATCGATCAATTTCACCCCTGCCATGAAATTATATTATAACTCTTTCTGGCGAAATAAAATTTCGTCGGGGTTAACTTGATCAGAGTGTGTTGTAGTGTTTGTACGTTATTTCAATGCATTTAAATACACGTGATCAATTTAACCCCACTGTAAGTATCAAATTGATCAGTTGCTATTTTCATTATAAAGGAAAAAATTTGAAATATTTTTGGATTTTATTTTATGTAAATGTTTTATATATTGTAACTACACTTGTGTAAAATTCGGTGCGATTATTGCATTTAGAATGAAAATATAGTTGAAACCAAAAAAAAATTGATCAATTTCGCCCCATTTTACGGTACCTAATAAAAACTAATCTGAATAAATTTCGTCACCACGATCTCGTTCACGAAATTTTGAAAAGTTCTGCGTAGGTACCCAAATACAGCCTCGTACAAAACCCTTGCTCGTCTCTTTATAAAAATGTGTATAATAGGAACGAAATTAGGGTTGTACGAAAAATAGCATACATAAGGTGCGAAAGTGATTTTCTCACACAAGTCAGTTTCTTCGCAAGTGAGACTGTAACGGAGGAGTGACGTTTGGAAAGACAACATTCCCACTGATCTGAATAGATATTTTTAAGAAGCCCCCCCCTTTGATTTTAAGCATTCCTTCTACTTACATGGTCCATACAAGTCACAAAAACAGTTAAAATCTGCATAGTGTGGTCGCCTTAAAAGTACCATCGATGAACGTATACTGTGATTCGGTAAAGCTCCTGATGAATTCTTCATTCCCAAAAAATGAGTGGTCCATCTTCACCAGCATTTACAGAACCTGAAAAAGACAATCCATTTGCACAATAATTGGAATATTGAAGCCACTCACCTGTTTGCAAAATTACTGGCAGATCCTCTAAATTTGCAGGTACATTTGATATTATTGCCTTCCTCCACCACGCATAGAGCCTTTTATGGAATTAAAGGATACATTAATTGCACCCTGTGTGTTTCTAAACCAAAATGTTTTAACAAGGAAAAACGCTTTTTTTAAACTATTGTGAATCAATTATTTATCTTGTAGCAGCCTGATCATAAATATGTTTTAAACTGCTTAAACTCTCTGACGCAGGCTTCTTTCAGCTACCCAAATGACCCCTTCTTTCCTGAGGTAGTGGTGACGAATAGTGGATTGCAAACTCCTGGTGTAATTTTCGCCAATGCCGTACATCTAAATCTTCCGTCATTTCTACAAGCAAAATATCTAAGAAAACACAAGCCAGAAATAGCTATAGATATCCAGAACAACATAACTCATTCAACAAGGTATTAACATTTTAACAAGTTAATGTTAAATAAATTCGATATTTATTTTACCTTGTCGCATTCATAGACCAACCTACCAAGACATCATCTTACGGGTAATTTTACCGCTCTAAATAGGCAATTAGGGTGCATGCGCTAGGGCAGAAACCTCGAAAATTAAATTATTTTCCATTCATAAGAAATAGTTAGAGCCGCGGTGACAAAAATGCCTTGAAACTCCCAAACGGATTAAAAGCACGTTTTTGTATAGTTCAAGTGTCGTTCTCGAAATCCGTGTTGTCGAGTAGGGGTCTGGCGCTCGGCGGTGGGCGGCTATAATATTTTTTTCAAATTTTGACCAACAGTTTAAAAAAACATTTCCCAAACGGATGAAAATTACTGGAGGGCATCAAGGCAAACCCCAATTACCGGCAAAATATTTTCATCCGATTTGATCCTTGCCGTAACCTCCAGTACAATTAAATGGACCCAAACTCCGAAATTAAAAAAAAAATCAGCCGCATGCATGCAACCGGACTGAAATGAATCGTTATTATTTATGTTATTAAAAAACAAAGTTTTCATCCAAAATGAGCCTGGCTAAACTATGCCAAATAACAAAAAACCTCGCCAGCACGCGTGATTTTGATCCCGGAGTTCTTCGTAAATTTTCTGCGAGATTTAGATGGAAGTTTCGTAAACTTATTTGTCTCTGGTTTAAAAATATAAAAAAAAAATGATATGCTCCCGAGAGGCGGTAAAATGTTAAGTGACTATTCAATGGTAAGTAAAAATTTTTTTAGATTTTGTAATTGAAAGCACGAAAACGTACACATATTTTCGTGAAAATTGGCTTCCATCACTGATTAGAAAGTTATGGGCGGTTTTTGATTTTGCAGATCGAATAATTTTTTTAACCTATTTCCATAATATGAGTGTACTAACATTGCCCACTAGTAAGCATACAGTAATCACATCAGGCTGCCAGAGGAAGCTTCTGAACCAGTTTGGTGATAAATAAATCAACTCTCCTTCTGACAGCCGACAAACGTCCTGCGCGCATGTATGTCGGCTGCCAGGAGTAGAGTTTTGATTCATTAATCGCCAAATTGGGAGAAAACCTTCCTCTAACATCCCGAAATATTTGTATATACTTTGGTAGCAATCGGAGCAATAGGAAAAACTGGATGCGCTTGGATGTAAGCGCGACGAGAGCTGAAATTTCAATGAACCTGCAGCCAGAAGCAGAGTTTTCATCGGAATGGCACCAAACAGGCTCATAACCTTTTTCTGGCATCCAGAAGCAAGATTCTCAAGATTGGTGCCAGTTGGAGCAACCAGTTTTCAGTAAGGATCTTTTTTTTCATCGATTTATGATCGATCAGTTGTGCGCTGAGTAGCGCGTTTTGCGGCTGCCGATTTCACAGTTTCCATCGGAATGGCACCAAACTGGATCAGAACCTTCCTCTGATATCCGAAAATATGTGGCTATACAGTGTGGCCCAAATTGGGCCTACATGTATGGGGATCTTGAAAACTATAGAAGATAGAGAAACGGTTAAATGGGGAAAGTTTTTGACAATTATATTTCTAACTGAAAACCGTTTAGTACGCGGCCCTATCTTTTTTGGTTTTTGAAATATGTTGAAAAAACCAAAAAGATGTATTTTCGAAAATATGCTGTAGATTTCTTATTATTCACTATTTTGGCAATATGTAAAAACATTTTTAAAGCAACTTTTTTAGTAGATTTCAGTTCTGCAATTTAATTTTGAACACGACGTTTCAGTTATTTTATACCATCATCAGGTTCATTTTTTCTTATGGGCGCCATATTGTATTTTATACTTAAAAGGTAGCTTATGACGTCCGCTTTTCAACGATGTATTATTTGTTGGAAAATAAATGAAATTGACTTGAAAAATAAAGAAAATTAATTTTCGCAACACGTCAAATTTGACAACTGCACTATAACTCCCTAAATTGAATACCAATTAAAAGGTTTACATTTTGTAGTATTCACAAAACACTGCTTGCATTGTTTCAATCAACAATATTACAATAACCTATGAATCAAAAATAAAATCCAGTAGCCTATGACCAACCACTACCGTTTGAAAATGAAACAAAAATATTACTTGTCAGAACGAGTAAAAGTATAATAGTTTTTATTATTATTATCTAATAATAACGATTTATTTGTGTATTCTGAATTTAAAAGAAAATGGCATTGCGTTTTTCTCACGAAGAAAAATTTGATTTGCTAGAATGTTACATTCATTGCAACAGAAATGCAAACCTTGCATTAGAAAGGTATTTTGAAAATTTTCCTGAAAGACCGCAGCCAAGTGTCAGACTTTTTCCAAAAATTGTTATGAATCTGAGAAACCATGGAAGTTTTGAAAAACCGCGGCCCAAGAGTTACGAAAAAGCAGGTAATAACGAGCGTGACAAAAATGTCAGAGCCGATTTTAATGCCGCTCCGACATCATCTACACGAGCGTCGGCAAGAGACTTACCAACCCCGCGAAGTACCATACAAAGAGTCCTTAAGGAAAATAAATATCGACCATACAAGCCAACTATAGTTCAGGGTTTACGAGAAACGGATTATCCAAGAAGAATGCAGTTTTCAAATTGGTATGTGAATCAATGCGAACAAAATCATGATTTCAGTCGTCTTGCAATTTGGACCGATGAATCACATTTTACCAACTGCGGGGTATTTAATAGACATAACCATCATTTTTGGGCAACAGAAAACCCTCACCAATTGGCTCAACGAAGACTGCAAACCCGATTTGGTTTTAATGTATGGTGTGGTATGTATGGTAAGTAATGTCACCTAGCTTGCTAAATACATAGCAGGTATTAAGTAACCCAGCTTTACTTTTCTCCTTACATTTTAGACAACAGACTTATAGGACCATTCTTTTATAATCATACGTTGAATGGCCAAAGATACTTGGAGCTGTTAGAAGATCAAATATTACCGGCAATTAGAGCAAGAGTTCCTCAAGATCAATTGAATAATATTTGGTTTCAACAAGACGGTTGTCCCGCACATAATGTTCGGGAAGTTCAAACTCTCTTAAGACAGATATTTGATGACAAATTAATTTCAAACGGCGGACCAGTTAATTGGCCTGCTAGATCCCCTGATATAACTCCTCTCGATTTTTATTTATGGGGTTATGTAAAAAATGAAGTATATGAGTTTGAACCCCCGGAATCTGTACAAGAATTAGAAGAGAGAGTGAGGAATGTGTTTACGAGCATAAATGGCAACACGCTTCGCAGGGTCATCAATACTGTGTTAAAAAAGTGTCAAAAATGTATTAATAAAAACGGCCAACATTTCGAATAAGTATAGTAAGTTAGATATTTTTTCTTATTTTCTTTTCAAAACAATAATTATCATTGCGTTTTTAGTTTTCTTTATTTGAAATGTTAATATGAGATTTTTAACCATAAGGAAAAAATAAAATAATGTATTATAATATTATGATATTTTAAACAAATTTAACCCTGCCTAAGGTGTTCTTCTCAAATTTGACGTGTTGCGAAAATTAATTTTCTTTATTTTTCAAGTCAATTTCATTTATTTTCCAACAAATAATACATCGTTGAAAAGCGGACGTCATAAGCTACCTTTTAAGTATAAAATACAATATGGCGCCCATAAGAAAAAATGAACCTGATGATGGTATAAAATAACTGAAACGTCGTGTTCAAAATTAAATTGCAGAACTGAAATCTACTTAAAAAGTTGCTTTTAAAATGTTTTTACAGATTGCCAAAATAGTGAATAATAAGAAATCTACAGCATATTTTCGAAAATACATCTTTTTGGTTTTTTCAACATATTTCAAAAACCAAAAAAGATAGGGCCGCGTACTAAACGGTTTTCAGTTAGAAATATAATTGTCAAAAACTTTCCCCATTTAACCGTTTCTCTATCTTCTATAGTTTCCAAGATCCCCATACATGTAGGCCCAATTTGGGCCACACTGTATATATACTTTGGTATCAATCGGAGCAACCGGAAAAACGAGACGCTTGGACGATAGCTGAAATTCCAATGATCCTGCTGTCAGAAGCAGATTTTTGCTTGGGGAGTCACCAGGATGGGAAAGAACCGTCTTCTAATATTAATCTAGTCAAAATCCGAATCTCTAACACAAAATATAAGGCGACTATAATAACCAAATTTCATCCACGAGCAAAGCGAGTCAAACCCTACTAAAGATATACTAGCTAAAATGTGGATGAAGTATGCGCTTGTCGCGTTCATACGGTCTAAAAGTCAGAGTTTTCACTTCATAATCGTCAAATCAGAGGAAAATATTCTCATCAATGTTTAGGACAATAATATACAATTTGATTGTAATCGGCCTTTCTACTTTAAAGATTGAACATTCGGATCCTGGAGTTTCCGGTGATAATGAATATATCGGAGCATGTTCTGGAAGATCTGGTCTTGGCCGCAATAAATTTGGATGAAAATAATTTTTCGATGTTCTGTAGGTGTCAAAGAACCTGTGTGCAAATTTTCATCCATGTGGGAATTACTTTATCAAATCTTGCCCATTTAAATTTTGAAAAACTGTTATGAAGCGATGGCGACACATGGAGCAAAAAAATTTTTTTTTACATATTCTCAGACACGAACTCTAGCTCCCTGCCAAATTTCAAGTTTAAATAATCAAATTTTTTTCCCCCTCTTTTTTCCATTTTTTTTTGAGCTCCTGGAAGAGCTTTTTGCAAAGATCAAATCGGATAAAAATATTTTTCCGGTAATTGTGGGGTTGCCTAGATGCCCTCCAGTAATTTTCATCCGTTTGGGAAATGTTTTTTTAAACCGCTGGTCAAAATTTGGAAAAAATATTATAGCCGCTCACCGCCGAGCGCCAGACCCCTACTCGACCTATTTCGAGAACGACACTCGAACTATACAAAAACGTGCTTTTCATCCGTTTGGGAGTTCCAAGGTATTTTTGTCACCGCAGCTCTAACTAAAACGAGCCATCTCGTCCAACGACTTAACAAAGCTCGTCAGACAACCTTACCAAAGCTCTGCCGTTTGGGTGGGACACGGGGAATTTAGGAAGAAGTTGGATGTTGCCGCATTGTGCAAGTTGCCTAAAATAAATAGGAATAGATGATGAAATTCTGATAATTTTATTATATTAGTTTAATTAAGTCATGTTTTTTTCCGTTCTTATTTGGTTATTATATTATGTATCTACATACTATTATTTATTTTATAACTTGATATGCTACCATCAGCTACAACCAAATATGTTACATTATCAGGTATTTTTATCTTTTAGTCACGTAACAAAAGTTTTGTTGTAGGGGAAAGTACCCTAATATCGCACGGTTCCCCAATACCGTGGGATTTTTGAAAAACTAAATCATTTTATAGGTAGAAATCTATATTGCGACTAAGGAAAATGCTCACCGAATGCCATGCATTAGGTTCAGTGTCATTAAAAGCTAATAGATGGCGGCAGTGCGTCGTTTGTTATTCAAGCCGATTATGAGTTTTTATTTTACTCTAATAATAAGTGTTCTTTTTTTTTTGCAAAACCGGTAAGTAAAATGTGTTAACCCCTATATATTATGGTTAATTGGGTATGTTTTGCCTATTATAATAATACAATTGTGGTGAAAACTAATTCTGACAATTTTTCTTGTTTAGTTAACCTCATATTATGTGCTATGTGCCCTAATATCGCGCTGTGCGATATTTGGAACCTTAAATATACAATTTAGTTTATTGTTCCTAATTTGTTCCAGATAAAATGGTATCACAAAATAAACGAAAAAAATGGAATAAACAGTCAATGCTGGCAGCAGTTAACGCCGTAAGATGTAAGGAAATGGGATACCAAGAGGCATGTGTGCAAATTAAAGTTCCCAAAAGTACATTAAGGGATTACGTCAAAAATGTTGATATAAATCCAGAAGAGCTGGTTAATGTTAAACTAGGTCGAAAGACGGTACTGCCGGATGAGCTAGAAACTGAGTTAGTAAACTACTCTTTGGAAATGGATAAAAAATTTTATGGTTTGACTTCCTCGGACATCAGAAGAGTGGCTGATCAGCTCGCTATAAAAAACGGGCTACCTCATCCATTTTCCCGTGAAAAGGGAGCCGCTGGAAAAAAATGGCTGCGTAGGTTTTTGCGTCGTCACCCAAATTTAACTTTTAGAAAACCTCAAGGGAGTTCATCTGCAAGTGTAAAGGGTTTTACTCCAGAAAACGTAAAATTATTTTTTGACATTTTCGAACCCGCATGGCAGAAAATTCATAATGATCCGTCCCGAGTCTACAACGTGGATGAAACGGGAATAAGTACAGTACAATCCAAATATTCCAGGGTAATTTCTTTAAAGGGCAAGCGTCAGGTTGGTGCAATAACGGCAGCAGAGAGGGGTTCTCTAGTTACCATGGTGACATGCATGAATGCTGCAGGTAGATTCGTGCCACCGATGTTAGTATTTCCAAGAAAGAATATGAAACTTTAGCTTCTTAATGGTGCACCACCGGGTACAATAGCAGGATGTCATCCTTCGGGGTGGATTCAACAAAATTTGTTTACACAATGGTTTCAACATTTTATTAAACATACAAAACCATCTGTTAATGACCCACTAATACTTGTTTTAGATAGGCACTATTCCCATACTCGCAATCTGGACCTAATTAATCTTGCTAAGGAACATGGTGTAATAATTATTAGTCTTCCTCCTCATTTATGGGTCCTTTTAAAACATATTATTCCCAAGAAATTGAAAATTGGCCTAAGGATCATTTCAATCGAACCATTTCCATCTATCAGATTGGTAAACTATTGGGGAGAGCTTACCAGAAAACTGCCACAGGCGAAGTGTCTGCCAACGGATTTAGGAAGAGTGGCATTTGTCCTTGTAATAGACACATTTTTCAAGATTACGAGTTTGCCATTCATAGAAAACGAGAAAAGACACCTCCATTAGAAAACAACAATATTGCGTATGGAAACATTACTCCACCACCTAAAGGTCACATAGGTCCTGAAGAAATTACTCCTTTACCATCTTGCAGTGGAATTGGAAAGACCGCCTCAAATAAGTCTCGAAAAGGATCGGCAAAATTATTAATAACAGGAACTCCCTATAAGGAAGAATTAGAAAAAAGTGTAACAGAAATAGATAAAAAGAAGTCAGTAAAAAGGAATATATCTTTAGCGGAAAAGAAATTGACTACAAAAGCGAAAAATATTATAAAAAAAATAAAAAGAAAATAGAAGAAGATAGTGGCAGCGAATTGGATGTAGACATAGAACTAGACAATGACTCTGATATGGACTGCAGTTTTGGGAATGATGATGAAGATGCAGAATGTATGTTTTGCTTGTAACAGTACTCAGATGATACAAGAGGGGAGAAATAGATAAAATGTTACCAGTGCCATAAATGGGCACACGAAGACTGCGCAAATTCTGACAAGAAAAAAAATTTTGTTTGCGATTTCTGCTTATCAGGATAAAGTTGCCTAATATCGTTTTCCTTATAGATGCCTAAATATCGCATATGCGATATTAGGCTACCGTATTAGTTTTAGTCAAAAATGTTTTAAATTGTTATTTTTTAAGTTTATAAGAAACTATTTAAAAAATATAATTCTTTCAGTTATATATTGCCTTAGTAATAACAATATTATTTTGTTATATTATTTAAAGTAAAACACTTTTTTACTTCAATTTCCACTTTATTTGACAATACGACATGTTTCACTGCACTGCAGCTTCGTCAGGTAATGTAAAATTAATTTTAAGTTTACGCTTTTTAAGTGCATGGCTAATGACAGTGCCAGTTAGGTATTGTAAAAGATGAGGGTTTTTTCCGATAATTAGTATATTCTACAATCTAATTTAAATATCAAAAAAAATTGGTCCTAATATATGGAAAAGGTTGGTATTTTCCTAACTTAATTAATTTTATAAAAGGGGGTGCGTTATTTACAAATTTAATGTGTCTTGCTTGAAGTTTTATTGTCCTATTGTGAGAAGAATATTAAAATAAGTTTAGTAAAGGTGAATTGTTTAGGTCTAGTTGATTATTTAATAACATATTTGTATTTTTAAGCTTGTTTATTTCTAATGATTCGAGGTGATTTAGTTTTGATCCTTTGTTTTCTAGATGTAGTATTTTAAAGTCTTCATTAAATGAGTGTTTTGTTTCTATAAGATGATTCGCGTAGTTTGAATCATTTTTGCTATTAATAAAACTATTAAAATGTTCTTTGATTCTTTTCGAGAAACTTCTACCTGTTTGACCTATAAAGGTTTTTGAACAATCTCCGTAATTTAATTTGTATACTCCCGATTTTTCATCTTTGTTGGTTTTAGTTTTACAGTTTTTTATTAGTTTTCCTATGGTATTTTGAGTTTTGAAATCTGTGTTTATATTAAGTTTTTATTTACTAATTTTTGTGCTTATGTTTCCTATGTATGTGATTATCCTGTATGAAGTTGGTTTTTCTTTTGGATATACCATTGCTATAGCTTTTTTGTAAATTTTTTGTTTTAATATTTTATCTATAATTTCTGATTGGTACCCGTTATTTGTTGCAATTTGTTTAATTAAGTCTAGTTCTTTTTGAAAATCTGTTGGTTGAAGGGGGATTGAGATTAGTCTATGGACCATGCTGTAAAAAGCAGCCATTTTATGTTGGATAGGATGGCAAGATGAGTTGTGTATTGTTGTGTCTGTGTGTGTTGGTTTATGAAAGATTGAGAAATTATGTTTGTTATTTACTTTCTTTATAGATAGATCTAAGAAATTGATGAAATTGTCTATTTCTCTTTCTATGGTAAATTTAATGTTTGGGTGAAGAGTATTGATGAATTCTATAAACTGATTATAAACAATATTATTAATACCCTAATTTGGTAATATCAAACTATTTTTTTTATGTCAGATATCAGCTTCAGAAAAAAAGTGTGCGATATTGGGGCACTTTCCTCTATGCGTCCCATCCAGTTTTCAATGTTCTGTAATTTTTTAAATAGAACTATAAATATTTCAAGACAAGACGTACCTATTCATTGATAATAGTAGTAATAGTACAAATTTTGTACATGCAAACTATTTACCTACTTTAAAAATAAACCATTGTCATCTAGATGATCAGCAGGAATAGTTTTTTACAGTAGAAGATGGTGATTATAAGTATAGTAAATGCAACATATTTACAAAAAATAGTGAAACATCAAAATAAGATTATATACAATATCGAACTACAAAATAGCCAAGATCATATTAAACCACCATAATAGTACGTCTTTTTTTAGGTACAATGACATTTTTTTAAGTGTCTCACTCGATTGGAGATTTTCCTGCTGACTATATTAAAAAACAAATTACACATTTCTTTATAATTTTTCGCAAGGAAGCCAAATTTGATGTCAAAAAATATATAGGTTTACAAATTTGAAAGATACGACTCTATATTGGATTTTTTAAATGAAAGCCCTTATCCATTGTTGAGTTTTAATTTTGTTAGCCCTCATTTTATTATTAATTTTAATGATAAACACACGAAGATTTTAGAACAAGTTTTTATTCTTCCAATACATTCTAACTACTTCAACTTAAAACTTAAAAACAACTACTCGTCATATTTAACATTCCACTCTTGTCGCCATCTAGTGAGCAGATCATCAAATATTCAATACGTAATTGAATACTAAAATTCTAAAAGCTAGAAACCTTACTTTAAAATTTCTTGTGTATTGATTATTTTTAACACCTTCTCCAAATTTTAAAATTAGGTTCACCAAACATGATTTTAACACTTAAACTAATTTTTTAATAATTCTTCTTTAAACTTTTTAAACTTTACATTTCCAAGTGGCTTTGTAAGAATGTCCGCTACTTGATTTTCTGTTGGACAATACTTTATATTAATTAGTCCTTCGCGAACTTTTTCATTTAAGTTATTTTTGTCAATATTTTTGAGGTTGATTTCTTGTGATACCATTGGTGTCGTTACTGATTTTGCATTTTTCATTCCAAATTTTTCCAATGTCATTTCTACATAATTCTTTTGACTTACAAAGATCTTGTCTGGTTGTTTTTCAATTTTCATTCCTAAAAATATGTCTGGATTTTCTTCAACTGTCACTTCAAATTCATTTTTAAGCTTGTGAATCAAATTTTTCACTTCTTCTTTACTGTTGCTTATTATTAAGCCATCATCAACGTAAATTGCAAGATGAAGTGTTTTATTTTGATTTGTAAACATACATTGATCACTTTTTAGTGAAAATAAACCATTTTGAATTGAGCTAGAGTTCACTACTGGGCTGAATGTCTCCGAGTAATCGATTCCGCTCTGCTGTTGGCATCCTCTTATAACTAACCGAGCTTTATATTTTCCACTATCTTTTACTTTAAACACCCACTTGCTAGTTAAAACCTTCTTATCTTTAGCTTCAATTTTATCAACAAATTTCCATGTTTGATTTTTATCTAATGATTCTTTTTCTTCTTGTACAGCTGTTATCCACTTGTATTTTTCTTGTCCATTTATAGCCTCCTGATATGTCAACAAAACTTCTTCATCTGTCAAATTTGGGTTTGAGTCATAATCGAGGTCATAATCGTTTAGTCTAGCAGGTCTCTTTACTTCTCTTCCACTTCTGGTTTGTAAGACTCCTTCTTCAGGGCCTTCTCCTAATTCATGAGCATTTTCTTTGTATTCTTCATCATCAATGTCACTTTCGATTATTTCTATTATTTCAGATTCTTGCATGGTTTCTTTGCTATTTTATTTATCATTTAAATGGATTTTAGCTGTGGGATTCTTATCGATTTTTTTACTTAATGGTTCTGCAAAAATTACATCTCTTGACACTATGATTTTTTGTTTTTCTTCACAAAATAGTCTATATCCATTTAATCCATAACCAACAAAAATATATTTCTTACTTCTTACATCTAATTTTTTTAAATATCCCAGTTGTTTTGCATATGCCACACTACCAAACACCTGCATTCTTGACAAATCTGGTTTCTCATTAGTCCACATCTCTATTGGCGTTTTATCTGATGGTAATGCTTCAGTTGGGCTACGATTCATGATATATGTTCCCACTCTTGCGGCCTCACCCCAGAACTTTTTGTCTAAATTACTGTCAAACAGTAAGGCTCGTACTTTCTCTAATAAGGTTCTATTAAGCCTCTCCGCTTTTCCATTTAATTGAGGTGTGTATGGTATAGTGTTATCGATTACAATGCCTTTTTCTTTGCAATAGTTTATTAGTTCATGATTTATATACTCTCCGCCATTGTCGCACCTTAGTTTTGATACTTTCATATTTTTATTTGCTTCCATTTCTGCTACATATTCTTTAATATACTTTGTTACTTCATTTTTATTTTCAAGAATATATATGACACAATGGTGTGTAAAATCATCCAGAATAGTTAAAATATATTTTCCTCCATCCCAAGCTTGAGGATCTATTGGTCCACATAAATCCGAATGAATTATTTCTAATGGTCTTGTGGCCCTTGCTCTCACTGTAGAAAAAGGAAACCTCACTTGTTTTGCTTGTAAGCAGGTTTCACAATTTTGATCTAGGTTGTCACACTCACTTTTCTTGATATTCATACCTGTCGAAATGTCAATTAATTTTTTAATATTAATTACACTCAAATGTCCTAATTTTCTGTGCCATTCTTTAGCTTTTGTACTTGTTTCTGTGAGCATGCTTTCTTCATTTTGTTTTTCAAGATTAATCGCATAGAGACCATTTTCTTGTTTATCACCTTTAAGTATCATTTTATTGTCTTTTAACACAAGTACTTCGTTTTGTGTAAAATTTACTTGTCCACCATTACGTGTTATTGCATTTACTGACAATAGATTTTTTGAAAGGTCTGGTACATATGTTACATCGTTCAAGACACAATTTTCACTGATTATTTGTCCTTTTCCTTCAGCTTTTATTATTTCATTTTTTTTCGCCACTAAGATGTCACTTTTCTCATCAGTATTTAAATATGTAAATAATTTTTCATCATTTGTCATGTGTGATGATGATCCCAAATCCACGATGAAACCAGTAAAGTTTTTATTGTCTGTATGCGTTAAAAACGCCACTTTTTTATCGTCACTTGTATGTCTTGAGTTCCAGTTCCGTTCTTCTTTGTTTCTGAAAAAACAGTTCTCTTCTTTATGGTTCGTTTTTTTACATATTTTACAAGCTATTTTTATTTTGCAATCCTTGGCAAGATGATTGGGCTTTCCACAGTTGAAACATTTTCTTTCGAACTTCTTTTTGCGTTTTTCCTCAGTTTTAAATGCTACACTTCCTGTGTTACTTCTTTTTTTTAATCTCGTCTCCTCTGCCAACAGACGACTGGTTAAGTTGGTCAAACTTCTATCATTCTTTGGACTTGACTCCCATGAGGTACAAAAATGTTTATATTCCTCCGGTAGAGTTGTCAAAATTTTGGAAATTAACATTTCTTCATCTATGGTTTGGTTTATTGCTGAGAGCCGGTACCTTAAATTTTCCAATTTACTAATATGGAGACTCATATCACTTTTTCCATAGGAATAATTAAAAATTTCTTGAAGTAAATTGCATTTTTGTTGATCAGTGTCCTTCTCAAATATTTTACATAGCTTGTCATACATCTCATGAGCTGTTTTACATATTAAAATATGCATCATTAGTTTTTTCTCTATAGTGGTTATTATGGTTTTCTGCGCCCTGGCATCTTTCCTTTTCCAGTTAGCCTTTTCTTCTTCTTTGGTTAGTGTTTCGAGTTTTAAGTCACCACTTACTATTTCCCATTGAGCATGTGCTTTAAAAACTATTTGTATTTGGAACTTCCAAATTTCAAAAGACTCGCTGTCCGTTAGCTTGTCGATTGTCACAAAGTCATTTTCAGCATCCGCCATCTTGCAGAGTTTTTACAGGACTCCCTTGTTGAAAGTTTTATTATTTACTTTTATTCACAGAGATTTTATGCTTTCAGAACACAACTACGGGCTAGCATCGAACTGGGCCCATAACCTGTTGAGTTTTAATTTTGTTAGCCCTCATTTTATTATTAATTTTAATGATAAACACACGAAGATTTTAGAACAAGTTTTTATTCTTTCAATACATTCTAACTACTTTAACTTAAAACTTAAAAACAACTACTCGTCATATTTGACATTCCACTCTTGTCGCCATCTAGTGAGCAGATCATCAAATATTCAATACGTAATTAAATACTAAAATTCTAAAAGCTAGAAACCTTACTTTAAAATTTCTTGTGTATTGATTATTTTTAACATCCATAACCTCACGGGTGCATTGCATTTCGCGATTCGATTTTGAGTTGTAAAACCCAATTGTTTTTACAGTTACATAATCTCCCGTGGCCGAGCTATTTACGCTATAATCAAATACGACAGATGTTAAAAAGTGACAGATACGACGCCATTTTAAATTTTTAAAATGGCAACCCTCATCCATAACCACACGAATGAAAAATAGGCATGGTTAAAAATAAATATAAACATCTGTATGTTTTTGAAATCTGATCGCGAAATGACATTTAAAAAAATTTTAAATGGCGTCGTATTTGTCACTTTTCAACATCTGTTGTATTTGATAATAGCGTAAATAGGTTGGACACGGAAATAAATTATGTAACTGTAAAAACAATTGGGTTTCACAACTCAGAACATATATATTTCTAAAGTGGTAATAATTACAGAACCAAATCAACAACGTTGAAACCTCTTATCTCCAGAATAAATGAAAATAAATATTTCCAACTTTTTTTTTGTGAAATCGAATCGCGAAATGCAATTCACTTGCGAGGTTATGGATGAGGGTTTTCATTTAAAAAAATCCAATATGGCGTCATATCTCTCAAACTTGTAAACCTATATATTTTTTAACATCAAATTTGGCTTCCTTGCGGAAAATCATTAAGGAATGTGTAAAACGTTTTTTATTATATTTAACACGGGAACCGCGAATCGGGTGACACTACTTCATGAATGAAAGTGCCTTATTGTTTAAGAGGTATCATATGAGATAAATCTTATTGACAAAGCATGATAACTTATACAACTGAGTTACAACATATGACTTAAATAATTAAGAGTTCGGCATCGACAATGGATACATAGCTAAGGTACAATCAAAAGTTAATCACCTCTTTTAAGTTTAAGTTCATAACGGAAGTGCAGTTAATTTTAAACATAATTGATATATAAGTTTTTACACTTCACCCACATAATAAATTTTAAGCTAAAATGATAATAAAAGTATCAACAAAACATACATATAACAGTTGATATAAACTACAATTTAGAATAACAAGCAATAATCTAAATTAAACCATTATTAAAAATTTCAAAAAGTAAGATTACATATCATTTTATGTAAAAAACTCGTCTATATTATTATAAAATGCTCTTGACAATAGCTTGGCCTTTAATTTCTTACGAAACAATTTAAGGTTTTGGCTATTTCTTGTCTCCAAGCTCAGGTGGTTATATAGGTATCTTTATCCCATTACACTGGGGAACAGAAAAAATGTTTCCGAGACCAAAATAGCAAACTCTTACTTATTTTATTATACTAACTAACAATCTGTCTTGCAAAAGTCTCAGTTGGCTCCGGTTTTATAGATCCATTCTAATTATTAATATGATAATTACCTACCTGCCCGTAATGTATGGGAAAATTCGACTATTAAATGAGAAGTACCTCGATTTATTATACCTGGTGTACTTTATAAGGGGTCTAAATATATATATAACATAAGTCCTAAATTGTTAGTTAGTTTTATTTCAACCACCAGTTGATTGAGAGCTGTTCGTATTTGAGAAACTAGAGAGTTTTGAGCAACATGTCGCGAGTTTGTTTAAATAAGCCGGATCATTTTTGTTATACATGTGGTGAAGTGACTTTTGTGAAACGAAAACGTACACTTAGCCCTTTAATACAAAAGGCTTACCACTTGTATTTTGGCTGTATAATTTGAGACCAGGATAAAAATTGGGCTGTCCATATCTGCTGCTACAAATGTGCGTCCAACATTTGCGGCTGGCTAAGTGGAAAAAAGCGTAAGATGCCCTTTGCTGTTTCTATGATCTGGCGAGAACCGAAAGACCACGTTACTGACTGTTAGTTTTGTTTGACACCTCCCATCAAAAAATGCCTATCGGAGAAAAAAAGGTCTGCGATAGAGTATCCAAATTTACAATCCGCCATACGACCAATGCCTCATAGTGACGAGTTGCCTGTACCTAATCCACCCCAGGAATATATCCTTAATTCTGATGATGATCCAATGGATTTAAACGGTAGTGTACTGAAAAATGTCGCCGGCCCATCAACCTCGCAAGACTCCGATTGTGTCTGTTAACTTCTCAGTAAAAAGCCTCACAAAATAAGTGAATTAAGTGACCTTATAAGGGATTTGAAATTGCCTAAGAAAAAATCCGAACTATTGGCCTCTCGATTGCGAATGGGACAGTCGAGCACGATCGGATCACTACATAAAGGTGCCGTGCTTTTAGTTATTTAAAAAAAAAAGTCCCCTAGAACTTTTCCGGGTTGCGCAATTCGATTCCATACTTGAAGGCAAGGAATAGGACGTTTAAAATGCCTTTAAAATGGATCTGGAAAACCTTCCGGAAAATTGTGGTGCTCTAAGTGACGAGCACGGTGAGAGGTTCCACCAGGATATTTCAAACATGGAAAGAAGGTATCAGGGATGGAACTGTGGGATGTTAGCCGACTACTGTTGGACTATTACGGAAGATGCCCCCGAAGCTGCTTTCAAAAGACAGGCTAAGAAGCGTAAAATGAGTGTCTAAACTTTAGACTCACTAATAAAAATGTGCTATTTAATTGCTATTGTGGAACCAACAATATATTGTTTGTATGTTCATTGTAAATGCCTATAAATTAAAATGTTCATTGTATACTCCTATAAATTAAGATCTTGTAACAAATAATTCAGATTTTTTTTGCGAGCTAACTAAAATCTTTAATAGGTATTTTTTAGTTGCTTGAACGTAGCTCAATAAAAAAAAATAGGTTTTGTTCAGGAAACAAAAAAAAAGTTGAAATTTGTTCCCCAGCGTTATAAATGAAGGAGTTCCTAATGAGGCTCAGGCGAGGAATTGGTAGAGGTATATTGTCCGTCTGTTTTGTAAATCTGAATCTGCTGGTGATTAGGAAAATTAGTTTTTATGGATAAGCATACCTTATTAGTTTCTAAGATAAGTAATCATGCAAGGGTTAGTATATTATTGGAGATGAAAAGTGGCTTGTAATGAGCTCTACGATGGGTATTGCATAATGACCCTGTACTTTATCAATTTTATTCGAATATCTGAGTCTGAAAAAAACAAGATTTATACACACCGTGGTAACTATGTAAGTAAGTACCAACTAAAACAATAAAAACAAAACCATTGCCGAATACTTTTCTGGTTCGCCTTCTTCCTCTCTTAAACACAGAAAGAAGCGTAGTGATTTGTACTATTTTGAACAAAGCGCTAACTTTTAGTTTTTGAGAAGGAAAATTATATTTTTAAAATATATTAATGTTTATTTTTAAAAAAGCAACGATGTAATAAGAAACATTTAACGTTATAAGTGGTAGAATTTCACTAAAAAAAATGTATATATCCATAAACATAAACATAATTATTGTGAAACATATTAGGTATACGTACACCATATTTAAAAAGGGAAATATCTCACGAATCGCTGTTTTTGTGTTTCGATTTCCAATCTGTACCTAAATAATTAATAAATTTTAGAATATTTTACTAAATAAATACACCTAAATTTCTTAAATATAAACACAATAATGTTTATTCAAAAACTAACCACGATGCCACAATAAAGAGAAATTCGATTAAATGCATTTTATAGTATAACACAAAATTGGCGGCTAAATTAATACAAATTATTCCAAACCCAGGTAAAACTATTAAGTTCAGCAAATACACGCGGAATTGATCCTTTTTTCGGTTTGCAAGTGCAAAGAAGGCGCGGCAACATCAAGTTAAGAAACGCTTGAACACGGTTGTCAAAGCTATTTATAGCAATTTCTGTAATGTTGATTAATATCTTTTTTGAGAATATTTTTTTTCTAGAATCCTTATAACACCCTTAGAAGGACGAATTTGGCTTTGAACCCAAGCTGTTGTAAATTTAAACAATAAAATGTATGCATTTAAAAATATTTTGAGTATTGCTATTCAATTACAACCATCCGGAATTCAACCACGGTGAGCACAATCTGGCAACTGCAAACCACGTGCGTTTCATGCTACACTCAGGTGGAATTAATGGACGACAGTAGCGACTTTTTACTACTGGTTTTTGCGGTCCAAACTAAATTTACGCATACATGAGTTAAATAACTTCGTTTGCACAAAACGTTTTTAAAAACACTTTATTAATGCAGAAGCTATTCTAACAATGTTTAGAAATTAGGGATTATATTACAAATGAATCGGTAGCGTATTTATAAGTTCAGATTACATAAACAAAAGGGGTCTAAGTTTATACATTGTAAAGGGTTTCTAATTATATAACTCCTCCCTCCTTGAGCTCGGAAAATACAGTGTGACGATTTTCCGCTTCTTTTGGCTTCTGAAGTTTGGCTTTAGTGTAGATGACCCTTGCTTCAGTCTTGAGGTGGCATCTTTTTCTTATTATTTTCCAAATTATTATGGAAACAACAATAAGGATTAGCATCGTCATGATTAGGAATGGGATCGTCCAGTGGTTAATATTGGCATCAGGAGTTTGCAGATTGTGGAATTTGATGGTAGAAATCAGTTTATTGGCTCCTTTGATTTCGTCATGATTTATTTCTTGTACCTTTAGATATGGTACATCCTTTTGTTCGTTGATTTCTATCTTAGGGATTTGCAGACTATAGTACAGATCGTTGGATGTATCGGTCATGTATGTTTGACCATTGATTAATAATGGGCATTTGTCTAAGGTAATAATTGTTGGCTTGGTTATTAACGAAGATCGTCTTAGTCAGTCATTAATTATGGGCATCGGTTTAGCAGGGATGACCAAAATTTCTCGTGCGTTGATTTTGGTTATGCTTGAAGCCGTGTAGTAGACGTTGACCATTGGGCAGTGGTTTTGATTGTGCGTAAGTATTTTGATTATGCAAGTCTTTTCTTGAGATAGCGTTTCTTGAGGGCATATAAATGTGTTTTCTATCTTTGGGCATTCTTCTTCAGTAGAGAAGTATTTGTCTTCCGCAAGTAATATATAGGGTTTAGGTATAAGGAGTGTTTGATTTAGGATTGGGATAGGAAGTATTTTATATAATGTAAAAGCTTTTATGATGACATAGCTCAAGCCATGTCAACTTTCCCAACCTATTTCACAATACTGACTGGGGACTTTAATGCCAAGTTGGGCAAAAAACAAAATGAAGAAGAAACGTCACTGGGATGTCATGGCATAGGAGACAGAAATGAACGAGGAAACCTGCTGCTCCAATTTCTTCTACACCACCAACTAACGGCTATGAATACGTTTTTCAAAAAGGCAGAACATCGAAAGTGGACATGGATTAGTCCGGATGGCAGAACAAGAAACGAAATCGACTTTATTATCACAGACAAAAAGCACATAATCACGGATGTGTCTGTGCTGAACAGACTGTCAGTGGGAAGTGACCATAGAATGGTGAGAGCGAAGATAATGCTAAACCTAAGGACGGAACGAAATAAACTTGTGAATGGGAACAAAGGCAAAAAGTGGACAAAGGTGGACGATATTGAGGAATATCAGAAAACGATAAAACAAAATTTGGAAGACGATGAGACAAGTAATCTTGAGGATCTGAATAAAAATATTGTAGAATCAATTAACGCCGCTCAAAAGAAACACTGCTTGAAGCAAACAGAAAACGAGGATAAACTCTCTATGAATACTAAAAATTTGATGAGACAGAGAAGAACACTACTAGGAAAACATCCACTACATAAAGATGAGCTGAGGCAGCTAAATAAGGATATAACGAAAGCTGTAAGGAACGATACCAGAAGCTACAACAATAAATGGGTGACTAGAGTTATAGAAGAGAATAAAAACATGAGGGTACTTCGAAATAAGTTGAGTAAGGGAAAAACTGAAATAACTAAACTAGAAAATGAGAGAGGACAAATAACAAACAACAGAGAAGAAATTCTGAAGATCGTTGAGGGCTTCTACACCAAACTATATAGAAACCAGAGTCAAGCAGAAGCATCAGAAAGCATACCCCATATGAAGACCACAGGAGAAAAAGGAGGGATGTCACATTTATATAGTTTTGAGGAAATAACAATTTAAAGTTTGAAACCTTATAGGTTTGCTGATAAAAAAGATTATAATTTGCAGTTATGCAAATATATTTTAGACGGATATAGGGAAAGGTATGATACAAACAGAAACACAAAATTATTTATTTATTTTTTAAAATTACAAAAGTAATTCTACAAATACAACAAAAAAAAGTGAAAAAGGGGGAACGTCCCTATGAAAGGAGGAATGTCACTTGTTAATAAATCTAAAAAAAAATACCAAAATTCAAAATAATTCAAAAATTATAGAGGATTAAAAATACCTGAAACTTTTTGAGCAAAACGGAATTTCTGGCCATATCCTTAAACATCTTTATCTGCTTTTGCGCGAGAAAATGGTAGTTTTTGATAATAGTTCTGGGCTTTCGAGCTACAGAATCGTTTTAGTTGTTGCAAATCGTTATATTTTAGGACATTTATAGGAAGGAAATCTGAAAAAAATAGAAAACTTTTCAGAAATAATAATAAGACATTAATAAAAACTTACTAGAAACATCTTTTAGGATTTTATGTACCTACCTGTATATTTTCGGTTTGGATATCGAAACTCTCCAGTCTGTAACATTGGTTGATATCGTTTTTTTCTTGGAGGCAATATTGGTGTTTCATCCCAGTTTCCATTGTAGGACGGTCGATGACGAATTATGCGTGGATGTCCAAGGGTAGCCTCAATTTCTTTCATCGACTGTACCGGGAAGGGACATTTCTTATTAAATGAAAATTCTGAGAACAACGAAGTCCAATCTCTTATTATTTCCTGGCAATGCTCGACATCTTCTACATGATACAGAGGGCTTTTGTCTGGCATTTTGAAATTCTTCTACCCAGTGTTGCGGGATTTCAGCGGGATATTTCTGATTGATAATTGCCATATTTCTGTCGCATTCCATGTAAGAGTGTCCTCTTACAGGAAACGTTACCTTAATTGACTCAAGTCTTTTTTTTTTTTCATGTATTATGTAGTGCATGTAACGAACTAAATTATAATTTTTATTTTGGCCACCGCAAGAATCACAAAAGACATGGAGGTGTTTAATTTCTGCATCGAGATAATTCTCGATAAAATTGTTCAGCATTGAAACAACTTCATCGCTTCCCTTTTTTGCGATGGTTTCGGGGTAAACGTAAAATACTGATTCGTTACTTGATAATATGTGAACATTAAAAGAGTAAATGGACAGCTGTCTTTTGTAATACACGTCATTTGTGGATATATTTGGAACAGAAAGGTTTTTTTGAAAATCCATACATATGGCTTCTGATGTTTTATATTTTTGACACTTATATTTTTCGGACCGCTTCCTGTCATAAAATACCTCAGCTCTTTTCTTATGGATCTTATTTGCGGCATCTAATTTTCGCAGATCGTCTAAGAATTCTGGAATAAGATTGGGCGAGTTTTGCATTTATTTTTTTATTTTTATCATTTTTCTCTCTTCAGCTTTAACCTTCTCCTAACATTTTAGCCTTTTACATTCACAGTCTGGCCCTGGCTCGTGAGTGCTTAATTTTATTATCTTTGAAACTTCCCGTATTCTTCCAAAGCTCTTTCTTTTTTTTGTTTTTTTCAAGGCAGAACTATGCCCTGTAGTACTATCACTATCACTCATTTTACTCAAAGTACGAAAACGAACTAAAAACACGTTGCCTATAAATTGCTAAAAATAAAACAAACGTGTAAGCTCGTGTCATGTGGACATTCCCCGGTGTTCCCCTGTACCGCGGTGACATCCCTCGTTTTTCCCCAGCATAACGATATTTAAAACTCTTGTAAAACGGAACTCTCCATCGTTTTTCGTTTGGAGGTGTTTTTAAGACAAAATTTTGGGTATTTTCTAACAGATGGCAGCACTAACTCAATTTGGCCAAATTTGGACATCCCTCCTTTTTCCCCTGTGGTCTTCATATACTAAACCAAGGATCGGAAGAGATGCCAGAGATAACGGAAGAAGAGGTCCTAAAGTCATTGTCAGAAATGAAGAACAATAGAGCACCTGGCGAAGACGGGGTTGTTGTAGAAGCCATCAAACTAGGAGGAAGAGAACTACTCAAAGCAATAACCAAACTCTTCAATAAATGTCTAGATGAAGGAACAACCCCACAAGTATGGAATAATGCTATTATCGTGATTATGCACAAGAAAGGCAGCATCACAGACCTACAAAACTATCGACCGATAAGTCTGTTAACACATCTGTATAAACTATTCACTAAGATTATTACCGCAAGGCTTACTAATAAACTGGACCTGTACCAGCCAAGAGAGCAAGCAGGGTTCCGAGCCGGATATGGAACGAACGACCATCTTCAGGTGATAAAATCGCCAATAGAAAAAAGTATAGAGTACAACAAGCCCGTAGTACTAATATTCGTCGACTATGAAAAGGCATTCGACTCCGTAAACCACCACGAACTGTTTAAGGCTCTCGCGAACTGCCGTATAGATCATCGCTACATTTCCATACTACGACACATATATGAACATGCAACGGCAACAGTGAAAATACATGCGGAAACAGATCGGTTCAAGATTGAAAAAGGTGTTCGACAAGGTGACACAATTTCGCCAAAACTTTTCACAACTCTGATAGAATACATGTTTAAAAAGTTGGACTTAGACAAGAAAGGCATAAACATTAATGGAGAAAAGCTCAACCACCTACGTTTTGCTGACGATATCGTGATGATCACAGACCGACTAGACGAAGCAAATGAAATGATCGCAGAACTATCCGTAGTTTCAAAAAAGGTAGGCCTAAAAATCAACATTGCCAAGACTCAATTTATGACAAACTTAGTTCCCAGTCAAAACTTAATGATGGAAGGACAGGAAATTCAATACGTAACATCTTACAAATACCTGGGACATGAGCTCCGAATGGGTAGAGATAATCAGACCTGCGAATTAAACAGAAGGATAGGACTGACCTGGGCTGCCTTTGGCAGACTGAAACACGTGGTAAAGGCAGATATACCGATTTGTCTCAAACGAAAGATGTTTGACCAATGCGTCCTCCCGGTACTAACATATGGCTCGGAAACACTCACACTAACTCAGAGAACTGTCAATAAAATAAGAATAACTCAACGAGCCATGGAGAGGTCCATGTTAGGAGTTACACTACGAGACAAAATCAGAAATGAAGAACTACGCAGAAGAACAAGAGTTGCGGACGCAATTGAAAGAATCGCATACTTAAAATGGAACTGGGCTGGTCACGTCGGAAGAATGGCAGACAATAGATGGACGAGGAGAATACTGGAATGGCGCCCCAGAGACGAAGCATACAGAAACAGGGGACGACCGCCGACCCGATGGACAGACGACTTAAAGAGGATTTCTCCGAACTGGATCCAAGATGCCCAGGATCGTGCTAAATGGTCTACGTTGAGAGAGGCTTATGTCCAGCAGTGGACGAGACAAGCTGATATATGATGATGATGATGATGATGAAATTGGGTTGGATGGACAATTGGTATATGAATAGCGAATATTATAAATTTATTTGGAGTTATTTTTACTTGTGGTACTATTATTTTATAATAGTTCATTATTTTTGAGAGTTGAATAATATTTTTTTTTTGGAATACTATTTAGGATTTCCTTGAGTTGAAATTCATTTAAAATACTGTTGTGCATTATGTTTAATCTTGCAAAACTTATAGCTGTTTGAATGTTAGATAAAATTGTATTTATTTTATGTAGTTGGTTATTTATGTTGTCAATAATTAGTGAAAAATATAGAGCGTCGGAAATCGTTATTTCTTTTGCTTCTAAAAGTGTTAATTTAGCTCGAATTTTCTGTTGATTTTCCTCGATTTTATTTAAATGTGAAACGTAGATTTGTGTTACATTTGAGAGTATTGATACTGATTGTTTTATTTCGTTTTGAAGAGTTTTTTGGTTATTAGCAAGAGCGTCAAGATATTGGTCAAATTTTTGTTCGTCATCTGAATCTAATGTACCAAATAGCCATTTATTGATTTTTCCAACAGCGTTCATTAGCCCACGCTTGTGTCTAGGGGTTGTGTCAAATAAATGTGTACTTAATTTTAGAGTCTCTAAAAGTTCGTACGTTTGTTTAAGTTTTTCTGTCACAAGATATGTGAAGTTTTCTTGCGGTTTTCTTTTACTTAAGAATATTCTTATGGTAAATAAAGATTCTTCAAGGTTTGTTAAACATCTTTCTATTTGTTGTATGTTAATGTGATAGTATGTTATGTGGTGTGTATAGGTTCATAACCTAGAGGAGTTGGTCTAAAAACTAGTTTATTAGGGTGTCTTTCGTACTTTGTCTTTTGGCAAATTTCGCAAAGGTTTACGTATGTTTTTACGTCGTTTTCTAGGTTAGGCCAGTAATATCGTTCCTTAAGAGAGATTATATTTTCTTGTATACCTCTGTGGGTGGTTTTTGTTTCGTGGTAGTATTTAATTTTAATTTGTTGTTCGTCTGGGTCAGTTATATCTTCTAATAGAGTTTTAGATGTGTATAGTTTAAAGGCATTATTTTTAAAGTATTTCTGGAAGAGACTTAAGATTATCGGTTCTAATGTTTCGTTTTTAAAATACAAGCAATATGTTTTATTTGGCGTAAGATGTTCTTTTATTATTTTACAAACAAGTTCTTCCGGAGGGTTGTTAGGAAGGAATATAAATAGTCTTTGTTTATCAAATAATTGGGTACGCTCAACTTTATGTTTATTGTCACTTGAGTACCTAAATATAAGTTGATTTTTGTAAGTGTTAATTGCTTTATTTATATAAGGGGCTAAATAATGGGGTGCTCGTGACTTGAGTGTACTGTTTGTGTTTCTGTTTTATCTATGGGGTATGTGTTAACTGTTTTGTTTAAGTGAGGTGTTCCGTCGGAAGCATTTTCACGGTTCAAGTGTGATGTGTGTGTTTTGGTTTTATTTATGCATTTTTGGGGTGCATCGGGTTTAATAGCAATATCGGAAATAATGTTTATTTTCGGTGTTACTATTTGGGGATCTAAAGATCAAGGGCGGTTTTACGGGGGGGGGGGGGGGTAATAGGGTAATTACCCCCCCCATGAATTTAGAATTTTAAGCAACATCATTGGAAAAAGGGCGTGGCTCCCAAAAATTTCCCGCCTGCGGCGCTATTTCTTTTGCGGCACCCCCTCCCAAACTTATTTTCTGGTTACTTTTTTAAAAAGAAAATTGGGATATCAAATTACCCCCAGTAGTATAGCAATGTCACTCTCAGCCCAAAATCCCATAAGAAATAACATTGCGCTGAAATCTGCATTTTTCGGGCCATTTTAGGGCGTGGCACTTTTCCTGGAAGTCGCCATCCTCTCTTAACCCGAGCGGAACCCAGCTACTATCGCCATCTAGTGTCTGACGTCACAACCGCTAGTTGCCGGTAATACAGGATCCGACTTAACCTAAGTGGGGGCCCCCGGTATTACCAGCCCTCATTATTTCAAGATTCCAACCTAACAGTATACCCCATGGAACCAAGTATCCGCGGAGCCCCCCAAATCCCCTTTAGTACGTGACTGTGAACGATTAATTGTAGAGGCGCCCTCTAGCGGAGGAGAGATGGCATACCACGTCCTCAATAGTACCCATTCCATTTTAAAATTCTTTATTGTCCTATTGCTCTCTATAATAGTACTTTAATAACTAACTTAATCTAGCTTATCCTAATACATAATACTAAAACTAACTAAACTAAGTACAGAGTTGGGCGCATACGGACCGTAAGCATACGGCCCGAAATGCGCCCAAAAACCAGGCCTTGAGCCTGGCGGCCGATGTTGTGGCCTAAGGTTATTATTACTATTTAATAATTCACTGTGTCACACGCGTTCCGGCGGTGCCTTACCGGTGTATTGCAAGGGTTATGTTACTCCAAGGAGTTTAATATTAAAATTCCAGGAAAATTGTGAAGCGGTAAACTGTATTCCAACAGCAGAGCATTCTGGGAAAACTTTCAAAAAACCCAGTAAATTTAGAATATCACAGACATTTTATGTTCGCCTACAGCGGACAATTTGATTGCAATGTAGCACAACCATCTCGCTCCGTCACCTCCTACAGCGGAGAGTGGCCATGTTTTAGTGTTCGGTCCTTGTTTATTAGTCAGTCTGAGGTCTTGTAAGTCCCTCCCACTGCCGTTTCTCATGTTTTAAACACACTTTTCTGGCTTCAAAAATACGCCGAACGATTCGGTGATGCTCAAAGCTCAGCGCAATTTTGCAGTCATTTTTGTGCATTGTTTTATTTTGTTGTTAAGTTAGTTTTATGTTGTTGTATGTCTGTCTACGTTATTTTATTGTTTGTTCGTTTGTTTATTTACTGTTTAGTGCTATTGTTATGCGTCTGGCAGTGGGAGATTGTAAATCGGTAGTTTGTAATATAGTGGTTTATGTTTTGTATGTATGTCATTGTCTGCACGTCTGTCTGTTATGTTTATTGTGAGTGGGGAATGTTGTAATTGATATGTATAAAATTTGTCAGAAAGGTCACGTTGCATTGCTGCAAAGCCTTTTTTGAGGGTTTCTGTCACGTGGGGCATGAAGGAAAGTCTTTCGTCAATTGTAATTCCAAGGTATTTAAAACGTCTTTGTGGTTGTATGTAAGTATCGTTTATTTTTAATGGTACTATTATTCTGTTGTTTGTAAACTTCTTTGTTAGAGTTGTACAAGTAGTTTTAGGCGGATTTACTGCTATTTTCCATTTTTTGAAGTATGGGTCCAGGATATTAATATGCGACTGGACCTGTCGCTTAGCAGCTTCCGCGTAATAGGATTGCGCATAGATGAGCGCATCATCCGCATACAATGTAAATTTCGTGAGGGGATACCTCGGGAAATCGGCTGTGTAAAGGTTATACAGCAATGGTGACAGTACCGTTCCCTGAGGCACCCCTGCATTAACCACTTTCGGTGCGGACAATGCCCCCTCTACTCTAACAAAGAAGGTGCGGTTATGTAGGTACGTTTGTATTAAAGTTATTAAGTACATCGGAAAGTTATGTAATGTCATGAGTTTGTACAGTAGTCCTTGATGCCAGACAGTGTCAAAGGCACGACTGATGTCAAGGGACAGTAGTACTGTGTTCTGTCCAGTATTAAATTTATTTTTGACATCAGTCAGGACCTTCGTCACTGCCTGAACTGTATTATGTAACGGTCTAAATCCAAATTGTTCGTTCGGTATGTTAGTTAGTAGTCTGTATTTCTTGAGTAAGATTGATTTTTCTGCTATTTTTGAAAGAGTGTTTGTTAATGCAATTGGTCGGTACGAGTCTGCTTGTTTGGGGTTTTTGTCAGGTTTGAGTAATGGTATAATGATGGCCTCTCTCCACTGTACAGGAAAGTGCTGCAAGGTGAACATGGCATTTATTATATATAATAATTGTACAAATGCTTTTCTTGGAAGATTTTTTAGGAGTATATTTGACAACGTGAAACCGCGGGGGCACATCTGATTTTACAATCATTCACCCCGAAAGGGCTGCAACGTTTCTTATAGATAGATAGTATAAACTAAAAATCAGTAATTAGCCGAAGCGTCAAGTCTTTTAGCCGGTAATTAAAAACAAAAGACATCAGATTTAACAAAAAAAAAAGTATCGTAATATAAACTGCTCTGTGGGGAATCAAATTAAACGTATTATGAACCCTGCCCAACAGACCCTGTTGGCCTAGAACGCCCCCTGTTGGCCTCTCTGTCACAGAAAACAACCCCCGATAAAGAAACAAAACAGTTAAGTACATCAAACAAATATATTACCAAAAATATATAGGTACACACCAAACAATACATACAGGGGCGTATTAAAAGTAGTTTTGTATAAAAAAGGAACATTTTACCATGCACAGTATTAAAAATAAATTATCTTATTATTATGTCAAGTTCGGGTATTTTGCTTTATTTAGGAATCAAAAGACTACCAATATTATTTAATAATTATTAAAAACAAAAAAAAAAATGTAGCATCATTATGCAATCATGCATCATTATATAATTATACACGAGGCTTGTCTAGATAATGATTTATTTCTGCTAATTGACTGCAGGTAATTTACAACAACAAATATTGGGTCATTTATATGCAAAAATGTATTTCTTCAACAGATAATTACTTGCATAATTTTATACAAAAATCTATACAGGGAAGATATAAAGTAAGTATACAAAGACCTTCCAGATCCCCCACAAATTCCCTAAAATATATATTCATGATGAAATTGTGGCCTTTTAAGAACACATTTAACAAAATGTTATAAACAACTAATCATATAATCAAGTCATTAAATGCGTAAATTATAAGCCACACTGTATGTTTCATGAAGAAGAAAATTATACATTATTGCTGTTAAATATCAATAAGATCTCGTGATAAAATTATTTAAACAAACGACCAACTATCACTACTAAACACACTGTATTTTCTGCAAACATTTGATGATGCTAGAGAACCCAACATTTTGACTTGCGACTATATATTTAGTTGCAAATATTACCGAAACACACAATCACAAGCCATTACGTAGGGGCTCAGTATCTGTTTTGTGCGTTGTACAGCTCCCACTGCATGAGGAATTAAGGCATAAATGTAATTTTTATTTAAATTCCAAGTACTAAAGGCTCCAAATATTCTTTTTAAATTTTTGAAAAACCTCTCAGTGACATCTTAAATAGTGTAAAAAATATAATTTATATGCTCTAGAACTAAATATATTATGCCAACAAGAACAAACTTATTACCAACCTCGTATAAAATAATATAAATACTTAAGATTAGGAACTTATCGACAGGGTGATTAGAATTTAGCCTAATAATACCAAAACTCAACTACAGGCGCTTTTGGTTTTCAAGCGACACACAAATAAAAATAATACACATCGTTACTAACAAGTCCTCAGACGTAAAATTATAGCAAATTTGAATACATAAAATGTGTGAAAAGGGCTCTCCGTTTAAACAGGGGCACGACGTGAATGCGGCCCTTTGAGCCCCTATTCGATTTTTATGGAAAAACGAAATTTCAAAGCAAAACCATTTTTTTTAATGTTATACAGGGTAGATTATAATATGTGTATTGGTATTATGGCCTTCTTTTTACTGTATAACTAATATGGGCTCTTTTTAAAGTTATACAGGTTAGGACATAATATGTGTGTGTTAGTATTTTGGCCTTCTTTTTACTGTATAACTAATATGGGCTCTTTTTAAAGTTATACAGGTTAGGACATAATATGTGTGTGTTAGTATTATGGCCTTCTTTTACTGTATAACCAATATGGGCTCTTTTGAAAGTTATGCAGGTTAGGATATAATATGCGTGTGTTATTATTATGGCCTTCTTTTACTGTATAACCAATATGGGCTCTTTTAAAAGTTATACAGGTTAGGATATAATATGTGTGCGTTAGTAGTTTATTCTAGTAATAAAAATAATTTTAATACTAATAATAATATGAATGCTAATGTTATAATAATATGAATAATTATAATATTAATAATAGGAATGTTAATGCTATAATAATATGGATAATTATAAAACTAATATTAATGTGAATACTAAAACTAGTCATCCACATGCATAAGTGAGCAATGCCCCCATGGTAATGTGCCGGGTGAAGATTTCGATATTTGTCGCTTATCATCATAAGGGCTGAGACCGATTTTAGTTTGTTTTATAGTATGTAGCTCATGTTTTTGGGACCTAATTAGGCGCTGTGAAATAGGCTTTTCCAACCAAGTTTCAAGGCAGGTGACGTAATCTTCAAATGTGATTTTATTTTTAATAACTGACCTTTTAATGCCCTTTATCTTTTTGTTGACACCCAAGTTAGATAAAACCTTATCAATTTCCGCCCGCTCTTTGTTTAAATTCTCTAGTTTTACCCGTTCTTGCTCAATCTCGTCTGGAGTATAAAGCAGTTTAATAGCATACATTTTAGACCTAAGGCCAACAAAATGGGTCATAATGCGGCCATTGTTCTCATCTTTCATCATTCCCAGCACCTTTTTGTTTACTTGTGGAATCGCATAAACGTTATCACGGGCATAATCTGAGGTATCAAAATAATCGTTACAGTCTCGTTTCATTATCTGATACACATCATGGTTTTTAATTTCATAAATAAGACTATCAGTGTCTGTATACAATACACTACAGGCATCAAAACGTGGAACCATGTACTCATAGTGAAAGTCATAAATCGTAGTCTTTGCCAAATCAAGAATACACATACCAACATAAATCGGCTTATTAAAATAAATTTGTGTTTTTGCAAGCTCTACAATTACTAAATTTTCAGAAACAATTGTGCTGCTTTTAAATTCTGGCCGGGATATTAAGGCTTCAGCACCATATCTTCCGTCCCATTTTGTTATAAGTTTAACGTCAGAGTGGTTCTGGATATTCTCCATCGTCTTTCCAAATACGGCATTGTTCATAAGTTTAAAAAAATTCTTTTCAAACTCATTCTTGGCATTTTGGCGCAGCCCCGTGTTGAGGTCGATATATGATTTTAACCAAGGAGATTGTTTAAAGGTTAATATTCGGTGTATTTTACCCAATTTTGCCCCCAAAGTTAGAGCTTGCTTTAAGTTTCTATAGTGTATTACGTATTCTGTTTTATTGTGTAGCGTAGCCAAAAGTTTCTCATTCTTTGCCCCGGGCGGTTTTTCATGGTTAGGGCATAATGGAAAATCGGAAAACTTATCATGCAAATTCTCAGGTATTTCCAAGTCCACTTCCAAAATAAACCCTTCGGCAGATTTATCTGAAATTTCACTAATGTTTAAGTGAGATATCTCGTTTTCTGAAAGCCATCTAAAACCGCCATAAGGTAGATATTGCGACATTGCCCAGCCGTATTGATTATTGACATCAAAGTACATGAGATAGGAGTCTTCTTTAGTCGGATCATAATTTGGCATGTACTTGTTGTTGGCCTCTGCATACCTCTTTGAACACTGACTTAGCCCCCCGCGAACTCCCTTTTCTATGAATGTTAACATCTCTAAATCAGTAAGCAGCTCAAGTTTTATCATATCTTCTCGATGAATTAAGAGGGATAAACATTGCCACGCATATCCAGGTAGGGTATACGACCATGCAGGATCAAGGCCATATGTCCTATGCGATATATCCCTAAATGCTTCAAATACATCAGTTAAAAGCATTACATCCGTTTTAAGATATAAGTCAGAGTAGTCTTGCATGGTACGGCAATTAAAAGTTTGCCAAACTTTCTGCGCATTTAAATATTGCGTGTCACTTATAGCTACATCTTCTAAGCTGTTATAAAACGCCTCTTTAGGAGGGAGTTCAGTCTCATTCAATCTTTCCCAAGCGTTCATATAATCATAAGGGAAAACGCCCTTTCGGGTAAGTGAGTTCAGTTCTTCTCCCAGGTATTCAAACTCTGCTTTTAGGTTAGGATATTCGCATAAGTATGATGCAAGCTTATCCAGACCGCTAGCAAGAAAGCGAAAACTATCTATAAATCGAAAATGAACAGTACTATCCATTATATGCTTCGTAAATGAGATATAATTTTCTTTATTTACAGGTAATATATCAATCTTTCCCTCTATTTCAGATAGCGCCCGTATTATCATGTGCCCATCATAGCAACTCAAGTTATGGAATAGGACAGGTATTGTGTGTGAATCTTGGTACTGTAGATTGCAGTGCTCATGTGCCGCGTTTCGATACTTTCCGGTCAAGTGTGAGTGATCTCTAACACGCTTATCGTCTTCCGTAAATGGCTTCTCACATATATGGCAGTGAGTAGCGGCCAAAAAACTTTGTTGTTTAGCAGGCGTAAGCGGTTCCATGGGCAAATCACATAAAAGGGCCGTCTCAACGTCTTCAGCAAATTGTTGAAGCTCGCGCATGAACCACTGCATACAGTCTTGGCCTGTGTAACTTTTATAAAATGATAGAGAATCGTCATAATTACATTTTACATAATAACCGACGCTATAAGGGATATGCTCTTGTTCCTTTTGCGTGTTTTTTTCTATATCATCGACTACAGGTATTAGCAAGCTTTCCGAGTCTGCGAATATAACAAACGGGGCTTTTTCCTTATGTTTAAAATTATTAAATTCCAAAATATTATTGCCTTCTACAGGCATCCGAGGTATTGCTAAGGTCTTGTTTTTAGAGCATTCGGACGTGTGCTTATCTAGTGTTATCTGCGTGCGGAAATAATGAAGGCAGCGATCACAAAAAAATTTTCGGTGCCTATTAAGACTCAATTGCCTTGATAGTAAGCGTGAAAGGTCTTTAATCCAAACAAAATGGTATTTTATAGGGCTTAAATCAATATCATCATCTGAGGAAAAGTAGCTGTCTTGTAAAAGTAGTAAGTTTATATGGTTAGGATGCTTATTTTCAGGTATATAATATGGCACAACCAGATAATTTTTTCCAATTTTTTGTAGTCGATATACGTTAACGGATATTAGGTTTTGCTTTTCAAACTTTGAAATTTGATTAATTGTCATGGGAAACTTAATACCTTCCAAGTTTAGAACCGACTGAGGGTTTGGATAGGACGATGTTCGTTCAGAATGCTTGAAAGCGGGATATAAAGCGGAAACAATGGACCACGCAAAGCACATTTCATCACTGTTTTTTACATTGATGCATGCCCTTCTTTTAGCTATTTGTTTTGGAAGTTCGATGTAAGTTCCGACCCGAAGAGGATTATAATGATTAATAGATACCAATAAATGTGTAATTTTGCGTAGTGCCCACCCAGAATTTCTTTCCTGGAACGTGTCTAATTCATCCAAAATAGGGTTCTTAACATGATCGGCAAACCACTCATTTAAGTTTGTGTTACCTAAAATAGGGGCATTCGGAGTAGTAATGTACTTTGTATCCTTTAAAATTTCGTCTGCTTTACTAATTTCAAAATCTCCACAAAGAGTGGTGTTAACTTTGAGCGCAGTAGTTTTTTTTAATGCGTTTTGAATTCGCCGCTTAAACAAAGCAGCACAGTCCTCTAAAAATGATCGTACATCAGTATGATGTTTGTTAATAATAACACCCGTCCTGATTCTCGATTGGAATGCTGAATGTAAATCTTCCCATTTAACCCTATGGGTAGCTGTATCAGCCCGACGTACACCGCTTCCTCCACCAACCTTTATATCCTTTAAATGCCTCTGAAACCCCTTAATTTGGGCTAAACACGCTATTATATGAGACTTTTCGGACACTGACTCAGCGCGTTTCAAAAGTTTATTTAAATTGTGAATTGCACGAGTACAGTCCTGCAATATCTTACCGCAGGTAACCGTTGTTAAGTTAGGGGTATCCCATCTGGGCCCTAATTAACTCGACGTACTCACTTGGGAACGGCATTTTTTTTTTTGCTCTGTAACAAAATAAATATGGCTCAAAATACGTCTGCTCTCTATAACGTACAAAGACAGAAGGGGCTCTGGAGCTCCTGCGTCCTGCCTATAATGCACCCCTATTTATAACCTCGGTTGGGGTGCGTTCAGAAAAGTAGCATGCCTTTGAAAAAATAAGGCGCGTTCAGAATTAATATTCAAGGTTTAGTATGCAGTAGATGTATATACAACAAGCAGTTTTACGCGTTATTATTTTAGAATATATTACCTGCCGAAAACACTAATATTTTACTGACTGAAAGTGATACCTGTGATAAGTTTAATCGTCGTAAAAATGTTTAACAAAAACAGACTCTAAAAATTTTATTCCCTCCACGTCACAACCCTCCCAAACTACTATATTATTATATTATTATTATTATTATTATTATTATTATTATTATTATTATTATTATTTACCGCTAAAAGTTTTGCTGCACCCAACGAGTCCGTTTAAAGGCTGCAGCTAGGATAATGGATTCATTGCATAGTCAACAGCGAGGTGTTAAACATGGTAGAAACATTAAACATTATTCTCGACAATGTTGAAAGAGTATTTATACAGAACAAATATTACGCATCCTGTCTACCGGCTACCCTAATAGTTTGGGAACTTGCTAAAAAATATAATGTAGATGTTGAACCGAAATGTGGACAACTCTTGTATGACGAAATGGGAAGCAACATTCATTTTTGGAACGTGTTTAAAGAAAAACCTTATGATCCTACCCTTAAAGTGATGAAACATATGATGCCTTCTATCGACGTTAGCAAGTTCCAATATAAAGAATATAAATTGGGTGCAGACCTGGATTCAATAGAAATGTTAAATATTTTCAATCAGTTCCTAGAAACAAAATCAACTCACTTTTATTTTTCAAAAGCTCCAGATAAACTTAAAACGATTAGGAAAATTATTCATAGAAGTGTATCTAGATGTATTTAATAAAGATTATGCATATTTACAATCGTATTAATATTATTACATACGTGTCATTTTTTACCCAAAAGAAACAGTGTTTTACTAGAAAATATATTAGGGCTTCTCAGAACTACACCCTGTTTATGGGTATACAGCGTCATCATTATGATTAGCGTATCAGTGTTATATTAGTGTTTTTGTTTGTGTTCAGATGATCTGAAACAATATTATATTATATTATATATATATTTCTTTTAACGATCACTGGAGACCGCCAAAGAATATAAAAGAGAAGTCTTTTAAGACCATTCCCCCAACCTTGGAAAAAAAAAATTTTTTTATTATAATATCTTTTATTTATATTTTATGTTATATTCAAGTTTTATGTATGTTTATTTAACTAACTAGTAACTATAAGAACGATGATTGAGCTTTTCATACCTTTGTCATTAATGCAATTATACTAACATTGTCAACCATTTTGTTCTCAAGCTGTCAACGGTCGACTATAAAATGACTGAACACGTTGTCACGTTTTCATTTTAACTGTGTTCGTCTCCCTATTTTAATCTTTAAGGGTATATAAAATATAAGATCTGTTTTTTGTTTTTTAATTTTTGTTAATAATTTTATTTTAAATAAAACTCTATTGTTTTCCCTACATAATGGGACGAACATAACGCAAGGTGACGGGACCTTAGGTCTCCAATAACTAATTTTACAAATGAAATTTCAACATTATGTAAGTACAGACATTATTAATAATTTTATTTCATTACTAATCACAAATTTCTTTCTTATTACAGAATTTCTCATAAAACAAATCACAAACAAAAATCTTTCTCTAACAAGATCTAGAATGTCCAAAAGATCCTTTTTATATATCCTGACGTATGATTTTCAAATAATGAATATCTTCCCTTTTTAAATTCGACCACAAATTGACAGTGTCTTTTCATAAACTTTGATTTAAATATAACATTCCACATTCAATTCCAATTTTAGCATGCTGATTACATTCAATTATTAATATCTTGTCAAAATATTTTTAAATAAAAAAAAGCTCCATCAACGTCATTTTCCACCAACAGTTTTCTCTCTACTGCTAATAATAACTGCAGCACTACTTTGGTCTCCTGAAGATGAAGGTTACTACCTTTGAAACATGTAGAGACAATTTAATTTTAAAATTGAGCCTTTAATAGCTCACTATTAAATTAGTGGAGAAAGACTTTTTGCCTTTTTTTCCCCTTTCCCAATATTATAGGTATATAAGACCTGTTTTGTTTTTTCAGTGTTGATGTTGTGATTGATATATAAGCGTTATATGTTTGTTTTGTTTCCGTTAAGACACTGTTTTGTTTCAGTTAAGATATTGTTATCTTAGTGTTGTGTTTTAGGTTGTGTTTTAAACACCCGTTCCGTTGATGAGTACGTCATTCGAATGTCAGAGTTCTGTGAGATAAGATGGCGAATCGAAAAATTAAATTAGCGCTTTTGTCTTTACCGAACGGTCTAGATTTTGGTTTTAAAATGATTGAAAATGAATGGTTTATTGGGAATAAGCCCGTAGAATTTGAAAATAACACCCTAGTGATTGATAATGAGAAATATACTTTAACTGTAGGACTTCTGAATTTATTGACAAAAGAACGCCCTATGGGCTATTCCAATACAGAGCTGGATAAATATAAAGAAATCCTTCTTTTATCAAGCGCACACCGAAGGGGATTTAATAGTAAAAATCACATAAATTCTAACAGAAGCTGGAAGTATACAAACATTATTTCTAAGCTTTTTCCGCCAAAAAGGACTTATTTAAAGAACAGCAGAGTGGGCATGATAAACAAAAACCTTGAATTGAACAGTACTATTCCTCCTACTTTGAATGATTTAGAACTTGATTACGATAATGACGTTAACAAGCTAGTGGAAATGTTTAAACAGTTAGAGAGCGACAATTTTAATCATAAAAACGATGATAAAATATGGTCTATATTACTAGAATTGGAAAAACTTGGTATAATCGAATATTAAAAATAAATTTTACCTTGACTGGTGCCCGCAAATACGGGGCCATAAAAAGGAGAAATAGTTAAAATGAAATCGGCGATAACCCGTTAACGGGCTCATCAAAAATATCTAAAGTTATTCTTTTGAATGTGGGTTTTAGTGCTCTTTAATAAACCTAAATAGAATTTTTCTCTAAAATAATTAGGGAAGCCAATAATTGACCCCATTTAAAATTACATGGGATTGCCTATGTCCCGCTCGATGATGCAACACCCGGTATATGTTTTAATAAATGTGTTCGTTTCATGCATTTTTATTGTTATTTACCAAAAAGTGCCCTTGTAACACCCCGTATTTATACAAAAATAATTTTGTATGCAAATACAATAGTACACTAACATTCTGGAAAGTCAACCTGTCATTCAAAAGAAAATTCATTCAAATCGGACAAGTAGTTTTGACAAAAATTTACTTTAAACTTTTGGTTAGTTTTTGGTGATGCGTTAATTTCTTGGAGAAGTGTATTTTCATTGAGTTCTAGTTCTTGAATTTATGCAAACTCCAAAATATTGCAAATATTTTAAAATTCATTGAATATATTTATTTAAAAATTGGCTAGTCAGTATACATTATTAAAAATAGCATACTTCAGAAGAATATTATTTATTTTTAATGGAACGTCCCTTATATTTTAATTAATTACAGGCTCAGATAGTCCTTTAAAAGACAAATCGAAATAATATTATAGGGTTTATCTGCCAAAAAAAATTCATGAAAAAACAAAAGTTTCTTTTTCTGAAAGGTGAAGGAAGCAAAGCACCTTACGGGAATTTAGAGATGTGCGATAGGCACTACCTATCGCATGCATTTCAGGCATCTTAAAGAAGGTTTTTTGTTGAATGTTTAGTTATTTCTTATTTTTATTATGTTTTTGTTCATTTATTTAACATTATTTGTCAAAATAAATGTATTCAGAGTAGTTTTACAAAATAAGCAATATTCCAGACAAATTAGTACTGTTTTATAACATGCCTTTTTTATTTAACCGCACATTTGGTACCTGCAATTATTTACGGTTTAACCGGAAGTTGATATTTTTAGAAAGATAATAAAAAAGGAAGATAGGGAGATGTAAGCCGTTTTGCTCTATGGCGTACCGTTAGAAAGTTAGACGCTGTCAAAGTTCATAAATGTCATTTTTCAAAAGTCGATATCTCGGAAATTATTATTTCGTTACACCGACGGTCGCCTTTATTTTATTCAAAACGACATGTTTTTTGAATATAATGAATTTACCATGGACCTAATTCGCAGCGGTAAAATGGATCTTTCATTTTTTGGTATATCTTGCCCTAATATAAATATTATACAACAATTAAAAATGTTGTTAGATAAAATTGTATCAAATAAAATTACTATTTTTAATTAAGATGTATCAAAATGCAATCAATAAAGCATTTATAAAAACCTATATTTTTTATTTTATTACCTTTTATTCAGCCTATAGCGTGGATTTTCTCGGCAAATTTGGTGTACGGAAAATTTCACATACGAAAAATAACTTTGAAAAATGGTGACTGCATCAGTTTAATACGTCCCAGGAAGAATGCAATGATATTTAAAATCAAAACTCGCGTTCAACTTCTACTATTAATATTATACACTCTTTACATATATAATTAATATCGTTTTCAAAACTAAAACTGTTAATTTTTCAAAAGTAATGTTTAAATTTTTATGAAGTCCCGATTTAAAAGTATATTATCGGTACCAAGACCTATTGTCATCTTGTTAATGCGCTCTATCACGGAGTCATTATAAATATATTTAAAACCATATAGCGATAGTATATAATTAAAATCATACACCCCTTCACATTTAAACTTAAAGGGTTTATCACAAAATCAACACGCAAACATTGAGGGTGGCCCCGAAATATACACTAAAAAGAAAACCAAAAGATACAAACACTTTGAATAAAAATACCAAGTCGGTTTAAAAACCCCCGACACCATAATAAAATTCAAAAACTTACCTGTTGCAAACTTATAACAGAAACAATTAAGTGCTCTCGCCATTTCTGCACTATTTATAAACCCTTCTAGGGTGACGCTAAATCCTTGAACGTTTTGTTGGAGTGGGGCTACTTGAATTTTTACTTTTCAATCGTTCTAGAATATTGTCTGTTAAGGTGGGGTAAAGCTATAAATACCAGAAAACACTGCAGGAAAGTTAGTTCACCAATTTCTTTTTTTCTCAAATTAAGAGCCTGAAAAAACTAAAAATGGCTGCTAAAATTGATGTTGTAAACGGTCTAGACCTGGAAGAGGGTAAACTTTACCGTATTCTTGACATCGAGAATAAGGACGGACCCTTTGGCATTTCCACAATCGTCTATCTAGAAGACGATAAAATGGTATATCTCCCTAAAAGGATGACCAAAACCGAGGCAGAAGTGGCTACCATACGTTGCAGTCAATTAGGCCTTGTCCGTACTGGCAAACATTTTGTAGAGAAATACGGATGCACTACCCCTATAATAGAGATTTTGAAGTTCTGGTGAGTTTTTTTTTTATATTATATCAATTCAATACTTCATTAGCCCATTCTTTTTTCAGATGCAAACTGCCTTTTATTATAATCGCTATTTTATCAACCCCATATCTTTAAATTAGTTTTTATTATAAATTGATATAACGTTTTAAATTGTAAAGTTATTTTTGCTAATATACCTTGGGATTTCAAAATGTTTTTTTAATTTTCTACGGCCCCTTTGAAATGAAACATAAAAATTAATTTAAAAACATTTAATTATAAAAATAAACATACACTATTTTTTCAACCGGGTCCCCCCAGACTATTACCCCCCTCCCATGGAGGGGGCCATGCCATATTTCCATGAGGTATTCTGGCACGGCGAACTCCGGATGAAAATTATGATATACGTGTGTCATCTGAAAATACCATAATTAGGCATATAAAAATAATTGTATTTTTTAAAAACATACCGCCTCGCCGGGAAAAACCTCTTCAACCAAAAACTCGATGAAATTAATGATTTGTTGTGCTGCTATAAAAGAAAAACCCCGAATTAAAATTTAAAATATTTATAATAATAAAGGTACTCACCGGATGGCATTATTAATCACTTTTACCATTAAACGGGAGTTCAATCTATATTTATATAAATTATTTCTGCTATTAAAGAATTAATTTTATAATGCATAAATATATGTCGATTGGAGTACGTACTAATTAATTCAAACACTAATATAATATCGTCATATACAGGACATTTTGAAAATGTAGATAATAGGTTTGTTTATTTTTGCGCTGATTTTAAATAAGTGATTCATACCCCCTGTATACAGATCCCATTAATTGATTTTATTCGTGCACATTATGCATTAATTATTTTATTAAAAAAAGTTAATTACTTAAAATACAAAATTGCATTTAAAGCGATCGGCAAACAATGTTGTTAAAAAAATATTAATTAACCAGTTATATTAAATACGCTAATAAGGTAAAATAATATCAATTATACCTCGTGTTGTGGTCCAATTTTATCTAATTATTTAATGAAAGATAATTAATTATGTATTCTGTTTTTTATTGCACAGTTCGGAAAACATATCCTAAAAGTTGTTTTTCACTGCGATAAACTTAATAAAATTCAAAAAATGTCTTATTTTCTCCGATATGACTTTTATATATTGCTATAATAGTGGATTTGACTTGAAAACTGCATATATTTCTGAAATAAAATGGTATAAAATTACAGATATATCTTTTTATTTTACGCTGATTTTTTTATTCCTATAATGTGATATATACCAGGATGATAGTAAGTGATATTATTATGTTGTGAATAAAAAAGTTTTAAAATTGATTGATTTTTAATTAATTATACAACCATGAATGGTATTCCGCTAGGGTGTTTATATGGGTATTTTTATCAATGCGATGTGGGGTGAATGCTGTTGGGATCAGGGGTGATAAAATAGGGGGATGTTGACCAGGGTCTGTTGAGCTGGTATTATTAGGCTAAATTCTAATCACCCTGTCGATAAGTTCCTAATCTTAAGTATTTATATTATTTTATACGAGGTTGGTAATAAGTTTGTTCTTGTTGGTATAATATATTTAGTTCTAGAGCATATAAATTATATTTTTTACACTATTTAAGATGTCACTGAGAGGTTTTTCAAAAATTTAAAAAGAATATTTGGAGCCTTTAGTACTTGGAATTTAAATAAAAATTACATTTATGCCTTAATTCCTCATGCAATGGGAGCTGTACAACGCACAAAACAGATACTGAGCCCCTACGTAATGGCTTGTGATTGTGTGTTTCGGTAATATTTGCAACTTAATATATAGTCGCAAGTCAAAATGTTGGGTTCTCTAGCATCATCAAATGTTTGCAAAAAATACAGTGTGTTTAGTAGTGATAGTTGGTCGTTTGTTTAAATAATTTTATCACGAGATCTTATTGATATTTAACAGCAATAATGTATAATTTTCTTCTTCATGAAACATACAGTGTGGCTTATAATTTACGCATTTAATGACTTGATTATATGATTAGTTGTTTATAACATGTTGTTAAATGTGTTCTTAAAAGGCCACAATTTCATCATGAATATATATTTTAGGGAATTTGTGGGGGATCTGGAAGGTCTTTGTATACTTACTTTATATCTTCCCTGTATAGATTTTTGTATAAAATTATGCAAGTAATTATCTGTTCAAGAAATACATTTTTGCATATAAATGACCCAATATTTGTTGTTGTAAATTACCTGCAGTCAATTAGCATAAATAAATCATTATCTAGACAAGCCTCGTGTATAATTATATAATGATGCATGATTGCATAATGATGCTACATTTTTTTTTTTGTTTTTAATAATTATTAAATAATTTTGGTAGTCTTTTGATTCCTAAATAAAGCAAAATACCCGAACTTGACATAATAATAAGATAATTTATTTTTAATACTGTGCATGGTAAAATGTTCCTTTTTTATACAAAACTACTTTTAATACGCCCCTGTATGTATTGTTTGGTGTATACCTATATATTTTTGGTAATATATTTGTTTGATGTACTTAACTGTTTTGTTTCTTTATCGGGGGTTGTTTTCTGTGACAGAGAGGCCAACAGGGGGCGTTCTAGGCCAACAGGGTCTGTTGGGCAGGGTTCATAATACGTTTAATTTGATTCCCCACAGAGCAGTTTATATTACGATACTTTTTTTTTTTTGTTAAATCTGATGTCTTTTGTTTTTAATTACCGGCTAAAAGACTTGACGCTTCGGCTAATTACTGATTTTTAGTTTATACTATCTATCTATAAGAAACGTTGCAGCCCTTTCGGGGTGAATGATTGTAAAATAATATTGAAAGCTGATGCTTGCGTTGCATAACAGATAGGTGAATGCACAAGATTGTTAATATTTTCCCACGCTTATAATATTTATTTTATGAGAAACACTGGTTACCTAACTTCAGGTAGTACTCAGATATCAATTAGTTTGTTTTACTAAGTATATGAAACAGCCTGGTTTACCCTAATTTTGTACATTATAAAATACCACCATGATCCCACTTAAGGACCTTTTGTTCCAGCAATCTAATCAGATGTGCCCCCGCGGTTTCACGTTGTCAAACATTGTTTAGCAGTTTTAAGGTATATGCTCCCGTAGCGTATTTTGCAAGGCTTTGAGGTTCGACCCCAGAGGTTTATGGTTCAATTCCCGCTGACTGCCCAAACTTTTTTTCTGTTATTATTTATTCATTATGTTGTTCAATATTGATTATTTAGATAGATGTTCAGGTTAGGTACTTGGGTTTGGGTACTATTGAGGACGTGGTATGCCATCTCTCCTCCGCTAGGGGGCGCCTCTACAATTAATCGTTCACAGTCACGTACTAAAGGGGATTTGGGGGGCTCCGCGGGTACTTGGTTCCATGGGGTATACTGTTAGGTTGGAATCTTGAAATAATGAGGGCTGGTAATACCGGGGGCCCCCACTTAGGTTAAGTCGGATCCTGTATTACCGGCAACGAGCGGTTGTGACGTCAGACACTAGATGGCGATAGTAGCTGGGTTCCGCTCGGGTTAAGAGAGGATGGCGACTTCCAGGAAAAGTGCCACGCCCTAAAATGGCCCGAAAAATGCAGATTTCAGCGCAATGTTATTTCTTATGGGATTTTGGGCTGAGAGTGACATTGTTATACTACTACCCCCCCCATGTTGAAAAGCTAAAACCGCCCTTGCTAAAGATTGTAGGATGTAGTCTAGGTCTTGTGGACTTATGTCTGGTATTTCCTCAGATAGGTCAATATTCGGAAGGATGGAAAGTTGGTCGTCATCTTCGATATTGTTTACTTGAGTTGGGATGCGAGATAATGCGTCAGCATTTGTGTTGTTTTTCCCTTTTTTATAAATTATTTCATAATCATATTCGGCCAGTTTTAAGCGCCAACGAACTAATTTAGAGTTAGGTTCTTTAATTGCGAATAACCATTGAAGTGGTTTATGATCAGAAATAATTTTGAACTTTTTTCCAAAAAGGTATGGGCGGAAATACTTAGTAGCCCAAACTATCGCAAGTAGTTCTTTTTCTATTGTCGAATAATTGCATTCGGCTGGGTTCAAAGTGCGAGATGCATAGGCGATAGGAAGGTCATTTCCTATTGGTCCTTGAGATAAAACCGCACCAATTGCAAAATTTGAGGCGTCTGTGGTCAAATTGAAAGGTTTTGTAAAGTCTGGGTGTTGTAAAATGGGGTCGTTTGTCAGTAGTAGTTTGCATTTTTCAAATGATTCCATAAAATCTTTAGTATGCTCTACTTTGTGATTTTTCTTTAGACAATTTGTTAGGGGTTTCGTTAATTTCGCAAAGTTTTTTATAAATTTACGATAATAACCTATAATACCAAGAAAGGATTTTATTTCTTTTGGGTTTCTAGGAATTGGGAAATCTAATATGGTCTTAATTTTTTTTGGATTAGGTTTTATACCTTCAGAAGTTACTACATGTCCTAAGAATTCAACAGTTTTTTGCAAAAGTTCAGATTTGTCTAATTGTATCTTTAAATTATTGTCTTGGAGTCGTTGGAATACTAGTTTAAGGTTATTTATGTGTTCTTGTAAGGACGTGGAAAAAATGATTATGTCGTCCATGTAAACTAAACATATTTTTCCTTGTAAATCGCGAAGTACGTTATCCATGACCCTTTGAAATGTGGCTGGTGCATTTTTCAGGCCGAAGGGCATACGGATAAACTCATAGTGTCTATTTTCGACATTGAAAGCTGTCTTAGGGATGGATAATGGTTCCATTTCAATTTGGTGAAATCCTGAGGCAAGATCGAGGGTTGTAAAATATTGGCTTCTGCCAAGCTTGTCGAGTATGTCTGTGATGTTGGGTATGGGATATCGATCATCTGTAGTTTTTTCGTTGACCTTTCTGTAATCAATGACAACTCGCCATTTTTGTTTACCTGAAACATCTAGTTTTTTGCGAACTATCCAGACGGGGGATGACCAGGGAATAGAAGAAGGTCGAATGATACCGTCGGTCAGCATTTGACTGATTTGTTTTTGGATTTCTTCTTTGTGGACATAAGGATAGCGATATGATTTAGTGTGAACAGGGATTTCGTCAGAAGTCTTTATTTCATGTTTAACCTGGTTTGTAAAGGTTAGTTTGTCGTTTAGTTTGTGTAAAATATTAGGAAATGCGTAAAGTAATTTTTGTAGATGTTTCTTTTCTTCTATGTTTAGATGGTCAGTTCTTATAAGAGAAAAGTTATCGTTTTGTACGTCATTTATATTTTCGTTTACTAAATTAATTTCTGAAACAATTTGTTCGAGATTAAATATTTCGTTTTCTTTTTCATTAAAAGGTAGACATGTTTGTTGAATATCATAAGGGTTAAAATGTATTATTATACTCTCGTCTTTTAAGTTTCTAATTTCGAGGGTGACATGATTGTTTTCTACTTTTAAGAGTGAAGCTGGAATTTCGATATAGGTATTCGTTTTTTATATAAGGCATATGCAATTCAGTATCATTAGGTAAGTTAGTGTAAATTCTTTTTAATATACAAGTTTTTGCTGGAATTTCAACCTTTTGTGTAGAAAAGTCGTCTCGGTAAGATAGAGAAATAGATGTTGTTTGGCTGTATAAGCATTTGTTGGTCAAATAAGTATTTAAATTTAGCCTTCTTAGGTCTGTAATTCCTAAAATGCCATCGAAATAATCGTGAAAGTTAAAGAGTATAAATTCGATGTCATTTAATATATTAAATTCTTTGAGAAATGGTACTTTTATTTTGTTATAAGTGTCAGTTTCCTATGCAAGTTACCAAAGTATGTTTTGAGTTATAAATTTGATCGGGAAAGCTATTTTCTGCAATAATAGGTCTAAGTAAAGAGGTGTGACTGCCAGTATCTATTAATAATTTTAAAGGTGGGTTCTTAATCTCTATGTATGGCAATGAGTTATTTTGAAAAGCATTTATATCTAAGTATGATTGCTTTTTTGAGAGGCTACGTAAGGAAAATTTACGTTTGTTTCTGCTTCGCAATTATTATATATAGGTTTTTCGTAAGAAGTGTCTTCTGTAGTTTGTTGTGAATAATAAGTGTCATTTGAGTCATTTGATTCGAATGATTCGTTTTCGCAAAAGTAGTCGTTTTGTGGGGAAACCGAATACCCGGTTTTGTCGTTATTTTCTAAATGTTTAAGTTCAGTAAAAGTTAACGGATTTGCATTTGGGTTTTGTCTCCAAAAAATTTGTCTTGTATTAAAATTCTGACTTTGGTTTTGGTTTTGAGGTAATGGTCTTTGGAAGCTTCGTCTCGGCTGAATACTTACGCCGGACATTGGTGTAGGTGGGTCTAGTTGTCTTTGTGGGTTGTGTTTTGGGAAAGCGTTTGTAGGTTTTCCGAACACTTGTTGGTTAGTTGGGAAGTTGTGTTGAACAGGTGTAGGTCTAGGTTAAATGTTGAATGGGAAATGTCGAATTGTTCTTGTTTTGGGGTTGTTGATAGAAAGGATTGTTATGTACTATACTTGAATATGGGGTATTAAATCTATTATTAAAAGTTTGATCAAATTGGAAGGTATTAAATCGAGGTTTTGAAATATTTCGTTTGGTGTGCGTCAATGTCTGTGGATTGTCTCTAAACATTAGAGATCTGTTATTAATTTGTTGTTCAACGATTGTATGATTTAAAATTATGTTATAGGTACTATCGAGGTCTTTAAGTTCTTTCATAAGTAAAATAGTTCGCAATTCACTATTCACATTGGCTATTAAAACTGTTACAGCAGTTTGTTCAGTTTGCTCAATTAAGGCTAGTTTTGTAGGTGGTGCTAAATTTTCAGAATTAATTTTTAAGTTTATTCTATTTTTTAAAATTTTAAGACGATCCAAGAATTCTAAAATTGGTTCGTTTTTTTGTCTTGTCAAAAAGTTTATTTGCTGAGATAGGGTATGTCTATTAATTTTGTCGCCAAATTTTAATCTTAATTCATTTTTTATTAAAGGCCAAGAAGTGAGTTCCGGATGACACAATAAATAGTCTCCTGCTTCGTTAGTTATTTTTGCGCAACTAGTTGCAAAAACAAATTCTTTAAGAGAATCATCGTTAGTGTTAAAATACCTATTATAAAATTTATCAATCGAGTTAATAAAAAATTCGAGGTGTTCAGGCTTTCCTGAAAATGTCTTTAAAGTATAAGCAATTTCCTTTGCTGCTGTAAGAGTAGCCATGTCGTTTAAATTAATGTTATCAACTAAATTTAAAAGTTCTTCGATACTTTGGTCTGATGTGCTCATTCGAAATGAATAGATTATATAAAATTTATAATATAAAATATCAATAAAATTAATAAAATAAAGTTTGCAAATTCATATACAAAAAATAAAAATGGGGAATGGAAAGGAAAATATCACTTACGACAGGTTCGATTCTGTGTAACGGTGAATTTTCTTGCCAAAATGTACCAGTTGTGGTTGGGTAGGTATCTTCGATGAATGATTAAAATCAACGGCTAGGCTGCTTGTCTCACGAACGTTGCTGGATGCAATTTTCTAAACTTGCAAAATTCTAACCTTCGAAGATCCGAACGATTGCGCCAGTTAAATAACTTCGTTTGCACAAAACGTTTTTAAAAACACTTTATTATTGCAGAAGCTATTTTAACAATGTTTAGAAATTAGGGATTATATTACAAATGTGACTTAACTACTTGAAATACGAAAATTAAGTGATTGCTCCTGAATCGGTAGCGTATTTATAAGTTCAGATTACATAAACAAAAGGGGTGGAAGTTTATACATTGTAAAGGGTTTCTAATTATATAACTCATGTCTAGAGGTCCATTCGCATGAGCGGTAAATTGAAAGCATTACATGATAAGTCTATGTAAGTTGGTCTAAGGTCTATGTCGCATTTCTCGAACGTCTTGTTTTATACCAATAGCCATCATGGGGAACGCATCCTGGGGTTGCCTTCGCTTCCTCTGAAATCCATTACATAGGTATATTAACTTTCACAAAATCACAAAAAACAATTAAACAAGCAGCAATTAATTTTAAAAATATGGCCGGATTATTTAAAATTATTAAGTCACTCAGTCGCAAAACAAATATAGCTGGTGTTTTTCTATGCCGATAAACACCAGCGAGACGGTCTTACCGTAGGCTCGGTGAAGATTAGGCTAGTTCTCAGAAGCTTATCAAAAACTGCGATTCCTTCTTTATATATTTTTTTTTCTTCTTCTTTTGGCCTTGAGCATTGCTCATTTAGCCACAGCAGAATATATTATTGTTATTATATAAAAGTTAAAATATGATTACTCAAAAGCTTATATTGAAATAAGGTAGGCAGGGTACATGACATAGGAATATGCACGGGGACACTCGCTTCACGCCACTGGGGCCTATCAGGGCGACTTTTGGTTTACACGGGACAGTAAAGACTACTTCAAAAGGAAAAAACATATAAGGATAAGCAAGGACTGTGTAGGGAATTTTTTAGATTTCTTTATATTAAAACTAAACATTTTTCAAGATTTAAATGAAACTTCAATTAAGCCAAGAAACAATTCACACATTGTTCGATCTAAATATCATTATCATAATATTCTCTAATTCCTGTGTAATCTCTGTTTATTTCTGGGTACTTCTGCCTATTACCACACGATGAAATTACGTCTATTATGACGTTCAATTAATGCCCAGAAATACAGTTTTTGTAAGCTAGGTGAGGCCATAATCAATTTAGACTCATCAAAATTTATTTTTGTCGTGTGTACTGCACTTTAAAATAATATGATAGCGCAATAAACTTTAAGAATCTAATCCTAAAATTAGCTTCTCAAATGCATCGTGATATATAAATACATGCGTCTTCGTTTTTCACAATGTTTATTAGATTATCCCAATAAACTCTCTCTTGGTGTTGGCATTACCGCACAATTTCCGCACCTACACCAAGTTGTGTCTTTTTTTTTTATGATAAGGCACAGCACTGCAGGATAAATCCTTTATGGCGCTCTGGGAGCGGTGCGTGTGCGCAGGAAACGATTCACGTTGGTCTTGAATCTTTGAAGATTATAGTCGTTGGGGAACACGATCTCAGGGAGGTCGTTCCAGAGTGATGACGTTCTCCAGATGAAAGAATTTTGAAACAGTGTCGTTCGAGGGACACTAAGCTGAACCACGTACTGGTGGGCTGCAGTGGCTCATCGTGTATTTCTACCATGTACCGTTCTGGGTGGTATCAAGCGGGCAACCTCAGTTGAACACTTGCCATGAAAATATTTGTAGAATAGACTCAAGTCGCCAACCTGCCTTCGATGTTCAAGGCTTTCCAGGTTGTTTGTCAGACTATGGTCACCGATCAAGCGAATGGCTCTTCTTTGAATGGAATCTAGCAATCTCAGGGCAGTGGCGGCTCGTGACGGAAGTTTGTGGAGGTTCACAAGCATCAAAAATGGCAAAAAAAAGAACGAAAAATTTGCGCATATCTCCGCTTACCACTACCCCTTCCTTTTATTTCACCCCTCCGTTCCAACCACAAGATATTGTGTAGTTAAGTCACGGCAGATATAACAATCTGCCGTGGTTAAGTGTCAAATTTACGAGTAAAAAGCTTTCCTAATTTTTATGTTCTTTTTGTACGTAGATAATATGTTAATAAAACAAAATATAAATTTAAATTGAAAACTTACGAATATACACATTGAGAAGCAGTAACTGGACTAGAAAAGTCAACAACGACAACATAAAAAAACTAAAAATATTTTTAAAAAACAGAACTGATTAAACACAGTGTCTAAACAAAAAATGCATTCTTCTGTCTTTAAGTTTAGCAAATTTCTCAGTAACTAAGTCATTAAAGTTAGGAATATCTTGCAACATTTTTTTCTCTATCGACAACGTTGCCAGGGCAGAAAGTCTCTCTTGATTCATAGTTCTCCTTAAAAATGTTTTTATTCTTAGTCCTGATATTTTTGTATACAATTATGCATTATGTAGCTTCATTAGCACAATAGAAGTAAAAGAATAACAGGACTGAGAGCAAAAGCAGGAGATCTCCTGTTAAAACAGAAGGTCTGTCAACACTGCATGATATACACAAGCTATGCCGCGCTTATGGAGGGCTTTACCACTCTACAGGGATCAGCAAAACATATAAAACGATCTCTCAAAAACCATCCGAAAACAAGGCGCCGGCATGCAGCACAGCAAAAGCGTGCTCATTTGAGAGGAATGAAAGCCCATTTAGAGCCCTGCGCTAAAAAGAGATGGGGACGACAAGGTGCATTTATTACGGGAAGCGAACCGTCCATATCAAGTAGTGATAGCCACGGAGTACATTTTTCCTGCAATAAGCATTCGGGATTAGAGACCTGCTACAAAATATTTAGTTAGCGAAACGATAGTTGGTTAGGGAGCTTATAAAATCATGTTAGAATTATTGCTTTGTAACAGACATTGTATTGTAAACTAAATATGTAATTTATAGTGAATATTTGTCGATGTGGGACTGAATCTTAGGGAGGCACATGCTCAAGTGCTCCTATATAAGAGCCGCCACTGTCTCAGGGTAAGTTTAGGAGTATAGCCCCAAATATACGAACAGTACTCCAGCGATGGTTGAATTTGGGCTTTATAGAACATCAAAAGTTGTTGGGGTGTATAGAGGTTCTTTGTTCGGAAAAGTACTCCAAGCTTCTGCGAGGCTGCCTTAGCAATGGCCGCAACGTGGCTATGCCAAGACATAATATGACTATCCAAATTAACGCCCAATAAATAAATTGATGAAGCCAAGGGAATCGAGTGTCCCGCCTTAACTATATCCGGTTCTTCAACATTCACTTTTTTAGAAAAAACTGCCGCCTGGGTCTTTTTAGCGTTAAATTCTACTTGGTTACTGTCACCCCAAGACAGAATTTCTTCTAGGTCTTTGTTGAGATGTGAGACCTCTTGCTGCCTATAGAGATGTGCATTAGCAGCCGATGTCCGAGTATCCAAAGTAAAAGATGAAACAAGTGTGCTGTCATCAGCGAAGCTATATATAGGATTTTTAGTTTTTTTCCGAAAGATCGTTAATGTAGAGTAAGAAAATGGTGGGCGACAATATAGAACCTTGAGGGACTCCGGCGTTGATGTTAAATGTGTCTGAAAGAAATCCGTCGATCGCCACTCGCAGAGAACGGTCTTTAAGAAAGCTCGACAGCCATGAACAAAATTGAACCGGCATCGGCATTCCGTATGCTCTCACTTTAGTTAGGAGCCCCTCATGCCATACTCGGCCAAAAGCCTTGGAAATGTCCAGTGCTACCGCCCGAGACTCTCCATGATGTTCTATTGCGTTGTTCCAAACATGAGTAACATAAGCGAGAAGGTCTCCTGTTGATCTAGACTTAGGGAATCCATACTGGCGGTCACTAATAATGTTGAAGCCTTCCAGGTATTTTAATAATTTTTCGTTGATAGCCTTCTCCATAACTTTGGATATAACCGAAAGCAATGCGACTGGACGATAGTTGTTTGGCAAGGTCTTCTTGCCTTTTTTGGGTATGGGCTGGACTCTCGCAGTTTTCCAGCAAGAAGGAAACATTCCTTTTTTGTAGGAAAAGTTAAAAAGCCTACAAAATACCGGTGTCAGTTCGTCAGCGCATGTCTTAATTACAATGACTGGAATATCGTCAGAACCAGAAGCCTTTTTAGTGTCAAAACTCCTCAAGATTTGTTTAACATGGCGGTGGCGAAAAACAATCTCAGGCATTCTCGATTCCACAGGGGGAATGTTCGGTGGAGTACTTCCCTGAAAATTTACCGTTGAATGTGAAGAGAATAGTTCCGCCAGTAGGTTTGCTTTCTCCTGTGCTTTGGTCGCAATGGTGCCATCAGAACGTGTTAGAGGTGGTATGGTTGACTTAGTAAAGTTCTGACTGACGGCCTTAGCTACCGACCAAAATGATCTTGAGCCGTTAGTACATTCAAGAAGTCTGTCTTTGATCCTCTGGTTGTGTGCTTCTTTGCTTTGGTTTATCGTTTGCTTGCATTGGTTTCGAGCGTTAACAATCTATTAACCTTGCCACGTTTTCTTCGTTATGCCGGTTGTCATATTTCTTCTTCAGCTCGCTTTTAATTCGTCCTTGCTGTTCCTTGGTTTACAGCCGAAAGTCATCTTGCCTGCAAAATAATGTAAACACGCAAAATTTGCTTTGCTTTCAAGTCGCAGCTCTATCACAACGTGTCGTAACGTCACGGATACGGACCGTAATAAGAAACGCCGATGCCGGGTAGTCTATAACCTGTGGTGCTGCCCTCAGACTCGGCGATCTCGAGATGACGTCACGCCTAACACCGCTCAAACTTCCGTCGCTAATAATTCAAAAACCACTTATCGCAGGAAACTGCGGTTTAAAATTTTTTTCTTAGTTCTTGTTTTACAATTTTTTGCTTTTAGGTATACTACCCCTTTAAAACTGTGGGTATAATAGAGTAGGTGCAAGTGGATAGAGAAATGATGGTATCTAGTTTATATTTTGACCTTAATAACGACTTAATAAATCATGACATTCATGTTGATGCATAAGTTAGAGTGTTAGGGTATACGCGTGTGTCGGTGTAGTGTCTATAACAAAGAATCATTTAGGATTATAAAGCATATTGGACATTATTTGAAGTCTAAATCTCGGGATTGTGTTTTAACTAATACTTTATCCACGAGTTGTAAAATGGATATACTTTGGAATATACCATGGCTTACATAGTTAACTACATATTAAAAAAGCGGTCTTGGTAATTTTTGTTTCTTGCTCCCTCTTTCCATTTTCTCATATTCCCTATTGTCTACTCGTCTTCATTTCTTTTTCTTATGCCATAAACAATACGATTTTTTTTCCCTTTAGTTTGGTCGTTTCTTTTGATATCTACACATTTCTAAACCATATAACACTATTAATTGACCTTGATGGTCTGGAAGATTTTATGTTGGTTTATTCCAAGTCTTAATATATGTATATACACACAGAACCCACTATGCCTAAACCCGAGAAGAGCAAACAACGGGAAGCGACAAAATCCCGAGTTTAGCATTGATTAAATGGAGACCAAATTATATGTCCTTCACCTTTAAATTTGGACAGTGGGCCGGGTTACTACACTAAAAGAAGTACTTAAACGATGACGAAAATGCTTTACACTGAAATAAAAACTGTGGGTACCTAGTAAGAAGTACTTTTCTTTTGTAAAGAGTATGTTGGATATTTTTTACAGGTAAATCTGCTATTTTTCAATTCTTCGATAGCTACATGGACAATAATTATAGGTACTTACTTTAAACGGTAGGTAGATAATATGATATTTTATTTTGTTTAAACAAAATAGGTTGTAAATTTCGGAAAACCTTATGATTTTTTTTATAATATGTATCTATTACTACTTACTTTTTGCTTATTATACCTGATCTACGCGTAGAAATATGATATTATTCTATAAAAACTACTAAATGAAAATACGTACCTGTGCTTTCAGGAATATTTTCCAAGAAAACACCAGATCTGTTAGGAAAATAAAAGCATGTTCTTTTAGATTAGTTTGATATTTTTTCCTTCCCGTCGCTTTCCTTAAAAATGTACTTGTTTTTATACATTTAATATCAACTTCACTTGAATAACATAATAAATAATGGTATAGGTCTTTTCCATACACCTTTCACGTAATAAAATACAGCAGATAAATACAACAAAACAAATATAAACAAATCCCAGCAAGCACACAAGCTCCCAGGCATTGTCAGGAGCATCCTATTATGCTCCTATTTTACTCCCTCGTAGCGTTCTTTATTGGCAGTTCTTTGCGAGATCCTAAGGATTTATATTTTAAGTGTAAACGTTTCAAAATAACACTAGGAATGTCTTAAGTTGTTGTGGGGAATAATTATTAGAGGTTCTTTTGGTATGTTTATAGATGCATTCCCTGATCATTCCTGCCAAGCAGAGAGACGTAATAATTTGAATATTAGTAGTTTGGGATGTAATAAAGGGGGTCCTTAAGACATATTGTCGAGAGCGTAATGAAAGAGGTAATAGAAATAGGTGTTCTTCAGGCAGGTTTAACCAGACAGTTCTTGATAATTCCTGTTGAGCCGAAGAAGATACCATAATAATTTGGATTATTGAGCATTTGAGAGGTATATAGGCATACGACAAATGTTTTCCCTACGACCTATTCTCGAGAGCTAATAAGCTCTTGACAACAAGCTACAAATAAATCAAAATATATATCCGTAATAACATAACCTAAAATAATGTATTATTAAAAAACCAAGAGGGACATATAAAATTTATAACATGATGCATACTTCTCTCTAGGCCCTAAATCTATACATTTTCATTTTGATAATGTCATATTAATGAACTCTAAAAATAACAAAAGTTATCATTAAATGTCATGATTTTAATAAGTAAGTAATAACATAACTACCTATTACTACTAAACGTGTAAAAAATTAGCTTTACATTATTATAGCCAAGCAAATTTGCCACGTCTTTTTTATTTCCATTATTTTTTAATCTACATTACGAATTTTAAATTACGCGCCATCAAATGACATTCGCCCGCCATGCATTTTCCATTTCCGACAATCGACAATTGGGCGTTGCGGATTGTGGCTCCCTTTTGTGTTGTTTGCAGTGTACAGTGCAGTGAAAATCTCCATTTCTTTTAGAAATCTGATTAGCTTTCGAATTTAAGGTAAGTTAAAAATATGTGGATTACTTTTAGAACATAATAGAGTTACAAATTTTATTATTTAGCAAACACGAATGGTGGATTTTATCTATTATGTGAATTTTACCACAAAAAAATTAAAGGGGTGATTTTCTGTCTTCTTATATTTTATCCACTTATGCATTAGTAATAGTGTTCAAAAAGCAAGGAAATAGTGTTATTTTTTGGCCAGCCTATTTTTTTAGACAATTAGGTTTAGGTTAGGATTTAGCTAAATCGATCTTTTTGTTGATGAATTTTTCCTACGGTATGCACATGCAGTAAGTTCTCTCGTATTATATATTTTATAGGCCAATAGCGACTTACACATACCATATAAGATAGGTATATCCATATATTATGTTTTTTTACTATATCTGCATTTTTTTGGGATAATGAATGGGCTTTTATGTTAAGGCTGCCAGTTTTACAAATAAAGTTATTAATAGCAATAAAATGTTCTATTCCAGCATAAGCTCAATTGTAAAAAACCTAATATTTATTAATACAAACGATAGATTAAAGAAGAGTAATGATATAAAGGAGTTAATAGGAAGTAAGGTAATATTAACTAGCCCTATAGAGCTTGACCATGTTCCTGCGTTCCCCACTATTTCTGACAACGCAACTGATCCTAATAATCAAGTTGATCATACTGAGCAAGTTGATCCAAGTAATCTTTCCACAAATGGTTCTTTTTTAGGGGAAACAGCGACTTTTTGGTTTTCCTTCTTAATGTTCAATCATTGCGTAATAAAGTTGATGAATTGTATGTTCTCTTGGAGAGTTTGGACTTCCCCGAGTTGATTTGCTTAACAGAACATTGGCTAAGAATGCATGAAATCGTGAGGATTGAGAATTATAAAGTGTTGTCAAGGTTCTGTAGAACCAGTTCTATTCACGGAGGGACCATGATTCTAGTGAATGAAAAAATAAATTCATGTAATTTTGTTAATGTTCAAAGGTTTGATAATCTAATTATTGAAAATGAATTTGAATTTTCTGTTGTGTATTGTCAGAAGTTTAATTTGTATATAGTTTGTGTGTACCGTCCACCTTCAGCTAACCGGTTAAATTTTGTTAAAAGCTTGGAAGCATTGATTAGTCAATTTCCACCCTTCTGTTCTTTGGTTCTGTCAGGAGATTTTAATATTGATTATAATGGCGACTTTAGTGTCCCAATTAAAAATTTATTATCGTGTTTTAATTTAAAAATGCATGTGTTAGAACCCACTAGAATTACTAAGCACTCAGCATCTACTATTGACTATTTTTGCTCAAACCTAGCAGTTGTAAACTGTTGTGTAAGAAATTCGGCTCTCTCTGACCATGAGGCCATAATAGCTGGTTTCAAACTTAATTTTAAAAAATCTAAGCCCAACCCAAAGAATGGTCGAATATACAGTAAAAAAAATTTTCGCAACTTTCGTAACAACTGCAGAAGAACAAACTGGACTGTAACTGGTAATACTCCACTTAAATGTTTCTATCACAAATTAACTAGAAATTTTAATGTTTCATTTCCTGTTGTTAAAATAAAGAATAGGGCGAAGAAACACTGGTTAACTAAAGCTATAAAGATATCTGCTAGGAATATGCGAGCTTTGCATTACATCAGGAAGTTCTTTTCTGATAATGCTTTTTTGATATCTTATTTCAACCAATACAGAACAATTTACAGAGGGGTGGTAAAGTTTGCAAAAAAAACTTACTATAATCAAAGGCTGGAGAACTCGAAAAATATTTCTAAAGAGACATGGTCTATTGTTGATGAGTTAAGACGGGATGTAAAAGACAATATGCAGTTCAATCCTACTCTCTCCCCCAATGAGCTAAATGATTTTTACTGTTCTGTTGGTGGCAATCTATCAGCTAAGATAAATCCACCAACTAATCCGTTAAATTATCTTTCTAGGAGGTCTGCAACCGAAACATTTTTTCTGCACCCAACTGATGTACAAGAATTAAAATCAGTATTTTCTGCTATAAAAAACAGGAATGCATCAGGATGGGATGACATGTCAGTTAAGATTTTTTGTGAGTTATCTGACATTGCTCTTTTGTCATTGGCTGATGCAATTAATCACTCCTTTGTAAATGGATGCTTTCCGGGTTTTCTGAAAAAAGCAATTGTAATTCCGTTACATAACGGAGGGGAGGATAACACTCCTTCCAATTTTAGACCAATATCTCTTTTACCTACATTATCCAAAATAATTGAAAAACTGGTTAAAGGTAGAATCATGTCCTTTCTGTTGAGGTATAATATACTTAATGTAAACCAGTTCGGCTTTCAGAACGAGAAGTGTACAAACGATGCCATTTTTGCATTCTTGGAGCGCTTGTATATCAATTTAAATGACAATGCTATCGCTGGCGCGGTGTTCTGTGACCTGACAAAGGCATTTGATTGCGTCAGTCACAGTATACTGCTACAGAAACTTGAGTTGTATGGTTTTAGGGGTGTATGCTTAAGGTGGTTTGAGTCCTATCTTTCAGCAAGGACTCAGGTGGTTTCTCTTGTGGGCCAGAGGTCTGATATCGGTGGTGTGGTATGTGGAGTGCCCCAGGGGTCAGTTCTTGGACCAATTTTGTTCCTTTTATATATTAATGACTTACCTACCCTGGATATTAGGGGCAAATTTACACTCTTTGCTGACGACACCACCATTCTTTGGCACGGGACTGATTCAGAATCTCTAAATCAGCTGATTACTGCAGATTTAATAAAGATTAAGGACTGGTTTGATAGTAATTTGTTGACCTTCAATATTAAGAAAACAAATCTTTTGACATTTAAATGTACCTTAAATGACATCCAGCTTAGGACATTAAATATTAACAACCTAGATAGTGTTAGATTCCTGGGCGTTCATGTTGATAGGGCACTAACTTTTGCAACACACATTAAAAAGCTTACTGCAAAATTGTCCTCTGGTTGTTATGCCTTAAGATCTGTGGCAAAGGAACTAGACTCATCTGCTAGTAGAATGGTCTATTTTGCTCTCATTGAGTCTCACCTAAGGTATGGGGTTCCTTTTTGGGGCAGCTGCAGTGAGTATTTGTTTAACTCGGTGTTTTTCTTGCAAAAGAGAGCTATGCGTTTTATGTTTGGAATGCGAGGAAGAGATTCTTGTAGACCCTTTTTTATAAGAGAGGGTATAATGACCCTTCCATGTCTATATATAGCAGAAAGTGCATACCTGATCTTTAAGAAGTATAAACACACCATTACTGAGGGTCCATATAATACTCGACAAATTTACAACATCCCTCTACCGATTCCAGCAACAAGCCAGGTAAAAAGATCATTTATTTATAATGCCAAGAGAATGTTCAATCATCTTCCGGTGAATATAAGATGTATTCAGAATATATCTGAATTTGGGAGGGAGACCAAGAGATTGCTTGTACGGAAGGCCTATTATACTGTTACTGAGTATTTTGAGGATCAGTTGTGACATTAAGTAAGTTAGTTAGGATTTTTTTACATCTAAATGTTGTTTAAATTTTTTATTTTTTTTCCTGTTTTTTTTTTTATATTGACTAGGATAATATGTATTGTGATGACATTTGTTTCGGTGATTCATTTCATTTTGGAGTTGTTTTTTTTTTACGTAGTATCTATTAGTTGCTTAAGTGTTTTAAGATTTTAACTATTTTACTGTTTTATTTGTTATCGTTTAGTCTGGTCTTATCTTAGATTAAGTATTTCATTTTTAAATAGTTATAGTTCAGCTTTGTCAATGAATACCATGTATTTTGGACATTAAAGCATGTTTTGAATTTTGAATTTGAATTTGAAAAACAAATAGGCGGCAAAGGTACCAGGGACCATGTGGCTCGTATTCTTAGAGCTATAATAGATGATGGGTTGGGCCAAAGATGTGCCTGGACCAATCAACGAAATAATAGGTACACCAATATCGGAGATGGAATTTGTTGTTTCAATGTATGGTAAGTGTAGTCCCTTTGTGTTTATAATGTGTATATGTGTATAAATACTGCCAGTTCAAGGACATAACCGACGTTATGGGGTATATATTGTGTGGTATTTAAGTGATGTAGCAAAGGAATAACGACCAATTTTTCACAGTCGGAAAACGGAAAAAAAACACATTTTTTTTAAATATCGGACTGTTTAAATCCAATGGGTTGTAAAGAACTGTTTGATAAAAGTTTTATGTTAAAAAAGTTCGCGGAATCGCAAGGTGTCTTAAAAAATGATTCACAGTTAGTAAAAAAGTTTCCCCTAAATTCAGTCTCTCTCCAACTCTTAACAATTACAACATAGTTCTTGTATTTTAAATTTATATTTTAGATTTGATTTTTTAAATTTTTTATAGCTTCTCTTCAGACAGTGTATCCTGGATACACAAAAAAAGAATTTCAGACCGACGTGACTGAATGGCTCCGCCACTGTAAGCAAAGGCGTGAAAGAAAAAAGAAAAGAGATGAAGCTGTAAGTCAGGATTAAGATTTGGTTGTTTTGGGTTAGAAAAATACATGGTTTTTAAATAACCACTATACCGATGCTTCTCAAAAGTGGCACACCCCTATAATTTATTTTTGTTTTTATAGATATTGACATGAAATTTTGTTATTATGCATAAGACATGAATCTGCATTTATTGGCATAATTTTCGATTTTTTAGCACTAACGGTTTGACCGGAATTGACTATTTCTTTGGTATTTTAAATGGGACACCCTATATATTTTTTTACTTATTTGGATTAAGCATGGCATATTAAGGAAAATGACACCTCACTTGTCATTTCTTGACGTGTTATAACATTTTAATTTCAATTTTGAATGTAGAGTGCCAGTAATCAATTAAATCCGTTAATAATTTATAGTCAAGTACTAAATTATGTCATATTTCACTTTCTAAGTTTGACAAGCAAGCATTGACTGATATTTAAAAAACACATTATTTTCATTTAAATTTTAAAATATCATGGAAGTCAAATTCTTAAGAAAAAATTGTTCTTTTTAAGTGTCTAGTGAACCACCATCGTTCCAAAAAGTGTGAAAAAATGGAGCACACGTCAATAAAACAAAATTTTAGTTATTAAATGCCTGTCAAACTTAGAAAGTGAAGATATGACATAATTTTATTTTTTAAAAACTACTTGACTATAAATAATTAGCCGATTTAATTGATTCATGGTACTTTAGATTCAAAACTAAAATTAAAAATTAAAATTCTATATAAAAGTTAAAAAATAACGATGATGTGAAGTGTCATTTTACTCAGAATGTCATGCTTAATTCAAATAACTAAAAATATACAGGGTGCCCCACTTAAAATACCAAAGTCAAGGTCACTTCCGGTCAAACCGTTAGTGCTAAAAAATTATGCCAATAAATTCAGATTCTTGTCTTATACATAATAATAAAGTTATACATAATAATAAAGTTTCATTTCAATATCTATAAATACAAAAAAGTTATAGGGGTGAGCTACTTTTGAGAAACACTCGGCTGTATAACAATATTTTATAATCCTTTTTTTTAAATCAGGATTATAATTTGGTCGTTTTGTGTTAGAAAATAATACATGGTTTTTAAATGATCACTTATATATATTATATAATCATGTTTTATTTTAAAATTTAGTTGTTTTGTGTTAAAAGAATACATGGTTTTTAAATGAACATATATTTTATAATCATGTTTCATTTTAAAATTTGGTTGTTTTGTGTTAAAAGAACACATGGTTTTTAAATGACCATATATATTTTATAATCATGTTTTATTTTAAAATTTGGTTGTTTTGTGTCGAAAGAATACATGGTTTTTAAATGACCATGCACTATACAGGGTATTCCATACTCGATGGTATGTTAGAAGTATCTGGACAACTAAATAACAAATAATTTTGAAAATTTGGCAACCGAGATAAACGACCATGGTCTATCGTTCTAAAATATTTTCAACAATGCAGCGTTGCCGCTTCTGCCCAAAACGGGTGGCAACATCGTTATTTTAAATAGAACACTCTATAGCTTAGAATATTTTTGGATTCTACATAAAATTATAAGTATTTTTTATTAAGTGCACTACATGTCTAAACTTAATAGGTTCCGAGATATCGACATTTGAAAAATGACATTTTTGAACTTTGACAGCTTCTAACTTTTTAACGGTACGTCTTGGAGCAAAACGGCTTACATGTCCCTATCTTACTTTTTTATTATCTTCCCAAATGTATTAACTTCCAGTTCTTCGGAAGTACCATATTTCCGGCTTTTGAGTTACATCCGGCTTAACCGCAAGTTGAGACTTTTGGAAAGACAATAAAAACGAAAGATAGGGACATGTAAGCCGTTTTGTTCCAAGACGTACCGCTAAAAAGTTGGAAGCTGTCAAATTGTCGATATCTCAGAACCTATTAAATTTAGACATGTAATGCACTTAACAAGAAATACTTATATTATTATGTAGAATTCAAAAATATTCCAAGATATAGGGTGTTCCATTTGAAATAACGATGTTGCCACCTGTTTTGGGCAGAAGCGGTAACGCTGCATTGCTGAAAACATTTTAGAACGATAGACCATGGTAGTTTATCTCGGTTGCCAAATTTTCAAAATGATTCGTTACTTAGTTCTTCAGATACTTCTAACGTACCATCGAATATGGAATACCCTGTATATATTTATAATCATGTTTAATTTTAAAATTTGGTTGTTTTGTGTTAAAATACATGCTTTTTAAATGACCATGCCACTATATATATTTTATAATCATGTTTTATTTTAAATTAGGATTAAAATTTGGTTGTTTTGTTAAAAAGAATAAATGGTTTTTAAATAACCTAAATAATTATGCTCTTTATTGACCTCTGCGTCAGGTGGCGTTGTTTGAACGTACATAACGGGATTTGATGAAACTATAGTAGCTACTGTAAAATTTGAAATTGCACTTCTGAAATCTAATTTTATTATAATAATAAATGCCTTCATTTTTAGTACCCCATAACAAATGCGAACTAAATTAACTAAGAAATATATTAAACTATCAATTGATATACTAAAAAAAATGGGATACTTACATTAATTATTAGTATTCATGCAATTAATTGTTGTTGAGCTTTAATTATTTATCTACTAAAATTTTGTCAAAACTCTGTATATATTTCGAAAAAGCGCCATCCTGCACTTCTCCAAGAATACCTACCAAGAGTGCCATGGGCCCTTTTATGGACCACCCGTTTGGTTCTTTATGGTACTACTTCAAGAGTAACTTAAGCAATCCTATTTATTAAAAATGAAGTATGTTGAGGACCTCCTGCAGAACACCTGTTAAAGACTGCCTGTGGTAATACTACGTACTTATCCCTAATACCACTTCTGCTATAATCCCAAAGTAATCTTATTTGCCTCCTTTTAAAGAAAGCTTACGGGAGCTCCTAGGCACTTCTAAAGATACTGCTACTGGGGCGGACATTTCGCATCAGCTAGGCAGGCCTACAGGTAGCCTGCAGGCTCTTCCTATGAGTTAACAATATACCCATTGCGTTGTTCTTACGTAGTTAAAAAGCATACTTTGTGCTGGCTGGGATGTATTATAGCGGTGCAAATGTACTGGATCATTTAGAAATGAAAACATGCTTATTCCTTGACCTTCTTTTGAGGGACACCCGCTAAACGCACAGGTATTACCAGACATAGTTTTATAATTGCACAGCACCCACAAAAATAAACAGTTAAACAATACACTACTGTCAACAAAAAAGACAACTATATATGATACAAGATAACGATAACTCATCGACTACCGGACTAACGGCTGAAACACGGCCGGCTTAAGCTTATGACAGTTGGCCGGGTTTCCTCCCACTACACTGATTTCGCCAAATGTCATTGTCGCTTCTCGTTTTGCTCCTCTCGGCCTAGACCATAATAATTATTCTTTGTCAAACAATTACAATAATATTTTAGGCAAAGGAATTACTTTAACTAGAAATGATGATCTTTATGAAGGAGATATGGATCGAAACTACCGTCACGGTTTTGGGGTTTTAGCAAAAAGAATACCAAACACGGATGTATTTAAATTATGCTACAGAGGCGATTGGAAAAATGGTAGGATGCATGGAGCTGGTTTAAGAATATATCCAGATGACAGTTTCTACTTAGGAGAATTTAAAAATGGAAAACGATATGGACATGGACAGCAATGGTACCCTGATGGTGCTTTCTTTGATGGCGAATATAAAAGTGATATGAGAAACGGTACAGGTATGAAACATTCCTTTTACATTAATAGAAAATGAATAATGTAGGTACTTAGTTTAGCGCAATAAGGCACTATTTTAAGAACGGGAGTTTTTTTTCGATAGAAGACTTTTTAGCGGGGGAAGATATTCAAACAAACTGCTTTTCATAAAATATCTAATTCTTTTTTATCCCAATTTTGCAAGTTTTAAAGAAAGAGAAATAAAAGGGCAATACAACATCTACGTGGCAAACGTGCTACTTTCTTCTTATCAAAAACAAACCTCTCTTAATACAGTCACAGCCTTCTTTACTACAAGCCACGAAGTAGAAACAACGGCAACGCTAGTCGAAGATCGGCTTGTCACGTGAAGCGCCTTGGCAAAAGTGTTTTAAAAAGTTGAATTTACTTTTTTAACTTTTAGTCAGCAACTTTACCAACAGAAACACAGGAAAAACCGACAGTAACCGGTCAAAGTGTCCCAGTTCAGGGTGGAGACTTCCACATAGGCTCAACACAATCTGATGATTACGATTATCACTTAATTCTGACGTTGGGGAAACCAAACTATTCCACTTTCCTCTCATTTATGAGGGACTGGCTCAACCTCGTTAAGATCTTTAATATTATACACTACTTTAAAGTGATCCATTCTTGCAGTCCGTAATTCTTGCAAAGCAAAAAGTTGTTTATCAATGAAAATTAAGAATTCAAGCTGGGATGAAACGAAAATTTTGTAGGTTAACCGTTAAAGATTTAAAAGATGACTTATGATATTTGACATTTAATTTTGTTAAGTTTTATTTACAAAAGTTGACGTTTACTAACGTCTTTTCGCCGTCAATTTAAGTAGTTCAAATGCCTCATGGTTAAAAACTGGTTGTGGTTTGGAATTCCAATCATCCGACGTTAGTGTGTCGTTTGCGGGTGGTCGTTTATATAAACTTAGGGTAAAGTTTTGGTAAAGTACTAACCTTTGGTAAAGATTGAGTAAATTTAGGTACATTAGCAAACTTCGCCATTTTCATGCTAACAAGGACGTGCAGCGTTCCGTCGGCCATTAAAGAAAACTAGGTTTATTTTTGAAATTTCGAAAATAAATGCCATTTCGCTGGCTACTATATGAATAAAACTTTGTTTTTTTTATCGCTTTGTTTAGATAAAGTTAGAAATTGACACAATTTGAGTTTTTTTTTGGCCATTCGTAAAAAAAAATATATTAAAAATAAATAAATATTCGTTTATTTTGGGGGAAACATATATTTTTCGATCTATCTTTGTCACATTTATCAGTAAAGTGCCCTTCGCAAGCAAATGTTATTCTCGAGAAACCTCATAATCTCATTTTATTATATGTATAATAGGTACGTCTTATAAACATCCTTTAACTATAAGAAAACTGTTCGTCATTTTAACTTCTGGTCTTTTCCTCTCTATCTACAGATCAACAACAAATTAAGTTGTATTTTGTTTACACCACATTATACGAGCGCGACATACAGGTACTTCCACATGACCAAATAAAACTTTTAGTACACACTTTTGGATATTAAAACTTAACGTTAAATAGCGTGAAATTTGGTTAAAAAGGGTACACTTCAATAGTAAGTTACCGACGTCTAACAGACCTAAATTTGTCTGCTCCATTTTGGTGCAAGAACGGGTCTACACGTAGTCGTTCCGACGTCAGTTACTGACGTCGGGTTGTCTATAGCGACGTTGATCAGTCGTCTAAATGCTATTTGGGTGGTTTTCTGTAATATCATAATAAAGTGATAAATTAAGTGAACTGCCGGTGCCAGCCTGCCGCCTGTTTACCTTTTACCTCTATGGCTGCAAAATTTTGTACGTTTTTATTTAAATGTTGTGTTTTTCGTATTTTCTAGCTCTTTTTGATGAACGAAAAGGGCAATATTTTTAACAATATATCAGTAAAGGCTTCCACACTCCGACGCGGCCACGGCCACGGTAGCGGTGGCGGTTAATCTAAACACATAGAAATAAATAAATGAAATCATATATATATATAATATAATAGAATTATTAATAGAAAATTTTAAATTATATCCCATACTTTTTGATTCAAGCCATCCAAATTATAAAAATATAAGGGCTAAAAACAAAGTGTGCTAATAGTGACAAAGTATCTTCTTCCACATCGTCTGTCATAATAGCAAATAATAGAAATAAAAATAAAACCTGGACGTTTAAAAATATGTTTTCGTATACATATAATCTGTAAACGGAAACTACCTTACAGTTCCACTCACCGCTTTGGTGTGAATACGCCCGACCGCTAACATGATCGCCACCGCGGCTGCCACCGCTACCGTGGCCGTGGCCGCGTCGGTGTGTGTAAGCCTTAAACCATCGATGACCTTTGACGTCTGGACGACCTCTCTAGTTGGTTAATTTTGGTTAGGTCCCTGGCCTATGTCGTTTTGACGTAAATTTCGAGACGTATCTTTACGTTCTTAAATTGACGTTTGGTGGACGTAATTTTTATACTTCAAAATACCAGAAGGTCAAAAATTACGTCTTCCGGACGTAAAATGTTATCTTGATAATTATACTAAAAAATTCTAAATGCCCCCAAAGACGGTCCTTATTGCAAAAATTTGATATTGCAGTTTGCAAGATATGTATAAGTAGGTAGATATGAATATTGTATCAGTTTTGGGGTATTTTTGCAGCACAAATCTATTTTATATTGCACACCTCCCAGCCAGCAAGGTTACGTTAATTGACGTCGATTAAAGGGTTTTTTAGGTCAAGGACGTCACTGCCTTTGAGAACGACGTTATTATGACGTCATGTTCCTGACGTTTAATAGACGTTCCTATTCGACGTCCAATTTACGTATTAATTTAGTAACGAAACATGTGGTTAAATAAGGAAACGTTATTTGAACGTTAATTATTGACCTTGAAGAAACTTGTTGCAAACGCTCAAACCATTCGACATGCATGTGTATTTACATACTATATTATACTATACTATACTTTTCATTAAGTATAAATACATCTACATAATAATACTTAATATGAACATTATTACATCATAAAATATGAGATTTTGCGTTTTTAAATTACCCGCCCAAATTTGATCATTTTCCCGCTCACTTATTATTTAGAATAGACATACGCCGCATATTGAGGAACTGAAATCTCCATTTTTCCAACCTGTTAGACAAAGAGAACAGAAAGTAGATGTGCGACTGCGAATGCAATTATTGTAGCGTGCGCGTGATGTCGGTTTGGTTTGCTAACCTAACGTAGATTATTTGCTCATCTCGTGTGATTTTCTTTGGTTTGCGGTTATCCGGTGCAAAGCTTTATAAAAAAGAAGCTGCGATTTTACGTTATTTTCAAGTTTGGTTTATTATTATAATGTAATGCATGTGCAATAAATAATATCTTCCAGGAAACGAGAAAACTGCTTTGTCAAAGTAGGTATCATAGGATTTATAGGATATTTTAATCATTTATCTTGACTTTTTTGCCAGCTTTGTACCAATTGTACATTCAGGGCTGCAAAAACGATGTATTGGCTTATTATAATTAAATAAAAATGAACAATTATTGGAAATCGATTAGGACAGGCCTACCCCAAATACCCTTATATCTGGATTAAATTTACTTCATTAAAGGCATATAGCTCTACTTGTTTGCGTAAACAACACGTACAGCACTTTTCTTTCTTATGAATAAGTACCAGTTTTATTTAAAATATAGGCGATTATGAAATAGCAAAAAAAAAAATTGAAAGAAGCGGAAGTGACATCGGACATTCAAACTGATATTGAGGAGGAAAGTTGTCCAAGAAGAAGGACAAAACCAACACGGTTTATTGAAGAAAGCGATAGTGACAGTGAAGTTGAAAATAATCAAAATTACTTTATTCCGAGGCCACCAAAGATCCACAAAGGAAATTTGTATCCAGGTTTGTACTTACACAGGGGTTCTTGTACTATTAATGCATGTTTACCAGTACAGGGACATTTTTTTAAGTGTCTCACCCGATTGGCGATTTTCCTGCTGACTATCATAAAAAACAAATAACATATTTCTGAATGATTTTCGATAAGGAAGCCGAATTTAATGTCAAAAAATACATAGATTTACAAATTTGACAGATGAGACGCCATTTTGAATTTTCTTAAATGGCAACCCCCATAAATAATCACACGAGTAAATTGCACTTGGTGATCCGATGCTAAAACTATATAGTTGTTGACACTTATTTTCAGCCGTTTCGGAAATACGGGCGTTCCCAATTTGCCTCCATCGATTTTGTCTTTTAAGTGTCTCACCCCTTTAATAAATAGACTTTCTAAGCTGAACACCTTAATTTTTTTCACAGTGACATAATTTCGCGTGAGCAAGCGATCTACGCTATAGTCAAATCCGACAGATGTCAAAAAGTGACAGATACGACGCCATTTTGAATTTTCTTAAATGGCAACCCCCATAAATAACCACACGATTGGATTGCATTTGGCGATCCGATTCTAAAACTATATAGTTGTTGACACTTATTTTCAGCCGTTTCGTAAATACGGGCGTTCCCAATTTGCCTCCATCGATTTTGTCTTTTAAGTGTCTCACCCCTTTAATAAATAGACTTTCTAAGCTGAACACCTTAATTTTTTTCACAGTGACATAATTTCGCGTGAGCAAGCGATCTACGCTATAGTCAAATCCGACAGATGTCAAAAAGTGACAGATACGACGCCATTTTGAATTTTTTTAAATGGCAACTCTCATAAATAACTACACGATTGAATTGCATTTGGCGATCCGATTCTAAAAGTATATAGTTGTTGATACTTATTTTCAGCCGTTTCGGAAATACGGGGGTTCCTAATTTGCCTTCATCGATTTTGTCTTTTAAGTGTCTCACCCCTTTAATAAATAGACCTTCTAAGCTGAACACCTTAATTTTTTTCACAGTGACATAATTTCGCGTGAGCAAGCGATCTACGCTATAGTCAAATCCGACAGATGTCAAAAAGTGACAGATACGACGCCATTTTGAATTTTCTTAAATGGCAACCCCCATAAATAACCACACGATTGGATTGCATTTGGCGATCCGATTCTAAAACTATATAGTTGTTGACACTTATTTTCAGCCGTTTCGGAAATACGGGCGTTCCCAATTTGCCTCCATCGATTTTGTCTTTTAAGTGTCTCACCCCTTTAATAAATAGACTTTCTAAGCTGAACACCTTAATTTTTTTCGCAGTGACATAATTTCGCGTGAGCAAGCGATCTACGCTATAGTCAAATCCGACAGATGTCAAAAAGTGACAGATACGACGCCATTTTGAATTTTTTTAAATGGCAACTCTCATAAATAACTACACGATTGAATTGCATTTGGCGATCCGATTCTAAAAGTATATAGTTGTTGATACTTATTAGTATTGAAAATACTTATGGGCGCGCTCTTATGGGAATAGTCGACGGGCGACATGCAGAAGAAAACGACATGCAGCGGCGCGCGGCGGCAGTCGGCAGTGGGATATCATCTGTCTTTGATTCTAGTCGCAATGTTACGGGCTCGAGGCTGCTTAGCGTATCTAATATGAATGAACTTTAAAATTATTTAATCGGTGACAAATTTGTCTAATAAATAAACATACATAGTTTGGATGTTTAATAGTTTTCAAATTGGTATAATATAAAATAAATAAAATTTCGTAAAGGGGTAGGAAGTACTATTATACTGGTGACTGGATCGTATAGTAATTATTTTACTATTTAAGATGACGGGATTTTGTCAAAAAACGGAAATTTTATAGGTAAGGGATGGCCAGTTTCCAAGGTTTATAGATGAAATATCCATGATAAATACCCGTAAATCAGGTCAAAAACTGTAGTATTCCATTTGAGATTAAAAATACTAAAGTCGAAATTGTACCCATTTGTAACATCATAAAAGACAAGTGACACATAATTTTTTTTTAATTAATGCGATTTAAAGCAATTTTAAAGTTTTACTCAAATGGAGCGCGAAGAGGTATTGTTGGCCTTTCTGGCCCGCATAGAAGTATATTAGTAAAATGTTTACATTTTTCATAGGTACTTTAAGAATATTAAAATGCGTTTATTTTATATTTGTTTTTCTGATTTTTTCATCTTAATTGAAGGGTATTTTGCAAAAACAACCAATGTAATTTTTTAATAATTTGCTTAAAATGGCTTGAATAATGGGTTGTTATTGCCAAACAAGGTAATTTTTCAAAGGTATCATTTAGCTCACTATGGCAGCTGTTGCTACAATAATAATTAACCAGGATAATATGGCAATGCGATTGAGATGCTGCAAACAGCACCAGTTTTAAAACTATTAAATTGGTTGTTTTGGCAAAATACCAATTGAAGGTTAATGTTGACACAAATCAAAATCTTGATAATAGTAACGAGTAATTAGATTTAAACATCAGAAGGTATAAGTCGTGTCTGGCATTATTTTATTTAACTTTTGCAATTTTGCAATCTCCTTAATATTCAAAAAAAAAAAATTTATGTATCAGTAGCATACATTGTATGGTTCTCATTACGTTGAATTTCCTGTCGCCAGCTTGGCGATTCACCACTCGGTATAAGATGCTGCCAAATAACAAATTAAGATAAACTTAGTAAACAGTATATTATTATTATTACCTATATTGGAAGGGATTTTTATCACATCACATAGAAAAACATTAAAATGTAAAAGTTGTGTCGGGTATTTTCAATACATAGGATGGTTGCGTAAGATGCAATATCTGTGAATTTTTTTAGCCGTTTCGGAAATACGGGGGTTCCTAATTTGCCTCCATCGATTTTAAGAATAATGCCTAGCAACCAAACAAATGCCTGTATCTATTTGTAAGAGACGGTCACAGCCACCTTTAAAAAAATGGAACCAATTTTGCTACATCTTCCAAATAACTAAGTTTCAGGAAAACGCTGGAACAATATAATTTATTTAATTTTTTTCTCATAGGTTGACATTATTTTTTGGTTTCATAAGTGAATATTGTGAGAGAAAGCGCCATTTAAGTATTTCTTGACGTATAATTTCCATTAATATAGGGTGACCCACCATAATATACGATAAGGTCTTTACGGATAATATGAAAAAAAGATTATTGTTAATGCAGACAACCTATGAGCACAATTTGAATCCATGTTGAAACATACAGGTTGTTACAAAAAACAGGATCCGCGATTAAGGGAATAAGAAATTTAATAATAGGATCGCAAAATGCATTTCGCTCGTGTGGTTATTTATGGAGGTTGCCATTTAAGAAAATTCAAAATGGCGTCGTATCTGTCACTTTTTGACATCTGTCGGATTTGACTATAGCGTAGATCGCTTGCTCACGCGAAATTATGTCACTGTGAAAAAAATTAAGGTGTTCAGCTTAGAAAGTCTATTTATTAAAGGGGTGAGACACTTAAAAGACAAAATCGATGGAGGCAAATTGGGAACGCCCGTATTTCCGAAACGGCTGAAAATAAGTGTCAACAACTATATAGTTTTAGAATCGGATCGCCAAATGCAATCCAATCGTGTGGTTATTTATGGGGGTTGCCATTTAAGAAAATTCAAAATGGCGTCTCATCTGTCAAATTTGTAAATCTATGTATTTTTTAACATTAAATTCGGCTTCCTTATCGAAAATCATTCAGAAATATGTTATTTGTTTTTTATGATAGTCAGCAGGAAAATCGCCAATCGGGTGAGACACTTAAAAAAATGTCCCTGTACAAATAATATATGGCTATTTTATTTATCTCACTTTGAAATTTTTTAGACATCACATCTACACTTAATGCGAAGTGTAAACCAAGTAGTAGTAGTAGTACGTCCCAAATAGGCATTGAGCTAGGTATGTTTTTTCAGTCACACTTTTATTTTAGATTCTGTTAAAGTCCAGGCTGATTTTACCACTGACATGGTTGAAACTTGTATAAAAAACTGGCTTAAGCATGCCCCAAACAGGATACTTAAAGAAAATTAGGAATAAAAGAATAAGTTACATATTAAAATTCATTAACCTGTAGTCTTAAGCTTCTAAATGTTCAGGTATTATAAAGAAGTAGATATATAGACGAATAAATCGAGAGGTATGTACTACAATGCAGGCTTTAACCGATACAAATTTAAATTTAAATGAAATTGCACAAAACCATTGTAAATCAAGTAATTCCACAAACTCAAATTATAATAATTTAGTTAATAAAAGTAATATTACTGTTACTGAAGATAAAAATGAATTGCCAAATTTTGAAATTGCTCCTTTTTTATCCACACACACTCGGGGTACTGGTAATGTGGATTTAAATTTGGAATACTCCACAATAACTAACAGTAATCAGACTATTTCCTGTAATACTTTGAAAGAAGAAAATCACGATAACTCTTTAACATTTAATTTAAATCATGATTTAAGGCAATGGGCTCTTCGTAACAAAGCAACTCATACATCTTTAACAGATCTGCTGCATGTACTTTCTCCATTTCACTCGAATTTACCTTTGAACTCTAAAACATTATTACAAACACCTGATAAAGTTTCTGTTAAACACTTAGATTGTGGGGAATATATACATTTTGGCTTGGAAAATTATTTAAAAATATTTTTGTCAAAAAATACTTCCTTTAATTCAAAAATTATAAAAGTTGCTATTAACGTCGATGGTCTTCCATTATTTAAGAGTTCCTCGGTTCAGTTCTGGCCAATTTTAGGGTTAATAGTTAACAAGGACTCTATTACAAAGAAACCGTTTGCAATTGGAGTCTATTGTGGAAAAGCGAAACCATCACCTCTCGCCATTTATCTTAAAGATTTCATTAATGAAGTAAAACATTTGCTTACAGAAGGTCTCAACTTTAATCAAACATATATCATAGAAATTGATAGTTTTATTTGTGACACACCGGCAAGAGCTTTCATAAAATGTGTAAAATCGCATGGTGGATACTCGAGCTGTGATAAGTGCATTGAAGCGGGGCAATATGTTAATAGGAGAGTAATTTTAAATAATATCTCTGCTCGAAGAAGAACTGATGAATCATTTTTATTACAACTTGATGAGGATCATCATATGGGGGTTTCACCTCTAACAGGTTTAAATATTGGAATGGTTTCTAAATTTCCCGTGGATTACATGCATTGCTTATGTCTGGGGGTAATAAAAAAACTTTTGGTTTCATGGACAAGTGGAAATCTTCAAGTTCGATTAAGTAGTAGATCAGTTAAAGTTATATCAGAATGTTTAATTGCTCTTAGTCCGGTTGTCACGGCAGAATTTAATAGAAAACCAAGGAGCCTCTCTGATCTTTCACGTTTTAAGGCTGCCGAGTTTCGAACATTTTTACTGTATGTAGGTTATGTGGTTTTAAAGAATAAGATAGGCACAGCTATATATGAACATTTTTTGCTATTACACTTTGCTAGTAGTATTTTATTGTCTCAAAGACACTTAGCGACACTCGGTTATAATATACCTAAAAACCTGATAAATGTCTTTGTTAATCACTGCAAAGAAATGTATGGCCTAGACTACCTTGTTTATAATATTCACGCTTTATGTCACTTAAGCGAGGATGCAAGTATATACGGTTCATTAAACAATATTTCTGCATTTCCGTTTGAAAATTACCTTGGAGAAATAAAACGCCTGATTAGATCTCCTACTAAGCCATTACAGCAACTCTTCCGCCGCCTTACTGAAGCAAATCATTTATCGACAAATTCAGAAACATTTGCCCAAGAAGCATTACTCCAACATTAATTTTGATGGTCCTATTCCACCAAATTTTAATTGCAAACAGTATAAAACTTTTTTTTATAAGACGGTATTACACACCATTGTATCACATTCAAATAAAGATTCGTACTGCTTGACGCAGGATAATCAAGTCATGCAGATACATAACATCATTATCGACCATAATAATATGGTTTTTTTAATGGGAAAATATTTTCTGTCTTACGATTCATTTTACTCGTACCCATTGGAATCCAAAATTTTAAATATATTTTTGGTAACAAATTTATCAGTAGAAATCAGTATAATAAAGCTAAATAGCATTGTTTCAAAGTGCATGTTGCTTCCGTTTGGCGCTGATATCTGGGTTTCATTTCCACTGCATCACTCTAAATAATGTAAGTTTTTAGTGTTATTTGTTTTAATTTATTATTATCAGTAAATACAGTTTTGGCCAGTTAAAACAATGTTTTATTTACGGTTATCTTTTTATTGAGGGGGTCCTAATAACGCAAAGTCTACGTTATTTCTACGTTAATAGAAAGGTAGATTGGACGTTATTTTTGACGTTTCTACAACGTCAACATTCGACGTCAATCGACTGTGACATTGTAACCTTCTACGAACGTCAATTAGACGTTTTTTCCGACGTAACTTGACGTAACAGCTGACGTAACAGCTAACGTTAAAGTAACGTTACCTTTACGTTCTCTTGCTGGCTGGGCTATTACCACCTACTAGTAACACGATTGTCTAAATCCCCCAAGCCAATCCTCGGTGTTGCCACATCGCGTGGATTAGATGGCAACCCGAAATACATCGTGTTGACTGCTGACAGACGATACTATCAAATTAAGAAGTCAAAACCTTTACTATAATAATAATATGAGTGAGCATCTAAGAAATATTCATAGGATAACAACAAACGCTGTTTTGTATGACTAAAGCGAATTTTAAATGTTTGGAACATGATTGCAACAATTAATTTCAGCAGAGCAATGGGCTAACTGACTTTACTGGCTTACAATTTAATATTTGAGATGATCAAAACTTCGATCAAAGATAATATGAACGGTAAGTTCTGTTATTTTGTAACCGAGGACCAAACCCATTACATATTTATATTTGAATTTGATACACGGTCACGATCAAGTCCCTTACATCAGAAATATTTGTAAGGCAACTTAATTATTCTCAATATTAGTAATTCAGTTAGAAAGTAGGTAGCTACTTAAATATTTTTGTTTTTCTATACTCATACTATGAAATGTTTATATAATAAAAGAGTATACAATTTCTATAGTAAACAATTCATTATTAATAAAAATATTTTTCCAAATAGATATATTATGCTGGATAACAACTGGGAGGTGTTTAGAAGGAAAACCATCAGGTGAAATCAGTCCATAATATTAACAACATTGTTAAAAAATATTTCATTAAATTAGTTTTGGCTTTCTTACCTGCTGGTTAAAGGGTTAGTGTTAAAGTGTATATCAAGTCATTTGAAATAATAAAATAAAGGTAAAAGGTAGATATATAATAATATATATCAGGATCATCTCTTGAAGAGTGCATGATTTAAGAATTTATAAAGAAACTAGACCTAATATTAGTTATAGTTGTCTGTTTTTTTGTGAACTGTCGTTTGCCTTCTGCCAATATCGGCACCAAGAATAATATTTTTTGGTCCTTCGCCATTCTGTGTATTTGTGCGCTATATTACCCATTTGGGTTTTTATTGTTATTACTGGTATTTTAATTTATTTAATTTATATAATTTTAAAAATTGCGTTTAACAATAAATTAGTTTTATGAGAAATGTTCCTATGTGAGGCATTTTAAATTGAATGTTAAATTAGATGAGGTATGTACAGGTAGCATGAAAGAACTCCTAGAGAATGCTACCTTTTATGTAATATTGATGATTCTTAATTTTTACTATTTTTGTAACTTGCTCCATAATAAATAAATATTTTTTTATTTTATTCTATATCGTAAAAGTATGCAGTATAATATATTTATATCTAGTTTTAATGTAGCAAAGTAGATAGTGTAAGAACTTAAATACCAGTTATAGAGTTATATTTTTGTACTACAGTTTTGCTTGTAGTTTAACAATATTATAGTTTTAATATACGTACAATATTTTATATTTTGATTTTTAAATTATATCAATAATGCACGACAAACATTTAAAATTACTCTAGTTTTACTATAACGTAAGAGATTTATAATTGAGCGCACTATTCTGTATAAATAACGTAACATTATTTTCATTACCATCAATTCTGACTAAGAGTAAATAAAATTTCTTTTCCCGCGCCTAACGTAGAACATGCGCAGTGGCCAAGGGTTATACAACAACGTGGCAACACCGAGGATTGGCCTGGGGGATTTAGACAATCGTCTAGTAACAGGGGGCACGGATCCCTCAATTTGTGTGTTCTCATCTATCTTCTACTATTGAACAAAGAGCAATCGTTTCCCGATATGACCAAATAGTCTGCTTTGACGATTCTTGATTTGATTGGGTGTTCCAACCGCGGTATTGCCGCTATTTTAGTTAACTACTGTACAAAATCAAAAGGTAAACCACTAAGTATTTTTGTTGGTTTACTATTAATTTAACATTATAAGTAAGTAGGTACATGATAATATTTGATATATCGATATTAGTAATTAATCCATATCGAAATCTCGACATGGACAAATCATCGCCAGTTATATAGCTATTGGTTAAATTTACTATGTATACATTCCGATAAGCCGTTATAATATATCACATAATATTATAATAATAGGTAGGTACATATTATTATTAATATTATAAAATTGAAATTTGAGGTCAGAATTCAAAGTCAGTATCCATGATACAACTACAGAAGATATGATACTAACAGCGTGCGCGGTGGCTCGTGACGTCACGCAGTGAGCTATTTTTTGAATTTAACGCGCGAACTATATGGCAACGTGAAGTTTACGGTACTAAAAGGCGAATTTATATGAAATTTTTATTAAATTTCCATTACATTTTAAAAGGGGTAGACGTGGAAGAGTAGTAGTTGTAATTGTAATATTAAAACATGTTTTTTAAAGAGGCTGAACTATTAGATATTCGTTATAGATACCTTACCGTAAAGAAACCAATAATCATGGACTGAATACAAGAAATAAGTACATATGTATATTGATAATGTGGAATATAGGATATTGAGTCGGAAATGTTTGTCAAGAAAAATCTGCATTTTTTCAAAATAATAATTTATTTTTCAACAGCAATATACCACAAGACATTAAAACAACAAAAAATAATTTGTAATATACACAAACACACATGAATTAATATTCAATTTGGAATAAATTCCTTAAAAATTTACAAAATTTACCTATTTTTAAAATAAGAAGCAATTGTTTCGTTATAAATTATTGTGAATTGTAAATGACAAAAATTTTAAAAAGGGTTAATAATTAATAATCTTATAGTCTACTTAATGTATTTATCCAACGTCTGCTAGTTATAGAATTATTATTTATGTCATTTTAGACAAGTAAAGTAACAAATAACACACTATAGTGAGTTATAAATCATAACACACTAGTGGGTTATGATTATAACTCACTGGTGGGTTGTGGTAAAATATGCATTCATATAAGGCTTTGTTATAACTGTCTCTTGGCTTGTGGGGAATAATAAATGAACACGCAAGGTTCGCTTCTTTTTGAATTTCGGCTGAAGTTTCTTCCATATTTTGAAAAACTACCCTCGAGAATCGCAAAAATAATAATTTTATTTACTACCTTTAAATTTTTATTGTTAATTAATTCCATAACAACAAAAATCACCTTAGCCTACTTTTACGTGTCAAATTTTTTATTCAAAAACATGTCAATTTACATTATAATACAGGGTTTTCTAGTTTACATTGAAACAATATAATTTTCTATTTTTTAATAATATCTATCAAGTGTTGGATAAAATTTCGTATGGCACTCGTGTGTTAAGTCATATAAGTCACTTGGGAATTAGCCCTCTCGGCCTAACCATTTCCCAGCGTGACTTACATATAACATACCACACTTGTACTATAAATAACTATTATTTCTCTTTGTTTGAGATGTTCGATTCAATCAGTTTGAATTTATAACTATTACAAATATTACCCCTTTAAAAAAATTGCAAAATAAAGCCATAAAATGCATTCATAAATTACCGTTTCTAGAGCCTACTGTAAATTTATATAAACCAAATAGTTATTTATAGATATAGAAAATTTATGATAACTTTTTATAGCTTTTAGATAAAATAAGACACTTTACTTTACAAAATATTCATCTTTTATTGAAATAGTTAACAGCGAAAACAACAATGTGTATCAAACGCTAATACACATTCAACTCTTTCTTAAAAACTAGGTATATATTTTTTTTGATGCTACCGCGTTTTCTCTTAGGGACCGATAACTGTTAGGTGTATATCCCAATAATTCGTGTTTTAAATTACGTGCATAATCACCGTCACTGACATGTTTCCAACAAACACGGGCATTTTTAATAATAAACTTACCCTTGCGTTTACTTACACACATGCTTCCAAACAGCTTGCAATTCCTTGTCCTTTGGGAAACTAAAAAACTTTATACCGGGCGTAAAACTCTTACACTGATTATCAACCTTACGACCAAATACCGCACATCTCATTTTTTATAATTAAAGGACACTTATAATTTAAAAAAGACCGACTCGTACACCAAAACCGTATGTAAACAATAGGAATATGGCCGCCTTTTCTCACTGCCTGACGTCACGAAAGACACGCCCACCTGCGCGATATCATATCTTCTGTAGTTGTATCATGGTCAGTATCTAATAAAAATTTTGCGCCTGTTCTGGCAACGTTGTTCCCAAATGTCGAGACGTAGAGGAAATAAGGATGAAGATCTCGGAAACCTAACCTGTTTTGATGGGGACATACGTACGTATAACGTTTTTAGGTTTTTATGTTCAAAGCATAAGCTCCGGAATATTTTGTGTACCTACTGTGGATCCTGCCGAGACCGGGAAGTCTTTTGTTCTTTGGATATTTACTTGTCTCTGCTGCAAGTAAGTGAGTACTTATAAAATAATAATTATTGTTGAATATAGAAATAGGTTAATTCTTTTTAGTGTTAACCTTAACGCTCACTGTAGCTTGTGGGGGCCATGTTTAAGTTTAATTCATATTTTTAGAAATTATTAAAATATTTCCGTGTCTCTTTGTAGAATTAAGGTGGTTTTATGCAGGCCAATTTTAAGACCTTAATTTTCATTAATTTTTGGGTCATGTGCATAAATGAAAGCCACAACTTAACGAACGAAATTGTCTAAATACCGCGTATTTGTTGACAAAGCCAGTATTAGTCTAAGTTCTTACAACTATAAAAATAAAAGAATAGTAATATCTAACACTATCTTAAATTATCGTCAGATACAGTAGATGCAAAAAGGATACAAACGAAACAATTAAAAACTATCACAGCAAAATTCGTTTAAGTCATAATAAGCCTGTGATACAGTCTCCAGGATAAAAAGACTGAACAGAGTCAAAATTTTTTCCCTTCTAAATAAGGGCCTGCAATGATCTATTTTCCCAGCACCACAGATATACCTAATAGCCCGTTTCTGCAAAATGAAAACAGAGTTCATCAGGGTCTGGCCACTCAACCCCCAAAAACAGATGCCATATCTGTCTTGACTCTATAAGAACAAAATAGACGGATCTGGACACGGCATGTCCCAATTCAACGGCCGACAGTCTCACAGCAAAACACCCAGATGAAATTTTCTTTGAAAAGCTATGGATGTGAGATTTAAATACCAATCCATTGTCGACATTAACCCCCAGGAAATTAGTCTCTGGCCGACATTCAATGAAAACATTGTAAACCTTGGGTAATTGTAGATCATTCCCAAATGACAAGATATTTGTCTTGGACAAATTTAGCCGTAGTAGGTTGGAATCGCACTAGGATCTGAGCTTTTGAAGATCGGCGAGAATACTTTCTTTTAGTGTGATTAGGTCAGTACTGTGCCATAGAACCGTGGTATCATCTGCAAACAGAGTAAATTTCCCAGCAATGTTAAGTGATGTGAGGTCGTTTATAAAAATCAGGAATAAAACAGGTCCCAGAACAGACCCTTGAGGAACGCCACAATTGTTCTACAAAATTTCGGATTTAGATGACCCAAAATAGACCCTCTGACAACGACCGGACAAATAGGACTCAAACCATGCAAGGAACACCCCCCTAAAGCCATAGTGAAATAGTTTTTGTAGCAGAATGCGGTGATTGACGCAATCAAAAGCTTTAGATAAGTCGCAAAAAGCCGCTGCGCTTACTCCACCATTGTTAATCCCTGAGTAAAGACCTTCCAAAAACTGGAAGATAGCATCATTTGTATTGCGATTTTCCTGAAAGCCAAATTGAAGGGGACTAAGTACATTATTTGAGCTAAGGAAGGAAATTATCCTGCATTTTGCATTTGCATAAATGAAAGCCACAACTTAACGAACGTAGCGCAGCCCCAGGGGGTTTTTGGGGTTAGCCCACTTCCAAGTGTAGTGATCACAGGTCGATCACCCATTTACGAAATTGATATTTCATATTTATTATTTATGTTGTTAATAAATATTTTTAATATAATAAGTACATTAGTACATAGATTTAGTTTTAGAAATGTATTAAGATTTTACCTGTCAGCCGTTATGTTATATTAAATTTTTGTTTGTTTAATAAGAGATTTTTTTTCTATTCCTTCTATTTACAAATATTTTAAGATCTAAAATGATATACAGGATGTTGTAATGACTGTTAAAAATAATATATTGGTGATACACGTTAATGTTCACAGAGATCTTCAAGGATGATTTCAAAAAAATGCAATGCGTCGGAAAGAAATTCCAAGTAGACCTGGTCTAACGACAAGATGAATGCGATCAAGGTCTACTTCAAGTTTGATCAATGGTCAAAAATTTTGACCAATAAATACGTCACTTTTGAACCAAAATTTACGTCATAGTATTACGTCGTCTAGATGTGACATATTGTCGTCCTATTAGCGTAGTAGAGACGTCTTAAAGGGACGTCATTTCGTCAATTTTGTACCAATATCGACGTCGCGATAATGTGTTTTGATAACTGGGCGGGGGTGACTTTAACATCGATTGTAGGGAGGACCAGTCAAACGAAAATAAAAATAAAAACAAATTATTAGATACTTTTCTCAGCTACGGGTTATCTCCGACAAGCCGGGAGCCGACAAGACCTATTCCCGGCACACTACTTAACTTTATTTCGAATTACCCGGGGTGTGAGAATCCCCAATTGCTAAGAGTGGCGCCCTCGGATCACTTGGCTATCTCAGTGGGCCTAGGCTGTTTGACTGATCATAAAGAGAAACGTCGGAATGTAAAAAAGAGAGGCTTTTCAGAGAACAATAGAAATATTTTCTATGAGCTGTTTCAGCGGGAGGACTGGCTGGCGGTTTACTTTTCCAGGGTTCTGGATTCTATGTTTGATGTATTTTTGAATACTGTCCAAGCAGCATTTACCCAGGCTTTCCCTGAGAAGAAAATGCGGGTCGGAGATAAGACAAGGAGTTGGATTACCCCGGACATAAAGAAAATGTCAAAGGAAGTAAGAGACTTTCACTGGCTTTTTCAAAAAAACGAAAAATAAGAACATCCAAGAACGATATGTTTAACTGAAGGGACAGTACAAGTCCCTTTTAGGGAAAACAAAGCGGAAACACAACGAGAATTTTATTAAGAATGCATAGAACGTGAACTCAGCAGCCTGGTCGTTTATGAACAAAAAAATGGGGAACAATTTAAAATTAGCGTCAGAAGTGCAACCTCTCAATGGAGGGGGTAGTCTTGTTGAGAATCCGCAAGCTCTTTGTGATATGTACAATGACTATTTTGTTGGTTCAGTGAATAAGGTCGGGGACTCCCTCTCGGCTAATATAGAATTGGATGCTCCATCCAAGACGCGCGCTACTTTTCCCTAGAAATGACCACCTCGGGATAAATTTTCTTAGGTAACAAATCAATCCCAAATGAGACTCACACAAAGTTCCTGGTTGTTCACATTAACTCGACCCTAAGCTGAGGGGTCCATGTCGATCATCTTGCCGGTAGACTTGCGACATCTTGCTTTATGGTCAAAAACCTAAAACAAGAGCTAAATACTCAGACTGTTCTTTATATCCACGCACATGTAATGAATCGCCAAAAATTAATAGACTTTTTATTCTGCAGAAGCGATTGGTGCGTGTCCTGGATGGAGCACAGTGGGATGCACATGCTGTCTCGATCTTTAAAAAGTACGAGTTAATGTCCATATTTTCTCTGTATTACTACAAATTGCTTCTTTTTACAAGAAACCATATAACTAACTTTACAACAAACGGCTCAATTAACAAGGGCATGCAGACCAGACTGTCCTCTCAGCTCTTCGTTCCCAAACACTGGACATCCTTGTACGAGAAGTCTCCATTATACATGGAGATTAAGGCATATAACAAACTACCAGCGAGCACAAGAAGCATCAAAGATTTCGGCAAGTACAAACAATATTGAAAAAGTATACTAATAGAAAATGTATTGTGGTACAGTCACTCTGACTACTTTGAAATCATGTAACATCTACTAACTACCTATGATCACTGACATTGGCTGCCACATAGAAGTACAGACCAATTGGTATTCTTAATGATAATGATGTGTACAAATGAATCTTGTGTCATGATTTTAGTGTGTTTTGTCGATTCTGTTTCGTTTTTCTTCGTCCGATTCAAAGATATATTTGAGACTCCTGTTGCATTGGACGGTGCAATGTTTATTATTGTTATACTGTGTTAAGTTTATTGATGCATCCAATATACATTTTTTTGTATCATATGGAGAAAGAACTAAATAAATAAATAAATAAAGCAGGTGAACAGAATGTATCAGTTTTCACTTCACAAAAATGACAAGCGTACATTTCTTAAACAAAGTCTTTAAACTTACTATATTTTGAGACTTTAGGAGATGATAGCCAATCCAATAATTTAAATGCAGAAGATAATAATCTGTATAATAGAATATTGTTAATCGATCAAATAATTCTACTCGTAACGAAACAAAAACATTACTCACCATTAACAATAGTAATGTCTTTTATGTTGTATACGCTTTCTCCTTGTGGTTATAATCTAATGTGAAATTATTTGAATCTACCCCACTAGAAGATACTTACAGTCTCCCTCGTCAAGCCAAGATGTGTCACCAAATAGGTACTTAGCCAAATACCACTGATAATCACAAAACTACAAATAATTATTTAAACTTTATTTCTACCTCTCTAACACCCAATGAAAAAAATGTATGAGGTGAGAATGATAGAGGCAAAAATATCATTGCTGTAGCTTCTAATGACAATCCTTTGACCACAACTGTATTAGCATAATATGATCTGAAACCTGAAATCGTAAAACCTTGTCAGTAAAAAATACAAAAGGGGCAGAAATGATTCCTATCACTAAATATGTCATACGCTTAGTTCAAAAAAATGGTTTTGAAGTTTTAAATATTATAACAATCATAGGATTAATGGTTCTTTATTTACAAACTTAACAAACTTCTTTTGTTCTCGTTTCCTAACTGTGACAAAAGGTTTGTATGTACTTGCTAAATCGTTTTGCCCCAATTACGAGTTATGGGAACACCATGTATTGGCCCTTACGATGGGAACTTACAATAACTCGACGTTCTCATAGAAACCGCCGACGAATCATTTCTAGAGATAAGGCATTTTCTATAAATTCTTTGTAATAAAGCAGACAGTATTCTTTTTATATTTACTATTGCAGTAAGAACAATAAAGAGTTTCAATCTTTCATAAATAATTTTGTTTTTCAAAAACGCGTTGTTCCGAGTCGAACCCATCATTTACGTATATACTTATATAAAAGTGCCGATATTATACTTTTCGAGAAACACTGACGCATTTTAAAATCTTGTTTTTACTGTTTACATAAGCTTTCTTCCTAGAATATTATTTATTAATTAAGATGTTTTTGTAATCCACTAATCTTCAACTACCAGCTGATGTGGCGTTGCCAGGTGTTACTTCGCGGCTTGTAGTAAAGAGGGCTGTGATAACAGTATGCCCACGGATGGGGTAGACCCACGAACTTAAAAACTAAAATGGACGAGTAATAGGCCCGTTCAACGTTTTTTTTTTTAATTTTAGAAATCGAAAGTTGAATACTTTTTAGGGCAATTTCCAAATTTTTAGATTCTTATTCGGAGATTTAATCCCTTAAATAAATTACCAAAGTTGAACCGCGCGAGAACGGATGGAAACGGCATGCGATCTAGTTAAATGATTTTTTTTTATCTTCTTGCTGGTTTAAAGTAAGTGAGAAAAAAGCTTCTAATAAATATTGTGTGGTTCCTGAGTGCCGTAACACCAGAAATGCCCCAGAAAAACTGTTTATAAGCGTACCTTTTGATCCTGCAAGAAAAGTTTGGCAGAAAGCTACGCGTCGGGATGTTTTTGTTTCTGACAAATCCCACGTTCATTGATGTGGGGATAATTTTAACGTAAGTTTCAAGATATGCCATTGTGAAAGCAGACTACAAAATATATGAGATTTAGATTTTTTTTATATAAAAGACATAGAAAATTATAAGTAAATAAAGACAATGAAGAAAGGAAATATGAGACGTAAGCCAAAAGTAGTACCAAGGTTTTTTAATCCCCTGGTCATTGTATTTGTTTGAATCAATTTGGCTCCTAAAATGCTTTCTATCTCTTTCCACTTCCAAAATTAATAATAATATAATAATATATCTTTATTGTATAATATACAAAAGACGAAGTTGAAGCCAGGCTTCCTCACCTAACCCAATTTTATTCCTCGCATTTCTGCACTTATAAAATCTTTATTTTTGTTTTTGTTTTGTCAAACACCATAAACATATCTACTTCTAGTAAATTTCCAGAATCTACCTTGATAAAACCACCGTCCACTGAAATCATTGCGAGCAATAAAAACAAATGGTCCAAATAATAATAATAATAATAATCATGTAAATTGGAAACAAACACCTCCTTCAGATGGGTTACTGACTACAGTGTACTTTGTGAATTGCCGTTTAAATTTTCTTTCCAAAATGTATTATATATCACCAAGTAAGACATAACTCAATAAAACATTCGAAAAACATTTATTTTCAATTTTTTTTTATTTTACGAAATTTATTTATCTATTTAAAATAGGGTAGGCAACAATCGAAAATGTCAAAGAAGAAGAAAGCCCGAAATTTTTATTCAGATGCCACGCCCAAAACGTTCTTTTTAAGCCTCCAAAAAATGTAGGCATTAGGCAAAAAAATAAAACTAATTGTACTTACCAATATGGTAGGTCCTTTCACGAATATCTTACGGAGACGTAAACTAGGGCATAAATAGCTGCAAACAACTGCTCTGTTTTGCGTTAAATGTCATGCTTGTAAAAGTGCTTACTGTTAATAAAGTTTCACATCGCACTGGTACTCCATAATAAAAAGCACTAAAACTATTCAAAAAATCTTTCTAACCAACTAAACTAACTCACAAACAAAACAAGAATCCCTCTTGTATAGGTAAATTAATAAAAAGGTACTAATAGGCTTTCAAAACAGTTATTAAAAGTGCGGCGCGTGAAATCCCGATCTCACAAGTAGAGGACACAGAAATTTATAGGAAAACTGAAATTATTTGTAATTAATAGCGGGCCGGTGCGGTGCCGGCATTGTCTTATCGGGTTTCAGTTTCTTACAAAATTGCATCGCATTGGTGGGTAGTCTTGTTGAGAATCCGCAAGCTCTTTGTGATATGTACAATGACTATTTTGTTGGTTCAGTGAATAAGGTCGGGGACTCCCTCTCGGCTAATATAGAATTGGATGCTCCATCCAAGACGCGCGCTACTTTTCCCTAGAAATGACCACCTCGGGATAAATTTTCTTAGGTAACAAATCTGCGGCGCGTGAAATCCCGATCTCACAAGTAGAGGACACAGAAATTTATAGGAAAACTGAAATTATTTGTAATTAATAGCGGGCCGGTGCGGTGCCGGCATTGTCTTATCGGGTTTCAGTTTCTTACAAAATTGCATCGCATTATTAAATTAATAATGCCCAAATATTAATAAATTCAGGGATGCCCGATGTACTGTAACTTAATTTAGAGATAAACGCTTTCTAACCAATTACTAAAGGGTAAAAACGATGTCTATCAGAATATTAATTATTGAAAGCACATTTTGGCAACGGTGAATCAAGTCAAATTCACTCATCGTTCCTTCGGCGTCGGTGGGAGTCGTAAGACGTCGCATGGCTTCTGGCTCGTCTGTTTTCTTTTTATGTATCGTTTCATTTAGCTGTCTTTTTTTAAGCACTGCTTTTCGCTTGCATATAAATCCAGTATTGACGGTCTAAATGCATGCCTTGGATTTGTTATGGGATGCTTTTTAATGTAAGCGGATTGCGGTCGCAGGAGGTCAGAGCGGTGAATATTATTCAGTTTAATATACGTAGCGTTATATGCGTGTTAGACTGTGATGTGTTTCTATCATATAATTAATATTTTAATTGGCGCTTAAAACAAACTTTTTAAAAGAAAAGAAAACAAGGTGTTATCATCGATTTTTAGTTGTGGGAATTCATGACTAAGCCGGTACTGCTTATGTTATGAGTATCAAATATCACCGATGAAGCAGGACGGGCAGCCTGGGTTTTTGTTGGAGGATGCGGGCGCACTCTCGACTTGAATCTGAATTAGAGTTGTTCTTTTATATTTTATATGGGTGTTTTACTTTTATTATTTTTCTTTTCATATTATAAATTTGTTTGCGAATAAGTGTTTAATTGACAACATCAGAAGTGGGATAAAACCTTGTGCCTTTTTGTACTGTTTTTTTTTAAATCACGGGATAGTGTTTTTGTGTCAAAATGTCTCGTCGTCACAGGTCCAGTCAGCCCAGTCGGAGAGATTTGGAGACCCCTAGTGCTCGTAGCCGATCGCGACGAGATAGTAGTCAGGAATCATTTTCTGAGGCTCGTGAAATGGGCAGGCCCAGGGATGAAATGCAAGTAAGAAGTTTTACCCCTCCTTTTGACATTACGGTTTCTTCTAAGCAGGACGGTAGTGAGTCTACTCATTCTTTAAGTAAAGTTTTTCTTCAGGGCATTGAAAAGATTATCAGTAAAACAAATGTAAATCAAGGGGTCATTAATAATAATATAATAGATGAGTTTAACCCCCTTTTTCATGATATTATGGAATGACTTAATGCGGTTGACGAGTTTTCCGAAATAAATAATTGGTCTGACCAAGTTACTTGCCACTTGGCTCTTAGTAAACTACGGGGTTCGGCGGAAACTTGGTACCGGGGACTGCCAACACGATTGTTTACTTGGGGCGAATGGAAGAAACTATTGCTTGAAAATTTTATACCAAAAAAAGATTTGCATTCGGATACGTCAAGAATGTTAAATTATACTCCTCAACCTCAACAAAGCTTATACGCATACTCTTTTGAAAAATTAGCCTTGATCAATAAAATGAAAATTCCATTATCGGATGCTGATAAAGTCAATTTAATAATGGGAGGTATTAAAAATCAACAAATTCGTTTTTCTGTTGAAACCTCTCAGATAACTAACCCAGCCAAGCTAGCTCGATATTTCAAAGTATTTGATGATACAACTAATTATGTTGAACCAAAACCTGAGGTTGCCAAACCTGGTACATCTTATTGCAGGACAACGGCACCGTCGGCGTCGGTTACAAAAAGAAATAATAAACGCTTCTACTCTTCCTCTTTAAAATGTTTCTCATGTCAACAAATAGGGCATATCAGAAGTCAATGTCCTAAGAACAAAAACACGTGTAACGACGTCGCCATATATCATACTAATTTGTGACTACCCGGTATAAAATATTCATCAAATTCCATGCAAAAATATATAAAAGACATTTACGTAGAAAATAAGTTAATTCAGTGTTTTATTGATTTTGGAAGTGAATGTTCTTTAATTAATGAATCTGTTATTCCTACATTAAATTTGAAACTTAAAAAACTTCAAGATTATGTTACTATTAAGACTGTATCCGATACAGATTTAAAGGTTTTTTATTATGTGACTGCTAATGTAAACATTGACTCCGTTGAAAAACAAATAAATTTCTACGTTATAAACAAACAAATAATGGACGTTGATGTTTTGATAGGACAAAATTTTACTGAAATTGATGATGTCACTTATTTTAAAAAAGGCTCAACGTTATGTTTTAATAGTCATTCTCAATCGGGCGATTTGATTTTAAATAAAACAAATGTTAATGTTGGAATTCATGACCCAGTGGCGGAGCGTACACTTTTTCACATTTTAAATAAGTTTCAAAATTCTTTTGCAGCTAGCTCTTTTGACGTAGGGACGTCTGGAGAAGAGATGCGGATCGAGTTAACCTCAAATGTACCTGTTACACATAGAGCGCGAAGATATCCTGAGAAAGAAAGATCGTTAATTAGAAATATTGTTGATGAACTTTTACAACACAAAATTATTAGGGAGTCGGACTCACCTTATGCCAGTCAGGTATTATTGGTTTCAAAAAAAAATGGCGAGAAAAGGCTATGTGTAGATTTTAGGGCTATAAATAGAATAACGGTCCCAAATAAAAATCCCTTAAATTTAATTGAAGATCAGATAGACCGGCTCTCAGGGTACAAGTATTTTTGTAGTCTCGATTTAGCATCAGGGTATTACCAGATTAAAATGGCAGAAGATTCAATTGCGAAAACTGCCTTTATTACACAAGATGGTCTTTACGAATTTTTAAAAGTACCATTTGGACTTACCAATGCGCCGGCAGTATTTCAAAAAATTATAAATAAAATTTTAGGTAAATTAAGATTTAATAAAGTATTGGTTTATCTAGACGATATCCTAATCCCCGGTAAAACTATCACGGACACATTAGATACTCTACAGGAAGTATTAACTCTTTTCCAAAAATCCGGTTTAACTTTTAAACTAGATAAATGTTATTTTTTACAAACAAAAATAGAATTTTTGGGTTATGAAATATCAAATTCAACGATTAAACCGACTGATAATAAAATTTGTGCTGTAGAAAAGTTTCCGATTCCTCAAAATATACATAACGTGAGACAATTTCTGGGTTTAACCGGATATTTTCGTAAATTTATTCCAAAATATGCCGAAAAATCTAAACCAATAAGTTTGTTATTACATAAAGACACTGAATTTATATGGGGTAAATTACAGCAAGACGCTTTTGAAACACTCAAAAGTGCCCTAATTCGAAAACCCGTTTTAGAAATTTTTAATAATGAATTAGAATGCCGAGTTTACTCGGATGCGAGTCGAATAGGAGTTGCGGGAATTCTGGTACAAGTAAAGCAAGGTAAAGAACACCCGGTGGCATATTTTAGCAAACAAACAACTAACGAACAACAAAAATATCATTCATTTGAATTAGAGGCATTAGCAGTAGTAATGACTGTACAAAAATTTCGACATTATTTATACGGAAGAAAATTTACTATAATCACTGATTGTTCTGCAGTGGTAAGCACTTTTAAAAAGGCGGAAGTAAATACAAGAATCGGTCGCTGGGTCATGGAATTAAACGAGTACACTTATGAAATTAAACATCGTACAAATCAACAAATGCGGCACGTAGATGCTTTGAGTCGAAATCCGATACCTCAAAATACTTCGAATACAGTGGAAAATATAGTTAGTGTTAATTCTATAAACATAACCGAAGGTGATTGGCTTTTATCGGCACAAGAGGCCGATAAGGATATTAAAGCGATAAAAGAAATATTAGCATCTGGAGACGTACAGAATAACAAAGAAATATTTAATCAATATGAATTAAAAGGCGGGAAAGTTTATAAAATTACTGTCTACGGGCCGCGCTGGGTTGTTCCTGAAAATGCAAAATTTCAAATTTTACGCTTAAATCACGATGACATAGGGCATTTTGCTTTTGATAAAACTTATGAATCAGTAGCGCGCTTGTATTGGTTCTCTCGAATGCGACAAATTATAAAAAAATATGTAAACAACTGTCTTAATTGTTTATACCACAAATCCACGGAAAATAAAAAACCAGGATACTTGAATCCAATACCAAAAATTGCACGGCCATTCCATACGATTCATGTGGATCATTTAGGTCCCTTTATTAAATCACGTAAAGGTAATACACAGCTCTTTGTCATAGTTGATGCTTTTACAAAATATGTAATGATATATCCTGTTAAAAATACAAAAACAAGTTATATAATCAAAGCATTAACTGACGTGATAAAACATTTTGGGGCACCAAAAAGAATAATAAGTGATAGGGGGTCTTCATTTACTTCAACCAAGTTTAAAAGGTTTTGTTCTAAAAGGGGTATAACTCACTACTTGAATGCGGTAGGACTCCCACGTGGAAACGGGCAAGTGGAGCGTTACAATCGGACTATTTTGGACTCTCTCTCCACTATGGGAGCGGATGTAGAAGACGACAGTTGGGATGACAATGTCGTTAATATTCAATTAGGCTTAAATGGAACTGTAAATAGGGCATTAGGGGCGGCTCCAAGTGAGGTGTTGTTGGGCTATCGTGTGACTGGACAAGTCGCGTTTGTCCCGCCGGACATAAGGGATGAAATTAACGTGAGTGAACTTCGACGAAAAGTTAGTGACAGGTACCCGGACTATCAGGCACAACAAAAAGAACAGTTTGATGCAAAACGATGTGCACCAAAGGTCCTTCAAGTCGGTGAAAATCACATCCACACAAGCTACGGGGTCCAGTCAAAAGTTACGGCCAAAGTGGCGTGGCCCTTTCAAAATTGCAAGGCAACTGGGTAATGACCGTTACGAAGTTCGGGATATTCCTGGCAGTACTAGGTCACAGGTGCCTTATGTGGGTGTGGCTGGAATTGAGAATATCAAGCCTTGGATACAGTTTTAAAATGTAGTTCTTTTTTTTTTTAAGTATTAGTGTACTGGAAATGGCGTGTGGCAACCATATTTAGGTAAGAATATGGACCTGGGCGCTATATGAGTAGGGACGGGCTGGCCTTGTGAATAGGGTTGTAAGTACCCGGTATTCTGGGAGGTTTCTGCGTCCTGGTACTCGCATTTCCAGGTGGGCTAGATTTAGTTTTCTAGCGCGGGCCCATAAGGTTTTTGTCATCCACAAACTGCAGTTGTGTATGACAGTGTTAATATTTAACAATTTGAAAATTTGAACCGTTTATGTACGTACGATAGATATATATTTTTTTATTTATTTTTATTTTATTTTTATTAAATTGGTATACTATGTTTGGGTAATACAATTAATTTTATAGGTTTACTTAAGCGGAAAAATGTTTGTAAGATTAAAAAGATGAAAGCCCGCCCTGATAAATATTTAGTGAAACCCTCCTTGCTCCTTGCAAACGTAAACTTTATTGTCTCTCAACGAATAATATTCTACTATGTTGTTGGACTGGTTTGTAAGTCGTTCTTTTTTTTTCTTTACCCTTAGGTTTGGATGGTGGAGTGAGGACACTCCAATGTCAGGATTGGCCGAATGTTATCATCGATTTTTAGTTGTGGGAATTCATGACTAAGCCGGTACTGCTTATGTTATGAGTATCAAATATCACCGATGAAGCAGGACGGGCAGCCTGGGTTTTTGTTGGAGGATGCGGGCGCACTCTCGACTTGAATCTGAATTAGAGTTGTTCTTTTATATTTTATATGGGTGTTTTACTTTTATTATTTTTCTTTTCATATTATAAATTTGTTTGCGAATAAGTGTTTAATTGACAACAAAGGTCTGTCTATACCACCAAAATAAAATATATTTGTCCTTTTAGGGTGAAATAAGGGTTAAAGAGTGTACATAATTTAATTTGACATTAGGTTGTACTAGTTTTGACTTTAGTCAAAGTCATCTTCAGCAATCATGTAATTAAGAATTATGTTTTTTAGGATGTACCTAAATAAACAAACTAAAACAAATTAAAAGAGGGGACGAAGTGGTTCAACAATATATGGCCATAACGTGAGTTAAATAACTTCGTTTGCACAAAACGTTTTTAAAAACACTTTATTAATGCAGAAGCTATTCTAACAATGTTTAGAAATTAGGGATTATATTACAAATGTGACTTAACTACTTGAAATACGAAAATTAAGTGATTGCTCCTGAATCGGTAGCGTATTTATAAGTTCAGATTACATAAACAAAAGGGGTCTAAGTTTATACATTGTAAAGGGTTTCTAATTATATAACTCCTCCCTCCTTGAGCTCGGAAAATACAGTGTGACGATTTTCCGCTTCTTTTGGCTTCTGAAGTTTGGCTTTAGTGTAGATGACCCTTGCTTCAGTCTTGAGGTGGCTTCTTTTTCTTATTATTTTCCAAATTATTATGGAAACAACAATAAGGATTAGCATCGTCATGATTAGGAATGGGATCGTCCAGTGGTTAATATTGGCATGATTTATTTCTTGTACCTTTAGATATGGTACATCCTTTTGTTCGTTGATTTCTATCTTAGGGATTTGCAGACTATAGTACAGATCGTTGGATGTATCGGTCATGTATGTTTGACCATTGATTAATAATGGACATTTGTCTAAGGTAATAATTGTTGGCTTGGTTATTAACGAAGATCGTCTTAGTTCTTGACAGTCATTAATTATGGGCATCGGTTTAGCAGGGATGACCAAAATTTCTTGTGCGTTGATTTTGGTTATGCTTGAAGCCGTGTAGTAGACGTTGACCATTGGGCAGTGGTTTTGATTGTGCGTAAGTATTTTGATTATGCAAGTCTCTTCTTGAGATAGCGTTTCTTGAGGGCATATAAAGGTGTTTTCTATCTTTGGGCATTCTTCTTCAGTAGAGAAGTATTTGTCTTCCGCAAGTAATATATAGGGTTTAGGTATAAGGAGTGTTTGATTTAGGATTGGGATAGGAAGTATTTTATATAATGTAAATTGGGTTGGATGGACAATTGGTATATGAATAGCGAAAATTATAAATTTATTTGGAGTTATTTTTACTTGTGGTACTATTATTTTATAATAGTTCATTATTTTTGAGAGTTGAATAATATTTTTTTTTGGAATACTATTTAGGATTTCCTTGAGTTGAAATTCATTTAAAATACTGTTGTACATTATGTTTAATCTTGCAAAACTTATAGCTGTTTGAATGTTAGATAAAATTGTATTTATTTTATGTAGTTGGTTATTTATGTTGTCAATAATTAGTGAAAAATATAGAGCGTCGGAAATCGTTATTTCTTCTGCTTCTAAAAGTGTTAATTTAGCTCGAATTTTCTGTTGATTTTCCTCGATTTTATTTAAATGTAAAACGTAGATTTGTGTTACATTTGAGAGTATTGATACTGATTGTTTTATTTCGTTTTGAAGAGTTTTTTGGTTATTAGCAAGAGCGTCAAGATATTGGTCAAATTTTTGTTCGTCATCTGAATCTAATGTACCAAATAGCATTTATTGATTTTTCCAACAGCGTTTATTAGCCCACGCTTGTGTCTAGGGGTTGTGTCAAATAAATGTGTACTTAATTTTAGAGTCTCTAAAAGTTCGTACGTTTGTTTAAGTTTTTCTGTCACAAGATATGAGAAGTTTTCTTGCGGTTTTCTTTTACTTAAGAATATTCTTATGGTAAATAAAGATTCTTCAAGGTTTGTTAAACATCTTTCTATTTGTTGTATGTTAATGTAATAGTATGTTATGTGGTGTGTATAGGTAATATAGGTAGGTCCGAGGACAATAGGAAGCATTGGATTAATTACTTCTTTTTCTTCGTAAGTTCATATGATGGGAATGATGAGCAGAAGAATTGTTAGTAGTTTCGTCATCTAAAACAAAACGTTGTGGTTTCAGACGGTTGATGTGTATTTCTCTTTTTCTTGCGATTATTTTTGTAGGGAGTGTGTTTATAGGGACATTTAGTTTTTTGTATTTGTTTGTTTGTTTGGTCTTAGATTTAATTGGGAAGTTTTTTTCATAGAGTGGTTTAGAAGGGTCTATTTTTATTTCAGGCTGTCGGTTTTCGTTGTGTTTTTCTAATATTTTATTTTGTTGTGATTTTAAGGAATCAAATAATTGTTCATTTATTATTTTAATTCTTTCAGAATGTTCTTGCATAAAATAAGTTAACTTTTCCTCTTCTGATAATTCTAGAGGATTTTTATAGTCTAGTTTACCTTTAATAATTTGAAATGGTGTATATTTTGTTGCATTATGAGTTGAGTTGTTGTAAGACAAAATCGCGTAGTTCATAAGATTGCAAATATTTTCTTTGGGTTTCTCATTTTTGAGTGCAAGTATTGTTTCATTAATAGTAGAGTGAAATCTTTCTACATAACTGTTAAAGTTGGGATTGTGTGGTGTACAGTAATGTATTTCGATGTTGTGTAGCATGCAGAATTTTTGAACATTTTCATTTTTAAATGATGTTCCGTTGTCTGTTGTTATTTTTCGGGGTAGCCCATAATGGTTAAAATATTGTAAAAGTTTTTCTACGATTTCAGGACCGTGGCAAGTAATTAGTGGGTAGGCTTGTCCTAATTTTGAGAAACTATCCAGAATGGTTAAGAATGTTGTATTATGAGTTTTGTATGTATCTATATGTATGTGGTCGAAAGGTTCATAACCTAGAGGATTTGGTCTAAAAACTAGTTTATTAGGGTGTCTTTCGTACTTTGTCTTTTGGCAAATTTCGCAAAGGTTTACGTATGTTTTTACGTCGTTTTCTAGGTTAGGCCAGTAATATCGTTTCTTAAGAGAGATTATATTTTCTTGTATACCTCTGTGGGTGGTTTTTGTTTCGTGGTAGTATTTAATTTTAATTTGTTGTTCGTCTGGGTCAGTTATATCTTTTAATAGAGTTTTAGATGTGTATAGTTTAAAGGCATTATTTTTAAAGTATTTCTGGAAGAGACTTAAGATTATAGGTTCTAATGTTTCGTTTTTAACATACAATCAATATGTTTTATTTGGCGTAAGATGTTCTTTTATTATTTTACAAACAAGTTCTTCCGGAGGGTTGTTAGGAAGGAATATAAATAGTCTTTGTTTATCAAATAATTGGGTACGCTCAACTTTATGTTTATTGTCACTTGAGTACCTAAATATAAGTTGATTTTTGTAAGTGTTAATTGCTTTATTTATATAAGGGGCTCCAATAATGGGGTGCTCGTGACTTGAGTGTACTGTTTGTGTTTCTGTTTTATCTATGGGGTATGTGTTAACTGTTTTGTTTAAGTGAGGTGTTCCGTCGGAAGCATTTTCACGGTTCAAGTGTGATGTCTGTGTTTTGGTTTTATTTATGCATTTTTGGGGTGCATCGGGTTTAATAGCAATATCGGAAATAATGCTTATTTTCGGTGTTACTATTTGGGGATCTAAAGATTGTAGGATGTAGTCTAGGTCTTGTGGACTTATGTCTGGTATTTCCTCAGATAGGTCAATATTCGGAAGGATGGAAAGTTGGTCGTCATCTTCGATATTGTTTACTTGACTTGGGATGCGAGATAATGCGTCAGCATTTATGTTGTTTTTTCCTTTTTTATTAATTATTTCATAATCATATTCGGCCAGTTTTAAGCGCCAACGAACTAATTTAGAGTTAGGTTCTTTAATTGCGAATAACCATTGAAGTGGTTTATGATCAGAAATAATTTTGAACTTTTTTCCAAAAAGGTATGGGCGGAAATACTTAGTAGCCCAAACTATCGCAAGTAGTTCTTTTTCTATTGTCGAATAATTGCATTCGGCTGGGTTCAAAGTGCGAGATGCATAGGCGATAGGAAGGTCATTTCCTATTGGTCCTTGAGATAAAACCGCACCAATTACAAAATTTGAGGCGTCTGTGGTCAGATTGAAAGGTTTTGTAAAGTCTGGGTGTTGTAAAATCGGGTCGTTTGCAAGTAGTAGTTTGCATTTTTCAAATGATTCTATAAAATCTTTAGTATGCTCTACTTTGTGATTTTTCTTTAGACAATTTGTTAGGGGTTTCGTTAATTTCGCAAAGTTTTTTATAAATTTACAATAATAACCTATAAGACCAAGAAAGGATTTTATTTCTTTTGGGTTTCTAGGAATTGGGAAATCTAATATGGTCTTAATTTTTTTTGGATTAGGTTTTATACCTTCAGGAGTTACTACATGTCCTAAGAATTCAACAGTTTTTTGCAAAAGTTCAGATTTGTCTAATTGTATCTTTAAATTATTGTCTTGGAGTCGTTGGAATACTAGTTTAAGGTTATTTATGTGTTCTTGTAAGGACGTGGAAAAAATGATTATGTCGTCCATGTAAACTAAACATATTTTTCCTTGTAAATCGCGAAGTACGTTATCCATGACCCTTTGAAATGTGGCTGGTGCATTTTTCAGGCCGAAGGGCATACGGATAAACTCATAGTGTCCATTTTCAACATTGAAAGCTGTCTTAGGGATGGATAATGGTTCTATTTCAATTTGGTGAAATCCTGAGGCAAGATCGAGGGTTGTAAAATATTGGCTTCTGCCAAGCTTGTCGAGTATGTCTGTGATGTTGGGTATGGGATATCGATCATCTGTAGTTTCTTCGTTGACCTTTCTGTAATCAATGACAACTCGCCATTTTTGTTTACCTGAAACATCTAGTTTTTTGGGAACTATCCAGACGGGGGATGACCAGGGACTAGAAGAAGGTCGAATGATACCGTCGGTCAGCATTTGACTGATTTGTTTTTGGATTTCTTCTTTGTGGACATAAGGATAGCGATATGATTTAGTTTGAACAGGGATTTCGTCATAAGTCTTTATTTCATGTTTAACCTGGTTTGTAAAGGTTAGTTTGTCGTTTGGTTTGTGTAAAATATTAGGAAATGCGTAAAGTAATTTTTGTAGATGTTTCTTTTCTTCTATGTTTAGATGGTCAGTTCTTATAAGAGAAAAGTTATCGTTTTGTACGTCATTTATATTTTCGTTTACTAAATTAATTTCTGAAACAATTTGTTCGAGGTTAAATATTTCGTTTTCTGTTTCATTAAAAGGTAGACATGTTTGTTAAATATCATAAGGGTTAAAATGTATTATTATACTCTCGTCTTTTAAGTTTCTAATTTCGAGGGTGACATGATTGTTTTCTACTTTTAAGAGTGAAGCTGGAATTTCGATATATTCGTTTTTTATATAAGGCATATGCAATTCAGTATCATTAGGTAAGTTAGTGTAAATTCTTTTTAATATACCTACAAGTTTTTGCTGGAATTTCAACCTTTTGTGTAGAAAAGTCGTCTCGGTAAGATAGAGAAATAGATGTTGTTTGGTTGTATATAAGCATTTGTTGGTCAAATCAATATTTAAATTTAGCCTTCTTAGGTCTTTAATTCCTAAAATGCCATCGAAATAATCGTGAAAGTTAAAGAGTATAAATTCGATGTCATTTAATATATTAAATTCTTTGAGCAATGGTACTTTTATTTTGTTATAAGTGTCAGTTTTTCCTATGCAAGTTACCAAAGTATGTTTTGAGTTATAAATTTGATCGGGAAAGTTATTTTCTGCAATGATAGGTCTAAGTAAAGAGGTGTGACTGCCAGTATCTATTAATAATTTTAAAGGTGGGTTCTTAATCTCTATGTATGGCAATGAGTTATTTTGAAAAGCATTTATATCTAAGTATGATTGCTTTTTTGAGAGGCTACGTAAGGAAAATTTACGTTTGTTTCTGCTTCGCAATTATTATATATAGGTTTTTCGTAAGAAGTGTCTTCTGTAGTTTGTTGTGAATAATAAGTGTCATTTGAGTCATTTGATTCGAATGATTCGTTTTCGCAAAAGTTTTGATAGTAATCGTACTCGGAATGGTTTTCTGTCTCATATTCTTGGTAGTCGTTTTGTGGGGAAACCGAATACCCGGTTTTGTCGTTATTTTCTAAATGTTTAAGTTCAGTAAAAGTTAACGGATTTGCATTTGGGTTTTGTCTCCAAAAATTTTGTCTTGTATTAAAATTCTGACTTTGGTTTTGGTTTTGAGGTAATGGTCTTTGGAAGCTTCGTCTCGGCTGAATACTTACGCCGGACATTGGTGTAGGTGGGTCTAATTGTCTTTGTGGGTTGTGTTTTGGGAAAGCGTTTGTAGGTTTTCCGAACACTTGTTGGTTAGTTGGGAAGTTGTGTTGAATAGGTGTAGGTCTAGGTTGAATGTTTATGGGTTGACTGGGAAATGTCGAATTGTTCTTGTTTTGAGGTTGTTGATAGAAAGGATTGTTATGTACTATACTTGAATATGGGGTATTAAATCTATTATTAAAAGTTTGATCAAATTGGAAGGCATTAAATCGAGGTTTTGAAATATTTCGTTTGGCGTGTGTCAATGTCTGTGGATTGTCTCTAAACATTAGAGATCTGTTATTAATTTGTTGTTCAACGATTGTATGATTTAAAATTATGTTATAAGTAAAACTGTTACAGCAGTTTGTTCAGTTTGCTCAATTAAGGCTAGTTTTGTAGCTGGTGTTAAATTTTCAGAATTAATTTTTAAGTTTATTCTATTTTTCAAAATTTTAAGACGATCCAAGAATTCTAAAATTGGTTCGTTTTTTTGTCTTGTCAAAAAATTTAATTGCTGAGATAGGGTATGTCTATTAATTTTGTCGCCAAATTTTAATCTTAATTCATTTTTTATTAAAGGCCAAGAAGTGAGTTCCGGATGACACAATAAATAGTCTCCTGCTTCGTTAGTTATTTTTACGCAAATAGTTGCAAAAACAAATTCTTTAAGAGAATCATCGTTAGTGTTAAAATACCTATTATAAAATTTATCAATCGAGTTAATGAAAAATTCGAGGTGTTCAGGCTTTCCTGAAAATGTCTTTAAAGTATAAGCAATTTCCTTTGTTGCTGTAAGAGTAGCCATGTCGTTTAAATTAATGTTATCAACTAAATTTAAATGTTCTTTGATACTTTCGTCTGATGTGCTCATTCGAAATGAATAGATTATATAAAAATTTATAATATAAAATATCAATAAAATTAATAAAATAAAGTTTGCAAATTCATATACCAAAAATAAAAATGGGGAATGGAAAGGAAAATCACTTACGACAGGTTCGATTCTGTGTAACGGTGAATTTTCTTGCCAAAATCTACCAGTTGTGGTTGGGTAGGTATCTTCGATGAATGATTAAAATCAACGGCTAGGCTGCTTGTCTCACGAACGTTGCTGGATGCAATTTTCTAAACTTGCAAAATTCTACCCTTCGAAGATCCGAACGACTGCGTCAGTTAAATAACTTCGTTTGCACAAAACGTTTTTAAAAACACTTTATTAATGCAGAAGCTATTCTAACAATGTTTAGAAATTAGGGATTATATTACAAATGTGACTTAACTACTTGAAATACGAAAATTAAGTGATTGCTCCTGAATCGGTAGCGTATTTATAAGTTCAGATTACATAAACAAAAGGGGTCTAAGTTTATACATTGTAAAGGGTTTCTAATTATATAACTCGTGTACCTTATGCAGCCAATTGACTCGACAGAAGATAATCACTAACATAATGCTACTTTAAGCAATGAAGGAGATTAGATGTAAAAATTGTAATAGAGGACAAAATTCTTAATGGAATCATTTATAGTTATGATATGATGTATAGATGTCTATAACGAAAATTCAATAAAATCAACGTTTCATGAATCAACTCCGAGAGGGAACATGATTTATATTTTGGTGGGTCAGAATTTTAATAAGAAAAGTAATAAAGTAAAAACAGGGGGGGGGGGGAGAAGGAAATTAAAATGAGTTAAAACCATTTACGTCATTGAGTAAATTGGGGTCATCTGAAAGGAGAAAATTATTTCCATTTAAAATTGTATTACGGAATTATCATAATCTATGGTCTCATAATATAGACTTAATTTTGTATGTGGTAAAATTATCATGTACTCACCAAATTGTCCATATTCAAGGCTTAATTTTCCGATGTATTTATTTAGAATTATATAAATGTAATGAAGTCTATGTTGTGAATTTTCTTTTTTTCTTTTTGGTAAAAGAGGCACAAATTAGGAACATGACTCAAGAATTGATGCTGTTCAAAGCGAATGTTGAAATAAAATGGAGGGTATCTCTGATATCAGTACTATTAATTTCTTTTTTGTATTATTTAAAATTCGTATTTCCGGGTATCAACTGTCAAGTCCACAGGCGGCAAATTTAAACAGGAATCATCATAACCTAGGGGGGGGGGTAGAGGGAGGTTGACAATAAGTGTTAGATTATATTAACATCCCTTATTCGGGGTGTGTATCATAAAATCCACGTCAACCTCCCTCTACCCCCCCCCCCCTAGGTTATGATGATTCCTGTTTAAATTTGCCGCCTGTGAATTTGACAGTTGATACCCGGAAATACGAATTTTAAATAATACAAAAAAGAAATTTATAGTACTGATATCAGAGATACCCTCCATTTGATTTCAACATTCGCTTTGAACAGCATCAATTCTTGAGTCATGTTCCTAATTTGTGCCTCTTTTACCAAAAAGAAAAAAAGAAAATTCACAACATAGACTTCATTACATTTATATAATTCTAAATAAACACATCGGAAAATTAAGCCTTGAATATGGACAATTTGGTGAGTACATGATAATTTTACCACATACAAAATTAAGTCTATATTATGAAAACATAGATTATGATAATTCCGTAATACAATTTTAAATGGAAATAATTTTCTCCTTTCAGATGACCCCAATTTACTCAATGACGTAAATGGTTTTAACTCATTTTAATTTCCTTCTCCCCCCCCTCCTTTTACTTTATTACTTTTCTTATTAAAATTCTGACCCACCAAAATATAAATCATGTTCCCTCTCGGAGTTGATTCATGAAACGTTGATTTTATTGAATTTTCGTTATAGACATCTATACATCAAATCATAACTATAAATGATTCCATTAAGAATTTTGTCCTCTATTAGAATTTTTACATCTAATCTCCTTCATTGCTTAAAGTAGCATTATGTTAGTGATTATCTTCTGTCGAGTCCATTGGCTGCATAAGGTACACGTTATGACCATGTATTGTTGAACCACTTCGTCCCCTTTTTTAATTTGTTTTAGTTTGTTTATTTAGGTACATCCTAAAAAACATAATTCTTAATTACATGGTTGCTGAAGATGACTTTGACTAAAGTCGAAACTAGTACAACCTAATGTCAAATTAAATTATGTACACTCTTTAACCCTTATTTCACCCTAAAAGGACAAATATATTTTATTTTGGTGGTATAGACAGACCTTGTCTTCTTTCATAATCTCGCCACAGAAAATGAACTACTTCTTAAAACTTTTTAAGTTTTCATTAAGCTTTTTAATCGAATTGTAATTTATATTATCGGAATTAAAATTAAATGGGAAAATAAAAAAAATATCAAAACGTCAGGGTAGGCAATGCATTTGTGCTTTCATTGTATGCACGCCACTGCTTCCACGTTTTTGAAGTCTCAACATTACCTTATTAGAACACTACCAGCCAGCCATCTTAAAAGCTTATGTTACTGTTATCGATGTAGACCTCAAATCAATCCAAATTATGCCTAGATCGTAGACCGTTACGTTACTCTAGCTAACAATGTCCTCTCATCATTTCTTGAGGTCGTTTGACATGCTGCAAGATAAATTACCTGAAATTCAATGAAATACACAAGACATCTTACCCAGGCGCAGTGGCGGCCCAGCTGATATATTCTTGCAAGTTATCGGTTCTGTTCGATATTTCTGCAAGTGCATGATCAATTCTGTAGGAAAATTTAGTAATTTCAGTCTTGCAAGACCCGATAGAAGTCACTTGGCACGCATCCACAGCTGATTTATTGGTTGTTTGTTTGTTGTTTATGTTATTCCTGGTGTGTGTGTGTGTGTTTGTGGGAAATGGATAGAATGTCGAAAGTTAACAAAAAGCAATTGTTGCTACAGTCTGTATATTAATTGATATTCTTCTTATAGAAAATATTACCGATATAAGACAAAGAAGATGGTGGCAGACCGTGATTAAACCAAGAAAAACGGAATATTCGTTTGACTGAGGAATTTATTTTTTCAGTTCAGGAAAAATATGTCAACTAAATTAGCACGGACGTTGCCACTCTATAGGCCAATCAAAACTACCACTAAAAACACATTTTGGTTAATTCTTTAGATAATCAATTTGGTACTAGAAAGAGGAATTCTATTGAAAAATATCACCCCTTACTGCAGGACATTTTTTTCTTCAAACTTTCATTTCAAAATAAAGCACTACACTACTCTCTCTTCAGTAACGTTTTCTAGGCTAAAAGTAAACGGTTAAAAATTTATATTTATGCATTTGATGAGATTTTCTAAATGTTGACAATGACCCGCAATTGAAAGAGCATTGAGGCATGTAAAACCAAATTGCAAGAAACATTACAGACAACGTCTTTACGCTTTTGCAATGTCTTGCTGCAATAGTCGTGCAGGGAATCTTGCAACATGTAAAACGGTATTTAAAAATGGTTTACAGCAGTAAATTAGGTATATGAAATAATGGTAATTTCAGAAATATAAACTACTTTTTATTGTTAGGAATGAAATATCTCCAATGTAGGTACTAAATGAAAGTAAATTTTTCAAATAATGAAAAAATTACTGTACCGGGTGACTTTGTATAAACTAGCACCCCCGTAACTTTTTTATTTTTTATCGTACGGGAAAAATAAAAAAACTGACATACCTACAGGGGAAATTTTTCCTTTCCAAATTTGCATTGTTGTTTTCAGTAACTTTGCAAATATAAGGGGGACGACAAAAAGTATTTTTTTTTAATGGAATACCCTGTATATTTTCGGCTAAAATGAAAGATCTTTTTTTTCTGATTTCAAATATACCATACAAGTTGACATTTGGTTTAGCCATTTTTGCGTCATTTAAGTTTAAATTTGCATTGAATTTACATTATCTTGATATTTACGCTACTATGATTACTGAGTACAACAACTTTTTGAACAGTGGGCCATAAAAACAATAATAGTTCAACTTACTCGGTTCGTATTCGTATATCAAGATAATGTAAATTCAATGCAAATGTAAACTTAAATAACGCAAAAATGGCTGAACCAAATGTCAACTTGTATGGTATATTTGAAATCAGAAAAAAAAGATCTCTCATTTTAGCTGAAAATATACAGGACATTTCATTAAAAAAAAATACTTTTTGTCGTCCCCCGTATATATGCAAAGTTACCGAAAACTACAATGCAGATTTGGAAAGGAAACAATTTCCCCTGCATGTCACTTTTTTAATTTTTTCCATACGATAAAAAATAAAAAAGTTACGGGGGGTGCTAGTTTATACGAAGTCACCCGCTACAGGGTGTCCAGTTTTTCATTTGTTTTCAGATACCAGCTCCCTTATTATAAAAGATAGAAAGATGGGGTTTGCGGCTTACTGTTCTATTATTTTATGAAACTTTCATTGCCGCAAGCGATATATTCATACACCTCTCAGTTTCTGATTTTAAAATTTTGTCATTTTTAATTCTCCCCTATATCTCGATTATTTGATAACTTATCAATTGAGGTAAAAATGGATTATTATAGAGTTTTTTTTATGTAGAATTCAATGGAGTAGTTAGGTTTTTTTTCTAAAAAGTTTCGTTTCTGAGTTGTGTTTTTTCAAATAGGACACCCTATATAATATTTTTTTTGTCTTATCTCTTTTTAGAAGCTTTTCAAAAATATATTATAGTCTAAAAAAAGGGAAAATAATTTTAACTATTTTATAAAACTAATAATTTTTCGTACAGGAAACCAAATTATGTAAATGTCATTATAGATTATTGTCAAATATTACTGTTATTTGTTTGATTTTGTTAGTTCATTTTTTATTTCTGTGAAAAATTGTTCAACATGGCACAAAATAATAAATATGAAAATTAAACGGGATATGTATGTTTGTTTTATCCAATAATGAAGACGCGACCGCAGCCTCAAAGCCGTATTCTAATAAAAGTGTTTTAAAATCCTTTGTTAGGTTCCATTAATAGTTATAAATCATTATTTGTTATCTATTATTAGCTTTTTGTTACATATTTAAATTTTTCGTAGATATCCAGAAAGACAACAACCTGATAAAAGAATATTTAAAAAAATGTTATTGAGCACAGATCTTTTAAAAAACCAAGGTATAATTTTACAACAAGGAAAACAGGGAAGAAGAAGAAATAAATGTTTTGGCCGTGTGTTTTTTTTTTTAAATAGGACACATACACATATTATTTCTTTGTCTTATCCCTTTTTTAAGAGCTTTTCAAAAATATATAATAGTCCATATTTATTTCTTTTAAAAAGGGATAACTTTAACATTTTTTGTAAAATTAATCGTTTTTCGTATAGAAAGGCTATGCGCGCAAATAAAAACAAAATTAACAATATTATTTTTATTATAAAACTTTATATTATTACATAACTTTAAACCAACAATAAAGCAAATATATTATTTTATTAAATTAGTAAAATTGCTCGAATTGGGCTCCGTTGTGTTCTAAACACTTTCGACACACCGTTTCGATTCTTCGCAATGTATTTTTAAGTTGTTCAATATTGTGGTATTGTCTCGTATATAACTGATTTCCTATATTCGCCCATAAAAAAAATCCAACAGAGAAACTTTAGGTGATCTTGGAGACCACCTGTCAGGTCCATTGGTACCAATCCATTTATCGGGAAATGTGGTTTCTAAATATTATTCTCTCACTATAATATGCAGAAACCACATTTCCCGATAAATGGATTGGTACCAATGGATATGATAATAATTGTGGCTCGGAGCGCCATCTTGCTGGTAATAAATATTATTTAAATCGGCCAAAGGAACATCCTCTAATATTTCAATTAGTGCATCTCGTATTATATCTAGGTGTCTAATTCCGGTTAAAGTTCCTTCATAGAATAAAGCATGACCCGCTAAATCCAAACCGACCTTGACATTCTCGTGGAAATATTACGTGTTGGTTCTTTTGGGACCAGTACCTTAAATTGTTTCGGTTTAAGACACGAGAACTCGTAAAATAAGACCCGTCGGACCATACCACCCTTCTTTCAAAATTTGCGTTTTCCTGCAACATTTGTAGGTACCAGTTGCAAAAAACTATCCTACGTTCTGCGTCACCGGGATGCAAATGTTGGACGAGATGGTATTTGTATGGTTTAAATTTATATTTTTTTAGTATTACCTGCGTTCTTGATTTTTTAATTCCAACTTCATCATACACTTTTCTGTATAATAGGGATGGTGGTGCCGTGACAAAGGCCAAAACATTTATTTCTTGTTCTTCCCTGCTTTCCCTGTTTATTAGTATTGTTAATTTAAATATGTAACAAAAAGCTAATAATAGACAACAAATAATGATTCAAATTTTTTTATTTTTTATTATGACTATTAATGGTACCCAACAAATGATTTGAAAACTTGCCTATTAAAATACAGCTCCGAGGCTACGTTCGCGTCAATATTAGCTTGGATAAAACAAACATACGTATCGTGTTTTTCATAATTTTCATATTTATTATTTTGTGCCATGTTGAACAAGCTTTCACAGAATTAGAAATAAACTTGCAAAATAGCAGTAATATTTGACAACAGTATGAACTATTTTATATTTTTGAAAAGCTCCTGAAAAGAGGGATGATACAAAGAAATAATATATAGGGTGTCCCATTTAAACACAAGTTTGAGTCATAACTCAAAAACAAAACTTCTTCGAAAAAACTAACTATGCCACTGAATTGTACATAAAAAACTCTATAATAACCCATTTTTACCTTATTGATAAGTTATCAAATAGTCGAGATATAGGGTAGCTTCAAAAATGACAAATTTTCAAAATCGGTCTGTTATGTCAGAAACTGAGAGGGCTATAAAAATTTCGTTTGTGGCAATGAAATTTTCATAAAATAATGGAACAGTAAGCCGCAAACCCCATCTTTCTATCTTTTATAATAAGGAAGCTGGTATATGAAAACACAAAAACTGGACACCCTGTATAATTTATTTTTTTTTATTTCTAATAGGATTTCATATGTATTACACAACAATCATATAAAAGGAAGAGGAAAGTCGGCTAACTGTTATATCAACATAAATATTTTTTTTATAGTTTCACAAATAATTTAAAATCACACCTTGGCGAAATTGAAAACTATTGAATTTTCACACAGGAGCTATTACAAACCGTGAATAAATAGGTTCACTTTATTGAAAGGTTAGTAGGCCATTAAATCACTATATCTATGCATTTTAGTTAAGTTTATTAATAAAATCATATTAATTAATATTAATAATATTACATGGCGATAATACCGCTTCGCGCTTGTGTGATTAGAAAATTGAAATAAAAAAATCTAACAAATTCTGGTAGAAGAATATTATAGAAGTGATGATGTTCTCTTTCGTTTACAAATTTAAGATCCTATAGGTGTTTGTACTTATCGTGCTGAAATAGGTGATGGTTTTGTTAAAAAGTGGACATTCATCAATCCATATCTCTTGGATTTCTCTTCTGTGCGGTAGTAAAGTCCAATTATCTAAGAGGTCAGTGGTGGAATATACTCTTCCATTTGGATTACATTTCAACTGTCTGATGTCTACCACATGTGGGTCTCCCATCCTGATCTGCTTAAGTTACCGGTCGACTGTTTACTTAGCCAGTTCGTCACTGATAGCGTTAGAGTGAATATTTATCGTTTTCGGAAACACTACACGTTGATATTAAACCTCGACTTGACATTTTGAACGCTTATATTAGTCTCGATACGTAAAAGGTTCGTAAGGTAATAATCTAGACGAAAATACAAGAAAAAAAGGGTCGAAAATGTTTAGGTAGACTACTTTACTATACCGACAGTCGGCGCTAATAAAAGTTAAAAAGATTGCAAGCCGACGTGTGACTACTCTGAGTTGTACGTACGGTTATGACGTATCAGAGGCAAAGTGCAACTTTTTTATTACTTAATTGCGCCACTCTTTATCAGAAATTAACCAGTTTTTATATTAAAAACTTTTATATTTAATTTTAAATGATACAAATTTTTTTTCCAAAAAGTTACCTAAGTATCTTTTACGACAGTTTACTCACCTTTTATTGGAACGCGTTATAGATGTGAAATTTTAAACCATATATTTTGCATAAACAGGTGTTCTAATACGAGCTGATGGAAATCGTTTCGAAGGGGAATGGAGAAACGATATGAAACAGGGTAGAGGCCTGTATTTTCATTTGAACCATGGCCAGTTGCAAGAAGGTGTTTGGAACGAAGATTGCTGTACTTATAGTCAAATAAAGGATATACGATTCCGACAGTGTGCACCCGCTCCTACACCATATCCAATACCAGTTGTATGTATTCACAACCTTCCGGTTTACGTATATGCAAACTCAGTTAATTTATTTTATAGTTGACCTAACGTAAACGACACGCGGCGCCATACCGTTTAGGCTTTACACATAATATATTTATCTACTCAATTAATATAGTGTTAGATTTTAGTAGGTGCCTATATTTTTATGTTTTTTTTTTTAAGTTTTTACAATAACACAAAATGTCTTATTTAATGTGATATTTATATTATTTTTTATAACTATATATTGATTCGATGGTCATATTAACACCATAAAAGTCAATACATACATACAGGAATAATTTTTATTAATTAAATTATATGAATTCCTATTTTGTCAATAGTTTTTGCGGTAAATTACGTATATACAGGGTGAGGATTTTAAAGTGTTACAACGCAATATCTGAAAAACGGCTATAAATATTTTAGTCAAATTTTGGGACGTGGATAGGGAGGTTGGGGGACAAATTTTAAAATATTTTTGATATTTACCCCCCCTCCAGATTTGATGTGGCTAGTGACAAATTTGAAATGTCAAATGGAAAGGTATTTTTTTTTTTTGATAATTCGATTCCTCGTCAATAACTACGTAAGTGAGCAGAAAATTGTTACATTTGCTCTACTAGTTGCTTAGTTACGAATTTTTCAATAAATAAAATAGGAATACTTAAAACTACACATTTTAAATCATGACACCTATGATTATTGTTTATCCAAACCTTTAATTATGTTGTATCCTAGGAAACCACTTTTGACTTTGACAAGTAGTGATAATCTGATAAAGTTCATTATTCAGTGCAATTATGGAACAATCTTATGACATTGAAATAGACATGTTGTTAATTCTGGGAGAATGTAGAAAAAACTACCGGGAAGCGGCGCAATTGTGGACTGTTAGGTTTCCCGCCATTCAAAAATCTCATATGGCATTTAAGCGATTAGAAGATCGAGGCCGCAGCACGGGAATCCTAAAAAATAAGAACAGAGTTAGAAGACAAACAAAAACTAATGACGATATGGCCGTTGGAGTGTTGGGTGTAATAGCTGTAAATCCTCATGTTGGTTCAAGGGAATTTGCTCGTGATTCAGGAATGTGCCAAAAATCGGTACTGGCTATTTTACACAAGCACAATTTTCACCCTTACCACATAACTATTCATCAGGAATTGTATGGCCAAGACTTTCAAAATAGGATTACATTTTGTACGTGGTTACAAACTTTAATTCACGAAAACAATGCATTTTTAAGAAAGATAGTATTTTCTGACGAAGCTACATTTACCAATTGTGGTCAGGTAATTATTTAAATCAATATGGATTAATGTAACTTTTAATAATCAAAAATATGTAATCCACTACTTGATGGGTGTACATAAATAAATACATATCTAAACACCCGTTAACGGGTGTTTAGAGAATATTCACATACATTTAGATTTATTTTTAATTTTATACTGATTCAATCAATTTTGCTTTTCTTAATTTAAGGTCAACCGGCACAATTTACACTATTGGGCACCTCAAAATCCTCACTGGATGAGATTTCTGCCAAACCAACATCCTTGGTCGGTTAATATCTGGTGTGGCATAGTCGGAGATAGAGTCATTGGACCACATTTTTTTGACCGTCACCTAAATGGAGAAATGTATAATAATTTTTTACAAACCGATTTGCCACAACTTCTGAATAATAATGGAAATCAACAAGAACTATGGTTTCAGCAAGATGGTGCTCCGCCACATTTTGCCCGACAAGCTCGAGATACACTAAATGAAATGTTTGGAAACAGATGGATTGGTCGTGGTGGTCCTGTAAATTGGCCTGCAAGGTCACCAGATTTAACCCCATTAGATTTTTTCTTGTGGGGATTTATAAAAGAGAAAGTTATGGCTACACCACCGACCACACCAGAAAACATGAAAGATCGTATTCAACAAGCATGTAATTTAGTAACGCCTCAAATGTTAACTCGCGTGCGCAACTCATGTCAAAAAAGAATTGCAAAATGTTTAGAAATGGATGGGGGTCATTTCGAACACCTTTTGAAGCATGATCGTCGTTAGATTTTTTAAGGAATTATCATTTTTAAGTATTCCTATTTTATTTATTGAAAAATTCGTAACTAAGCAACTAGTAGAGCAAATGTAACAATTTTCTGCTCACTTACGTAGTTATTGACGAGGAATCGAATTATCAAAAAAAAAAAAATACCTTTCCATTTGACATTTCAAATTTGTCACTAGCCACATCAAATCTGGAGGGGGGGTAAATATCAAAAATATTTTAAAATTTGTCCCCTAACCTCCCTATCCACGTCCCAAAATTTGACTAAAATATTTATAGCCGTTTTTCAGATATTGCGTTGTAACACTTTAAAATCCTCACCCTGTATAGTAAAATTCATTTATAGATTCCAACGATCTAAATAAATGCATGCAAAGAGCATGAACTTAAATCGTGAACACGATGTACTAGGACTGTCCCCGAACTGCAACAATCGATTGCCAAGTTCAAAATTCAATTGACAGGCTGGAAATAATCGTTCGAGGACGCCGCCTGTTGTTTACATCGTCAGTATTTCACTATTTTTTAGTGCATCTTTAAAAATAATAAAACTGTGCGTTTTAAGAAGTCCGCTAAACCATAAAACCTCTTGAGCATTATGTCGGTGGCTCTCAAACAATAAATTAAATTGAAGGTAATTTTGGATGTTGATGAATTACATTTTCTAAATAAAATAATTTAAAGTGAATAAAAATTAGTTTAGCTAAAGAAAAATAATAATTTTTTAGCTTTTGTAGTATTCAGACAAATTAGTTTTACGAATTCTTTTTTATAAAGTTTTTGTTCTAAAAAGAACCGATTTTGTAGTCTTGCGACAGAACGTACCTACTTGTAGATAGGTACTACTAAAAGTAGTCTTCCTCTGCATTTGAAATTTCACCCATGCTTTCAGACTCATCATTCGTAATAATTAACGGTCTTACTTCGTCTATAACCTGTTCTGTCTCATAAGATTCAAAAATAATTTTTTCTGTGTGTTCAATGCATTTCCGCCATTCTTCTTTGCCCGCTTGGCTAAGCGCCTCCTCCCATAACTTTATAACGCTAGGCTTACCGATATTTTTACAGGCATGTTTGTCATAATAGTTCTTGCTAATACCCCATACCAATTCAATTGCGTTGTAATGACAATGGTAGGGCGGCAATCTCAAAACTTGATGTCCATATTTGAGGGCTAATTCGTCAACAACATACTTTTTTTAAATGACTGCTCTTTACACTTGCTTAAAAGTTCACTTTTTAAATATGCTCAACGCGTAATTCGAAGATAATTTTGTTTTGAAACCTCTGATTTCGCCCAGTAATAGAATACAGTAAACCAGTGGGATGTTCGGTGTGATCTTCTTCTTCTTCGACTGCCTATCCACTATTGTTGGATGTTGGCGACCATATTTCCATACATTTCTCTGTCGGTTGCTGTGTGGACCAACTCTCCTATCGTCCTTAACCCCGTCCACTCTCTTATATTTCTTAACCATGACAATTGCTTTCTGCCCATGCCTCGCTTTCCCTCTATTTTTCCCTCGACAATAAGTTGCAGCAGTTGATATTTTGAGTTTCGCATTATATGACCAAAGTACGATGTTTTCTTCTTTTTGACTTTGAGCATTAACTCACGGTCTCTGCCGATTCTTCTTAGAATTTCGTCGTTGGTTACTCTGTCCGTCCATGGCACCCTCAGCAATCTACGATACATCCACATCTCAAATGCTTCTATTTTGTTGATGGACGATGCCTTTAATGTCCAGGTCTCTGCACCGTACAGCAACACCGACCATACATAGCATTTGGCATATCGTAATCTTAGTTTTAATTTAATGTCTCGACTAGTTAGTACGTTTTTAAATTTAAAGAAGTTATTTCGGGCCATTTCAATTCTGCATTTAATTTCTCTGTCATTATCCCAGTCTTCATGCAACCAGCTTCCCAGATATTTATATTGTGTTACACGTTCTAAGGTTTGGCCGTCTGCTATTAATCTTGCATCGCTGTATGGGAGTTTGCGTCTGCTTACTATCATGAACTTTGTTTTATTGTTATTTATTTTAAGACCATAGTCTGCACCAACACAATTCAGCTCATCGATCATTTGTTGCAGCTCTTCAATATTATCTGCAATTAAGATAGAGTCATCTGCATATCTAATGTTGTTCATATATACCCCATTTACCTTAATTCCAACATTTTTATCTTCCATGATTTCCTTAAAGATGTCTTCTGAATAGAGATTAAATAGAAGAGGTGATAATATGCAACCTTGTCGTACGCCTCTACATATGGCAATATCTTTAGTTTTAACGTCATTTGTTTTTACATGAGCAGTCTGATGCCAGTACAAATTCTGTATACAACGGATGTCTTTGTCGTCTAAGTCTACCTTTCTTAATATGTCAATTAGTTTATCATGCCTTACTTTGTCAAAGGCCTTTTCAAAGTCCACAAAACATATGAAGACATCTTTCTGAACATCTCTGCAGTTTTGAATGAGCACACGCACACTGAAAAGTGCTTCCCTGGTTCCCATCCCACTTCTAAATCCAAATTGAGTATTTGCTATATTGGCCTCGCACTTGCGATAAATTCGATTGTGTAGGATTTTAAGGAATATCTTAAGGGCATGACTCATTAGACTAATTAAACGATGGTCTTCGCATTTCTTTGCTTTGTTTTTCTTTGGAAGCGGAATAAACGTAGATCTAAGCCAGTCTGTCGGATAACGACCTTCATTATAAATTTTGTTAAAAATTACTTCTAGAAGAGGAAGATTGTCTTCATCAATAAGTTTAATAATCTCTGCTGGCAAGTCATCAGGGCCAACTGCCTTATTGCTTTTGGCTTGTTTTAAGGCATGGCGAATTTCATCCTTTGTTATTGCGGGACCCGTACTATTCATTTCGTTGTTATCTTATATAACTTCCCATTTCTCAGGGAGTGGTCTATCTTCCTCAACCGCCTCTGCAAGAAACGAAGAAAAAAAAAAGTTACAATAAATGAATTATACACATCAGAAGTCAGTAATCTGCAAAGTTTTTATGAAATGCGGTTACCATAAAAAACCACGTAAAGGTATTCTGACAGATATTTTATCCGGATTTTTATTATATTATTTAATTATTATTTTCCCTCGACAATAAGTTGCAGCAGTTGATATTTTGAGTTTCGCATTATATGACCAAAGTACGATGTTTTCTTCTTTTTGACTTTGAGCATTAACTCACGGTCTCTGCCGATTCTTCTTAGAATTTCGTCGTTGGTTACTCTGTCCGTCCATGGCACCCTCAGCAAAAAAAAAAACTACTTTACATAAAGAAATTATTCCAAAATTAATATACAACAATCAAATTATTAAGTATACTAACAAAATTAAATTTTTAGGGCTAATTGTGGATGAAAAGCTTAGTTGGAAAAATCACATCCAAAAACTTCGAATGGATATTTCCCCATTAATAGGGATATTATATAAAGCAAGAAATTATATTTCCTTAAAATATTTAAAAATTATTTATTTTTGCCTAATTTATTCAAAAATACAATATTTAATATCTCTGTGGGGTTCAGCGTGTGAAACCTATTTAAAACCATTACAAAAATTACAAAATAAAGTAATAAAATGCATTTATAACTTGCCTATTTTGGAACCAACAATAAATCTTTATAAGCCAAGAGGTTATCTAGATCTAAAAAATTTATACAAATTAAAAGTTGGCATACTAATACAATCAATAAACTTAAAAGAAAAAAATTCCAATATAAAATTATCAAAATCCAATATAATTCACAATCATAATACAAGACATTGTGATAACTTTCAGAGTATTAAAGTTCGGTCAAATTTTGGTAAAAAATCAATCTTACATGATGGAATAACAATTTATAACGTATTGTCGGAAAGCCTTAAAAGTATAAAAGATATTAAAAAATTTAAAATCAAACTCAAAAAACAAATTCTGGAAGGATATTAATATTAAAAGTTATTAGATAATGACTGGGAAGTTGTTAGATGTTTATTTATTTATTATTTATTATTTTAAAAGTATTATACTTACTCATTTTGTCTATTCCCTGTAATGAACTTGATAAGTTAGTTGGGAATAAAGTTAAAGTTAGTTAAAATCTTCTTCTAAATTTGTTCTTTCATTATCTTGAAAGAGTTCTTTAACGTAGTTCTCCCATTGTCTTGCTTTTTCCTCCCTTTCGAGAATAATCACGTCATCCTTGTTGACAAGTACTGTAGGTGCTTTGGCTTTATATATTCCAGCAGCTTCCTTTAGTTTACTGTGCTCTCCCCTGGTGTCATGTAAATCTTGCAGATTTTCTATTGTTTGGCATTCTTCCCTTAGCCAGTTGGCTTTGGCTTTTCGAATTTCTGATCGTATAACATTATTTAATCGTCGATATTCTTGCATATCTAGATTTTTGTAGCGTCTTCTTTCTTCCATTAGTTGAAGAATACTATCCGTTATCCATTTTTTCTTAGGGGTTGCCTTTCTATAACCTAACTTATTTTGTGCCACCGTATTTAAGGTTATTTTTGCTTCTTCCCACAATCGGTTGTTGTCTAATTCTTTCTGTTTTTCTTTAATTTCGTTCAGTCTTTGATTAATTTCATTCTTTAGTTCCGTCTTAACCGTATTATTCATAAGATTTTCAGTTGCCAAGACTTTTTGATTACCAGATTTGCGTTTTACTAGCGATAGTTTTGTTGTTGAATCCAATTCTGTGTTAGAAGTGTGAACACGCCTTAAGATGTTGAAGTGACGTATGTCAAATGTCAGTGTTAAAAGAGAGTGTAAAAAAAATGTATGAAGAATAGAAGTTGTGTTATTCTCTTTTGAATGTTTTAATAAATATAAAAGTAAATACTTACCTTGAGCGGCCTTCCACGTCCATAGGTTATGGGCCCAGGACACGACTAGTCAAACTGAAGAAATCGCTGGAATTATTGGTGAAAATTCGTTAAAGGAAAAAGTTAGGTTAGGAATAAAAAGGCTCGTTCTTGCGATAAGGAATCAAGAAGAAAATGGCGGAGAAACACAGTCAAATGTTTTATGTAAAACCTTTTGATGGAATGTCCTACTCAAACTGGGAATTTAGGGTCAAGTTGTTGCTTGAACAACAAGGAGTGAAACATATGTTGACAGAAAGTCCTCCTAGTCAGACTGAAACTGATGGGTATGAAAAGTTTAGAAAAGCTGATGTAAAGGCTAGAACCATTATTATACAATGTGTATCCGATAACATATTGGAAATGTTGAAAGATAAGACTTCAGCAAAAGAAATAATGGAGTGTTTGAACAATACCTATTCAAAGAAAGGGATTTCTTCACAAGTCACTTCACAAAGAAAATTAAGAAGTATGAGGTACGATGGTGGAAGTTCTTTGACACAATTCTTGACAGAATTTGATCAAACTATTTTTGAATTGAAGTCAGCTGGTGGAAGTATAGTTGAAAGTGAGGTAATATTACAGCTTTTATCTGCAATGCCAGAGTCATATCAGACTGTAACAACGGCAATAGATATTATGTTCTGTCAAAACCAAGCTGCAGTTAATTTGGAGTTTGTGCGAAATAAACTGTTATTAGAAGAAGCTCGACAAAACAAAGTAGAACCAGAAAATTGTCAAAACTCGGCTTTTGTTGGTTACAAAAGAGGTGGAGTTAACTGGAGAAGACCTACGAGAGGAAGTTATAATGGAAATGGAAGTAGAGGTGCTGGAAATACAACTGGAAATGGAAGTAATCAAGAAAATAAGTTTTTATTTAAATGTCACCACTGTGGGAAACCTGGACATAAAAGGTCACAATGTTTCTCTTTGCATGGAAATAGGAACAGAGGAAGTCATGGTTATAGAGGTGGTTACAATGCTCAAAGTGCCATGGAAAATAACACTCAGGACAGTTTAAATGATGGAGAAAACTCAATATCCTTTCTTACTTCATATGAAGAAGATTTATCTGAGAATACAGTAAATATATCAAGTAATAATTTGAGAATTGTTAAATTTGTTATAGACAGTGGTGCAACCAATCACCTAGTTGGACAAAATATGGAAACTTTTATTAAAAATGGGAGAACAGTTGAACATAGCATTAGTGTGGCTAAACAAGGAGAAATGTTGAAAACAATGATGGAAGGTGAGCTAAACTTAAGACTTAAGACTGGTGAGCATGTGGAAATCAAGCATGTATGGGTCTGTGAAAGTTTGTTGTACAATTTACTATCTGTAAGAAAACTGGAAGAGAGCGGTTTTAAAGTAATTTTTGAAAATAAGAAGGTCTCAGTTTTAAAGAGGAATAAAGTAATCTTTGAAGGACAATTAGAAGGCAATTTGTATATAGTATCTTTCTATTTAAATACTGATTTTCAAAATGCTAGTGTTGCTATTAATGGCGATAGAATGTTGTGGCATAGAAAAATGGGACACTCTTCGAGGTATCCAGCTCCTGGAGTGTGTGAAGTGTGTATTAAGGCAAAGCAAACGAGGTCACAATATATAGACGTTCCTGAAGAAAGAAAAGCAAAAAGAATTCTGGAAATAATATCAACAGATATCTGTGGACCCATAGATCCTCCTACATACGATGGTATGAAATATTTTATTACCTTCATAGACCATTACTCGCATTTTTGTGTATGCTATTTACTGAAACATAAAAGTGACGCATTGGAAAAATTTCAAGAGTATGTAGCGATGATAGAGGCTAAATTTAATACTAAGATTTGTAAGCTAAGATGTGATAATGGTGGGGAGTATACGTCATATGCTTTTAAACATTTTTGTGAAAAGAAAGGAATCAGAATTCAATATACTGTTGCACACAATCCTCAGCAGAACGGGGTTGCGGAACGGTACAACCGTACAGTGATGGAAAAAGCAAGAAGTTTAATTTTTGATGCTAATCTAGATAAAGAGTTGTGGGGTGAAGCTGTACGAACAGCAATATACTTGAATAATAGAACAAGAACAAGAACTTTGAAAGATAATGAGATACCTGCTGAAATCTGGTACAAGGAAAAGGTAAACTTAGATAAGATAAAGTTGTTTGGATGCAAAGCCTACAACTTAGTACCAAAAGAAACAAGAAAATCAAAATTGGATTCACATACTGAAATATTGATCATGATCGGTTATGCAGATAACGGTTACAGGCTTTGGGACCAAAACAAGAGAAAAGTAAAACATGGAAGAAACGTTATATTTGAAGAAATAAAGAGTATAAAAGAACCAAATATCTGTATGGAAGATGAATTAAGACCAGAAGAAGGAAAAATAGAACCTGAATGCAACCTAGAAAACCAGAATAAAGAAATAAGTATCAACAATGACAGAAAAGAATCTAGAGAACGAAGGGGACAAGAAGAAGTAGAAGAATTGGAGTTACCTGTTACAAGAAGAAGTGTAAGAAATCGAGTACTACCAAATTATCTTAATGACTACGACATGAATAACGATTTTGATAATGTAAACTTGTTAACGGCTCTATCAGTGACTAATTACCTGATGGATGTACCCAAGACTTATTCGGAGGCTGTAACTTCAGATCCTGGATGGAAAGATGCTGTTCAAGAAGAACTCGATAGTTTAAAACGGTGTGAAACATGGGACTTGGTCCAGCTACAAACAGATGACGAGGTGATAGACTCTAAGTGGGTGTTTAGTGAAAAAGTGGTTAATGGAAAAGTAAAGAAAAAGGCAAGGCTTGTTGCTCGTGGCTTTAAGCACAGTATGATTATAAATGAAGATGTGTATGCACCTGTTGCTAAAATGTCAAGTATTCGAATTTTGTTATCATTGTATGTACAGTTTGATCTATATGTTATTCAGCTTGATGTAAAATCGGCATTTTTAAATGGAAGGCTGAAAGATCCAGTATATATGCAAATACCAGAAGGTCTTAATGTGGATAAAGATTTGAATTTAATTTGTAAATTGAAAAAGTCATTGTATGGGCTTCGTCAGTCTCCTAAGTGTTGGAATTCTTTATTTAACGACATTTTGATAAAACTTGGTTTTCAGCGTTCCAAAAAGGATGCATGTTTGTATCTTAACGGTATGACATATTTACTTATACATGTTGATGATGTTATTGTTTTTCTAATTCTAGAAAAGTTTTGGATTTTGTTAAAGCAAGTTTACTTAAGCAACTTGATATGAAAGAGTTTCAAAATAAGAATATAAATTTTCTAGGGTTGGAAATAACCAAAGATGATAATGTGGTTTATATAAGGCAAACAAATTTGATCGAGAAAGTTTTGGAAAAGTTTAATATGTGTGACTGTAAACCTCATGCATTACCAATGCAGCCAAAACTTCAGTTGAGCAATGTAAACTCAAATAATGTTTGTGAAAAATCGATTCCATATAGAGAACTTATAGGATCACTCATGTATATAATGTTAGGTTCAAGACCTGATCTGAGTTTTGCAATTACCTATTTTTCACAATTTCAGAACTGCTTTACAACTGAACATTGGAATCACTTAAAGCATGTCTTGAGATACCTGAAACAAACTAAATCATATGGTTTAAAATACATTAAGAGTAGCAATTCCAATATTCAATTGTCAGCATTTGTCGATTCTGATTTCGCAAATGATATAATAGACAGAAAGAGTATTTCAGGATATGTAATAAAGATGAACGATAATGTTATTGAGTGGAAAACAAGAAAACAGAGTGTTGTTGCGCTCTCAAGCGCTGAATCAGAATATATCGCTTTGTCCTCTTGTATTACTGATTGCTTATTTTTTGGTCAAATCTGTTCAGAAATTTTAAATGTTAATGTTTTTCCTATTGAAGTTTACGAAGACAATCAGTCATGTATTCGAATGGCGTCTACTTTAGAAAGCAAGCGTACTAAACACATTGATATTAGACATCATTTTGTGCGTGATTGTATTGATCAGAAAAAGGTTATTTTGTTTTATATCCCAACAGAAAGTCAGCAAGCGGATTTGTTAACAAAGGCTCTACCGTTTGTAAAATTAAAACGTTTTCGAGATTGTTTAAATGTGGTGAAAATTAATGGATAATCCTACATATTGCTGATAGTTTTGCTGAGAAATGAAAAGCAATTTTAGTTTTATAAATGTTCATTTTTTACTGTTTAAAATATTAGAATAGTATTGCAGAATTGGGGGGGAATGTTGTTGAATCCAATTCTGTGTTAGAAGTGTGAACACGCCTTAAGATGTTGAAGTGACGTATGTCAAATGTCAGTGTTAAAAGAGAGTGTAAAAAAAAGGTATGAAGAATAGAAGTTGTGTTATTCTCTTTTGAATGTTTTAATAAATATAAAAGTAAATACTTACCTTGAGCGGCCTTCCACGTCCATAAGTTTAAGTCTGAATGAAGATAAAAGGAGAACATGATCAGACGGTACATCTGCCCCAGGATAAGTGCAGGTTCTCATAACTGACGTGGAAAATCTCCTATTAATGAGAATAAAATCAATTTGTTTCCGAACTACATTGTCAGGTGTATCTTGTGGGGATTTCCAGGTATAGAGTCGTCTAGGTGGTAAACAGAACCAGGTATTGGTTATTTTAAAGTTCTCCTCCTGACAAAACTGAACGAGTCGATCCCCACGAACGTTTCTTTCGCCCAATCCCCAGAGACCGACTACCTCTTCAACCGGTGTACAACCAACTTTTGCGTTGAAGTCACCTAGAATAATGTTGATATCATGTGGCTTCGTAAGGTTTAATAGCGCTTTGATTTCAGCATAAAGACTCTCTATCTCTTCGTCACGTTTATCCGAAGTTGGGGCATAGGCTTGTATCAGGTTAATATTAAGTGGTTTTGCCTGTATTTTGATCATCATTGTTCTGTCTGAATATGGATATTGGATCAAGTATAGCGAAAGTGCGAAGATATTGTAACTTAACCGACTTACTGTTTTAAAAGCGATAACATCCCTTGGTGATTTAATCCGATATCGGACTTCTTAAAACGCGCAGACTTTACCTGTTTCTTATTCATTCTCTTTCAACAATTCATCTTTATTTATTTAAATTAAATTGTCAAAACAACAACATAATTTATATGGGGTATTCAGGTATTCTAACACTTCACAGTATCTTTGCAATTTACGTGAATATATTGCTCCATGGCGATATTTGCCATTAAAGTTATTATTCGTGATATAATAGGCTAGCCGGACATTAAACCGGAAGGCCTTATTACTTTTATAATAATACATACAGGCCCATTTAAATTTTTTGAAAAAAAAATAATTTTACAAAATATAGGTAGTACCGTGTATACGTTCTCACGAAACCCTTACCGCCTTTTTCTAAAGTTACATACCTTAAATCTTATATAATTGTTCATATCTGTTTATGAGACATTGAACAAAATAAAAATACAGGAGTAATTTATTGTGTAATTTTAAGAAAAAAAGTTATACAGAAATACAGTGAAATACTCGATTGAATTTTCTGCACATCACATAAAAAAGGCGTTTTTGTGACTTAGCAGAATAGATCCACTTCCACCAGTGGCGTTCGTGTAAGCAAGTGACGAAATATTATTAAAAAAAAGTGGTTTGGCCATTGGTCTTTTTCCGAGGTAGGTACTAATATTGTTTTCTTTATAGTGGCCATTTCCGTTTAAGTTAAGACAACTTTTAGTTACTTATAAATAATAAATAAAAAAGGTCATCGAGAAAAACATTACTGCGTTTCTACGTTTGCCTTTTATTATTTTATCAAGTATACTTATTCTTAGTGGTAGTGAGGTCACTACTCACTTGAAGGAGGGATCTCGTCTCACCGATAAGACCAATCCCCAAGCTAAGGACTGAGTCGTCTTAAGAGATCGTAGCGTGGAAACTGCTCTACCAGTACAATACCCTGCCAGGCACGTAAGTCGTCTATAGCACAGTATAACGGAACTATACAGTATAGCGACACGAGGCGATTTAGACAGACCCAAATTTCTTTGCGCAATGCGCGTAGCGGCCATCTTTTTAAGGACAAATAAGTCAGTCAGAAAGGTTTGAAAGGTAAACAAAGCTTGTGTGGATTGCAGTTTGTTTAGTTTTTGTAATTTATTGGTTTTTATCGTGCGTTTAAGTTTTTGTGCCGAACTTTTGCTGCTTTTCGATGGATTCCCAAGAAAAAATAAGGAGCAGATGTGCTTATCGCCCTTGCCCTGCCCATATAACCAGCTTTTTTGCTTTTCCTAAAGACCCAGAAAGGTATGTTTTAAATTTAATTCTATAGCTGTAAAAACGGTGGATAAATCCTCAGAAATATAAATGCAGAATAATTTTATCGCTGCTAAAATAAACAGTTTGTCTCCTTGTTGTTATTTGGTTTTAGGAATAATTTAATTTATATTTTAGGGCTAAAATCTGGCTGAAAGCTTGCAACAGGGAAGATCTACTGGGCATGGATTCAAATAAAGTCAATAAAAATTATCGGCTATGTGATAAACACTGAACAAAAGATTACATCCAAAGGTGGTGTACGACCACGTTTGCTTGATAGGGCCCAACCCACATTATTTTTACACGCAATACCAGGTAAATTGATAAAATAAAAGGCTTACTATTACCACAATATAATCCATTTATACTGTCCCTACTATTACAGTTAATTTTTGGTTCCGAGTGTCTTATGGAAGGTTGAACATATTATTGAGTCATAAATAAAAAAGACCTTATTTTGTATTATTTGTTTTTCTCTATGCTTTTGCTTACTTTTCACTTCTGATCAATTTTGAGTCACCAAAAATTATTACTGTAATGAATATCAAAATTTGTCGTAATACAGGAAAAATTTTGTAACCTTTTGTATTGTATTTGTTTATTAAATGTTAATATAATACTATAATTTTGTTTATTTTTCTGCTTTACTACTTCCACACTTTTAAAGATGCAACATAGCAAATCGCCAATAAAATGACTAAACATTTGCAAAATTATTTATGCAAGTTTTGCGGTTTTGTAAACCTTTTTTAGGATTTTTTAAAAAATATATATACAGGGTGAGTCGGGAGGAATGGGCCAAACTCTAAGGGTGTCATCTGTGCATCAAAATAATAATAAAAAACTCAAATGTTATCCAATATTCATTAATTTGTTCTCAAGCTATAACGCAAAAACAAAATATTGCATTAATTTATACTCTAAACCCGATATTATTGTCAGTAACGTAGCTATCAGAATCATAGAAACTGCCAAAATACTGTATTGTCATTGGTGGTTTGCATTCGTTTCCATGGTTCTGATAGCTACGTCACTGACTATAATATTGAGTTTTGAGTATAGCTTTCCTGTACTTAAATTGTATTATTTTTCGCTTTTCAGTAATAATTGTTGTGCTGTCACTAACCTTTAGTGTCGGTATAAAATGTTACATTGATTCATCGTTAACTTTCGGATTTGTATCATTTAAATTTCATAAAGTCCCACACATTTATTCACATCTCGAATACGCCAATATGATTTTTATTTATGGTTTGTGTAATGTACAGAGCATCACAAGTTTTTTACAAAATTAGTGACAGCACAACAATTATTACTCAAAAGCGAAAAATAATACTGTCAACTAAACATCTAATTGGGATTCTCAACCACTGTGTACATTTAAGTATTACAGGAAAGCTAAATTAATGCAATATTTTGTTTTTCCGTTATAACTTGAAAACAAATAAATATTGGAATTATTATTTTGATGTATAGATTACACCCTTATAGTTAGGCCCATTCCTCCAGACTCACCCTGTATGTATATTACTTCCAACAACATCACGCTGGTCTATTTCTTCACCTTCTTAAGCAACACACTCTGGTTCACAACACAGGGTAATTTTAGATGTGTACCTATAACCTACCTTCTTAGATTGTGCAATTACTACTCAAAATAACGGGTCATACGAGTATATTATATTGCTCCGCAAAGGCAACTTAACGTAAATAAAAACCTCGACGAAAACGGAGGAATTTAGTATCTTTAAATAATTAGCATGTAGGATAAGTTTTATCAAACAACTAAAATATAATCTGAACTGAATATCTTCATGCTATTATTGATTGTTTTTAAATTGACTTTTTTTCAGTGTAAAAGCGATTTCAACATAAAATTTTATATGTTTTCTCAGTGTAATAGAGGACAATACCGTCATCCTTCTGTCACTGAAACTGACCCCTAGAGATCAAAGGGACCGACAGCTCGTGTCGCTACTGTATAGTTCCGTATACTGTGTCTATAGACGATTCCGAGTTCTAACATCGAAACGATTGTGATAACCCATGGTTGGCCGCCAAAAGGTTTGGTCGGACGTGGATCGGCGCAAAGTAAAGTCACAATTTTTTGAGCCCTTTTTCTCTCGGAACTCGAAGAGAAATCGTTGCTATGATGCGGCCCTTGGCCACTAATAAATAACAAATATGTCCTCCGTAAAAAAACAGTGGCATACCACTTTTGCTTTTAATAATATTTTGTTGCAGAGTATTCATCTGAAAAAGACTGGATGTGTTGACGAGTTGAAACGTAATAAAATAATGGCAATGGAAGTCTAAAACTTTGTTAACAATATTTATTTCTTTGACAATTAATCTTATTTTTGGCTTTGACTTTGAACACCTCCATCACTTAATCATTGTCTCTTACCTTTAATAGTTTTTTGTCTAGTTACTGAAATTGTAAAGCGTAAAACACACAGCCTATATCTTTTATGCTCACAAAGTAGAGTTTATTCTCACGCGGAAAACCAATTCAGTCGAGCGGTATTTAGGCAGAGGTTAATCCCTAAAACATCACCGTACACAAACCTAATTCGAACGCGGTCATGTTTTGATAACTTTTTTGCGCGGATACATATGGCACGTGTGCACTACATAAAATAATGTTAGCAGTAGCAGGATCATTTGCTGTTACAACAATTTTTTCTGTTTTGAAGTAGGTATACCTGCACAAGTTATTAGGTAATTACCATTACGTAAAGCCCGAGAGCCTGGCAGCCTCCACAACCTTCACGATACGGTCACTCACCAACTTTTAATCAATAAATAATGCGAGCATAAAGTGCATAAATAATTAAAAACACCTTTACTGTACGCTGTTAAACTATTTAATAGTAGAATGAAAAAACAAATCCAGTCGACCAGTGAAACTGTGATAAGCAACAAATGGTTCGCAGGTAAACAATAATATGAGATACCAGCAACCTGACATCGGAACATTTGAATCTTTACAACCAACTACTACAAGCAAATTTTAAATAAATTTTAGCAAATATCGCACAATTCGTGTCTCAATTATTATCTACCTTGGAAAGTACTAAGAAGGAAGTATCTAAGCTCAAGAAAAGATGCCTTTATCTCGAAAGAAAGAGCCGTACAAATAATGTTTTGCTTTTTGGAACTCAAACCCGGACTCAATCTGATAATATCGTCTTTGATACTCTAAAGCTGTTACACGGCTTGCCCGAAGCATCTCTAACAGAAGTGGACATTAATAATTTATACAGGTTAGGCTATAAACCTACTTCTCCAATATTGATAGAGTTCATTTAATTTTTCAAGAAAAACTCTCTATTTAAAAACAGGAAAAAAGTTCCTATAAAACATGGATTAGTAATTGCAAATGATTTATGTGCTGAAGATCGAGAGGAAAATAAAATGTTAAGAAAGCACCCAAAATAGCTAAATTTCAAAACCAACAGGCTAAAATATCTGGCCACAAACTGATTGTTGACAATATTCCATATTCTGGTGAGGATCTAGAACTTCAATATTACGATGAATCCAGCGATGATATTGAAAGCCCTGGTGATCATGCAACCAATAACAAGAAATAACCGCTCAAAGTAAATTCTACTAAATGCAGGTAGTGTGAGTACAATGTCTCATATTACTACAGGAAAAGATATAACAAAAGCCAAAAAAAAGAGACGTATATATAAAGACAAGTATCCTATAGCCCTAGAAATACTAGGAGTGCAAGTAATAGTAACCAGTAGGTACTAGATTATATTCTGAAATTTCGGTACGTGTTGAGTTAAATATAAACTATTACATGTAAACGTAACATTTAAACATTTTCTTTCTTCTAAACCCCTCTACCACTTTCTTGGTGTGTATTATTGACTCTACAAAACTACATTCTGGGACTAGTGCCATTTGTTTTGTTAATGCTAACTTTGTGGTGAAGAAATGGGGGGAAAATTGCTCGGTGCTATTTCATATTAAGTAAGATTATTTTGCTGAAACTAAAAACGAAGAGTTTAAGTATCGTGTAAGAGACTCAAATACTTGTATTACGCGTTGCAATATTTTGAAGTAAAAATTTTTTTAAATCCGCTACAGAAATAAAATTAAATAATATTGTTTGTACTGAGATTTGCGGTGTAAGATTATTGCTCGAGAATAAGAAAATAATAAAGATATTTTGTATTTATAGATCGCCCTTAACTGATATAAACCTATTAATTTATGAGTTGATCAAATTTTTAGGGTCAAATGTAAACAAAAAAAAAATGAAAGAGTAATCCTATACGGCGATCTTAACATTGATTATCTAAAAACTATAATAAAAAAAAATGAACTGCATGATCTATTGAGTATGTACGGACTGGCCTTCCATGTGAGTGTTCCGACGAGGTGTGTGGCTGGTTCTTCAACTGCAATTGGTTTTATGTGTTCAAATTTAATAGGTGTTTATGAATTAGATTGTAATGTGGAGTTTAATGGATTGTCGGATCATTCAACGCAGATTTTGAATTTAAAAAAGTACTCATGCCAAAAAATGAGAAAGCATTTATTTATAAAATATTGTTTACTACTGAAAATCATAATACATTAAAATATTATTTGGAGAGGGAGACATGGCTAACTGTTTTTGAATCTACCGACGTAAACAGTACTTTTCAGGAATTCGTTCAGCTTATTCTAATGTATATTAATATTGCATTTCCTCTAAAGAAAATATTTTTAAATAATATCAGAAAACCATGGTTGACTTCTGGTATTCGTGTATCGGTGCAAAATATAAAACTACTGCATGCGTTGGCGGCGCAAACTGTTAGTTCTGTCCTGGTCGACTACTATAAAAAATATAAAAAGGTATACAGGAAAACGATTCAAGCTGCTAAAAGGTTACACAATAATATATTGTACTTAAATTCGGCAAATAAGGGCAATACTATATGGGACACAACAGCGCCGGATTAAAGGTTTCGTAGGCCCTAGGCACCAGTGGTGAATTTTAGATTTTAATTCGGGGAGGTTCACTAACGGATTGCGGAAAAAAATGCGCCGCAGACGAAAATTTTTTGGGTGCCACGCCCTAATTTTACCAAGAAATTGTATCACATCGTAGTTTGTCTCTGTGTCTGTGAACTCTTTTTCTTATTGTAGTTGTAGAATACAGTATTGATCCTTTTTTTGCGTCTATTTTTATTATATTTTATGATCGTAGGCCCTTTGCGTTTCGTAGGCCCTAGGCAAGTGCCTAATGTGCCTTATGGATAATCCGGGCCTGGGGCACAATCAAAAATACTTTAGCTCGAGGAAAGACTAGAAATAATATTGAAAGTCTCCACGTGAATGGCGACCGGATAAGTAATCTGAAAGAAATGGCTAATGTTTTCAATAAGTATTTTGTGGAGGCCCCACAAAGTTTAATTACTGATAATATAAAGCGACAAAAGAGTGAATATAATTTTCAATATCGAAAAAACGTTTGGAAACGTAATTGGGGCGATGTTTATTAGACCTGTCTTCGGTTGGCATTAATGATATTTCGGTGAATGTATTGAAATCCATTGGTAACTATATGTATATTGAGTCCATTGACCTATCTCATAAATATGTCATTGGAGAATGCTATTTTTCCTGATATCTTTAAGACTGCCTTATTACGCTTTATAAGAAAGGAAAAAAGACAGATTAGATAAATATCGTCCAATTTCTCTACTAAGCTCAGTATCAGAAATTCTGGAGCGAATTGTTTTTAACCAAATTTCGATGTTCCTATCTACTTTTAAGATTATTACAGAATGTCAACACGGTTTTCGCAAAGGAAAGAGTGTAACTTCGGCGATCTTGAGCTTTGTTGGTGAGCTTTATAGTGCACTTGCCCAACTTGTTTCTCGAGTGAAAAGTGGAATTTTATTTCGGGGTTCCTCTTCATCGAATTTAAATAGAGTGTTTTTAATCCAAAAGAAAGCTATAAGAACTATGATGGGAGTGTCTTGTCGTCATTCATGCGGGAGGCTATTTAAAACACTTAAACTGCTCACTTTGCCGAGTTTATGCATTTTAGAAGTTCTTATGTACGTAAAAAATATTCTAAATAGTTTTTTTATCTATGGAAAACGTTCATAATTATGAGGCGCGTAACAATATGAACTTTGTTGTACCGGCGCACAACATGACATTATTTGAGAGGAGCCCATTTCTACATGGGAACAAAACTCTACAATAACGTTGATCACTTGAAATAAAAATGTATTCATTTAAGAAAGCTTGACAGCCATGAACAAAACTGAACCGGCATTTTGTTAGGAGCCCCTCATGCCATACTCGGTCAAAGGCCTTGGAAATGTCCAGGGCTACCACCTGGGACTCCCCATGAAATTCTATTGCGTTGTTCCAAACGTAACATAAGCGAGAAGGTCTCCTGTTGATCTGGACTTACGGTATCCATACTGCTGGCGGTCACTAATAATGTTAAAGCCTTCCAGGTACTTTAATAATTTTTCGTTGATAGCCTTCTCCATAACTTTTGATATAACTGAAAGCAATGCGACTGGACGATAGTTGTTTGGCAAGGTCTTCTTGCCTTTTTTGGGTTTGGGCTGGACTCGCGCAGTCTATATTCCTTTTTTGTAAGGTAAGTTAAAAAGCCTACAAAATACCGGTGTCAACTCGTAAGCGCATGTCTTAATTACGATGACTGGAATATCGTCAGGACCAGAAGCTTTTTTGGTGTCAAGACTCCTTAAGATTCGCTTAACATGGCGGTGCCGGAAAGCAATATCGAGCATTCTCGATTCTACAGGGGGAATGTTTGGTGGAGTTTCTCCCAAAAAATTAACCGTTAAATGTGAAGAGAATAGTTCCGCCCGTAAGTTTGCTTTTTCCTGTGCTTTGGTCGCAATGGTGCCATCAGAACGTGTTAGAGGTGGAATCGACTTTGTAAAGTTCTGACTGACGGCCTTAGCTACCGACCAAAATGATCTTGAGCCGTTAGGACATTCAAGAATTTTGCCTTTGATCCTCTGGAGATGGTACGATTTTCGGCGGTAAGGGTTTGACGCCATTTTCAGTAAAAATAAATTTTTGATTTAACAGTTCGTTTGCAATTTTTGATAAATCAAGGCTTGCTGTTAGAAGGGCACTTTTTTGAGAAAGGGATGAAGGCTTCCATGCCAGTAAGGATAACCTCCGATACCTCTAGCACAGATGGATGGATCATTAGAGGTAAAACAAACGTTCTGGCTAGGATAGGTTTGAGAATGATCCTTTAGATCATCCCACTTAGCTGATGTATAATGCCAGATCTTGCGTGGTTTAGGAGGCTGTTCGGCACTAGTTGGTAGTTTGTTCAGTGCCGAAATAAGGTTATGGTCAGACGTTCCTAACGGAGGCTTCACGGTGACAGTGTACAAGTCGGGGTTTGAAGTTAAGAAAATATCCAACCAACTAGCAAAATCACCACCGGTCTGGAATCCGAGTTGGTTCACCCACGAGTTGAGTGAGACTTAAGCTGATGGCAAAGGATTCGGCTTCGCAACCTTACTCGTCGGTTGTAGGTATTTGAGTATTTGAGCCAGTTGATATTATGAACGTTAAAGTCGCCAAGGATGACAACTTCGGAATTGGGATGGTGGGTTTGCAAAAAGTCGATAGTTATTAGCAAGTGAGGAGAACAAGTCTCTATATTGGGTATCATCAACTCGTAAAAGCAGCGGATGACTTTAGTAATTCTCTGTGTTGATATTTTAAACCACATTATATCAAAGTCGTTAGGCTCGAGAGTCTCCACTCGTTGACAGGTTGCGCCTAGATCGATGATGGAAGTCGTACCCACGATGTAAATAGCTGACCGTACTAATCGATGGTCTGACCTTTGTTTCGGTTAGTGCAAGTACATGAGGTTTGGTAGATGCTGATGGACTGCATTGATGTTCGAGTTAAGTCCTCTTATATTGCAGAAGTCGATTTGGAAGCTGCTAATTTTTGATCTTTTAACAACTTCAGTTGTCACACCATTTACATTTTGAATGTTGTTCGAAGGACCCGCCTGGCTATTGGAAATGGTGGATGTTGAGCTAACTTCGCTTGATATGGTGCCAGGATCAGCCCCCACCCGGAGATCCGATCGGGGGGCGAGTTTAACTCCGGAGCACCTAAGCCGATGCGCTGGTATTTCACGGGGCAATGTCGGGTGAGTCAACATCTACCATCTATTGGACACTGCAATATCAAAAATAGAAGAAAGGTTTGAACAAATGAAACAACATCACACAGTTTTCAATTTTCTTAACGACCTAAATAATTTTCTTAAAACAGATAAATCAAATAGGTCTCCAAAATGTAAATCTGTGGAAAGTATGTTGGGTGATCCATCTAAACATGAAAAAGATATTATAGCTGAAGATTTATGCGATGAAATTGACAACGTTGCACCCTATATTTCTCCTGAAATGAACGCGTTAAATGTGATTCAATACCTATTTACAATAACCTTATTTATTTGTTTCCAAATTTAGTGATTGCCGTTTTTAACATTACCTGTGACTGTGGCTAACGGGGAAAGAAGCTTTTCAAAACTTAAAATAATAAAATATAATTTGAGATCAACAATGGGACAAGAGAGGCTTTCAGACTTATTTATTATTAGTATCAAAAAGGTAATTTCGGAAGATATAGATGTATCAGATATTATAACAGAATTTGCATTAAAAAAGGCAAGAAAAGCAAAGATTATTTAAGCTTTTTGATTGACTTATTAAGTATATGTATATATAGATATGTGTATGTAAGTATTTAATATAACGTATTAATTTGATTAATATATCAATAAATTAATAATAATTATTATGTTAGGTTGTAAGAAATAAATAAATTGAAATTATTATATTTCCTGTAATTCGTTGTTTTATTTAAGGTAAAAATATTTCAGAGAAATTTCAATTAATCAAAACCAATTAAGCGAAATTATTCTCGTACATGGGCGGCAGCTACCCTAGGAACGGCCCTGATCACAAACATTCAACACAACACTTGCAAACAACTAAAATCGAAATTTAAACATACAATCATTTAATCACATTTATTCAAAATACAGTTACACTACAACAGAAATTATCCGACGCACAAACGGGATATAGGTACTGTAAAATTGTTCTAAATAGGCCCCTTAAAAATTAATTACTTTTTACACTAAACGAACAGACACAAATAATAAAAATACACTTCCGATTGGACTTGCTCCTGCAATATCGGTAAGCTGGTGATTGCTCGCATTGAAGTTGATCGTCAACTACTATGCAATTATTCACTTAAAATGGCGATCTGCATTTGAGTGGCAAGACGATTTAATAACCGTAACACGCTGTAAGGTCTTCTGACCGGAAAGTTGTGACTAGTGTAATAAATAGTGAAACAGTCCATGGTTGGGTCATAACAACGACCCCCAAGATTTTTTATTTTGGCTTAGTGTCACTTGGATTTAGTTTAGAAATATTGTAGATTTAGGTTGCCTTGACAGCGCCTGGCTATGCCGGTCTATTAAAATTAAGTTACTGTTGTAATTAATAAAGAATATTTAAACTTATGCCGGATAGTATAGGTTCGGATTACTTTAAATGTTACAGTTTCTTAAGGATTGACCTATAACCGGTTTAACGGGAGATTTAAGTTAACCGTTACTTATAATAGCGGGCATTAGTAGTGCCTTGGTGTCCCTTTTGTGTGCTTGCCCTCGTCTCTCGGCATATTATATTATTACAGGCAGTGTAGAATTTCGAGAAGAGTGCGTGGGATTTTCGAAACTCCCGTTCTTCTCATTTTGGTTGTTCCATACGTAATATTATATTATCTCGTTTAGTCTTCCTAATAGTCTACTAACCTTATTTTGTTCTCTTGTTTCACCAACTAGGCCTTGGTTTAAAAAAGTTATGTCTATACCTTATACTACCTGCTTATCTTATACCTCCTAACTTCTCGGGATCATACAGAGAAGGTCAAAATAACCCTAATTTGTCATAGAAAAAAAAATCCTGAAGTATCCCTTAACGGTCAATGATTTTTGCAAATTTTTTTAGAATTTTGGTTTCTATTAAGTACCTACTTACCAATAATTATTATGACAAACTTGACAATCGCTCCTCGTAAATCGTATTACGAGAATAATTTTAACGCGCTAGCCACGAAAATTCTCGCTCATTTGACACAGATAATAACATGTGGGTGACAATCGAGTCGAATAGTAAATGCTTTGTTTACCAAATAAAATAAATTAAGTTTTAGTTGATTGAGGTAGGTATATGCTCCTTGGAAAAACTCATGCTTTTGGAGAGCCCGAAACAGTTCGCACTACGGATTTTGATTTTTTCATTTGAAAATAAAATGATTGGTCAATAAAACAGTTTACTTTTAGTTTCACCACAGATCTAATAGCTACATGCTACATACATTCACTACCCGTGCGCCATACAATATTTTGATACCATTTTTCTGAAAATGACCTATTACACCCCTTGGCTCTCAATGTCGTTGCGTGCGTTAATCTTAATTTTTCGGAATGTCCAAACAGGATATTTTATTTAAATTTTAAAACACTTACCTGAGGTCCTAATTTTTAAAAAACCAAACCGAAAGTTGTGTTACACTTACTCTCACTTATTACTTTACACTAAATTAGTTCTTTTCTTTCAAGAATAATCACAAAAACTTCAAAAACAACAGATCGATATACAAAATCATTCCTGTCGATAATGAGTATCAGACAGAACCATAACCTCACTTTAAATTAGGCGGCAGGTTCAACGTTGTCGGACTTGCGTTTTAATTTCGAGCCATAAGTCATATGTTCGGTTGCCTTTCTTGTCTTCAGTACTGATATTCTAATGACAGGGTAGGCATGCCGACCCCAGCCTGAGTTACTTAAAAAGTAAAACAATTTATTTTACGGCGGCTGTAGTTTGCAGGTATGAATAGGTACCTAATATAGGATTCGACAGCCACAATTTCTAGAAGCATTTTTTTCTTGTTTGCGTCATCCCAAGAATAATTTTGGACCACCTGTTCATTTGGAAGAACCTTCTACAACATTTTTCTAATAGATCGGGGCAGGCTATTCCCCCCAATCTGATTCATTTTCGTGATCTAAAAAAAAAACTATATTATAAACGAAATCTCCCTTTGAAATCTTATTGGAGGAACTTATTTTTATTTTAGTATTAAATTACCATTATTTTAAAATTATTATTCGTAATTCCTCAGCAGACCTTCCTTGGTTTACTGTAAAACTTTTGGATATTCTAATCATTTATTGGTATACCTACTTACGGACAGGAATCTTTTATTTCTATAAGTCTCTTTTAACTCCAGAGCAAGAAAGCTCCATCCCTTCTCGGTACCTAAGAAAATATAGCACAAATCACAAAACCACAGATCTCAAAAGTTTAATGCCAACGCTCATGACACAACGGCAATCATAAAAGACGATAACTTTCTAACAAGACACGAGCCTACTAAAATGTTAGGTTAGTTTTATATTAATTCTTCATTTTTATGGTAACACGTGTACATTAGTTCCTGAATTTCCAGAAAGGTACGAAAAAAGCACATTCTTTACATGTGCTAAAATTGACGGGCCCATTTCGCACAAGAATAGAACGTTCTCTAATTACCCTAAAATAGGGTAGACTAAAAGCACATTAATGTCATGTGTTTATATCACTAACTAGAATTAATTTAATTTTTATTCTAAACATATTTGCTTCATATGCCTGAAAGGCAATCATTCTGGACAGATTCCATAAACATGAGAAGAATATTATGAGAGGAATGTGCAAAAAAGAACAACAAGGGAATATTCTTTGCACTAGCAATGTGTCAGCGGTGTTATCTGGGAATGAGGTCCGCAGTTACAAGGGCGATTTAAAAAGTGGAGCGGTTATTCGCTGGCAGTTTGAGAGTTATTAAAATGCAAATTGATGTAGATAAATAATATAACATACCTACTATATGTTGTCTGTTTGACACTGTCGCCCGAGAAAAGCCGCCATTGGTTTGTTGTATTCTATTAATTTTTCTACTATCTGGCGCACTACAAATATTGCATTAGTTGTGGATCTGTTTTTCTAAAGTTCTGCTGTTCTTCGCTGATGGTAGCAATACTGGCTTAGTATGAAAGCTTATTCCCATATAGCACAAGATTATCTCAGAATATTACAAGAACTTTCAAAAAAGAATAATTGATTATTCCTTAATTAGGTCCACAATAGAACATTCCAAGAATATATAAAATTGATATTAGGAATATTCAAACAAAAATACTAAAAAATTCGTCGAACATTCCTAAAATATAATAATCCGTGATCCAAAAAGGCCATATATTTTCCATTCTTACACCAACGTAAACTTTCGACACAAATTCTCTATGGTAGAGCTGAAAGGCATCTTCTAACGGCGAAATCACAATTTAAAATGCCTTATATTTCATACGTAAAAGTAAATAAGTATTTCTTAAATTTAAAATAAAAAAGTAGTATTTTAGTGCTAATTTTTAATGGGTTAAAAAAATATTAGTATTTATACAAATTGTATCAGTAGTGCGTCGATCTTGCCAGTCTCTTTTTTTATTCTCTATTTTGCTTCGATTTCTTTTAAAGTTGGTGGGTTCTTTCCAACTTAAAGTATTTCTAGTAAAAGAAAAAACTACGAATGAATCAATATAGGAATTTCCCATTGTATATTGTGAAAGAACATTTTCGAGAAAACATATTGTTGGACCCGTCTATAGATCTAAACTTAGAACAGTACAATATGAACAAATAAATTTCAATCCAAAGAACTCTTCTATTGACCCATGAGAAAGTTTTAATATAAAACAAAACGTTGACAGATATAAAATTGAGTCACTTTGTTCCTTCCCTCATTCGCCTTTTATTTATCCTGATTTTTAAAAACAAAAAAAACACAGCCCAAAGTCACAGTTTTGTCAAAGGACCACGCACAAAATACACACAAAAGTGGTTTCGGTGAAATTGCTCCAATTTTTGGTATGTTGTACCTCCTCACCCCTAGACTGATTTTCCAAAAAAAAAATGGGGGGGGGGTCAATTGGATGGTTTCGCCACTACAAGGACTCATAGGCGTGCGTGCAATTTTTAGAAATTAAGACCTGTTTAACTTGCGGTTTTTTAAATAACACTCTGGTCGTATAAATTCGTGTTCTACTGTTTTAAATTACTAGACGAGTCATCTAGGAAGAAAATAATAATTATTTTGAATATGGTTTTACTGGGTGTCGAAAAAAAAAAAAAACACAATTATATAAATCCATCAAATATTTTAAAAAAATTTTGCTTTTCGCGTTTGTAATAACCCTGTATATTATAAATGGTAAAAGCAATTTATTTTGCATATGTTAACTATAGTTAATTAAAATATTATTATCCATATATTATGTACCGAGTGCTACGGATTTATTGTGAAAACATTTTTATTTAAATACATATTTTTCTGGTATTAAATAGTAATCATTGTTCTCGGGCATATTTTGCTGCAGGAAACTAAAAAAATATTTGCATTGCAGCACGATCCTATTATAAAATTAACTATAGCTCTAAGTTAATTTATTCTTTAGCCTAAGTATCATCAAACTGAACATAACAAAAAAATTTTATTTCGCATATTTAGCCCCTACTCAAAAAAGTATTTAATAAAGTTATGTTTTGCTCTAGGTAAATAAGTCAAGTCGGCTATGACGAACGACAACGTGCAACTCCACAGAAATGACAGCTAATCTAGTCGCCTTGTCTATTTAAAAATGCATTTTTAAAGTGACAACTTGGGCTAATTTTTTATAATATTATATCTTGCAATAACACTATTTTAAAGTTGATTTCAATTCTTTTGGTTATTATTTATTTTGTTTGTTGTTACATGTATTATTGTTATTTAGTATTTTTCTATTTATTTCCAATTATTTAATTATTTACTGTTTTGTCTGAGTGAAAATTCTTGCACGGGTAAGTTTATGGTATGATATTAATCTACTTTGAATAACAGGATCCATTTGTCCATGGTCACTTGTAGGTTTTGGATTAAAATGAAAGCTGCGGCACAACTACAAAGACCCCGCTGCTACACGTGTGACAAACTCGGCAACATTCAACGTATGACAAGAATATTAGTAGTTGATGGCGATGCAGATAATGCTGCAAAAATTGAAATAGTTTTTACCAGAAGAGAAACTTTTGGTTTACCACCTATACCCATAAATGATGTTAGTCGCCTGTGCATTAATTGCAACCACTCAATTGTTGAAGAATTGCGTATATTAGCCAACGATCCTACTAGCTTGCGTTTAAACATTTTAAAACAAACGTCCAATGTTACGTGTTTTATATATATTTTTATTTACAAAAATATTTATGCACCTGAAAGTGCCAGAGCTTGCTTTTAACGCCTGGATGAAAATGGGTGTATCCTGCGCCCTTTATTGGAAGGCTTAGAATTTGTTACCAGGCCATATAAGATTAAAGGACAACAGATGTACGCATTTTTGCAAGAACTGAGAACCGCTAAGGATTATAAAAGGTGGGAATTTCATAATGAAAATAGCGATGAAGAATTTAAATCAATGTCACCACTTGATAAGCAACAGTTTCAAAACCTTTTTACTTATTGTGACGTTATTGAATCTAGACATATTTCAAAAAAAGATTTATTGACATTTTTATGCAAAATGAAGCAAGGACTTTCGGATGACTTTTTAAAAGTGATTTTTAATTACTCAACTAGACAAAATGCTAGTTTGGCGATTAGTAAAGTACGATTGTCATTGATGGTTAGATTTGTTCCTGCAAATATCGGTTTAGGTGCCATAAATAGAGAACAGTTTATTGAAAGACATGTCACCCCTTTCGCTAATCAGCTATATAATCCTAATCCTGAACAACCAAAAGCTATAGTCTACGTTGATGGCACCTATTATGAAATAAATAAAAGTAAAAACTTTCAAGTGTTGCGACAATCTTATTGTGTACCTACATAAAGGGCATCACCTAATTAAACCCGCTCTGATCGTTGGTCCCAATGGGTATATTTTAACAATTCAGGGGCCTTATTTTTCAGATACACAAAACAATGATGCAGCGATGTTAAGAAATGAGTATCAGCGTGACACAGAAATGATCAGAAATTGGTTTCAAGAAAACGATATATTTGTGGTAGATAGAGGATATTGCGATGCCATTGCCATGTTACAACAATTGGGTATTGACCATAAAATACCTAGTAATGTCAGAGCAGGCGAGTAACAACTATCGGTCGAAGAAGCTAATACCAATCGCCTTATTACCAAAACTCGTTGGATTGTTGAGGCCAGAAATGGACATTTCAAGTCAATTTTAAAATTTTTTTCGGAAGTTATATCAGTTCATCATGCAGTTCACCTAGGAGAATTTTACAAAATCTGTGGGGCAATTATAAATAAATATCACGATCCAGTAGTTGTTATGAGAGGAGCTGATATTGCCCAGGCTGAACTGTTATTACAAAGATCAAGAGAAGAAAATAGATTAAAAGTAACTATTGAAAATGATAATTTACTTCGGAGGCATGGTAGATTTGTCAGTTTAGAAAATCACCATCTTCCTGATTTCCCACATCTAACTTTAGAATATCTTCGGGACCTTACAGTTGGAACGTACCAGTTAAAGTTAGCGCCATCATATATACAAGATACGACACAACGAGAACGGAATGATGATTTGCAAATTGATTTGGCAAATCAGCTTGCCAACACTATTCGATTAAGAATATGGTCAAGATTTCAAAACCGAGTTAAATATCAGATCTGGATCGAATATCGCCATGAAATAAATGGATATTATATACTGTACTTGCAAATTAGGAGCAAGAACCGTTGGGACTTGCGCACATGTGGCCAGTGTCTTGTGGTTTTTAGGATATTCAAGATTTGAAAATAATATTAAATATCCCTCAGTAATGCTACTTGAACATATATGCTGATGCTGCAAATAGACACCATGACAATGTTCCAGTTATTATAGACTAGTTAACATTTTATTTCTAAAATTATTTTATACTACGTTCACCCAATAACACTTTTCGTTGGAACGATCCGAACCTCACCCATTACTGAGAATACAAAAAATAATTTTGTGTTTGGGAATATTTCGGAATTGGTTCAGTAAATAGACCTGTTAATAATAAGAATAACAAACATTCCAGAATTATTTGTCAACGAGTATTCTGCACTGAGCAATGATTACTATTTAATACCAGAAAAATATGTATTTAAATAAAAATGTATTTACAATAAATCCGTAGCACTCGGTACATAATATATGGAAATAATATTTTAATTAACTATAGTTAACATATGCAAAATAAATTGTTTTTACCATTTATAATATACAGGGTTATTACAAACGCGAAAAGCAAAATTTTTTTAAAATATTTGATGGATTTATATAGTTAATTGTGGTTTTTTTTTTCGACGCCCAGTAAAACCATATTCAAAATAATTATTATTTTCTTCCTAGATGACTCGTCTAGTAATTTAAAACAGTAGAACACGAATTTATACGACCAGAGTGTTATTTAAAAAACCGCAAGTTAAACAGGTCTTAATTTCTAAAAATTGCACGCACGCCTATGAGTCCTTGTAGTAGCGAAACCATCCAATTGACCCCCCCATTTTTTTTTTGGAAAATCAATCTAGGGGTTAGGAGGTACAACATACCAAAAATTGGAGCAATTTCACCGAAACCACTTTTGTGTGTATTTTGTGCGTGGTCCTTTCCTAATGTTCATTATATATAAACTTGAAGGTTACATGTTTCGCTCTTATACTGGGTGGCCCACTCTAAACGCAGGATTTCATAGCATCTAAACTACTCAACTTTTTAATATTTTTCAAAAACAGGGTTATAGGGAGACATTAGGCCTACAGTTTAAAATTATTTTGAAACTTACCGGATGTTCCAAAAAAAAGATCCATAGCAAAGTTAAATTTTTTTAAATGGAACACCCTATATATCTTACAATACTTTTGGATTCTACATAAAATAACAATTATTTTTTAGTAAGTACATTATAAGTCTAAACTTAATAGTTTTTCAAAACTCGATATCTCAGAAACTATTAAGTTTAGACTTATATATACGGGGTCTTGATTGGGTTTTTACGTCAGGAATATCCTTTGACATCTGTTGTCTCATCGAAAACTTTTTGGGTCTTGTGGCTTAATTTTGAATTTTGATTCGGCTACTGCTGCTTTATTGGATGAATGCTGGTAAGCTGCATAGTTCTTAGCGCCTGCTGCATGCCTGTTAGACGATCATGGTAGTGCTTCTCTACTGTATAATCATAGTGCTTCTCTACTGTTAGAGATTTATGCCAACGGGGAGCCAATCTTTCGGCAGTTTGTATGTAGAGTTTGGTCTGGCCGTCGTATGTGAGTCCGTTATTAGTATATTGGTCGATACGTCCGTACGTCTGTAATAGTCTGTGATTATTTTTAAAAAGAATTCGTTGATTGTCGGTATTCGAAAGTCCTGATGCAAAACACGGTTCATGGTATATCTTGGAGCATTTGCGATGAGTTTCAGCGCCTTGTTTTGAATCACCTGGAACTTATAATGCACTTACCAAAAAATAATTGTAATTTTATGTAGAATTCAAAAGTAATGTAAGATATAGGGTGTTCCATTTAAAAAAAAGTATGTTTGATTTGCCCTGACTATTTGGTAGATTTTGTATAATTTAAAATCATTTTAAATTGTAGACATAATGCCTTCCTATGACTATGTTATTAAAAAGTTGAGGAGTTTAGATGCTGTGGAAGACTGCGTTGAGAGTGGGCCACCCTGTATGAGCACCATCAGACTTAACATCCAAAACAAAAAATTAAAAAACACGTAATAAACATTACAGATAAAAACTGTACCAAGTAATGTTTATTATGTGTTTGTTTTCTTTCTAATTATTTGTTCTGTATGTTTGGCCTGATGATGCCGATATAAGAGACCGAAACATGTAACCTTTAAGTATATATAGTAAGCTTAAGGAAATTTGACGAGACGGCGACTTGATATTATTTGTTTTTACTTGGTTAGTAATATAACGTCTCTTTGAAAAATAAACTACTTCTTCGAACCTAATTTTTAAAATGTTCGTAATAGATATACCTTGGTAAACTAAGGCTTACCTGTCAAGACCCTAAAAAATCAGTTTTTTCAAATGGTTATTTGCTGTTATAACCACTTCGACTATTAAGTTACATTATTTCGTGCTGAAAACATTTCTGTTTGTAAAGTCTGTTAAATTGGTTCCGCCAATTTTTCTTAAGTTTTCTACCTAAAATATAATAGGTACCTAAAAGTTAATGGAAGAGAATGGTATGTATGTATTAAGTGAAATCTTAACCCAAATTTCGTTAGCATATTTTACACAACTATTCACTTACCAGCATTTTAAATATTTGGTCATTTGCCAGTTCTCTCTCACAATAATTATTGTTTATTTTCTCTTCTTTATTTATTGGCAACAAGCTAAATAAGTCTAAAGTTGCATTGTCTTGCTGATTTTATAAAACTGTGCCCTTTTTTTTAGCTGCTTTTCAATGTTTATACTTCCTTATATATTATGTAACGAGTGATTTTTAATTATTTTGCTCAAGGGAGGCCATGCATTTTAAAAGCATCATGGCCGTACTGCGTAGATAAGATGACATGATTGTTTTATGACATTTACGTCTTATTTGAATTTGTGTATTTGTAAAGTTTAAAAATTGGAGAAATTTTGTAATTTTTGCAGTTATTTGAAGGTAGGTTACTATTGCTTTAACTAATATTTCTCCGGGGAGTCGTCTTTTGACTATTATAAAGTGCTATTTGCAGGATATAATTTAATTTTTTATTTATTTTTTTTATTTTTCAGCGTATCAAGTTTTAATGAAGCTTTGTTGCCGGATTGAAAGTTCTACAGTAAAAATGTTTAGTGAAGCACAAAAAATTTTTATTGTTGAAAGTTTTTTTAGAAATGGAAACAAAATAGGCGATGTGTGGAATTACTCTATGCATGACTGCTTTGATGAATTTCGAACCGAGTTTCCTGATGTTGCGGTGACCTTTCATAATTTTCGAACTGGGTCACAATACCTAATTGATAAATTTCGTCAGACTGGTTCTGTTCAACATAAAAAAGGGGCTGGAAGACCAACGAAACGATCGAATGAGGTTATTGAAGAAGCGTGACAAATTATGGAAAATAATCCTTCAACTTCTATTAGGCATTTATCTCAATAAATTCAGCAAACGGATTTATGCTACAGTACATGTCAAACACTTTTGAAAAAGGATCTGCATCTATACCCTTATCGTGTTACGGCTATTCATGAACTCCTTCCCAATGACGTTCCCCAAAGACTTAATTTTTGTGAATGGTTTTTAAACAATTTTCAAGAAGAAAATAGTGGTGCTTTTGAAAAAACATTTTTTACCGGTGAGGCTTATTTTTATTTATCAGGCTATGTTAATTCACAAAATATGCGAATGTGGAATACGCAAAATCCGCATGTTTTTGTAGAAAGACCTCTTCATCCTCAAGAAGTTGGTGTGTGGGCAGCAATTAGTTCTAGAAGAATAGTAGGCCCAATTTACTTTGATGGCACAATTACAGCTGAGAGATATCGGATCGAAATTCTGACACCATTTATTAATGAGCTTCACGATGATGAATTGCGGGAAGGTTACTTCCAACAAGATGGCGCTACACCTCATGTAACCAGAGAAAATTTAAATTTTTTAAGTGAATTTTTTGAAAACAGAGTTATAAGCCGAAATACGCAACAAATATGGCCACCTCGTTCCTGCGATTTAACACCCTGCGATTTATTCTTGTGGCCTTTTATAAAAAACTCCATTTATCGAACACCAATTGAGGATATAAATGATCTTAAACGAAGGATTTCAGAAAAAATTGCCGAAATTAATAATTCTCCAAACGTATTGGTTAATGTGTCTCTGAGGGTAAGAAGAAACATCAGAAGGTGTCTAGAAGTAGGAGGCGGCCATATAAAGTAGGCTTTCAAAGTAAGATAGCTCAGGATTTTATATTACATACCGTCAAAAAACATTATTTTAGGTTTTCAACGTGACAACGCTGCTTTCTTGCAAATTCGCCCTATGATTTAATCTACGCGCTACTGCTACACTATGTATACTGGGTCACAGCCGCCCTTGAGCAAAATAATTAATAATCACTCGTTATATTATACGTACTGATGATTGATCTCACGCACCACACAAAGGTTAGGTTAGGTTAGGTTAGAGTGGCAGATTTTTGGTCTATCCAGACAGTCTCACGTAGTCCCATAAGGACCGTTGTGTTACCATACATGTTCTGCGGAACCTATCAGCATCAGCTCCCTGATGGCTAGTGCAAAGTACGGCGTAGAAGAATCTTGGCAGCTCACTCAAACCAGCCACTACTGTTGATAAACCTAGTAAGTCGACCCAGTTGTAAGCTGCTTACTTCCTCCAGATTATTGAAGAATGGTTCGCCCAAGGCATTAAACCTTCTTCTTGCAAGGCCAGGGCATTCACACAAAAAATGTTGAATGCTTTTCTCCTCTTCTTCGTCTCTGCAACTTCTGCAGAAGTCGTTAGCTGGTATTTGCATACGTTCAGGATGTCTACCGAAAGGACAGTGTCCGGTACCCACGGCAGTGATATTTCTTAAGTCCTTCCGACTGTGTTGCAATAACGCTGCGGTTTTCTTGTTATTAAGTAGGGGCCACAATTGCTTGGAGATGCTACAGGTTAGCTCTGTCCATCTGCTTATTGCAAGTTGTTTGGTTGTACGATCTATCTCCTCTTTGACCAATCCTAGCGGCCTAGCCACGGCATTCTCTGCTAGATCGGCGGACAACATTGCGCCCTCCTTGGCGAGCGCATCAGCAGCCTCATTGCCATCTATGCCGTGATGACCAGGAACCCAACACAGAGTGACTCGATACCGGGCCCCAAGTATGCGAAGATTGTTGCGACATCGCCTCACTAGTTTTGATTTAATGTTGTTGGAACGAATTGCCTTTATCGCTGCCTGACTATCTATATAATAATAATAATAATAATAATAATAATAATAATAATAATAATAATAATAATAATAATAATAATAATAATAATGATAATAATAATAATAATAATAATAATAATAATAATAATAATAATAATAATAATAATAATAATAATAATAATAATAATAACAGAATTAAACACGAAGTTGCAATAGAACTTGGACTAGAATTGCTTACCGATGAGCCACATGCAGTGGAAGATATGGAAGAAACGAGCGAACCCCCTGAACTAGAGGTGTTTGAGAGGATCCACCTTAAATACAATGGAATAAGCCCATTGGACAAACCTAGATTGCCAAAAGTCATCTTCAGGACTGGCACAAATGAAATAATTAACAAAGTGGACAATATAATAGCTGCAAAATTAACAGACGAAGTATCAATTAATGAAATCCATAGTCTTATATATTCTGGAGCCGCCGCGGCTTTACAGCTAAACAAACAAGATGTGGGTGACTTGCCCCCAAAAATCAAAATTACCAAGCAGGCACCATGGGAACAACGTCTTAACAATAAAATCTGCAAATTGAGACAGGAAATAGGGCTCATTACTCAAAGTCAGAAACCATACCCCAGCGAAAAGGTCACTAAAGCAGCGACAACAATAATCAATAGAGAAAGAACAGCTGAAAACCCAACGGCAGCTGAGGTGCTAGACCTGCTGAAACAAAAACTTGCAGCGACGGCAAAGCGACTTCGACGCTTCAAGGAAAGCAACGCCAGGCGAACACATAACACGCAGTTCGTCACGAAGGAGCGCGTTTTTTACCGGAACCTCAACAATGCCAATGTCCCAAATGACGAGCCAAAGATGCCCACCATAGAGAGTGTCCAAAGCTTCTGGAAAGGTATTTGGGGCACACCTGTCGAGCATAAAACAACAAAATGGCTATTCGACGAAAGGAAAACTACTACGAACCTGCGCACCATGTTGACCTGGAAAGTAACGAAGGAAGATGTAAAGAAGGCTGTCAGTAAAACCCTCAGCTGGAAAGCACCAGGGTTGGACAAACTGCAAAACTTCTGGTTTAAGCAGTTCAAATCGGTATATAGACAGCTAGCTAACTGCTACACCAAAATTCTTGAGGAACCAGGATCAATGCCGGATTTTATGACCAGCGGTGTTACTTATTTATTGCCAAAAACAGCTCAGCATACGGAGGACCCCTCCAAATATAGACCGATTACGTGCTTACCCACAGTCTATAAAATACTTACCTCCATACTCACTGAGAAGGTTTACAGTCATCTTGAGGAAAATAAACTGTTGGACGAAGAACAAAAAGGGTGCCGCAAAGGCTCCAAGGGGTGTAAGGAACAACTTATCATAGATGCTACCATCATGGCTTCGGCAAAGAAAACCAAGAACTCCTTATATACGGCATACATCGATTACCAAAAGGCCTTCGATAGCATTCCTCATTCTTGGCTATCAGAAACATTAAAGCTTTATGGCATAGAACCGCACATACGTACCTTCCTAAAATGTGCCATGGGTCAGTGGAAGACGAAGCTGATGATAAGTACGCCAGACATAGTGTTAGATGCAGGCATGATTAGCATCAAGAGGGGAATATTTCAAGGAGATGCCCTCAGCCCCCTGTGGTTCTGCTTAGCCCTCCGCCCACTCACGAGAATGCTAAACAATCAAAACAAAGGATATCTTTTACCACAGTCAAATAGACCAATTAGTCACTTATGGTACATGGACGACTTGAAAATCTACGCCCAAACCAAGAAACACCTTCATGATCTCTTATCTTGTGTTGGAAGATTTAGCACGGACATCCAAATGAAATTTGGTCTTGATAAGTGCAAGGTGAGTAGCATGGAGAGAGGAAAATGGGTGCGACACGATGGGTACGAGGTGAGCGGTGATCAGGGGACGATAGCAGGAATGGAGGAAGAAGAAAAATATAAATATTTGGGATACCTGCAAGCTAGAGATATAGACCATCAACAGGCAAAACAGCTAGCAACCGACACTTACCTCAAGAGGTTGCGCTTAATCCTCAGAACAAAACTGTCAGCAAGAAACATGGCAAAAGCTGTCAATACCTACGTCACGTCAGCTATTTCTTACAGTTTCGGTATCATCAAGTGGACAAACACTGAACTGGGCGAACTTAACATAAAAACCCGAAAGGAATTCCGAAAACATCGCGCTCATCATCCAAAATCTTCTATCGAAAGATTCCACTTACCACGAAAACTCGGAGGGAGAGGAATCCCTGATGTAGCGATCAGACATCATAAGCAGCTAGACAACCTTAGGCAATACTTTTATAAAAAATCGGAGACCAGCAACTTACATATGGCAGTAACTCAAGCTGATAAAAAAGCTACACCGCTGAGACTTGCGGACCGAACCTACAATCCTATACCCGAAGGTGCAACACCCCAACAGCAACTTCAGCAATGGCGAAGCAAACCGCTGCACGGAAAATACCTAGCCATGATCGAAGGAGATACTATAGATACCGCTAGTACTACATCCTACCTACGCACTGGTAATCTTTTCGTCGAGACAGAGGGGTTCATTGCTGCAATTCAGGACCAGGTAATACCAACGAAGGCATACAGGAAGCGGATAGTTGGCGAACAACTCGACAATACAAAATGCCGCATGTGCAACACCAAAGAGGAATCACTCGATCATATTATCTCAGGGTGTACTGCACTAGCCCCTAAAGCTTATCTAGAGCGACATGATAGAGTTGGCAAGATCATACACCAAAAGCTGCGAGAAACTTACATGGGATTAGACAACACAATACCGTACTACCAATACGAGCCACCGCCTGTATGCGAAACAGACCAAGTTCGTCTTTATTGGAATAGAAAAATCCAAACGGATAAGCCAATCCCAAATAATATTCCGGATCTTGTAATAACCTTCAAGAATCAAAGAAAAACACTGATAGTAGATTTTGCGGTACCTCTTCCTGCTAATGTCAATAAGACACACTCCGAAAAAATAAGCAAGTACTTACCACTAAGAGATGAGATCCTCCGGATGTGGAAAATGGAAACGGTAATCATCGTACCTATTGTCATCGGTGCAACAGGAGAAATACCTAATACCCTAGAAAACAGTCTTGGTCAATTGGGACTAAAACGGGAACTGTACATACCGATGCAAAAATCCGTCCTACTAGACACTTGTAGCATAGTGAGAAGGGTAATTGGCGATAGCCACAAGTATTTTTAATACATCAGTAAAGCCGGCCATCTTGTCTGATTGAGACCGATGTGTCAGTGCTTTTATGCCACTTCGATGGAAAGAAGTGTGAACTCTGGGAATAATAATAATAATAATAATAATAATAATAATAATAATAATAATATAATAATATATTTCCAAATATAGCAAATATAACAAAATAAGTTTTACAAATGATGTTTCGCTTTCTACAATGGAAATATGAAAATAAATCCACTAAAACCACTTAAGGCTAGTACGTGGATCCCATTCCACACTTGTGTTTTCTGCTAGTTCTTATTTTATTATGTAGTGGAAACAGAAGTATGACTTAAAAATTACCAACAAAATGAAAATTAAAAATAAAAAATTATTAGTACATTATGTATGTTCTCCCTAGATTGATTCTGCTTAATTTAAATAAAATAGAGAAAAACATATCCTAGTTAGTTATTATTAATTACCTACCTAAATTAATGTGTATAAAAACAAATTCTTTTAAAATAGTTTACAATACCAGTAAAAAAAACAAAAAATTCTATAAAAAGTCTTTTGGGAGGAAGGTACAAGTTTAAATGCATTTGCCATTTATTAGTAAATTATTTATTTGATATATCTCTTGTAATCAAAACGACGTAAGTTTTGTAAATTACCTAAGTTAATTATTTGCTGTTTATATTATTAAATCAATAAACTTTCGTGTTTTCTTTCTAGGTAAAGAGAGAATCCATTCTTTTAACTTAACTCTAAATGATCTGTTGGTGATTTCATGTCTTATGTTTTCAGGAACATGTGTATACATATGTGGGGCTAAAAACGCAAATGCTCTTTGCCCTATTTTCTTCCTAGATTTAAGAGTTTTTGTTTGCTTATGAATTTTGTATCTAGTATAGTGTTTATGATCTATTTTTTCAAGATTACCCCTATTTTTGTGCTGTAATGTAACAGTTTTGAAGCAATAAATCTGATTAACATCCAACAATTGACTTTCCTGATATAGTAGATCACTTGGGTATGTTTTTTTTTATTAAGCATATGTTTAATAAACATTTTTTGGACAACCATTAGCCTTTCTAAGTGAGTTTTGTAAGCTGCTACCCAAAAGCAAATACCATACTGCAAAATGGAGTATATAAGTGAATAATAAACTGTCTTTAATTCTTTTAGAGATAAGATTGTTCTCAAGGTTCTGAACTTATACAAAATCGAGCGTAGTTTTTTAATTAAATTATTTATATGATAATCCCATTTCAAATGTTTATCCGTTTCGATACCTAGATACTTAGTGTGATCCGTTTCTTTTATGCATATTGATTGTCGATTGCGTATATTTATTTCCTTGTAGTATGGTACTTTTCTTTTATTACAGCTGAAGGCTATATAACTTGTTTTTTCAAAATTTATCGTCAGCGACATACTATCAAACCAATTTTTTATGTTTACCATGTCTTTCTCTGTCTGATCTTTAACGTCTTTCCAGGTATCTCCTGAATATAATATTACAGTGTCATCCGCAAAAGAAGAAATAGAACCAGCACTTCTTAAATTAAACAATTCATTTATATATATTGAAAATAGTACTGGACCTAAAACTGTGCCCTGCGGTACACCATATTCAATAGCATTGGAGGAACTATAGCAGTCTTCAATCTGAACATATTGGACTCTATTTGCTAAATAACTATTTAACAATTGTAGGGGCTTACCTCTAAAACCCATATTCTCTAGCATTTGACTTAAAATTGTATGATCGACTGTGTTAAATGCTTTGGCTAAATCTAGGAATATTCCCAAAACCGCTCTATTTACATCCAAATGCTGATATATATTATTAGTTAAATAAATTAATGCGTCTTCGGTAGACATCCCTCTTCTAAAACCAAATTGTCTATTTGAGAGTAATTTAAATCGTTCTAAGAATTTTACTATACGCTCTTTCATAATTTTTTCAATAATTTTGCCTATATTAGAAATCAGCGAGACTGGTCGATAGTTTGACATTTCTGTCGGGTCCCCTTTTTTAAAAAGAGGTTTCACCAGTTCTATTTTGAGGATTGTTGGAAAGGTTCCCTCGATTAAGATGTTATTAATTAAATGGGCTAAGGGGCTTTTTATAAACTCTGATGCTAGATGAAGATGTTTAGCTGTTATCCCGTCTATACCAGGAGCTTTATTTAATTTCAACTCGTGTATTGTTTGTTTTATTTCATTTGGGCCTGTGGGTGTAAAAAATATTGTGTGTTCAGTGACCTTGTGTGAAGCGGGGACTTCCTTAGGCCTATTTATTGCAGTCGCTAACTTTTTGCCTAAACTCGAAAAATATTCATTAAAATAATCTGCAATTTCATCTTTTTTATGTATACGGTCACCTTGAACAGTTATTTCATTGAATATTTCCCTCATGTATAAAAAATCTCATAAGAAGTGTGGTCTTTCGCAAGAATTACAGCGATAATTCCACAGTAGAAGCGATAATTCCACAGTAGAAGCGATAATTCCACAGTAGAAGCGATAATTCCACAGTAGAAGCGATAATTCCACAGTAGAAGCGATAATCCCCCAGTAGCGTAATTTATTGTACAATAATGTTTTTTTTTTAATATGAAATACAATTTTTCGGGAAGTATTCCTCCGAATACCACTCGTGCATCAAAAATAACCAGATAATTCTGCTTTCAAGCATGTTGTAGTATTGTAACTGCATTCGGTTATTTTCATTTTTGATTAAATCTCGAATATAATCTGAAATAAACTCATTCAGTTACAATACAACACGCTTTCAATCAGAATTATCGGTAATTTTGATGCACTAGTGGTATTATACCCGATAATATTATTTTCTTTTATCTTACCTGTAAATTTGTTGATTGTTTTCCATAGTGATTTGCTATCTGTCGTTTTGCTAAGCTCTGTCTTAAAGTATTGCGTTTTTGTTTCGTATATTAATTTATTCAATTTATTTTTGTAATTTTTATATTTTAGCTCATTTTGTATATTTTGAGGGTCACTCATATATATCTTATAAAGTTTTTGTTTTGATTCGACTGATTTCATCAGACCTATAGTAATCCAGGGACTTCTTTTTTTGTATCTATTTTTATATTTCATTTCGATATTGGCGTATGTAATGGCATTTTTAATTTTATTTATGAAAATCTCCGTACTTTGATTGTTATCTTCGCTCGTAAAAAAATCATCCCACCCTAAATTAATAAAATAATCCTTGAACTTAGTCTCGTCTAATTTATAGATTTTGTTACTTTTTTGTGTATTGTCTGTTTCGACCCCCTCGATGTTTAATGTGGCAATGATAGGAAAATGATCCGTTATATCACTTTTAATAACAAAAGATTTTATCTTTGCATTTTGCCATCCTTTTAGAAATATATTATGATCTATACATGTCTGAGAACCTCCATGTATCCGCGTAAATTTATTTATAAGTGCTTGATAGCCCTGGTTGCTTAGTGAATTTAGGTATGTTTGTGCATAATCTTTATTTGATTTAATGTCAATATTTAAATCACCCACAAAAAAATCATAATTAAACGAATTAGTATTAAATTTTTCAAGAAATATCTCCAAATTATTTATAAATTCTATTGGACAAGTAGCGGGTGGCCGATAGAGTACACTAACCAGAATTTTTTGTTTATTTTTACATACTGCCAAATTCATCATTTTTATATTTCCGACATTGATTCGTTCACAAGAAAATTTATTTTTATATTCATTTTTTATATACACAACTACACCATCGTTTTGATTTATGTTACCCTCATTATATAAGGTAAAATAATCATCAATCCCAAAAAAATGTATGTCTTGTAACTTCCACGTCTCGCTAAAAACTATCATATCAAAATTGTAGTTGAATTCGTGGATCAGCAACAGCATTTCATTTAAGTTTTTATTAATGCTTCTAATATTGCAATGAAATATTGAATACTGTTCAATTTTAACTGTTTCTACAATACTAAAATATTCGTTGGCCGAATTTATATATTCTGTTTCTATTTCGAAAGCATTTAAATCATTAAGGTATTCTTCCATCTCTATTATAAAAAATGTTCTCTATTCCTACCCACTATCTACCTACACAAAAGAGGAACGAAAGATACTGACAATATAAATGGTGTAATAAGCGTCAACATAGATAACCTATTTAAGTAGTGATTTATTTTTGAACCTATTAAATGCACACTAAAATATCAAAGAACACAATATTATATAACAGACATGACATATTATCTATTTTTTCTTTTTTTGACCGCGAGTCTTTGGGCTAGGAGTCTTATTCCTTCGTTTTCTCTTCAATTTAGTTTTTGGAACCTTGCTTGTTCTTTGCTCCTTGCCTTTATTCTCCTCCTTACCCTCTTCTCCTTCCTCTTCACTTGTCTCGCTTTCAGTTGGTGTCTCCTCACTTGAACTGCCAACTTGCCTTTCAAGTTCTTCTAAACTATACGTTTTATTCTCGATTATCAGATTGTTCCCCTTAATTTTTGCATTCTGCCCCTTGATTCTTGCTTCTCTCAGATGATGTCTAAGCTTCCTCTGTGTTTCTCGATCTTCTGGACATTGATTATCTGATATTCCGATGTTGGATCCCTTTAGCTTCGTAACTTGAGAAAAGATCTCTTTTTTTTTCATATAAGATAAATTCAACAAGAATTGGGAATTGGAGTTTTCGCCTTTTCCAATAGCATAAATGTTGTTTATATCAGTACCTAGGATATTTAACCCCAGAAGACTATTTACTTTCTGTAGAGTGTACTCCAGCAGTTGTTCTGTTTTGCCTTCCAAACCAAAAATAACAATATTGTTTTTTCTTATTCGCCTCTCTAGCTGAAGGCACCGCTTTTCGAGTATTTCAACTTTTTCTTCCGATTTATGTATTTTTTCTAAGGCTGCATCAAAAAGTGCTTGAATTTCATTCTTTATTTCCTTCTTAGAGTCATTTTGTAATTCGCTAAGTTTTTCAGTTTGGGCCTTATTTAATTCTAACATGCATTTGTACAGCTCCGATATATTTTTGGGTTCCATCGATATATTTACAGCGAGTTTAATAGTGTCTATATACACCACATCTGCTATTTCAATAGGTACTAAAAATTTTTAAAAATCGCCAGGTCTCGGGCTGGCAAATTTTAGGTGGGAGATCGAGGTTTCGTCTTATCAGTTCAATGAATGCTGAATATTTATGTTTATTTTTAGCAGTCTTGTAGATTTAGATATAGATAGCTATTGACGCAGCTGGTCTCAGGTCTTGACGTTCCTGCAGGATTTTTACTGCTTTATCTACTGCTATCACTTCTGCTTGAAAAATGCTGCAGTAGTCCGGAAGTCTATATGACCTCTGTATTTTCATGCTCTCAGAGAAGATACCAGCTCCCACTCCAACGTCCATTTTTGAACCGTCTGTGAAAATTGAGTGGTCTGTCTCCCACTCTTCTCTAGTCGGAATGAGCACAGAAAATCCCTCTCCGAAATCTGTTAGTGGGACGATGTAATCAGTCGGCTCTTGCAAATTTTGGACTGGATATGTCCTTAGTATACTACTGTGCCCGTAGTTGGTGGCTCTCCAGCATTTCGACTCTTTAAGTCGTAAAGCACTCTTTGCAGCCATACTTTTTCCATAAATCTCCACGGGCAGCAGATGTAACATCACTTCTAAAGCCGCCGTCGGTGTGGAATGAAGGGCACTAGTTACTCCTAAACAACCTGCCCGTTGTATCTTTGTTAGTTTCTTTGTGTGTACTACTTTTTCCAAAGCAATCCACCAGACCAGGACCCCGTAGGTTAGTATAGGTCTTACAATGGCCGTATAAATCCAGTGTACTATATGGGGTTTCAATCCCCACTTTTTACCGATGGCTTTTTTGCAGGCATAGAACGCAACTGACGCCTTATTGGCTCGTTCTTGTAAGTTTATGCCCCAGTTTAGCTTGGAATCAAGTATCAGTCCCAGATACTTTGCTCTTGCTTTCAGTACCAAGGTACTGTTGTCCAGGACTGGGAGCCTGAAGTTCTCAATCACCCTTCTGCGTGTGAATAGAACAAGCTCCGTTTTTTCTTGGTTAATTTGCAGGCCACATCTCGAGGCCCAGCGTTAAAGATTTTGTAGCGCTGTTCCTGTTAGATCGCTGATGGTATTTAGAAATTTGCCTGACACTAGTATAACTAAATCGTCAGCATATGCAACCACTTTAATTCCAGCTCTTTCTAAAGTTCTAAGAGCTTTGTTTAAAACTATTAGCCAGAGTGTTGGTGACAGCACCCCGCCTTGCGGAGTTCCTCTTCCGACAACTCTGATCATATCACTGCCACCCAAACTGGAGTAAATTTGGCGGCCTTTTAACATGTTATAAATCCAATCCAACGGCAGATGTAGTTGTCAACTCCTGATTCTGTTAGAGCGTCGCACACTGCCTCGGTCGTGACATTGTTAAAGGCTCCTTCGATGTCCAGGAAAGTTCCTAGAGTGTACTCTTTATTTCTAAGTGATTTTTCAATGACGCCTACCACCTCGTGTAGCGCTGTTTCCACTGATTTTCCTTTAGTATAGGCGTGTTGAGACGAGCTCAGCTCACCACACAAAACCAGAGATAAACTAAATTAGGTTAGGTTCACCTAACCCTGTCAGCTTTCTACAAGATTGATAGGCATTTTAACAAACAAAAATATAGATACCAGGTACTCATCTGTTATCAATCATTTCCATCCACATGTATATTGTGTGTTATACTTAAATAAAACACGAAGTTTTGGAATAAACTATAAAAAATTTAAAACTACATACGCGTGGGTTCGGGGTTACACCAAAATTAAGGAAATCAATAAATTTGGGCGTTATCACTGTTTCACCTGCCGTAACCGATAAAGAGGATAACATTTTATAACTAGTCGAGCACGTCGTACTGTTCTGTCAATAAAATGCAACAACACAAGGCATTCATACGGTGGCGGGAAATTCAAAATTAATTTTTTAATTCAACCGTAAAATAAAAAGTTGTATTAAAAAGGCGGTTCTGTATGAAAACCTCTTTAAATAAACCGGCATCATTGTGATGAATAAATTTAATTACGTTGCTTGTTAATACTACGGAATTTTGTAAATTCTAAATTTAATTAGGATCATTGTAGGCCCGTAACGTCACACAGGTTATGTAAATGGTATATCAAACATTTAGCGGAAACACCAGTAGTGACTCAAACTTTAAGAATTATAAAAAAAACCAAAGAATAATTTAAGAACATTCTTTAGGGAAATATTTAAAACCTAATATTTACCCAGATTGTTCAAAATTAAATGTTTCTGTACTATTCATAAATGAATGTTCTCAGAATAATAATCTGTGAATAATAATTTTAAGCATTTTTCAAAAATGTTCCCAGAAACTGACGAATATTCGCAGGCGCTTTGGAAGCTTTGTAGAATATTCGTAGAAAACATATGATGCTATATGAGTTTTTCTAAATAATTTCATGTTGTGATTCTTCTATAACTTTCCTTTTTTTTTTCTTATCCCCATTTTGCTTTTTTAAAAAATGGTATCGTATGGTAGGCGATTTACCCACGATTCGAGTTGCGTGTTTCGGATCTCGCATTTTTTTCGTTACGCCCAGATAATTGCCTTTACTTGCGAGTTTTTGGAGTCCCAAATACACCCTCTCACTGCAAAAGTAGCGCGATGCTACGAAAGGAATCCGAGCAAAAAAGATTGTTGCCGTACTTCTTTTTTTAATTTTAATAAAATATTATAATTTGTATGTAATTCAAATATATTACTTAAAACAATTAGACGTATGCATATTATTGCAATATTGTATACCCTTTAATGTATCCCTTGGATTTTTCCCCTTCACATTGCAAATTATAATCACCTAATATAATTTATTTTATTCTTAAAGTGGTGAGGATAATATTATGTTTTGATAAATTTGGAAACTAACGCCAATCAGCGGGGATTTCTGTCCCTTACTAATGGTTCTGTCTCTTTTTATCGCATATGATATTGAATTAGTAGGGGATACAACGCACAGCTTGACACCTTGATTTCACAGGCATTGCCGGAGTTTAAAATTATTATATTTAATTTATAAATTATAATGAATCATATTTAAACGTTGATGTTTGTAAAATGAATATAAATATATAAAATGTAATGTTATTCATAGTCAAGCTAGGGTAGTAATTGCCAATAAATCAGTATGTATTTATTTGTTTTATATCTTACACAACTTAACAGCAAAATAACTTTTAAAAAAAATATTGTGCATGCCTATACTGGCACAATCATGGCGACTCCTTTTATGCATTTTACCGCCCTGCCTTTTCAGGTATTCTAGCTCTAGAACCGTGTGACAGTGTGGCAAGCTATATTTCGCGTCCCATCACTGCCGCCACTCACCTAACCTTTATTGTTCTGTGCTACCGTCTCCATGAAGGCGGCAGTGGTCCCATGCAAAACACCCGCGAGTCGAGGTTTTCGCGTATTCGATGCGAATTTTGTGCGAGTAACGAAACTCGGGAGAACCTTAGTCAGCCCGGTAAGACCCAAATGTCAGAATATAGGATCATTTTATTCTGAGCCCAAATCGGTGAAATCGCAGCAAAACGTCACGAAGTCACGTGACAATCATTCGAATCGCCAGGAGGAAATTCACGTACTTTTTGACTTTTGTTGTGTTATCCTCTCTTACAATGTGTTATTGATAGTAGTTCTATCACCCTCACTCTATAAGATAGACATACGTAAGACTGGTCGCAAACGAACATTGTCGTAAACAAGTTGGCCCGTTCTGTCATATAGTTGTTTATTTTTAAATCGCATTTAAGAAAGAAATCAAAATATTAGAAAAATGTTTTGAGAAATAACAGTTTTTTATACTTTTATTATAATAATATGAATGCTATTTGTATGTATTCACAAGATCGGTTCTTACAACAGACTGCCCTTCCTTGGCTACACATTCCCGGCTGAACTATCTCAACCACTTATGTTAATGTAAACAACTTATAGACTAAACAAACTCGAATACTTATCCTACAGGTATACATATTTTGTCATTCTAAAATGTCTTTTCCTTTAACTTAAAATAAAATTATAACAGTCGGCCTACAAAGGGCGCGTCCCCGCGTCCCACAGAAGTCCCCATGGTCTTGGAGGTTTAACCCTGTAACATTACAGAAACCCCTTAAAAGTATCACATATCAAAAAAACGTTAACAAGTGCCTTGACATCTAAAAAGTATTTTTTTTTTAACTTAGAATTGTCAGACAAAATATACAGTGAGCAAGCACTTGGCCAGAGTACCTAGCTACAATGCATTTTCATTGAAATAAGGACACGAAGGCAATTCACTGTTCCTCACAAACTTTATCTCACAACTTCTACCCGCCAACCCGCCGTATAACCATCTCACTATAACCATGACAGCAGCATAATAGCTAATTGTCGCTTCTAGCCGCCATGCTAGGTATACACAACATATTACTGATCAAGTCAACAGCATAATAGCTGACAGGAACTTCTCTCAAACCGTCCTACAAGGCAATCCGACATATATCTCGTTCAATAAACAATGGATAAGTTGACAGGAACTTTTATCACGCCGTTCTGTTAGGCATAAAACTACATTTCTCTAATAAAACAACAGCATGATAACTGACAGAAACTTCTCTCTATATAGCTCTAGCCGCCTGGTTTCGTAATACACAACAAATCACTTTTCAGATGTCTCAGCCTTACACAATAATCAATCAACTTAGCAAATAAAAATACTCAAATACACACTAAACATGTTTTTTTAAACTACATAATCTCTATCTTAACTCTCTAAAAGATCAATTAAATCATATCCGTTTCCATAACCTCTCTATCTGTATCGTCGCTCTCAGAATCGAATCCGATTTTGCCAGTAGTACTGTTATACGGTCTCAAAGAATCAGCTGCTATAATATATATAGTACTGACATTTGTATACCCTCGCATTCTCCCTTTTTATATTTCTTGGCAAGTTTTCTCCTTTTGTCGTAACTAACTTCCATTTTCCTAGCAACAACTTTATTAAGATTTTCATGAGCAATTTTCATTTTCTTATTATTATCCACGTTACTTCGGTTTTGTTCTGAATCGTTTAAATGTCGCCCTTTATGATTAAACAAAAGCTCAAAGGGACTATTTAAACCCCATAAAACATCAGGTAGTTTTGTGTCCCAATAACACTCATCGCTAACAGATGTTCTCAAAGCATCTAAGAGCGTTCTATGGTACCGTTCAATCTTGCCATTAGCACGTGGTGTTGAGACTGCTGTGGTGACATGCTTGTACGAATTCTTTAAAAAATCTACCTGTAAAGGCCAAATTGTTATCGGATATGATTCTTTTAGGTTAGCCTAAGTACGTACCAAATATTTCTTTGTTTGTGATATATTCAATGAATTTGCAATCTGTGGCAGTAATTTGTAAGCAAATTCCTTCCCTGTTAATAAACGGCTGACCAATTATCATATAACTCTCACCGATATCTGCATTTGTTACCACTGCGGTTACACCAATGTTGAAATCGTCTATTTGCAGCATAAATGAATCCTCCAAGTTACTCACACTTTTAGTTCTTCCAAATCCTTTCAGTATAGTGTGTGCCGGAATCGTATGTAAATTGTATATCTTCACTGTATCCCGCTTTAGTAAGTTTCCAGGCTTCCAGTATCTATGTACGCAATAGCTGGTTTTCCATTAATAATAATAATAATAATAAACGACTTTATTCAAATATGTTCCAATAATATACATATATCCATTAAAGAAAAAAGAAACATACATATATACATATATATTCCGCTAATCAAGAGCAAGGCGCTATTTAGCTAAAGCAGCTATTCCTACATATAACCTTGTGCTTGCTTAGACAAAATACGCACTGCGGTTGTAGAAAAAAACATGTTATACAATATTATTCACATGAAAAATCATTACAATAACAAAAATAAAATAAATGAAAGATATCAAAACAAATAAACAATACCCAGTCATCCTTCGTTTTATCCCTGAGTAAGATACCTTCTATATAAATTCTTAAACATTTGAACATTTAATTTTTTATCCTCCCGTGGAACCTTGTTGTACAGGTGCACGGCCTGGTATGAAAAACACTTCCTAAACATGGCCGTAGAGTGCCGTGGAATACAAAATAAACCCCTGTTTCGGGTATTAAGCCCATGAATTTGATTATGAGCGACAAGTTTGTCATTAAGGTACTGAGGAGTTGCGGAAGTTATAACTTTATGGACAAACACTGCCAGATGAAGTTCCCTCTGCTTATCCATTCTGAGCCACTTCAAACTATTAAAATGCTCCGTTATGTGATCAAACTTTCGTAGACCACAAACAAAACGGCAGCAGGAGTTTTGTACTTTCTGAATCCTATTTTGTTGAATCACACTCAAGAATGGCCCATACACAAAATCACAATATTGAAAAAAACGACAACACCAACGATTGAGATAACGTTACTTTCAACCCTTTAGACAACACATGACGATTGGCATATAATAACTTTAAATTAAAAAATGATTTTTGTATCAACGAACCAACATAGGTTCCAAAATTAAGCCTCTCATCAATCAACAGCCCCAACGATTTCACCACCATCTCAACACGCAAGGGTGTGCCATCCACACTCAGATCCATGAGCGGGCTAACCCTGTCAGCCCTTACACCACCAAAGTAAATGACCATTGACTTGGCTGGATTTAATTTAAGATTATGCAGTGTCGATAGGTGGTTGATTTGATTCAATTCATTTTTCATAATATATTCTGCAATGTGATGTTCCTGAGGTGCAAAACTAAAACTCATCTGGATATCATCCGCATAAGCCTGATAGGAACAATTAGTTATGCTATTTAATATTTCAGCAGAATATATTAAAAATAACAGGGGGCCCAGGATGGAACCTTGGGGAACTCCTGACTTCACAAGAAGCGGAGAGGAAACAATTCCATCAAGTACCACTCGTTGGGACCTACCAGCCAGATATGACTTAAAAAAACCCACAGAGAGATCATTAAACCCATAATGTCTGAGCTTTTCACACAGCAGCCCATGATTTATCGTATCAAAAGCCTTTGAGAAATCAAGCAATATCAACCCCGAAACACGGCCCTTATCCAAGTCACTGACAACTGTATCCAAAACATTAGACAGTGCTGCAGCGGTACTGTGACCCTTTTGAAATCCTGACTGTGATCGGGGAATAATACTGCTTAAGGCACAATACTCGTTAACCTGATCGTAGATAATTCTCTCCAATACCTTAGATACTACAGGCAGCAAGCTTATCGGCCGCAGATCTCCAAGGGATTCGGGTTTGCTATTTTCTGGCAATGGTCTGATATTGGACAACCTCCATACTAAAGGAAAATAGCCGTTCTCCAAACATACATTGACGAGATGAGTCAAAAATGGCAACAAAAATGGGCAGCAATATTTCAGCATTGAAAGAGATATATTGTCTGCACCATAAGCATTTGATTTTATTTTGCTTAATGCATTATTAATTCCTTCCTCATCCGCCATTCTAAACTGAAAAGTATTATTGGAGTGTGGATGCTGATTCCGATAATGGTTAACCATCTGAGTGCAGTCATTTTCTTGAAAAACCGAAGAAAAGTATCCATTTATCTCTTCAACATCGCGTAGGTTCTCAGGAATTTCATTCCTATTATCCTGCCGGATGTTCATATCACGCAATGTATTCCAAAGTTCCCTGCTAGAACCCTCTCTGACCACTCCACCAATATGTGTTTTTTTTTGCCTTCTAATGCAATTTAGGGTTAAGTTTCTTAGCCGCTTATATTCGTCCAAGTCATTTCCAGAATTAGTCAGTTTAAATCTAGCATGAGCCCTATCACGATCCCTCATTCTGTTTGATGCCTTCTGTTAGCCAAGGTGCCTTAGGTTTAGGGACTCTGACTGTTTTTATTGGGGCGTGTCGATCAAAAAGACTATGAATTAGATTGGTAAAAAGACTCACTTTGTTATCCATGTTTTGTTCATAAACAACATTTAACAATGGCTGAGATATCAAATCGAGATAAAATTGAGGATAGCTGAAATTTTTGAAATTTCTGTACGTGATGAATTTAGGTTTAAACTTTATTACTTTTAGACCCAGCTCACATATGGTAAGCTTGTGGTCCGATATTAAATCAGCAGAAACAACGCTCGAAGATACAACCAGCTCACGACTAGAAACAAATATAGGATCTATTAAGGTGGAAGTGGATCTACAGACTCTGGTCGGTTCGTTAATTACCTGGACAAAACCATACGCATCGAAACACTCCGTCACAGGATTATCATTATTCAACAAATTCACATTGATATCACCCATACAGACAACATGATCAACGGTCGGCAGAACAAGGGACAAAACACCATCAAAACTATCCAAAGAGAGACGGACGTTGGTCGCCGGTGGCCTATAGAAAACTACCACAGCAAAGTTTAAATGATTGACATTAATTTTCACCCAAATTTGCTCAATATAAGTTTGAGCAACATTAACCTCCAGCTGCTCTACCTGTAACGTGTTCCTAACATACAACGCAACTCCCCCTCCCCTAGTAACACGATCTCTCCAATATAACCTGTATCCATTAATTAGAAACCTATCACTGTGTGAATCACCCGACAGCCAGGTCTCAGAAATGCCCACAACATCCAGATCGTTAGCCCTAATCAAGTCAACAAGTTCATTAAGGCTGGTAAAAATTGACCTTACATTAATGTGGCCAAATTTAATATTACTTTTTTTCATTATTAAATATAAACTAACCTAACAACTGTAAAAAAAAAAAAAACATATCATCTAACTATAGCGATAAAATACAAGCTAGAAAACATAAAATTAAACCAAACATCAAACGTAATTGTCTTATTTCAAAGTGAATATATTTTAGGATGAACTCAACACATTACTACACTGAGTGTTCATGCTGATTTTGCTGATTACTTTTTCAAATTTACTTGCAGGAGGGTCGACCTCATTCTAGTTGAAACAGTAGTGGGGGTTCCGCCAGATTTACTTTTGTCGGCCTTACTAGTACCGGACCAGCTGGAAGTAGATCCTGACCTATTTTTATTAGATGCAACCAGAGTACTACTGCGTTTTTCTGCGACGGCGCCGACGTTGTCACGTTCACCAAGTGGGGCTGTTGGGGGCACCGTATGGCGGTCCTCCGTACAAGGCCTCGGACTCCCAGGCGATTCAGAGTTAATGGATTCTGCCTTGCGGTGTGCAGCGCGCACTAATGGACAGACGCGCAGGTGCTGCAGTAAAAACGTTTTCAGTGGCGGTATTGTCAACTACTATGGGTTCAGGTGTTAGTGATCTACGGTTTTTTTTTTTTTTTTTAACCGTAAACCTCATCGCCGATATGAAGCTTATTGCCTCTAATATAGGCTACAAGTTTCTTACCCTTTGCCTCCTTTAGATTTTCAACTAAAACCCTATGTATCTTCCTATCTTCAGGTGAGAGATCATGAGCAATTGAAATATTCTTTCCTTTCAACTTAAATATATTCTTAAAAATTAGCGTTTTCGTGATATATGTAGCGAACTGTGCTACAATAGGCCTCTTGGGATTATCTGACTTACCAATATGGTATATATTATTTATTTCGTTTAAGTTGAGTTTTACGCCCAATAGGTCTTTGAATTTGGATATAATCCAGCTAGCTAGATCCGCGTTGCGATGATAAGTTTGTGCTAGACCAAAGACAATGATGTTATTTTTTCGATTTCGCTGTTCCAATACGTCCAGTCGTTTCTTGAGTTCACGATTTTCACTTTTTAAGTCTGCAATAGTTTCGTTCAGTCCGGTTATGGCGACACCAAGTTGTTTTATGGTGTCTTGAAGTTCGGACTTACTTCCGCTGATTAGCTTTTTAATTTCTTCCAGCTGAAAGTTATTGCTTATGTCCCCATAGTCAACCATAGTGAGCGCTCGATAATTTCTCCACAATGTGGCAACGTCGCATAAAAATTTGACATAAATTCAGTGTGTACTGTTGTATTTGGTAGAGATTTTCGCACTTTTCACCATAATGTTTATATACACAGATAGCTTAGACACTAATTTAGATATGTGCGTTATTGGAGTAATATATTTAGTTTGAATAATAACTCAAATCAGCTAAACTCTACGTTAAAAAACAAAACAAACACACACAACGTTGCCACCAGTACGTCTGCACGGCTTTTGATAAACTTTATTAACTTGATTTCTATTAACGAGCTTTACATCTTTATTCTCGAATTTCTTGTTTTGAGTTTGTTGGTGCAGACCACACTGATCTGCCTTGTGGTCAATTCGGTGACACAGGTAACATCTGGTCAGATTCCAGAGGAAAAGTACCTTAAGTACTTTTTGGTGAGACCCTGCGGAACTGGAACGCAGGGGGGCGTGAAAGGAGTCATTGAGACTCTGAGCAAATAAGCTTAGGGCCACGAGGACTACCGCCAGACGGGCTCACCTCTCTGCGTGTGTGTGGGTAACATCTGGCAGACTGTCTGCAGACTCTAGAAGTGTGCCCTGATTTTCCACAATTGCAACAAGTTTTCACGTGTTGATGTTCTTTGCTTGTGTATGGAATTACCTTTCGTTCCCATCTAAGTCGTTTTGAGTTGCTAAGTCCAGGTGACTGATAATTTTCCATTGCCGAAATAAATTCGGAATAAAGCTCATCAGGGGTCGAACATTGAAAAGCCTGCGCGTTTGCTTGTAATAGTGTAGGAAGCCCTTTTATTATTAAATCTGCATATAACAGCTTTTATCATAATTCTCCAACAATGGATCTGCCCTAGCTAGTCGATTTTCTGCAACCATTACGACACTGTGATTTTATGGTCAGGATCAAAAAATGGTACTCCACTTCTGGCCGCACTGAAACAGTTTCGGTTTCATTGACGTCATTTTGATTTCCGGAATCAAGTTTTCTTTTTAGAGCTGCGTTGATTTGGCGTTCGATATGTTTGCTGAGCAAATCTTCATAAATTGTTCTTTCATCTTCGCTTCCGCTCATATTTCTCGATTAAGTAGAAAAACTAGCACACTAACTTAACTAATATAGTTTGTTTAATCACTTTGTATAAATACGCGGCAAGCCACACCCAAAGCTTTTTTTCAAATTAGTCTTTAGATTCGCACCGGCTAACGAAATTTCCACGCGGTTCTTTATCCCACTTCTGATGTTAGAAAAATGTTTTGGGAAATAACAGTTTTATATACTTTTATTACAATATTTAATACGAATGCTATTTTTATGTATTCACAAGATCGGTTCTTACAACAGACTGCCCTTCCTTGGCTATACGTTCCCGGTTGAACTATCTCAACCACTTATGTTAATGTCAACAACTTATAGACTAAACAAACTCGAATACTTATTTTATAGGTGTATACCTACATATTTCGTCATTCTAAAATGTCTTTTCCTTTAACTTAAAATATAATTATAACAAACATATAGTTCGTCTAGTCTTTGCACTGTGTCTGCTTTTGAGTCGGCTTGGAATCTTGGAAATAATTTTGTATAAAATGGTGGCCGAGTGTTTATTTCTGGCGTTTTATTTAGTTATTTTCAATATTCTGCAGATATGTATCCTTTTTTCGTTGAAGGTAAGTCACATTCATCTTTATTAGTAAAGCTAGCTAAAAAATCTATTATGTCGAAAGAAAGCTCGCAAAATTCCTAACTGATCGCCAACACAATGCGTCTAACATTTAATTTTCCTGTTCAATGTCTATTCCAATTTTTATTTCGAAGCTATAATATTTAGGTGTTAAATTTGTCATTTTGTCATATTTCTTTAAACAACATAGCATAGTAACAATTTAAATACAATAAAGAGTTTAGGTACCTCGGAAAAGTTGTAAAATAGGTACTGATATAATAATGAGTGCCTCTTGATTGCAATGTATGTTTATAAATTGTAAATAGGTATTACTTCTCCACAACTATTCCTACAATTAATTTCAATTTAATAATCGTATAATGCCTTTTTTCATGCTTTCAAAGATACACTGAACCAGCCAAAGACCATACAGTTTAGAGCCCAACGAGTCCCAACTACTATTAGGTATGTTAATTCTCTGAAAGGTATATTACGTTGATTATATTGTTTCACTTAATGTTAATAATATAAAAGATTATTATTGTCCTCATGTAATAATATGTATCTTTAAGACCTGATATAAATTTATAAAATATAGGTTATGTATGTCATTAATTATTTATTTATAAGATATAATATTTGATATTATTTTATAACTATATTTATTTCCATTTTATCAATTAAAGACGTTTATAAACCATTCGTTTTTGGGTTTAATTACCACTTTCAAATTTTAAAAAATGTAAACAAATGTTAGGAAAGGAGGGGAAGGGCGAGGAGTGAATTTCTGCACGGCTGACCTCCCGCATGCGCATGCGGTTCCTAATTCTTGCCATCCAGGAGCAGGCGCTCTTTTTGACGTTTAAATTTGACATACCTGCTGCGTTCCAATAACATAGCTGATTGTTTTCTTTAACCTTAGTCTTCATTCCTCGGGATTGTATCGTATGTAGACGGAATATGCGGATGTCAAGTATCTGACAATAGAAAGTTCTTGTGTTTTTTACGCTATACTATTGCCGTACGCAGAAACGTAGGTTGGTCTATGCAGACACTATATTATAATTTTATAACCTTACTTTCTTTAAAAATTGAAATTTGTGGTTTTTTTGCGCTTTGCGGTTAATATAATTCTTATGAGGTTTTCTTGTTCTTTTCCAATATTAGTTAACAAAAATGGAGATATATTATTGAAAGTAGTCGTTTTAGCAAGTTTGGATGCTGCTGATTTATAAAATGTGGTGATGTTTGATATACCACGGAGCAGGAGCGATCGGAAATCAAGCCGAAATTTATGGACGTTAAATTATTCTTTTTCATTACACATACTTATTAACAGCACAGATGCAGTGAACCGGGAACTTGGGTGTGATTGAACTGAATTAGTTGTTAAAACTAGAACAATGTAAATTAATATACAAAGTGGTAAATTAAAAACAAGAGTGCAATACTAGTATAGCTTATTCAAATAATGTACATAGTTATGAAATAAAAAGACGATACAACATAATATATCATACTGACAAGAATACAGAGGCCTTAATATATAAACCCTATTGTGAGTACGTTAAAAATGTATAATAACCTTCCAAAGAAAATCAAGGATATAAAATCCTATAGTTTATTTGTTCAAATTAAAAGAACTACTTGATTAAACTTTAATTGCTAGATTATAAAAATTGTTTGAAGTTTGTAAAAATTGGACAGTACCGAGGAGGAGGTCACTTCATAAATAGGTGTACAAATCTCAAAAATGTATACTTACTTAAAATAAAAATAAATAAAATTAAATACAAATAAATACTTTTAACTAGAATTAAATAAAAATATTTCTTCGATTCTTTCTGAAATACCCGGCGAGATAATATTAACGCATTACCAGTGGCGGCTCGTCATTGAACGCGGGTGAAGCGCCGCTTCACCCCTATAATTTTCTAATTTTTAATTTAATTTAATATTCTTATTTTATATTATATTAAATAAAATTTTTATAATCTAAATTTTCTATCAAAATTAGTGCGATACTGACCAATACTCATAAAAGATAATTAACTATAAAACATACCGCGGCTAAGCCCCTTGTTAACCTTGACCTAAGATTGATCGGCGTCTCACAACGTCACAACTTACAACACCGTCACGAAGCACGTGGAAGTGAAGCACAATCAGCATAGTTAATAATCGCGCTGCAGTATACAGATTTATTTACGATGGTCGCTATGACAACGAACGAAGCGGGCATGCTAGACATATGAGCTATTTATAGAACGGTGCGGCCGAAAAATACCGCTGCAGGCTCCACACTACTCCACAGTAGGATCTTATTCAGTTTTCGTTCGTTCGGAAGCAAATTTGCATCGAGTCGCGCACCGTGAACGTTTTACGAAATATTACCATTGTATGATCCGATCTGCATCTTATTAGAAACACCCATAGACAATCGTAACAATTAGACCGAACAATAACAAATAAACGTGTTGTCATCAATGTATTCCAGTGTAAAGTAAATCAACATGCAAGCTGCTCCCCTCCACTTGGTTTGCCAGACTTACGCCACAGAAAACGTAGTTTTCTGGGCTTACTCTGTTAAAAGTATTAACTTCTATGATTAACTAGAATAACATGATGTGGGAAATATATTACATTACCTAAAACCTTGTAAAAAATCTGTAGTATGGCAACGCAGCAATAAAGGATCCGCCCAGATTCCATCATTTTCGTGGCCAGCCGCATCGACTCGGCAATACTCGGCAGAGCTGATGTTCCATTCATTTGTGACAGCGTTTTTCTGTGGGTTTTCCTGGAGTTTTGTCGCATGCATATGTAAAGGCAGCGTAATCCCCACTCCCGGCCCCACCTAGCTCCTCACAGCGTCTCGCCACCAAACGATTTTTTAGCATTTATGAATGGCGTGTCGGATCTATAGTTACGATGCCCTATGGAAACACCATTTTCCAGGTGGAAACACGACGATAAAAGAGACTTTTTAAATACGGAGGAACCTACTACTAAGCCTTTCCTTGAAATCGAAAAACAAGGAAAATCAAAAGACATAATTTTCGTTTGTAGGTTTCGAAATCAGTGGAATTCTGATTTTAATTGGTTGTGTGGAAGTGTTTATTAAAAAAAAAATTATTTTGTATGCCCTGTTTAAGTGTAGGTGTAAAATCGAGCGTTTGGAGTAAAGAGGGATTTAACAATTTTGGGAATGTAACAAGAGGTTTTAGTAGGCATGAAGCTGTTTTGGACCATATTCACTGTGCATTATTGTTTGCGAAATTAGAGAAAAACCTCACTACAATTGAAGACGCTTTGATGGAAAATTCCAGGTTATGTATAAAACAATTTAATGACGATGCCCTTTTAAATAGAAGGTTTATGCAGTTACCTATTCGTGCGACTGTTTATTTAGGCAAACAAGAGTTAGCGTTTCGGGGGCATAATGAATCTGATTCTTCGGACAATCGTGGGAATTTTAAAGAACTTTTAGACTCAAATATATCGATAGGCAATATAGAAGTTCAAGAGCACTACAAAAAGATATCTTCTATTTTTTGTGCAAACTTAAAGACAATTCAAAACGAGTTAATAGAATAGTTAATAGAAAACCAAGCACCATGATTTAAAAAAGGGCGTGGCACCCAAAACGTTTTCGCCTGCGGCGCTATTTTTTTTGCCCCTTCGGTGCTATTCCAAAATGCGCCTCAACTGTTCTTGCCTACACGAGCTGCCACTGCGCATTACTTTTTTTACGGGTCACACTCATCGCTGAAATCGATTGTGTCTTGTAGTTTATAAATAAAGTGATTTCCAGGGTAAATTATGTGGAAAATACAGTGCGTAGGTAAGTTTTTTCTTCGGTTGTTTAAGTAACAATTTTACGTCCAATTTTATGTAGTGTTCCCGGGAGTGTTTTTTAGTTTTTCTTCGGTATGTCCCCTACCCTAAAAATTACGAGATAGGTACAATTTAATTTAAGTTTTAATTTTATATTGCGCATTGAACCTTTTAACCTGTGTAAATTCCATCTATAACTGTCACCAATAAATCGTTTGAAGTTTATCCAATGCTCCCAAATTGCTTTCAATTTCCTAAATATTAGGAAGATAATGAAAAATGTTGAAAGTTAATTCTCTTAGTAACTCTAAAACTATTAACGCAGGCGGAAAACCAACACACAAGCATTATTTTCGTCTCTCTACAGAAGGGTTTTACCCGTGCCCAGTTAACCAAAACACGTTATCGCTACGTCGATATTGGTACAAAATTGACGAAATGACGTCCCTTTAAGACGTCTCCACTACGCTAATAGGACGACAATATGTCACATCTAGACGACGTAATACTATGACGTAAATTTTGGTTCAAAAGTGACGTATTTATTAGTCAAAAGAGACGTATTTATTGGTCAAAAGAGACATACTTATTGCTTCAAAATTGACGTATATATTGGTTGAAAGGGACGTGGTTTTTCTAAGCAGACGTAGTCCACCCTTAAGTTACCCTCATTTTTGACCATTGATCAATTTTGAAGTAGATCTTGATCGCATTCATCTTGTCGTTAGACCAGGTCTACTTGGAATTTCATTCCGACGCATTGCATTTTTTTGAAATCATCCTTGAAGAGCTCTGTAAGCATTAACGTGGATCAACAATATATTATTTTTAACAGTCATTACAACATTCTGTATATCATTTTAGATCTTAACATGTTTGTAAATACAAGGAATAGAAAAAAAACTCTTATTAAACAGACAAGAATTTAATATAACATAAAGGCTGACAGGTAAAATCTTAATACATTTCTAAAACTAAATCTATGTATATTGAAAATATTTATTAACAACATAAATAATAAATATGAAATATCTATTTCGTAAACGGGTGATCGACCTGTGATCACTACACTGGACCGACCTGGAAGAACTGAAGCAGGTCATACGTGATATTAAAAACAAAAATAGTTCTGGGGAGGATGGCCTATCTATGAAAATATTTTCAAATCTGCCTGACCATGCTCTGGATGCCTTGGTTTGGGCCATAAACTTTTCTTGGGAGTCAGGTGTATTTTCCTCATGCCTTAAACTGGCAAAAGGGGGAGATTTGGGGGATCCTTCTAATTATAGACCTATATCGCTACTCTCTAATTTGTCTAAAATTGTGGAAAAATTGGTAAAATGCAGGGTCATTTCCTTCCTTAGCTCAAATAATATACTTAGTCCCCTTCAATTTGGCTTCCAGGAAAATCGCAATACAAATGATGCTATCTTCCAGTTTTTGGAAGGTCTTTACTCAGGGATTAACAGTGGTGGAGTAAGCGCAGCGGCTTTTTGCGACTTATCTAAAGCTTTTGATTGCGTCAATCACCGCATTCTGCTACAAAAACTATTTCACTATGGCTTTAGGGGGGTGTCCCTTGCATGGTTCGAGTCCTATTTGTCCGGTCGTTGTCAGAGGGTCTATTTTGGGTCATCTAAATCCGAAATTTTGGAGAACAATTGTGGCGTTCCTCAAGGGTCTGTTCTGGGACCTGTCTTATTCCTGATTTTTATAAACGACCTCACATCACTTAACATTGCTGGGAATTTACTCTGTTTGCAGATGATACCACGGTTCTATGGCACAGTACTGACCTAATCACACTAATAGAAAGTATTCTCGCCGAACTTCAGAAGTTTAGATCCTAGTGCGATTCCAACCTACTACGGCTAAATTTGTCCAAGACAAATATCTTGTCATTTGGGAATGATCTACAATTACCCAAGGTTCACAATATTTTCATTGAATGTCGGCCAGAGACTAATTTCCTGGGAGTTATTGTCGACAATGGATTGGTATTTAAATCTCACATCCATAGCCTTTCAAAGAAAATTTCATCTGGGTGTTTTGCTGTGAGACTGTCGGCCGTTGAATTGGGACATGCCGTGTCCAGATCCGTCTATTTTGTCCTTATAGAGACAAGACAGATATGGCATCTGTTTTTGGGGGTTGAGTGGCCAGCCCCTGATGAACTCTGTTTTCATTTTGCAGAAACGGGCTATTAGGTATATCTGTGGTGCTGGGAAAATAGATCATTGCAGGCCCCTATTTAGAAGGGAAAACATTTTGACTCTGTTCAGTATTTTTATCCTGGAGACTGTATCACTGATTCACAAATACCGGCATAGAGTCGCCTCCCATGAAGCTCATTATATCACGCGAAATGCTTCTAGCTTAAAACTGCCCATACCCCATTCTACTTTAGTTAAACGATCTATTATTTATGAAAGCATTAAGATCTATAATCACTTACGTGATAACCTATTAAACATTCCTTCTCTGAGACTCTTTAAAAGGAAAGTTAAGAAACTTTTAGTGACTAAGGCGTATTATGGCTTAAACGAATTTTACTGTGATAGTTTTTAATTGTTTCGTTTGTATCCTTTTTGCATCTACTGTATCTGACGATAATTTAAGATAGTGTTATTACTATTCTTTTATTTTTATAGTTGTAAGAACTTAGACTAATACTGGCTTTGTCAACAAATACGCGGTATTTAGACAATTTCGTTCGTTAAGTTGTGGCTTTCATTTATGCAAATGACCCAAAAATTAATAAAAATTAAGGTCTTAAAATTGGCCTGCATAAATCCACCTTAATTCTACAAAGAGACACGGAAATATTTTAATAATTTCTAAAAATATGAATTAAACTTAAACATGGCCCCCACAAGCCACAGTAGGCGTTAAGGTTAACACTAAAAAGAATTAACCTATTTCTAATTTCAATAATAATTATTATTTTATAAGTATTAACTTACTTGCAGCAGAGATAAGTAAATATCCAAAGAACAAAAGACTTCGCTCGGTCTCGGCAGGATCCACAGTAGGTACACAAAGTATTCCGGAGCTTATGCTGTGAACATAAAAACGTTATACATACGTATTACGTATGTCGTATTGGGGCACTATCAAAACAGGTTAGGTTTCCGAGATCTTCATCTTCTTTCCTCTACGTCTCGAAATTTGGGGACAACGTTGCCAGAACAGGCGCAAAATTTTTATTAGATACTGACTTTGAATTCTGCTTTCGAATTTCAATTTTATAATATTAATAATAATATGTACCTACCTATTATTATAATATTATGGGATAGGTATATTATAGCGGCTTGTATACGGAATGTATACATAGTAAATTTAACCAATAGCTATATAACTGGCGATGATTTGTCCATGTCGAGATTTCGAGATTGACCATTATACGGATTAATTACTAATATCGATAAATTAAATATTATCATGTACTTTATGTGAAATTAATAGTAAACCAACAAAAATACTTGGTGGTTTACCTTTTGATTTTGTACAGTAGTTAACCATAAAATAGCGGCAATGCGGCAATACCGCGGTTGGAACAACCAATCAAAACAAGAATCGCCAAGGCAGACTAGTTGGCCATATCGGAAAACGATTGCTCATTGTTCAATAGTAGAAGATAGACAAGAACACACAAATTGAGGGATCCGTGCCCCCTGTTACTAAGTTTAATTTAGTACCTAGGTGGTAATGAGTGGGTACGCAATATAAAATAGATTTGTGCTGCAAAGATACCCCAAAACTGATACAATATTTATATCTACCTACCTATACATATTTTGCAAACTGCAATATCAAATTTTTGCAATAAGGACCGTCTTTGGGGGCATTTAGAATTTTTTAGTATAATTATAAAAAGGCAATTGAAATTAGGTATAAATATACGAACTTCTGCATGATAACATTTTACGTCCGGAAGACGTAATTTTTGACTTTCTGGTACTTTGAAGTATAAAAATTACGTCCACCAAACGTCAATTTAAGAACGTAAAGATACGTCCCGAAATTTACGTCATAACGACATAGGCCAGGGACCTAACCAAAATTAGCCAACTAGAGACGTCGTCCAGACGTCAGGGGTCATCGATGGTTTACTGGGTGGCTTTACCAGTTTAGTGCTACAGCAAATCGGCACACATGGCAAATTAAAATTGTGAGAAATATTTGCTCGGATATTATTTAAATACATTTCAATTCTTCTAAATACAATAAATACATTTAAATACAGTAAATACCAACATATATATTTGTATTTATAAATAGGTGTGCAAATTCTGGCGAGTGACCTTCCCCTCGGTAGGTAGGTACCTAGGATTAAGTAACTACTAAAAGAGTCCATTCTGATAGTTTTAAAAGTGCAAAATGTTATTCGTGAGGCCAGTGGGTCAAACAATGATTAGAGTTTGTATAAAATTTATATTGCAGTTATTCAAATAAAATTATTAGAAAAAATAATATAACCCCTGAAGACGCATATTTGAATTTTCCCTAGGCTGGCCAAGCCTTTGGGAATTCCTGATATTATATCATCTCCAGTAGATCACACTTGTACTGTGGTATCTGAAAATTAATTTGGACTATTGACTCAATAATTCAAACCTTAAATTAGCAGTTTTTTGTTTAGGTGTTTCGTATTTGATACTTATATTTTTATTATAGGAACAGATGAGACACTACGCATTTTACTCCGCAGATTTGCCTACCTCAATCGGGGGTGACTTAGAGTCAATTTTTGGATTATCGAATAAAAGTTTATCTTTCAAACTAAAGGGAAAATTCTGCCCGATTTAGAAAATAGGAACAGTTCTGATTTCTGTGAAAAACTATAAAAGTAAATAAATCATCTGGCGGCGTTCCGTTCACTTAATTTTGACGTAAGAGAGCGTTACGATACTGCTTCCTGTATCTACGGTAAGATAGCGGGACCCGCAAACGTATTAGCGTTGACATTGCTGGTTTACTTAACTGCGCATGCGTAGCTGTCAAATAGCGTTAAGGTATTTTCCAAATGGCAAACCCAACAACTTTCTAATGACGTGATCCGAAACGCGCTATTCGAATCGCCTCATATTATGTACAGGCACTTATGCTTTTTTCCACACTGTAAGTATTAGGTATTCCATGTTCCATTATTTTAATAGAGAAGTTAGTTCCTCTAGCTACGTCTTTGCCTGCATATTTAATTAATTCGTTATCCGCTCCTTTAGCTTTCCGATCTTTACCGTCTTTATGGTATTCTTTACAAATTCATGTTTTATTCGTTAGGTGCTAATTAAGGTTTGTTGTTTTCAGTTTCCTCGCGTTGTTCTCTGTATATCTTGTTAAAAAATTTTATCCAGTTTGCTTCTGTTAAAGAAAGTTTTCGTTTATGTGTACATATTCGTTGTTTCCTATTCTCTTTTCCTTAACCTTTTCCACACTCCCGACTTTTCTGCTCCATACGACATATCGTTCTCCATATCCGCTTGGAAGGCAGCCCAATAGTTTGTCTTTGTTTCTTATTTTCGTGTGAACTACTTCTTGCCCGGATTTGGTATTCTTACACGTCTGTATTTAAGATAGGTTGCTCGATTTTTTTTTGTCAGTTGTTTAGTTATTCGGTAAACCAGGGTTTATTTTTGTTTACTTTCTGTATCCTACTACTTCATTTGCGGCAGTTTCTATCTTTGCTTTTATTTGCTCGCACCTTATTTCAACGTCGTCATTGCGTTCGGCTGGGTTTGTTGCAGTTTTTGGTGAAACACGATCACGGTACAGCATTTTAGTAGATTCGTTTTTGAGTGGATAAAATAACTAAATTTATCTAATTAGTTTTAGTATATCAATATTATTTTAGGGAAACTGTTTTCTCGTAACCGTAGGGCTTCTCAAAAACTACTACTATAGGAACTTTATGTTGATTATTTGGCATCAAAAGATGCAACAATAAATCTCGCAATGATTAATTTCATCGTATTCGGTTTATTTTACGGAGAGTAGTTTTTTATTTCCATTCTTTGGCACGCAGAAGTGAATCCAGCTTTATTAATTCAACTTCTCTTTAATTTCTTTTCGTTCTCCAAAGTACCGACGAAGGACCACGACAACCAGCACAATCGTACCATTATTTTTTTCTATAGGCACATATTGTGCGTTAAAGTGGTATAGTATATCTAATAAGCTTCGCAAGTCTTGAACAAAGACTTACGAGAAATCTATTTCTCGCGAAAATCTTACTCTTATCGAGTACTTACGGAATCTGTACAGTTTTAGACTATAAGGCCGGCGACATACCTGCGGCGAAGTCGCGCGTCATGGCCGCGGTGGCGACGCCGCATAATTTTTACAAGCTGTTTATATCAGGCGGCGAGTTTCCGGCGATGACGCTAGTTTGGCTCTGCGGATTTAAATACATTAGTCACATAAAACGAGACACCGCCGCCGCGACCACACCGCGCGTTTTCGCCGCAAGTATGTCGCCGGCTTAAAGCATTCTTCAAAATCCCAAACATACAGTAGGTACTCGCGCAAAAACTTTTTATGAGCGTTTTGTACCAAACGATGCCGCGTTTGAATCAATTTTGAGTGCGTCGTTGACTTACCGCCGAAACACCGCGGCTCGATTGTATTGGTGTTCCACATTTAAGAAGCTCTCGTTAGTGATAAAATAAATTTTTTTTGTGAGAAAAAATTTGACATTTTATCTCTGTTGACAGGTAACAAAACGACACTTTTTTATGAAAATCCTTTTTTCCCCGTGAAAAAAATGATTACTTTTTTCCGGATATACAGGGTGTTATGGAAATGACTTATTATATTTTAAGGGGCCACTCCTGGGGTGGCCTAGAGTTACACTTGATAGTTTTTTTTTCTAAAATCGGAAGTATTTTGAATTTTGTAAAATACCTTAAAACCGGACCATCTGTGCCTCTATGAAAGTTCATTACCCCTAAACACGTGTTTTTGACATGACAAATTGGCGGAATTTCTACAGACAGCTGATTACCTTGCGACGTTGCCAAGTATTCGGGAAAATCTTTTTTTTAGGTTTTTTAAAAAAGATTAAATCAAAAACTATACTGCGATTTCAATTAAACAAGCCTTATTCAATAGGTATAGTTTTTACTCACCCCATGAAATTGTATTGCTATCATAATACTTCGCTGAGTAAAAATCGTAGATACCAACAACAAGCCCTATGTCTGGAAATTTACACAGATAAACTATCACATCACAAAACATTCCCATCACATGTGTATCACATTATTCAACAACTATACACAGCAGCAAAACGCAAACAAATTTTATGCCGTTGCAAGTAAATGAATAATAAGAAATGATATTAAAAACAAATTTATGAAGCCACATATGAAGCCATTGGGCGCATTCGAGAGACGAAACTGCTCCGCAGTGGTTACCGGTTATGATCCAACCGCTACCGATTCGTCGGCTTCCATGGATTTCGACTATTTCGACCAAAAGATTATCACGTTTGGTTCAAATGTCAAATCCATATCAGCTGTGCGTAACAAACATTAACCTTTCTTGTTTTGTGAAGCTTACCAATATACTCATCCCTTGGTTGAAACTCTTTGGTGGCAGTTAAAAAGTACGTTTTCCTGTTTAATGTATATGTTTTGTTCCTCCATTCTATTTACTACGTTCTTCGTAACCAAACTTTTGTTGCATACGTCATTTCCCCATTGACATAACGAACCGCTCTCTCCAAGCAGCGGAAGTGAAAGATGCTACCCAAAATGGCGACCGTTCCGTAACATGTTGGAAAGTGTCGTAAAAGTAGCGGTCGACACAACAAGACGATTTAGGAACTGCTCCGGAGCAGTTTCGTCTCCCGAATGCGCTCATTGACTTTGAACTGCTCAGTACCCAATCACAGAACAGCAACAAATCACATTTCCCGCCCCCTGGACTATCGTGTTTAAATGTTGTGTGTCCAGTTAAGAGGACTGGATTGGATACCGTAATTATTATTCTTAATTGCAATGGCCACCTGTCTTGACGACAATGAGCCAGCTATTATCATTACCAAGAAGAACAGAAGTCACAGAAGAAGAGAAAGAACATAACCGTATCAAACGTGTGTCGCGTTGTTTTCAATCCGGATTTTGTTATAAAGTATTTCTAAGTCTATAACTAGTAATTTCTTGTATTAATAACACAGAATTAAAGAGCTAATAACTTGATAATGTCCCGAACAGTTAATGTGTTGTTAAAGTGAATAAATGTCCCGCTAGAATCATTTGAAATGGTAACGGTATAACGTGGATTTCTTGCCGATATGTTTTTTATTTCAAGGTATGTACAAATAAAACTAGAGCAATACGTAGACAATTTTTCGTGTAATAGGGTAGAAACTAAAGCATATTAAAGTTAAGTAGAAAAAATTAAATATTCAAAAAAGGTTATCTGATGAAACTGATGTAGTAAATGTGGCAACACTGGTCAAAACACATGTTTTGGGCTGACGATATCTAAAGACTATCTGACAGTAACTGTCAGATTTTTGTCAACAATTTTTTTTTGACAAGTAGTACGAATCAGCTGTTTGGGTCATTGGCGCGTAGGTGTTTTGAGCTAAATTTTTGAAGGCATTTTTCTCGAATTTCTAGCTTCGAGCGCCATTTAACGCAATTTTTCCCCAATTCGGCTCGACCTATAGATTTACGGGTTAAAAAATAATAAGTCATTTCCATAACACCCTGTATATAGACATAAGTAAAGGTAGATATTGAATTTTAGAATATTTTATTATAAAAAAAGTTACATTTTCTTTATATCAAAAGTACAATTATTAAATGTGCATTGCATTAATGACATGTTCCTTTTACTATTTGGTACAATAGTCGAATTTTCTGGTGTTGAAATTATATTTTTCTCTGCCATGGACACAACTGCCGTTGATGTACCTGGTCGCAAATCGGGTGTTATTTCAGCACTGCCACACGTTCTAAACACTTTATTAGCTATTTCTGTCCTGTGTGATTCATCAACATACCCTTCAGCGATCGTTGATGACTTTCAACCGCCATGTGTTAGTGTCATCAAGTCTCCCCCAGATTCAACTAAAAGTGTAGCAGACGATCTTCGAAATGAATGACCCGTAATGTATGTTAACATTTTCAAGTTGAAGAAAATTAGCTACTGTTTGAGGTACCTTATAAAACTGTTTTACCCACAACCTGATACATTTTTTATTGTGATATGCATAAAGTAGGCGACGATCCTTTGCCGAAGGGCTATGTACATTCGATAAAATTTAATATATTTTTTAGTAACTACAAATCTCCTGTTTACATCATTCTTTGTTTGCTTAATTTTCACAATTAATAACGTTTCCGAATCTTCAATATCATCTAATGTTACCTGGCTGATTTCACAAATTCGACAAGCTCCTGCAATCGCAAATAAAACAACAACCTCGGCCATTAAATAAACTTCATCGAAAGCATTATGTAAAAAATCACTAATATCTGTACTCGTAAAAATCGCAGCTTTCTTGGGCGTGTAACCTTTCCCATTTTGTTTCAGAAATGTAATCAGTTTGAAATATTTTGAAATGTCTACATTGTTATTGGATTGTAACATACTTTTAATCATTGAAAAATTCGACCACAGTGTTGATGGCTTTTTTTGTTGTGCCAGTTCCGAAAAATAGGCCAATAACACCGTCTCCGACAAAGAACTGCATGTCTTTTTCATCTTCCGTCCTATAAATCTGAAATACGCTGGCAATAATTTTTGTGACGCTACTTTCGCTGCTTCAACTAATTCCGGTGGAGTCAGAGAAAACTCGGAATTAGACATTTTTAACTTTATATTGTTCAAAATAACTACTAAACAACCACTAATGCCCGTATTCTCCGTTATGTAGAAAAGCTGGCTTAACTAAAGTTGACTTAATTTCTTAAACTCACTTAACTAATTTAAGGTAAGCACCGAAACAATTATTGTCGGGTTTAATTATGCCTCCTTAAGATTTGGCAACGTCGCATTTTTCTCTTCTTTTTTGCTCAGAGACTGAGGCCGTCAAGTAGTAGAGTACAGAGGAAGAAATTTGTAACATTGTAACCTTATTTTTTGTTTCATGTGCTTTGTGTAATATAATTGCTGTATGCATTACTTGTATATGTATATTACCTGATACCTTATTTACGTGTTATATATTATTGTAACCTGTTTGTAATATATTTATTAGTTTATAAGTCACTGTCATGTCAGTATATTTTTAGCCAAGTTCTGCTAATTAAAGCCTACAAAAGCAAGGGTCTATTATTACAGTTTGTGCTGTGTTTGAAAATAATTGTTAAAAGTTTTGGATTTTACTGTTTGTTTTTATAATTTTATAAATGCGCAGATGCAAATCTTAAGCCCGATATTGAGCCTCCAATATTGTGGGCTTAAAATTAAGTAAGCTTACGGTTCTTAAGGTTAACGGTGCTTAAGAAAACGGCATCTTAAAGCGACTTTCTTTTTAAGCCAGCTTAAAACATTACGGACAATACGAGCATACGTTCTTAATTTTTAAATTAAATCACAGAATTAAATTGACAGATATTTGATTATTTTAAAGGTTTCCTTAGCAACGCAGGCCTAATTTTCGCTATAGGTAAAACAGACTACTAGTTTAAAAATTCAAATTTTACATCGATACCTTTCTGACTTTAATATATTGTAATAATATGTTTTTGCAATATTAAATCGTCGTTTAAAATCTAATATTTTTTCCCTTGTATAATAAATAACTATTATTAGGTTATATCTAATAAATTAATGTAAACATTTCTTTTACAATACTTTTAGATACAACTAAAATACACGGATCGAGTGTGTCAATTAGCCACAGCAAGAGCCTTGGAAGGGCGTCATGATCCTTGTTTGGAAGGATATTTAATGACATATGATGGATTTTCTGGCATATCACGTGAGTCATCTATGGGGCTGCTGGGGAAGAATAGCCAATACAATAAAATTGAATAAACACTAAAATTAATTTTCAAAATACAGAATGCATAAAAAGAATACTGTGTATTATTAAATCCATGCCACAGCAAAAAATAAAACTAGCTTAGGATCACTTCCAACCTGCGGTATCATCGTTATAAGGGCAAACTCTTTAATACGGGTACGGTGTGGACTGCCTTCAAGCATGGGGCATGCGTATGATGTGCAAGGGCTGGGGTTAATTGGCGGTGGTAACGGATACCCAAAAGGAAGAATGTATATATAAGGTCTTGGATATTTTGATATAATATACTGTGCGCGTATAAAGCCCCCCCCCCCTCTTGTTATCTATTTATTTAGAAATAGGAGAATAGTGAAATTTTGGTACGTTCTAGATCTAGAGCAACTAAAATACTCTTTTGTGAGTGTAAATTTTTACATTTTTTAAAATTATATTATAGTTATTTATGTATCTAGGGAATTATTATGGTCTTAATTACCGAGGGCAAAGTTTACGTCCCGAGGACCTTTGGCCCGAGGGACAGCAATTGCCCGAGGTAATTGAGACCCTTATAATTCCAGTGTTACACAGATAATTTTATTTCTGACCGATTTTAGTAACATTTTGTTCATTTTTAAAGTGGAATAAATGTTTCAATAGATGACAATCAAATTGAGATTAGATGTCAATCGTTTGATTTTATGTCAAATTTTTCTTAATATCCCAAGGGAGTTATGACCCTTATAATTCCCGCGTAACTAAGACGTTATAAGCTAATAATATACCGGTTAGAAATAAAGAAACTAACTTATCTATCAGATCCCATATTATACAACGAGTTTTGTCCCTCAAAGTGCTTGTAAAAAGGTTATCTTTGGGCGTGTGTTGTTTTTGCTTCGCTCATCTGTTCCAATAAAAACTCAACGACTATAAAATAGGGTTTATATACTGGGTGTTTCATTAATACTGCAAAAAAATTCAGGATGAGTTTCCCTGCTTAAAAGTATGAAAAAAAGTTCCTACAAACCTATGTCCGGAAATGCTTCATTTTGGAGATACAAGGTGTTACAATTTTTAAGCGGAACAAAAAATATGTACGCCATAGCCGTTTTCTCTTGTGATAACACTCTTATCTGGGCAGTTTAATGGATAATATGAAGTACCTTTTAATAATTTTTTTATTATTCCTTTTCTCGAGAACGGTTACTCGTAGCGACTTCTACCAAGTATGCCTTATCTAGTACAAATTAGAGAAATAAACTTTTTTTACAAGCACGTAGATATGACTCAGAAATAAAAAGTCATGTAGGTGGCGCCCTCTACAAGTAGGAGTCATACTAATATCAAATTCGTATTTCGCATTTCAAAAACACCTAGACACCAATTTTAGTTCAAATATCGACATTATTTCAAAAAATATTTAGAAAAAACAAAAATAAAACTTGAACACCCTGCATCTTCGTAACGAAACATTTCCGAACATAGGCTTATAAGAACTTTTTTTCATATTTTTAAGCAGGAAAACTCATCCTGAACCTTTTCGCAATATTAATAAAACACCCTGTATATGTTCTTAATTATTTGTTTTCAAATTTCTAGAACATTAATTTTTTTTTACTAATATATTTGTAATCGACGTCATATGATTAAAATCGGAATTACAATACAGGGTGTTCAAGATACGGAGGGTCACTATTGCTATATCCGAATGTGAAAATTCCTCAAATTTTTTTTCCAAATACCTCGACAACCAATGATTTTACAAAAATTGTTTAATACAAAAAAGTTCCATGCCTCGGAAGAGAATCTAGTTTGCAATTCAACGGTATATGATACACAAGTATGCTTTCTGATGTTTCGAGACGTAAAATGAATCATCAATATTATTTCTTATAAATGCCCTTAATACGGTTCTGCCCTTTAGTATTTATAGTCAGAACATATCAGATCTCAATTAGCGTGTAACAATTTATATTTCGTCCATATTTTTTTTTTGTTAAGGCACACACGGTAGGATTAATTCCTTATGGCGCTCTGCGAGCGGCGCGTGTGCGCAGGAAACGATTCACATCGGTCTTGAATCTTTGGAGATTATACTCGTTGGGGAACACGGCCTCAGGGAGGTCGTTCCAGAGTGATGACGTTCTCCAGATGAAAGAATTTTTAAACAGTGTCGTTCGAGGGACACTAAGCTGAACCACGTACGGGTGGGCTGCAGTGGCTCGTCGTGTATTACTACCGTGCACCGGTCTGGGTGGAATCAAGTGGGCAACCTCAGTTCAGCACTTATTGCTATGGAAGTATTTGTAAAATAGACTCAAGCCGCCAACCTTCCTTCGATGTTCAAGGCTTTCTAAATTGTTTGTCAGATCATGGTCACCGATCAAGCGAATGGCTCTTCTCGAATTTGGGCTTTATAGAGCATCAAAAGTTGTTGGGGTGTCTACGAGGTTCTTAGTTCGGAAAAGTATTCCAAGCTTCTGCGAGGCTGCCTCAGCAATGGCCGCAACGTGACTATGGCGAGACATATGACTATCTAAATTGACGCCCAATAAATGAATTGATACCCAGACAACACACACATATCTATTAGATGTCTAAAAGATATCTGTCATGGATATCCAGTAGGTATATCTACTGGATATATGTAGATATCCTATAGACTTCTCGTGGATATCCAAATGTCCGCCTATAACCAGGATATAGGGAATATCCATTGGATATACAGGGTGTAATTTAATTGAGTGCCGATACTTAAGGGTGATAATCTATGAATGATTCTAAGATAAAAAGTTCATATGGACATATGTCCTAAACCTCTTCATTTTTGAGCTACAGGGTGTTAACATTTTAAGAAAAATATAACCTTTTTATATAAATCACTCTTAGATATTTTTATGAAATTTTGTACATACCTTTTAATCAATAAGGAGCATTTTTTGACCTAACAGATTTATAAAAATTTTTACCAGTGACGTCCGTACGGGGTTTGAACTGAATATTTTTAAAGAAAAAATGGATACGCCACTGCTTTTTCTAAAAACGAAACTTACTTTTGAAATTCCCATTTATTTTAAAGCAAATTTCGTTTATGGACTTACTTTTGTACGACGCACCGTTTTCGCGTAAAAAATAAAAACAAAAAAAAATAAAAAATTTTATTTCAAAAATCGCGATTAATTTAAAAGGAAAAATTCCAAACCTTAAATTGAAAGCGAAATGACAAGAGAAGATAAACAGAATAAAGAACCCACATTATTTACAGTAGTTGTTCGAAGTGTCGTCCACCCACACGTATGCAAGCATGGACTCTTCTTCCCATAGACTGACGCACATTTTCGAAGATTTCCGGGGTGTTTCTTATGGTTTGGCAGCATACTAATATACGATTTCGTAACTCTTCTTCGGTATGAATCGGCACTTGGTACACTAAGCTTTTCAGATGCCCCCAGAAAAAATAGTCTAAACTGTTAAGGTCCGGAGATCTAGGTGGCCATGGCTGCGTTCCTCCGCGACCTATCCACCGATTGCGATAGGTGTGATTTAAAAATTCACGCACTCGTAAGCTAAAATGTGGAGGCGCACCATCGTGCATTAGCCACATCTGGTTTCTTAATAATAATGGAAGGTCTTCAAGCATTGGCGGCAGATCTTCTTCAAGAAAGTGTAAATATGATTGTCCATCAAGTCTTCTTGGGAGAAAAAATGGGCCTATCAAATAATCATCAATAATGCCAGCCCAAACATTTATTGAGAACTGTTCTTGATGATTTGATTCTACAATTGCATAAGGGTTTTCATCTGCTAATAAATGGTTATTATGGAAATTTCTTATTGAGTTTCGAGAAAAATTAGCTTCGTCGGTAAAAAGAATGTGCCTGTCAAATAACGGATTTTCCATCAGGTTTTGAAGAAACCACACACAGAAATTAATGCGCATCGGGAAATCTCTAGGGAGTAATGCCTGGACTCTTTGAATGTGATATGGGTATAATAAATTTTCGATGAGAATTTTCCAAACAAGAAAATGTGAAACATTAAATGTTGCCGCGATTTTCCTCGTGCTACTTTCGGGGTTCTCCTCAATTTCGTGTAAAATTCCTTCTTCAAGTTCCGGTGTTCTTACTGTTTGATGGACTCCTTTAGCACTGTGGTCTACTTTTAAAGTTCCGGTCTCGTGGAGACGTCTATGAATCCTAGAAAATGTTCTCGGATCGGGTAGTACGCGATTTGGATACCGCTCTTGGTATATCCGCCTGGCTTCGTATGCATTACCGTCTGCAAGCCCATAAATAAAATGCATGTCAGTTAATTCACTGTTTGTAAAATTTACCATTCTTTTATTATAATTTAACGTCTTACTGTAATAATAATTATTTAATAATGCAAAATCAATGCCAGGCCTTTTGTCTTTATGAAAAGAAACGTCAAAATTGATGTAGCTTTACCCAGCCTACTGATTTTTATTTGATTTGCTTTAAGAGGGCATTTAATATGGTTACCGTTTTTTTCTTTTCAAACGTTCAGTTGAATGTCACTGGTGAGTAGAAAATAAATTGTTGTCCCAAAAAAAGTGTTTCCACTCATGGTGGGTGCCAACCAAATTCAACAAAATAAATAAAAGCAGCCTCAATGAACCGAAGAAAAAAATGTTTTTTTTGTTCTTATTTTTTTACGCGAAAACGGTGCGTCGTACAAAAGTAAGTCCATAAACGAAATTTGCTTTAAAATAAATGGGAATTTCAAAAGTAAGTTTCGTTTTTAGAAAAAGCAGTGGCGTATCCATTTTTTCTTTAAAAATATTCAGTTCAAACCCCGTACGGACGTCACTGGTAAAAATTTTTATAAATCTGTTAGGTCAAAAAATGCTCCTTATTGATTAAAAGGTATGTACAAAATTTCATAAAAATATCTAAGAGTGATTTATATAAAAAGGTTATATTTTTCTTAAAATGTTAACACCCTGTAGCTCAAAAATGAAGAGGTTTAGGACATATGTCCATATGAACTTTTTATCTTAGAATCATTCATAGATTATCACCCTTAAGTATCGGCACTCAATTAAATTACACCCTGTATAATACAGATATCTAATGGATGCCCTAAAATGGACGTCTTGCCTACATCCGTTAGATCTATTAGATATATCATGTATCTTTCAAAGGATATCTAATAGGTATTCATTAAAATAATAACGTTCGCTACATAATATTGTCTTTTTTTTTAATTTGTGAGAAAATTTTATTCTTAATAAAAGTTATTGCTTGTTAAAAAAATAGGTATAAAGTTAATAAACATGAGCTCAAATATAGAGGGTATCTAGAATTTAGGAAAATGTTATTATGTCAAAAGATAAAAGAAACGAATATTAAATTTTTGAGACAGCCAATTTGAAGAGTAAGTACCAAAACACAAGCAAAACATCTTTACGAACTGTTTTGTGTGTCGAATAGGTTTTACGAAATTAACAGAAAAAGCCAGAAAAGAAAATAATCGTAAAATACGATTCTCAACTATCTATTTCTCAAAATCTCTTCAACCTACAGGAATACTTTATATAAGGATATTTTGCTACAAGCAAAATATCCTGGTATTCTTTAATTTGGCTGTCTCACAAATTTAATACTTCATTTTTTGTTTTGCGACGTCACATTTTCTTAAATTATAGACAGTCTATAATATTTAACCCCGAATTTAGTAACTGTGAGACAGATACTTTATCAAGCAAAAACTTTTATAGACTAAAACTTTCTCAAAAATTGATAATATAAAATGTTTTCCCAAATATAATGAACATGATGGTGGACACAATTTATATCAGAATTATAACAGCAAAATATTCTCCAAGTAGGTATATACAAACTATAAAAACAATTTATTAAGCGAATTTTTCATAGTCCAATATTCCAGTTTATAAACAGTAAATTTATAACACTTATTATTATTCATTATTTTATTTAAAATATGCAAATAAAAATTTTAATTTAAAAAATTGGGGAAAATGTATAATTTTTCTTTTTTCAAATTATTTATAAAAAGTAATAGGCAGTAATAAAATTCATACACATTTTGATATACGTATTTTCGTGGTTTCTACATATCTATGAGATATCCATTAGACATTAAGGTTTTAAATTTCATTTTAGTGCTTATCTTCAGTACAAAGTTGCAGGATATTTTATAAGTTTCGTTTTTTTAGTCTATGTATAAAATTTCAAACCATATTTTGTTTATTTAATATCCGTTAAAGATATACAATGTACATCTAATGGATATATGCCATGAATGTGGACATTTAGTGGATATAAGGCTATCCATTAGATATCTAAGGGATGTTGTGTGTCGTCTGGGTAACGATCCAAATATCAACTTGAATTCTAAGAAACTGCTCCAGAAATTTAAAAATACCGTTATAAAGACAACTAATCCAAGTGTTGGACATGGCCACCATTCTTTTGTTAGCACTTTCGCGCTTTGCAAATAATCTTTCGTTGAATTCTTCGTAATATTGTAGCTGTAATTTTGTAACACCTGTGTGATTTGGTACACCTAATCCTTGATTAAACCCCATATGGAAAAATCCATGGGGGTTAAACCTGGTGAACGCGCTGGCCAGTTTATGGGTCCGTTGTTTCCAATCCAATGGCTGAGTTGAAAAACCTGGTACACGACGGCCTCGATGTGCTGGCGGGCCATCCTGTTGAAAGTACAGGAAATTTCTTGTTACGTCGAGAGGAAGGTCGTCTAAAAGATCTTCAAATATGCCTGTTAAAAAATTAGGATACATTGCGCTATTCAAATGTTGGTCAAAATAGAAGGAACCGCTATTTTTTTATCTAGTACCCCGAGCCATTCATTTATGCCGAATGTTTCCTAAAAAGCAGTCTCACGGTGGAACGTGTTCATTCTGTTGGGTTCAGTGTAATGAATATTTCGATTGAACCACCCGTTAATGCAAAATCTGCTTCCGTTGGACCACAAAATTTTGTTGCAGATATCAAGATCTTCTCTTCGCCGTCTCAAAACCCATCGGCAAAAAATACGTCTCCCTAGATGATTAGCCTGTCTTAAGTGCTGCACTTTTCGACAGCGATAGTGCCTAAAATAATTTAAATTGAATCAATGCAGTCTTCCTCCACAGTTTAATAATTGAAAAAGTAAAAAAAAAAGCTCCCTACATGTTTCGAATGCCTAAGCACTCAACATCAGGGGATACTAAAAAGGACAGTACAAAGTTAAGAATGAACAATGAATATAAAATAAAAGTTTAAGCAGGACTTACCCAACATGTCACTGTGAAGCCTCCGTTAGGATTGCCTGACCACAACCTTATTTCGACACTGAACAAACTACCAATTAGTGCCGAACAGCGTCCAAAACCAGGTAAGATCTGGCATTATACATCAGCTAAGTGGGATGACCTAAAGGACCATTTTGGGGGCTTCCCTTGGCGGAACGTTTATTTTACCTCTGATGCTTCATCCATCTGTGCTAGAGGAGTATCGGAGGTTATCCTTACTGGCATGGAAGCCTTCATCGCTTTCTCAAAAAAGTGCCCTTCTAAACGGACAGCCGTAAGTCTAGATCAACAGGAGACCTTCTCGCTTATGCTACTCACGTTTGGAACAATGCAATAGAACATCATGGGGAGTCCCGGACGGTAGAACTGGATATTTCCAAGGCAGTAGACATAGGGGTAGTTTAGCCCGCCGGCATTAATCGCGTACCCTTGCAGGTGTGCTTTTTATAGGGCACAGCAAGTGTTCAAACCCGAACTCTCTTTGATATCTGAAAACTAACTAACCTGAATTACCTTGACCTTGAAGGCACACGTATACGATGGTATTTTGTAACCATTAAGATTTGTAGAAGATATAAGCTGAAGGACTCGACCTCGAATCACCGTACGGCATTTAGTCCTCCCGCCCCCTTACTCCTCGACCCGAACTACCCTGGCCTTGAAGGCACACGTGTGCGACGGTATTTTGTTAATATTTAGATTTGTAAAAGAAATAAGCTAAAGGACTCGACCTCAAAACACCGTAGGGCATTTGGGATCTGGTCTCCCGCCCCCCTTACTCCACGACCCTGTTGGCCGAAGTCAAGGAACATGGAAGTAAACGAGATTTTTAATACGCCCGCCCAGCACATGTTTTGCACCCATTTGCGTTCTTATCTATCGTTTCGCGCGCCAAAACAGGTCCTATCGTTTTGAGCACCTAAAGATGGCCATGAACTGACGTGCATGTAATAATACCTCAGCGCGATACTATGGTGTGCCTATATCAGCGGCGGAGAAAAGCCCACACGAGAAGTATAATGTCCTGTATGCTGACATATGTCCGCATACATACGTTCGTTTGTTTCAGTGTTGATAGTTGTACCTTTGTATATTGTCTCATGCACGGCCGTCCTGGTACGCCTTTACACAGGTAAACGTAAGCGAAGGTATTGGTATTCTTAACTTTACAGTTTTGCCTTATGTAAAAATAAAAACATTATCCCTTTACTGTCGCACAAAAATGACCTAAAAATAAATAATCGGGCAATTTTTGTCAATTTTTAGTTTGACTTTTTGGTATTTTGGTGGTACTGAATCCATATTTGGGTGGTAGTGAATTTCTAACTTTACAAAACCCCACTTTTTCAAATTTGAAATTTTTCAAATCTGAAAATTCGTTTCCTATTAACAAAATTCGATTCTAACTTTTGAATAAACAATTTGTAATACTATTTTTGATATTTTTTCCACAAATAAGTCTTAAAGTCGGGGATTGGAAAAAAAAATGAAAATTTTCGGTAGGTACTACTATTGCTACAAAGTTGTTTTCTTCATTTTTATCTATTATTTTTTACTTGAATACAGTGTTAAAAGTTATGCACGATATTTTCTGTAATACTGCTTTTCCGCTAAAGGGTTTGATTTTCCTGTAACTCCGTCAGATATTCAATCAATATTTTAAATTACAAAAGAGCTAGTACCAACATTTTTTTTATTTTTAACTAAATGCAATTTAACAAATGCGAACCTGTAGTTAGCATAAAGCCAGACATTTTACCTCTCTTGCTTCTTTGCTCTAAAATTACCTTAATTGCCTTAAAAAAATTGTCTTAAGTTACAAAAGAGGTAGGTAATACCAAATTTTTTTATTTTTAACTAAATGCAATTTAAAAAAGGGGAACCTATAGTTAGAATGAAGCCAGACATTTTACCTCTCTTGCTTTTTTGCTCTAGAATTACCATAAATGCCTTATAAAATATCTTAAATTAGGAATGAGGTGGTACCATAGATGCTTTTGACATGGACGGTTGTGAATTATTTTAAATAATGTTAAAAATGGATAAGTCAATGTCCTTATGAATAATTTTTCTAGAATTTACAATGCTGGGCTACCTTTACACAGGTATACGTAAAGTTCATTTTAAAAGGTACGATAATCTCCTAACCGACACTAAATCATTACTTTGTCAATTAAAATCTCAACAGCTAAGTATTTGCCAATAATTTTTGGTTATACGATATTAGGTATGAAGGAAATTAATCTAAAATACCGTGCTCTTATCGTCAGTTCAGGCTATAATAATATCTATATTTAGGGTTGTAGTCTTTACTTGTGTATCGGTATTTGATGCATATTTCTATGAAAGAAGACTGGTAGCTTAACCAAAGTTAATTTTTTAACGGTGATCCCTATGCAAAGTCCTTATACTCCGACAGTATGGTTTTTTGTAATTAACTGAGATTTATTAACTAGCATCAATCGAGGCTGGGTTTAACGCAACAACACAATAAGGAGTCTTTAGGTGCTGACAAAATCTTAAACATTACACCTCAAGAGAAATATGCTATACTAGGATGCGTTTGAAAGTATTCCAATATTCTGGAAATAAAAAAAAAACTAGTGTATGGTAGTAAAATAATTAAAATCTAGGAATAATCGATGCGGAGTTTATCGCAACGAGCACAACAACGAGTCTTCAGGTGCAGGCAAAATCTTAAACATTTCTACGGAAAACATGATTATTTTTTTAATTAACACAAATAGATATACACAAATCCTTGACAATTTGATGTTTTTTGTCAATATTTGGAGTAAACGTAAGTGAAGGTCTGACTGATGGGCCAATATGCGATATTTCTGTTTTTAGGACCCTTTTGCAGTCGAAGTGATGCTTCGGGAAACCACCGTTAGGTTAAACAAAAAGGTCTATAACCATTAAAAATCTTAACTTTACAGTTTGTCTCATATTAAAGTGACTTTTTTGAAAAAATCTACATAGGTATTGGCGACCAAATTTCTGTTGTAGCTATTAAATTTTAAGGAATCAATATAGAGGCAAATCGAAAAGTATGTTTTCAAACTAATCCGACTTACGGGAGATTTATGACGTTGTGTGTATTAAAGTTCATTTTAAAAGGTATGATAATCTTTTAACTGACACTAGACCATTACTTGGTCAATTAAAATCTCATTTCGACATTAACGGCTTTTGGAGACTTAAAATGAACTCGCTTGCCTAAAAACGATGTTTTTCTGCAGTTATTTTACCAACGCAATGTTTGAAATTGAATCATAAACTTAAGAATATGTATATAGACCCACTAAACAGTCTAAGCTTTTTTTCGGAAGAAATCGAGACATCATCATGCTTACATCATCGGAAACCAAGCTGTATTCTGGTTGATGTTAAAAAGAAATTCACTTCTCACACGAAGATAAAACCAATCGATTCATGCAAATAATTTAAGTCAGTATGTGTATGTTATGGCTTGTTCAAATATCTGTTTATTCCACGTCTGTCGGAAGAAATACTTTTTTTACACTAGTATTTTAGTTGAAAATAAGATCGTAAATCGTCTGTACAAAACAGGGGTCCCTTATGGATTTGAACGAAAATCGTAGATTTGACTATTTTCATGAAAAATAAATCTTAGTACGATATAACGCAGGGAGATTATCTACTTTCTTGGTTCAGAAAGTGATCGTAGGTAATTTTTACGGTTACAAAAATATTTACGAAAGAGTTAAATAACCAGAAAATATCGTCAAATCATGTAGTAAAGATTTATAACTGAAGAATAAATAAACCATTATTAATCTTCCTGACCTATTTTTCTTGAATATTTAATTTCTTTAATAGTAAGAACTAATCTTTTTATCTTACAAAAGGAAAAAAGCTAAAGATCGGCGTTGTCAGTCAGGTATAAGAAGTGATTTAACACGATGATTTTTGTACAAACGTTCAAATACAAATGTATGTTTTTTAACCGATTGTATCAAAAAATGACTTTTATAGATAAGATATTTAGACGAAGAGGTAACCTTTTTGATAGGGTATTGATTATTGCCCTGGTAGCTAGGCGATATTTTTCGTCCTAGTCAAAAAAAATTTTTTCGGACGCTACTACAGGTTTCATTGTTAACTGACAAACATTAAGAGCGACAAATTACCGTGCAAGATGAAATGTATTGGTTTACTTTATTTCTACATTATTTTATAAGTGGCAATCGGATCAAAAACAAGATCGGATAAAAAATAACGTATGTCATATGGACAAAAAATGTGTTTCGAGCGATGTGGGTTACCGGCCGCATTACGTCCGAAATACTACTGATGAATGATGAAATGAACTCTAATATTAACAACACAAATTATCCTTTAAGCCACATTAGTTTAAAACGCGTCTGTGGCTTTGTCTCCATATTGTGTTTGGTAAAACTATAGCGTACCTATATAATTTAAGTATAGCGTAGTATGTATTTAAACGAATTTCGTAAATGTTGGCTACTTTCAAAACTGAAAAAAGCGACCTTTTGCAACAAATGTCTCATATAGTTAGGTACCGAAGATTTAGGGTATTTCAATGGATAATCATGTACGAATTTTAAGATTTTACCTATTTTCATCGGCTAACAAATAATACCAATGGGATAATTTTACTGTTTAAAAAAAAATCAATAAAGTCAAGTCTCATATGAAATTTCATAAAGAGCAGGTGGATTGCCTTATCTCATCAAACTATATTTTTATTCCATTCTAATGCCGAAAGCCTGTGTTTAGGAGATTACCGTTCCTTTTAAAATGAACTCTAATATGTACATCACCATAAACTATCCATTAAACCGAACTAGTTTTGAAAACGGACTTTTCGATTTGCCTATATATTGATTTTCTTTCTTCTAGTTCCACTTGCTATGGGTACTGGAGAAATTTTCTGCAGGGTAGCTCTCTTTCTTAAGGGTGGAATTTTTTTCCTATTATCTCCCTGATCATCTGTGCTGCCATTTTTTTCATTGCGAGTTTCATCTTGTTCTTGTTGTACCGCTTCTTCCATGACAACACTTTCTTCTACTTCATTGCTGACTGACTCTTCTGGTTGATTAGATATTTCTCCTTCTGTACGGCCTGGTTCCAGTAATCTATCTGTAGTCCCAGCCGGCTCAAAAAACCCGCATGGGAAAATATTTGTGTTAAATGGCCAAATGCCGGTTTTCAAAAATCCGCTTGTAGCGTTTCTTATTGTTGCTACTTTTCAATAAGCAGAAGTGAACAGTTCACCGACTTGATTTAGTGTGATTATTCGTCCTGGATGGTTTTTCAACCAGAGTGCACACTCCTGATTATAAAATGTCTTCAGGGACCATAGAAGCAGACATCGAGCGGCTGCACACGATGTGTGTAGTGCGTAGGGAAGCACAACATAATTATTCCATTGATTTTAGCACAAAACGAAGCTATCAGCTGTCATCCATCCACTTTCTTGAAATAATCCCATGGACCCTGGGGATAAAGCGTCTAGAAGTTCCTCCTTTCTATTTTTCCTTGGAAATATCAACGCTGGCGGCACAAAATTACCTATACCATTCATGCAGCAGACACAGGTAACATACTGACCTCTTTCGGCCCTGGTTAGCGATCCCACTTGTTTTCTTCCGGTTTTAGCAAAAATTTCTGGAGGCCTCTGCACTGTGGACAGATCACTTTCGTCCATATTATAAATGCGATAAACATCAATTTTCTCTTTTTCCAGCGTCATTTTCAACGTATTAAAAAATTTTTGCATTTGTGGCCTATTAAATACCATAGCTCTAGCGGCAGACGCAGCTTCAGGTTGCCTTAAGGATATTTCATTATGTCGCATACGAAATCCTCTTAGCCACTCTTGTCCAGCGCTGCGATCTTTAAATCTATTTGGAATGCCATTTTTCGTCGCAAATTCAAATGCAATTTTTTTGTAGTAGTCATCCGTTTCTGTTTCCCGTCAAGTCGCAGAACGTCCATTTTTTACTTGTGGCAATTTTATTCAAAAACAAAGTGGTTTGGAATTATTTTCTTTATTTCATTATTTAATTTATGTTCGGGTAGAAGCGCAGACTCTCGTATCGTTTGGATGTTTTATAGAGTGTCTCTGTTCTGTTCCCTTTTTTTTGTTATGTTAAGTTGGCAACACTTTGAGTCAGCTGATTTTTGTTGCCAAAAGACCACGAGGTCTCCGTCCCCTTTTAGAGGTAAGCTCTTGTGATTTTTATTTTTTTTTTGTTGGGATTCAGGTGGTTATTTTCTTTTCTATTAATTCTAGGGGTTTTGCTGGTTTCGGCAATTTAGCCGCTTTTTCTGCCGTTCGGCATTTATGTAAGTTAAGCCACATAATTAATATACCACATGGGATTTTAAGGCCCACATAACAACCTAAGGTTCTCCAACTAAACCTGTAAGAGTCTAATTCCACCCGGCCTTCCATAAGAAACCACATGGGGCCATACTGGGTTATGGAAGTAGCCGCCTAACAGGATCCGTTAGAGCTGCCCAAATAGATGTTTTGGAATTTAATTAACTATAATTTGTTTAATTCACTCAAATATAATATTAATTTTCCTTTAATAATGTAAGGCGATCTTGACTTGAGGCCACATTTTTCATATAACCAAAGGGAAAAAATTGAAGTTCTAAATGTTCTAGAATCTTTAAAGGTTATATAGATACATAAACGCATGGTTTTATAAATCCGTGAGTCATGAAAAGCTCAGTTTAATTTTTTTATACTTTATTGCTAAACACAAATAATCTTATTTCAGAGTAATTTATCTATTTAACACTGATCATATACCATGATATACCTAGCATAACCCTTTTTTGGTCAAGTAATTTTTTTATTTAATAAACATTTTATCGTTTGTGTGGGAAAACTTTGGTTTTATTTGTTGCATAGATTTCCAATAGTAACTGACATTCGATATATTTTTCCTGGTTTGGACTTTTGTTACACCAGGTGGCGCCCAAGGCAAACCAACGACGAAGGGAAGGTGTAAGTATAACGGACCACGACCTAGTGCCCCTACATAAAGAGCTGCCGTCAGCAGATAGTGACAGCCTGTTGTCCATGACAAAAGGTTGCCACTGTCATACATTATCCCACTATCACTTTGTAAACCGACAAAAATAGGTAAATTCTTCAATTTCGTATCTGGATTATCGATGAAAATAGCCCAACATTTTCGAGTAAATCTGCCTGGAAATATTAAAGATATTTATTGCAAAATCAGTTTGAAATATCGTTCAACTCATTGCATTATGTATGAAATTAGTGAAGTGAATTAATCTACCACTGTAATTGTTTCATTTTTGACTAAACACAGGTATTCTTTTTTAATCGTGAAAAATAGACGAAATCTCTGATTTCATGTCATACCTAACGGATTCAATAATCATTAATACGATCTCATTTTCGACTAAGATCAGCTGTTACTTTAAACAGAATATTCCTAATAAGATGTATTTAGTTATACAGCTTTTTAAAATAATTGTTTTTCTGTAACTGTACGTAAATTATTTAATTGTTTTCGTGTAATAAAGTGCTAGTTTAAATTAGGTAAACATCCAACAAAACATCTAATTATATATTCAATATATTTATTTAAAATTTTGTTTTATAATCTTGTTCTATTGCGTATCAATCGTATCAACATCACAAACTACGGTCTGTGGAGCTGGTTTATAGGATCATTTAGTTCAATAGGGTCATATTATATAATATCCCGTATTTCGTCAATTATTCCGCAGGTAGGTTTGGTGCTTCAATAAGGAAATCCTTAAGACCACATCGAATATTTCTAAACAAGAAGCGTCCAGGTCTATGGAAACCCATGTAAAAATAACTGATATGTCTGTATCCTTCCGTAGACATTAATGACATCTCGCATGTATGCTGAGGTGTATCGTTAAAAGAATATCTTAAATATTCTAGTACCTACCTATATCTTGCGTCATTATGTTTTAATCGTGAATCCAGTAAACTTATAGGGCAATCAATGATTGCATTGACGTCGCCAGGTATATTAAAAGAACATGTGCATATTGTGCAAGCATTTGTGTAGAAAGCTATGTTTTTTTCTAAATGTTCTTTAGGCCACCTAATTATTATAATGGGGTTTTCGTAGTTCCAGTATATGTCTGACTGTTTTGGCCCAAATAAATTGAAGTGCATTTGTAAACAGATTAATCCATCAAATTTATAATATCGTCAGTAGATAAGCTATGGGGTTTTCGGATTAGAATTGAGCTATTTTACATGTAAATCTCCATAACAAAATTTAAGGTCCGTTCTGCATTTCAAGGTCACCGACGCCCAGGTGCGTACTAAACATTTGAACCCCTCTTCAACGAAGGCGTCTCGATGCCAAGTTATTAATTAACAATTAGCGCATAATATGCCTCCGTCTTCTGAGAGGTAGCGTAGCGATGCATCACTTTTGAAGAAGCATATTTTTTTTTTGTTCTAGGTTCGGACCCGCGATTATTGGTATAGTGCTCTACACTTTAAACCACCACGCCACGCTGTCTGTATTTTTTGGTTATATTATTAGTGAAATTGATACTAGAGGTTAAACACAAACACAAAGTTTAAATATAGGTTTATTTATATAGCTATATAAATACATTCTTAAAACATTTAAATCAAGATATAAATTATACAATATAATCTCCTCTTTCTGGCTGGATTACATTGACATATCCACATCCACATTATTAAGTAATGCGTAAAATTGTGGTTCTATGATCTTACAGTTTTTCTGTACCGTTTCGATCGAACATACTCCACTTAATTTCAGGAATATGGATTAATTCTTTTCTTAACGTGGCAAAAGTTTCCTGACTAGTGGGCGGCGATGGAGCTATTGGTGGATTATGATAGTTTGGTTGCGCCTCATTTTCTATAAAAAATGTAACATGTTTTTGGGCTGCTGGTTCGGTAGAAGTTACGGATCCTGGTAGATTATTGGCGGGATCATCATTTTTCCAAAAAGTTGGGGTTGTTTCTCCTGGTTGTTCATATTTTTTTGTTTATGTTGTCTATTGTGTAATACGAACAGCGTCAGCGTATCCCAGCATGAAGCGATAAGATGAGGGGTACACCCTGTAAAACGATGTATAGCTACTGCGTTCATGAATGTTTCAATCACAAATTTTATTATTCTCAAAATAAAATATATGCCAATAAATCCACTCATCCAGTCTCCTAAAATGGTAAAGTATCCGTAGATTTTTCGTATTGCGCTATTTGCGAAATTTTCCATTTCCTCCTTATTGAATAAACTTAAAGTGGAAAATCCTTGAGACTGAACTTCTTGTCCAGCAATTCTTCGCACTATTATATTATTTAACGCATTTCTTTCTAGATTAAACATCATGGCGTCTTGCGCTTTTCTAATTTCGTGATAGGTGTATAGGCCTCCCGCTCCAAGATCTTTAATAGTTTGAAATTTGTGTGGTTCTTCAGCATCGACCCTTAATTCTTCAGGCACTATTCCTTGATTGGGGCAAGGGTCGAACCCTATCCATCTATTGTCAATTTCGTACAAAGCAGGTATGATCGAGTTGCACACTGTCTCCTCTCCGTATTCTTGAAGAATCCTAGTCACTGGAGACATATAAAAAGTTTTATTATACGCGGTTACTGGTAGTTCCACGTAACAATGGTCTGTTCGTCTAACCTCTACAGGTACGGCTACGCAACGTGGAATATAGAGAATTTCTCCACTTAACTTGGCAACGTATCCTAGCTGTTTTTTTTACCAAGCTTGCGACAGTATTTGGGTTAACAGCTGCCATTAGTAACCTATTTTTAAGCACTTCTCTATGTAATAAGCATCTTCTATAGACTGTTTGTGTGAACATTTCATTTACCGTTCGTTTTAAGGATTGTTCTACATAAAGAAATTTGGTGTTTACATAGGTTATGAGGTCGGCATCTCTAGTTTCTGTTATTTCAGTAAATGGTGTCAGTTCTGTGGCAGTTCTTTTGCGAAGGACCAACAATCTAGGATGTTCACTCTGCCATGTGGATGTGCCGCAAATCAGTCCTCGTCGAATAAGTTGTATGGCAAATACTTTGGCACGGTCCTCGACCACTACATAACTATTTGGGTTTTTCGTTTCTTTCTCTTGCACAAAGGTTGCCATCCCTTCATAGATAATATTAAATTGTTTACATAGATTTGGTGAATTTCGGTCCCAGGTGGATTCTCCATTTATATGATCGCTACACTGTCCTGGTAGATAAGGACATGTGATTCCATTTTGTAGGTAAATTTCATCATTGTCAAGGGCAACTTTAGTAAAATAATCTTGCAAAGTTATCTTTACATCAGCCTGAACTATTACATTGTTCCATTGTTGTCCGTCCTCGATATACTGCGTTCCCTCGCAGTTAGCCTTTGAATCGATTTTTCCAGCCAAGGTAAGAGAAGTAGAAACTGTAGAATTAGGTTTTAATTTGCTGATTGTATGTCCATTCACTCCACTAAACTGACGGTAGGCATGGATTTTTCTACAGTCCTCTGCTCCTAGTTCTTAGATGTAAGTTGAAATACCCCCTTCCACAGCGGATTAGTGTGAGAATGCTCCACAATGTGTAATTGGTCGTGAAATTTCGACTAAACATGAATAAACGTGAACATATTCATATTTTTGTTTCTCCAGGATTTGAACAAATCCGTTTTCTACTCCATATCCTGATTCGGGGTCAGGGCAGTTACTGACATCCTTTAAAGATATAGCTGTTAAGTTAGTCGTTGGATTTCTGCAATCATATGCTATTAGTCCGGCATACCCGAATTGCATAAAGGCCATGAAGATGAACCACTTCACTGGAACAATTAAAGATAGTTAGTCTAGCCTTATCCTAAATAATTCTTATACAGGGGGCTCCTAAAATCCGTAATTTATGATAGCTCAAAATCCTCGTATCTTCGGGGAAATCTGCTTTCACGAGTACGAGTACGTCTTTTTTTTTTTTTTTTTTTTTTTTTATTATGATAAGGCACAGCACTACAGGATAAATCCTTTATGGCGCTCTAGGAGCGGTGCGTGTGCGCAGGAAACGATTCACGTTGGTCTTGAATCTTTGGAGACTATACTCGTTGGGGAAGACGATCTCAGGGAGGTCGTTCCAGAGTGAAGACGTTCTCCAGATGAAAGAATTTTGAAACAGTGTCGTTCGAGGGGCACTAAGCTGAACCACGTACTGGTGGGCTGCAGTGGCTCGTCGTGTATTTCTACCATGCACCGCTCTGGGTGGTATTAAGCGGGCAACCTCAGTTGAACACTTGCCATGAAAATATTTGTAAAATAGACTCAAGTCGCCAACCTGCCTTCGATGTTCAAGGCTTTCCAGGTTGTTTGTCAGACTATGGTCACCGATCAAGCGAATGGCTCTTCTTTGAATGGAATCTAGCAATCTCAGGGTATGTTTAGGAGCAGAGCCCCAAATATGCGAACAGTACTCCAGTGATGGTCGAATTTGGGCTTTATAGAGCATCAAAAGTTGTTGGGGTGTATAGAGGTTCTTTGTTCGGAAAAGTACTCCAAGCTTTTGCGAGGCTGCCCTAGCAATGGCCGCAACGTGGCCATGCCAAGACATATGACTATCCAGATTAACGCCCAATAAATGAATTGATGAAGCCAAGGGAATTGAGTGTCCCGCCATAACTATATCCGGTTCTTCAACATTAACTTTTTTAGAAAAAACTGCCGCCTGGGTCTTTTTAGCGTTAAATTCTACTTGGTTACTGTCACCCCAAGACAAAATTTCTTCCAGGTCTTTGTTGAGATGTGAGACCTCTTGCTGCCTATAGAGATGTGCATTAGCAGCCGATGTCCGAGCATCCAAAGTAAAAGTTGAAACAAGTGTGCTGTCATCAGCGAAGCTATATATAGGATTTTTAGTTTTTTCCAAAAGATCGTTAATGTATAGCAAGAAAAGGGTGGGCGACAATATAGAACCTTGAGGGACTCCGGCGTTGATGTTAAATGTGTCTGAAAGAAATCCGTCCATCGCCACTCGCAGAGAACGGTCTTTAAGAAAGCTCGACAGCCATGAACAAAATTGAACCGGCATTCCGTATGCTCTCACTTTAGTTAGGAGCCCCTCATGCCATACTCGGTCAAAAGCCTTGGAAATATCCAGTGCTACCGCCCGGGACTCCCCATGGTGTTCTATTGCGTTGTTTGCTTCTACAGGCATTTCTCTGATTTCTTCATCAGACTCGGACGAGTTCGTATAAAAAGTTTCTTCCCATTGCTCTTCGTCTGTTAAGTCGTCTTCTTCTACTTCTTCCATTTCTTGTAATGGAGGCGCCTCTCTTTCTTGTCCATGATCCAAGAAGTCGTCAATTTCATTTTGCCTAATTTCATCGTTCAATGTAAAGCCATCCGTTTCGTTAACTGTAGGGTCGCCTTCAGGATCATTGTTATGGTTTATATTTAATGAGGCCTTTTCTTTAGGAAAATCAATTTCCTTACAGATTTTTAATTTATCAGCATGAACCATTTGTTCCTTCTTTCCACTTATTTCCTTTATTTTTAATGTGACTGGTTCCTTTTTTTCTATGATTCTGTAGGGCTCAGTCCACTTATTATAGAATTTGAAGGCCAATTTCTTCCCAGGAATGGCGGCAGTATACAGATAGACCAGATCTCCAAGTTGGAATTCCTTCCTAGTCTTCTTTTCATTACGCTTTTCACAGCGTCGCTTGATCCTTTGTTCTAGATTCTTTTTGTCAAGGTCATGGGCAATATGCATCTTTGCCATAAATTCACTTACATAATTTTCATCTACGTCGTATTTTACTCGTTGTTCTCGGATGCTTAGGTGAATAGGCATTTCCATGTTTCGGCCAAACATTAAAAAATATGGAGAATCTTGGGTTCCCTCATGTGGTAGATTTTTATATGCCATTAGGCAATAGGGTAGCACGAAATCCCAACTGCCATTGTGATCACTGACAAAATGTCCAATCATGGTTTTAATTAATTTTTGGAACCTTTCAACAACAGCATTTTCACTGGGATGGTAAGGAGTTGTTTTTAGCTTACGGATCCCTAGCAACGAACAGATTTCACCGAACATTTTACTCAGGAATTGGGTTCCGCAATCAGTAATTAGTTCTCTGGGAGTTCCAAAGCGACATATTGTATGTTCGACGAAAGCTCTAGCTACTGTGGCAGCTTTTATGTTCGGCAGAGGAATGCACTCAGGATACCGGGTTAAATAGTCCACGCATGTCAAAATATATTTGTTGTTATTTATGGTTCTATTTAGAGGTCCTACTAGGTCCAGACTAATTCTTCCTCAAGGTATCGTGGGCATAGGAGTTTCCTGTAGGGCCACAGGTGGTTGGTAATTAGTTTTTCTGAGATTACAGGATCTGCATTGTTCTACATAGCGGATAACATCCTTTCGCATACTTGACCAATAAAAATCACGTTTGATTAACTCCTGTGTTTTTTTCTGACCAGGATGTGCATCAAACAGTGAGCTGTGATACATTTGTAGTAGTTCAGGTAATGTAATCTATTTGTAGAGGTGCCATAAGTACATCATGTCTTTGATTGTCTTCCCTGCACCGATACAGTATACCTTCGGGACTTAGGTAATGTTTTTCGTCGTCTGGTCCCATTGAGCTAATTATCTTCATTACTTGAGGATCATTTTGCTCTAGATTTCTAAGTACTTCTTTGCTCCATATGACATTAATCATGGGTATACAAGTTGCGGTTTCCTCGTTAGCAATCAGCGCGACAATAATTTCTGAGGCGTTTTCTTCTATCCTCAGACGAGTAAGAGAGTCTACGTTATCATTTTGCTTTCCAGGCCGATACACAATTGAAAAACTGTACTCCATCAAGTACAAGGCCCATTTTGCTAACCTTGAACTTGGATCTCTTATGGCTAGTAAATATTTAAGTGGACGGTGATCTGTCAGTATTGTGAAATGGGTCCCTGTTAAATAGTTGCGATAGGTTTTTACTGCAAATACTACCGCTAAGCATTCTTTTTCAATTTTGCTGTACCGTCTTTCTGCATCATTTAGAGTTCGACTCGAGAAGCAAATAGGATGTTCCATTCCTTCGTGCTCTTGGGTTAGGATGGCTGCAATAGACGAAGCACTGGCATCTGTGTTTACTATAAAAGGTTTGCTAAAATCAGGATATCTCGAAATTGGAGGTGAAATTAGTGCTCTCTTCAGTTTAACAAAAGCCTCTTGTTGCTCTGTTCCCCAGTGGTATTTTATATTTTTCTTTGTAAGTGAAGTTAAAGGTTGGCTTATTTTTGCAAAATTTTGAACGAACTTCCGATAAAATCCACATAGTCCAAGAAAGGCTCTGATTTCTCGAATGGTTCGGGGAATTGGATATTATTCGATTATTTTGGTTTTACTGGGATCAGTAGTAAAACCACCCTCTTTGATGAGATGACCAAGGTATTTAATCTCTCTTTTCATAAAATGGCACTTTGTATTCTTAAATTTTAGATTGCTCTCTCTCATTTTCTCAAATACATGTCTAAGTCGTTCCAAGTGCGAATCGACATCTTTTGAAAATACAATTATATCGTCAAGATACACGAGACATTTAGTATAGGTTAACTTGCCTAGAATGTGATGCATCATTCTACTCCAAGTTGCGGGAGCATTCTTAAGTCCCATAGTCATACGTAAAAATTAATAGTGATTATCCGGCGTAGAGAAAGCTGTTTTCTCTTGGTCCTCTGCATGAACCGGAACTTGAAAATATCCTGATACTAGACCCATTGTAGAAAATAAACATGCACCAGAAAGATCGTTTCTTGTATATTAGGCAACGGGAAATAGTCGGTTTTTGTTATCGCATTCAACGCACGATAATCAATACATAATCTAAACTGAACATCTTCTCCAGGGTGTCTTTTCTTTTCAACTAATATCGCTGGAAAACTCCATGGAGACTGACTTTCTATTATAACACCATCATCGAGTAATTTCTTTATCTCTTTCTGCAATATTTCCTGTCGGTGGAATGGAACTCTGTACGGTCTTTTCAAAATAGGAGGCACCTCTTCTGTTATAATTCTATGTGTAACGTTTGACGTACAAGTCCATTTTTGATCAGGACTCTTAAAGATATCGATATATTCCCTAATTAGATTACTCAGCTTGGTTTCGTCTTTTGTTTTAGGGTTGTCCATATGAGGCATGTTTAAAATTTCATTAGCATTAATTTCACTTATTTTTCGTACCATATTTTTGTTTATGCTTCTACTAGATTCTACTAGTTCGGTTTCATAAGCTTTCGCTATCACCATTTTCCGTTTTAAAATTATGTTCCCTTCTGTTACGTTTGTCACTCTTAGAGGTACAATTTTACTTGTTCTACACACCACTCTAGCGACGAGTAATCCTTTCGGTGCTTCATCACTTGGTTCTAAAACCATAAATGGGGTAGAAATGCTAGCCAGTCCTCGCAAATTTACTCCACAGATTGCCCTTGTCATAGGAGGAACAATCAAATCTTCCAGCAAGGAAATTGCTGCAAACTCTTCAGGATTTCTTGAATCTAAATCCTCCGAATTACTTGGAAATAAATTTTCCTCATACTTATTGAATAAACACTTGACAACTGGTTCCATTGTCTGAGTACCCATTTCGTTGGTTACATTGGAAGCTGCAGCCTTCTTAGACGATGCACAGGCCTCTTCTTCTTCTTCTTTCTTTTGATGGAAATCAGCATCAGTATCCAGACGACTGCCAAGCGCTGGAAAACTGTACCCCTGCGTTATTGGCGGTAACGCGGGATAATTTCTAGAAGTTTGTGACATGATCCGTTTTTCTTGTCCAGTTTCATTTGGGAACAGTTGCCTCTCGCGAATCTCTTTAATTTCGGCTTCCAATTGGGCAAGCCTTTCCTCCAGTTCACTATTGGGGTTTTCCTCTATTAAAGGTATGACACTTCCAAACGCATACATGCAATTATTGCTCCAATCGATTTTGACCCCATGTTGACGCAAAAAGTCCATTCCCAGCAAAATATCGGTTTGAAAACTATTTGCTTTTATCACGACAAAATTGTGTTGAACCACTATACTTTCTGGAAATGTCAGTGAAATATTAGATACACCCGATGTGGGTATCTTGTTTCCTTAAATGTCAATTAAATTTATTTTATACTCACTAATGAACCCCTCGGCAATATGGGCTTTTATCAGGGATATCACGGCTCCACAGTCAATTAAGGCTAGGCATTAGGGTGGGCCGAATTTTTTTTTTCTCGAATGTGATATGTCCTGGGTAACAAAAAGTTGTCAACTTGATATAGTATTTGTGATACAAAATTTGGGCTTTCTGGGATAACATCTTCAGGTGCCTACTTGAGGTCAAATTTGGGAAAATTATGAAAATATTCATAAACTTTAAATGAGTGATTTATCTTGACTTTCTCCTCTATATAGCTGTGTTGATAAAAAAATTGCCACTAATAAACTCATAAATTCATCGAAACATATTCATCTGAGCTCAACCGTGCAAATGCGCAAGTAGTGTCGCGCAGCTATATCAATATCACGTACGCCGCCGCAAGTCTGCCTTTCCTGTACCGACAAGATTAGTTCTCTCGACGCATTCGAAGAGTCAACGTCTTATTAACTTATATTTACTCTTTTTAGTGAACGCGTAATTGTTTATTTGTGTGAAAATGCCGAATACACGTAAAGACATTGAATGCGAGGTGTTTGGAGCACCAACAGAACTTAAGTGTGTAACATTATTCGGTGGTGGCAAAATACAACTGATGTTTTAATATAATGTCTTATTGATTGTGAGGCCACCACCTGCCTCAGCTAGCTCAATTGCTCGGGGCAGTTGCAGTTCAGGGTGGTTCTTATTAATGGGTCCCTGCCTTGGTCAACAACAGTCTGCACGTGTGTGACCCCCAAAGGATGCTGCCGTGCAAGCCCAGATCCAAGATGGAAATTGGGGCGCCACTCACAGTGTCTTATAGCTCTGGCCTGACACAGCAACACCTATTCCTGTGAGCGAGACAATGGGGCCCACACACAGTGCCAAAACAAAACAAAAATCAATGTGTAGTGATTTAATTTGAATATTTGAAATGCCTGACAATCAATTAGCTTTTGTTAATTTATCTTGTAGCTTGATAGTAAAAGTAAAAGTTGGCCAAAGTGTTTATTTACTATTACAGCGCAGCAGTTGCAACCACTTTACAATACCGCTCTAAAATGATACGTGAATTTTAACGAGATAAATTACTTATATAGCTAACTAGGCAAAATTGCTTATGGCTCTCTTGATTTAAACGAATAAAAATCAGTACTGTCTATTACTAATTGTACTTTATCACTGATCCCCGTGGCTGGTTAACTTGTAGGAATTCCGGCCCTCAAGTGGCTTTAGAGTGGCTTTACAGTGGCCTTTGATATTCCTACCTCTATCTAGATGGCTGGGTTGGACAACGTACTTGATTTTACCTCTCTTCGGACAGTTGAATTACCCGAGTTCAGACGTCGGATACTTGACGGTATTAAAACTTGAAGTAAAAACTTCAAGCCAAACTCAAATCCAAAACTTGGATCAGCTAGATCAAAACTTTGATCACAAATTCAAATCAAAATCTGTATTGACTCATATCAAAACTGGCCCTACAAGAAAAACATAGAGTTTTAGGTTATGCGCCAAAAATCTCTCAAAAATATTTATGAATGAGGAAAATATGCCAGCTAGCAGAATCGGTTGACTAAAAGTGACTCTGATGACAGTCATCCGTCAAAACCAAGCCGCCACCGAAAGGTCACCGAGAAACCTTAAAATCGAAAATCGTTCTGCGCACGGAGGTAGATCCACAGAGTTGCGATTCTACGGCGCAAGATAATACAAACAGAATAACCTGATAGTAACAACGTTACACTGCCCTCCTCCAAAAAAAAAGAAAATTGACAAATTTTCGTAATAGAAGTAATTTCAGCCAAAGACATACATAGATCTGATCTCCGTCAGAAAGTATGGATACAAAAATTAAAGTTAAAGTAAAAAGGTTGTAGCATCTACACCTGTATACCGTGTCCAACTTATTTAATTATGCGCAGCACCGAAAAAAAAACCCAAAGACAAATCATAGGCGGGGTACCGAAAAGAACCTTGCAACTAAGGTGGTAAAATGGTGGATCGTTGGTTTCTTTTGGCACCAAAAAAACGAAAAATAAAACCTTTCATTAGAGGTTTCCGAAACAACAGCAAAATTTCCTCACATCTGAGAACAACAAAACTCCCCGCCCATAACAGTCCTGTAGGAATCCCACAGCCTAACACACAACAAATAAGTGGCCAAAGGGCCTAAACAGAATTATCAAAAATGTTAATAATATATTTAAGAAAAAAAAACAATTTGGACTTGCGCCTGGGACATGACCAATGCCCTGGCATTTTTGTAGCAAAACGCCGCGCTGAAACATATACTAAATATATGGGATGTGAAAATGAAAACCAAATGGGATACTCCGTGATTAGACACTGTTGACAACCTACCGAACTGTGACAATGGGGAGCGTACCTGATACCCAGGTCGCTATGCCTTCATGGTCTTTCACATGGTTTAACATAACGTTGCCCTATACGAGGCTTCCATCGCCACTGCTTGTCCGCAATAAACTCACAGTTCGAAATCTGCCAACACCTGGCAAAAAACAGTCCCGAAAGAATTTAAACAAAAGTAAAACGTAGAACGTACCTCTCGGTACTAAACGACTTCCAAAAGCTGGTGTTAACTAAATGCAGACCAAATAAACATTTGTTAAAGTTTAACGCTAAGGTTTAACGCTAACGTAATAGGCTGTAACCCCCTAGTAGGTCCAAACAAAACCGACTTGCGGCCAATAATCACAAACGCAAAGATTCTACGTTAAAAGACAAAACTGAAATCTTTAAGTAGGCAACTAAATGTTTTAAACAACCATGAACTTACCGAGACTCAAGTCTAAATTTTAAAAAATCGTTCTTATTACATTTGAAATAAAGCTGCAGTGAAACTGCACGGAACAAAATTGCAAAAACAACACTCTGTGTCTCTCGAACCGTCAACCGCACACCCCCAATACGTTTTACGCCGCCCGGAAGTGAGCAATTGTCATCCTCGAAACCGAGTAGTATAAATACAACCTGCTAAATCTCAATTATACATTAAAGTGTAATGGTGCAGAGCAATATTATAAGAAAAAATACACTCTATTTCTTAAACAGCCAACTGTACACCCTCGACACGTTTCACGCCGCCCGACAGTGCACACTTGCCATCTTCAAAACCGAGTAATATAATGTAATTATTAACATCAGAATGATCCGACAATACAACAGATAAATTCAGTCAGTCATTAAACGTAGAACTGGAAAAATTGTCATTAACACGAGTCAAATCTGACAGAGAACAAACAGTAAGATGTTGACTGCTCACAGAATTAGCGGTGTTCATTTGCTCGCCTCCTACGATTAGGTTGATACAAACCTCTGAGCCAATTCTTCGACCGGAGCTCAGACGGCCGACAACTCTAACAACGTAACGACACTGTAGTCTGTCACATGTCCAAATAAGCCATACTAAATTTCCTGAGTAGAAAAGGTGTTATAAGTTTAAATTATTATTTACAGGCTGTCAGAGACAGGAAAGTCAGGCTTTAAAATGGAAGACTACTCCCTCAATTTACCTTAAAACTAGTTTCATATCAATATTGATACATACCGATACATACACATATATTAATATATTACACCGTGGCCATGGCTAACCTAATCATACTATACAAAAGTCCTAAACCTACAATATATCAACAGTGTTGACTAAAGCGAATAAGAGATGATGGTAAAATCATCAAATCTTCTTAAACTAGATCGATCTGTACATATTTACAAGAGCTCTTTTTACAAAACTAAGTCTACTTAACGTACCTAGAGGTTTTCAAAACCCGAAAAATCATCTTCATGATAAAAAGAAAACGCGCCAAAATAGCCGCGAAAAACGAAAAATATGACCACATAGGTCACCAAAAATTTGACATGTGAAATTATGTCTTGAAATCACTTTAGTTATAATCCCAAGTAATGCTTTATTCAGCTAAAAAAATTAAATTGTTCTATGTCCAAAGAATAAAAAAAAATCTTTCATATATATTCACGGCAAAACTAGCGCTCTGACAAGTCAGAATTAGACCCCAAATATGGCTTTAATTTGGACACATGCCAAACCCCAGCATCGGTACCGTCCAAGTTGTCAAGTTCGTATACGATGTTTGAACGCGCTTTTCTTATTTCACATAAAACAAATCGGTCTGCCAGTTTAGCTGAAAAGTCATTGGCTGCATTAGACAAAACAAAATTCCTTTTCCAAACCTTGTCACCTACTTGATAAACATGATCACGTCGCCTGAGATTATATTGATGACAGTTTTTTTATATGCATTATCAAGTTTCTTTTGGATTTCCTTATATAGTTGTGAAAATTTTTTTAATTCTTGAGCATACGCCACGCGGTCACAAGAGTTTAGGTCAATATTACCTGAATCCACCTCGTCATAGAAATCCCCAGAGATTGGTACCTTTCTCCCGAACACTAGGTAATTCGGACTATACCCAGTAACTTCAGACACAGCACTTCGGAGAGCTGATGCTATCTCCTGTATATGAAGGTCCCATTCTTTGTGTGAATCTTTAATATAGGAACGAATGGCTGCACCAATTGTTCAATTTATTCTTTCAACTGGGTTGACCTGTGGGTGGTATCGACAATTAAACCAAACTTTATTGATTTTATATTTTTGAAACAGATTTTTAAAGACATTACCAGTGTGACCCGGCGCGTTGTCAAGGACTAAAATACGAGGACACCATAAGTTATAAAAAAATCTTCCAAAAAGTTAGATATTGATTGAGCCGTTGCTTGACGCACCGGTTTAACAAGGGTAAATTTGGAAAAGTAATCCGCAGCAACAACTAAAAAAGCATTTTGTCTGGAACTACGAGGGAATGGACCCATTACATCCACTGCTAATAATTCAAACGAAAACGAAACTTTTTTCTGTACACCCATAGTACCAAAACGCGAAAAATTAGGCATTTTTTTGGCTATGACAAGTTTCACAGCGACGAACATACTTTAGTACATCCGACCTTAAATTTGGCCAATAATAAGATTCTTGAATTCTCTTCAAGGTTTTAAAATAACCTAAATGCGCCCCTGTAGGAATATCATGGCAAGAAAACAAGAAGTTTTTTCTCTCAGCTTGCGGCACAACAAGTTTCCACTCAGAAACATTAGTCTTTAAAGACAATCTGTTGGAAGTATGTTTGTAAATATACTCATCTTTAACAGTCCAGTGGGGATAGTTGTCTGGATCCTTCAAAATCTTTTCTCTTAGACTGATAAACCAATTGTCTAAATCCTTCAAAGAAACGTTCAAAATGTCAACATTGCTAGTCGGCTGCAATCTCGATAGAAAATCTGGCACAGCATGCTCATTTCCAGGACGATACTTAACTTCAAAATAATATTGCTGAATAGTTGTCAACCATCTCGCTAATTTACCTTGAGGATTCTCCATATTACGAAGCCACTGAAGACTCGCGTGATCAGTCCTTACCTGAAACTTTTGACCTTCCACGTAACACCTAAATTGTTTGAGACCAAAAAGCAAAGCAAGAAGTTCTCTGTTGGTAGTCGACAAATTTCTCTCTGGACGAGTAAGACTCCTACTAGCATATGCTATTACCTTTTCATCTCCGTTCTGTCCTTGAAGTAAAACAGCACCAAGTCCATACAGACTCACCGTCGATAGTAAAAGGAAGCGAAAAATCTGGTGAAGTAAGAATCGGAGTAGAAACCAATCTCTCCTTAATTTCCTTAAAAGCATCTTCTGCTGCCGTTGTCCAGACAATAGGCTGATTTTTCCCACGACCTTTCAATAGGTCATTTAAAGGAGCAACTAGAGTGCTAAAATGACTAATAAATCTCCTATACCAGGAACACATAGAAACAAAACTCTTGACCTGCGTGGTAGTTTTGGGAGGTGATGTCTCAATCATCGCTTTAACCTTGGATGGATCTGTTCTTAAACCAGAACCATCAACTACAAAGCCAAGATATTTCAGGGAATCGCGAAAAAATTGACATTTCTCAAAAATTACCGTGAGATTTGCATTAAGCAAACGGCGATGGACTTCTTTTAAAACCGAAATATGATCCTCAAAACTGCTACCAAGAACAGTCAAATCATCCAAATAACAGAAAACGGTTGCAATTCAGGACCAAAAATATAATCCATCAACCTCTGTTGATTCTGCGCAGCATTAGTCAGTCCAAAAGGTAAAACAACAAATTGAAATAAACCTCGAGAAGCTACGGAAAAAGCAGTCTTTTCCTTTGAACTCTCAGACAAGGGAATCTGCCAAAAACTGTGCCGAAGATCGATGCTGGAAATATACTTAGCATCTCTTAACATAGCAAGAATGTCGTCGATCCCAGGCAAAGGATAACTGTCCTTCTTTGTCAGTAAATTAAGACTTCTACTGTCTAAACAACACCGGTAGATACCATTTTTCTTCGGAGTCATAAGAATGGGTGAATTCCACGGACTTTTAGAAGGTTCAATTACTCCCAACCTAAGCATCTCGTCAATTTCCTTATTAAGGGCGACAAACGATACTGCCTCTTCTTAAAAGGCTTAGCATCACCAGTATCGATATCAACAACCAATTTGTCAGTACGACCCAATCTATCATCAGACGATAAACCCTTAAACATATCTACAACACCATCAGCAACACGTTCTTGTTCAGGCGCTAAAAATGTACTAAGACCAACATTATCGTCACCCCATACCTGATCAGAATTTGAGACTAAAGAAACTGACAAATCATTATGGTCAGACAAAATATTCCAAGTATTATCCTTGAAATTTACATTTAATGAGAATTTCTGCAAAAATCACTTCCTAAAATAAGACCGTATTTCAATGAAGGTACTACTAAAACTTCTAAAATTTTACAAACATTGCCTAAACATAATGGAATTTGACAAATTCCTGTATTGTCTTGTTTTCTACCATCAGCTACTGTTACAGTTCTAGGTAGTGAGTAATCAGTTGATATTTTATATTTGTCGAGTAGTTTAAGACCAAGTTTGCCGATGCAAGTTTGATTAGCACCGCTGTCTAAAAGTGCAGTTTTATTCTCATCATACAAAGTGACTGATATGTATGGTTGGTTGTCTAATGGTTTATTAACAAAAACGGGCGCTGTGTGTTTAAAAACATCTCTAACTAACAATTTCCAAGAATTCCAATCTTTAAGGTCAGTAGTAGGATGTACAGAAAATCTAGAATTATTTTTACTTAAATGACTAATACCAAGTTTACTATTAAAAAATAACCGACTATGTATTTTGACTCCAGGAGCTTGATGGCGGTTCACAACAAACTCTTTAACTAGTTTTTTTGTCTATATTTAGGGCAAGAATTAACTGTCACATTATCTAAACCACACTTAAAACAAAATTTCTTACGTGGGTCAGTGCATTACCTAAAAGTATGCCCGTCTTTTTTGCAGTTGTGACAGATGACAGCAACTTTATTTTCAGGTCTCGAGAAATTTTATTAGAAAAACTAGATGTTGCACTACAAGAATTTTCTTTAAAAATTAGATCACTTTCCAAACAATTCGCAGCACTCGACTGCACATAACGTGATTTAGCTTGCGATGCTTTATCTATCAACTTACACAAGTAAAGAAGTTGAGTTAATGACTTAATATCTTGCAAGACTAGTGCATTCACGTATTTAGGGAGAAGATTTCTACGAACTATCTTTAATTGATCCACTAAACTGGGCTGAATTGAAAGTCTAGAAAATAAGTTCTGCATACAAGCAACAAAAATATTTACAGGCTCAGTCTTACCCTGAAATCGACCCTTAATCTGGTCTAATAAAATCTCATCATAGTCCGATGGCAAAAAATCCTTCAACAGACGTGCCTCGATATCATTCCAGGATTTAAAATTATCACGGATTGCTCTAAACCAAGTTAAAGCAGGACCCTCAAATAAATCAATGCTAGACTGAAACAATTGATCGTCCGAAACCGATCTAGCCTTAGCAAGTTCTGCAACTCGCTCTAAAAAGGCTTTGACACTAGTGCCACCCGAAAAAGTAACAGACCATCTACACACAGGAGTAGAAGAAACCACAGGTATCGAAATTGGAATGACAGTTGGGGTCTGATTGACACCAGTAGGGATAGTGACAGGAACAATGCCAGGATTTGTATACCTAGCTCCAGGCTTCATATGAGGAGATACTTTAAAAAGAAGTGTCGTATTCAGCTCCAAACATTTACATGTCCAATCACAAACTAAATCTTGGTATTCCTTTTGTTCATCAACAGGAACCTGAAAGCGTTTAATTCTGAAAAACAATGACATCAACCGAGCTCTCAAAGATCTACAGAGTACAGGGTCTTCCAACGAGGACTGAACAGGGGCTCATTTTTGAGCTTTCTTGTATTTAAAGAAAAATCCAAAATAGCCAATCGATGTACTTTTTCCTGCAGAATTCAAAAATGAAACCAAAAATTTATTTGAACCAGAAACAAAAGAGTTACGCTATGGATAAGGTGTTTTTTAAATGGAACATAGCTTTTTTTATACGATTTTTGGAACGAGTGATTTTTTTTTTGTCCGTTCTGATTAAAATATTTAATATTGTGACAGCTATTTTTATTAAATTTTAATGTTTTATCCAGTGTAATTTAACTTTAACCTGTTTGAAACATACACTAGGTAATAAAGGTATAATCACCTTTGAATCCTTCAAAGTCAAAAAATTTGACAAATTTACTATAATATTGCCGAAATGAAATATTCATTAGATGAGAGATTGCAGATTGTCATCTTGTTCTACAAATGCCAAGAAAATGCAAGAGAAGCAAGGAGAAGATTTATTGCAAATTTTCACAGAAATATATCCGTCAATACTATTCTAAGGATAAAGAACCTATTTGAGGAAAATAAAACTTTACATGACAGAAAAGGAAATCCAGAAAGGAATAGAAATCAAGACCGTGCCATTGTGAATTATTTTCAAATGAATCCAACCAAATCAATTTCGGACGCAGTTCGGGACGTTCAATACGGCGGCGGTGTAAGACGCAGAAGAGATACCCAAGGAACTGTTCACAGGACTTTAAGAAATCATAAATTTAAGTCTTATCATATCCTTCCACTTCAACATCTAACACCGGCACAAAAAGAGCTTCGCTTCCAATTTGTTTCCCAAATTGTGATTCGGAAAGAAAACGAAGTCCCTAATTTATTCAGAAATATCTTATGGACTGACGAAGCCACATTCACAATATCGGGGGTTTTCAATAGACATAATAATCATCACTGGGCCGTTGGAAATCCAAGAAAATTTCAGACAATTAAATTTCAAGGAAGGACTTCAATCCATGTTTGGTGTGGCATAAAAAATAATAGAATTTTGGGACCAATATTTTTTAACGGGACTTTAAATGGACAGAGATACTACGAGTTCTTAGAAAACGAAATTGAGAACTTTTTGGAAGATTTACCATTGGAAGAATATCAAAATTTAATTTGGCAACATGATGGGGCCCCTCCGCATGCCGTGCGTGAGGTTACTCAATATTTAAACGGACGCGATGAAGAATGGATTGGTAGAAATGGAACCTATGCTTGGCCACCCAATAGTCCCGATTTGTCAATATTAGACACATTTCTTTGGGGCCATTTAAAGAACGTGGTATACAAGCAGCGAAACCACGATATTGAAGAGATCATGCAGAAAATTGTGAATGAAATAAATCGCCTTAACCAGGAAAATCACAGTATAACAGCAAGTTTGGAAAGGCTACAAAGAGGTTATCGCACATGTTTCGAGAACAACGGAGGTCACATTGAATAATTAAATTATTAATGTTTTTTTTTTTTAAATTAGTATAGAGTTGGATTTCTTTTTCTGTCATGTAATGTTTTATTTTCCTCAAATAGGTTCTTTATCCTTAGAATAGTATTGACGGATATATTTCTGTGAAAATTTGCAATAAATCTTCTCCTTGCTTCTCTTGCATTTTCTTGGCATTTGTAGAACAAGATAACAATCTGCAATCTCTCATCTAATGAATATTTCATTTCGGCAATATTATAGTACTGTAAGGTTGGATTGTGGGTCGAAGATACACCTATGATGGTAAAGTCTTTATTAATGCACAATATATACAATTACAGTAAATGGTGTAAGTCAGGCCGGATCCACACAAGGATGCCGGTGTACTATATGTCGGTAACACAGTGAAAGCGTCGAGCCGGATACACGCAAGGATGCCGGTGTAGTTGGCTATTAGGATCCACGCAAGGATGCCTAAGTAGCAGTGCTGGCTATCAGGACCCACACAAGGGTGCCAAAGTAGCCGGGTTGGTTCGCAGAGCGTTACTTCTCCGTAAGAGCAAGGATCCACGCAAGGATGCCAAGGCAGAAGCAGAGAAGAGGAGCTCGTGAGGAACTGCCGTCTCAGGGCTCGGGGCTGCCTTTTTGATCGCTCCGGCGGCTGGGTCCGTGACGTTAGAGGGTGGGGGTGCTGGCTGGTATGGGCTCGAGCGGGCCGTGGCGACGGTGGCGGCACTGAGAGGGGTAGTACGCCGAGTTTAGATACTACAGGGGGTGTTGTGTTACAATCTCCCCCTCAGAGCCTAGGTGACGTCCTCGTCCTTGGCTCTGTTGGCTGGGTCTTCCGGGGTCGTCCTCGCTTCCGAAGGGGTACCGCAGGCACTGGTGGGGTCTTGGGTACGTCCAGGTCGGATGGAGGTCTGTAGGGCGTCAGGGCGGATACGTGGTAGGGCCCAAATTCTTCATCTGGCTGCTCTGGGTGGGCAATCTTGTAACTGGTAGGTCCTGGGTGCTGGGTGATCACGTAGGGTCCATCACGTCGGGGGGCCAACTTGGTGGAACGGTGCTGGGCCTTGTTGCTCAGCGTGTGGGAGGTGACGTAGACGTAGTCTCCGGGTTGGAGGTCTGGGGAGGGGCGTCTTCGGGAGTCTGCGTGAATCTTGCGGCGATCTTGCTCCTTTTCATGTGTTTCTCGTGCTAGGTGCAAAGTGTCGGCGATTCGTAACAGGCGAGGCGTCACAGTGGGTATGAAGGTTTCCTGCTGAACGATGGCGCGAAGATCATGGGTGACTTCTACAGATGAGCGCAGCTCCTGTCCGAATACCAAGTAGGCTGGCGAGTATCCTGTGGATTGGCAACGGGCGGTATTCATTGCGAAACGAATAGCGGGTAACTTCTCAGGCCAGGTGGTGTGATCTTGTCCGACTTGTATGGCTAGTTGAGTTTTTAGATCTCGGTTTCGTCGTTCTATCGGATTAGCAGCAGGGTGGTAAACGGGGGTGAGGCATTGGTCGATTCCCAGACAATGGGTGACGCATTGCATGACTGCGCTGACGAATTGGGGTCCATTGTCGCTGATAATGCGGCGAGGTAATCCAAATCGGAGGCAAACTTCGTTGACCATGGTCCAAGCACATTCTTCCGCGGTGGCTTGAGATAAGGCGAACACTTCTATCCAGCGAGAGGCGGTGTCTTCAATGGCGAGAACCCATTTCTTCTGATCGGAACTTTCGGGTAAAGGGCCGAATAGGTCCATTGCAATTATTTCGAAACGGTGACGCATAGCTGGCGTCTGTATTAGTCCGGCGGGCACTAGGTTGGTTGGTTTGTATTTTTGGCATTCGGGGCATGTTCTAACATATTCTGTTAACGCGCGTCGAATACCGGGCCAATAAAACCTTTGGAGGATTTTGTTGAGGGTCCTGTCTGTCCCGTAGTGTCCGGCAACTGGAGATTTATGGCATTCCTGTAGTATCTTCTGGCGGTCCTGGCTAGGAACTACTAGTTGTGCTTCATCTGACCCACTATCTGGATTGTAGCGATACAGTACTCCGTGTAAGCAAAGGTATCCTCGGGAGGTCCATGGAGCAGTGTCTTCCAAGGAGTCTTGATCAAAGCTGAGAGGTGCGCAGGGTGACGGCACTCGTGCTAGGAAGGTCGATACTGATTAAGCGAATATCGGGTGACGAGTCTTCGCTGTCAGGCACGGGAGGTCGTGATAATGTATCGGCTACGACGTTGGCTTTCCCAGGAACATAGCTGATTTGTAGGTTGTATGGTTGCAGTTGCAAGGCCCATCTTGCTAGGCGGCCGGCGGGCGATCGGAGAGTCATCAGCCATTTGAGTGGTTGGTGATCGGTAATGACAATAACAGAAGTCTCCTCCAAGTATCCTCTAAAGCGGTTGACGGCCCATCCAATGGCAAGTGCTTCTCTCTCGGTGGTGGAGTAGTTTCTTTCGGGGGCGGTGAGGAGGCGACTGGCGTACTCAATGGGCCTCTCATCATGACCCTCCCCCTGGAGTAAAGCTGCTCCAAGGGCGTAGGCACTGGCATCGGTTCGGAGAATAAAGGGTCGTTCATGCTCAGCTTGGCGTAGAACGGGGGCGGCTGTCAGCGCGTCTTTAAGTTTTTGGAAGGCTTGCTGTTGTTCTTTGTCCCATGTCCAGGTGGCTTTCTTGCGTGTAAGCTTACTAAGGGGTTCAGCTATCTTTGAGAACTGTGGTATAAATTTCCTGTACCAACTACAGGTTTGTAGAAACGTGACGGTCTGTTTTGCATTTGCCGGTGCTGGTAGGTCATGGATGGCACTGACCTTAGCTGGATCGGTGTGGAGACCATCGTTGGATATCACATGTCCTAGGTAGCGGATACTGGTACACCCAAAGTGGCACTTGTCGCGGTTGAGGCGCAGTCTGAACTCGTTTAGCATTAGGAACACACGACGGAGGGCCTCTAGGTGCTCTTCAAGGCTGCCAGAGAGAAGGATCAGGTCGTCTAGGTATGCTAGGAGCCGTAGGTCTGGTAGGCGGCGGCGGAATCGGTCCATCAGTCGCTGAAATGTAGCAGGGGCGTTGCGGAGTCCAAACGCCATGCGATTGTAGCGATAGGTACCAAACGGCGTCACAAAGCATGTCTTGTCCTTGTCTTCTTCTTTAATCCTGATTTGGTGATAGCCGGCGCGTAGATCCATGGTTGACAAGCAGTTGACTGGTCCGATGGAGTACAGCAGGTCATCCAAACGTGGCAGGGGGTACTGGTCGGGGCGTGTCACAGCGTTCAGTCGGCGGTAGTCGATGCATAGGCGAATGCCTCCTCCGGATTTGGGAACTAGTACGGTGGGGGCGGCCCATGCACTGTCGCATTCCTCGATAATATTGGCTCGTAGCAGGCCCTGTACTTCTAGTCATAAGGCTTCCCGTCGTTGTGGTGTAAGCTGGTATGGCGGCACGCTAATCGGAGCTTGGGTTCCAGTGTCGATTTGGTGCTCAGCAAACGGAGTCGGGGGTCCTTGTAGGTCGGATAGAGATTCGTGCTGGTGCAGGAGCTGATTTAGCATCTGGCGCTGTGGTAGCTCGAACTTATAGGCTTCATCCTCTCTTAGATCTAAGGCAGCAAAGGTGATGCTTGGATCGGGTGCAGGAAGATCGTCCCACATGGCGTCGATAGTCTCCATAGCGTCCTGGAACATATATCCCTGGCGGGAGTACGGGTTATATGCATGAGCTGAGGATTGGGGTTCTAATGTAGTGACGCTCAGGGCCGGGCCATAGTGGTTGGCTAGGTCCGAGTGTTTGTCGCTTTCCATTAGGGCATCGTCACAGGCATGTGGTTGTTGTCCTGGTGGGCTTACTGGGGGTTTTGGAGAAGGCAGTAGTGGTGATAGCATTGCTGGGGTGGCGTACTCCTTGAGGATAGTTTCCACTAGTCCGTCCTGGTCTGTTTTTATGCGGCCAAGAGTGTGGTTCATCGCAGAATCCTCCTTGGGAGTAAAGAGATGGGGAGTATGTGGGTTGTCCTCGAAATACCAATGCTTCTTTCCAAAATTCAGCACAAGGCCGGCGGCCGTAATGAAGTCTATGCCTAGTAGGGTCTGGGCATAGGGGGCGTCCGGGATGGAGCAAAATGACGTCTGGATCGTACGTCCTTGGAGTGATACAGGTACCGTGACCATATGTACCGTTTGTGACCGGGTGTTCCCATCAGCCATGGTGACGTCCATAGGTCGCTCCTGGAAGGGGTATCCTTGCTTCTCCAGCATTTGGCGTAAGGAGGCTCCGGCAAGGCAAGCGCGTGCTCCTGTATCCAAGAAGGCGGAACCAGTTGACCCATTGATGCTGATGTTCACCACTGGTCGTGCTCGGTCGGCTAAGGTGATGAAAGAGAAAGCTGTCGTGGTGCGGTCTGTTGGTTTAGCGTTGCAGGTAGGGCAATTGCGTCTAAAGACTCCGGGGCGTTGGCATCCGAAGCATCTTATGCTGTTTCCTTGGGAGTTGGCGCTCGTCAGTGGCGCTGGGAGATTTTCCTTGTTTGCTTGGCTGGCTTGCTTTTTCCTACACACGGAGACGTCGTGTCCTATATTCCGACAAAACTGGCAACGAGTTTTTAGTTTTCTTGCTTTGGTCTCCTCTGTGGTATCTTCAGGAACCTCAACAAGTCGGGTGCGCGTCAGCAGGGCGGCAAAGGTGTCGACGCTCTCACGGGGGATTCTGTCCCGAATTCCTTTGGTTAGAAGTCCGTATATCATGTCCAGCTGCATTGATTCTAGCAAGGGTGGATCAATGTGGGTAAGCAAGGCGCGCTTCTCTGCAATGAATTGTCCTGTTGGAGTGTTGGTCCCTTGTCTGCTTCCAAACAGGTTTTGGTATACTTGGTATGCCGGTAATCGGGGTGCAAACTCGTTCCTGATTAGGATTTTGGCGTCCTCCCATGTGTGTACTGCTGATTTCACTCCAGTCCACCAGGTGTGCGCAAAACCTTCTAGTAATAATGCTAGGCCTCGAATGGCGTTGGCATCTGATATTCCTTCGCTCTGTTTGAAGAAATCGGCACTGTCAAGGAAGTCATCGACGGCTTCCTGGGTCCTTGTCCCATGAAAACGTGCTGGACAATGGGTAAAATGCTTGGCTGGGGCTGCTGGAGGCTGAAGTTGCGTTATTAAATCCTGCAGGGCTTCCGCAGTCAGCGCTATCGCCGCTTGTTGCGCCATCGCAGCTTGTTGACGTGTGACTGGAATTTTACTGATGTGTGGTGTAGACGGCGATGAGATCCAGGGGTTCCTGATGGATTCGGTGGTCGTCTGGCTGTTCCACAGGAGTGCAGAGAAAATTACACACGCAGCCGAGTAGGCACAGTATTCCACTAGTAGCTAACACTATGTACACTATTTCCATTCACTTGAAGAAATTGTCTATTTATCCTCGAGCCCCACACGTTGGGCTGCCACTGTAAGGTTGGATTGTGGGTCGAAGATACACCTATAATGGTAAAGTCTTTATTAATGCACAATATATACAATTACAGTAAATGGTGTAAGTCAGGCCGGATCCACACAAGGATGCCGGTGTACTATATGTCGGTAACACAGTGAAAGCGTCGAGCCGGATCCACGCAAGGATGCCGGTGTAGTTGGCTATTAGGATCCACGCAAGGATGCCTAAGTAGCAGTGCTGGCTATCAGGACCCACATAAGGGTGCCAAAGTAGCCGGGTTGGTTCGCAGAGCGTTACTTCTCCGTAAGAGCAAGGATCCACGCAAGGATGCCAAGGCAGAAGCAGAGAAGAGGAGCTCGTGAGGAACTGCCGTCTCAGGGCTCGGGGCTGCCTTTTTGATCGCTCCGGCGGCTGGGTCCGTGACGTTAGAGGGTGGGGGTACTGGCTGGTACGGGCTCGAGCGGGCCGTGGCGACGGTGGCGGCACTGAGAGGGGTAGTACGGCGAGTTTAGATACTACAGGGGGTGTTGTGTCCAACCAAGCCGCCACCGAAAGGTCACCGAGAAACCTTAAAATCGAAAATCGTTCTGCACACGGAGGTAGATCCACAGAGTTGCGATTCTGCGGCGCAAGATAATACAAACAGAACAACCTGATAGTAACAACGTTACAAGTGCAACATACTTCCGACTTATAGCGATGTTATGAGAGCATATTTGTGGCACAGGCAATTAATAAAAGACCAGAACTATGGCAAAGACCTTAGTGTAAGTGATGTTTCTAAAAAGTTATATCTGTATTGAAAAACATTTGGCAAAATGCTTCTTTACAAGTGGTGAGTGAACAAGAGATTTATCGATTGATTAAAGACTATGTTGTGAAGTTTCGGAGTTTAAAAAAAAACATTGGGTCCGTACATAATAAAAAGTGTTTAGATAAGCTAGAAAAATTCAGACAATCAAGTGAGAAACTTTTTGATATATCGACGTGCAAGTGTAAAGATTTTGACTCATGCAAATGCAAAATTAAAGTGCTTAAAACAGAACAAGAATTTTTACGAGACCAAAGAACAGAAAGTAGAATGTTTATTGGAAATGTTGACATTAAATTGACAAAGGTTTTAGAAAAACGTATGCAAAGAAAATTCAAAGCTAAAAAACAACTAGAGGACCAAAGCCGCCTAGAGCAATTAAAAAATGTAGGAAAAGTGAATGTTCTAGAAACAACTTCCTCCCCACTGGAAGAAAGTGTGTTTCTGGGTGAAAGTTCTACAACAAGCGAGTTTAAACTTCAATTAATAGATAGTCCATCAACTTCAAAAGCAAGAACAGAGGGGTGGATTTCAGAAATTTAGCAGAGGCTTGCGATCGAACAAGAGTTTCGGATAGATGTGCTTCTTTTTTAGCGAATGCTGTTCTGCAAGATCTTGGCGTTGTCAGTAGAAACGACCCTTCAAAATTATTGAACCGTAGTAAATTGCGGAGAGAACGAAAGAGACGAAGAACGGAACTAAAAAAGGAATCAACAGGAAATTTCAAAATTACATGGATCTATTTTGACGGTAGAAAGGACAGAACACTACTGACGGAGAAAAAAGGAAGCACTTATCATAAGAGATACGTTTTGGGGGAACATATTGTTCTAATTGCAGAACCTGGGTCTGTTTATCTCGGATATGTAACTCCTACTTCAGGAAATGCTAAAGACATCAAATCAAGTATTTTTGATTTTCTAAGCAGTAACTTGGGACCTGTTGAAGAACTTGCTGCTGTTGGCTGTGACGGAACTGTTGTAAATACAGGTTTCAAGAATGGAGTTGTTAAGCAATTAGAAGTAGCAATTGGACACTCCTTACAATGGTTGATTTGCCTCATTTGATTGAGAAAATGGATGGTAAAACTAACGACCCAAGAGGATTCTCAGGAACGATTGGAAAGCTTCTTCCAACATGTCAGAACCTTCCAATAGTTAAATTCGAAAAAATTGATGGGGAACTACCAGAATTCGACCTAAATGACACCAGTACCGATCAAGTTTATTTGTATCAAATGTGTTCGGCAATCGCAAGAGGTGATGTCCCCTCAAATTTATCAAATCGTGATCCTGGAAAAATGTCACACTCAAGATGGCTGACAACGGCAAATAGGATTTTAAGACTTTATGTAGCTTCAGAAAAACCTTCGAACGAATTGAAAACAATAACAGAATTTATATTATAAGTTTATGTTCCTGTTTGGTTCGATATTAAAATCAGATCATCGTGTACTGAAGGCTCCAGACATTTGTTCTCTCTGATAACAAGATCGAGATATATGCCAAGTACAGTTAAAGATGTGATTGATCCGGTCATACAGAGAATATTCTATTGACAATGCTTAGAGATGTTCGAAAGCCTATTAGAGAACTTGCGCTAAGAAGAATTCTGAAATGTAGAGTAATGAGTCTTCAGAATAGCCAAATCAGAGAGTTCAAAGTCCCAAAACTGAATTTTGACGCTCAAGACTACACTGAATTGATAAACTGGCAGTCAGTTAGCGTAACTGAACCACCAGTTGCTGACGACATTGAAATTTCGAAATACCCTTGTCACACACAATATGTTGAAAGATGTATTAGGACAGTCACTGAAGCCTCTGTTTTAGTAAGCGGAACAGAATCAAGAGATGGCTTGATTCAAACTCGGATTGCCTCCAGAAAAAAAATTCCGAAAACTGAGACAAAACAGCAATTTTTAAAGGCTTTAGATCAATAAATTGATAATTTTCATTAATAAGACGAAGGTCGGGACGGAGGCGGGGAAGAACTCGACATGCAGCCACCTCCACGTGGTGAGTTCTGGGTTATTTCATTCAATTTTTATTGAGTGAAATAAGCGAAGAGCTGCATATTTCAGTAGTACGCTTTATGGAAAATTCGAAGCGAACCAGTAGTGACAACTTTCTAGCACCCAGGGTAATTGAGATCTCACACTTTATTTTTTTCCTTATATAGATCGACCCACCCTACTAGGCATGGCTTACCATCAATACTAACTTTAATCACACTACATGGTTTAGGGGCTTCCTCGTCAAAGCACTTGAATATCCCAGCCCTAGTTCTTCTATCTAGTCCCAATTTGCCTGGTTGGCAGCCGAGTTCCGGGGTTGAAATTCGACTGCGTTGGTGTTTAACGCAGACCGCTGATAAGTCCTATTCGATTGGTTCGTCTTCCTTGGACAGTGCCGGGCAAGATGCCCAGGCGCGTGACAGTAAAAGCACGACATATTTCCGGTCGGTTTCTGGTTTCTCTTCCTTTGAGGACACACAGTACTAATATGACCCTGTTTGTTACAGGTATGGCAAGTGCGAGTTTCCTTTTCTTTACAATAATTAGCAATGTGTCCCATTCTCTGACACTTAAAACACTTGTAAGTTGTTTGATTTAACGGACGCGCCGTAACGTGTTGATCATTGTTACCACGGCCATAACTCCCAACATTGTCTTTGCTGACGAGTCTGCATTCCCTACTACTTGAAGGATGAATAAGGCTTTCTATTGACTCTTCTCTTTCAGCAATTATTATCGCTTCGTCCAATGACTGTGGGTTTCCAGAGAGTACGCGCTGTTTTATTGGCATTATTAGTCCTAAAGTAAATTGTGCGGTAATATCCTGCTAGAGTTTTCTTTTAATTGGATCGTCTATCATTGGATCACCTTTCATGGATATTGTTCGATTTCCCAACAGCTTCAGTCTTGTTAAATATTGTCGGCAGGACTCACCGGCCCTTTGTCGGCAATCCATAAAGTTTTTCATCGCTGCACCTTTTATGTATTGTCTAGTGAACTGTTTTTTCAAACTATCTTTAAGAACATTCCAATTATTCGTTACTTGTAATACGGGTTCTGAGTCTATAAATTGTTTTGCCTTTTGTCGCAATTTTAACCGAACAATCGATATCAACTGTTGGTGGGACCAGTTTGCCAGTATACCCGTTTCTTCAACCACAGATAAAAATTCGTCAATTCCACTCGTTCCATCATAGGTGGGCAACGATTCAATACCAATGACGAAGTTTCCAGTCATTATAGTCATCACCGTAGTTGTTGCAGGCGTTGTAGTAGTGGGGATTATTGCTGCAGTGGTAGTGGTAGTTCCAGTAGCTGTTGTGGTTGCTGCAGTATTAGTGCTCATTATGTTTTGTTTTCTTTTTTTTTTTTTATTTTTTTTATTTTCATCCCTTCTTCGGTTGGCACTGCTCCTGAAGTGGCGGCTATAAAACTCTTCGCTGCGGGGCTCGGAGAGAATCTGTGTTCGAGGCTAATTTATGATGCAGTTGAGACCCAAGTACTGTGCGTGGGAGCATTTGGTTATATTTTTCTTTTTTTTTTTTGTATTTTATTTTAATTAGAAATGAGTTGACCTAAGCTGGGGGAAACGTTCCTAATATATATTTTTTTTCTTTTTATTTGATTGAAAACTACTCCAAAAAAAATTAATTTTGGTTCTAATCTGTGCTTCTATGAAATAAATAAAGGGGACGCCAATTTACTTTCAACACTATGAATTTATTTTTGACACACACTTTAAGGGAGCCACCCCAACACTTTTATAGCAATTATTTTCAAGAACAGACATTATGGAGTAATGCAATATATATCTATGGCTCACAATCACTTACTTCTGCGAGGTCGTTGACCCGATCGATCGTGGGTAAGCGGACGTTGATCCCTGTAGATCAATTCGAGAAGAGGTTAGCGACTGGACTTACACCGGACTTTCCGCAAGTATCGTTCAAAGTTTCCGCGCCAAGATTTTAATTTCAACTAACTCCACTGACTGGAATCTTATCGAATTTATACTCGTCTTCAGCAACTCTCCACCAATCTAACTTTTACCCCCAGATAGTCGGTACATATTCCTATCCATATAAGGAAACAGGACTGAATTTTTACCCTTAATAGTGTAGGTGGGAGACGTGGGTAGAGAGGAGTAGGAGTACTTTGTATCGATATAGGGAAATGCTACAAGATCTTTGCAGCCCGCACGGTGGCCAGGCGCAATCCAGCATTTAGTCTTATTTTACCGGAGTTCGCGCGATCAACTTTAATTGACTAGTCGGAGGAAAAATAAGTTTCAAAAATGTTGCATATTGTGGTGATTGTGAATAAAAGAAATAATGGGATTTTAATAAAGTTAGGATTTTCTTTCCCAAATTTCTCCTTTTTGGATTTACGAATCTTTGAAAAGTAAGTTAAAATTTTGTTCTTTTGTTTTTTTCTTGAATATTAACAGTCCGGCTAGTTACTCCTTCAAAATATTTCACATATTAGGTATTGAAAATGCACAAGAGACGTCCTAGTTTGAATCTTAGAGATTAATTTTTAAATTATTTTGAATTTCTTTTATTTGCAGTGTTTTCTCACTCGGTGTTAAAATACATAGAAATATATTTTTCTTTATTTGGAATATTTATATTTTAATTTTTATTTATTAAAAAAAAATAATTTTATAAAATTATTTTTTATTTTCTTCAGAGGATTTTGCAACACGTACTTATGTACTTAAAAGATTTTTCTCCTCAAAAATAAAATATTGCACTTTGATTGAAGAAAATTTAAAAGCACTTTTTTTTTAAGTTTTACGTAGGACTTAGATAAGAATTTATTCATCTCTTTCCATCTATTTTTATTTTAAAGAAAAATTTTATTTCTTACATATGTTGAAAATTTATTGAAAATTTATTTGAAAATTTCTCCTAATATAATTTGCAAAACTCTTTAACCCATCCCATTGGTTCATAAATATTTCTATTTTTATTTATTAAAGAACTTTATTGTACATATTGTTCAAAAGGTAATTAACCGAAGTTCCTCAGAAAAATATTTTTTTTTTTTAATAATCAACTGGTGCATTTTAATAACAATGGGATTTTTTCCCCTTTGTTTAAAGTATACTACTAAGAAAAACAAGCCCCCGGTTCACTACACCACTTTTAACTAGTGCACTAAAAGTACCTAACCTAACCACTTTTACCACGTTATTGTTATGCATCTCATGGATAATAATTTGTTAATACCTCACAAAAGTACTTTAAATACATACACTATTTTGCTATTTAAACAGAAACTTTAAATAAAACTCTCTATGTATGTAAAAACAACATAATTCGATATTCCTATATCGGTGCACGTAATCTGGCTTTGTTGTTCACCGCTATTGAAGTTTCAATATAGACTAACAGATGTCGCCCACTTCGCAGTTTTCGCGAATAAGTTGGTGAGATTCGACCACCCTTTCTATTTAAAAAGTAGTATAGTAAAACTCGATATATAGATACCTATACTTAATATGTATTTTAAAGTAAAATTTAATTAACAATTAAATAAGAGCTCAACAGTAGGGTGGGTCGATCTATATAAGGAAAAAAATAAAGTGTGAGATCTTAATTACCCTGGGTGCTAGAAAGTTGTCACTACTATTGTTGATCATTCATGCAAAGTTTCTTCGCTTATCTCACTCAATAAAAATTGAATTAAATAACCCAGAACTCACCACGTCCAGGTGGCTGCATGTCGAGTTCTTCCCCGCCTCCCTCCCGACCTTCGTCTTATTAATGAAAATTATCAATTTATTGATCTAAAGCCTTTAAAAATTGCTGTTTTGTCTCAGTTTTCCGAATTTTTTTTCTGGAGGCAATCCGAGTTCGAATCAAGCCATCTCTTGATTCTGTTCCGCTTACTAAAACAGAGGCTTCAGTGACTGTCCTAATACATCTTTCAGCAGATTGTGTGTGACAAGGGTATTTCAAAATTTCGATGTCGTCAGGAACTGTTAGAATCATCTCTTGCAATGCAGTATCTGAAATTGTTCTTGTGAGTGGTGGTTCAGTTACGCTAACTGACTGCCAGTTTATCAATTCAATGTAGTCTTGAGCGTCAAAATTCAGTTTTGGGACTTTGAACTCTCTGATTATTTTGCTATTCTGAAGACTCATTACTCTACATTTCAGAATTCTTCTTAGCGCAAGTTCTCTAATAGGCTTTCGAACATCTCTAACCATTGTCAATAGAATATTTTCTGGATGAGCGAAAAATGCATTCCTCTGTATGACCGGATCAATCACATCTTTAACTGTACTTGGCATATATCTCGATCTGGTTATCAGAGAGAACAAATGTCTGGAGCCTTTAGTACACGATGATCTGATTTTAATATCGAACCAAACAGGAGCATAAACTTTTAATATAAATTCGGTTATTGTTTTCAATTCGTTCGAAGGTTTTTCTGAAGCTACATAAAGTCTTAAAATCCTATTTGCCGTTGTCAGCCATCTTGAGTGTGACATTTTTCCAGGATCACGATTTGATAAATTTGAGGGGACATCACCTCTTGTGATTGCCGAACACATTTGATACAAATAAACTTGATCGGTACTGGTGTCATTTAGGTCGAATTCTGGTAGTTCCCCATCAATTTTTTCGAATTTAACTATTGGAAGGTTCTGACATGTTGGAAGAAGCTTTCCAATCGTTCCTGAGAATCCTCTTGGGTCGTTAGTTTTACCATCCATTTTCTCAATCAAATGGCGAAGTGGAAGTTCATTGGCGTGCAGTAGGCAAATCAACCATTGTAAGGAGTGTCCAATTGCTACTTCTAATTGCTTAACAACTCCATTCTTGAAACCTGTATTTACAACAGTTCCGTCACAGCCAACAGCAGCAAGTTCTTCAACAGGTCCCAAGTTACTGCTTAGAAAATCGAAAATAAGCTGATTGATTTGATGTCTTTAGCATTTCCTGAAGTAGGAGTTACATGTCCGAGGTAAACGGACCCAGGTTCTGCAATAAGTACAATATGTTCCTCCAAAACGTATCTCTTATGATAAGTGCTTCCTTTTTTCTCCGTCAGTAGTGTTCTGTCCTTTCTACCGTCAAAATAGATCCCTGTAATTTTCAAATTTCCTGTTGATTCCTTTTTTAGTTCCGTTCTTCGTCTCTTTCGTTCTCTCCGCAATTTACTACGGTGCAATAATTTTGAAGGGTCGTTTCTACTGACAACGCCAAGATCTTGCAGAACAGCATTCGCTAAAAAAGAAGCACATCTATCCGAAACTCCCGTTCGATCGCTTGTTGTAAAACTTTCACCCAGAAACACACTTTCTTCCAGTGGGGAGGAAGTTGTTTCTAGAACATTCACTTTTCCTACATTTTTCAATTGCTCTAGGCGGCTTTGGTCCTCTAGTTGTTTTTTTGCTTTGAATTTTCTTTGCATACGTTTTTCTAAAACCTTTGTCAATTTAATGTCAACATTTCCAATAAACATTCTTCTTTCTGTTCTTTGGTCTCGTAAAAATTCTTGTTCTGTTTTAAGCACTTTAATTTTGCATTTGCAATAGTCAAAATCTTAACACTTGCACGTCGATATATTAGAAAGTTTCTCACTTGATTGTCTCAATTTTTCTAGCTTCTCTAAACACTTTTTATTATGTACGGACCCAATGTTTTTTTTTTAAACTCCGAAACTTCACAACATAGTCTTTAATCAATCGATAAATCTCTTGTTCACTCACCACTTGTAAAGAAGCATTTTGCTAAATGTTTTTCAATACAGATATAACTTTTTTAGAAACATCACTTACACTAGGGTCTTTGCCATTGTTCTGGTCTTTTATTAATTGCCTGTGCCACAAATATGCTCTCATAACATCGCCTTAAGTCGGAAGTATGTTGCACTTAAGTTCTGTTGGTGCTCCAAACACCTCGCATTCAATGTCTTTACGTGTATTCGGCATTTTCACACAAATAAACAATTACGCGTTCACTAAAAAGAGTAAATATAAGTTAATAAGTCGTTGACTCTTCGAATGCGTCGAGACAACTAATCCATAGAAAAAAGAAACAAAGTTTAGAACGCAAACTGCCTAATAAAATTATTTGCGATAATGCGCCAAGACCTGCCGGGACTGCACGCACAACTAAAAGCAAAGATAGTATTCTATAACTTATTGCACAAAATGAATTACAGGAACCACTGTGCAATGCAATGGTAAGGCCCTGCGACATCTTACGGTGTTCGAACGTACCAATTACAGAAATCTGTTTTTTTCCCTCACCATTTAGTCAAGATTAGAAGAAGCTTAATTATTATTTTGATTTCTTGGGTTTTCGGTCAATTTCAAAATTAAAAACAATGTTTTTTTTTTGTGACGTTTTGCTTTATTATATTGTAAACCATAAAGCGTTTAAAATATAATAAACCGAAAACGCTTAATGGTTTACAATATAATAAAGCGAAACGTCACAAAAAACAAACATTGTTTTTAATTTTGAAATTGACCGAAAACCCAAGAAATAAAAATAATAATTAAGCTTCTTCATAACAATAAATAACAGTTCATTATTATCATTTATCACTTGCATGTCTTCAGGGCATGAAATTTCAATTTTCTTAGAATATCTTATAAAAAATAAAGATTAAAACTAAGCACACTTTTTTAGCGATGCTACTCTACTGTTTACCATACAAAAATAATAAAAAATCTCTAAAAGTGTGGATTCCAATTTTATAAAACACATTATTCCAAAAACAATGAATTTTCATGCCCTAAACACATATAGGTACAAATTGACAAATAATCTCATTACCACAAAAAAAAGGAGGAATAAAAGATAAGACATGTTGACATTTTTTTATTAAATTTATTGTCTAATAATAATAAACCCTCTTGATTTCAAAAGCATGTTACAACCAAAGTTTAACACATAAAACGAAATAATGTGAACAATAAAACGACCTGTATTGTTTCTAACAAATTCAAAATATTCATTAACATCATAAGGTTTCATAGTTGACAGCAATTAAATGTTTTCCTTTTTAACTTCTTAAACGCATTTATACTAGGAGGCAAATGATATAAGAACTTTATACAATAAATAAATATCACGTCCCTCTCTGTTTGTCATTGTTAGTTTGTGTTTGGAATAATTATAATAATTGTTAATATGCCTAGATGGGTATGCAAAGTATACATTTTGCGGAGGGCTATTCTAAAATATACAGCGTGTTTCATAATTAAATGTTAATATTGAAGGGGGTTCATATGTATGCATGATTTTAAGAAAAGAAGTTCCTTTAAACCCATGCCTGCAAATGCTCGAATTTTATAACATACAAAAAAATGTTATTCCACTTGCGAACTCTATACCTATTCGTGGACACAAGGTGGGGGGAGGGGGGGGGTGTAGGATTTTGAGGAGAGGATCGGAAGTAAAACACACGCGGTGAAGGTTAGAAAACGACTCAGCTTTATTAGGGATGCATTCCAGATAGGAATAAACAAAACGACATCTAACATACCGACTGAAATTCTTCAGACAATAGAATATACCTAGTTGGTAAACAAACCGACAGATGGCGCCAGAGGTATTACATTTTAATTTTTGATACAGGTTTCCAAGGTTTAGCAAAAATTATACACTAAAAAAGAACAAAAACCTAAGGCTAAACATTCTGTAAACCTAAATCTAACACAAATTTACAAAATTCAGTAGCTCCCAAGATTTTTGTGAGAACATCTGCTATCATTTTATCAGTAGACAAATACTTAACATCGATAACACTATCTAACACAGCATTTCTTACAAAATGGTACTTAATGTCAATATGTTTAGTGCGATCGTGAAACATGGGATTACTACACAGTTTTTGCGCGCTCTGGTTGTCATTGTACACAACCAGTGGCTTTGAAATATCAACCAATTCTCCTAACAAGTTTTTTTTTTTAAATGCCTGCTTAATTCATTTTCCAATATTTCAGCAGTTTTACAGTCATTACTAAAAATTAAAAAGTCGTCCACATATAAGGCAACGATCGTCAAGAGTTCACCGTTTCTTTGAGTATACAAACAAGGCTCATAAATAGATTTATTAAAATTCAAGCCTGTCAAAACCTCATCTACTCTTTTGTTCCAGGCTCTTGACGATTGTTTCAGCCCATATACAGCCCTCTTTAAAAGACATACCTTATTTTCCAAGCCCTTTGCTACAAATCCCTCTGGTTGCCTCATAAATACTTTTTCTTCCAAATGACCATTTAAAAACGCTGTTTTCACATCCAAATGAGTGACATTCAAATCAAGCTGTACAGACAGAGCCAATAGTAACCTAAGACTTGAAAATCTGATCACTGGTGCAAAGGTCTCGTCATAGTCGATACCTGCCCTTTGGGTGAAGCCCTTAGCTACCAACCGAGCCCTAAAACTTATCTTATTTTCACTGTCACATTTCTTCTTAAATACCCACTTGCACTGTACCACTGATGTACCATCACATGGATCAGGAGAGTCCACCAGGTCCCACGCATCATTCTCAGCAAAAGACTGCATCTCGTCTGCCATAGCTTGCCTCCAACAATCAGCGTCTGTTCTTGACAGGGCCTCACTCACTGTCAATGGAACATCCTCAATGTCTCCATAGTCAGCACACATGTAAGTGACATACTCTTCATAAGTCTTGGCTCGTCTTTCTCGCTCTGACCTTCTGACTGCACCTTGACCTTCAGTTTCGGATACTTGAGACATATCATTCTCACTAGGCACAAAATCACTATCATTTGCCTCACTATGCTCAGATTCTGATGTTAACTCTAGAAACTCATTAAACAGTGGATCTGGATCCCCCACTCGATCCTGTATTTCTCCTGAAAATGGCACTTCTGTCACAGGCTCAAGGACTGAGATAGGAATTTTTTGCTTGTCCTTCTCTATAATTATTACGTCACGGCTAATAACAACCTTCTTTTCAACAGGGTTCCATAGTCTATAGCCCTTGACATTGTCGCAAAAACCAATAAGTGTCATCTTTTGTGATTTTTTGTCCAATTTGGTACGCTTTTCTTTTGGCACATGTACCATTGCATCACTGCCAAATATCCTAATGTGAGTCACATTTGGCTTTTTCTTGTACCACATCTCATAGGGTGTCTTATTATCCAGGCCCTTGGCTACACAGCGGTTCCTTAAGTAAACAGCTGTATGGACCGCCTCTGCCCAAAAACACTTCTGCAAGTCTGAGTCAAATAATAGGCAACGGGCCTTCTCTGCAACAGTTCTGTTCATTCTCTCTAACATCCCATTTTGCTGGGGTGTATAAGGGGTGGTCTTTTGATGTAAAATACCATTGTCACTAAGGAATTTTTCAAACTGTCGTGAACAGAATTCTCCTCCATTGTCAGACCTCAATATTTTTATTTTGTGGTTCGTCTGGTTTTCTACCATTGCTTTAAATTCTTTAAAAAATTGCAATGCCTGGTCCTTGCTTCTCAAAAAATAAACAAATGTCATACGAGTCACATCATCCTCCAGCAGCATGAAGTACCTGGATCCTCCAATCGATGGCACATCCAAGGGACCACACAAATCAGCATGAACTACTTCTAGCATTGAAGTGGCTCGGTGGCCTTTATTCTTGAAAGGTAACCTATTCTGTTTCCCTTCAGAGCACACTTCACAAATGTCACTGATGTTCAGCTTTGTGGTAATATCTAGGCCTTCAACAGAACCTTGCTGCATGACTTTGAGATCAGCATAATTTAAATGAGCAAAACTTCTATGCAAAATTTGACTAGTCACTGCCAAATTTGCCATCAACACATTGAGTTTCAGTTTATAAACATTGTCTGACAGTACTGCTTCAGCTATCAGGGATCCTTCTGCATTGAAAATGTTGCACACTTCATTTTCAAACTTGACTTTATTTCCCTTCTTTAAAATCTGACTCACCGAAAGCAAATTTGTTGCAATTTCTGGCACATAGAAAACATTGTGTATTTTTATGCTTTCTACACGATCTCCCACTTTCGTAGATACTGTCACATCACCAGAACAAAGTACTTGAATTGTTGTACCATTTGCAATAACAATTTCTTTCGGGAAAGCACTATAGTCTATGTTTTCCAGCCAATCTTTGCGAGCTGTCAGGTGGACACTGGCCCCCGAGTCAACATACCACTCGTTCGCGTTAAAATTTCCGCTTAAAAACACTGCACTGAACGCATTTGATGAACTTTTGTCCGCATTTGTACTATTCTTGGGGCATTTGTTCATGTAATGTCCCAATTGTTTACATCTGAAGCACCTAACCTCATTCTTCTTATCACCATCTTGGCGTTGATATTTCTGGACATATCTGCCACCTCTGTCATATCTGGGAAAACGGCCTCTGGCTGCGAACGCACCCCTTGCGCCAATACTGCTGCTGCCCTCTGTTGTAGGGGAGACCAGGGAGGCTTGAGACGAAAAATGAATTTTATTTCCTAGAATTTTCACTATGTATAATTTAAAGGCAGTATATATTGCAAGTGAAATATGTACCTTTTATTTAATCTCTCCATAATTTTTCATATCTCCAAAATATGATTTTAATTGTTTACGCTAATTTAAACAAAATGGTGTATGTTGTCTCAACGCTCCCTAGATAAGGGAGCATTGAGACACATGATGGGGAGCATTGAGACGTAGTAAACTTATAAAACATATATATTAAGCATCATCAATAAAGGTTTAATACGGCGCAAATCAACGAAAATTAGTATAATAACGAAAGTTTAAACCAAATGTCAAAGTGGATTTCATCCTTTTTGTGCCACTAATACTCTGCGGAGAGGGTAATTTCAAAATAATATCTTGTTCTTGAACTGTAGATATATCTTCTACTAATGGATAAGTAAATTTCCAAGTAGTTCCATGACGACGCAAAAATTTGATTTCGTAGGTATCATATTCCTTTTTTACCACTTGACCCACATAATGCATTATTGAAGATTTTGTGGGAAACTTAACCAACACAAAGTCTCCTGCTTGGAGTGTCTTGACATCCTCGAGAGCTTTCATTTGAAGCTGTTCCATCTCGTAGCTTTCAATATCGGAAACATCTTCGCTGCTTCCGCCTGACAGGCTAGGTTCATCTTCATCGCTTGAAGAAGACTGAGGGGGGGATGCAAGCTTCTGTACGGATTTACATTTTTTTGACAAAAGACCGCCATGCTTCAATGGAACAATAATTTTCTTTATCTTTCGAGCACTTGCTTCCGCCTCTATAGCGTCTTTTTCTGGCGTGTCGGTAAGAATTCTAGAAGAACCACGTTTTCGCCTTATAAGCTGCTTTCGTGCACCTGCCTTTGGAAATGGTCGCAAAATTTCAGGACTAACAAAATTGTCTTTAGTGTTCAAATTGTTCTCGTCCAGCACTTGGTCTTTCAATGTTGGTGCTTTCAAGATTTCCGGTGGCCCACCAGTTTTTGACGTTGATGCTTCACCTTCTAGAGCGGTACTTGTAATTTCTAGTGGCCTATCAGTCACTGAGCTAGCCATAAAATCAAGGTCCGTAAATACGTCACGATTAAATGGGCTGATGCCTGTCGATGAAAAACCCGATACAATATTTTTCGGTATAAAAGCTAATTCAAAGGCTCGGCTAGCTAAACAGGCAATATTATAAATGGATAAAGTTTGACCTGGATTTGCAACCATCCATGATGCACACTGCGAATTATAGAAATTTTTAAAGGGGAAGTAAACTGATACATCCAACGGCTGCATTTTATGACTGCAGTGTGGCGGTAAGGTGAGCATCACGATCCCATTTTCTTTGGCTTTTCTCAGGGAATCAACGGAAATATGGCTCTCGTGGTTATCCAAAAGGAGCAATATTTTTTTTTCCATGGAACAACCCGTGTGCTTTATGAAGTGGTCCAGAAAAACAACAAAATTGTCCGAAGACATCCATCCACTGGGATGAGCAGCCCCAGCACTTCCTGGAAAAGCACCACTTAACATATATTCCTTAAAATTTACTCTTGGGAAGATAAAAAACGGTGGGATAAATCTCCCTCCAGCAGAAATACCACAACAGGCAGTAACTAATGTGCCTCGTTCAGCGGAAGTGACGTTTCCAACTTGTTTAACACCTTTGGCTGCCAGGACTTTTGGTGATTTGTGTACGGTTGTAAGCCCTGTTTCATCAATATTCCATATTTGATGGGGTTCAAATTTTTCGCGCTTGAGAACCGTTTCTAAATTATTAAAAAAATTGGTAACATTTGTGCGGTTAAAACTTGTGCATCGTGATAAACTGGTTGACTCTGGAGTCCTCAGCGATAACTCGGGATGGCGATACCTAAAGCCGCGGTACCAGTCGTAGCCAGCAATAGATTGTTCATCCCATTTTTTTGGATATTGTTTATGGTTAGCCTTGGCAAATTGGAAAGCCAGTTGACGTGCACATGTTAGTGTTAAGCCATGATGCATTTGCGAAGCACGTACTAGATAGTCTGATAGGAGGGTTTCCTCTTCAAGGGTAAACACCAATGCAGTTTTAAAATCCGGTGAATAAGAAATGCTACCTGGAGCAGTATTTAGAGTCTTATTTTTATATCTGTTAAGTGTTTGCTTGTCTATATCGTATTTTTTAGCGGTTGCGCGTAATTTTGCTCCTCCTAGAACTTCCTCCACTGCTGTTCGCATAACATCAGGTGGAGGGACTACGCGCTTTGTCTTTTTATTCCAAAAATGGGGCATGTTGAATCTAAAACAATATTATTAATGAGTTTTGGATTGTCTGAAAATACAAAATAGGGAGGGTTGAGACGTCTCATGTCTCCCTAAAACAATTGTCTCATGTCTCCCTATGTAAAGTTTGACAAAATAATGTAACCTAAAATTATTGTTTAACATTTAATTCATTTAATAACTACATGCCTAATTCAAAACATACCTGCGGTCAATATGCTAGAAGAATCAACTCGATTTTGGACTTTTATCTATAACAAAACTACAACAAACCAAAAAATAAAATTTTACTTTCAGTATCAATTTTGCACCTGTACTAACAAGAACGTTTTACGAACGAATGTCGCCACTTTGCTGATATGGTAATAGTATGTTCGCCTAAGGAAATGAGTCACTCATCAACAGGTGGCGCTACTTAACCGATTTTAGAAAATAAATACACCGTCTCATTCCTCCCTTGTCTCAAGCCTCCCTGGTCTCCCCTACCCATATCCAACAATTTGGTTTTAATGACATCGGCGCTAACTGTAATTCCAGAATGTTCTATCGCCATTATCATGGGCTCGTACCTGTCCGGAAGTCCCGCCAACAGCAAGGAACCAATCCAATTTTCATCAATATCGAATCCAGTACGCCTCAATTTCTGTGATATTTCTATTACAGAGTTTATGTATTCTTCCATCGAAGCACAACCATCCAGCCTTAATGAAATAAGCGCACGTAGCAAACCGATTTTTCGCGCAAAGCCGGTATCGGCGTACATGCTTTTTAATTTCGTCCATATTTCTTCGGCGGTTTTTGCTTCTTTAACATGAATATACAAGTTCGGATCGATAGTGAGCACCAACTTTGCTTTAGCTTTCGCTATCTGCACTGTGTCCACTTCTTTCCCTTCGATCGCCTTCTGTAGTCCTTCGAGCACCAACAAATTTTCAACGGCGAAACACCATTCGTCGTAATTCTCACGCCCGATCAATTTTGGCACACTAGAAAGGTAATTCATTGCCATTCTGGAGCCGGTCTATTCGCGACACACTTCCACGATACTATTTACTTCGAAAAACGAATCCTGGGCACATAACCTGTAGGATTTTGAGGAGAGGATCGGAAGTAAAACACACGCGGTGAAGGTTAGAAAACGACTCAGCTTTATTAGGGATGCATTCCAGATAGGAATAAACAAAACGACATCTAACATACCGACTGAAATTCTTCAGACAATAGAATATACCTAGTTGGTAAACAAACCGACAGATGGCGCCAGAGGTATTACATTTTAATTTTTGATACAGGTTTCCAACAGGGGGAACGGAGATATTTTGTAAATCACTAATAAATGAGCGATAGGATGATGTTACAATAAAGTAATAAAATCTTTATAAATTTTAGGTCATTAAGTATTATCAATGGTCAAGAAATTTGAATATGGCAGGTAGGTATAACAAATGGGACTTTTTTTTATGTTATAAAATTAGGTTTCTCTTTAAAATGAATTTATGACCCATTCAATATTTTGGTATTTCCTTAATCTATAAATTGATGCATGGCTATTTAGGAGATTGGCCTTTCTCTCCATTGTGTGCACAAATTTTAATATTTCCTAGTATCTAGGTATACACAGGTATATATAAGCAAAAAGTAATTTAGGTATACAAAAATGTTTATAAAATGCTAAATATACTGTAACAAATCACTTACCCACCAAAATACTTGCTTTTGATAGGGCCGACCTACTTTCTTGTCCTGATATGTTTGGCAACATCCATATTGTTGTGCCCTTGAGGGAACTGCTGAAAAATGCCGTGCAATATATTAATTATTTATACATTACTAGAAACTTCTACAGAGCCATCCATATGATATTACTTATAATAAATCAGTTAAAGTTTACTGCAATAGGCACCTATTTATATAATAAACTCAACCCTTATAGAAGTTATAATAAATATGTCAATAGGTATTTATTATAGGTAGGTATATAACGAAAAGAGAAATACACCAAAACTATTGTTTTTCTTTAAAAAATTGAACAAACAACAGCAGGTATACATCTAAATCTTTTAAGGTACGTACCTATACATACACTAGTAGTTACATACTACAATAATTACTCTACAAATCTTCCATTAATTAAAAGTTAGAGGGAGTTTATTAAACTATTGATTTTCTTCTGCATAGAAATGTATATAAAATAACATACCTTTGATATATCCACCATCAATCGACAATGAGGCAAGCTCCTTTTCCTGCGACTCCTTCCAAATTAAAATCAGTAAATCCTGGAATACAAAAAAAAAATTAGGTAAGTATAATATATAGGCACCTCAAGTCAATTATCCTACCTATAAGTATAGGTAGATATAGATAAATTAAAAGTAGGTACCTATATTCTGCCTCTAAAACTATTGCAATATTGTTATAGGCACAATATATTTTAGTTCGGTTATTTAAAAAGTAAGTGGTACCACTGCTAGGAAAAAAAAACCGACAAAAACATTTTATCTATATTATTCTAGATCTTATAGACTATCATAAAAAAAATAAAACATGGAATCGATGCTCTACTAATCAACAGACAAAAGACCTATTTTAAACATCGAAGCTGATATTTTTTTTATAGGCTCTCTAGTATAGCAGGTAGAAGCAAAAATGCGTGTCTCAGTTTTCTTTGCTCGCAATGGTACTTTAATTCTGTAACTTACCTGGGCACGTTAAGTGTAGGAACTGCATTAACCTTAGGACCGCTCCGGAATTGATGACGCATTAGGGGTCAACATTTTCTTCACATACACAATATTTCTTATTAATTTCTTCTACACTCAAAGTTTAATAACTTGCAGGCTTTACAAGTTGAAACCAAATGTTATACGTACAACTCCGGATTATGTTTTGGAAATCTTTGTTATGCCTATTTGTGCAGTTTTACACACAACACTTTGTTGGGCGTACTGCAGGTACATAGTGTTTATTCATAGCTTAAAAGGAAACACACTTAACCACTTCACAGTTTTAGTCAAATACAAATTAATATAAAATTCGCACAGATTCAAACTCGATGCCTCTTACCACTATGGATGCGCGAAAGCAAAAAAATTAAAAACTACGCCGTTACTAAAACTGACAAGATGACAAAGCAACAGTCGACAGGAATCTGCACCCACTCTGCACCGCGGCGAGCACCATCGCTCGGGATATTTCTGGTAAGTGGCGCCATCCGACGACTGCACGTCGAAATTATCAGTCAGAATAATGCTCCATTTAAGTTTTTATTCTAAACTTTGTTTCTTTTTTCTATGAACTAATCTTGTCGGTACAGGAAAGGCAGACTTGCGGCGGCGTACGTGATATTGATAGGTATAGCTGCGCGACACTACTTGCGCATTTGCACGGTTGAGCTCAGATGAATATGTTTAGATGAATTTATGAGTTTATTGGTGGCAATTTTTTTTATCAACACAGCTATATAGAGGAGAAAGTCAATATAAATCACTCATTTAAAGTTTATGAATATTTTCATAATTTTCCCAAATTTGACCTCAAGTAGGCACCTGAAGATGTTATCCCAGAAAGCCCAAATTTTGCATCATAAATACTATATCAAGTTGACAACTTTTGGTTACCCAGGACATATCACATTCGAGAAAAAAAAATTCGGCCCACCCTACTCAACAGCTTTTACGTTAGGTATTAATATAGTAAGAATATTAATTGTTGATAATGTTTTAGTACATTTACCATTTTAGGAGTCTAAAATCTGCATATGGGCAGGAAATAATTTGCAAGATTTATTAAATGAAGCATGGGAGCATTTATTAAAAATCACCTGGCTGACAAGATTCCAGAAAAAAGGATTTTCGCAGATTTTAATTGCAAAAGTTATAATAAGTACTAATATAAAGAAACGGAAATTGGACGTTTTCAGTTAGAGGTGTAGTGTAGTGTAGTCAAGTAGAGTAGGATATGGGTATTTGGTATCTTGATATTATGTTTATTTTATCTTCACTAATTTTTTAATTTTTTAATTTTAATCATCCTAAAGTTAAGAATTTTTTTTTTGGGTTGTTATTAAAGTTTTTTCATTTAAGATGCCGTTCTGAAAGCAGAAAAAAGCTGAAATAAAAAAGAGGCAGAGCAGGAAATAGCCAGATTGCTAAGGAGGGCCCTCGATCGATCGACTGAAATATAAACAACAAGCGAAAAATAATGATAACGATGGGAAACAATTAATATATAATTATCCCGGGGTATCAATTTTAATATAATATGACTAATTTAAAATAAAAATGCACTAAAAATTATTTAAATTCTTGAATATGGTTAGTCACGACATCTTAGTTATTCTAACGTAATAATCAGCAGAGATCATATGCGTAATTGTCCGATTTTCTTTAAATTTAAAAAAAATGCTAACTTCGGAGTTGACTACACTGATCTACGGGGTTGATACTTACCTTTGATTTTTCTATTAGGTATTATAATTACTTAAACTGCATCACAAAACATGTTAGATAATTGATAATTTATGATTTTGGTTAGATTTAATCATTCATTAAATAGTTTTTATTAAATATTTTATTCCTTCGGAGTTGATAATAATAATTGTTTTACCGACCATTAGAATTTATAATACCTGCAAACCATCATAGATATGGAAAAAAAATGATAAAACAAGGTGCCCTATATTTTCATTTAATTTCTGACAAATATTTAATATATTTTAACACATTCTGTTTAAGAGAATATAAGTAAAAAAACACAAATAATGTCCTTTTAGAAAACTAAAAATATAAAATATTTTAATAAAAATAACTGCTAACATAAAAACTCATATTTGTTAAATAAAGAGATGTTGAAAAAATGATGTCTTCTTTTGTCTATTACAGAAGTATCAAAGTTTTTCTTCTACATCATATTTATCTAAGAGTCCTACATCTTCAACTTCGGGATATACAGAGCATATGTTTTTAGATTTTCTCAAAAACTTTACTTCAAAACATTCTTCATTGACAATACGCACTAGCAGTCCAATATAATATCTAAAGCTTTTCTTTCCTCTAAATCTGACTATCAAGTAGTAATCTCCGACTTCAAAATTTTTATTATTATTTGACTTTTAAGTAAATCGACCAAGATCGGTCCTCGTCGTCAGTTTCGAGTTCACTGGAGCTATAAACATCGGAGTATTTTAAACGGAAAAGTTAAGGAAACAGTAATGTACTTTATAATTTAAATAAAACGAAAAAAAATATCTGTAAAATAGAAAATGTTTACCATGTGTGTGACCACAATGTGACGTTTATTATTTTATAAGTATAAAAAGTATTAAAATAATTTTACCTCCCCACTTATAGTACGCAACTAGGGTATGCAACACAGCTTGTTCCTTAGAACCGCCAAAGTGCATCGATTGAATTTCTCGGTTATATTTACTTATAACTTTCAAAAGTGGACAGAAGTGTTTCGCCCATTTCCCTCTTTATACATCTCATTTTTGTTTTCACAACCTTTCTAGTTTCTACATTGTTCTTGTTTGCCGGATTGCCGGAAACAATAACTATTTGAATTTTAGACATCCATTTCCAGTATATTGTTTCATCTTTCGGCGAATACTCCTTCAGCTTAATTTCTTTATAAACACAATCTGTACATTTCGTTTCTAAACAGTGTTCAGTAACTTCTTGGCAACAAATGGATTTTATTACCATTTCTGCTGAATTTTCCTCTATTATCTCAGCAACTTTTGATTTTTTGACAAGTAGTTCTACGTTTTCACACATTGTGCAAAGACACTTATCTCGTTTATGACGTTTATTAACATTGAGAAAAACTTTCCAAAACGGCTGGAATTTACAAAAAAGGAAGTAGCTAATGGGACAATTATTTTTAATCATATAATCTTTATGTAAATATTTTAAAGACTTGCTAAGAAGTCGTTTCTGTTTCTTGATAGTGTTGTAATAATTAATAAAAAAAATAAAAAATAAAAAAAAAATAAAAAAAATTATGTCTTTTACTTCATTTTATTCAATTTATCTTAAGATGTTGTTCCTGTTATATGTTTATTAATTAATTACTTGGGTCACCACGGCCACTCAGTTTTTTAATTCGCTTGAGAGCTAAGGTCGTAGATTTAATTCAGATAAGATTTTTGGGCGCCATCAACCAAAGGGGTTGAAAAAGATTATAAAGAAAAGAGTGAATAGAATATTTAGTTCCCTAGCCCTGAAAGAGAAAGCAGTATGAATAAAACAATTATTTTAATCAAATCCTATTTTATTAATAAAAGAATAATATTTTCCAACAAACACCCATTTTATTCATTTAGGAAGAAATAAACATAACATAGAAAAAGGATTTGAATAAAAGGCTAAGCAACTAAATCAGAGAAAGAAGATATAAAAAATAACATAGAAAAAGTTATGACATGAGCTAGACAGCTCCACTAAAAGATATATTAGATCGTAGGAAATCAAAAAGATTAAGAAGTGAGGATTCTTTCTAAACACCCAATATAAAAGGAGTCAAATACTAACTAAAAGCTTTGAACATAATTAAAGTGTAATTACTTTAAAGGTAGTGACCAAAATAAAACAGAATTTAAATTTATGTTAAACTAAATCAAATTATAGCCTTCATTATGCCAAAATTGAAAATAAAATATTCTTTATAGTAAAGTCAATGAAAGGTCAATTGAAGCACTTACGATGCCCCAAAATTTGGTTAAAATCCCTTGAGAAATTTATGATAACTTCAAGGTTATATAATTAAAGACATTTACCCTTTTGCCAAAATTCAAAGTAAAGCAGCATTTAGGGTAAAGTTAATATAAAGTCATATACATATATAATATAGCATTCACTACGCCAGAATTTAAAGTGAGATAGAATTTAGAATCAAATTCATAATTAGTAATATCCCTTCCAGGTTATATTAATAAAGACATTTACCATGCCCTATTCCAAAATAGAATTGAGAGACTTAAAACTTTAGTTATGTTCCCAACTAAATAGCTTAGGGGTGAAGATAAAGATTATCTAGCTAAGTCTAACTAATAGATATAGCCAAAACCTAGAATGACAAAAAATACATACTGATGGTAACTAAAATTTCTGGGTCAGTAAGTAATGTATCCAAGACCGGGATTATCAGTCTCTTATTAACCCGCTCAACAGATATAGATATATCCATTACAAGAGTAAGTCCAATGAAGAAGTTACCGATATAGGAATATCCCAACAACTTCATAGGGGTATCTTAATAAAATTAAGTCAAAATAGAGAAAATTACAGCTATAGAAATATCTCAATACTCTATAGGGATATCTTAATCACATTAAGCAAAAATAAAGAAATTACAGATATAATATCTCAATAACTTAGTGCGAAAATGCATACTTCCTGAGGAAGTTCTAGATTTATACTTAAAAATTAAATCTTTAACCGCTACTTCTGTTAGAAAGTAAGACTTACGTTTATTGTTTAATGTAAATCTCAATTTAAGATAATTAAAATAACCATCTTATACTCCTTGACGAGTAAAAGTTAGTTTCATAAATCAAAACTAGCCTGTTCCAGCTAGATAATCATAGAACCTACTAGGGATTAATATACAAATGAATTTACAATAAATAGACCAACCACTCAAGCATTCCTTGACGAGGGAGGTTTCGGTTTTAAATTGAAAACTAAGTTTTCGTATGATACAAGATAAGCAGTTTAGGTAATATGTACATTACTGGAGTGACCCATCCACTTTAAGCGAAATCTACAAGAATTTACAACAGTCTTAAGCGAAGCTAGGGTAATTATACACTATACATAAAAATATACAGAGGGAAGAATATACAAATATAATACAGTTTACCAAATCACCACATAAAAGGTTTATAACATAGGAAATTAAGTTAAGGGTTAACAAATTGACTTTTAGTGATCAATTTAAAAAAGTTAAGTCCGGTGAGTGTGGCATTGTGCCAGTGAAAACGTTACAAGTGATTAAAAGGAGGTACTTTAGCAATATTATCTAAAAAGATGGCTCTTGGCCCATTAGTAGTACATTACGAGTGATTCAACTGAAGTATTGAGGTGAAATTATCCTGAATTATTAGACACATGAAATTTACTCATTCAAATTCAAAAGAAGGGTTTTTTGGTATTATATATTATGAAATTTAATAAAAATTAGTCGGAGGTGGTGTTAGTACAGTAATCAAGGAGAAAAAATATGCTACTTAGCTCATGTAAGGCAGGACTCTAGCAGACAGGCACGACGGATTATGCGTCAATCTCCAGCATCCGATCAATGTGGACGGTTGACCATACAGCACGTCGGGGTGACCGGCACATGCACCGAAACAGGAACTTCATCCAAAATGACACCCCCACTCGTCTTGGCCTCTCTAAGACATACATCCTCCATTCCAGACATGGGATCCATAGCAGGGTAAAGGATTTAGAGGAAGACTCCAGGTTACGAATACTGACTAATGCATTTCCAACACATTCATGGCTAAATCCATGTAGAAAGTAGAAAATAGAAGTAGAAAGTAATAAAGGTAGAAGATAAAAGATGTAGGAGATAAAAGAACCAGAAGATAAAAGAAGTAGATAAAAGAAGTTGATCAAAGAAGTTGATAAAAGATAAATGAAGTTGGTAAAAGAAAAATGAATAACGAAAAATGAATATAGTCGAAGCCTAAAACAAAACGTGAACATTAGGACGCCATTTTGTGAAACCCAAAAGGTATTACTTACCAGGTGGTCGGGCTTTCTTCGGTCTAGGTGACGAAACAATCCCATTTAAGGCTCAAAAGACAGCTTCTATGTTAAATTCCGATCCGGCCATTGCCGACACATATAAAATGCAATTAATTAACACAAAACTGTAATTTTCATTTCTTCGTCACCTGCTGTTCAAGTCTTCTGGACCGGTATATAGAACGAACAGACCGAAGCACTACGCCGTAAAGTCCTTAAATAGACTTTCCTATCAAAAAAAACAACTTCCCACTCGTGACTCGTACTGCTTCGAAAACCCATGTGACTTCCGGTAATTGACAAGTAAAGCTGGAGGGCACTTTGAACTTGAAAACGGGAATCTACTCATTTTAACCAAAAAAGCCATGAAAATAGATGCAAGTTTGACCCGAAACTAAATGCTTTAAAATACTAGGTTAGGTAACGTCGAAGAAACGGCAGTCATCCCAAAAATGTAAAAGATCTCATAATACCATCTGGGTGTGCAAGTGATATTCCGACAGCTAGTCATGCATATCGTCATTTTCTGGGTTGCCTATACGTAGGTTATTGTATTAAGAAAATCGGCCTGGACGCCGAACCTTTTAGACAGGGGCGTATTCAAAAATTTTTAAAAAATTTAATTATCTAAATTGGTCAAAAATTTGATAAAAACTCGGGCTATCTACTAACGTTGTAACAAGCACAAAAAGATTGTTACAAATACCCCCTTTCAACAAAAAATTAAAAAATAAGACATAATTCAGGACAATTGAGTACCTCTTAACATCTAATTACCAAAAAATTTTTAGGCTACAGGTTGCCTTTACATTTGAGATACAATATACATTTCGGTTTATATTTTAGTCTTAATTACTAACTTACTAGCTATGGAAAACGGTTGGGTTTAGGACTGGTCAGCGTCTTCAAGATCAAGACTGCTATCCAGAGGGGATTTAAGATCTTTAATGTGATACCGACCGATGCTTTTATCGTGCTCATCCTTAAGTTCATAAATGATTGGAGAAATTTTCTTAATGATTTTACATTTAATGAATTTCTTTGCCAGTTTTTTAGAAAAATAATTCCCAGCGTCAGACAAGATGAAATTTCTTTTATAGACTACGTCACCCACATCAAACTCAATATTTCTCTTTCTCAAATCATAATATTTCTTATTTCGCTCATAAGCTTTATTGATGTTTTTAATAACTTGTTCATAAACGTCTGGTAATTTAGACAGTTCTTGAGCTAAGTTTTGTCTGTCGTCAAATTTATAGGGACAAAGGTTTTTACTTTCTATGATACCAAAATAATCTCCAGAGGTAGGTAAGTTACGTCCCAAAAGTTAAGAAAGCTGGTGAAAATGCAGTTGATATGTGTGTAGTGGTGTTTATAGCGTTACATATGTGGTGTACGTGTTTGTCCCAGTCACGGTGGTTATTTTCTTTAATATAGGACCTAATCGCGGTGCCTATCACTCTATTTGCACGCTCTACGTTATTTTGGACCACAAGCTTTACAATTAGGTCTGGTGACATTTTTGTGTCCACACTTAAAACAGAAAATTTTCTTTTTCATTTTACAGGCGGAGAAGGTATGCCCCTCTTCATCGCAGTTAAAACATTTAACTCTCTTTCTTAAAATAGGCTGAGTTATACCAGTAGTTTTATTTGTTTGGTCTAAAGCGCTTAAATTTTGGTCTTGAAAATTTATTAAATTATCAGTACTATTGACATTGTGACTTGAATTTTGTTTTTCTTGTTCTAGATTGACATTGCTAGGAGATTGATTAATTTCACTAACGTTTCTATTGTTGTTATTAAATTTTTGGAAAGGCTTTCTATAAGCTAGCTCGGGTTCCAGAGTGGAAGAATTGCAAAACGGTGGAGCTTGAAACTTATCAGTTCTTACTTTTGTGTCTTCTAAAATTCGACAAAGATTTTTTAACTCAAATAAAGATACTGGTTGCCTCAGAGCTAATTGTCCCTGGTAATAGGGTAACAGATTTCTAGTTATTATTTTTAATTGTACGCTCTCGTCAACTGGGTTTAAAAATCTTTTAAATAAATTTTCCATAACCGCTATATAGATAAGCGCCCTTTCAGTAATACCTTGAGTACGAGATCTCATTTCATCCCACAATGCTAATTCATAGTCTATAGGCAAGAAGTTTAAACGCAACTGATAAACTAACTCATCCCAAGTGTTAACTAGACTTCTTATTGACCTGAACCAAATTAAAACATCCCCTTCAAAAAGTTCGTGTGAAAAATTTAAGAGCCCTTCTCTAGGTATTCTATATGCTAGACAAAATTCCTCTACCCTCTCTAAAAAGCTGTGTAGACTTTGGTTTCTACCATTGAACTTAAGGCCAATACGATTTAAGGGAGGTAGTCTGTAATTATCCTGACTACTTAACGAATTTGAAGGCACTTGTCTATTTAAGAAGGAGGTTCGATAAGGATCGTTATTTGATTGTTGATTAAATGGCCGGGGTTCGTTTAAATTTAAATTGGAGGCTATGCTATCGAAAATTCCTGAGTTTGGAAAACAGTTATAACTCGGATTAGGTAAGCTTGTGGTGATATTAGGTGGAGGACCTTGTGCAAATAAACTATTCCTATTTATATCTGGTCTTGAGCTATCTATGTTATAGGTATCTGCCTGTGGCAAGTTAGGACCCTGCAAAAATGAGCGATTTATAGTGACATTTCCTTCAGATTGATATCTGCTATGCAAGTTTGCCTGTGGCAAAATAGGACCCTGCTCTAAACTTTGTTGTCTCTGAAAAATATGACCTGCGGCCTGATTTGGTTTCCTGACATAAACCCACTTTCCTCCCTAATAAGGCTATTATCCATGTCGTGTGGAGAGTCTCCCAAGGTGGCCATATGTGAAAATCTATCCAAGGAATCTAATCTGCCCTGTTCATTATAAAAGTCTGGCATTATTCGCGAACTTTGAGGTCTTGAGTTTAAATTGATATGTCGTGTGTTTAAGTTGGTATTTTGTTGGGTGTCTCTACTAGATAAGGTTGCAAGATTTGGTGTGCGGGAACAATTTGGTTGAACCCAGCTTTCAAAGTCATTATCAATTAAATTTTCGCCATTATCAACTTTATTTTGAGATATTGAGTTTAAACTAAATTGTCGTCTATACAAGTTGACGTTTTCTTGTGTGTCCCTACTAAACAAAGTTTTAGGCTGTAATGTATGAGAACAGGTTGGTTGAATAGAGCTTTCAAAATCATTATTGTTACTCATATGTTGAGATACCAATTACAAAATGGTTACCAATCCTTGTAATATCACGAGTTTTCTTTGGCATATTTGTGTTTCCTGTTGAAAATCCATCGATATCGCCGGATGAGGCACGATAGAATCATCTTTCTCAGCTTTCTGTAGCTGTCGCAATAAGGATTTGAGGATGTTGACTTTTGATCCTGGATCAGCCTGGATTCCTCTGACGCAGAGTTCCCAAACCAACTCATCCTTCCACAGGTAGGTAGGGTTCATTTTAGACATTTTTCTCTATACCAAAATGTACCTAAAAAATTCCAAATACAATCAAAAAATGGTCAAAATAATATCTCTGGCCAAGCCAAAAATATAGAAATTTATGTGTTTAGAAAGATATCACTGCAAGGAAAAATGAAGATTTTTATCTGAAATGTTGTTAAAATTTTACTAGTTACATACGACTGAGCTACCCACAAAATGTTATTCCTGGCCCCACGTTAGAGCGTCATTTGTAATAATTAATAAAAAAAATAAAAAAATAAAAAAAAAATAAAAAAAATTATGTCTTTTACTTCATTTTATTCAATTTATCTTAAGATGTTGTTCCTGTTATATGTTTATTAATTAATTACTTGGGTCACCACGGCCACTCAGTTTTTTAATTCGCTTGAGAGCTAAGGTCGTAGATTTAATTCAGATAAGATTTTTGGGCGCCATCAACCAAAGGGGTTGAAAAAGATTATAAAGAAAAGAGTGAATAGAATATTTAGTTCCCTAGCCCTGAAAGAGAAAGCAGTATGAATAAAACAATTATTTTAATCAAATCCTATTTTATTAATAAAAGAATAATATTTTCCAACAAACACCCATTTTATTCATTTAGGAAGAAATAAACATAACATAGAAAAAGGATTTGAATAAAAGGCTAAGCAACTAAATCAGAGAAAGAAGATATAAAAAATAACATAGAAAAAGTTATGACATGAGCTAGACAGCTCCACTAAAAGATATATTAGATCGTAGGAAATCAAAAAGATTAAGAAGTGAGGATTCTTTCTAAACACCCAATATAAAAGGAGTCAAATACTAACTAAAAGCTTTGAACATAATTAAAGTGTAATTACTTTAAAGGTAGTGACCAAAATAAAACAGAATTTAAATTTATGTTAAACTAAATCAAATTATAGCCTTCATTATGCCAAAATTGAAAATAAAATATTCTTTATAGTAAAGTCAATGAAAGGTCAATTGAAGCACTTACGATGCCCCAAAATTTGGTTAAAATCCCTTGAGAAATTTATGATAACTTCAAGGTTATATAATTAAAGACATTTACCCTTTTGCCAAAATTCAAAGTAAAGCAGCATTTAGGGTAAAGTTAATATAAAGTCATATACATATATATATAGCATTCACTACGCCAGAATTTAAAGTGAGATAGAATTTAGAATCAAATTCATAATTAGTAATATCCCTTCCAGGTTATATTAATAAAGACATTTACCATGCCCTATTCCAAAATAGAATTGAGAAACTTAAAACTTTAGTTATGTTCCCAACTAAATAGCTTAGGGGTGAAGATAAAGATTATCTAGCTAAGTCTAACTAATAGATATAGCCAAAACCTAGAATGACAAAAAATACATACTGATGGTAACTAAAATTTCTGGGTCAGTAAGTAATGTATCCAAGACCGGGATTATCAGTCTCTTATTAACCCGCACAACAGATATAGATATATCCATTACAAGAGTAAGTCCAATGAAGAAGTTACCGATATAGGAATATCCCAACAACTTCATAGGGGTATCTTAATAAAATTAAGTCAAAATAGAGAAAATTACAGCTATAGAAATATCTCAATACTCTATAGGGATATCTTAATCACATTAAGCAAAAATAAAGAAATTACAGATATAATATCTCAATAACTTAGTGCGAAAATGCATACTTCCTGAGGAAGTTCTAGATTTATACTTAAAAATTAAACCTTTAACCGCTACTTCTGTTAGAAAGTAAGACTTACGTTTATTGTTTAATGTAAATCTCAATTTAAGATAATTAAAATAACCATCTTATACTCCTTGACGAGTAAAAGTTAGTTTCATAAATCAAAACTAGCCTGTTCCAGCTAGATAATCATAGAACCTACTAGGGATTAATATACAAATGAATTTACAATAAATAGACCAACCACTCAAGCATTCCTTGACGAGGGAGGTTTCGGTTTTAAATTGAAAACTAAGTTTTCGTATGATACAAGATAAGCAGTTTAGGTAATATGTACATTACTGGAGTGACCCATCCACTTTAAGCGAAATCTACAAGAATTTACAACAGTCTTAAGCGAAGCTAGGGTAATTATACACTATACATAAAAATATACAGAGGGAAGAATATACAAATATAATACAGTTTACCAAATCACCACATAAAAGGTTTATAACATAGGAAATTAAGTTAAGGGTTAACAAATTGACTTTTAGTGATCAATTTAAAAAAGTTAAGTCCGGTGAGTGTGGCATTGTGCCAGTGAAAACGTTACAAGTGATTAAAAGGAGGTACTTTAGCAATATTATCTAAAAAGATGGCTCTTGGCCCATTAGTAGTACATTACGAGTGATTCAACTGAAGTATTGAGGTGAAATTATCCTGAATTATTAGACACATGAAATTTACTCATTCAAATTCAAAAGAAGGGTTTTTTGGTATTATATCTTATGAAATTTAATAAAAATTAGTCGGAGGTGGTGTTAGTACAGTAATCAAGGAGAAAAAATATGCTACTTAGCTCATGTAAGGCAGGACTCTAGCAGACAGGCACGACGGATTATGCGTCAATCTCCAGCATCAGATCAATGTGGACGGTTGACCATACAGCACGTCGGGGTGACCGGCACATGCACCGAAACAGGAACTTCATCCAAAATGACACCCCCACTCGTCTTGGCCTCTCTAAGACATACATCCTCCATTCCAGACATGGGATCCATAGCAGGGTAAAGGATTTAGAGGAAGACTCCAGGTTACGAATACTGACTAATGCATTTCCAACACATTCATGGCTAAATCCATGTAGAAAGTAGAAAATAGAAGTAGAAAGTAATAAAGGTAGAAGATAAAAGATGTAGGAGATAAAAGAACCAGAAGATAAAAGAAGTAGATAAAAGAAGTTGATCAAAGAAGTTGATAAAAGATAAATGAAGTTGGTAAAAGAAAAATGAATAACGAAAAATGAATATAGTCGAAGCCTAAAACAAAACGTGAACATTAGGACGCCATTTTGTGAAACCCAAAAGGTATTACTTACCAGGTGGTCGGGCTTTCTTCGGTCTAGGTGACGAAACAATCCCATTTAAGGCTCAAAAGACAGCTTCTATGTTAAATTCCGATCCGGCCATTGCCGACACATATAAAATGCAATTAATTAACACAAAACTGTAATTTTCATTTCTTCGTCACCTGCTGTTCAAGTCTTCTGGACCGGTATATAGAACGAACAGACCGAAGCACTACGCCGTAAAGTCCTTAAATAGACTTTCCTATCAAAAAAAACAACTTCCCACTCGTGACTCGTACTGCTTCGAAAACCCATGTGACTTCCGGTAATTGACAAGTAAAGCTGGAGGGCACTTTGAACTTGAAAACGGGAATCTACTCATTTTAACCAAAAAAGCCATGAAAATAGATGCAAGTTTGACCCGAAACTAAATGCTTTAAAATACTAGGTTAGGTAACGTCGAAGAAACGGCAGTCATCCCAAAAATGTAAAAGATCTCATAATACCATCTGGGTGTGCAAGTGATATTCCGACACCTAGTCATGCATATCGTCATTTTCTGGGTTGCCTATACGTAGGTTATTGTATTAAGAAAATCGGCCTGGACGCCGAACCTTTTAGACAGGGGCGTATTCAAAAATTTTTAAAAAATTTAATTATCTAAATTAGTCAAAAATTTGATAAAAACTCGGGCTATCTACTAACGTTGTAACAAGCACAAAAAGATTGTTACAGTGTGCTTAGTAATTGTATCATTTTTTTTCAGGGCATTGCCGGCTTGATGTATTACATTCCAGAAACTTTCTTACTTTTTTTGTTAATTTTTCCCTTTTAATTTTGGTTATTTTCATCTTGGCTGGACGCTGTCCTTTATAACTTAAGAAATTAATTTTTCATAAATCGTGAATCTGTATTTTCTTATTAAGTTCCCAGTTAGAAACTTGGCAGCTAGAAGTTTTTCTTTTTTATGCTTTATACTTTTAACGTTGGATTATATCTGACTGCGGTTAAAACTTCGTGGACTACCAATTTTCTTCTCAGCGCTTGTGGGACCTGGTAGTTCCGCAACAATCTGTTAACTATTTCGGTGAATTTCGTTTTTGCCCTAAAGGGGTTTTAAGCCTAAAATAGTATTATTTAGAGCGTTGTCTTTTAACAAGAGCCTGCTCTAATCTTGAAATATGACGATAGGCTTTAGCTCTATCCCTTCTAACTTTATTTCTACCAATCCTCTGTCTACTGACATCTGTCATTTACACTGACCGGAGTTCCAGGTGGTGTCATTTCGTTCATGAGACGGGCTTTATATTCTTTTTTATTTTGTCTCTGTATTTTTTTGAACTGTCCACCCACATTGCTCTTTTGGCCCTCTTGTCCCGCCGAGGTATATTACAAATTTTTTGAATTCTGTCCTGCTCAACTCTCTTTTTCCATCTTTTTCTTTCTTTCGCTTTAGCTTGCTCATGTGTACCCGGATCATTCTTAATTTTAATTCTGCGTAAACGCTGCAACTCAGTTTTTCGTTTTCGTTTTTCTTCCTCCGAGTCCTCTGACTTTCCCTTTTTATTCGCCATTGGTTCAACTAATAAAAATATACAAACTAATTCGTTTTTTAAGCAAAATAGTGCTTTAAGCAATCTTTAGCATCAACCCCGACGCTCCTCATCAACTCCGAAGCTATTAGTGGGACTCGGAGTTGATTGCCTCGGAGTTGATTTTTTGTCAGATTTAGTAATAAAAGAGAGAATAAAATTTAAAAAAGTTCAAGATAATTTTAGGATAAGCTTCTGACATGCAAAGCGTAATCTAGGAAGGTATATAATGTAATAATAAGAACACCTCAAAATTTAAAGAGGGACTCGGTGTTGATATACTTTAAAAGCATACGCTTACCTTAGATATAATAAATATCCTTCTAAGAACACCGCAAGGCAACGTACATCCTTCCTTGTTGCTATCTGTAAATTAACTTACGGAATTCTTGCTTGCCGACACAAAGACGAAAGTTAGGAAAGTACCTACCTGCGCCACAAAATCGTCGAATTTTATTGTCTCTTCGGAGTTGACACGAAAATGCTGTTACAGAATTTAAGGCTATATTTCTCATTTATTTTTATATTCTGTAAATCACAGCCGTACTGTAAATATATATTAATTTTTTAAGTGTTATTATTTATAGAAAAAAATTGATTTATTATTTGGGTTTTTGATCTGTATACAAATAAAGTAGTAAAAATGTAGCTGGTTACAGCCTCGGAGTTGATATTTTGCGTACAAAACCATACAAATATGAATAAACCTGAAATTAATTATTTTGAAAAGTAGTGCGCTAAGTAGATTGAATCTCTAATTTTTCAAAATTAACTGGTTATAAAAAAACTCTCATTTGGATTACACACAAGTAGCCGGTTTCACAAATTGTCCTTAATCTGTAGAATGAGCCATATGTATACAATATATATAGAATATTACTAAATATTAACCAACACATGTATTGTAATATTATATTAGTGTAGATATTTTATCAGTAGTTCTTACTTATCCATTGTAGGTAAAGCCTGTTTTTTTTACAAACACTTACGTTTGCAGTACGTACATAGCACGAAGTGTGCGTACATCTTTAACACGTACAGTAAATGTACGTACATAAATTATACGGTTATCGTACGTCCATAAAACGTTTATGCTGGTTGGGAACCAAGTAGAATTTAAGGCTAAAAAACCAATGCAGCAGTTTTTTCTAAAAATGTTAATGTTGAAGAAGAACCGGATATAGTCACGAAAGGACACTGGATTCCCTTGGCTTCATCAATTCATTTATTGGGCGTCAATTTGAATAGTCGATGTCTTTTGGCTTAGTCACGTCGCGGCCATTGCCAAGGCAGTCTCGCAGAATGCTAGGAATATTTTTCCGAACTAAGAACCTTTATACACCGTAACAACTTTTGATGCGCTATAAAGCTCAATCGCAGGAGTAGGTTAGTTCGCATATTTGGGGCTCTGCTCCTAAACATTAGATTCCATTCAAAGAATTCGCTTAATCGGTGACCATGATCTGACAAACAACCTGGAAAGCCTTAAACATCGAGGGTAGGTTGGCGACTTGAGTCTATTTTACAAATATTTTCATGGCAAGTGCTTAACTGAGGTTGCCTTGCCCGCTTTATTCCACCCAGAGCGGTGCATGGTAGAAATACACGACGAGCCACTGCAGCCCACCCGTATGTGGTTCAGCTTAGTATCCCTCGAACGACACTGTTTAAAAATTCTTTCATCTGGAGAACGTCATCACTAATATGGAACGACCTCCCGATGCCGTGTTCCTCAACAAGTATAATCTCCTACTTGCAGGGCCCCTTGTATAGAAGAATTTCAGAGATAAATAAGCATCCCATTTGGTATATTCATAAAGTAGTTAATATGTTTTTAAATAAATATGTTCTTGATATTGAATGACATATTATTTCATTTTATATAACGTCAGAAGTATTATAAAAAATTTTTAAAAATATTTCTGAAATGCAATTATAAAATGTTTCAGAAACATAAAATGAAATATTACTTTTATGGGACATTTTTGGGTTTCTGAAACACATCACCAATATATCAAAAATGTTTCGTAATATTTATGGAATATTTAAAATCTTTCGAAGAAACGAATACGAAATATTTCTGAAACATGATTGTGCTATGTGGTATGTGGGTGTAAGCAAATTATAAATGATCACTAAAAAGGGCAATTTTTCTCTAATTTAACTACCTTGCAACTCTTTTACCATTTCGGATATAGCAATATAGTGGCCCACCGTATTTTGGACACCCTAAATATTCATACCAATCTTCGAGAATTTATAGACAATATCTCATCCGAATTTAAAGGTAAGCTGACCGCTAAGAAAATTAACGATATCATATAATATGGCACACCCGGAACCAGACAACAAAATAAAGGAGATCGATTCTGCAGGATGCGCAGGATGTAATAGAATAAGAATAAATTTTAAAGATAGTAGATTTGCAAACAATTTTATTGATTCTAAACTTTTAAAAAACTACAACTTAGAAGCTTACATTTCTCAAATTCACCGTTCAGGAATAGTAGACACCGACACGGATGTGGAAACATTAAATAACAAAATTAAAAAATTTGATTAATTTTGCCGTTTTACTAGTAATATAATAATATAATAGAAGCCCCAAGTGTAAGAGATAAATCTATTAGTCAATTTAAAATCGCTTTATTAAAATAAAGATTAACAATATGAAAAATATTTATTGGTACGTTTAAAGTGTGTCGCGAATACTATTAAACTCCTTCGTATCTTTTCCACATCGACCACGTCGTGACGGTTTCTGCTGAACCAGCGGTTCTCGGTGCTGCTGCTTATCGCTTCTTTGTTTATTTCGTTTCGTACACAAGTGTTTTTTTTTATATTTTCGAGGTGGGGTTATCCGACCCGTTACCTGTTAGATCAATATCGGGGTTTCCCCTCGTTGTCCGTGTTCATTTTTTAGATTAAATATTTTATCCTGTACGTTCAAACACAATTATTGATTGTTTTCTTATCAAGTGATGGATATGAAGAGTTTTTGAATTACTACAACTTATAAGTTTTATCTCAATATGTGCAGCGTCAGTTTTTCCGAGTTCAGCCATGGACCTTGAAATTCGGTCTTTAAATATATAAAGAAGTTTTTCAAACTGATGCTTCTCTAATGATCCCATTGTATATAATCCATATCGTTTACCGTTAGCTGAAAAAGAAAAATTACGAGGGATAATTAAAGAATTGTTGGCGAATAATATTATTAGGGAATCGAAATCAGCCTATGCGAGTCCGATATTGCTGGTCAAGAAGAAGACAAACGACTACCGCATGTGTGTAGACTATCGACGACTCAATGCTATAACTATTAAAGAAAAGTTTCCACTTCCAATAATAGAAGAACAAATAGATAGATTGGGTACAGATGCTGATGGCAACAAATACAAATTTTACACAGCACTTGATTTAGCTTCTGGATTTTAGCAGGTACCTGTACATGAGAACTCAATAGAGAAAACGGCTTTTATTACACCAGATTCGCATTTTGAGAATGCCGTTTGGGCTTTGTAGCTCTCCGTCCGTATTTCAAAGGCTAATGAACAATGTGTTAGGAACACTAAAGAACGATATAGCATTTCCGTATATAGACGATATTATTATCCCATCTACAACTGTTGAAGATGGATTAGAACGTTTACGATTAGTATTTGAAGTATTACGAAAACATAATCTTAAACTCAAAATTACCAAATGTTCATTCTTTCAAAGAAAAATTGACTATCTTGGACGTGAAATTAGTTCAGAGGGTGTGAGACCTGGGGGACGTAAAATTGAAGCTATTTCACGAGTTGAAGAACCCAAAAACGTAAAGCAAATACGGCAGTTTCTTGGACTATTAGGGTATTTTCGTAAATTTGTGAAAAACTACTCAGGAATTGTAGAACCGCTATCTAGGCTTACACGTAAGGATTTAATAAGCTGGTGTTGGGACAAAGAACAACAAGAAGCGTTTGATGAAGTAAAGAAAATTTTGACCTCACGACCAGTACTGTAAATTTTTGAACCAACACTACAGACAGAGTTACACACTGACGCAAGTTCTACTGCTGTTGCCGCTATTTTACTTCAGTCTCATAATGGAACCCAAAAAGTTGTGGCGTATTTTAGCAAACAAACTACTGTAGACCAGAGGCATTACCATTCTTATGAACTAGAGACAATGGCAGTTGTTTTGGCACTACATCACTTTCGCGTGTATCTACTAGGATTAAACTTTACTGTCATTACCGATTGTAATGCCCTTAAGACTACTTTTACGAAGAAGGATTTATTACCGAGAATTGGAAGATGGTGGCTCCAAGTGCAAGCATTTACGTTTGACATTAAACACCGACCAGGTACACGAATGGGTCATGTAGATGCACTTAGTCGGCTACCCAACATACAAGAAATAAATCAAATTAATATTACTGAGGGAGATTGGATCACAGCTGCTCAGTTGCAAGATGACCAGTTATACAAAGTTCGACAAATTTTAGAAAAATCTATAAGGAATTCTGAAACAAAACAGTATTTTAATGAGTATACGTTACAAAACGGAAAGAGTAGGCATAGCCGGAGTTGAGCGTGGGACCTTTTTGATGACCGTGGGAAAGACCACCCATGGCGTTATCCCTTTGATAAATGCCGACAGGTGTGATAACCGTGGGAAAGACGACCCGTGGGAAAATTTTGGTGATCGTGGGGAAAGACCACCCATGACACAACTTTGATAGCATACGTTTGCGAGCCTATATTTGACCTTTGAATGGAATTTGATCTTGAATGACTTTGATAGCATACGTTTGCGAACATATATTTGAACGGCAATTGATAGCATACGTTTGCGAGTCTATATTTGATCTTGAGGTGACCGTGGGAAAGACCACCCATGGTGCTATCCCTTTGATGCCGACAACAGGTATAATAACCGTGGAAAAGACCCGTTAATGGCCGTGTTGGCGGAAGGGTGAAGCCTACGTGTGTATGTCATGTTTGACGAAGATGTCATTGGTGACTGTGGGAAAGACCACCCCATGGCGTTATCGTGCCAATATTGCATCTGACTAATCCAAGAAATTAGGGTAAATATACCCGTTGCCAAATTGTGAGTAGGAAAAATAGATAAATATTGGGAAAATCAATGTGAGAGTGAGTTTTCTGCAATATTTTATCAATCAGACGTATTAATAACTCGTAATAAAACTAAGGGCACAATATTATAGGTTTTAAAGACGTTTTCATTCATAATTCAAGAGTTAAATACTTTTTCCCAGTGAGCTGTATAACGGAATAAAAAGAATGTCCTAAGACGTCGTAAGATTGCTTCGAAGCTTAGCAGCCTGCTTTGGACACAGGTCTTACAACTTCGCTCCACAATCCTACTGTCCTCCAAGCAAGAGAGGATGTCAGTAGGGACTTATATATTCCGCTATACATTTACAGCAGCAAGATCGCTAAATATAACAAGAAACCATAAGAAGTAAATTTCCAGTAATATTGTAGCAATAATGTCTCGTGGCTCATATGAAACCAAGTATTTTAATGGCTTGAAGTGACACGGTATAGTGTTTATAGAAGTTTTAATGAAATCAGTTAACTTTTTAGCGAAACGTATAACAGAATAAGAAGAGTGTCCTAAGACTGCATAAGATTGCTTCATAGCTTAGCAGCCTGCTTTGGACACAGGGGTTACAACTTCGCTCCACACTCTTATTATTCTCTAAGCGAGAGAGAATGTCAATAGGTTCTAATATATTCTTTTATACATTTTACAGGAGCATGATCGCTAAATATAAGAGGAAACCACAAGAAGTAAATTTCCTATAATATTGTAGCAATATTGCGCCTTACATATGTTATTAAGTTATACCTCGGGCAAATTTTTAGTAGGAAAAATAGGTAAATATTGGAGAAAATCAATGTGAGAGTGAGTTTTCTGCAATATTTTATCAATCAGACGTATTAATAACTAATAAAACTAAGCATACAATATTGCAAGGTATGCGCGCGTGGTTGATTTGACGAAGATTTGCCTGTCTGCCTTTCTAATAAATTAAAAATAAAGTTAGTAAATCACGGCATATCAGACAAAGAAAATAAGAAAAGAATAATCAGAAAAAAGTAAACCCCTCGAGCAGGACACTAACTTAATTTATACTACAGACGTTAAACCCTTTCTCCTAAATTAAAAATAGTACAAAATAAAAGCCAAAAATACCATCACACAATCTTTTATTGTTATACCACTAATTACATTTCTACATAAGCATAAGTCTAAGTTTTTTAAAACCATAAGGTGCTGAACTGCCATCAGTGAAAAATTTTCTCTTGGTCGAATTGGGTTTATAAAGTTTTGTTCCTGTACGGGTTACCACCTCATGTTCTTTGGTTCGTCGTATATTTTTGGAAACAATTGGCACTGGATCCGAGTTCTCGAGGACCATATTTTTTATAGTTTCAAAATTAACTAGTTTAGAGGTTGCATAGTTAAGAGAGATACCTTTAACCTTGCAAAGTACTTCTTCAGAATTGGTGTTTGTCGAAAATACTTTGTAGGAATAATTTTTTGGACCACCAGAGACGAAATTAGTTATAAAACTCCCCGGACCATATCCCTCCAATTCATCGGTCATGTCTCCAACAAACTGTCCAGTTATCACATCCGAATCATTATTCTTCAAAACATAAATAACTGAATCGGTGTCATAATATAAAACTCTCTCTCCAAGTTGCTCAAGATATGAATACAACTTTAGACGAGCTTGTGCTGTTACGTATGCTGCGATAGCTACATTGACAGTAGGTAGCGGATCATAAGCTTCATCAGTGTGCTCGTACCCAACAATTAGAGTTTTTTCGTTAATAGGTAGAAAACTATTAACATATATTCCGGGGTTGGTAATCATTGAAAAAAATTCTGCTGGTTCATTAACAATTTTTGTCTTTGGTTGGTTTTCTCGCTGTCCAAATTTTTCCCAGAAGCTGTTAAGCATTAGTTTTGCCAACGATCTTAATCCAGGGTTTTCAATAATCTTGGAATACTCAAGTTTAACATCTTCTCTCTCTAGAAATTCATTTATATATTTATTCTTTTCTTTTCCTGTTGTACATGTTTTCGGCCAGCCACTTGCTTCCTGTTTGATCTTAATAAATGTATTCATCATCGAAGTAAAAAGCCCATCTTCTCCTGTTTCTTTCTTAAAGGTGGTTACATTATATTTCCAGATCTCAAAAATTTCCAACACCCTGTATCCTTTTTCAATAGCTTTAAGTACTTCGTCAATTATCCATGTACCAGTCATAGCTCTTTCTTCATCTGTATGATTACACTCGTAACAGTTCATCTCTTGTCCACATTTACGACACAACACAAACATTAGTTTATTATTAACTTTTTCGGGGAGTACAGGATGATATAAATCTCTCGGTGGAAGGATCTTGCATCTCATTATACCCTCTATACTGTTAAGATTTAAATTTTTACAATCATCTCCTACGATTATCTCTGGATGTCCTATTGGGAATTTGCCGTATTTACAAATATATGGATAGAGGCTGCAAATATCGACATATTTGATTTTTTCGCCATTCTTTGCTTCATAGTATTCCCAAACATTGCCTGTTCGGCCACCGTAAAAAGCATCTCTCGGGTTTAATGGAGTGGAGATTATTAGAGGGTGTGTCTTGGTGTAAAGCACCATTTCCGGATCATCTTGCCGCATTTGACTAAAGCTACATTCCCACATTTCGTTGACAACATAGCCTAATTCTTTCAATTTTGTAATTTTCGTCAAACTTGCTTCGTAACGTAAATTTAACGTTTGCGTAGGATCATCGAGAAGTGGATCATTTCGACTAAATTTGAAACATTTAGGACATCCGTGATAATAACATCCTTGAAATTCAAACACTTCGTTTGTTTCAGCACAATAACCATCCACTTTAGTACCATTCAAAATAACTTCTCTTCCTTTAGCAGCATGCATTATAGATACTTTTCTCTGATGTTCTTCCCAAAGTAACCATTCTACTGCAATTTTACTCTGATTGTCTTTCCACCTGTACCCATTTTTAGGAATTATGCCAATAGTAGTTGGTTTAAGAAAATTTCTTCTATACACCTTATTGCAGGCTGATGCAATGGTAGTGGCTTCTGTAAAGGGGCACACATTAGTAGTGATCAAAAGTTGCTCTCTAAACTTCAAACAGGCCTCAGTAAGAATTTCAACATCAGATACACAATAGTCCACTAGATCCTTTTGCATATTAAACTGTTCATTTTTGTGTTCTTCATACCATTGCATAAATTTACAGCGATCATCTTCCTTCATAGTGTCTGGAGAGTAATATTCCATAGGAGGTAGTGGTCCAGCATAATTTGCATTTGCATTGGTGTTAAACAAATGTGGAAAATATCCTTTTTTTAAATTGACACTCAAACCAAAAGCCTTAGGAAGTTTAGATAATGCCATTGGAAAATAGTTGAGCGAGTCGATGAATTTAATATTTTCAACCTTCATCATGATGATTTTGGATCCTCTCATTATCAATTCTGGTGTTAAATCTGTTTCGGTCAGTATGTGATTCAGGATAAATTGGTGATCGAAAGCCTGGCCATTATGGGCAATAACAACTAAGTCTTTAAATTGTTTTCTTAGCCGTAACAGATGTTCGATAAATGTTTTTATCACATCTTCCTTTATTATCTTGGTACGAAATCCACATTTTTGGCAGAAATATAATTTAGGTTCATTAATACATGTGTCAAAACATTGTTTGGAAACACAGAGATTTGGTCGATGAAGTAAGGAGCCATCCTCTAATACTTCCTCCTGTTGCGTTTCGAGATCATAAAAAACAAATAGCACATCTTTTGTTTTGGGTTTTCCTGTATCTTTCTGAATGTAACAAAGATGATTTTCAGGAACATGAGCATTACATATTTTACAGAAAATTTCTCCACATACATGATTTCTATTGCTTTTTATGGTTTTAAAACAACGTTGACAGCTTCTAATTCCACCGCAAACGGTACTTTTTTTTCCATATGATCCATCTTTCACATGATTATTGTAACATATTTTGCCTCTAAAGTATCGATGACAGTCATCACACTTGATTTTAATTTGGTCATTTTCACACTTTGGAGATTGCTGACACCCGGGACATGTACCACCGCATCTGTGTTGGTGTTTGTGATCATAAGGGACATGGCATGACTCACAATAATATTCACAACAAAAGGTGGCAGTCAGAGATGTAATGACATTGAAATGTCCTTTATGATGTAATAAATTAAGTCTCCTATTAGTCTCAGGTGATCCTTCAAATATAACATCTCTCCCTTTTGAACCATAACTGTAGACGACTATCTTGTAGTCTTTTAGATATTCTTGAAATTTTTTCAATTCAGGTATTCCTCCACCCTCTTCAGGAATAACAACATTAGCTTCTTGCAATAATGTCATAGTCCTTTCGGTTTGAATTTTGCCAATATCTGTTCTTACTTTTTTAAATTCGTTATCATTCTCGACATTAGCTATAGCGACCACCAATGCACGAGCTAAACACAGATTATCGTTATTCTTAATGCTTATTATTCCCCTTCTCATACTACACTCCTCTGTAAAGGTATTGTATTTGCGTTGTCTTCCCTGTCCTGCTGGCAATCGTACACTCGTCACACCAAGGCAAAATGACTCCGTATTTAGGCCTGCTGAGTTGGACTGATAAATGTTGCTAATCATATTCCATACGTCTTCATAGTTTATCTTGTCTGCCCGTTGAAATCTCATCCATCCTTCACCTCTCGAAAAATCTTTTGAACAAAAGCTAAACCCAACATGGTCCGCTGGTTCTAGACCCTCCGTTGCTTTCTGAATAACCTGATTAATACCATCTTTCAGCCAACCAACTGGCTCAACACCTGCAGGTACAGGTTTTATTTTAAATTCAACTCGACGGCCAATAACATTGTAACGGCGAACCTTCTGGACGGTGTCTCTAATGGCAATGAACTTTTCCATTTTGTAGGAGCTCGTAGATCTTTACTCTTCAACAGTAACAAATAAACTGACTGAATCGGCTCTCCGCACCTCTATATATAATTCTGGGGTGGCTAAAACAAAGAGAGATAGTAACGAAAGAGCAAGCACATTCTGAAATAAATAAGCATGTCAGGAAAAACAACAGCTTGATGACTAATCTTATTAATATTTTCCTGGAAATTCGGTAATTTATACATACTACAAACATATATTTTTGATTTTGACTTAAATGTGACACTCTAAAATATGTTTATAAGAAGTATTAATTAAAAAATTTTTGCTTAGGTTAGGTTGATTGAACTTATTTGGTATATAAGGTTTATATAAGGTTATAAGGTTTAAAGAAGTTTTCGTTAATGCTTCAATAGTTAAACACTTTTTCTCAGTGAGCTGTATAACGGAATAAAAAGAATATCCTAAGACGTCGTAAGATTGCTTCGTAGCTTAGCAGCCTGCTTTGTAGACAGGGGTTACAACGTTTGCTCCACAATCCTACTATCCTCAGAGCGAGAGAGGATGTCAGAGGGTCTAATATATTTCGATATACATTTACAACAGCAAGATCGCTAAATATAACAAGAAACCATAAGAAGTAAATTTCCAGTAATATTGTAGCAATATTGTCTCATGACTCAAACGAAACCAAGTATTTTCAAGGTTTGAAGTAGCACGTTATAGTGTTTATAGAGGTTTCAATGAAATCAACATTTTTTAGCAAGATGTATAACAGAATAAAAAGAGTACCCTAAGACTGCATAAGATTGCTTCATAGCTTAGCAGCCTGCTTTGGACACAGGTGTTACAACTTCGCTCCACACTTTCATTATCCTCTAAGCGAGAGAGAGTGGGATTTAAAGTGGTGGGTGAATAAAATGATGTAATAGTGTAATAATAAGGATCTGGTTAATCAATCAAGAGCGGTATTCGCTAGTATTTTAAAAAGCGGACGCTTTGGGGAAGATTATGATAGCGGTAACATTGATTTTACGTACAGGTCTATAAGACCTAACGCCTAGGATTATTTATTTATTTATCTATTCTTATAGATTATTTTTTTTTGTATGTAACTCTTGAATGTAAAAAAAAAAAAAAAAAAAAAAAAGTAAATAAATAAATATTTATTATTATTATTATTATTGATATAAAACAGAAGGTTTTCTTTTTGAAAACTAGATCTGCTGAAAGATTAAAGTAATATCTTTTATCTTATAGTTGGTTCACACAAGTATAACTAACTACATTTTCGTATTTACACCGTATATAAGGATAGAGAGAACAAACATCTAAATGTCTAACTATTTCGTGTTTTTTTTTGTTGTTTTACAATCTACTATCTACATACATAAAAAAACAAGTGTATTTTCATATTTTTATCGGTCTTAAGTTTGATTTCAAAAGCACAATCCCACTTTTTGATAATTTCACAGTCTAAAGCACGTAGATACCTATATTTTTATTTACGGTCAATTCATCTCTATTCGCCAATCGTCTCGAACGAGTCTGATTTTGGAAGTAATATAGCGTTAGTATTCAGAAAATATTGATGATATCGGAGCCTAAAACATCCTTGACACTATAAAATCGTCGTGTTTCCTAACAAAACCCATCATCTTGCCTATTTAGCTTACTTTCCTATTGTTTAGCAGGTTAAATAAAATTGTTATTTCACTCTTTTTGTCTATACTGAATCGTTAGGGGAATACGATTCTAGTTCTATAAGAGAGACATTTAAAATTTAAGTAAGCAATCAGAAATCCTACACTAAGAGCTACTTAGTTAAAATTTTATATTTCCTTCCTAGGTCAGGCAAAATTTGTGATGTGTCGGTCAAAATATTTGACTATTTAAATATTTATAAAATACGAAAAAATGCTAGATGCATTTTCAGCGTGACATTCTATCTAATACCAACTTATTTCAAGGTATAATTCGGTTGTCAAAATAAGAATAAAATAATTTTTGCATGGTTTATGTCATCTTAAAAAGTCAAATGGTTATATTCTGTAGAGGGTTAGGTACATTCAAATTTAAATATTTTCTCTAATTAAGAAGAATTTTAAGATAGTATTATGGTAAATAAAAATTCTATTCCTCCAGTATTTCTCGGAAACATCGTGTTCTAGCGACATAACCGAAAAGTACCTCTATTCGGAAACTCATCGCATTTTTCTTGTCAAACTTGACTTTGTTGTAATGTTGTATGCAGGGCACTTTGAAAACAAAAATTAGATTAGAAACCGTCGCCTCTTAAGGAATACTTTTTGGGTCTTACATAGGGTACACTGGTATAATACAGAACAAATGTCATCTTGAATTGTCTCATCCATTACATACGTTATTATAATCCTCTTAAAGCACCTGTTACCAGCATTATCTGTTTTTTATGGTTTTCATGAAACATAGCCATTTCCGATGAAAATTATACGAAAATTTGAAAAATAACTTTTTTTTCAACTGAAATAATATACTGGTTTTCGGTGGAAAAATGTTACTTTTAACTAAAAATGAATATAAGACATATACGCAATGATATTTAAAATAAACCACTCTTTTCTAAAATTACTATGAAATATTCACAAGATCGTTTCGTTGTAACCAAAGTAGCAGGGCTTGCAGATTTCGTATAGAGTTCAAACGCGATACTCAGATGATCTTTTTTTATATTTTTGTAGGATAATTCACCACTTTGTTGTACTTGAGAGAGGACATTCTTGAAAAATCCTCAAATTTCTCTGCAATTTTGTTCCTTCTAGACTTAAATTCACACAGAAAACCCCGTATTCTTATCTTTCAGGTTGGTATATTAAAAAGGGCTTATTAGTATGGTTTAGAAAACAAGCAATATTAATTAACGGATGTTTTTTCGTCGTATGAAGAGTTGAAATTTTTTTTTCCACTACATTGACTGCGATGCAGGGGGGTCGGGTTTGGTCATAATCTTTCAGGGTAGCTCAGGTTTGATTGCATGTGCTAAGGTAAGTGCTCCTTGCAATCGGTTTCAGGTTTGACACGCCCCCCTCAGGTTAGTTCAGGTGTCGCTAGAACACGATATGTTTCCGAGAAATACTGGAGGAATAGAATTTTTATTTACCATAATACTATCTTAAAATTCTTCTTAATTAGAGAAAATATTTAAATTTGAATGTACCTAACCCTCTACAGAATATAACCATTTGACTTTTTAAGATGACATAAACCATGCAAAAATTATTTTATTCTTATTTTGACAACCGAATTATACCTTGAAATAAGTTGGTATTAGATAGAATGTCACGCTGAAAATGCATCTAGCATTTTTTCGTATTTTATAAATATTTAAATAGTCAAATATTTTGACCGACACATCACAAATTTTGCCTGACCTAGGAAGGAAATATAAAATTTTAACTAAGTAGCTCTTAGTGTAGGATTTCTGATTGCTTACTTAAATTTTAAATGTCTCTCTTATAGAACTAGAATCGTATTCCCCTAACGATTCAGTATAGACAAAAAGAGTGAAATAACAATTTTATTTAACCTGCTAAACAATAGGAAAGTAAGCTAAATAGGCAAGATGATGGGTTTTGTGAGGAAACACGACGATTTTATAGTGTCAAGGATGTTTTAGGCTCCGATATCATCAATATTTTCTGAATACTAACGCTATATTACTTCCAAAATCAGACTCGTTCGAGACGATTGGCGAATAGAGATGAATTGACCGTAAATAAAAATATAGGTATCTACGTGCTTTAGACTGTGAAATTATCAAAAAGTGGGATTGTGCTTTTGAAATCAAACTTAAGACCGATAAAAATATGAAAATACACTTGTTTTTTTATGTATGTAGATAGTAGATTGTAAAACAACAAAAAAAAAACACGAAATAGTTAGACATTTAGATGTTTGTTCTCTCTATCCTTATATACGGTGTAAATACGAAAATGTAGTTAGTTATACTTGTGTGAACCAACTATAAGATAAAAGATATTACTTTAATCTTTCAGCAGATCTAGTTTTCAAAAAGAAAACCTTCTGTTTTATATCAATAATAATAATAATAATAAATATTTATTTATTTACATTTTTTTTTTTTTTTTTACATTCAAGAGTTACATACAAAAAAAAATAATCTATAAGAATAGATAAATAAATAAATAATCCTAGGCGTTAGGTCTTATAGACCTGTACGTAAAATCAATGTTACCGCTATCATAATCTTCCCCAAAGCGTCCGCTTTTTAAAATACTAGCGAATACCGCTCTTGATTGATTAACCAGATCCTTATTATTACACTATTACATCATTTTATTCACCCACCACTTTAAATCCCATGAAACCAGAACAGCATATCTTTTAAAAAGCAGTATTACCACTTTTATTCAAAAGAAATAAGTATATTTCGAGTGCTTAGAATATCACTAAACGATAGGGGTTTAAAACATGATCGTAAACTTATGAGGATGGATTTCTAAAATTGGCAGGATCGAATAGACAAATAATAATTTTACTTGTATTCAAATTAAGTATTGTTAACACAATAACCCTTACCAAACTACCCTATACGGCTGTGGTACCAGAGCGCGCCGCTACTACGCTTTCAGAGCGCCACCGGTATTTTGCCAGCACACTCCCACATGCACCCTACCTTACAACGAGTCGCATCATCAGCGGGGTTGTGAAAAGTCGCCGTCTTGTGCCGCGGGCCATCAGTTTGTCGTCGACTCTCAACCAGCACTCTTCGCTCTGCCGCTCTGCCTGACTGCTGCCTTCGGTGTCCTTCGCCAATGGTCGTGAAGAGGCCCTGCACGGTACCAGTGCCTTCTTCGGGTATACTGACGCCACGCGCCTATATTATTGTATTCATAGTACAGTATAGCAAAGTGCTTTGTCTTAAACAATAGCAAACGGAAAGCTTATTTTAGAGGGTAAGTAAGCATATTATTATTTGAGAGGTATTTTATGGGATGCAGCGTTTGGTGATAATAGGCTTTTTCTCAGATTAATGGGCTGGAATTTTTTCACAAAAATATTGATGGATTGAGGGTTGCAAAATTGGTGGGTATTTTTTCGAATTATTTTTTTGCAAAAATATGCCATTTTTAACTTTCTCCTCATATATGAGGATTTTTGGCACTAGATTAAAGGTAAACATGTGGGCGTTTGTTTTTTAAAGTGTAGTTTATTTTTACTTAATCATACCATTCTTTTTTAAGAAATGAGTCACTCGAATTATGTACCAATCTGGTTTAGTAATTTTTACGTTTACATAATTTTATTAGGAGTTAATACGCCTGATTGATGAAATATTGCAGAAAACGTCGATTTCCCCAATATTTATCTATTTTTGCTACTAAAAATTTTCCAAAGGGTGTAACTTAATAACATGTCAATTTTGTGTGTGCAATATTGCTACAATATTACTGGAAATTTACTTCTTATGGTTTCTTGTTATATTTAGCGATCTTGCTGTTGTAAATGTATATCGAAATATATTAGACCCTCTGACATCCTCTCTCGCTCTGAGGATAGTAGGATTGTGGAGCAAACGTTGTAACCCCTGTCTACAAAGCAGGCTGCTAAGCTACGAAGCAATCTTACGACGTCTTAGGATATTCTTTTTATTCCGTTATACAGCTCACTGAGAAAAAGTGTTTAACTATTGAAGCATTAACGAAAACTTCTTTAAACCTTATAACCTTATATAAACCTTATATACCAAATAAGTTCAATCAACCTAACCTAAGCAAAAATTTTTTAATTAATACTTCTTATAAACATATTTTAGAGTGTCACATTTAAGTCAAAATCAAAAATATATGTTTGTAGTATGTATAAATTACCGAATTTCCAGGAAAATATTAATAAGATTAGTCATCAAGCTGTTGTTTTTCCTGACATGCTTATTTATTTCAGAATGTGCTTGCTCTTTCGTTACTATCTCTCTTTGTTTTAGCCACCCCAGAATTATATATAGAGGTGCGGAGAGCCGATTCAGTCAGTTTATTTGTTACTGTTGAAGAGTAAAGATCTACGAGCTCCTACAAAATGGAAAAGTTCATTGCCATTAGAGACACCGTCCAGAAGGTTCGCCGTTACAATGTTATTGGCCGACGAGTTGAATTTAAAATAAAACCTGTACCTGCAGGTGTTGAGCCAGTTGGTTGGCTGAAAGATGGTATTAATCAGGTTATTCAGAAAGCAACGGAGGGTCTAGAACCAGCGGACCATGTTGGGTTTAGCTTTTGTTCAAAAGATTTTTCGAGAGGTGAAGGATGGATGAGATTTCAACGGGCAGACAAGATAAACTATGAAGACGTATGGAATATGATTAGCAACATTTATCAGTCCAACTCAGCAGGCCTAAATACGGAGTCATTTTGCCTTGGTGTGACGAGTGTACGATTGCCAGCAGGACAGGGAAGACAACGCAAATACAATACCTTTACAGAGGAGTGTAGTATGAGAAGGGGAATAATAAGCATTAAGAATAACGATAATCTGTGTTTAGCTCGTGCATTGGTGGTCGCTATAGCTAATGTCGAGAATGATAACGAATTTAAAAAAGTAAGAACAGATATTGGCAAAATTCAAACCGAAAGGACTATGACATTATTGCAAGAAGCTAATGTTGTTATTCCTGAAGAGGGTGGAGGAATACCTGAATTGAAAAAATTTCAAGAATATCTAAAAGACTACAAGATAGTCGTCTACAGTTATGGTTCAAAAGGGAGAGATGTTATATTTGAAGGATCACCTGAGACTAATAGGAGACTTAATTTATTACATCATAAAGGACATTTCAATGTCATTACATCTCTGACTGCCACCTTTTGTTGTGAATATTATTGTGAGTCATGCCATGTCCCTTATGATCACAAACACCAACACAGATGCGGTGGTACATGTCCCGGGTGTCAGCAATCTCCAAAGTGTGAAAATGACCAAATTAAAATCAAGTGTGATGACTGTCATCGATACTTTAGAGGCAAAATATGTTACAATAATCATGTGAAAGATGGATCATATGGAAAAAAAAGTACCGTTTGCGGTGGAATTAGAAGCTGTCAACGTTGTTTTAAAACCATAAAAAGCAATAGAAATCATGTATGTGGAGAAATTTTCTGTAAAATATGTAATGCTCATGTTCCTGAAAATCATCTTTGTTACATTCAGAAAGATACAGGAAAACCCAAAACAAAAGATGTGCTATTTGTTTTTTATGATCTCGAAACGCAACAGGAGGAAGTATTAGAGGATGGCTCCTTACTTCATCGACCAAATCTCTGTGTTTCCAAACAATGTTGTGAACCTAAATTATATTTCTGCCAAAAATGTGGATTTCGTACCAAGATAATAAAGGAAGATGTGATAAAAACATTTATCGAACATCTGTTACGGCTAAGAAAACAATTTAAAGACTTAGTTGTTATTGCCCATAATGGCCAGGCTTTCGATCACCAATTTATCCTGAATCACATACTGACCGAAACAGATTTAACACCAGAATTGATAATGAGAGGATCCAAAATCATCATGATGAAGGTTGAAAATATTAAATTCATCGACTCGCTCAACTATTTTCCAATGGCATTATCTAAACTTCCTAAGGCTTTTGGTTTGAGTGTCAATTTAAAAAAAGGATATTTTCCACATTTGTTTAACACCAATGCAAATGCAAATTATGCTGGACCACTACCTCCTATGGAATATTACTCTCCAGACACTATGAAGGAAGATGATCGCTGTAAATTTATGCAATGGTATGAAGAACACAAAAATGAACAGTTTAATATGCAAAAGGATCTAGTGGACTATTGTGTATCTGATGTTGAAATTCTTACTGAGGCCTGTTTGAAGTTTAGAGAGCAACTTTTGATCACTACTAATGTGTGCCCCTTTACAGAAGCCACTACCATTGCATCAGCCTGCAATAAGGTGTATAGAAGAAATTTTCTTAAACCAAATACTATTGGCATAATTCCTAAAAATGGGTACAGGTGGAAAGACAATCAGAGTAAAATTGCAGTAGAATGGTTACTTTGGGAAGAACATCAGAGAAAAGTATCTATAATGCATGCTGCTAAAGGAAGAGAAGTTATTTTGAATGGTACTAAAGTGGATGGTTATTGTGCTGAAACAAACGAAGTGTTTGAATTTCAAGGATGTTATTATCACGGATGTCCTAAATGTTTCAAATTTAGTCGAAATGATCCACTTCTCGATGATCCTACGCAAACGTTAAATTTACGTTACGAAGCAAGTTTGACGAAAATTACAAAATTGAAAGAATTAGGCTATGTTGTCAACGAAATGTGGGAATGTAGCTTTAGTCAAATGCGGCAAGATGATCCGGAAATGGTGCTTTACACCAAGACACACCCTCTAATAATCTCCACTCCATTAAACCCGAGAGATGCTTTTTACGGTGGCCGAACAGGCAATGTTTGGGAATACTATGAAGCAAAGAATGGCGAAAAAATCAAATATGTCGATATTTGCAGCCTCTATCCATATATTTGTAAATACGGCAAATTCCCAATAGGACATCCAGAGATAATCGTAGGAGATGATTGTAAAAATTTAAATCTTAACAGTATAGAGGGTATAATGAGATGCAAGATCCTTCCACCGAGAGATTTATATCATCCTGTACTCCCCGAAAAAGTTAATAATAAACTAATGTTTGTGTTGTGTCGTAAATGTGGACAAGAGATGAACTGTTACGAGTGTAATCATACAGATGAAGAAATAGCTATGACTGGTACATGGATAATTGACGAAGTACTTAAAGCTATTGAAAAAGGATACAGGGTGTTGGAAATTTTTGAGATCTGGAAATATAATGTAACCACCTTTAAGAAAGAAACAGGAGAAGATGGGCTTTTTACTTCGATGATGAATACATTTATTAAGATCAAACAGGAAGCAAGTGGCTGGCCGAAAACATGTACAGGGTTATCCAACCAAGACTAGACAAGGCGATTTTTTGACTTTTCCTGTACTTTTATAAAAAAACTGAAATAGCCATCTTAAGTCATTTTCTCCCGCGAATTCGAATATCTTCAGCAAAAAACAATTGAACATCAAACAAAAGTACTAGGGGTCACTTTGATATTTTTTTAAATGGGATGCCGTATTTTTAATAAGCTTATCCGATTTCTCATATAAATTTTGATCTAAAATGTTGGATTTTTAATTCAAAAACGCCTTTTTTCTTCAGTTTTAAATTCGGAAAATGTTAAAAATAAAAAAAAAATAAATTAAAAATCCAACATTTTAGATCAAAATTTATATGAGAAATCGGATAAGCTCATTAAAAATACGGCATCCCATTTAAAAAAATATCAAAGTGACCCCTAGTACTTTTGTTTAATGTTCAATTGTTTTTTGCTGAAGATATTCGAATTCGCGGGAGAAAATGACTTAAGATGGCTATTTCAGTTTTTTTATAAAAGTACAGGAAAAGTCAAAAAATCGCCTTGTCTAGTCTTGGTTGGATAACCCTGTACAACAGGAAAAGAAAAGAATAAATATATAAATGAATTTCTAGAGAGAGAAGATGTTAAACTTGAGTATTCCAAGATTATTGAAAACCCTGGATTAAGATCGTTGGCAAAACTAATGCTTAACAGCTTCTGGGGAAAATTTGGACAGCGAGAAAACCAACCAAAGACAAAAATTGTTAATGAACCAGCAGAATTTTTTTCAATGATTACCAACCCCGGAATATATGTTAATAGTTTTCTACCTATTAACGAAAAAACTCTAATTGTTGGGTACGAGCACACTGATGAAGCTTATGATCCGCTACCTACTGTCAATGTAGCTATCGCAGCATACGTAACAGCACAAGCTCGTCTAAAGTTGTATTCATATCTTGAGCAACTTGGAGAGAGAGTTTTATATTATGACACCGATTCAGTTATTTATGTTTTGAAGAATAATGATTCGGATGTGATAACTGGACAGTTTGTTGGAGACATGACCGATGAATTGGAGGGATATGGTCCGGGGAGTTTTATAACTAATTTCGTCTCTGGTGGTCCAAAAAATTATTCCTACAAAGTATTTTCGACAAACACCAATTCTGAAGAAGTACTTTGCAAGGTTAAAGGTATCTCTCTTAACTATGCAACCTCTAAACTAGTTAATTTTGAAACTATAAAAAATATGGTCCTCGAGAACTCGGATCCAGTGCCAATTGTTTCCAAAAATATACGACGAACCAAAGAACATGAGGTGGTAACCCGTACAGGAACAAAACTTTATAAACCCAATTCGACCAAGAGAAAATTTTTCACTGATGGCAGTTCAGAACCTTATGGTTTTAAAAAACTTAGACTTATGCTTATGTAGAAATGTAATTAGTGGTATAACAATAAAAGATTGTGTGATGGTATTTTTGGCTTTAATTTTGTACTATTTTTAATTTAAGAGAAAGGGTTTAACGTCTGTAGTATAAATTAAGTTAGTGTCCTGCTCGAGGGGTTTACTTTTTTCTGATTATTCTTTTCTTATTTTCTTTGTCTGATATGCCGTGATTTACTAACTTTATTTTTAATTTATTAGAAAGGCAGACAGGCAAATCTTCGTCAAATCAACCACGCGCGCATACCTTGCAATATTGTATGCTTAGTTTTATTAGTTATTAATACGTCTGATTGATAAAATATTGCAGAAAACTCACTCTCACATTGATTTTCTCCAATATTTACCTATTTTTCCTACTAAAAATTTGCCCGAGGTATAACTTAATAACATATGTAAGGCGCAATATTGCTACAATATTATAGGAAATTTACTTCTTGTGGTTTCCTCTTATATTTAGCGATCATGCTCCTGTAAAATGTATAAAAGAATAAATTAGAACCTATTGACATTCTCTCTCGCTTAGAGAATAATAAGAGTGTGGAGCGAAGTTGTAACCCCTGTGTCCAAAGCAGGCTGCTAAGCTATGAAGCAATCTTATGCAGTCTTAGGACACTCTTCTTATTCTGTTATACGTTTCGCTAAAAAGTTAACTGATTTCATTAAAACTTCTATAAACACTATACCGTGTCACTTCAAGCCATTAAAATACTTGGTTTCATATGAGCCACGAGACATTATTGCTACAATATTACTGGAAATTTACTTCTTATGGTTTCTTGTTATATTTAGCGATCTTGCTGCTGTAAATGTATAGCGGAATATATAAGTCCCTACTGACATCCTCTCTTGCTTGGAGGACAGTAGGATTGTGGAGCGAAGTTGTAAGACCTGTGTCCAAAGCAGGCTGCTAAGCTACGAAGCAATCTTACGACGTCTTAGGACATTCTTTTTATTCCGTTATACAGCTCACTGGGAAAAAGTATTTAACTCTTGAATTATGAATGAAAACGTCTTTAAAACCTATAATATTGTGCCCTTAGTTTTATTACGAGTTATTAATACGTCTGATTGATAAAATATTGCAGAAAACTCACTCTCACATTGATTTTCCCAATATTTATCTATTTTTCCTACTCACAATTTGGCAACGGGTATATTTACCCTAATTTCTTGGATTAGTCAGATGCAATATTGGCACGATAACGCCATGGGGTGGTCTTTCCCACAGTCACCAATGACATCTTCGTCAAACATGACATACACACGTAGGCTTCACCCTTCCGCCAACACGGCCATCAACGGGTCTTTTCCACGGTTATTATACCTGTTGTCGGCATCAAAGGGATAGCACCATGGGTGGTCTTTCCCACGGTCACCTCAAGATCAAATATAGACTCGCAAACGTATGCTATCAATTGCCGTTCAAATATATGTTCGCAAACATATGCTATCAAAGTCATTCAAGATCAAATTCCATTCAAAGGTCAAATATAGGCTCGCAAACGTATGCTATCAAAGTTGTGTCATGGGTGGTCTTTCCCCACGATCACCAAAATTTTCCCACGGGTCGTCTTTCCCACGGTTATCACACCTGTCGGCATTTATCAAAGGGATAACGCCATGGGTGGTCTTTCCCACGGTCATCAAAAAGTTCCCACGCTCAACTCCGGCTATGCCTACTGGAAAGATATACCGAAAGCTACCAGACGGACGAAAATTGTGGGCAGTACCAAAAGCAGCACGGTGACAAATAGTGCGATTATGTCATGATCGAGCTGGACACATGAGTGCGGAAAATACTCTTAAACGAATTCAGACAAACTATTGGTTCCCAAAAATGCGACGTTTTGTAACCAAGCACATACTGGCGTGTTTAAATTGTGCCTATTATAAGCAACAAGCAATCACCAAGAAAGGTAAACTTCATCCCATAGAAAAAACGACAGTCCCTTTTAATACAATTCACTTGGATCACCTTGGCCCTTTTGAAACAAGTAGTTCTGGAAAGAAGTTTCTCTTAGTCATCGTTGATGCGTTTACTAAATTTACAGTCATTGAAGCGGTGAAATCAACTAAAGTGAAACCCGTAGTTCGAATACTACAAAGCGTTATGTGTATTTTTGGAGTGCCAGTCCGCATTATTAGTGACCGTGGTTCTGCGTTTACATCTCGAACATTTCGTTTGTTTTGTAAATCATATGCGATACGGCACGTATTAAACGCAGTTGCCACTCCGCGATCAAACGGACAATGTGAAAGATACAATAAAACAATAATTAGTATGTTAGCAACGACTAGTGTAGAGGATGATAGCAACAAATGGGACACTCATGTAAAAGAAATTCAAAGTGCTTTAAATACATCATTTAATGAAGGTATAAATACGACACCTGTTCAAGCGTTATTTGGCTATCAGACAAGGCCGTTGGCAGAAGCTAATTTATTAAACTCAATTCAATCATCGGTTGATCGGGTAAACATTTCGGAGTTACGGTGTAAGATTAAGGAGCACATTGAGCGCGACCAACGTAAACAAAAGGAACGTTATGATAAACATACACGTGAAGCGGTGCGATTCGAAGTTGGTGATTTAGTACGGGTACTGATTACGAGCGAGGCATGTACGGGGACGAGTAAAAAACTATTGGCTAAGTACAAAGGACCCTTTCGAGTAGTTAAAGTGCTATACAATGACAGATACGAAGGAGACTTGCGTGAAAACCGAAAAAGGTGCAGTCGTACAGTGGTTGCGGCTGATAAACTTGCCAGATGGGTAACCATGATGCATTCGTAGGTTAAGAGTAAATTGGTCACAAGACGTTAAGATTAGTATAAACAACAGCCGAGGCCGAGACTGCCTGCCTGATGTTTTAGTCGAGACGTATGACGTAAAGCAGGTAACAAAGGAAGCCGATACTGCCTAATTTGTTACATTGTTGGTGGGCCGATACTGCCCAAATGGCCGACACTGCCATATTTAAGGCCGACACTGCCTTGGTGGAGCGACACAGTCCACGACATGGCCGTTACTGCCATAGTTAAGGCCGAGACTGCCTTATCGTTCGTTATTTTAGTTTTTGAAGCTGTGAGACTGCATTTTAGCGTATGAGTTACGAACTAGTGGTAATTTTATGTTAATGATTGTTGTAATCGATTTAATTGGACATTGACATATAGTTGTTTAGTATCTAAGAGTTAGATAGTTAAATGAGGACATCTTAATTTCAGAAAGGCCGAATGTAAGGCTTTAACCCATTAGCGCCTGAATTTTCGATTTTTCGATTTTTTAGTTTTTAATGTTAAATTATTTCTTTAGAGGGGCCTTCTAACAAAAAAGTATTAGGATGAAATCCCATTTAACTTATATTTTTTGAAATATAGTCCGTTACCATATGGTAACACTAGGCGCATGTACTCCCAATTATACATACAATCTAATAGTACCTATAATAGGCAAAATAGGTGATATAATTTTTTTAAATTGAACAAGTGAAATAATAAATATAATAAGTATGGTATATTTCATAGTATCTAGACATTTTATAAACTGAAAATAAAATCTAGCTTACAAAGAAATATATTATATACACTAGCGGGTGTGAAATGGGACGAAGCAGTCAATACGTAGGCCAATTTCGCATTTTGAACACATTGTTCCCACGACCGATGTACAGGAAGTGTTATTACATCTTCTTCTTTTCTTTCCCTCCGTGTGTTTTACTAGATGGCCAGTATTGTCAAATCTAAGATCCGCAGATACTCGACTTCCCACAGATGCTGAAGGTGTCTTCCAGCCCCTTTGCTTGGAATTTCTTATTTTTTTAAATACATATTGGCAATTTCCCTTTTGAATGTTAATTGCGAAATTTTGCATCTCCTAGCTTTGTTGTATAACACCCAGCTATTTGTAGAGCGGCATCAAGTAACCATGTAGAAATGGGCCAATACCATTTTTTGCCACGTATGCCTATTCTATAACATGCTATATTCTGGTCCATTTGATCCGTACCTCCCATAAAATTATTATATTTCAAAATTAGCTGCGGTCTCGGAATTTGAATACTGCGCTTATCTTTCTGTAAAAATCTTTTCACCTGCGTAACTTCCTTGGTATCACAGAATCACGATATCATGGTTACAACAGCGTTGTCCATCCATCTGACATAAATTAGACCATCATTTTTTTCAATAGCTTTCTCAAAATACCCCCTCTCCTTCCGTTGAAATAAACTTTTCGCAGTTAAGGGGCATCCTCTAGGAATACGGTTTTCGCGATAAATCCTCCTGGAAAATCGACCTCTACAAATTCATCCTGGATTTGATCGTAATTAACACCAATTCTTTCATTGTTCGCTAGACGTATTTCTGCATTTGCTCGTAGCTGCGTGGATGAAAGGTTATCAACTAGCCTGCAAATTTAAAACTGAGTATTAGCAATAAAACACCTTGTCCGTGTACATATTTACGTTTCCCATACAGCTAGGGCGACAAGGAAAAGGAGTGCTCCGTTGTTCATTCCGTTCCCTATGACGTGAGGGCTTGTCGCCCTGGCCGTATAGGCGAAACGTAAAAATGCTGCCCGTGTCGCACATAATAGCCATGTAAATACTTATGTACCTACTTATATTTATATACTATACATATACTAATAAAGCATATAGATTTCAGTAGTACTTACCCGCCTTCATCCTCATCCGCGGAATCTTTGTCAGTATCCACATTTGGTTCCGGAGGCTCTACAAAAATGTCTCCGTCAATATCCTCACTATATGCCATTTCAATAGCTTCTGCAAGTGAAAACCCCTTTCTGAGAATAAAACATAAAATTTAGGTATGCTAAGCGCCTAGCGTAACCATATGGTTACACCCATATGGAAGCTACTGCCAGTACCCTACTTTCATATAAAATATTACAAATCATACGAAAAAATATTTAGTTGTTCTTAAACAATAGTTCTAAAACTATAAATTCTATAAAATCTAAGCGCTTTCCATTATAGAATACTTACTCTAAGCGAATGTCCATAGTTTTTTCGTAATCGATAATCCTATAAAAACGCGCGAACCTTACTCTTCGACTAACCTCTCAACACTAAATTCGCTTAAATTTTCACGTTGGTCAGCTCTTGGGGAATCAGTTGACACATGCGCGCCATCTCATTAGCTTGCCAAACACCCACGAAACCATCCGAATCCTAAGTAAGTTCGATGTTACCATATGGTCACTCAGGGCGCTAATGGGTTAAACAATTATTTTATTTAAACATAAACTTTACTGAGATAAGTTTGATATATAATGTTAACGCGGCGAGGTGGATATTGCCACGTCGGCAAAAATAGGAAGTTTGTAAAGAGAGAGGGCTATAGAGTTAGTTACGGTTGAGACTCGATAATGTGAATGTTCGGAGGATTGCATTTGATTGTTTATGTTTGAGTTTCGTGAATACATTTTCTTAAGTTTTGAACTTGAATTGTTTGTTTTCTTACACCTTTGTGTACAAAAAAAACTCGATAAACCAACCACACGAATCGGTAGCCCGGTTAACACTGATAATCTTTATATATCAATTATTTCCAAAATTGGTTAAATTCGTCATATCTTATATTTTATAACCTGCGATAGTTTCCTATAGGTATATCTGTTTATCTAAACTCGCAAGTTACTTGCGATGCCCGCTTTGGTTTGTGTGGAATATGGGTGATTCCTTTACTTGTTGTGGAATATACTTCAATATACCTACCTAGGTAGGTAATATTTATAATCATGGGTATTAGCGCAATAAATAAACAAGTTATAAGCTATAAAATCGTATAATCAGATCCATAAAAAAATTTTGAACAATATTAAGCAAATTCAAAAATTAAATACCTTTGCACTTAGGAAATTGAAGTTCCGGAAACCGCAGAAGTAACAAAGACATGGCGATGGCATCATTCTTCGAGTGGCGAGGACCAGACAATAACAATTATAGCGAAAACCACTAAGAAAAATACGAGCAGACCATCCCGTGATGTCCCTTACATTTTAGTGTTTTTATGTACTTTTTTAAATTCAGGGTAAATTTGAATATTTCATTTATGTTATTTCTAACAATGTTTTTTCTTAACAGCCCGTTTAGATTGCCTGCATGGTCCTCGCTACCTATTAGAACCATGTTAACGTCACGCCACTGATACTTTTTTGGGGGTCATTAAGTACACAAAGCAAATATACATACCTAAAATACTGTAGTTAAAGTTGAATATTTACTTTATAATTATTTCATGTCAGGAAATTACTTGCTTGCTTGCTCAGACAAATATTCCGGAACGTTCTGACTACAATTCAAAAAATATTTTACCATTAAGTATTTCATTTTAACAAAATGCTGGATCATCGTACATAAACAATTTTGTTTATGTACGATGGCTGGATTGTCTTAACATAAACTAATAAGTTGTTAGTAAATCGTGGAATTGTTTATCTTAGGGCAATGGACACTTGTAGTGTTTCTCTTATCCACCCTAGGTGAGTATAATTAATAATGTTAACTGCCTAAGAGAGTGTTCTCTTCACCGAATTTCCAAATCGGCTACAGAACACCCAGCATATTGGAGATTAGACAACATACTTATTGTAACGATTTTGCGATATCTGGGCATTTGGCAATAGTTAACTGACTTAACCTAAAATAACCTTAACTAGCGAAGAACTGGAAATTTTTTAAAGATATTGTTAATCTTCACAAATATACAGTGTGTCCCCGGCTGGACCTTACCATATCTGCAAACTTTCATATTTATTATGATTTGTACACGGTGTCGCAGTCACCACTATGACTACGACCAAAATAACTTATGCAAACATGAAATGTGCCTCTTACAAATTACAGCCATCTTAAACGCTAAAATCAAGGCACTCTTGCTAGTCAAGTTATCAAAGATCGAAAAATTGTTAATTAATTTAAAACAAATTATCTTTGATAAAGACAGAATCTGAAATGATTAGGATGATGTTATTGTTCGCGTGGAGTTTTAACACAAATTTTTCGGAAACCAATTTCCGAATAAGCTATTTTTAATTTAAATACAGATGTTTTGGTATGTATTTCATTATGAAATTAAAAGATTAATTTTCGGCCCGGTATACTGTTCATTGGTATAGGAATCAACACATGTTTTGATTTCCATAGTAACGTTAGAGTCCGTACAGAAGAGACGAAGTTTTTTGTTGTTCCCTGTTTCTTATCCCGTTTTTAGAGAAAATAATCCCCTTTGTAACCCCAATGCGGAGTTGAAATGCCCACGCCCAATTTCTGTATATGGGCGAAAAAAATATTATGGGCCAAAACATGTCCCGAGCCTCTTAATCCATCAGGATTTTGAAAAAGATCCAACCAATCTCAGTTTTATGTAAAGTAGCACGAATACTTATAAAAAAAAATTAAAACTCATCATATCTACAAACAAACTTACTCCAGTATGTCATAAAGTAATCAAAATGTCATTTCGGCAACGTGTCCCTGTCTCAAAAATTACCATTCATTTGATTATTGTGTGTTTTAAAACGATTTCTGTAAGCCTTGGATGTCAGTATTAAGCTGTCAAATAATGGTACTTGTTATATTTGTCAATAAAATGCATTAACAGTTCATATAAAATACATACGATCTCAGTAAATCTTGTCCCTTAAGTCTAGTGTCATTTCGGCAACACCTAATAAACTTGAATGCCTGGTTGCCTATAATTGAACCACGGTAGTTTTCTTGTCGAGTCGAAGTTTCTATTAGTGTCTTCTTGTAAAAAATACTGCGCACATGTTGATTCATGTAGACAGTTTTTTTTAAAAATTGAAGAAAGCTGTAAAATTTATAAGGTGTTTTTATTAGTCGTCAGTTCGGCAGCTGAAGGTAGGGAACTATTTTAGATTAATATGTTGAATAAAAGCTGTAAGAATAGATAAGCCGACGTTCCTCTACATCTTAACCTCAAAATAATTCCTTTCTTTGAAAACTTGTTTACGTTATCAGCTTAAAATCTTTAAATTGTCATTTCGGCAACAGTCATTTCGGCAACACTAGTTTTGTTGCCGAAATGACAGTGTGTTTCCGAAATGACAATATTTTGTATACTTATCCACATAATATTATATAAAAACAGTTCTTGAAGGAAAAAAATCTGTTTTATTTCCATTTTGTCTTCTTTTGGCCTACTTATAGTATGCATATTTTTCTGTTATTGCACTCTTGCTTTGTTTTTAATTTGTTTAGGCTGTACGAGAAATGGACGAAGAACAGAAGCTACGTTTAATTGAAAAATTGAAAAGGGATCGGGAATTAGCCTCAGTTCGAAGAGCTGCAGAAGAAGCTGCAAAACGAAAGAGAAAAAAGGTGGCTTCCTTAGAAAGAAAATCCAAAATACCTAGAAAAGACGAGGAGCAGACTAATACTAGGATAAACTACGAGATTGAAAAACCACAAAAACTAGTTGAGGAAAGATTAGAACCTATAACTAAGAAAAATATAATTTCGGAAGGAGTGAATGAGCCAGAGCTAAATACAAATGACCTTAAGAAACAAAAAAAAGGATTTATAAAAATAAAACTAAAATCTCCTGACACTTCAAAGGCCATAAAAAAAAAGAATAAAAAATCTACAACGACGGAAAGGTCCAGAAAATCTAGAGCAAAAATGTCTGAACAACAAAAAGAGGAAAAACGTCGAAAAGATAGAGAGAGGTACAAAAAGAAGAAAGAAGCCGATATAATAAAAGGAGTAAAAGATTTAAGTAAAAGAGATCAGAGGAAAAAAAGGAGTCAGTGGAAAAAAGCACAAAGAAACCGAAGAGAAAAACTTAAAATGGTGAAGACTACAATAGAGGAAACCCCTCCAAACTCTGACACTGAAGTTTGTATACCAGAAACATCCAAGCGAGGTTCGGCTAGTAGAAAAAAAATGAAGGCTTATCGTACCAAAATGTACAAAGAACTGCAAAGGGCAAAGACGGAAATAGCAAAACTTAAATCTGAAAAAGAGAAATTCAGAAAACGATACCAGAGATTAAGTCGTAAAAAAACGGTTCCTGCTACACCATCACCTAATACAAAATTAGATATTTTCCTAAAGAACAGAAGAGTTCCACAAGACGTCAGAAGACAGCTACTGTTTGGTGAGGCCTTAAAATCTCAAATTGAAGAGAATGTGAACCAAATGCAAGGAAGTAGCAAAGAACAGCAATGTTACAAAAAAGTTTTAAGCGGTAAAGTTTTAAAAAAATATCGTCTGCAGGGACAAATAAAGAACCTCATTTCTTATAAGCAGAACAAAAAATGGCAAACTACCAAAAAAATTCTTTCGTATGAAAGAAAATCAAGAAAAAATATTCTGTCTGATGAAGTGAAGGAGCAGGTGACAAACTTTTTTGAGCGAGATGATGTAAGCAGGATGTGCCCTGGAAAAAAAGAATTTAAAAGAATGGGGCTCATTCGTAAACAAAAACGGTTGTTAATGCTAACAATGAAAGAAGCATATAAAAAATATATGCAGGGATCATCAGTTAAGATGTCCTACCCCACATTCAGAAGGGGTAAGCCATTTTGGGTTGTTGTACCGACCAAGTCTGACAGAGAAACGTGTTTATGTATCAAACATGAAAATTTCCAGCTTCTTGTGACTAAAATGAATACTCTAAAAATATTTTTAACCAAGGAAACACATTTGTCCAACATACTGAAAGAAGACAGAATTGAAGTCAGTATCGCTAATCTCCAGGAAACTGTTACCTACTATCAATGGCAAAGCCGCAGTGAAGAAAGAGTTATAAACGAAAAGAAAAAAGTCTTACGAATAACTTCAAAGAATGTAATAAGAAGCACAAAATTAGATCTTGCTGAAGAATTTTTTAAACAACTACCAGCTTTTAGAAAACATGTAAGAAATATTAAGCATCAGTACAAAGAACTGAGGCAAAAGAAAGAAGCCCTGTCCCAAAATGAATTAGTCTTGCAAATCGATTTTTCTGAGAACTACTGCGCAAAATTACATTCAGAAATTCAGTCAATGCATTTTGGTGCCAACAAAAAACAACTCTCATTACACACTGGGGTTTTATATTATAAAGTTGACAGTGCCTTGAAAACTGAAAGTTTTACCACTGTGTCTGAAAATTTGGACCATCAGTGTCATGCTGTTTGGGGACATTTAATCCCCATACTAAGACAGTTTGTCGACAAGCATCCTCAAATTGACACTGTACACTTTTATTCAGACGGGCCTACCAGCCAATACAAAAATAGATTCAATTTACACTTGCTGGTAACTATTTTACCAGAGCTATTTCCTACTTTGAAATATACCACATGGAATTTCAGTGAGGCCGGACATGGCAAGGGTCCTATGGATGGGGTTGGCGGATCTCTGAAGAGACAGGCAGATGACTTTGTACTAAGAGGAGGTGACGTAGTCTCAGCTTCCGACTTTGTGATGTTATTTAAAGACAGCCAAACTACAGTGGTGCTGGTGGACTCTAAGGAAATTGAAGCGATCAAGAATTCAAGAATTCCACACAACGTTAAGAAGATCCCTAATATCACAAAACTTCATCAGGTAGTATGGGAGAAAAACACCAGATATTTGTATCTCAGGGAACTATCATGTTCTAAGTGTCCTCAAATTTGCATTCATTTTGGTATTGGAAACGGAAAAGTAGATTTGGGGCTTGATGTTGAAGATACAACACTCCCTGTCGAGAGCAATATAAAAGTTGGAGAATGGATTGCTGCCATTTATGACGAAAGGTGGTTCCCTGGTAGGTAAATCATAGTTTTCTGTGTGCGTTTTTCATTTTAGTGTTTGCAATTTCTGCTGAAACAAATTTTAATGTTTTTAGGGCTCGTCGAAGAATCGACAAATGGACAACTTGTGGTCAAGTTTATGGCTCGGGCAGGTAACAACAAGTTTTACTGGCCAAAAACAGATGACGTCCAAACAGTTGCTGAAGACGATATCTTGTGCAAGATCAATTTTGCGCCAAAGCAAGTTTCATCTTCGAGGCCAAATATTTATTTTCTAAATGAATTTCAAGACCTGAATGATTTGTTTTTGGAGCACTAGTTTATTTTTCCTCTAAGTATTTGTTGTATAATTCTCTTTTTTTAGTTTTTTATGAACTTAATTTTTCTGAAGTTTTCGGTTTGCATGTTGTATGGTATGACATTTAATAAAGCATTTAAGGTACAAAACCGTGTTTAATTCATTTCGGCAACATTCATGTCATTTCGGCAACATTTATGTCCCTTTCGGCAACACTTTAAATATTTAACGTCAAATATTTAAAGCAGAATTATAACATATTTAACCGCCTTAATGATTTAAGCCTACATCGTTATACATAACGAAAGTAATTGCGTTTAAATATACCCCAACATAGTCTTACAGTTGATATTATTGATGATAGATTTCACAGTATGTCAGTATCCACGGACAATTTTTTTACTGTGAAATATTTTTGTTGTCATTGAGCCTGAATTTTTAACTTTTTGTTAAGTATTTAAGGTCTTTTAGCATGTTCTTTGAAAAAAACTAATTTATTTTAACAATTTCCAACATAATAGGGCCGTCCTTATCTTGCTGCCGAAATGACAAAATGCAGTACACCAAGAACCAATTTCTGCTATAAAATCCTAAGTAATAATTTTGTTTCGTGCCCATATAAAAAATTAGACCAATTTGATATTGCAAATATCGAGAAATAAAATTTTTTGTGTTATTACATACTTTATTTTTTTAAAGTTCCGCAGCCTGTTTTGGCCCATAATATTTTTTTCACCCATATAGTGATATATTGCAGCTAGCCGAGAAGTGCTGTTTTTGTTGTGATATTTTAATGAGTGAAGCCATAAACTTTGACAGATTTTAGCATGTGATGTCTTGTCATGTCACCCCGGTCACTTGATAAAAAGGCTCAGATCTTGGGGCAATAATCACTGTTTGGTAAAGTAAATTGTTAATGAACAAATTAATTGTAAGTAATTCAGTTTAAATTTATCTGATAAATGGAAAGCCCAAGTTGGAATATGTTAATTTGGAGTACTAATAAAAAATTGTAGTATCGCATTTTTTTTATATCTGGACTGTTCCCGCACTGGTTATTTTAGAACTGTCTAAGTTTGGTTCTTGTTGCCCATAATAGTTATAAGTTATGACTTAGTTAATTATACTAGGATAATAATTTTTTTAGCTTTAACAAAAAGAGTTATAAATGCTTTCTCGCATCTTAACCTGCTAAACCGACCGATGTCTGATGTTATTTGGACTTTTTTGACGTTTGAGACAGGTTGCCGTTATGTTAAAAATACTAAATAACTAATTGTTAAGACTATTTTATGGAAGAAGAATTAAACCTAAAATGTATTCCATGAGTGCTTTTTAGAAATAAATAATTTTTTTATTAGAAATAAATCAATTTTTTATAGTTTCAAAAACATTCGACAGAATACAAACAATTGAAGCATTGGGTGGAAAAATAGCGTTAGACTATTAACGCTCTTTTTCGTATTATTGGCTAGAAATGATTATTGCGCCATCTAGTATAAAGTAGTCAAAACCGGAATTGAATCTGGCGTAAGGGTACAGATATATGTATATTGGAATGATGGGCATAGTGAATAACGCTGTTTTTCCATGAAACGTCAAAACTTGTCGAACTAGTCTGCGAAAAGCTTTCCGGTACAAAGGAAACACTTAATAATGTTGTCAAACATTGGTAATAATAGTAGTGATTCAAGTGAGAATTCATCAGAAAGTAGTGATGAAGTTGTCGAGAAGGGGGGTCAAAAAAAGACGAGGAGTAAGAGCACATGGAAAAAAGAGGTTATCAAAGAAAAAAAGGAATTCTGGACAAGCATATTCTAATGGTAAAAATGTAGCCAGAAAATCATTCAGGTAGTACCTACGTAATATTGTTTTGAATTAAATTATTTTATTACCGTATTTTTGGTCATTATTCAGACCAGTGACTGAATGTTGCCGTCAAAATTGCGCAAGAATCATAAGAGCAAATTCCCAACACCATATATTTTCATCCTTTTGGGAGACAGGAAACAAAGTTCAACAAGACACATATCTCTCAGGCTGCTTGGAGAGAAAGTTAAAGAAGCAACAAGTGACCGATCCAAATGCGAAACTTCGAGACTTCCAATGGAAATATTTTCTATTTGTGGAAGGTCTTAAAACTGAAGTCTGTTGAAAGTTTCAGCTCAAACTTCTTCAAATTTCGGAGATGAGGTTAAGAACCCCCCAAAATTACAAAAGAAAACAGGTTGAATATTTGGTTTTACTATTATCTCGTCGTCACAAGATTCCTCAAAGCATTTAGGAGTTAGTAAAAACTTACTGGGGTATGTATCCACATAAAGAGACACATTATGGACGCAAGACTTTGAAAACCCATCCCTCAATGTAAAGATGCTATATGAAGGATTCAAACAGTACTATTCTAATGTAATGGGTGTTGTTCCGACGATCAGCTATAACACCTATCAGATATTTTCGTGAAAATAGTGAGTATTCTTTTCGACAACCACGAACAGACGTATGCGATTTCTGTGCCTAATGCAAAGTTCTGTTAGAATCCAACCCTGAAGATCCATGCAAACTCAAATTTGAGGTTCACAAGAAAAAAGTGGAGGCGTACAATCAACTAAAGAATAACCTGATGTCAGGCATGCAAGAAAATTCCATCAAAGACACCATTATCATTGAGTTTGATTATGCTCAGAATTTACCATTACCCAAGTTGAATATAACATCTCAGTTCTACAAAAGACTATTGTGGTTGTACAACTTCAATGTACATTGCCACAATGATCAGACCAGTTCTTTTTATTGTTTCCTGGAAACAGATGCAAAGAAGGGGCCAAACACAGTATGTTCCTTCGTTTATGATTTTTTGAAGAAAAAGGTGGAAGAGTTCCCGAATTTAAAGAAGATTGTTTTCCTATCAGACTCCTGTGGAGGACAGAATAAAAACATAACTGTGGTCATGTTCAACACATGGTTGGCAAGAAATCTCAATGTAACGATTAAACATATGTTCCCAGTTAGGGGACATTCGTACAATCAATGCGACCGCAATTTTGGAAGGTACAGCATTTTATTGAAACAGCGCAACAATATTTAAAATTATGGCTAATTGTAGAAACAAACCTAGTCCGTTTAATGTGTTTATGGCGAGTTACCTCATAGAAGATTGGAAAGAAGCATTGATGAAGATCTTCTCAAAGGCACCGACAGCAAAGACCCGGCGCCTCGCTATACAGCAATTCGTAAAAATAAAGTACAAGTCTGACGGAATTATTTGTCCGTCTAAAGGTTACAGCTGGCCAGAGCCTGATTTCCTTTTCAAGAAAAACCTTTCATATACAGCGAAGTGTAAGCTCAATCTTCAAAGAGTTCCTTACGCAGGGGTTAAGGAAGAAAAGAAGAAAGATGTATTAGCACTCACTTCGTATTTAAAACATGAGAGCGCGGAATGGACCAAAAACGTCATTTGCCACACGGAACGAGCTGAAAATGGAAGCACCTCAGAGTCTTCAGCATATAATTCAGATTCCAGTGAAAACGAGACGGACTGATTCCTGTACTCGATTTTTCTTTTTCAAATACTTACCTAATGTCTATAAATATCATCTGAAGGGTTTTTTGTAATTAGAATTATTAAATATTAAATATATACAATGATTATTATTACGTTTATCGTATTTCCACGAATAACTTTTAAATGGGTGGAAAACCAGCGTTGACATTTTTTTTTTAATAGTCCATAGAAAAATTCATATTTGATATTACTAAATTTCTTTTTGTAACTAACCTAAACTGGACACATTGAAAAACAATCTTCACAAAGCAATATACTATAAATTTAATGAGTTTGTGACTGCAGCATTCACAGTGTTTAAAGTCAGTTTATCTCGGAACGCTTTTTCCTGAATAACGCTGTTTTTCCACCCAATGCTTCAATTTTAGATGTTAATTCTGCCAAACGTCAAAAAAAAATTCGCTGATTGTTTTGCTCATCAGCTGAAAGTAAGCGTCTTTGTTTAGCGAATCTGATTAGGTCATCAGAAAGCTGCTGATGTTCGCTAAACGCGCCCATTGATAATGTTGTCATTACTACCGAAGTGTGGAAAAGGGAAACATAATAAATATCTTCATTTACACAATATGCGAACATTTGATCACATAATATTCAGACTACTACGGCGTGTTAAAATATTGCTTAGGAACTAAAATAGAGATTGTAAAAAAATATATATTTTATGTTCGCCATTAAGTTGGCTACATATGGGAAAACCCTATTGGGTTCATTTCTGCATGTCTGACAAACAAAAAATATATTTTGACGCATCTCATGCGAATCATCAATTTGTTCGGGGAATTTGAAAAAAAGTTTACGGTGATACCGAAAAATGGGTAAAATTGACAAGATATCGAAAAATGTATGTAAACATCCATCTTTACGTTATTACATACATTACATACATTTCACGATCTAGTCCATGCTTATAGTGGAGTCGATATAATAAGATAAAACAACTAGGCGGCCATCCTCCACAAACTGTTTTAATGGTTTAGTCCTAATATTATATTTTGGATATAGAAACATCTATCTTCAAGGGATACATAAATTGAAACAAATGATTCTATGTGGAGACAAAAATTATGAGAAGCATCTTATGGTTAAGGAAAATAAAAAAGGTTATAGTAGAAATAAAATTTAGAAACAGGAGGATCTATATGTTTAGATCATCTCCCTAAACAAACAGTAACAAATTAAAGTAGAAATTATTATTTATGTCCACAAAGAACTTTAATGTATATGATTATTTTACTTATCTTATAGAACGTTTAGAAGAGTTGGTTTCAGAATTATTGTTATTTTTTAAATTACATCGGATTGTGAGCCGAACTAATAAAATATTTATGAAATCGACAATTTGCGGGAAATAAATTAAAAAAATACGTACGGTATCTGCTGTACCCAACAAACATTTTAAGTTAAATTTACCTTTATTCGACCTCTAAACGGGTCAAATATTTTGCATGACCAATTATATATAGGGATAATTTACCTACATTTGTTTTCCTATTGCCCAACGTGGGGAAAGAAACTAAAGTAATTTGAAGGTCGAAAATAGGTTGATAGGGTTTTTCTGTCCAATAACTTAAAACGAAGTGAAATAAACGGGTCAAATATTTTGCATGACCAATTATATATAGGGATAATTTACCTACATTTGTTTTCCTATTGCCCAACGTGGGGAAAGAAACTAAAGTAATTTGAAGGTCGAAAATAGGTTGATAGGGTTTTTCTGTCCAATAACTTAAAACGAAGTGAAATAAATATAGACCTATTTTACGTCTAAAGTGGAAAGTGAGACCAACCTTTTGACCTAAATATAACCTAAATAGGAGCAATAAGAGACTAGACAGAGAAAACATATTATATCTGGCGTTAGAAATAAATTATAAAATGGAGTTCGACTTAAGTAGATATTTGGAATGGCCTCTTATTATAACTTTAACAATAAAGTGATATTATTAAGTTTTATCATTTTTCTGGACCGAAATTTGGATGTGAAAGAAATCTGTTGGTGAATTATAGTGATGATACTTCGAAAAACAAAACGCGCCCTAAAAATATGCGTTTTTCTATGTATTATTACGATAATTTTAAATATTTTTACCATTAACCTAAAAACAGAGTGTCTTCATTATAAACATTATAATATGTACCTAAAGTTTTAAAAAAAACTTTCGTTGACGAAAGATATCGTAGTCTAATGGATTTTCCACTCACCTTATGTAATTTTTAAAATTTTAATTATTGTTTTTTTATAGTTGTCGATAAACAGGAGAACTAATAATTATTAAATATGACCGTTTTTATATTTTTAACCTTAAAGTTATTTTTTCCTTTATTATTAACTGTACAAGCAATGTTAGCCTTTGAGGTTAATCAAAAAGTTATGAAGTAGACCAATTTTTAACCTCAATAGGTCTATAACTTTGTGAACAATTTATATGGCAAAATTATCCAAAATATTACTTGTTTCTAAAACTATATGGTCAGTAAATTATTTGGACTTTTTTTAGGCAATAATTAGTTACCTAGCGTAATACCCAAAAAATTCCTTAACTAAAAATACATATTTTAAGTAACAATTAAGTAAATTATGACTTAATCATATTCCTTATTAGGATTAAATATGTTTAATGTCTCAAAGAGGTAATTTATTTGTAATTTTTAACTAGGTAAATTAAACTAAAAGTAGATTTCCCTATAACAAGTTATTTAAGTTGTAGATATCCAAATTTTGACTTAGGTTTTAGAGTTCGAATCTTTTGTGACTTTTAAGAAAACATTTAAGGCAAAAACAAGCAAATATTTACCAATTTAGGATTATTTTCCTTCCGTTCTGGTCTACAATACTTAATATGTTTGTTGGGTAGTCGTGCCCGCCAAATCGGTATCACATGACATACGTCAAAATAGATTTTTTTTTTGGTTGATGCAGTAACGAACATCGAATATTTTTTTAAAAATATTAATAATAAAACGGTTTCCCATCTGTAGCCAACTTTATGGAGGACACTGTATAATATTTCAAAAACAGATCAATATCCTGGTAGGAAATTAAGTACTTACTATCTAACCACTATGGCTATCATAGTTGCTACATCACAACTATGATAACCAGGACTAGTACGTCACAAATCTGATAAATCAGAGTTACCACATGACGATTTGGGAGTTTCTACGCCACAACTATTATATACCCTCAAGTTACTACGTTCCGATGAATATGAAATAAGGTGGAAAATTAAAACGAGATAACGCATTTAAATAACTATTAAAGGAACTAAAATATGATTTAAGAACATTGACATTAACATATTGAAAATGAAGGGTAAAAACAATTTAGTGACTTCGATTTTTATGACAGTAACATCGGTTTTTCAAAATAAAGAGTTTGTATAGTTTTGCTAAAACATTTTTAGAAGTTTTATTTAATTGATAAAAACTGTTATTGTCACAGTTGTGGCGCAACAACTCGTATTATGTAAATGTAATTTGGTAACATTGATAATCTTAGTGTCGGTTCATTAACTTATTTAAGGGGATATTAAAATAATCATCGATTTTGAAAGTGGCAATAGCCCCGTTTATACATAGATACTGAGCCCACGTACAATCCAGAATGCAAAGCTAAAACAAGTTTATGTGCTTTAAATATTTACCTATGCTATGCATGTATGCAGGCGAACGTGTTACGCGCATTTTGTGCAATAGCGGTAAAACCGCTTGTGTAATCATAAAAAATATAGTAGTAAACTTTGGCACATTGTGAACTTAAATCATTTTAATATGCTATCAAATAAGTTAATTAGAACCAAATATATTCATTACAAAACTTCCGATGTAAGAAATGTTCATCCGGACTTCCTCACCTTTCATAGCCTATTATCTCACTACAATAAAATTATAGTAAAGAAAATGCAAGTAAACTAGCTTATCAGACGCTTTTAGGGCATACTTTAAAGCGGACTAGCAGTAAAGGCACGTCACCACTACTTCGGGAGAACAACCATGATGCAATTAATTCGATGAATAATTCCTTGAGTAATCACTCTTGATAGTTACTTCTAGTACAAAATAAAACACCACTCTTATAAAAAATGTAACCAATACTACTGTAGCTCATAGTAAATACCAAACTTTAGTCTAATAGGCCCTCTTCATTGAAACTATTTACATATTACTATTGCACTAACCTAAAACGTATTCCATAAAAAATGCTCATCTAGTATGAATTAATTATATATATTAATTTATTTACATCAAGCAAAGCCGAAGTACTTTTGATCTACATGAAACCCAGTTAATTGTTATCGTGATTATCTGTCTTCTATCAATATCTAATGCTTTTTATGCTTTTAAGCTATGGAATGAAGGGATGGATTAAGTAAAATTATGTGTATTTTTAATTAATAAACTACTTTCTAGGCTCCCCAAAATATTGTTTATGTGTTCCGGGCATTCTATAACTAATGGAAAACTGAAGGTATTGGGGATGAGAATAGATTGTGCTGTGCTGAATATGCCTTATACTGGAGAAGTTACCAACTTTGAAAATAAAAATTATAATAATGAAACAAAACTAAAAAAAAATGATATCTTAAAAGTTAAAAAATTTTAAGGTTGTGCTTCGTATAATTTTGTTCAGTCAGGTGGAAATGCGCGTACGTTAAGCAATCTTTCCTAACCGCTGCAAGCGAGGCGGGAATACAGGAGCGCTCGGTAATGTGTTGACCTACACTTTAGTGTCATGTGACAAAATATTATACTGAGAAGGAATATTAATGCACCAAATAAATTTGCCACAATGAGGGTATAAAAAATAAAATTAATATACATATACCTTTTTTCTATTAGAAATAATTGACACAAACACAATTTTAAAAATTTATTGTGAATCCGTTTTTAGTTATAGTCAAAAAAATTCAACGGAATTATTTAAGTTAGACATAGCCCATTCGAATATAAATTCTTTATAGACTCATTTTGATATTATAATTGACGTCTTTTAAAAATATTGTCTGATTTAAGTGATTTTTTTGCGTGGTCGTAATTTTGGTTGGAAAGTTAATTGTTATGTTATACCTGAAAACAAACATATCGCGTTCTTCCCCGAACATTCACAACACCCTGTGGGATATTTTAGCTTTCACAAGGTAATACATTTAAAACATATCTTTATGTTTTCTAAACATTATATTTTTGGTTCATTCAACTATGTTTCATATTATAGAATATAAGTTTTATACCTCCACCATGTTTTCTTTTCGTCAATACATCACGCTTATATTCTTTCATTAATAAATACAAAGTAGGCTGCCACAGAAGTTCTGGAGAAGGCACACCTCGAATTTTTACAGTTGTTCAGATTATGTTCTTAGGGAGATTTACCTCGCTAAAAAAATCTGTTATTGCAAATTACTGCGGTTTATAATGTCCAACCCAGCATTGATACTGTGAGAAGACGTTTGCCGAACACGATTTATATTATTAATCAGATCACCAGCAAGAGGTTCCGAATAAATATTCAGACTGGCCACCGAATAAGTCAGATCTTAACTCGATCGAGAAGTTGTGGGACATTGAACGAAAATTAAGAGAGCGTTAGTTCCTCTTGCAACCTGCAAAACATACAAACGATGGTTCATTTATCAAATTTATTAAAACCAAATTTAATTTGGAGTATGCCTCCTCGACGTGAAGTTGTTATTAGAAGTAGACGATACTGATGCCTATTTTAACGTTTGTTTAGTTTCATAATGAAATATAGTTCTTATGATATTCTAGTAAAAAGGTGTTGGAATATTAAACAATCTATTTTCTGTAGTATCGTACACAACTGAGTGAACCAAAAAGATAATGTTGCTAAAAATGTATTATTTCGTGAGAGCTAGAATATCCCTTACGGTGTTGTGAACTTTTGGGATAAAAACACAATGTTTGTTATAACCCTTATATATTGTTAATTAACTTTCTTACAAAAATTACGAACTCAATGATATTCTTAAAGAATGAGCATATAAAATGGAACAAATGTCACTCAAATCGAACAATATTTATTTTTTTAGTTATTTAATATCAATATTGTGGCAAATTGGTAGTGGTGCGTTAATAGTGTTGGTTAGCGTATTTTTCGAATTATGAAAAGTCTTACTGTTGCCAATAATATAAAAAAAGTGTCAATTATTTTCTCATGCGAGACGTTACGAAAATACATTGAGGATAATGATAGACGCTTTCGACATTTATTGAAGTAATTATTAGATTTTTTTATGGTTGCTTTTTATTATTTAAAATTATATAATGTATTTTTTGTGATTGGTAGCTATCTCTATAATTAGTTTTAAAAATTTAGATCTATTACAATTTTTGGTCAGTATATGGAAAAATGTCCAGGGGTTTGTCTAAATTTTCCAGTAGGTATAGCTAGCACCCCCTTGACAGAATTTTACGAATCTTAAGTTTAAAATTAAAAAAAAAACTGGTAATTTTGAATATTATTTGAAATAGTGGAAAAATTTACAAAATACATTTTTAGGTTTACCGCGTTCTGCAAAATCATCTTTTTGCTCATGCTCGCGTTCTTTTTTTCGAATTTTAGAAATTCGATATCAGAGAATGACCTTGAAATTTTGTTGCGTGCTACGTTTGGGGCCCTTTTTCTGTTAAATAAATACAAAAATAAAATAATATACCATTGCTGCCTTGCGTTTAACGATCATAACAAATTCATAACATAACCTTAAAATTTGGCGTCTGATCAAGGGGTAGAAAGAGGACACGAAAACTCCAGCTTGTCGTTCTTTTATTTTTTAGAAATCTAGTATTGCTCGTTTTTGAGGATATTGCAGAATGCAAAAATAATGACTTCTTTTTCTTAGTAACTGACAACATTTTACTAAAGTCATATTTTACTCAATCTCCCTGTTTTTTATCACTCTTATCCTTTGTATTAACTATCAATTATTGCAATGAATATGGCAAGACGTCCGTGGTATTTAAAGCCGTATTACAGTCGGCAACGAATTGCAGCAATACTTTGACCTTGCAACTCTATTGCTGCAATTCAATTTCAGGACTTGTAATACATCGTACAAGTCGTGGTGCAAGTCCATGTTTTTAAAATTGCAATATGAGCATAGATAAAGGTTTATAGGGGGAATATGAGTACCAACACCAACCTCTAGAACTTTATGCGAAATGTCAATAAACTTTCTAACCTCTAACCAAGAAAGTCACTAGAAAATCACCAGAATTGCAAACGCACTTGCAACAAAAATCGATTCCGACCGATCTTTTGGCAATAGCAATAGAATTGCCAAATCCGATCAGCTGTTTTCAACTGCGCATGCTTATAAGCAAGAGAATTGCGACTTGCCGATAGACTTGCCGACTGTAATACGGCTTTTATAAACATTAAATTTGCATTTTCATTGTAGATAAAAAATAACTCTTCGTTTCAGAAGTCCTTATGATAGTGCATTAAATTTTTGCTAGAATAGCTAGCCAGTACGATAATTCAATATCCTAATATACGAGATACTAGAATCGAAAAAAAATATATAATTGTAAAAAATCAACATCAAATTGTATATTTTTAAAACAAGTACTTTTTAACACAGCCACAATTTTGTCTTGAATTTTAAGCTTAATTATACCACATGGATATTATTGGGTACTGATTCGCCAGAAAACAATTTATTGCCTGTAACATCCCCAATTTGGTCATTCATTCTTTTTAATTCCTTCATACTAATCTCATATTTATGTGCAACTAACGATCTATAAAAATGAACCGCGAACGCTAAAAATACGAATAGAATAGGCACCAATATAACACAAGCTGACCACGCGGCTGTTGTGTTGATATTGTAAAACTTAAGCCAACAAATAATAGCTATTTCTGCTAAAAATAGTAATAAACCAAGCAATGTCGAAAACCCCCAGGCAATCTCAATATACCAATGCAGCCTTTCATGGGGCGATTCATCAACAAAATTAATAGAATCTAAGGCACAAATTGTATCAATGTTTGGAAGTATACATGTACTTATCATGAGTGCTAACATGTGTACTGCCACCAAAAGGGTAGTGATTACAGCAAACACTACCAATATTGGGGATGGTATGGACGATTCATCGTTAAGTTGCAACTCGACCATAGCCACCATTGCAAATCCTGATAAGAGGGCTGATGTTTTGCTGGAGGCCTTCAATTTGGCACGCGACAGGTGGAGTTTTCTCCATGAAAGGTAACGTGGAGTACGGAACATATCTTCTGACATAGACATTTTCTTGTGCTGAAATTAAATTTATATTAATCCCTAAGAAGTAAAGAGTTCGGTTAGTTTAGGTTGGTGGTATTTTTAAAAACTAACATAATTAAATTTTAATAAAATAAATTAATCTACAGCAGTAGCTACAGGTTAGTTCACATATAGGTTCTAGGAGAAATTAATTCTATTCTATAAAAATAATGGTCTGTGCACTGAGAAACTCAAACATATTAGATTTTATTGATGAAAATATCAGAAAAAGCAAGATCTCTGTCCATACGGCGCAGGTAGTGAATCCTTAACCGGCAAAATGGTTTCGTATTTGATGTCATTATTTACTAATAAACAAAGCAAGGATTTCTTAAGTACGGTTTAAACGTGGCCAGTAATTTAGTATAGTGAATCTGCCATTGGCACAACTCAAGTAAATCAGTAGGGTTTGCTTAATCAAGCAGAGTCAAAACATCGTAACCAGATTTCAGCTCCTAATATTTTTAAGTAGCAAGTCGAGTACCTAGTGATTTTGTTGTAAAAAAAGAATTGTGTGTTTACTTTTTGAAAATTATAAATATTATTATTATTTATCGAAAGAGCAGATTTCAAAACATCGAAGTCGTCATCGATCAATTTAAAGACTGACTTATTATTAACGACACAGAAAGCATATGAGAAGCAGAAGAAATGAGCTTAGGGCCTCTAATTATCTTTAAAATATCTAGCTTTTGAAGATCCAAAAGAATATCCTCTTACTCTCAGGATGGAATTTTCCAGGGTGTTGTGGAGCAATAATTGATGAAAGTATACGGCTATAAGGTTATAAAGGCTCCAGTCGACGGTGGAAGCTTGTACTACAATTACAAATAAACCAACAGTCAGGGACGTATATAAGGACGTATACCGGGTGTTGCATCGTCGAGCGGGACATAGGAAATCCCATGTAATTTTAAATGGGGTCAATTATTGGCTTCCCTAATTATTTTAGAGAAAAATTCTATTTAGGTTTATTAAAGAGCACTAAAACCCACATTCAAAAGAATAACTTTAGATATTTTTGATGAGCCCGTTTACGGGTTATCGCCGATTTCTTTTTTAACTATTTCTCCTTTTTATGGCCCCGTATTTGCGGGCACCAGTCAAGGTAAAAGATGACTGTCAAATAAAGTTGTCATTTTGAAATGTGTGCTTTATTGTTATAAAAACTCGTACATCGAAAATATTAAAGGTGTATTTATGAGTACAAATTAATCTGAATAAAACTAAAATAAAGTATCCAATTACAAGGTTAATTATGGCATTTTGCGTGTTTCAATATTTTACTAATTAATAGGTAGGTACTATTAAATTGTTAGAACTTTAGGATTTAAGAAGATGTTCAAATATTCCTCAAAATGACAACTTTATTTGACAGTCATCTTTTACCTTGACTGGTGCCCGCAAATACGGGGCCATAAAAAGGAGAAATAGTTAAAAAGAAATCGGCGATAACCCGTAAACGGGCTCATCAAAAATATCTAAAGTTATTCTTTTGAATGTGGGTTTTAGTGCTCTTTAATAAACCTAAATAGAATTTTTCTCTAAAATAATTAGGGAAGCCAATAATTGACCCCATTTAAAATTACATGGGATTTCCTATGTCCCGCTCGACGATGCAACACCCGGTATATATTGACGAGAGTTCAACCAATTTTAAATTTCCAATTTCGAAATTTAAATTAATTAAACGTAAAATGTCGAAAACAAAAATGTAGATAGATACCCTACTCTGTTTTTAGGTGAATTCTTGGCAATATTTGGGCGTGGCTTCTAAAAAATTTTCGTCTGCGGCGCTTTGCCTCCGGCACTATTTTCTCATATCTATAAGTGCCGCACCGAAAACTGGATGAATACCTACCTCAAAAAATACAAGGTTTTGAAAAATATCTGACTTGTATATTTTAAATACTATTTTGACCAGTAGTAGTAATAGCAATAAGGAGTATTATCCTTAGCTAATTGGAAAAATTGACTCAGGGTCAAATCTGTAAACCATTGGTAGTGAACTCGTGCAATATTTTTAGTACACTGAGTGGCATACCCGTACCGCACTTCTTTTGCCAATGGAAGTCGCTATAACTTAAGATAAGTGAATGCTCTCCCGGGAGAAGTCACTATTCACATCATATGTTCTTGTTAACTAAACACGGATGCTTGTCAGCGCACTTCTAACGATATGATCCCGTTCTCTTAGAAATTTCCGAGAGAACGCGTTCTGCTAACTCCTAATGGATGTGAAGTCATTTTCATTTTTAAGAATACGGTTTAAAAATGGTTAAGAGAAACAATTGACAGAAGTTGGATCACTTCTCTTGATATGATTATCCTCTAATTCAAAAATATACGCCCTGTCCGCGTCTCATCGGACATAGGCGCGTGCAGGACCGAGATAAGGGGTATGAAGCTTTTCATTGGGCATACGCCAACGTAGGCATTTTGAGGTGACCACTAAATCGGCTGAATTGGCGCTAACCATATTCCAATCCATCTTTGGTTTGCAAATTCGCCTATGTATTGATGACTTTGTCATAGCATAGCATTCTTTACATACACTCTTGCACGCGTAGCACGAAACCACTGTCGCCACTTTGACAGTGGTAAGCAAGAGTCTCGCAACATTCTACAAATCCCTTGCAAAAATTAAGGAAAAAAAGAAATAATAGAAAATATGTGACGTCATTGGGTAAGATAAGAAATTTGCAAGACTCTCGCAAGACAAGTAAAGACATAACCTTAGTCACGCAAGAACAAGACATGCATGCTAGGCTTTTTGCGCAAGCTAAGATTTTTTCAAAATCTTGTTAGATTTATTTTCTTGTCTCAGCAATCACACCCTATGCGCCTAGATGTAGATCATATCGTAGAAACAACAAACAAAACAGAACAAACGTACCGCAAAAGACTTTCGGCTCCCTTGTGCAGGCGCGCCGCTAATATCGCTCGTATTTTTACAAGAACAAAAATACCGTTTTTAAAAATAATATTTCTTCAAGTTAACAAGCACAATATTATAGTATGCTACACTACATCATTGGACTGTGGCTATGCCAATTAAATTGTTGTGGTCTTCTGTTATCGTAAAATAATTGAAAATGGGCGAAGATTTTATTTCTGGTGATTTAAAAAAAAATATTTTCACTATACGAGCCCTGTCACATATGGATTAGACTGAAGAAATGTATCACAACTATTTATTTTATGTTTACCTAACAAATAAATAGCGTATATTGTTGATTAAATGTTAATACTGACATAGTATCCGAAAAGCTTTGTTGTCTTTCTTGAAGTTATAATAATTAAATAAATACTTATTCAGAACTGCAAAGCTTTCGAAGAAAGTATTATAGACATCTTTCATTAAATTTCAATCTTCAAAAAAGAGTGAGGGATAGATTAACGCAATTGAAATGCGTTTAACTCCAAAATTGACTTGATTTTGCGAAATAACTACCACTGTGAACTGGTATCCGATCCTGCCGCGTCAAGTCACTCGCGTTGGGGAGGTAAATCGCGGGAAAGCATCAAATTTAATTGAAGTGAAGTAGCATAAGTTAATAATTTTTTCCACTACTAACCTATAACATCGCCATTATTGACCAATTATTAACGCTAGAAATCGTTTTTCTCTACCTTATAAGTCATTATTGACCATGGTCAATAATAAGCCATTGAAATCCATTATTGACCGATCTTTGACCTTAACCGAATTTTGTTTGAACGCAGGTAACTTGATTTTTTAATTCTACAACATCAATTCATTGTGGTTAGGCAACCAGATAATTATCAATACATATTAGATTACTTGATATTGTAAAATATCGATACAATCAACATTTTTTCTGCTTCCATCCTTAATTCGGGAGGTGTACACATAATATTATCACTAACATTTTCTTCGCTCATTTTTAAAATAACGCAAAACTCGTGAAATCTGATGACACAAATGAACACAAATTGACATTGACAAAGCCACCTGACAAAACAACAAAATATTTTGCCAATTCCAAAGCGCAGGTAACTTAATTAAAAAATATACTTATACCTACCTATAATTTTTTATAATTATTAATACTATAAAGATAAATGTCATATAAAAGTTTGTAGTAGTGGAAAAAATAATATATTAACCACGGTTTAGACAGCTTATTATAGCCCTCGCGTCTTAAATCCCTCGTCGCTTCGCTCCTCGTGATTTAAACTCGCCGCTCGGGCAATAATGATGGCTGTCTAAACTTTGGTTAATAATATACTATTAAAGATGTCTCAATATTTTTTATTTTTATTTTAGGATTTCTGCGACTAGGACTGAAAATACATTAAAAAAAATGGAAGATTGGCAACTTCCTAATCGTTTACCTATAGCCTTATAAATTTTTAATCTTTTGCAAAAAAATGTTTCTGTAATCATAATACATAATCTATTATGTAGTTTATTTTATTTCTTAAATCGAGCTCAACGTAAACTGTACATTTTTTGTAAAAACTGAGATTTTCACAAACAATATATGTAAGGACAATACCGAAGACCGAAAAATATGTAAACGTGAATTAGCGTTTTCCTAAAAAAATTCAGTTTCAAGATAACTCATGTTCACCATCAGTCGGCAAAACAGCTTATGTTTTAGACCTATTTTTTTAACGAAAAATAAAAACAATATTTTACAATAATATTTATATTTGTTTATTTTTTATTACTCACTTTATTATGTCCTCGATTATAAAGTTGATTGATGTTTTCTGTTGTATTATGATTACTTTTAATAGATTTTCCCAAATCTAAACCAACAGCACTGGTACTCCAGACATACATTAGTTCACAGAATTCTGCAATTGATAAAACAACATGAAGTAGGTATGTAGTGGAAATTATCAATTAGGGATTATTTCCTGCAAAAAGATTTCTCTTAACCTATTTTGTCATTTAGTGTTATTGCTACCTAATTAAGCCAAGTACTTTTTAACAACCACACAAGCGGTGATTCTATTTTAAATTACACAAAATACTTAAGTAAGTTCATAATGGCACATACAAGTGTTTAAACACTTATAGGTGCCTCAAACACCATCTATTATTGTTAATCATTCTGTAATTTCTGCCATATATTTTGTTAATGAAATACCTTGTTGAATAAATAAATAAAGAATAAGAAAGTACCTAGGTCGAGAGTGAGCACTTAATTTTTTTTTTAATAATTTTTGTTTCTAATTTATTTTAAGGAACTTTTTTAGACATATTAAGGGGATATTAATGTCATGATATGACCAGTACCTATGTCAAATAAAATAATATTCTGTAAGAGATTTTTTTTACTTACATAATATTATATTGTTTAGCGCTAATGCCGCTAATGCTTGAAAAAGTTGGTTATTTAGGTAGGTGGATATTAAAGAAAATTGTAAAAAAGTATTAAAAAAGTGTTTGTATAGGTATCATGATTTCCAACATATTTACTTAATTATTACTTAATATACCTACGATATTATAATTCAGTCTTTAAAATTTATGTTAACACAGAATGTGTGCGAGAAATTTTTAAAGATCAAACCATGATTCTCATATTTAAAATTAGAAATGGGATGACACCCTATTATTTAACTGAAAAGCTTGTTACTAACAAGTCAGTTCATTCATACCCAACAAGAAACAAACAAAACTTTCATGTGAAGACAAAGAATAAAAGAAGCTTGGAAAATTTGGTTTAACATAAGGGTTTAATTACTTTCAACTCTACCAGTAGGTTAGGTTAGGTTAGAGTAGCAGACTTCTGGTCTATCCAGATAGTCTCACAAAGTCCTATAAGGACCTTTGTGTTACCACACAACTCTACCAGTAGATATAAAAAATATAGGAAACCTTAACAGATTTAAAATCAAATTAAAACAGTATCTTAAGGGAGAATTATTCAGTTCAATAGACTGTAATTAATGAAGGATTTTCTTATATTAGTGGAAAATGTTTGGGCACATGAGTGTGTTGTGTGTGAATGCTTATAAATGTTCAAGTGTTAAATAAAGGATTATTACTTCGCACGTTTACTGTTTACTCTTTTAATAGTTTTATTGTTAATTAATTTGGTGGTCGGGGTTGGAACAAAATCGGTATTTAAATAGCGACATCCAAGAGGAATCCTAATATACCTTAGAAATATAAATACCAAAGTAAGGTTATCTCATTTGGTAATTAGAGTGTAATCACCCAAAGTTACAGGTATACTTAATTAAAAAAATAATTTAAGTTTTTGTGTAACATTTTGTCAAAAATTCAAAGGCAAGCTCCGAAAACGAGAAAAACTTTTTGGCAAACAGTATAACTTATTAAAGCAATACTAAGCCAGTGGAACTTGGCTTAGTATTAGTATTGCCCTTGTAAGGTAACGGACTTGATATTGTTTATACTTTGATAACTTTTTAAGTTTCATTACAACTAACGACCAGGATTCAATTGAATCATAATGAAAATAGAAAGGATTTGACATATTTATCTGTTTTAAAGCTTTTGGACTTGGCATAGTTTGCCTTTGGGGTGCAAACATTGTCTTCCACCACCAAATGGTGCTTACTGTTCTAGATACTTAATATCGAGCTTAATATACTTATGGGCCTACTATTAAGGAGTTGATATAACTGGTGGGCTTTTTATTATAAAAAAATATGCTGTATTTAGGTACCTAATTACAGATATTTTGTTTTAAGAATACTCAAGTGGAAAGTACCATGCTGTTGCTTTTTATTATATTACAAAACATTGCTCCATAAACCCATTCTAAGTAGGGCAATGCCACTCTGAATATTAAAGTGGATTTATGCAGACCTATTAAGAAAAATTACCAATTAGGTAATATATAAATGTTTATAATGCTATGGTGACATTTATGCAAATCACCTAATGATTAAACAAAATTAAGGAAAATAAAGGTCGTAACTGGTCTGCATAAGTCTACACAGCCCAGTACACAAAACTAAAAGCTATTCTACTTTGGTAGGTACCTACTACCTAAGTGCTTTTAATTTTATACTTATCCAAATTTTGCTTCACAAAAGTAAAAACAACCTAAATAAACAAAATCAGCTGCTTTAACGGTAACAATTAATAAAATGCCCATAAAAATCTTATATCTACAATGAAAATATAAACAAAATTGCTGTTTACTTACATAAAAATTCCTACCTCTATACTAAACTTGGAAAACTTAAAAAAATAATCATACCACTACATAATTTGTTTGGATGAAATTTAAATTATGGTTTAAAAATACATAATTATATTATATCCAAAACAACCACTTGCTAAAATTCTAATATTACAAAAATCACGCAAACTCCAAGGTAGAAGTCATGAATTAAATTAAATCACAAAACAAATAAGAGGTTAGAATCAAATTATTAAACAGGGAAGTAAAAACGGAATCAAATATTGGAACTTTAAAAAAGTCACTTAAATGTTCGGAACTTGGGTTCACGAATTTGGTCGATTCAGGAGGTGGCGATAGAGCGAATCAACGACAGTTTGATGACAGACAACGCTTTGGTAATTACTTGGAAGGTAAAAAAAACGGTACCACTCCCGTTTATCGGCTTATGCGAAAAATGGCGTAAAATGAAAAACGTTTCTTGCAATATGTAGCACGTACTTTCTAAACGACAAATCCGCGAGCGGAAAACCATTTTTTTAATTGCAAATATAAAAAAAATGTGAAAATATGGGGTACCCGCTTGTGACAAAAATGAAAAACTCTTGTTGATTTATGTAGCATATACCGAATTGGAACCAAAAAGGTGGATTAGATGCCGTGTTAGCGCCTGTTTAACCAATATAAGTCTATAATTATTACAATTTTTATCGAGTGACTAACTGTTAATGTATGAACGTACCCAATGAAATTATTTGTATCAACCTTCGTTATGAGTCTACCTTGTAGTTAGTTAGTTTTTTAGTTCTAAACAGCGTTGCCAGTCTATTACAATTGTAATAGATCTATTACTATTTTGACAATTCTATTACGGTTTTACATTGCTCACCAAATCTATTACTATTTTTAATTTTCAGTAACTTTCCTATATTGCCAACACCTTGTGGCCAACACCTTGCTCTGAACGCAAAAAAACATTTTTATGTCATTTGTTCGTCTGAGATTCCAACTTAAATATTCATTAAAACGAATAAGATCGTTTGTATATTGTATATGTATATAATCGTATAAATCGGTTGTCCTGCTTTTATGTATACGGTTTCAGATAATTCTATTCTTTTTTAGTATTTTAAGAAGTTCTGATTGATAGGTTGGTTCATTTAATATATTCACTATAAGAATATGATACAGATATACTCATGCGCAGGGAGTAGTTCTTGGCACGTACTTCCCCGTCCCCGGTAACGGTTATTGAAAATTTGAATTTTGTTCGGTGGTTAATTGACGCTAATACATACTTAATACATTTTTATATCTTTAGTTTTTGTTAGATTTAGTGCTTATTATAAAACTTGTTATATCTGCAGTTTGCAAACATGGACAGGTAGGTAACAATAATTGTTATTGGGTACTATTTTTTTAAATGGTGAATATTTTAATGCTTAACCAGAGTATATATTATAGCTGTATGTATGAACTTTTTTTAGATTTGTAATAAAGATATCAAAAAAGCACGAGAAAAATAAATAACTAATATCTGAAAAGGCAGTAAAACAGCACTTTATTCCCACACCAAGTACAAGTTCTGCATGTGTAACTGGTCAGTCTAAATTGGATTCGGAATTAACCTTTGATGTCAGTGAGTCAGAGTCTGAACCAAAGATAAAGAAAAAAATGTATAAACAGAAATTTAAGACCGATATGATCGATATATAAAATAATAGTGTAAATAACTAATAATTATGCATAATTTGCATAATTTTTTTTTTTTGCGAACTGGTGAATGTGCCAGAATATTTATTTCTCTTTCGGTGTTCTGGCTCGCTTTTATTACTATTCTCTGATATCTATTACGTTTTGAACCGTCAACCTATTACTTTTAATCGAAGACTTCTGGCAACACTGGTTCTAAAGTGTTGGTAACACTGACAGACGTCAACAAGTGCGCGGTTTAACGAGTTGACAAGCTCTCGTTTAAAATGTAATAGTTTGGTGATTTCCTAATAAAATAAGTAAAAGAATACCTCACGGTGTGTTTCAATTACTCACAAACATCTCATAACAACAGGTTATGGGCCCAGTTTATGCAAAAAGTTCGTGAAAGTAGTGAAAAAGTCGTGAGAAAAGTCGGCGTCGGTACGAGTTTCTTTAGTGCAAGGGCTCAAAAAGTTTGATAGAACAGGGCTTCGGTGAAGAGAAGTGCCTGGTTTAGAATAAAATACGACGTTTGACTGTAGTAAGACCATTTTCAAGAAGATGGGTGAGCAATTTGCGATAGGGATCACAAAATTAAACGGAGAAAACTGGACTACGTGGAAGTTTCAGGTCCAGGTGACGTTAAAATCCAAAGGTTACTTTGCTGTTGTAGACGGAACCACACAAAGGCCGGTACCTCCTGCTGAAACCAAAGATTGGGATAGCAAGGATGCAAGAGCGCAAGAAATTATAGTGTCAAGGGTCGATGAAAAGGTTGTCACACATTTGCTTACTTGTCAGACCTCCGCTGATATGTGGAAGAAGTTGAAAAATATTTATGAACACCAGTCCCAAGTGAGTGTTCACTTGTTAACGCAAAAGTTTTTTTCGTTACAGTACCAAGAAGGCCATACTGCAGAATTTATGTCTCAACTTGAAGAAATAAAGGGAAATTTAAAAGCATTAGGAGAAGAAATAAGTGACAAGATGGTTGTGACTAAAGTTTTGATGTCGTTGCCTGAAAGTATGAAGCATTTTGTGACAGCTTGGGAGAGTACACCTGATGCAAACAGAACATTGACAGATCTCATGTCGAGATTAATGATAGAAGAAGAAAGGAATAAGTGTAGCGAGACTTCAGCAGCGTTAGCAGTTCAAAAATTGGCCATAAGAAGAGAACATAAAAAAATAGGTCATAAAACACAAGTCAATTGTTTTGAATGTGAAGGGCCACATTTGAGACGAAATTGTCCTAATTTAGCAAAGATTAATTGTCATTTTTGTAAGAAACCAGGTCACAAAGAACAATTTTGTTGGTTTAAGAAACAAAAAGACAAAAAAGAAGGACAAAAATCAAGTGACCAAGCTTTGATAAGTGAATCTGTAATACTAAATTGCTGTGACGTTATAGATATAGTCGATAAAGAAAATTTAAACATTGAAAATTGGTGGATGGACAGTGGCGCTACGGAACACATGTGTAATGATAAAAAGCAATTTAGAGTGATGGAAAATGTGAACGAGAAGAAGCAAGTTAGAGTTGGGAATGGTATGTTGGTCGATGTAAAAGGCATTGGTACAGTACAAGTAATGGCATGGAATGGCAAGGAGTGGGTAAGAACTGATTTAAATAATGCATTATACATTCCAGAACTTGCAGTAAGTTTATTCTCACTTAGTACAGCATTGGATAAGAATCTTGAGATGCATTCTGACAAAGATAGATGCCAGTTGTTAGATAAAGAGGGTAAAGTTAGGGCAATAGCAAAAAGACAAGGAAATTTATATAAAATGAATTTTAAAACACAAAATTTTGCCCAAGAAGTCACATCTCAATGTAATGTAGCAAGTTTGGCAGAATGGCATTGCAGATTGGCCCACATAAATTTTGATCAAGTAAGAAAATTATTGAAAAGAAGTTCAATAGAATATACAGAAAAAGAAAAGCCCTTTTGTATTTCTTGTTTATCAGGAAAGCAACACCGTTTGCCTTTCCCAAGGAGCCAGACAATAACTAAAAAGATAGGTGATCTTGTACATGCAGACTTGGAGGGTCCAATTGAGGTGCCTTCAGTTGGAGGTGCAAGATATTTTTTGTTAATGAAAGATGACTATTCCAGATATAGATATATTTATTTTTTGAAACAGAAATCGGAAGCATTTGAAAATATTAAAAAGTTTATTAACATGGTAGAAACCCAAACAGAAAATAAAGTCAAAAAGTTAAGGACTGACAATGGATTAGAATTTATAAATTTTGATTTAAAAAAATTGGCAGACACCAAGGGGTTTATTCATGAAACGACTTGTTCTGATACACCTCAACAAAACGGACGAGCGGAGAGAGAAATGAGAACCATAATGGAGGCTTGTCGAACTCAGTTACATGCCAGAAGTATAGATAAGAAATGGTGGGCAGAGGCTGTGAATTCATCAGTCTTTGTGCTGAACAGAGCAGGATGCAGTTCTGTTGAAAATATGACACCTTATGAAGTATGGTTTGATAAAAAATTCAATCTTAGTTTTTTAAAAGAATTTGGCTCAAAAGTTTCAGTACATGTAGTCAAAAGAAAGAGAAGGAAATTAGACTCAAAAAATGAAAGAGGCTTGTTGGTTGGATATTCTGAGACAACAAAAGGATATAGGGTCTATCTACCAGAAAGAGATGTCATAGAAATCCATAGAGATGTGGTTTTTATACCAGGAGATGAGAAAAACATAGAAATAGAAAAGCCACAGGAAGAGAAAGTGGTAGTGCTTGACTTAATAAAGGAAGAAGAACCTCAGAATAATAAAACAAATGAAAATGAGATAAGAAACCCTGAAATTGACAATTCTAGTTTGGACCACACTCGAGACCATAGTTCAGAAAGTGAAAATGAAAATTTTGAGGAGGCTAGAGAGTCACATGAAAGTGAAAGCGTGAATAGTTCTACCTCAGAGGAGGGAAGTCCTCAAAATTCTGCAGTGAGACAAGGAAAACGATCAATTAAAGCTCCTGCATGGATAAAAGACTATGATATGAGTGTCGACATGTGTTTTTATTCCCAGGAAGAGGAGCCATTAAGTTATAAAGAGGCAATTTCAAGTAAAAATGGTGCAAAGTGGCAAAAAGCAATGCAAGAAGAACTTAGTGTGCTCAAAGAAAATAATACATGGAGTGAAGTGCCATGGCCAGTGAATAAAAATGTGATTGACAGTAAATGGGTCTTTAAAGTAAAAGGTGACAATGAATATAAAGCGAGGTTAGTGGCTCGCGGTTTTCAACAAGAATGTGATGAAAGTTTGTATGACATTTATGCTCCCGTGGCAAAGCTAGCAACATTTAGAATTTTGCTTGTGGTGGCAAATGTGTTAGGCAAACCTATGTTCCAGATGGATGTGCGCAGTGCTTTTTTATATGGTGAGATAACTGAGGAAGTATTTATGACATTACCAGGTAACAGTAAAGCTAATAGTACAACTGTTTGTAAGCTTAACAAATCAATTTACGGGCTAAAGAAAAGTCCTAAGTGCTGGAACACAAAATTTGATTCTTTAATGATAACTCAAGGTTTTGTTAGATCAGAAAATGATCCTTGTTTATATTCGAGATGCTCAGACAAGGAGAAATTGTATGTCTTAGTTTATGTTGATGATCTTTTAATTTTAGGCACTGATAAAACTGAAGTTGATAACTTAAAAGTATGTTTAAATAAGAATTTTCATATGAAAGATTTGGGCATTGTATCTCAATATTTGGGAATCGATGTTAGACAAAATTTGAAAGAGGGTTACACTCAGTTAAGTCAAGAAAATTATTTAAAAAAGGTTTTGGATAAGTTTGGAATGAAAGATTGTAACTCTATAAGTACACCTATTGAAATAAATTGTGACTTTAACTTTAAAAATACTGAAAATGATGTTAAGTTACAAAAGCTTTGTAGGCAAATTATTGGAAGCTTGATGTACGCAGTACAGGGTTCAAGACCGGATCTTTGTGAAAGTGTGAGTTTACTAAGCAGGTATCAAGACAAAGCTAACGATAATTTGCTGAAGGCTTTGAAAAGGGTTTTAAGATACATAAAAGGGACTATTGACTTAAAACTAATTTTTAGACCTAACAATAAGTTAGATACTTTGTGCGGCTTTGTAGATTCTGATTGGGGAGGGGATTTGTGTGATAGGAAGTCTACAACAGGCTACGTATTTAAATTATTAGGTTGCACAATTGTATGGGCAAGTAAAAAACAGCAATCCACTTCAATTTCTTCTACAGAGTCAGAATATATTGCACTGAGTTTGGCTGTTTGTGAAGCCTGCTGGTTAAGGAAAATTTTAAAAGATTTTTGCTTGTTTGACTTAAAAGAGCCTGTAGTCATGTTTGAAGACAATCAATCGGCAATAAATATTGCTAACAACCCAGAGAACAACAAAAGATTAAAGCATGTTGACGTGAGATTCCATTTTATTAAAGAGAAAATTGAAAATGGAATAGTAAATATAAAACATGTCAACACTGAAAATCAGTTAGCTGATATATTTACTAAACCATTGGGTAGAGTTAAATTTGAATGTATTAACAGAGGTCTAGGTTTAGTTAAATAAGGTTTCTTTTGTTTATTACTTATAAATATGTATCAATGTTTAATACTTAGTAAGGAGGTGTTTATTTTAACCGCTGTGTTGACTTTGCAGAATTATAAGTTATTTTGAATCTTTGAAAAGATAAAATAATTTTATTGAGGGGGGGTGTTAATGTATGAACGTACCCAATGAAATTATTTGTATCAACCTTCGTTATGAGTCTACCTTGTAGTTAGTTAGTTTCACGGTGTGTTTCAATTACTCACAAACATCTCATAACAACACTAACAGCTAGAGAAACATAATAACTTGTCACTCTCACTGTGCTTTTCGGTCGACTATTTTCACATTTTTTTTTATATTTCCAATTAAAAAAATGGTTTTCCGCTCGCGGATTTGTCGTTTAGAAAGTACGTGCTACATGTTGCAAGAAACGTTTTTCATTTTACGCCATTTTTCGCATAAGCCGATAAACTGGAAAAATACCAAAAAAACGAACTTAAGGTTGCGGGTTACAGAGTTACAGATCCGAAGCTTCGTCGGTAAATTTTTGAGTCTGTCGGTCTCAAATAGTTTTTGGGAAAATATAATATGTACCTACCTAATTACTCGGAAAACCAGAAAAAGCGAATTTTTTGCATTTACCCTAATTTGAGGTCACTGATCACGAATCCAAAGTTTCTTTCTTCGGAATATGTTACTTTTTGAGAAAAAAAAAATATTAACAGTTTTTCACCTACAGGTTATAGGTAGTTTCTTTTTTCTTTTAATTTTCTGGATTTTGTTCTTTTATTTCAAAAATCAGTGGTGAAACTTGCCCAACACTATCTCTGCATAAAATAATAATATTTTATCAAATAAATGACGAGAAAACTGCAATTTTAATTAAAATCTAAACAATTTAATTGGAACGAAATTACCAAGTCACAATAATCTGGCATGGACAAATCTACATTTGCGGTGTTACCATGTCTAACCAAGTTTTCCTATTCTTACTGAAATGTAGAATATTTTTTAACTGCAGCTTGTCCAATAGTGGACTATATTTTGTAAGAAACCATTAGTAATATGTAATTAAAATGCTACCACAGAAAACTATAAACTATGGTTTTCTGGAATGCTACTGCATTTTTACACTACATGAGTTAAAAGGACGTAAACTGGTTTCTGAATTGTCTTGTTTAAAATTCGCCATTTTAAAAATGTTGTTGTTCAGCGAGTTTTATTTTCATCTAGAAGCCATGTAAGAGTAACAAATTATACTAATTAGCGGTTAGAGTAAACAGAAAAGTATGACGTAAATTTTACTTGAAAGAGTAAGTTGAATACAATAAAAAAAACGCCCGGTTTCTATTTCAATTTTACCTACCTAATATTATTAAACTTTGACATATGGAAATGTGCAGTGTAGCTAGGTTTATTTATTTTACTTTCAGATTATTCGCCTTTTAAAAAATAAGAGCAGAGACCGCATGGAGGTGGGCCATTCTCTGCCAGAATGGGAAAGGTCGTTCAGGATATAGTTACGAATTAAAATTAAACATTACTATTTTTCTTTTATGGTCGAATTAAGAAAATTTAAAGTACTTATTAGGGATGACGCTTTGGAACAGGATCTGTTTTTTTTTTAAATAGGTTTTAATATGGGACAGGTTGGAACAGGTATCAGTCGATGCAACAGTTAACTAATAGCGAATTCCATTGGTAAAAGAAGTGCGGCACGAGTGCAAGTATTTGTAAACCATAGGGAAACCGCGCGGTTTAACATTTGTTGTACCGAGTGCAATCAGTTTTGCACGTGCTCTTGGAGACCGTGCTGCACCGAAACTGGATGAAAATGTCAAAAAATACAGTGATTTGATTCGTTCGATCTTGAAAATACTATTTTGTCTCAAATTTTGTCCAGTGGTAAGTAAAATCAATGAGCATTGAGTGGTACTATCATCAACTTTGTTGTAAAAATGCACTCAAGGTCCAATCTGAAAATCATTGGTACTCAAATAGTGCAACACCTTTTGCGCACTGGGGCAGTTTCGGTGGCATACCGGTGCCGCACTTTTTTTACCAATGGAATTCGCTATATCTGCGATCGCGGTCTTGTAGTCGTCTCGTTACTCGTTCCCGGTCTAGCTGTATTGTTCTGTTGCGATAGAAAAAAGAAACTTTGTTTCTTTTTTCTATGTTCTGTTGCAGCAAATTTTTGAGTTCTGTGGTTGCAGCAGTCCAGTCGGATCCTTCACCTTGTCTGCTGCGGCGCTTGCGACATAGAATCTGTCTATTCTCATTTCTCAATACTCGGGCTGCGGTGCTCGGTGCATAAACGAGAACCCGTGGCTTGGCCCGCGCGGTGTTGTCGATGTTCATTGTTTTTTAGAAAATACACAAAAATAATTAATAACAAAAATATTAAATAAATATAAAATAAAAACTCTTTGGATAAAGTCCACGATATCAGTAAACATTAGTACACAATATAAATATTAATTAGAAGGTGCAGAAGGGTCACATAAAATAATAAAATAAAAATTTCTTAAAATTTCGTCTTATAACACGAAATTTTACTTTAAAAAATATCGAGTTATACCTGACTCGAAATTTTAGAAGTATGAGGGACACATAATATGCCCATTTGTAATTTAGTTGTTCGGAAACCGCCTCTATATAATGTGTACGTATTGGTTAACAGTGAGGATAACCAAAATTACCGGAATTAAAGTAAAGTTTCCTTCTGTGTGTGTGTAAAAGCCTGTTTACATTAGATGCAAGTGCAAGTGAAATTGCCTGAAGGCATGCGCATTGGTCACTTTGTGATCAGCTGATGCAAGTTTACTTGCATTGCACCAAATTAGGACTTGTTCTAATTTACTTGCAAATGGCATGCAAGTTTGGTAAATTTTCTAGTAATATTTTCAATACCAACTTGACAAAAAACTAAAAAAAGTGACCATAACCTCCAAAAAAGTGTTGTTTTGATCAATGGTTTTGATAGTTGATATTAAATTGAATGGGTTTACAATAATATTCATTGTTTTAATTTAACAATTATTTCAAAAATAAACGCACATATTATAAACAATAAAATCCAAACATAACTCTTTCTTTTATCAACTGATATTGAGTGGATTTCTGGACTAAGGTTGGCAATATGTTCTGACAAGCTACTTGCATTAAAATACTTGCATCATAATGTAAACGATCATGCAATGCATTTAAATGCATCTATGAACTTGCATGCAGTCACTTGCACCTAATGTAAACAGGCTTTAAAAGGTACTTTCTTCAGAAAGCAATGGATGTACTTCAGGAATTAGTTCAAAAGTACTTTTTTTTAGGACTTCAGCAAAGAGAAATTAAATTTGAAGAAGTAGTCCATCCTTACAGTGGAGTAGGTAATATAGATAAAAACAAAACTTCTGTCTTCCTCCACAAATAGTATATATTTCAAAAATTAATTTCTTTAAAAGTGATTGTCCCTACATGTTTCGACTGTACAAACAGTCATCTTCAGGGGAACTAAAAGGAATCTATGAAAGTACAATGACAACAGGCACCATAAAGGACCCTAAATCGAGTTTGGTCTCGGTTTTAGTAGTTGCCTCAAATAAATGAGTACAACTCTTTTAAGATCATAAGGCAAATGAAATTTGTTAGTTGAAGACTAGTTTGGCTGAACGTGATGGATAAGAAGATGAGCACAATTTAGAAAATATACATTTTATTATTGTATCGAAGAAATAAAATATGATTATATGTAGCATGAATTTAATTTGGGTTTTATGTTGTTATAATGAAAGTTAGACAAATAGGTACTTAGTCAAGTGTGGAGAAATCAAAAAAAGAAAAGAAAAAAGTTTTTCATCTTAACTGATTAAAGATGTTTTCCTTAAAAAGGAATCTTTAAAAAATCTATCATAAAAAATTGTTCATAAGAACGTTAAAATTTTTTAATTATAGAGGGTTTCGTTTTTTAAAAATTGGGACAGGGGGCTAAGCCCCTGTTGTGTTAAATAATAAATCATAATTTAGAAAATTTAAAGTATTTTTGAAAGTTTGTGTTAATAAAATCAGGTTATAGTGCTCACCACTGCCACGCCAAACGCGAAAAGAATTGAAGTAAAAGTAAGGTTAATGTCAATATGCGAAATCAAAGAGATTTGGCATATGACACAAGTCTTGGATTGTAGATATATTAAAAATTTAAGTGTCGGACCAATTAGAGTGACTCGATGTCAGGTTTACAGAGTCTATAAAATAGATTACCCAATGGTTGAAAGTTGTAATTGTTAAACGCATATAGTACCTGAATAAAGAAAAGACTGCGACATCTATGAATTAATTGTTCAATAAATGAATTCTTTACAATTTAAAAATAATTTTTAAAAATTTTTCTTTTTCGAAATAAGGGGATTAAATGTTTATAGGAGGGTAGTTCTCTTTACACAAGAACATGCACTTTAAATTATAATTATGTTACAGAATATTCATAGCATCGAAGTCACCCACAGGACATTAAAGCGCATTTTAAATAAACAGCAGCTATTTAGAAGAAAACATTTTTATGGATTTTCTAGATTTGTCGTGTGGCTTAACGCAGGTCGAACATCAAATGATCCGAAAGTAATTGCTGGATATTATTTGAATGCTGTTAAATCTTTGGGTGGTTGTCTTCGAACAGTACGAAGTGATATGGGAACTGGAAATGGGGTCGTGGAAAAAATGCAAACAGGGTTAAGAGAACTATTTCCACTAGAGGGAAATCATAGGCCTCCATTCCTCTACGATAGAAGTACTACCAATCAGAGAATAGAGTCCTAGTGGTCCATTTTGCGCAAACGAAATGCCCAGTACTGGATGAATCTTTTTGAAAACATAAAAGACGAAGGTTTATTCAATGGAACGTTCGTAGACAAGTCCTTGATGCAGTTTTGCTCTTTAGGACTAATTTAGGTAAAAACATATACTTACTTACTTTATTTTAGTATACTGAGTGATTTAATAAACTGTGCTCCTTCACACCACACACACACGTTTTTGGCATTTTTTACGCCATAATTTTCATTGATATTCCCTATATATTATAGGTACAGAGTGATTTACGTTCAGTAGCCTATTTGAAGTTCTCGGAACTATGTAAAGCTACTTTTTTAAAATTGGGCAACATGCATACCTAATCGGCGTTAATCTTTTAAAATACCTATTATTATTTGACTTCTGTATTACTTTCGGTTTTACCGGATGTTAGTGTTAAATTTAGCATTTTAAATAAAACACCCTGTATATTTTAGAAGTGTTGGATGCCATATAAAACTGTACGTAACTTTTTCCATAATAGTTTATTCCTATCTGTAACTGTTTTTGAGATAAATATTATAAGATGATAAAATAGGATTTAATCGTTCGTTTTTAACCCGGTTTTTGTAATAATTACTCTGTAATAAAAAGTAAATCGCAACCTACTGTATGGTACAAATTATATTTTCTCTATATTTTGTTACAGAATAAAATGAATAAAGTAAATAATACGTCAGATTAGTTAGTTTTAACAATAATATTATGGCCTTTTACACTAAAAACATTAAAAAAATGCTTATTGTGTGGTTACGATTTACTTTTTAAACAGGGCGATTCAGAAAAAAAAATGATTAAATCCAATTTGTTGTCCAAAATAAGCGAAATTTGATATTTGTGCATACTTATCTTTTAAATTAGAACAATATTTCTCAATAAAAAATTTCTCTAACATGAAAACATAAAAAATTGAGGTAAGTAGGTACTTTACTCTTAACGGAATTTCCAATTTTTGCTTCCACTCGCGTATACCATAATATGGCCTCTCGTTATAGCAGAACTTTTTCGAAATAAGATAAAAAAATTTTCCACACATGCTGCGCACTTTCTGTCGGTCACTGTATATATTTCTTTTGTTTTAATTTTTTTTTTATCTCAAAATCGGTTAGAGATAGGTTATTATGAAAGGCTACTTTGATTGATTTGATTATCCAAAAATGCTAAATATACAGGGTATTCTATTTCGAAAACAGAAAAAAGAGGATTTCCGATATACTATAAATATTGTTGGAAAGAAATGCAGCGATCATCACTTGACTAGCAAGTGATATCTGACCTTGCCTTATAACGTGAATTGAAAATGTAAGCCACAATATTTGATCTCACTATGACTGGACCAAGATTTGACCTATATAGAATGACTCGGCCTTAGGGGCTGTTAAACACGGACGGTTATTCAGCCGACCGGCCCATCCACTGTTTGGAATATCAACCGGAATAAATTAATTTAGGTGGTTTAAATCTTACTCGACACACGGACCGGCGCCGTTTCTTTCCCAGATATATTATTTTATTTTTATAAAGTTTTATTATTATTAAACTAATAGTTTTTCTTTTTGCAGAATGATTTGGATCAGGTAGCTCTAGAATGGAATACGCATAGAATACGGAAAACAAGGAATTGTAGATCACCAGTCGGTAGACCAATTATGATGTTTCACGTATCTAATTTGTACAATACTGAAGACAAGTTGATCTTAGTTCCTCAAAACATTTTAAATTGTTTAGACGAAAAATGTAAATATTACGGATGTGTTTGTGATAAAGATGTTAAAAATTTGTATATCGAATTTATTTTAGAAAATGGCTTTCAAGCTGATGTTAATGATCCTTATGATGGTGTTAAGCTATATACAGGGTCGTTGGTATGTATGGAAACGGTCTATTATTTCTTAAAAGCACAACAGCTAGCAAAAAATATTCCAGATAAAAGTTTTAGGGTTTTTTATAGTCCATTAGAATTTTAAAGAATTAAGTATACATGATGAGTCAGAAAGCCGTAGAGAAATAAAGTTACTTTTTTTTAATGGAATGCCCATAGATAGTAAAGAAGTAAGATATGGACATGTAAGCCGTTTTGCTCTATGGCGTACCGTTAGAAAGCTTGAAGCTATCAAAGTTCAAAAATGTCATTTTTGAAAAGTCGATATTTCGGAAACTATTAGGTTTAGACTGATAATGTATTTAATAAAAAATAATTGAAATTTTATGCAAAATCCAAAAATATTATAAGATGTAGGGCGTGCCACTAAAAAAAAAAGTAACTTTATTTCTCTACGGCTTTCTGACTTATCCTGTATATTTATCTTTTTTTAATTCTACGCAAAACCATAAAAGTTTTTTCTTGAATATTTTTTGCTAGCTGTTTTACTTTAAGAAATAATCGACCGTTTTAATATATACCAACGACCCTGTATAAATCTAAGATCAAAAATCTATTAATTATTAGTGTAAAAGTGAAATAAATAAACATAAAAGAAATACTGTTTTATTATTGCAATATTTAACATCAAAACAAAAAATTTTAAGTTAAAATATACCTAAATATCCAGTGGGATCAGTTACTACTGACGAACGCCTGTATCTTACAATCAAGAATATCAACACGACAGCTACACATTTTTACACCAATTATGGGACTCAAGAATATCGACCAGACTCAAGGTTTCTAGAGAGGTTTTCTTTTAGAAACCCTGGGCCAGACTGACATTTTTCTAAATTTGAAAAGGGCCAAATTTAGTATAAAAACAGAAAACATAGAAAACTTTCATATGATTTTGGTGAAACCAAGAGTTAGTATAGAAACTTTAGTCGTGCTACTATAATGTAAGTAGGTATACAGTTTTTCACAAGTTGCTACTGCTTGCAATTCAATAAAGATACTGAAAGATCTCTATATTTTAAATTGTGTCTTAAAAATGGCCTAACAAATCACATAAAAAGTTTGATGAAAATGGCGCACAGGAAATGTTCATTACGTCTTAGGGTTCCTAGCCTATAAAAACTCCCGAAAATATTTTTAATTTATATATTTGTCGATCTGGGGACACACTGTATGTAGTGCAGAGAACTGTTCTTTAGGTGTTTTCTTTACTACATATTTTATTTCTAAACAAACTTGTTATTAAACATCAACAAATTACAAAATGTATATAAATGATTAAATGAGTAGAACCAAAAATACCTAATTAAATTTTGATGAAGGACAAAAATTTCCTTTGTTTATATTATATCCATACACCACATATTCGACTTTAAAATATTTATTAATTCAAACATAAAAGCTCTGTAAGTATCACTTGCATATGAAAGTGGTAATACCAATATATTGTTACATGTGTGGGAAGTTGGCGTTCTTTCCGCGCCTGTAATGTGACAAAATTCAACTTGTATATTATTACCAGTAATAATGTCTGATCCAGTACAAAACCTCAAAAATCGGCAAAGAACATCGTAATCCTCCTTCTGAGCAGTGGCGTAGCCCTTTACTACTTAAAAATAATGATTTTTGCAATAACGCGGTAAGTACCTATGTGCAAGGTCGTATTTTTTGAAAAAAAAAATCGTAAATAAATTATTTTAAATACTTAAATATCGGTTTCAAGCTCTATCATCCCTTCATCATATAAGACCTAAAGAGTTTTAAAAAGTTAGAAACTGAAGTTGCAAATAGCCAATTTATGTAATTTCGCGAGCTCTTTGGGGACATGAGATAAAATTTTCAATTTTCACCCCAAAAGCGATTAATAATTGCGTAAAAATAGGGTCAAAAACAACCATTTTCGATTTTTCTAAAATGTTCCCATTTTTAGTGATTTTAAGACAAAATGAGAGGTTAGATAGATTAAAATATTTGAGTTGGTCAATCCAAATCTTTAAACCGCATTTCGATCAGATTCACGTAATTCGATCTATTAGCCTCCGAATTTACCCGCGCGAGTGCATTTTTTCGACCTAAAAGTGTAGAAAAAAAATATTTCTAAATCCTTTTTCAAAAAAAACTCTCCAGATCGTTCGAAAGACCATCGTCCTCTATATAAATCCAAAAATATAATTTCAATCAGTCCACCATTAACGTCAAACGAGTCTCCCAATCACAATCCACATAAATTAGGCACTTAAAACGGTCGCCCCATTTTCGCCAAACACCCGGTAGATTTAATTTGTCGACATTAAGAGAGCATTTGTCCTTTAAAAAAAAATCTAAAAAGTTCATCGTTCCAGCGTGTACCGTTTCTGAGAGAATGAAAAAAAAAACGAAAAAAAGTGCAATTTTCAAAAGTGGGATCCTATAAACGAGGAGCAGAAGATATATATTGCTCTGCAGGGCGAGCGATATAATGAAAGGGAGCTACGTACCGAGCCCACCGTGTTGGAAATAACGGTGACAATGATCCAGCGAGATTCGACGACTTGAACGAAAGTGGAAGCATCTCGTCATTTTCCTCCTTCCTCGAAGTTCAACGGTTAACAGGAAGAAAGAATTTTCCATATCGGTTAACAATTGACCGAGATACGAGGAAGCGAGCATTCAAAAAATATTTCCGAGCGCGCGGCACATACACAAGGTGGGTTCGTCTATTCAGAACGGAGTTGGAGTAGAGCACGAACAGATTTTTGTTATAATATTTTGGAGTAAAAGGACAGAAAAATAATATTCGAACCACCAGAGCAAAAGAAAGTCAATCTTGTCTCTTGTCAATATCAGCTGATTTTGATTTGTTGTTTGTTGGTTATTTTGGGGTTATTTTCAAAAGATTATAAAATAAAAATTGAGATATAAATACATTGTCTTCTCATATTCCTAAGTATTTTACTTTTTCCTAATAATTTAAGCTAAAATAATACGAGAGCAAAAATAGTTACTCTTCCGATTGCAGAGTAACAGTGAATCGTCCACCAAAATAACACATCTGTTACCGGGATCGGTAACTACAAAGCAATTTTCCTTGTTAATTTCCAATTCTTTCATGGTATCCATATTTTAAAAACAAGAAAAGAGGCATTGTATTAAAAATAAAAACCGAATTTGTTAACCTAAAAAAACACTTTTGTCAGTTTGCTCCTTTCTGCGCAAGTTCACTCTAGGAATCCGCTAGTGGAACTTTTAGAGTGAGCTCGATTTACCTTACTCCGTAATAGTCGAACGCAAACGGATTCACTCTACTTGCACAAAACCCAGTAAACACAAGGAGAACATTCACATTCTTAGAATGTTCTCTAATATGTCCATAAAGTGATAAACATTCTAAGTATATTCAGAGCACGCATATTCTTTTTATGATATTCTTAGAATATTCTAGAAATGTTCAAATTAAATGTACTTTCGCAGTATATAAATAGAATATCCTTGGAACTGTTCTTGTGAAATATTCTTGGAATATTTCTATTAGAATATTCTTTATACATCTATTGCATGAATATTATTTTTGATAATGTTCTTAGAATGTTCTAGGAATGTTCAAAATAAATATACTTTCATAGTATCTAAATAGAATATCCTTGGAAATGTCCTTGCTGAATATTCTTGGAATCTTTCTATTAGCATATTCAATAAACGAATAAATCAGGCCTCTTGCCTAAATCGCGAAACGCATTCTGATTTGAATTTGCCGCGCAAAATGTGTCAATGTCAATTTTGGCTAATCGTACGACGCAATACGGGAATGTATTTTTTTTCTTGTTTTTTTTTGTGTAATCGTGCTCCCTTACAAGTCAGGAACTAACAACGGAGTTCCCATAATATCTTGCTCACATTTGAATTTGGCGCGCAACTTATTTCAACTTATGTAATTTGCATTTTGACAGTTTGGCGTTCTCCAATGCCACCATTTTGGTTTGTTTTGTTGGGCGGGTTCGGCGTGGAACCTGTTAATATAATTATTCTAAACTTCAGATTTTTGGGGAGGGCCCTCCGCCGCCCTGCTAAGTGCCTGTCTATCAAATAGTAATATTTGTACTATTGTCTCTTTAATATTACTCTTTAACTTAAAATCTATAAAATCTGCCTCTGCTTGTTGCTTAGGACACCTTTTTAATCTATTTAATAAAAATAAATTGGTAAGCAAATAACAATAAATTTTGTGGATAGTTGTGGCGCCCAAAAGAGCTCCAAAAGCGACCGGCTCGCTATTTCTATGGATGTCTATTGATTAACCGACGTGGTCCGACGGGTCGACCATTCAATACATGTTCATGCATGGGTTTCGACAATATGTTATAAACGGTAATTAGTTTGAATTTATTTTACTTATTTTTTTTAACTCGTTATAAAATTTGGTACGATCGGCTCGAGTCGCCCCTCCAACTCGGCAAAATCCTGGTTTCGTTACTGCTTAAGCACCTTTGGCCCATAATAATGTACCTAACTTCTATTGCGTAGCTACCCTATAATAATAATATTATCCTGATAGATATATTATATTAAATTTGTACGAATGAACCTTCATCTGAAGTTTTTACCCCATATGGTTGTTATCCATTTAAAATAATTATTATTCTTATAAAATTAGATACTTGCTTACTATTTCTGGTTTCACTTTTGAAGGGTATCCTCTGTGACTGCCTCTCTTTCTATCAAAAAATGTTCAAGGTCCGGTTCCATTTTACTAGACAGTGAGTGCACTGATTACAATATGAATATTCCACGACTATTCGAACTTCGATCTTCCATAAACTTATTTCCACGCCACAAATATTAAAACGTCGTTTTTGTCTTCTTGCCCTTGCCTGACACTCGGCCGCTCGGCCTGTCCCTCCTAGTAATTTGTGATAGAAGACGCCAAGTTCTGAGATGTTGCCAGATTGTGCAAAATATCGCCATAAATAGACTACATTTGTCACAATCGTGCCTGCCGGTTCTGATTGTAATTTTTAATTATCATTTTTTAAATTGACTGTCGACAAAGTATCACCGAGCCTATCCGAGTGCAACAAGACAAAAACGATATCCTATAAATATTCACGAAAACAAATACACTAAAACAAATATTACTTTTTAACCACTTCTTTCTGCGGCTCCGGATGCGCAAGTATATTTTTAAGACACATTCATGTTATAAACAGATAGACTTATTAGTGAACATTGACTGTGATATAATAAGTAAGTTATTTTAAACTAAAATTTCGTGTTATAACACGAAATTTTTAAAACTTCGTGTTATAAGTCGAAATTTTAAGAAATTTTTATTTTATTATTTTATGTGGCCCTTCGCTACGCCTTCGTAAGAACATACCAATAAAAAAAATCACCCTTGTAACAATAAAACTATTAAGTAAGTACATTATAGGAACTGAAATTTCTCAAAACTTATAATAAATAACTAAATACAGTATACCTAATTACTCAATAATAATTATGTTTTTTTAAGATTGTTATCGAAGATTTATAAGACATTTGCAATTTGCACAAGTCGTTAAAAAAATTATAAAATTTACTACCGGGGGGTTTTGGGGATGCCCGATTCAATGGTAATATTTACAATGTTGCCAAGTCTACCGTTTCTGTGATACGGTAAGTAACTTCAGTTTTTTAAATGGAAGTCCCCCTTTGCTTTATTGTAATCAAATCAGCGTCCCAACATTATCAAAACCCTCAATTGCCAAATCTCTATTTTGCTTGGTTTTTAAAACATGGCAACATGGCTTTCTCGTTGAAATATATGTAACCGGTCTCATATCTCAGACCCGTATCTAAAAAAAAATTATAAAATTTACTAGCGGGGGGTTTTTGGGGATGCTCGATTCAATGGTTATATTTACAATGTTGTGAAGTTTGCCGTTTCTGTGATACTGTAGGTTACTTCAGTTTTTTAAATGGAAGTCCCCCTTGCTTTTATTGTAATGAAATCAGCGTCTCAACATTATCAAAACTCCCAAATGGCAAATGTCCATTTTGCTTGGTTTTTAAAATATGGCAACATGGCTTTTTTATTGAAATGTATGGAATTGCTCTCATATATCTGAAGTTGCTTTAAAAATATTACAAACTCGCGGATGGGATGAAATAATATTCTTGAGATTTAAAACAGCTGATTGTTAAATTATTTCGAGGTTGTCGGTTTATTACGGAACGGTTTTTGTGTTTGATAAACAACATAACCTCACTTTCTTCCTTTTTTGTAAAAAATCGTAAATAAAAATTTGTTAAACGGAATGGTTCAAATCGGCTACGATATGATTATGGAAGATGCACATGCACAAATAAATCAAGTCGAAAAAGTGTAGGATTTGTCAATCAGCGAATTAGCTGATCGTATCCTCGGTTTCCTTGCTCAAAAACCTCCGTTGAAAAAGATGATGCTCAGAGTCATCTGTCCCGGCTAAAACGAACGGAATTCGTTTGTCATCCGTCAGCTCGGAAACGAACGAAATTTGATAATCAGATGAAACGGAGACCTCACCAAGGAATAACCGAACTCGACTCAAAGTTTCTTTTTTCTATGACTCGACTCTTGTGCAGACACTTTGCGATCTGCATCCAGTATGCACGGTGTTTACATGCCACACACACCACAATACCTTTTTGACCAAACCGCGCGATTTTAGAATGCCAACCGCACTCTTTATGGGGTTTACGCACGCCGCGCCGCAGCCGATACGGCTGTCATTACGCTTCGCTGCAGCCTGAAAACGTCTCATTTAAAATAATTAAATTTTGCTATACCTACTACACATTAGCGATATCGTTACGTTTATGCGTCGCTAAAGTGTAAAAGAGTCTCATTTAAAATAATTGAATTTTGCTTTACTTCGTATTGACACGATCGTTGCGGTTTCCCGCATGCGGCAAATCATACCAAGGCCGCACTGTATGTAAGGGCTCTAAACGTCAATCCATAAGATTAACGATCATTTGAAGATAGTTTGATGTTAGTTTTAGTTATATATATAATATATATTTATCTGAATCTGTATACTTTTATATAATCTGTTATACTTATATTACTTATATAATCTGTTGCTCAGAAAAACAACTTACTTGGGACTCCTGTGTTTGGTTGCAGTCTTCCTTGTGCTAGTTTTGATGATGGAATTTTCGGTATTTTGACAGCAGTTGCACTTAAATCGGGAAACAACGAGCATGACGTTTCCTTTTCATCTTGGAAATATAATGTCGAGGTATTTTGCTTGTTGTCTGTATCTGATGAAAAAGAGAACTAAGTAGAATAACCAAATTGACGTAAATTATTATTTTTATATAATAATAGGCATTGTTTTCCGATTAGTTGATAAAATGCGACGCCCGCTGTTTCAGTTTTACAATAGAACAGGAACTTTGGCTTAACTTATTTATTATGATTAAGTACGCTGTTATGAGTTTTTTGTTGTTTATGGGAATTATTATTTTAACATTGACTTACTTAGGTATCTTAATGTAAGAAATTAAATTATTTTCTGTCCAGTCTTTTCATTACATCAAATGTTTTCTACAAGGTGGTTTATTAGTGCGTGCATGGAAGATATTTGTAGAATTTTAACCCACTAAATGAAAACTTTTTGTAAAACACATCCACATTTTTTAAGTTCGAGAGTAACTTTACCCACCTTCGGAAAACAGCCACCAGTTTTTTGAGGGTGCAATGTGGAAAATTGGGATTTTCACTACTCCACATGCGTGAATTTTGCGAATTCAAATAATCAGTAAGGTGAAACCAAGCTTTATCGAAAAAAAAACGTCAGGTCTAATAAATCATTTATTTCCAATAAATTTTAGGTAAACCACAGATAGTAATTCCTGCGGCTTTCAAAATCTGCAGCTCGTACTTTTTGGAATACTTGCACTTTATAAGGAAACCAATTTAACTGTTTCTTTAGGAATGAGTTCTATAAGTTCTTCCTACTATTGGATTATTAGGTTAGGGACTATAATAACACGCGTAATTAGTTTTGGGCGTCTATTATCTCCTTTAACAACAAAATAACATATTGGGCATGCTATAAGAAAACAGAACAAGACTCAACTAAAAAAGCAAATATAGGTAGTTTTTAAAACCATAAACCTACTCCGTTTGGTTCCATAATAATAAATTACTATTTATGGTGTTTACTTATCTTGAAACCGAGTTTTGTTTTTGTAGCGGCTTCTCTTATATTTTCAACACCCACTTCTTGAGACAAACGTTTTACACATTTTGTTGGCGTATTTTGCATTATTTCACGAACTTTTGCAACAAGTTCTTCTGTTCTTATAGATGGTCTTCTAGTTTTTTTTTTATGTTGAACAAAACCCTTTTTCCTAAACAGAGCCACGGTTCTTCTCAGGCAATGATAAAAAACCCCAGCAGTAAAAGCGACGTTTGCGAAAATCGTCCATGCACAAACCCTGAATGTATTGCCACTCACCATTTACTCTACCTCTGTTTGGAAAATACGCTTCAACCATGAATTTTTTGTGCTGTTCCGTAAAACCCATTGTGTAAATAAATCAAGAAATTGGATAAATTAGCGATAAAGCAAATTACTTGTAACGACTGTTAGAGATGAAGGAATAACTGATTTATTGATAATGCTGGTATTTACTGACACCCAACAGGTATTAAGCCCTACCGCTCAGCAGTCAGTACGGCCTTAGATGCAAAGTACACTTTGATGATAATTTTTGCTCGCACGGTATAGGCACCATATACCTAAGTGCGCGTTATAGCCACCACCAAAATGACGCTATATTCTATGAGGGTACCAAAGCGCTCGTAGCGGTGTTGTTATTAATAACTATTTTTTGACCAATTTTATAAGCTTGGAGTTGGCCATAATCCCAAAATACCAGTTAAGGGTTAACTGTATTTTTCGATATTTTCTTGTTTCATTAAGATATTATTTAGTACAATTTTTCTTTCTTAGAAAATTAAATTAAAACACAGAATTACCTCTGCAAGGGACCGCGAAAAAAAATTTCAGATTCGTGATCATCCCCCTCAAGATTGGGTGTAGGTATTCAAAAAAGTATCGACAAATTCGGTGTTTCCGGTATTTCCATGCCCATGCAACAATATTACGTACCTACCTACTATTTACCGTAAAGTTAGAAGGTATAGGTAAGAGATAAATGTTTGCAATTTTACAATTAAAAATTTCATGGTGTAGTTTCCATATTCTGTAAATAATAAGTAGATGTGTGTGTATAACTCATTTATGTTACCTACCTGATTCTACAGGCTCCAGATTTACGGCAAATTAGAATCAAATTTCCAAACAACACAACCTTATTGTACCAAATCAATTCTGAAATTTCCGTAAACACTACACGGTCGTTACGCAGCGGCACATAGAGCTCAGCACTTGGCGACAACAAACTAAGAATCTCCCCAACGCAATGGCAACAGAATAAGCGCGCAGCAGAAAAAGCTCGTAGTCTGGGCAGTTTATAGAAATGAATCAGATATTTAAACAGAAAATTTAAAAAATAATAAGTAGGTCGATATGCCTATATTAACAATTTTTAAATTCCCAAATGGAAGTTATGGGGCACTCTGTACTCTTTCTGTTGCTATTATCTTTTTCACTTCGTTTCTACGATTCTCTTTTTAATTTAATTTCCTCTTTCGCTCCCACTCGTTATTTCTTCATAAAGATTCGAGCATCTTCAGCGTTAGCATGCAGTATATAAATGAACTAGTTAAGTAAATTATAATGTAAAATGATGAGCCTCAAAGTAGAGATTAAATTAAAATTCTATCCCAGAATATTTGTCTTTGAATTCCGGAATGTTTTCTCTAGCCATGATTTACGAAATGGAAATGGTTTTTAAAATTTAGAAAAATATTTTTAAGAAATCACCTTGTATTTCAGAATATAAGCTTGACGAAGATGACCTCTTTTGAGGAAACTTCTATTATCGATCTATGTCGATGACGTAGGAAATTGGACGATAAATGGCAATCCCCTGTATACAGGAACTGCCGTTGGTGGGATCTATGATCCCAGCGTGGTTAGGAATGAAGTGAGTACAACTGATAGTGGGTTAATACTGATTTATTATTAAATTTTACATCTATTTATATTCAACGAGATAACACACAAAATTACCGGGAGTTGCTGAATGTGCACTCTTGCTGTATGTTGGACCCTCTGATGATTGTGCTGACTGTGCAGGTCCGCGTAGTCGGCTAGTGGGTCACCGTATTGCAATTGTTTTTAAGTAAATAGTTAATTGTTTTGTTTAGATAATATATGTCTAATTTAGGTCGAGAGATTTTGGTAATTGTAAATTGATAAATACATAAAATTAGGTAAATTAGACATTCTGGCCACCCAGCAACTTCATCCGTCTTCGTTGGTGGGTAGAGTGCTATATATGTGTATTGGTTCCAGTTGAATTCCATGTTGATTGGGATCGTTGTGTGTGGTTGGCCTTGCTGGCTTCGTTCTTGTTTTGTGATTGTACCAAAAACATCCCATCAATGCGATTGTAACAATGATGAGTATGACAGAACACACATTGCTGACTATAGAGTGATGATGTAGCGATCTCCACTCTTTTTCTTCTATATCTTGTCCTATAGCGGTTTCTTCGGATTCTAATTCCTTAAGACTATTGGATACGTCTAGGACTGGCTCGTCGATAGTCGTTATTGTCCTATTGTTTGCTGGTATATAGGACGTGACATTGACCTTGACTGGGTGTACCATAACTCTCAGCACAGCCGTTGTGTCGGATCTCTTTGGGATGAGAATGTTTCTGTTGGTTTTTATAAGACAGTTTTGGGATATTTGTATAATTCCCGTTTTGTTGAGCGTAACGTCTTCTCTGATGCCGTCGCAGATGACCGCAACCTTCAGTTTACTGCCGCTTAAAAACATCCATGCGTTGGGAGTATACAATTTTTTCCATATGGTGGATTGAATCGGTTGTTTGAGGATAGGGCAAGAAGTGTTTTCTGTACGCTGGTAAATCTCGTCCAGGATACAGTTGGAACTCTTCTCTAAATTTCTCGTTGTCGTGGGTGAACATATATACGTGTCTTGCTGTATCGAAAGACAGTTGTGTAGTTCGTCTTCCGTGAGCTGTATGTATAACTGTGAGTTATAATCGACTGCGAGAAAATCACTGGAGATATTCAGTATCCAGTAGGCTTCTGGTGTTATTTTTAGTGGAATTGGTGTTGTCTTTAGCAACATGAAGTCGTTGACTTCGGTGATTATAAAGAACCCAAATATGTGTATGAACTTTTTACTGTGCTGTACTTCAGTGCGTAAGACTGGATAGGATATTATTTTGATGTTGTGTGGGAGGTTACTCGACGCAACCGCTATGGTTTCTTCAATATGGGTTGGCGATATGAGTTCAAGGAAGTGTCCTCGGTGATAGTGTGCCTCTAGAAGATGCTGGTGGTAGTCCAGTACGTCATCAATATAGTTTGCAACAATCTGGTAAATGGACAGTAATTGTATATTGAGGCTGTTTTCATCTGTCTGCCTGTACCAGTGTTGCATGTCCCTTATTGCTTCTATTCCTTGATTCAGTTTTTCTTGAAATCGCTTTAGGTGGTTATTGATTCTGATTTCAGTGTCGTTAAAAGAGGTTAATGCGTGTAGCAAGAACTTGGTCTGGTGCGTTGAGGTTTTGATAAGCTCCTTTTGATTCTGGTCTAGTTTATCTATATCCATATAAACTTCGTCGTTGACGCCGAATAGTGACGTCAGTAGCTTTCCCATTAGTCCCCGTTTGCCACGGTTTGACATAACCGCTTGCATACCTTTATTCGTCCACTCTATTTGCTTTTGTTTCTCTTGAAGGTGATGAATTAGCTGGATACACTGAGTGTTTGGTGCTAATTCTTTGGCCGTATCGCAAAGAGAAGATATTTGATTTACTGCTGAAGCTATGCATGCTGTGTCATTGCTTATCCTGTGTTTGTCAAATCGAAGTTCTATTCTAAAGGTACCTCTGTCGATTTTGGCGTGACCGATGTGCTCAATATACAATCCTGGCTGTGGGTAGTGCAGGTGATATTGCTGTGCACTGGTGTGACGTAGCATAATTAAGAACAGAATAGCTGTGTATGCCATTCTCCATAGGGTTATGTTCTTCTTTCTGGAGCTTGATAGTTTAGTTGTATCTTTTTCTTTGTTGATTGCTTGATCTGTTGCAATGGGTAATGGAACTAGCTTGTGAATGGGTCGTTTTATTAGGGCACCCTTTGCCTTTCGAAGTGTGACGACACGCACCAAGTTGTCTCCTGAATGATGAACGTCTGTGACTCTGGCTAATGGCCAGTTGCTTGGATCGATATTATCTTCTTTGAGGATGACTACTTCTCCAATGTCTGGTGTCCTCTGTTTATTTTTCCATTTGTATCGTTGTTGCAATTGATGTAGGTAATCCGATGTCCATTGCCTCCAAAAGTCTTTTTTAATTTTCTGGATAAGTTTCCATCGTTCAGCCAAACTTGTATTGATTTCGGTCGTGATTGGGTCAGGAGGTTCCACCAGTGGTCTCCCGACTAGGAAGTGTCCTGGAGTTAGGACGTTCAGGTCGTTTATATCCTCTGTAGGGGGGCATAATGGTCGTGAGTTTAGACACGCTTCAATTTGGTGCATTAGTGTTGACATTTCTTCATACGTCAAACATGTTTCGCCAATAGTTCGTTTTAAATGATATTTCATTGATTTTACCCCGGCTTCCCATAGTCCTCCAAAGTGAGGTGCTGCTGGAGGAATGAAGTGCCATTCTGTGCCTCTAGAAGTCAACTCTTCCTGTACATTGGTGTTTTGAGTTATAGAGTGTACTTCTTTCTGGAGGGTCTTACTTGCTCCCACGAAGTTGGTTCCATTGTCGCTGTACATGTGAGCGCAACGACCTCTTCGTGACAAAAACCGTCGAAATGCTGCTAAGAATGTATTTGTGGACATGTCACTGACAACTTCTAGGTGAACTGCTTTCGTGGCAAGGCAGACGAAGATTGCTATGTACCCTTTGAAAGATTTGTGTTTTTGTAATTTTGAAACCAGTGCCCATTCTCGCCAGCGGTTACTGGCCCAAGAATACACACTTAATTTCTTTTGCTATATTTTTCTCGCCAGCGCTAACTGGTCAACTAGAAAAATACTTTAGTGTTGGTGTAAAACCAGTGCATATGCTCGCCAGCGGTTACTGGCACAAGAATACCCAATTAGCTTTTTGCTATATTTTTCTCGCCAGCGTTAACTGGTCAACTAGAAAAATACTTTAGTGTTGGTGTAAAACCAGTGCATATGCTCGCCAGCGGTTACTGGCACAAGAATACCCACTTAGCTTTTTGCTATATTTTTCTCGCCAGCGTTAACTGGTCAACTAGAAAAATACCTTAGTGTTATGTTGTGTTTTTTGTAGTTGTTTAGATGAAACTGGGGTTGCTTCTTTGGGGGTCTCTGTGGACCGTTTGGCTCGCTATCGTGGACCGTTTGTCACTTGAAATGACGATTTATCTTCTGACTTTGTTGGAAATCCTTGTAATACACCTGAGGTTGCCTCTTGATGTTACCCTACTTGATTCAGATAACGACCCCCTGCAGTTTGCGTATCACAACGTGTTCTTCTGGTTTTTTGCTCTAAGGACCATATTCGAAGATGACCTTTTCTGAGGAAACTTCTATTATCGATCTATGTCGATGACGTAGGAAATTGGACGATAAATTGCAATCCCCTGTATACAGGAACTGCCGTTGGTGGGATCTATGATCCCAGCGTGGTTAGGAATGAAGTGAGTACAACTGATAGTGGGTTAATACTGATTTATTATTAAATTTTACATCTATTTATATTCAACGAGATAACACACAAAATTACCGGGAGTTGCTGGATGTGCACTCTTGCTGTATGTTGGACCCTCTGATGATTGTGCTGACTGTGCAGGTCCGCGTAGTCGGCTAGTGGGTCACCGTATTGCAATTGTTTTTAAGTAAATAGTTAATTGTTTTGTTTAGATAATATATGTCTAATTTAGGTCGAGAGATTTTGGTAATTGTAAATTGATAAATACATAAAATTAGGTAAATTAGACAAAAACCATAAGGCAATGCATGCAGTTACTGGATGACCTATTGCTTTATAAATTGCTCATTTTCTCTAGTTTAATCCCCTTTGTAGAAGTTACCTTTACAATATACCAATAATTATAATATGGTGGTAACTTAAATATTGGCCACTCTATATGGCTATACTTGGACATAAAATATTTTTATTGTAAATACCTATTTATGTATTTTGCCTTATGCAGTGGAATATTTTTAAAATCAGTAGTACCTACTTACCCAATAATATAAGGTTTCATAATCCAATTTGCCAGTGGGTATGCTTTGTCACCTACCAAATGGTATTCTTCTCGAGGAAAATACACTGATCAAAACGAAAAAGGAGCCACTTATAAAAATGTTCGTAGTTTCGAACAAGTTCTTTTTATGATTACAACATCATGTTTTGCTTTTTTATCGAATACAAGAAAAACAAAGATAAGAACTACTTTTTCTCTCATTTATAAAAACTATATGTCTCTACTGGGTGGACATATATTTTTAGTATCTACTTAATGCAATAAACAATTATTATTAAATTAAGTTAGTGGCTTCTTTTTTGCTTTGATCAGTGTATTTTCCTAACTGTACAGTACATTCTCATTGATGTCTACATATATCGCAGAATTTCGAAATATCTGCAAAACTGATTTGGATATAGAGAACTATAAATAGTTATACCCTATTTCAAAATGGTGTAGAGTAATAAAAGCTCATTAGGTATGCAAAGGGACTACAGAGTGACCCAACGAATATTTAAGCCACTTTCATAATTTTGCATTGATTTCATTGCAAAATTCTTTCTTTTCATCAAGTGCAGGTAGTACCACCCGGGTTTGGGTCAATTTATGGGTTTTGCCTATTGTTATCCATTCACAAACACTGAAAATGGTGTGACAAAGGCGTGCCGGTAGGATATTTCTAAAAAGAGCAGAATATTATTTTAACAGAATAAAAAATAGGCATTATGTACATACTATTAGCTACACTTATTTTTTATTAAACATTTTAAAAAAAATACATTATAAAGAAATTAAATTATACCCGTAAAAAGGAAATAATTTTATTTTAACAGAATAAAATTTAGGCATTATGTACATAGTCTTAGGTACACTTTTTTTCTATTAAACATTACAAAAAAAATACAAAATACAAAAAATACATTATACAGAAATTAAATTATAAAAAATCATAATATTCTTCGTCATCTGAGGAATTATCATCCCCTTTTGACGTTATAATTAACGGGTCGACGCTCCGATCGATCAGGTGGTCAAGATCCCACATTTTCTCCTCTTCTTTAATGGCATGATGTACTGCTTTTCGTCAGTTCTCTGGTGTCACCTCCTTAATGGCTTGATCAAACAGTAGCTTAACGTCTTTCATTTGATAGATTCAGCCGATACTAGGTGGAAATCCATAACTATAGATTTATGAAGTACAGTAAAAACACACTTGAACTGTAAATTTCCACTATATTTAACTATGAAATTTATAACATGTTTCGCTAACACTGTAGCTTCATCAGATGACACAGGTATAATGATTGTTAAAAATAATTGATGTACAATAAGGTTCAGATAATTACAAATAACAATAAAACTAGAAATAGAGGGAAGGGTTATAATTTTGGGGAAACCATTAAGTGGTGGTTGTAATTATAATAAAGTAGGTAATGTGTTTATTACAGAGCCCTAAAGGTGTAGATAGTGGTCAACAAGTGGTCAAGATAGTCGTCTTTCATTTGTCGAATGTCGTGTTGTGTCTTGCTACAAATCCTGTCACTTGCGCCCATATAAGTTCTATAGCATTTAGTTCGGAATGGTATGGCGGTGTGCGCAGCACAGTTACACTATGTTTTCTGCTATATCTTTCACGGCATATTTCATAAAACGATGTTTGTGTAAATTTGCTATAGCTAATAGTTCCTTCTTTATCAAATTATCTTCAAATTCAATACTTTTGGTGGTTAACCAGTCGATAATTTCTTGTTTTCTCCAAGATGAAGTTGGAGTCTTCTCTGTGCGTCTTGAATGATAGCTTGAGTTATCCATAACTACTACTGAATCAGCTGGAAGATTTTTTATCATTTCACCAAAATAGTCCTCAAAAACATTCGAATTCATGTTCTCGTGGTAGTCTCCCGTATTGAATGACTAAAAGCTTAGCAAACCTTCTCAATTCTCTAAAATATTTGGTTAGTTATCATAAATAATTTAAAGCACAAAGTTTACCTGCGCCTATGGCCGACACCGAAACTGAGCCGAACTGGACGGAATTTCCCATTTTATTACTCTACACCTTTTTGAAATATTGTATAGATTATAAATATTTGAGATTTTTAAAATTTTTACTTATGTTTTCCTATAATAATAATTAACTCCAACTTTGTAAAACACTTACATAAGCATCGTGTACCGAACCAGGGAAGCCAACAACAATGTTAATAAACTCTTGTAATGAGTACAAATCACTTGCAATCTTAGACTGTGGCGATCATTTTTATCAATATAACTTTCTTGATTTGCTACTGGGGCCTTAAACTTAATATTCGTGCCATCAACTGCTCCAATAACTCCTAGAAAATAAAATGTTTAGTTAAACTTTGGAATATAAGATGTACCAATCTTATAAACTTACCAGGGTATCCGCATCTACTCCGAAATCCTTCTTCAATAGTTTGAAATTCTTCTGTTGTTTTAGGCCAGTTAATCGTTGAAGCCAAAATATGTAAAGTTTTATTACAAATTGTTAAAGTCACTGAATGTACCGTAGATACAACAGTATTAAACTTTTCTGCGACACTTAACAACACTTGTCCTTTTCCCAACTACCATAGGGTCATTAGCAATAATTGTGTTGGTCCTGGTATGAGCACACCACCTTCTGATAATATGTTCGAGTAAACTCAGGTACATCAATTTTTTCCCAAAGTTTCCCACATGTTTCTCTCGACATTCTAAATAAATTTAAAAAATCATGATCCAGATAAAGTTGGATCCATTTTTTGTTGAACCCATCTATTCTTGTGTGCTTTAGGTTTGCAGAAAAGTAAAGAATTTCAGGACTTAGGTCATTGGAAGATAGACATGCCAGCAATAAAGGTAAATGGTAATTTTGTTCTTGAAATTTTTGTATTTTTTTCGTCTCCACAAATTAGTGTTATCACTTTTTGGTATATTACTTGTTAAAATTGCGTTAACATGGTCAACTTAATTTTTTTAAATCACAGGGTGAAAAATGAAATTGAACTAACCTGAACTAACCTCAGGAATCAAAAACAATTAGGCACCGCAGTTACTGGATCTTAAAGAAGCTTTAAAAATGGCACATTTTCTCTAATTTAATCATCTTCATAGAAGTTATCGTTTACAAGATACCAATTAATAGTGGTCAATTAAATAGTTGCCACCCTTATAGGTACTGATATAAAATTGTGTTTCCCATACCTTTTTTTTTAAAGGGATGATAGACATTTGGATGAACGACAAAGAATATTTAATTACAATCATAGTAAGACAAGATTTGTGGTGAAAAACTCTATTGGATTATTAAAAGGACTATGGAAAATTTTAAAGTATATAAATGTAAATTTAGAAAAGAAAGCAATTAAAATTATTGCTGCTTGTTGTACAGGGTGTCCAATTGTTGATGGTTTTACGGGGTATCTCCGTTATTAGTAAAGATAGAAGGATACGGCTTTCGCAGCACTGTGCTACTTTTTTATGCAACAAAAGATGCCCCAATCAGAATTTTTCTAGTCCTCCTTGTTTTTGATATACGAAATGTTTTTAAAAATTTTACATTTTTGGACGCCCCCCATATTTAGGTTGCCCTGTAGCTTATTAAAGAGAAAATAAATGTTCTTTTTGTAGTTCTTTACGTAGAATCCAATGACGTACCTAGGTACTCAGTTTTTTTCTACGTTCAATAGTTTCCAAGAAAAAAACAAATTTGCTTTTTTTTTAAGTGGGTCACCCTATATATTTTTTAATAATATAATTTAGTTTATAACAAGCTTCTCAGAACTATATAATATCTTATTTTTATTTTTAATATTAAGCACGAAATTTACTTAAAAAATATACATTTTTTGTTATTAGGCCATGACGGGTATTTAAGAAGACTATTACGGGTATGATAATTATCGCAGAAGAAATATATCTTGGACTCCTTAATCTAATTATCAGTTATATTTCAGTAAAAGTAATAACAATAATGCATAAATCGAGTTATGTTTTACTACGTAAAACATTAAAAACAAAAGCTGAACATTTATAGCACTTTCTCATAAATATTGCTCTAATTGTTCTCCATTATGCCTTAGACATTCACACATAGTTGTTATTGGCCAGATTGGCCTTAATGAGTCTAAAATAATAAGAGGCCGCGTTTGTAACTCTCTAAATGCTCTTTCAGTGGAATTTCTTAAATCTGCAATTCTTTGGTATTGAATAGAATAAATTTTATTTTCAAGGTATCCCCACAAGAAGAAATCCAAAACCGACAAGTCGGGTGACCTTGGTGGCCATCTTACAGGTGCATTAGTTCCAATTAAGTGGCCTGGGAAATTATTGTTTAAGTAGGCCCTGATAATTTGCACATTGTGAGCTGCTGCTCTATTTTGTTGCAGATGCCAGTTATTGAGACCCGCTAAGGGCAAGCCTTCTATTATTTCCGACACCACGTTTTCCAGAATATTCAAATATTTATTTGCATTAAAGCTGCCTTCACATATATTATAAATTATTTTGCTTTCTAGTATAAAACATGAAACATTTAAGCCAAACCTGCCTTGCCGCTCGAGTGGAAATATTACATGCTGATTTACCTGAGACCAAAATCTCGTATTGCGCCGACTAAATATACCAGTACTAGTAATGTGAGCTTCATTGGACCATATAACGGCTCTTTCAAAATTATTTTCTGTGTTGATATTTTGTAAATACCAATTACAGAACTCTATATGGCGCTATACATCACTAGGATTTAAGTTTTCTACTAGGTGGAATTTATATGACTTAAAATTGTGTTTTTTTAGGATTGCTTAAACTATTGAACTAACTGTTCCGACCGAACCTTCAACCGCTCTGCAAGATCTAGTTGGATTTGTTTCGTCTGAAGCTAAAACATTTATTTCATCATTTCGCGGTTTTCCTTGTTGTAGATTTTAGGCAGTTTGTAGTTTATTACGTCACTGGATTCTACGTAATAAACTACAAAAGGAACACTTGTTTTCTCCTTGATAAGCTACAGGGCAACCTAAATATGGGGGGTGTTCTAAAATGTAAAATTTTCAAAAACAAGAAGGACCAAAAAAATTCTGATTGCGGCATCTTTCGTTTTACAAAAAAGTAGCGCATTGCTGCAAGAACCATATCCTTCTATCTTTACTAATAACGGAAATACCTCGTAAAACCATCGAAAACTGGACACCCTGTATATTACATAACTTCTGGTATTTGAATGGAGATATTTAGGAACTAGAAGAGAACCCAAATAACGAGGATAATAACAATGAAAATGGAGGAATAGTCTGAAATGCTTTCAGTTTATTTCCCTGACAAGCCAATCCCTTTCATTTCATTAATTAAACTTATCATTAGTAAATTTGAGTCCAAAGGCACTGTCATAAATAACTGTAAATGCTTAACTCAGAATGTCAATAGAGCTAAAGGAAGGGATAATAGAGATCTTGATATCTTACTGCACGTGGAGGAAAACAAAATGATTAGCACGAGGATTCATGGGCAAGCCGTAGGAGAACGTCAAACCTCAGTATTGTATATTGTATATTTTCCCTAAAAGTATGAAAAACATCAAGAGCTACAGCAAGGTGATGAAGAACGGAGAATGGTATACTGTTTTGAGGAAATGGATAGAGCAAATAATAACAGGGACTTTTGAGAAATATTTGTTTAACCGATAAATGTACATTCACCCTCAACAACGAACCAAATGTTCAAAATTGCCGGTATTGGAGTCAAGAAAATAAGCATCGTTCAATATCCACAAAAATAAATGTTTGGGCAGGAATTGTAGGACATCACACGATTGGGCCATTTTTTTATGGAAGGCAACCTTGCAACAGTAACATATTTGGACTGACTACAAAATCGAATTGAACCCGCACCAGAAGAAGTTGTACGCGAAAATCAGGAGATCTGGTATCAAATGGATGGTTGTCCTGCCCATAATTCTCTTGTGGTTAGGAAATACTTGCAAAATATTTTAACGGAAATATTATTGGCCCACGGCATCTAATTCTTTGGCCAGCCAGGTCCCCTGACCTTTCATCAAACGACATGTTTCTGTGGGGGCACTTAAAGAAATTTGTTTATAAAGATGTAAAATTTGAAAATCTAGACCAGCTAAAAAACTGTATTTCGTTAGAATGTGACAGGATTTCTCAATATTAACTCAGTTATGTTAGAAATTAATTTTATGATCGGTTAGGATATTGTTTAGCTGTTAATGGAGGGTTGTTTGAACATTTAATTAATTAATGTTTTTGTAAAAAATCTGTAGTTTTAGGTATGTTATGTTAAATTAAAGGCTTAGTACGAAAAACATAAAGGCGTGCGAAGCTGAGTGGAAGCTCCAGCTAGATGAAATGAAACGATCCACCGAGAAGAAGGGTTTACACTTGGAGGTAATCATCTTTCAACAACGAAAAGAGCTAGATAGATATAAAAGCCAGCTTTCTATCGCTAAACTATCACAACCAATTCTGCTCCCACTAACACTATTACAAACACTACTAACACATTTCAAAACACTACACAAACACCGTTTCTCACATCACAGTTTGTGACATGATCGTTGACGATGATACTACCAAATTTTAGTAGGTTAAATAAGGATTTAACCTATTAAAATAGAAGGAAGGAAGGAAGGAAGAGATCGAATAACAGCGGCTCTGCTCCTTTAGCCAAAAAACAATTAACTACGGAAGCGGCGTGGCCGAATTTGCCCATTACCAATAACCAGGCCTTGAAGGAGTTTACCTCCAAGGCGGGCACATTAAATATCCATTTTGGGCATACCGAGTCAGTTCTTCTAAAGTCAATTATGTCAAATAAAGTGTCAGGTGAGGAAAAAGAGGAAATCGTTGTTGTTAAAAAGCTGCGGGTTCCCCCAATTGGCCTACGTGACAAACTTAAATATAATGAAGTTACCCATTTCTTCAAAACCAATTGAATCGATTTTGGACGGGATATCACAGTTGAAGATGGTGTGAAACTTTATCCCTCCACCCCGAACGATTACTCTAAAATTGTTAAATTCTTCGTCTCGAATAAGATTCCGTATATACCATTCCTTTCGGTTTCCGGAAGAGAAAGACCTCCACATTGTCTTGCTGGGTGTGCTTAAGACGTAGAGCGACCAGAAGGTCAAGGAGAGGACCTGGAGGGGTTGGTTTCAACCCGTCAAGAGTGACTAGGTGGCACCGAAAGGGCGGCCAACCAATGCCACTAATGCTAGTCTTTTTACCGAAATCGGAAAAAGGCATATTTGATTTGACTGTTTTGGATAACTTAAGGATTAAAATGGAAGCTCAGAGGTAGAGATCTACCTCATCGCAGTGCCATAGATGTCATCTTTATGGCCATTCACAATTTAAGTGTACTGCGCCCATAAAATGCTTGAAGTGTGCCAGTAATCATTTTTCGTATGAATGTAAAATTACTTTGGAGGATCAGCCTAAATGTGCAAATTGTGGAGGCGCGCACCCTGCCAACCACCAGGGTTGCCCCAGGCATTCTAGTAAAAATAACTGGGTCTACCTAGGCTCTGTTTACTGTAGTCCGTCAGTAAATTTTGACAGTACATATCTGGGCAAGGTTTTCAACAGCAATGAGACTATAACTATAGGGGCGACTTAAACGCTAAAAATAGGATTTGGGGATGTAGGAACCAAAACCGAAAAGGCCTTACTCTGTACAATAAATCTCTCGACTATAACTACCACATTATTCCGCCGGGAGAACATACTCACTCGTCTCCTATTGGCCTACCAGAAATTTTAGACATTTTCAGACTTTCTGTCACAACCTGTAGTATTATATGATTTATCGTCAATCATCTACCGGTCATAGCCGAATATGGCAATCCGCAAGAGAAGGGACAGGGTTTTGTTTCGAATACTACTGTTTGTTGGCCTGTTTAGACGCATCCTCGAAAACAACGAACCAATACCACCTATCGTTGCAGATCACGAAATCGATGTAGCTGTCAACAGAACCACCGATTCCATTAATACTGCCATGGCTGATGTCTCTACTACGAAAGTGACAAGGTTTTCAAAGTACGGCGCCTTCTCAGACGAACTAAAAACTCAGATTCGTATTAAAAATAGACTGATGAACCGTGCATACCGTACTGCGGGTGCGGCGAACTATCGTAGGGGCGCAGACTGCGGAGCTAAAGCGCCGCAGGCAAAAAATGTTTGGGACCACGCCCAAATTTCGTAGGAATTCACCTTCTTCATGCTCCCTAGGAAACAGGGGTTTGGCCCCAAATTAAGTTAAAATCTGCTATATAAAAAGAAATAAATTAAATATCATGGGTGCTCTCAAAACCGGTTTTATTAAGTTTATTCCGATCGCTCTTCTTTATTAAAAATAAAATAGGACCGATATTGTTTTTTAAGAATTATTTTTTAAGAGTAGTAAAGGGGCGCCAGGCCAAGAGGGGCGGGGGGGGGGCAATCGCCCTCCTGTGGCTACGCCACTGCTGGTGACCCCCGTATTAAGGCAGAAGCTAACAGGGCAATGTTGCATGTTCGTAAACTCATTCAGGAACAAGCGTCTTCTCTGTGGTATCATAGGATCAGAAATCTAAATACTCAGGACAATAGCATCTACAAGATGACTCATTCTCTGACGAAGGGTGGTAGAAAACGTATGTCCTTCATCAGAGATATTACCACCAATGAGTTGATTTCTGATCCCAGGGTTAAAGTTGAATTGTTCGTGGACATGGACAACCTTCGTGAGCAATTCAGCGATAGCCCGACGATGGACCTCAGAGAGATGCGGCGGTCTCCAGGACGGTACAGATTTATCGTTCAATAGAACATCCTATTCTAGACCTTCGAAACATCAATCTGGAGGAGCTTAAAAATATTTTAAGTTTTATTAAACCTAAAAAGACACCGGGCCATGTCTGTTTAAAAGTTAAGGCGTTAAAAAACTTGCCTAATAATGTTCTCACGGATCTAGTAAACATTGCACAGGCTATAATCGAAAAGGGCCGCTTCCCACAAGTGTCGAAAAAAGCCAAGGTTAGTTTAATACCTAAGCCAGGACATGACCTTACATTGGTTGCCAGTTACAGACTAATCAGTCTGCTATCATGTTTGGGCAAGGTTGTTGAAAAACTTGTACTGAATCGTATCACGGATTTTGTACTCGACAACAACATTTTACTATCACAGCAGTTCAGTTTTAGATCTGCTCCATTGCACCGTGCGCCAAACGACAAGACTGGCGTCCAATGTTCTTAAGGGATTCAACCGCCGATTTTACAAGGGTGCGGTTAGTTCGACGTGAGTAAAGCGTTCGACAAGGTCTGTCACGACGGACTGATACTAAAGATGATAAGGTTAGGTATGCCTAATTACCTAATAAAGGTTATCCACACTTTCTTGACAGACAGTACTCTCGCAGTTTCGTCAGAAAATGCGGATTCAACTGTGCAACACGTCAGAGCCGGACTACCTCAAGGTTCCCCTCTTGTACCGGCTCTGTACAATATTTATTGTTATGCTTTAAAATGGGGGTCGGTATTAGCCTGAAGGGATGGTAAGAAAAAAAATGAGAACTTAAAGTATATTTACCAACTTTACCCTTTTAATTTCCCAAACTAGCTCATCAGGGTGGGTTCACTGGATTTGATATCTGGTCCCGTCCAATACCATGATGCTACCAAAAAGCATTACTACCATACTTACTTCTTACAGACCATGGAACATCAAGTTACAATAGATAAAGGGCGCCAGACAGTTTTTTCTATCAGCAAAACTGCCAAAAAGAATATAAAATATATAGCCAAAGACCACAAATAGGCAAATCAAACACAAGCTAAGTTTGACTGGTTTATATTTATAAAAAAACTACCCTGTAATTGGGTGAAGCCCTTAAATAATAGGGTGTGATTTAGAGGGCCATGAGATTAATAAAGCAAAGTATAAACTAGGAATTCTCAATTCCAAAATGACAGAAAGGATCTATGAGGAATTTTTCAAGAAAAGTTTCACTAAATTAGTAAAATAAATAGTTCAGCCTGGTATACTCAGCGCAGTAATGTCGACATTACCTTACACAATGCTGGTACCTTACAGCATTATAAAAGCCTGATAATTAAGTACAACAGTAAATAGATATAAAAAAATTAACGATTAGAGATTCAGGTAATAAGTTGAAGAGGTTTCAGCAGTCTAAATTAAGCTTGCCTTCAGCCACAAGAAAGCATACAAGGTATCTCTACCAAGAGATGTAAAAATTAATACAGTGAACGGCCTTGGCAAACGCTTAGACTAGACTGTCTGAGACTGTAAATGTGATGTCATTGGTATTATTTTAAAACTTATCTGTCAATGAAAATTAAGGGTCCATGTACCTACTCGATCAACTGCTACCAGGTCAAGGAAACTGCAGGTTGGATCTGCTAACAAAGCATGATAATGTGTTACATGCTACATTACATGTTACATTACAACCAAACTACATAACGGGTCCAAAAGCCCATAGTTAGGTGACTTCAAGCCAGAAAATGTACCAAAACTAAAAACCCTAAGGAAAACATTGTTTCCATTAGTAAATAATCAAAACCAGAAAACTCAGAAGGCAAAGTTTACCCTTTACAATAAAAGACATGCGCTGTCCTTTTTTTTTAACCTTAAAAAAAATCCTTAAAAAAATTTAAGGTCGACACATGGTCAAACCAATATATCTACATGAAATTAGGGTAAATTTTCCCTGAAGTATCAATTTTCACCAAAAATTGAATCATAGAAAAAGTGTAAAAAAAGAACCAAACTTACCTCTCAATAACATGGAGGGCAAAAGAAAACGTGTCGCAAAAAAGCCGATGTTCAGTAGGTTTTAACGTGAGTAAAATCCGAGAAACTCGCTAATCAATCCATATATGGATTACTAACAACACCTACATAAAGGCCAAATAGGATTGATTAAAATTGTAGTTCAGCCAACATATCCGTTACACAGCGTGAATTTTCCGAAGAAATTCGTGCGTTGGTCTGACTTCTTTCACGCTTGGACAAAAAGTAAAATGGAGACCCTAAAAGGGTTTAAAGAAAACGAGGGAGTGTCAAAAGTAGGTTGACAAGAAATTCGCCACAGAATCAAGCCTTAGATGTTCACCAGGTTAGAGTGCAATTCTACTCTAGGTCAGTAGGCTACTTTGAAAGAGAGTAAGAATGAAAAACAGATCTACGCCCACTTAAAGAACCGTATCGACCCATAAAATAAGTCGATGCAAACGGCCAAGCGAATAAACGGTCCGAGCGACGTATTAATAAAAACGACCAAATATCTGACTGGCAAATTTCATATGTAAACAAATTCAAATCTGGTTTTACAAATGTATTACGATGGATTAAAAGGAAATACGAAGCAAGAGAAATCACGATGGATATCTGAAATAATTAGCCATAATTAAGTACCTGAAAATTTAGTAAGGAATGACCGAAATACAAGGTATGCTTGCCCAATAATACATAGTTAAGAAATCCAGACCATTACAACCAGTTTGGTAAAACACAACTTTATCTGTTTGCTGACGATACTGCGATTACCGCCACTGCCAAGCAGCCCAGTAGCGGGACTCCGTGCGTGGTTAGTTGTCTCAAAGCTGCAACGCCATATAAAACTTCTGGAAAAATGGTTAAACCAAAGCTATTTACTTATAACTCGATTGATTATAAATAACACCAGGATATACTGGCGAGATAATATCAAATACTTGGGTTTCTGCTTCGATAAGCGGATGGTCTGGAACACAAACGCGGACCAACGCTTGAAAAAAGCGAATGGTCAGCTTGGTGCTATTTACTCACTGCTAAACAGGAATAGGAGGATAGACATACGGAAAAGGACGAACTTGTACAAAATAATAATAAGACCGGTACTGACATACGGTATTCCGACATGGCGTACTATTAACAAGACTCAAATGAAAAGACTGCAACGTTTTTAAAACAAAGTTTTAAGAATGAGTGCGGACGCACCTAGACAGATCAAATAAGCAGTCGGAGATGAAAAGTGAAGTAAAAAATAAACTAAAATTTTATTTAGTTATAGTGTATTCTGTTCGAAAATATGTTTGTCAACTTGTGATGTGTTCAGCTAATAAACCCTTTATTTGATTATTTATTTTTGTTGTTTATATTTTATTTAAATTTATAAGATTATTTTAGAGTTGTGTGATTTCTAATAGCAATTTTATTCATAGTTATTTTATTTTAAATTATTCTGATAAAAATTTCGAAACCCAAATGATCTTCAAAAATTTCAAGAAAGGTTTCTTACTTTTTTTGGGAATTATTTTAATTTTTAATATTTTCTTTCCAACCTATATTAAATTTGGGAGTAGAGGAATTCTTGAGCATTTTTGGACAAACTTTTTATTACTAATGTAATTTAATTTTTGCCTATTTTAAATAAAATGTTTTTCTTTTCTTAAAGGCTCCTAGTACTTAACAAATTTAATAAAGTTATTATTTTCTAATTGATTTAAATTGTAATAACAATAAATTGTTTATTTCTAAAACAAACAGAAGTTTTTCCAAGTTTTATGTAATTGAAATATTTTTTATAAATGCCGTACACTACATGATCTCACACGATCCCTGCTCCGATTCCAATTCTGTAGATGTTTTTGACGCTTGTTTTTAATATTTCTAACTTCCATTTTTCAGTGGTTGATACATTTACAATATTATGTATCTTAACTTATTCTGTGAGTTAATTGGTTTTAATTTTAAATATGAGAGCTGAAATGTTAGGTTAGAATTTTAAGATAAAATTAACATTTTCACGTACGTATGGCTCCACAAAAATTCCGTAAACGTGTATATTAGTGCTAGGAATCAAACTCGAATAATTTGACCAATGACGAAACAAACATTTCTTGTAGTATTTCAAGCCTAAGAGAAATTTTGCTTAAAATGGGTTTTAAATATCACAGAATTGATAAAAAAAAAACTTTAATGGAATCTCAACGTTTGCGGCAAAGGCGTCATCATATTTAACGGCTATACAGGGTGTCTCCATGATACTATTACTAAAGAAGATAAACCCACGCGCATGCGATAAGCCTATCTCTCTCGCACGGCTAACGTCATCGGGAGACAAATTTTCCCACTTTTATATGACGTTTGCCTGTTTTGGTGTGTTTTATTATGTTATTTGATTTGTTACAAGTAAATAATACGCGTTAAAGTTTAATAAGTTGTAGCTAAAAACATTCTAAACATTTATTACTATGGTGTACTGTGCAGTGGTGGGTTGTTCCAACAACAACAACAAAAAAAGCAAAGAGTTCTCGGATTGTCGTTTTTTTAGATTTCCAAGGAACAAACAAGTTTGCGAAGAGTGGATTCTTAAGTGCTATCAGCAACACAAATTTAATGTGAAAACATCTAGAATCTGTTCAAAGCATTTCGCAGAAAGTGATTATAGGTTAAAAGAGAAACTTTTAGAATTGCCTCAAAATAAATGGAAATTAAAAAGTGATGCAGTACCTTCTCTACTATTAATAAAATCCTCAAGTATCCAGACATCTGTTCAGCTAAAACGTACTGTAAGAATGACAAAAAGACTTAATAAGAAGTTAATAAAAGATTTGTAAGTATATTTGTTTGTACATTATTTTTTTTTATATTCTTTAAAAACAGCAACACTTTTTCGCATGACACACTAATTGAGGGGTCTAGAATCAAAACTCACATTCTCCCAGTTTTATAGTTTGTGGTAAAACGCAAAAAACGTTTATGATCGAATTCTATGTAAATTATTTTTGTTTTTTTGGTTTGCATTTTTAGATAGGCATGTAGATGATATAACGAGTTAAATTATTGTCGATAGTATGCTTTTTTTTCTCTTAATTTGATATTTATGCTGGAGAATATGAGATTTTTAACTAACTTGTGAAAAATGTGAGTTTAGTAGTTTGTGTTCCTGTGGATAATGTGAGTTTTGCTACTAAACCCAATCTTTCCACCACAATTTATATGGGAAATAGTGATTTTTGTTGCTAATTTATAGTCTGAATACATGGATACGTACCTTGTTATCAATAAATTGTTATTTATTGTAGCCAACGAGAACCTGGGATATCTAATATCGAGGCACGAGCTGAACTATCCAATGTTGAGACACGAGGTGAAAAGGAAGAAGAGAAAGAAATCTTGCCTGAGAAAAATAAAAATGTTTCTACACAGACTACAAGGTAGAAAATATAATTTAAAAAATTAAATTTATTTACCCATTTCAAGTCAATTTTTTTTGTAGTGAAATTGATTGTGTGGAACAAGTTAAGATTTTGCAAAGTGAAAATTTATATTTAAAGACATTGCTGCACAAAGAGAGGGAAGAAAAGAAAACTATTGAACAAATATTTACAGAAGGGCAACTTCGAAAATTAAAAACTGCCAAACAAGTTCAGTGGTCTGTTGAAGATGTTGCTTCCGCTATTTCCTTACATGCAGGAGGTGCACGGTCATACCGTTTATTAAGGAAAAGAGGCTATCCTTTGCCTTCGGTTTCCACTTTAAGAAGATGGGCAAGTAAATTAAATATTCAACCAGGTATGCCAATTTTATGATAAAAATGTAATGTAAATAATTGTTGTATTTGTAAATTTTTATTTTATATATTTATATTCATTATTATGTCAGTTTACAGGGAAACTAAGTAATTTATTTTTAGGTTTACTAAATATAGTACTGATGCTGATGAAAAACACATCTCTATCCAAAATGGAAAAATCATGTGTTTTACTCTTTGATGAAATGAAAATTCAAAGTTCATATGATTATGATAAGTAGAATGACACAACCTTAGGACCTAGCAAATATGTCCAAGTTATTATGGCTCGTGGAATATGTGGAGACTGGAAGCAGCCGATATTTTATGATTACGATCGAAAACTAACCAAAAATCTTTTGTATAAAGTCATAACCAAATTAGAAAATATTGGCTACCCAGTTTATGCAATTAACAGTGATTTAGGAGGCAGCAATAGGGGACTGTGGAACTCTTTAAATATTACGGAAGAAACAACATGGTTTATAAATCCAATAAGCAACAAAAGAGTATATGCATTTGCAGATGCACCACATATGATCAAACTCTTAAGAAATCATTTTCTTGATACTGGATTTTTATTAAATGACAAATTTATAACATCCAAACCAATTGTTGATTTACTTCAAAATACACAAAACTTAGATTTAAATATTGCACATAAAATTAACACTGATTTTTTAACAGTAAAGGGTGCCCAACGGCAAAAAGTTAAACTTGCAACCAAGTTGTTTTCGCACACAGTATCAAAAGCGATTTCAAGGCTGGGGATATTGGGTATTTTTAAAACTGAAAACAATTGGCTTGAATGTTCAGAGTTATTAAAAGTTACCAATGACTGGTTCGATGTATTTAACTCTAAAGTTCCACAAAGCGACTCAAGAGCTCGTGTGAAAGCATATGGTTTAGCTTTACCCGAGCAAAATGAAATTTTAGATAAAATGGAAGAAACCATGTACAATCTTAAAAAAGTTGGTTCTAACACGCTGTTACCATTTCAACGTGGTATAATTATTAGTATCAGGTCTTTAAAACAACTTTTTATTGATATGAAGGAGGATTTTAATATAAAATATTTATTAACATATAATTTAAATCAAGATCCTCTGGAAGGCCTTTTTTCGATTATAAGAGCAATTGGAGGTTTATATGATCATCCAACTGCTTTACAATTTAAATATAGGTTAAGAAATTATCTTATGGGGCGAAATGATGAGGTAATTTCAGAATCGGCAAACGTCGCTAGAACAAGTGATGCTCCAAATATTGCTATTGCAAGCATAAGTGGTGTTTCAAACCTTGATACATACGAAAACGACGTCGATGATTCTGAAATTGTTACTGGACAAATGTTTGGGGCCTTGACCTTAAATTTACCTAACAATAGTGATGTTGATGAAAATCAATCTGTTGATGTTTCAGAAAAAGTGTTGGAACAGCATGTTCAAGAACTGGAGTGGGATGGTTTAGAAAATTTGGCTGGGTTCATTGCATTTAAGTTACAAAAGAAAGAAAAGCTTGGTTATATTCCAGACAGCAATGAAACGTCATTTTCCTGGGTAAATCATCTTTCTGAAGGCGGTCTACTAAAACCAAATCTAGATTTTCTGACTAAATGTAATGGACTTGACCACATTTTTAAAAATTTCAATAAAGAGTCATTTAAACTGTCCAAAAATTATTTAAAAACACTAATGGATTTAGCTCAATCTGTTGATTTAAGTATAGAAGCCAAGCATCTTTTTTTTAGATGCAAGATGTATTTTAAAATTCGAATGTTAAATAGGAATATTAAAGAAAAGAGCAAAGTTAGGAAAAGAAAAATGACAAAAATTGTAAAGTAAATTAATAAATCATTGATGATAGCAGTACATAATAACTTCAAACCTGAATTAGTAGATTATACTAAAAAATAAATTATATAACAACAATAAAATTAATGGAGTACCTATATATATACCCACATCTGTCAAAACACAATCAAAATTTGCAGTTCTTAATTTAATTGGTAAACTTTGCAATAATACTTCTGTTTCTGAAAAAAAAAACAGAAGTATTCCGTAGGCCCGTAGCCTTCAAAACAAACAACAATCTAAGTAAATTCATTAAAAAAATAAAGATAAAACCCCACACTTAACAAATTAGGAGTATATAAATTAACTTGTAGATATGGTAGCTGCCCTGTAGGTCGAACTGATCTTTCCTTTAAAAGTCTCAGAACATATAGATATAGGTACTCTTTTATCAACAAAAACATGTCATATTTAAAAATAAAAACTTGAAAATTTACAAAAACATTGTTTCTTTGTTTTTAATTTCAAAGTGTAATTAAATTAATAAATCTTGTATTTTGTAAAATGTACCTACTTAATAAATGTTTCTTTTATGGCCTTTTCTAAAATCCCAAGAAAAATTACATTTATTGGCGCATTAATCTAAAAACTGGTTAATAGTTATTAAAAACCTAGAAATCAAGCAGTATTTGTTTATTCGAGAGGCAAAGTTTTAAGCCTGAGAGAAGCGATTGCGCCAATTTGGTTTTCCGATTAATAAAAAGACACTTTTAAGTATAATAGGTAGGTATTGCTATTTTGTGCACTTTGGAAAAAATTCTCAAGGAAGAAGTATTTGAACTAGTTAGCAATCTCTGAAAAAATGCCACTTTATTGCATTTTAGCCCCCAAAGTGTGTAAAATAATATTTACCTCATATTTTTTCGAGTAGGTACCTACCTACCGATGCTGGAATTCTTTACCATAATTTATTGAAATAAACAAACTTCCTTTCGCTTTTTACAAAGTAAAACTATATACATAGGTAGGTATAGGTAATAATAATAAAGTTTCAAACTTAATTCCTTGACATTTGTAGGTACCTAGGTATCTACCTATACCTACAATATTTAAAGGCTAACAATTGTATAGTATGGATCATAAAGGAAATATCTTTATATACTTACTACTAATAAACCAAAACTTCATTAAAATATATTAAAAATGAATTAAAACCGCCTTAAACCCACTCTTCTTCCATACTGACAAGCAGGGTTTTTGAATTTTTGTCGCCCGGTGACGTCATGCGCAACGCCGACCGAAATTGGTTCGCCAAGTGGGTTTATCTTTAGTAATAGTATCATGGGGTGTCTCACGGTCGATGGTAGGTTAGACGTTTACGAAAAACGGAACATAGAAAATTACTGAAAATCTGGCAACATAGGTAATTAGCTTTGCTCTATCGATCTAAAATATTTTCAACAACGCAGCGTTGCCGCTTATACAAAAAAGTAGCAACATATTTGATATTTTAAATGGAACACCCTGTATATAATTGCATTTTCCACTTCATTATTGATTTCTAACTATTTTTGTATAATACGTTCCTATACCTATCTTTAGCGGTTTTCGAGAAATTAATTAATTTCCATATTTTTTGTTTAAAACATAGCTCTAATTAAATGTTTATTACTGCGGTATTTGGATTCGTAGATAGCTGAAATTTTGGATGTAGTTTACCTTGTCCTGTGTATTAGTTATGCATAAAGAAATTTGTTCTGTGTTATACAGGGTCGTTCAAAGTTCGTCATTTTACCGCTTGATACAAAAATGGTGAAAAGTGCATTTTTTCAAATAGAACACCCTGTATATTATTAAATATCCTGCAAGAAAGTTAATGTCCCTTCCAAATGATATATCATGTTCCTATACCTAAATAGTTAAGATGTCGAAATAAAAGCAAGTTTTTGTTAAAATCGGATTATTTTGGCATATTTGTCCATGAAATCCCAAGATGGACCATATCTTTATGAAAATTTGACAGTTAGTGCATCAATAATAAAAAATTTGCTAGTTTTTAACTTTTAGTAAAGAAAACGACCTAAAATAGTACTTATATTACGTTACAAGACCGGAAAGTACTATTTTACAGGACGAAGCAGGCAATTTCCAGGGCGAGCCGCCAGGCGAGTCCTGGAAGCCTGCGAGTCCTGTAAACGTACTTTCCGGTTGTGTAACGTACAATATTTTTTTTTAAATCGACGCAAGACCAGTGGCGTACAAGAAAATTTAGATAATGGCTTACTACATTAATATAGTTTTAAACAGATTGAAAACTCTATAGTCAGGAATTTTTTTTATTTATAATAGTTATAATAAATATTATTTGATAATAGGTACTTAATAAATAATTAAAATTAGAATTATTCTAATAATTAATAATATCTATTTTTGAACTGTTATGTTAAAAGTACAATTTTTTTCTTTACACCAACATTTGAAAACGGCAAACGTTTTTTCATACTTGTCCCTGGACTTATGCGGCAACAAATCGTGAGTAGCTCTAGCAGCCGCTTCAGTTATTTCAAGAGGAATTTCACCTTCATCCACATTCATTTCCATAATATAATCTAACTTTTAACTTTTAAACACAATTTTTAATAAGCAGTATCAAATTTGACAGTTCGTTGCCATGAAACGCCATGAAAGAAACAATCAAGTCAAAGCCTACTTATTATGGGTTTGGTTCGTTTTCTCAAATATTGATCGGAATGTAAAAAAAGGGCCCGGTAAAGTAAAAAGAGGGACCGGTAAAGTACTTTACCGGTCCCTCTTTTATGACTTTCTGGTCTAGACCGATAAAATGACATTTTCCGGTTAAAAAATTGAGTAGAAAGTGGTTGCTTTCCGGTCGATTTAAAAAAAAAGAATTAAAATGGAGGGAAATAACTATTCAAATGAAATTTTGATGAAATTGTTTATTCATTATTCAGAAGGTTCAACGAAATGTTTCCCGATCAACAAGTAATCAACTAGAGAAAGTTTGTACGATTACAAAATAATTTTGTTAATTATGGGTCAAAACTGAAATCGGAAAGACATTTACCGAAGCCTGTAACTTCTGATGAAGACAACATTATAAATGATTTAGCCTATTTTCACGCTTTACCTCAAGCTATCACTAGAAGTGCAGAAGAAGATTTAGGCATAACTCGTGCCTCTGTTTAAAGGATCCTTGATAATCATGACATACACCCATACAAGTTCACAAAAGTTCAAGCCCTAAAACTAGAAGATTACCAACGTAGAGTACAATTTTGTGAAGCAATGCTGATCCGCATCCAAGAAGATCCTAACTTTCTAAAGAAAATAATTGGGACGGATGAAGCTAAATTCTCCAGGGAGGGCATTTTCAATTGAAGGAACGAACATTTCTGGGCTGACCAAAATCCACATGTTGTTAAGAAAATGGGATTTCAGGAAAGGTTCAGTTTTAACGTTTTTTGCCTCCTAAAAGATGACAAAATAGAGTATCACATTTACGAGGAATCTCTAAATTCCGAAAGATACCTTCAAATTCTAAAATCAGGTGTGAACGAGTTTCTGGACAATCTATCATTAGTAGAGTATCGTACCTGTTGGTTTTAACTGGACGGATCACCAGCCCATTGCACTGGGACAGTAACAAGAGAGTTGTTTCAAATTTTCGACGATCGTTGGCTAAGACATTTGGGACCGTGGGATTGGCCTGCTAGATCGCCCGATCTCACACCACTTGATTTCTACTTGTGGGGTAATTTGAAAAGAAAAGTATACAGGACACCAGTACAGAGCAAACAAGACCTTCGCCGACGAGTGATCAGTGATCACTTACATTGAACAGCTTGATGCCAGTGAATTAAGGAAGGCCACAACTGAATCTTTGAGTATATGGATTGAAAAATGTTTGGAAGTCAACGGTCGTCATTTTGAACATATATTAAAAAAATCTTGAACCTTTTTATGATATGCTTTTGTTTTATATTGCTATTTGTTATTTCACTGTATTCATGTTATTTGTCCCTACTGAAATTAGTTTTGTTTTCAGTTTTGACCCATAATTAACAAAATTATTTTGTAATCGTACAAACTTTCTCTCGTTGATTAGTTGTTGATCGGGAAACATTTCGTTGAACCTTCTGCATGTTCTTGCTATAATTTGGTTACATTGTCCATGAAGAATAAACAATTTCATCAAAATTTCATTTGAATAGTTATTTCCTTCCATTTTAATTCTTTTTAGGTCGCTTTCTTTACTAAAAGTTACAAACTAGCAAATTTTTTATTATTGATGCACTAACTGTCAAATTTTCATTAGGATATGTTCCATCTTGGGATTTCATGGCTATCTAAGACAAATATGCCAAAATAATCCCATTTTTACAAAAACTTGCTTTTATTTCGATATCTTAACCATTTAGGTATAGAAACATGATATATCACTTGATAGGGACATTAATTTTCTTGCAGGATATTTATAAATATATAGGGTGTTCTATTTGAAAAAATGCACTTTTCACCATTTTTGTATCAAGCGGTAAAATGACGAATTTTAAACGACCCTGTATAACACAGAACCAATTTCTTTATGCATAACTAATACACAGGACAAGGTAAACTACATCCAAAATTTCAGCTGTCTACGAATCCAAATACCGCAGTAATAAACATTTAATTAGAGCTATGTTTTAAACAAAAAATATGGAAATTAATTAATTTCTCGAAAACCGCTAAAGATAGGTATAGGGATATATTATTCAAAAATAATTAGAAATCAATAGTGAAGCCGAAAATGCAATTATATACAGGGTGTTCTATTTAAAATATCAAATATGTTGCTACTTTTTTGTATAAGCGGCAACGCTGCGTTGTTGAAAATATATTAGATCGATAGAGCAGAGCTAATTACCCAAGTTGCCAAAATTTCAGTAATTTTCTGTCCCGTTTTCCGTAAACGTCTAACCTACCATCGACCGTGAGACACCCTGTATAATATAACAATATAGAGCAGAAAATCGACCCATTATTTACCTTGGCGAAACATGGTTCGATACACATGACAGTGCAAGAATAGAATGGAAGAATTTTTGAAAAAAATGTCAAACCGAAGCTTTTTCAAATAAAGGTAAGAGAATAACAATAATACACGCAGGTTCACAGAAAGGGATTTGTTCCGAAGTATCTGTTAGCTAAAAATATAACATATAGTAGAATTTTCTCTAGATTACTACCAAGACACTGACGCACAACTTTTTAAAGATTGGTTTGAATATCGACTTCTTAAAAATTAATCATAGTTGTCAAGTAAAAATGTTTCCCAGTTCTAACAGTACAAAAGCAGAAAATCAAAATTGTATGATAAATAGTAATATATATTTGAAGAAACTTACAAAAAGCGGAATATTTTAGAAGTATTACGGGTTTTCAAAATTAATAAAGAATACGTGTACGATAACCCAACCAGCATAAATACATACATAAGACGTTTTAAGTACGTACCAGTCGGACATAAAGTACGTCTTATGCATGTACGTTATTGGACGTAGTACGTACATTTTACAAACTTAGTACGTAAATTTTCCACACAATTGTACTTAATTAAGACGTACGACAAGTACATCTTATGTACGTACGGTAAACGTATATTTAATGTACGTACATTTACTGTACGTGTTAAAGATGTACGCACACTTCGTGCTATGTACGTACTACATACGTAAGAAGTACGTTGTTTGTACCTACAATGAATAAATAATAACTACTGATAAAGTATCTACAATAATATATTACAATAAATTTGTTGGTTAATATTTAGTAACATTCTATATATATTGTGTATATATGAATGTATTATTATCTAGGGGAGACCAGGGAGGCTTGAGACGAAAAATGAATTTTATTTCCTAGAATTTTCACTATGTATAATTTAAAGGCAGTATATATTGCAAGTGAAATATGTACCTTTTATTTAATCTCTCCATAATTTTTCATATCTCCAAAATATGATTTTAATTGTTTACGCTAATTTAAACAAAATGGTGTATGTTGTCTCAACGCTCCCTAGATAAGGGAGCATTGAGACACATGATGGGGAGCATTGAGACGTAGTAAACTTATAAAACATATATATTAAGCATCATCAATAAAGGTTTAATACGGCGCAAATCAACGAAAATTAGTATAATAACGAAAGTTTAAACCAAATGTCAAAGTGGATTTCATCCTTTTTGTGCCACTAATACTCTGCGGAGAGGGTAATTTCAAAATAATATCTTGTTCTTGAACTGTAGATATATCTTCTACTAATGGATAAGTAAATTTCCAAGTAGTTCCATGACGACGCAAAAATTTGATTTCGTAGGTATCATATTCCTTTTTTACCACTTGACCCACATAATGCATTATTGAAGATTTTGTGGGAAACTTAACCAACACAAAGTCTCCTGCTTGGAGTGTCTTGACATCCTCGAGAGCTTTCATTTGAAGCTGTTCCATCTCGTAGCTTTCAATATCGGAAACATCTTCGCTGCTTCCGCCTGACAGGCTAGGTTCATCTTCATCGCTTGAAGAAGACTGAGGGGGGGATGCAAGCTTCTGTACGGATTTACATTTTTTTGACAAAAGACCGCCATGCTTCAATGGAACAATAATTTTCTTTATCTTTCGAGCACTTGCTTCCGCCTCTATAGCGTCTTTTTCTGGCGTGTCGGTAAGAATTCTAGAAGAACCACGTTTTCGCCTTATAAGCTGCTTTCGTGCACCTGCCTTTGGAAATGGTCGCAAAATTTCAGGACTAACAAAATTGTCTTTAGTGTTCAAATTGTTCTCGTCCAGCACTTGGTCTTTCAATGTTGGTGCTTTCAAGATTTCCGGTGGCCCACCAGTTTTTGACGTTGATGCTTCACCTTCTAGAGCGGTACTTGTAATTTCTAGTGGCCTATCAGTCACTGAGCTAGCCATAAAATCAAGGTCCGTAAATACGTCACGATTAAATGGGCTGATGCCTGTCGATGAAAAACCCGATACAATATTTTTCGGTATAAAAGCTAATTCAAAGGCTCGGCTAGCTAAACAGGCAATATTATAAATGGATAAAGTTTGACCTGGATTTGCAACCATCCATGATGCACACTGCGAATTATAGAAATTTTTAAAGGGGAAGTAAACTGATACATCCAACGGCTGCATTTTATGACTGCAGTGTGGCGGTAAGGTGAGCATCACGATCCCATTTTCTTTGGCTTTTCTCAGGGAATCAACGGAAATATGGCTCTCGTGGTTATCCAAAAGGAGCAATATTTTTTTTTCCATGGAACAACCCGTGTGCTTTATGAAGTGGTCCAGAAAAACAACAAAATTGTCCGAAGACATCCATCCACTGGGATGAGCAGCCCCAGCACTTCCTGGAAAAGCACCACTTAACATATATTCCTTAAAATTTACTCTTGGGAAGATAAAAAACGGTGGGATAAATCTCCCTCCAGCAGAAATACCACAACAGGCAGTAACTAATGTGCCTCGTTCAGCGGAAGTGACGTTTCCAACTTGTTTAACACCTTTGGCTGCCAGGACTTTTGGTGATTTGTGTACGGTTGTAAGCCCTGTTTCATCAATATTCCATATTTGATGGGGTTCAAATTTTTCGCGCTTGAGAACCGTTTCTAAATTATTAAAAAAATTGGTAACATTTGTGCGGTTAAAACTTGTGCATCGTGATAAGCTGGTTGACTCTGGAGTCCTCAGCGATAACTCGGGATGGCGATACCTAAAGCCGCGGTACCAGTCGTAGCCAGCAATAGATTGTTCATCCCATTTTTTTGGATATTGTTTATGGTTAGCCTTGGCAAATTGGAAAGCCAGTTGACGTGCACATGTTAGTGTTAAGCCATGATGCATTTGCGAAGCACGTACTAGATAGTCTGATAGGAGGGTTTCCTCTTCAAGGGTAAACACCAATGCAGTTTTAAAATCCGGTGAATAAGAAATGCTACCTGGAGCAGTATTTAGAGTCTTATTTTTATATCTGTTAAGTGTTTGCTTGTCTATATCGTATTTTTTAGCGGTTGCGCGTAATTTTGCTCCTCCTAGAACTTCCTCCACTGCTGTTCGCATAACATCAGGTGGAGGGACTACGCGCTTTGTCTTTTTATTCCAAAAATGGGGCATGTTGAATCTAAAACAATATTATTAATGAGTTTTGGATTGTCTGAAAATACAAAATAGGGAGGGTTGAGACGTCTCATGTCTCCCTAAAACAATTGTCTCATGTCTCCCTATGTAAAGTTTGACAAAATAATGTAACCTAAAATTATTGTTTAACATTTAATTCATTTAATAACTACATGCCTAATTCAAAACATACCTGCGGTCAATATGCTAGAAGAATCAACTCGATTTTGGACTTTTATCTATAACAAAACTACAACAAACCAAAAAATAAAATTTTACTTTCAGTATCAATTTTGCACCTGTACTAACAAGAACGTTTTACGAACGAATGTCGCCACTTTGCTGATATGGTAATAGTATGTTCGCCTAAGGAAATGAGTCACTCATCAACAGGTGGCGCTACTTAACCGATTTTAGAAAATAAATACACCGTCTCATTCCTCCCTTGTCTCAAGCCTCCCTGGTCTCCCCTATCTGATACCCCGGGATTATTATTTGTTTCCCCATCGTTATCATTATTTTTCGCTTTTTGTTTATGTTTTAGTCAATCGGGGGTCCTCCTTAGCAATTTGGCTATTTCCTGCTCTGCCTCTTTTCTATTTCAGCTTTTTTCTATTCTCAGAAGGGCATCTTAAATGAAAAGACTTTAATAACAACCCAGAAAAAATAATATTTTATAGTATATACAAATACAAGTCAACTAAATAAAATAAGCCATATTTTAAAGAAACTTTAAGATGATTAAAACAAAAAATTAGGGGAGATAAAATAAAAATAATATCAAGATACAAAATACACTCATATCCTACTCTCTACTATACACTATACACTACACCTCTAGTTGAAAACGTCCAATTTCCGTTTCATCATTTAAATTAGTACTTACTTATTATAACTTTTGCAATTAAAAACTGCGAAAATCTTTTTTTTTTGGTATCTTTTTAGCCTGGTGATTCCAAATAAATGCTCCCATGCTTCGTTTAATAAAGCTTGCAAATTATTTCCTGCCAATATGCACATTTTAGACTCCTAAAATGGTAAATGTACTTAAACATTATCAAAAATAAACATTCTTACTATATTAATACCTAACGTAAAGGGCTGTTAAGGTCTTATTCAATTGTTAATTGAATTTTACCTTAAAATACATATAGGTATCTGTATATCAAGTTTTACTATACTACTTTTTAAATAGAATGGGTGGTCAAATCTTACCAACTTTCTGAAATGTTCTGGTAGATTTAAGAACTTTTTAAGTGCCAGTAGATCTGCTTCACTATTACAAGCTCGATTACAAGTAACTTTTACTTGACTAAGCGCCCCAGGACTAATAGTTTCAGTATTTGATACCTTAAAGTTTTTTACTTGGAATGTCAAGCCTCTCAGAAAAAAATGCTGTCTTAAAATTTCAGCATTGAATTCAGCTAAAAATAAAACGAATCGTAATCGACATAGCTAAGTACATTTAAGGTTTTTTAAGCTTCGAAACTGTTTAAGAGGCATTTCTACCACTCAAGTTACTATTTACCTGTAAATTGTATATCAAATAATAAATTAACGAACAAAGTAATAAAACTTAACGCATTTAGAGGAAAACGTCCTGGTAAAATTCGCCAATTTGTTGAGAAACATCGGCAATACAACAAAAAGAAGCCTCACTTACAAACTCAAAAGTTTGGTTAAGTTAATTTAACTGCACAGAAAGACGTCCGAATAGTGTCGGATTTTTACGACGTAAGCAAGCGCGAAATTTAAATCGGTAGCGGATAATAATAATTAACCTTACAATCACAGAACAAAAAAATGTACAAGTTTGAAAAAGGTCTAATTTAGTTATTTTTTTATTAGTAATTTAGTTTTACGTAAGGTAAAACATTGTTACATTATGTAATAAAACATACCTACATAACAACGTATCATCCCAACCGTTTTTTAGACGTTGGTACATTTAAGGATGATACATTGTACGTACAATCAAGAATGATCGTTGTACATACACAATATGTCAGAGAAAATACGTACTTAAAATGTACATTATACTTACTGTACGTACGGGACATAAAACGAACACAATAAGTACGTCTTTAGTACGTAGGGTGTTTGTTGGGAAACTTGCAACAAAAAATGAACATACAGCGTTGCGTCTTCCCCCCAACTATTGTGTATTTAATCCAATGGAACTAATATTGCAAAAAGTAAAATCAAATATTAGAAGGAATAATACTTCCCCCGCATTAAATTTTAATATATCTGTAGTTGTAGAATTAATGAAAAACATTGTAAGTAACATTTATGCAGACAGTTAGAAAAACTGTATACAACATGTAATTAAGGTGGAAAATTTTTATATGTGTATCAGTACTAATAGTCAACCCTTAATAAGTTTAGATGAAGATAGTGCAAGTGACACAGAAATAAATTTACAGTAAAGTAGAATTAAGTTGCCAAAATTGATTATTGTAAAAAATTTCTGTTTACACGTATTGTACTGTATTTAAATCTTAAACTTAAGTTTAATCTTGTATTAGTTTGTATAGTCTAAACTGTAACATTCTAAGGCCCGGTATTTTCACGGTCTGTTAAATGGAGAAATATGTAACAGTGGATTATCATTTAACCGACATTATAACAGTAGAATAAGCAAAATTAGTATTTTGATTGCTTTTTAACAGACGGTTAGCTAACGCTAGATTTAATCGGAGTACGTTTGACAACGTTGCAATGCACTGGAATTGCGAGGTTATATGCTTCTTTTTCTATCGTACGTATTGGAAAAGGACATAGAAAATCTTACAGCGAATTATACACAGAAACCAGCAAGAGTTGCAATAGCAGGGCAGTCTCGTACCGCCAGCAGCTGATCAGCTAACCTCAAAGTTTTAGTGAAACCGGCAGAGGCGGCAAGCTACAAGCTGTTGAGCTCGTTGAAAAAATTCTGCATCATTCCAAGAATTGAAGTGGTCAATGCGTTCTTTTACATTATACTCCCTTATATGTTCCGCCACTTCTTCCTCTATTATATTGACTAAATCAATATCATTAATAATATCAAAATATTCATCCACATCCATCCTACAAAATTTTATTTTATTACATGTAGTATAAAAAATTGAAAATTTTACGTTGATTGCATACAAATAAGTAGGTACCTACCCATCTATATACTATAATAAAATAAAAAGTTCTATGTTACTACCTACCTTATTTATTACACACAAAAGCTGAACAAACTTCCAATTATTCAAAAATAAATAATGGCTATAACATTTCTATTTTATAGGTTAGATACACATTTATTCTCCTGTTAACACCTTAACCGCCCAATTTACTACGGGCTAAGTTACCAAAGAGTTAAGACACATTTAACCGACAATTAAATTTATTCAGTAGTGAAAATACCGTACCTATATTTCGTTTAACAAAGGATTATAGTTTAACTGACTTTTACCGGATGATGAAGAAACCGGGCATACATGTTTATCATAATAACTTGCAAAAATATTTCTCATACATATAGGTACCTAGTCAGGGCCGTAGCTAGGCGTTACCCATGGGGGGGGGGGTTTAGGTAAGAAAAGTCTGGCAATTTATTAGAATTATTATTAAAATTTACGGTGGTTAACAAGGTAGAACTGAACATTCGTTGTTGTGGGGGGGGGGGGGGTTGAACCCCCTAAACCCCCCCTTATCTACGGCCCTGTACCTAGTGTTCTTTGTTGACAATTTAACCAATCCGGCTCCTTAAAAACGGTGCAATTTTTAAATTCTAAACTATTGGCCTAACCCTACTTTCTTGTTTACAAATACAAACTATTTTTACAACTTTGACAAGTTCACCTATACTTTTAAAAAATATGGAAGGCTTGCCAAAAAAGTCCTTAACTCTTTGAATAGTATGTTTGCAATGTCGGCAGCGTTTTATTATTACCTTAAGAAACGAAAATACAATTTTGAGGTTATTAAATTGTCAAAAGTCAAACCTAACAAACATGCTGACTTCTGACTGGCTGATTTCCTATTCCTTATTTCTTAAAACCAACAAATCGGTTTTTTAAAGCTTAAATCTTATTCCTTAATTCTAAAAATTTCATTGTGCGTTGTTCACATAGGACAACATATGTTCGTTCTTAAATCTTAATTCTTATATCATAAATCTTATTTCTTATACCTTAAGTTTTTGATTGTGTCTCAGCCTTGACAAATTTTTAGATAGGCAAGTATATATAGACTTCTAAGCAACTACCCAGGTAGCAGCATGACGTGAAAATGACGTGAAATACTAGTCATCGAGTGACAGAAATGACGAGATAAATCACGTAAATTTGACGTGAAAATGACCTCCTAATGTCTCAGACGAATGACGTCATATTGGCGACGTCATTTTGACGTGTTATTTATCGTACTATTTCACATGTTATTGACGTGTTATTGACGTGTTATTGACGTGTTATTGACGTCTTATTGACGTCTTATTCACGATATTGTTTATTTTTTTTTATTTTAGTGCTCTGTAACAAAAATGAAACAAACATTTTTGGAAAAGATAAATTTATTGAGAAAAAATAGATATTTACAGAAATATGGTCTAAAATCTCTAAAACCATCAAAATAATCTCTATAACGATATGCCGTAGGTATCTCAACTTTCAAACAACTATCACTAAGTATCACCACCACAAAGTGGTTCCAGGATGATTATGAATACCCGGAAAATATATTTTCTCCATGCAGGAATCCACAAACCAAAAAGTTCTACACAATTTTCACAAAACAAAAACGACAGACCAAACCAAACCGCCAAAGGAAGCCACGAGTTAAGCAAACATAACCTCAATCTCAAATTTGTCACTTTCGTTTCGTTTCGCGCTTGCACATAATCCGAAAATTTTTCTCTGTCTCTCCAACTGCTGCAGTTTTGAAAGAAAAGAGATAGCGCGAAGTGGAGAGTTCGCGAAAAGTGTTCGTAAACGGAAAAGTTTCCTTACTTTCATTTTTATATGTAGGAGAAAGAGGTAGGTAATACCATATAGAGATAAGTGGGGCAGGTAATACTAGGTATTATAGCAAATTACACCACCGAACGGGTAGAGTCACGGCCTACTCTAGCTAGAAATGGCTGTGGTAGAATACGAAGCAAATGGAATAGAGATAAACTATAAAGAACATTTTATATGCGCATTGATGGGATGATCTACTTATTTCTCTTTCTAGTTTGTTTAATACATTATTTAAATGCACGTTAATTGTCTGAGCACAATTTTGATTCTGTAACATAAAGCATAAGTATAAAATTAATTTTTTCTTGCTCCAGCGTATCTATTTTATCACCAGAAAAAGACGTCAATATTACGTAACATATAACACGACATAATGACGTCATTATTCAGACGTCATTATGTCGTTATTTGTTGGTCATTTTAGACCGCTGACGAGTGTTGACGAGTTATCACCATATAATGACGTCAATATGACGAACCCCTGCTACCTGGGTAATAGGAGCAATTTTTTTACTTCACTTATAGGCTCAAATTATCAATGAACTATTAGTGATAACAGCTCTATATAACTTCCATAACAACATTATGGTATAGTTGGAGTGCCATATGAAAATATGCACTTGGTACAGGTCAGACTGTAAACAGCGATTTGCTGTTTTTAAAATAAGAATGTATTTAGGTACTTGGTTCATTTATTTAAAAATAATACACCACAAAACCGGAGATTAAGAATATACACTCTCAAATTGCTTCGATGTACTATCTGAGATTGCTATTACATACTTTAAAGTGTTCGCATTAGTCCTCCAGGTACGAATTTAGGAACTATATGTTCCTGCCTCCAGGACTAAAGCTGTGATATTTTTATTGGGATAAGGACACAGATACTAGGTCAAGGCTAAATAATTTTTCTTCAGATATATTACAGCGATTCATTTACAGACAATAATTGATGAAGGTACAAACCTACAATGCAATAATAAACATAAAGTCGTATTATATTAAAAATATAAATATTTTTTTCCTATATTAGTTAGGGTTATTTCTATGTCATATAGATTATGCAAATGGAGTTATCTGCAAACGCTCGTAATAGTGCTGGGTATGTTTCATGACTGGTGGATATATTCTGTACATTTTTTAAATGTCAAGCCATTAGCAATGCGGGCACACTGTCAAAACTTTTTTGTAAATGTTCAGGGCCGTCGCAAGGGCCCGGGCGAGGGGGCAGCCGCCCGGGGCGGCCATTTTTGGAGGGTGAGCCAATTTCTGTATGGGGGTTGAGATGAGCCTATAAATGACCCATATCAAGGTTGACATTTTGTTTGCTGATTGGATACCTGTCTCTGGAAGTATACCCTCAATTTTAATTTTAGAGCAAATTGTTATAAGAAAACTTTACTAAGGACTAGAAAACATGGTCAGATACAATATTTCGTTGAAATATTTTAATTTACAGGGTAGCATCAAAAAGCCTTTGGAAAATATTTTTTTCAAAATTTCTTTAACAGTTACCTGCAACAATTTTGCAACAACTATGTGCAATACTATAGTAACGAATATTGACATATTAGTCAAAAATCACTTACCATGTTTCGACTTATTAACAAGAGTTTCTCGTTAGTTTCGTCATGGTTGTAAAGTTAACGCTGCAGGAGAAAATAGAAATTGTACTTATCGTCGGAGATCACTATAAACCTATTAGGGAAGCCGCACTCATATTTAATACTAGACACCCTGACAAAATGGTATGTAGCGCCACTATAGCAAAAACGTAATGAATAAATTTAAAGCTACTGGTTCCGTCGAAAACGTATTTAAGAAACAACACAACAAAAGGTCCACAACAGAAGAAAAGCAACTCAATGTAATGCAAGCGGTTATCGTAGACCCGAAAATTTCTTTAAGAAAATTGTCAAAAACTATTCCAGTTGACGTCAAAAAGTCTACTCTGCTAGTAATATTTTAAAAATAAATAAATTTCATTCATATAAACCGAAATACATTCACACGCTTCTTCCTAGAGATTTTGAATCCCGTTTCCTATTTTGAGCGTGGTTCCAAGGCGAGTGTGAAGTTGATCCTTTTATTGCAACAAAAATATTATTTACAGATGAAGCCATGTTTACTTCCAACGGCGTGATATGCTTCCAAAATTGTCGGTGGTGGAGTGACAACAATCCAAATTTTATAATCGAATGCCGTAGTCAATATTCATTTAAAACCAATGTTTGGCGTGGCATCTTTAATGATCGGATCGTTGGATCATACTTTTTCCGACAAAATATAAATGCTGCCATTTACCTGGACTTCTTAAGGAACCAGTTGCCTCAATTTCTTGACGAACTGCCACTAGATATAAGACGTACAATTTGATATCAACATGATGGAGCCCCATGCCATAGTACTAACAGAGTAACTGGGTATTTGAGTGAAGTATTTCCGCACTGTTGGAGAGGCAGACGTTCAAATATTCCTTGGCCAGCCAGGTCGCCTGACATCACACCCCTGGACTTCTTTTTATGGGGCCGATTAAAAGAAATGGTGTATGGGTATAAACCTTTTCAGGACATTGACCATCTTGAATCAGTAATAACAAACTGTCTCTAAGAAATCACTAAAAATTTGATACGGGCGACAGTAAGAGAAATTACAAGGCGTACTATAGCTTGCATGGAAAAAGAAAGGGGACATGTGGAGACATAATTTTTCACTTTAAACCGAGCTTTATACTATCTGTTTTTAGATCACTTTTATCATGTAATTGCTAAAATATTGTTTATTATTCACATTCATAATTTATTTTTGCTGTAAAGAAATTGTTATATCTGCTGTTTATATTTTTAATAAAACTATTAAACTGTTGGTCACTTGTTTATTATCTCATATCACAGCATTAAACAGATTTACATTTATGAGAGGCACACGGAAAAACGGTAAAGGAACAAAGGACTCGAGCGCTCGGTGACAGACAAACAACATCAAACAACTGACTCTGTACGCGCATCCTAATGCCTTTTATATTCATGACATAAAAAGAGATAGATATAATTCCGGAGATTGAATGGCGGTTCATTTGAAGTAAATACATGACAGAAATTAATGTTTTTAATATTCCTGATAGGTAGATAGGTTGATTTTAGAACATGAAATAATCTCGCATTATTTTTTACGTATTTGGTTTCCAACGTGTTATTGATGGTACCCTGTAAATTAAAATATTTCAACGAAAAATTGTATCTGACCACGTTTTGTAGTCCTTAGTATAGTTTTCTCATAACAATTTGCTCTAAAATAAAAATTGAGGGTACTTTTCTCTTAACGTAATTCTGTGTTTCTATATTTTTTTGCCGCCCTGTACATGATATCTTAAGTTTTTATATGTCAATATTATTTGCGCATCAAGCCGAACTTTTTATAAAGAATACCTTTTTTTCGTAAAATCAACACTAAAAAAAATTCCCATATGTCTAGAACTTTTCTGGACACGCTGTATATAGCTTGTTCATTATAGTATATATCAAAAAAAGATTTGTATCCGTGACTTCGCTGGCAGAGAATATTCTTAAAATGGTCTTTCTGCAAAAAAAAATGGTAATTTTACCAAAACAATTTAAAAATATAGTTAATATCGATAAGAGGTTTGCACCCGTGACTTCGCCTGCAAAGAACACATGCATTTAATATTTTTAGAATGGTCTCTCGGTAAAAAAAAAATGCTTAATTTTTCGAAAACAGTTTGAAAAAATTGTCTTTGTCCAGCCAGGATTGCGAGGAGGAATGAGCTTTCCTTGCCAAGATAGGATAGGGGCAGGTACTATGTTAGTTGGAATATACAGTTAGTAGTTAGAATTCACTATATATATTTTAACAACAAATTGATCGCATCAACATAACCACAGTAAACGTTCTGTAATATAACAAGTTTTCAAGATACCTATATGTTAAGCGAACATAATTAATTTAAAATTCATAATAGATATTTATGTTATAAGGATTATAATAACGATCATTATGGTACTAGCCGTGAGTATTATTGGACGAGGCGTCAGCCGAGTCTAATAACACGGCGTGTATCATAATGATTGTTTATGATCCGAATTTCATACAATATTTTATATTCCGACGATTTTTGTGTTTTTTTTTTATGAATTTTAAGTTTTCGCCAGTAAACTAATAGCTTGATTTTAATAAAACCAGGTAACTATAGAAATATTTGTTTGTATTGTCATTGTCAGAATTGAATTTTTAATTTTAACGTTTATATAATATAATATGGATAATTTGCCATCAGAAATCGAAGAGTTGTCCAATAAAGCAGTTGTTGGTTTGTTGCCCGAAAAGTCTAAAGGCATATATGAAAAAACTTATGCCAATTACAAAACTTGGTGTTCCCAGAAAAAGGTTGTCAAAATCGTACTATTTTTCATTATATGTAGTACTCAGTCCTATAATGAAATCATTATAGTACTCAGTCCTATAAAGTATGTCATTTTGACACTGAAAATGAAATCCATAATAATGTCATTATGACACGTCGGAATATAAACAATTTAACTATTGGAATCGTCAGAACTTTCAGAAATATAATCATTTCCAGGTTAGATTACTACTTCCGCTATAGGTGGTGAAACAGAATATCCATTTTTTATTTTATAACATGAGCTACGCAATATTTCCATACATCGCTATTCATTTAGTCATTACCTGCCGAATATTATCAAGGACAACTGCGCCTAAAGTTGGAGATTGATTTGAGTGATATTCTTTGCTGACAAGAGCAACACATTAGGTATGAAGCCATCCTTACTTCCGGCAAGATAACGCGTTTTCCTCTCGAACACGGTGTACAATTTGTACTGTCTACCCAACCATTCTTAACTCCTTTATTGTGCGCAAATAGCCCTGTCGTAGTTCAATGATACGCAGGGATTCTATTGTAACCATTAGATTATCTAATTTTTTACGTTTAAAGTCACATTTTAACAAAACATCACGCAATGTTGTTGTAACCTCGCAATTTATCACGAACCAGTTCTAAAGTTGGCACTATATTATCCTCGTAAAAGTTGTAAATAGTAGAATAAAATCCCTTGTAGTATTTTCAGCCGTTTTGAACTTTTGATTTATTGGTTTGCGCTTTATGGAATGACCGGTTACAGTCCCCAAATTAATAACGTTATAAATTCCTATAAAACTCAAGTTGTGTTAATTCATTACAAGTACCTACATTCTTGTACGAAGCGTATTTTTAGTTTTTGCCGGATTTTCTTTTTTAAACACGCGCACATAGGTATTTAAAATAATGCGTTGTAATTGAACATGTAAATGTTTGTTTCTTAATTCTGAACTTATTTCGCTTTCTCGCCGACTCTGGCACCGACTCATTATATTCCTACGATAATTCACCTTGACCTTCTGTTTCAAATTGTCGCCAAAAAGCAATACTGATATAATAAAATAAAGATACCGAGTAAAACCTGACTTGTCTAAAACCACACAGTTATAGCAGAAAATGAAATATGTAAATTACAGTAAATCGTTTCAACCAGCCACGCCGCTGTCCGATTCCCAATATCGCATACCTCAAGCATCAACTGATTCTAAATCTGATAAGGGATCACCCAATTGGCAGAGCCTTTAACTATTTGCTGTTCTTGTCTACAGCATATAAATTTGTATTTATATATATAACTTTTTTTGTCAAGACTGTAATGATCCATTATGGCAGCATGTTAGTATTTGTGAGCAGTAGGATCTTTGTCAACAATAGCCCTTTGAGATAATGGTGTAGTTATAATATTGTATATTGTTGTAATAAGAAATTGCATAATAAATAAACAAAAGGTCTTAATAAACAAGCTAGGCACCAAAATTTTATTTTAAATACTTTGTGATTTTCATACCTGTAATTGTAAATTTCTCTAATCACTCTAACTATTCTTCGTCTTGTACTAGTGCTAGTATCCAGAAACAAAAGGAATGCGTCTTCTACATTTAGGCAAGCCTTCCGAGCTTGTACAAGTTGCACTTTTTGTTTAGAGTTCTAAAATATTGTAAAACTTTTTGAATATAAATTAACTTGACAACCAACCTCAGTAGGTACATAAAATGAACTATTATGTGGAAATGCTCGAACCCATACAATTTGAAAAAATCTAAATGCCTTTAATGCTTAGTGGCAAATAGGTACCCACCTGAAAATGATCTATGTCAGAACCTAGTGCAATAATTTACGCAATATGTTCATTTTATACAGGGTGTTTGGAAATAGTGGTACCTAACTTTAAGGGCACCGTTTATTTGCAGACCCATATCATGACATTTAAATGATATTTTGCAGCCATATTTTTTCAGAGCCCCTGCTCAATAGAATTTTCTTATCCTTAAGTAAATCATTCTCAGTAATTTTTAATTTAAATAAACATATTAAATTATCAAGTAATGTAATTGCTTCATTTATTTATCTTAAGTATCATAAGTATATAAATAGCAACTTACTGAAAAAATGAAATTTCCGATGATTGTAGTTTACACCCACTTACAGAACAAGTTATGATTTTTAATAAACTAAAAACAATAATACACAATACCATAGCCCCCTACATTAAAGGAAGCTGTGACAATACTCAATTCAATAGTAAAACAGCACCCTTAAAACGTATAGCAAAGAATGCAAAACACACGTGAATACAGAAAAATAAGGGTATTTTACTTACTGGTGAACAAAACGAATTTGTAGGGGAAGTAACATTTCAACTGACGTTTAATCTTTAAATAGCGGCCGCCCTTCACGTTCCAACAAACTTGGATGCACAGTCGTCGAAGCGTATTCTACTGTCCCTTCCTATTATATGGTTGGGACACAAGAATAAATTGTTATTTATTCTTGTGGTTGGGACCTACACAATTGCGTTTGTAGTTTGTTGTCTATTGACCTGAGACTAGACTCAGAGTCAACGGGGTTCAGGTGAATTGGTGTCAGGAAGTGAAATACCTGGGACTTATTTTTGATCAAAGACTGAACTGGAGACTGAATTCAATAAACAGAGTTAAGCTCGCTCTGCGTCAATTAAGCTCCATCTACCCCCTGCTTCACAGGCGAAGTAGACTTAGCAACAGAACTAAAGTTAACCTTTACAAGGTCTTGGTCAGGCCATTTCTTACTTATGGTGCGCCATCATGGTGCAACATAAGCAGAGCGGAGCTGAATAAGTTTCAGATAATTCAAAATAGGGCATTGAAAATGATCGCAAATGCCCCTAGGTATACCATGAATAGGGTTTTGCACAATGACTTTAAGATACCAACAATAAATGAGTTCTTTTTGAAAATCATAACGGACTATTACAGACGAACAGACGTATCGACAAACGAACTAATAACAAACTCACATACAAGAGCTAGACCTGACTCGACTTACAAATTACCTAAAGACTGGCTCCCTATGCGCGAGCCCAATCAACAGTAGAGAAGCACTAGAAATAGTGGAGAAGCACTGCCCGACACTGTCCAAGTGACCAGGAAAAAGGCGCCAAGAAAGCAGTACAAAAATTCAGAAGAAACGCACACACACGGCCCATGAACATTCAAAGCTTCTGCTGAATAAACAAAAAACGTATTATACGAAAATGCTGAAAAGTAAACGATGACTGGAAAGAAGTCAAAGGTTTTACCTAACTTAAAACCACACACAAGAACCAGTATATTAATGACGTGACGTTCAAACAAGCATGGTGGCCATCATTTTTACTTGAAATTTAAAAATTTAAATCAAAAATGGCGTTTTAGGTTAATTTAGCGACTTCATTTCCAGAAAAAGGTGGATCAATTCTACCATATTACAAACAATTAAGACACTTCTGAAAAACGGTAAGAAGGAACCAAAGTTCATTTTTATTTTTGAATTTGCCCGGTCTATATTAAATTCTTAAAACTAAAACTGTATTGAATTTTATTTGAAGAAATTAGCTACGAGACGAGAGAGAGAGGATCTATTATTATCTTTGGATTGGCTTGGCGTTAGTAATAAATGCGTTCACATGGTGTTTGTGTAATCTATTGGTACATATACATTTTAACAATTTAAAAATATTTTACATTGAAACCTTACGCACCAGTTTTCTAACCTACATTTTTCTGCATTGATTATGAACCAAAATTTATCTGGTCTAGGTGGGAGGCGTTTTCAAAAATCGTAAATAAACAAAGTAATAATTGAAACGAAACAAGTAGGTAGGTTGTAACTAGAACTTCAGCCAACATGTAGTTATAAGTACTAATCTTTTTGCGTGCATGACGAGGTTCATATGATATTAGAATTTTAAAATTATACTTGGAAATTGATTTAAATCGCTCCAATTAGAAAATTATTTGAAAGTTTGCCATATGTCTAATAGTGAGCAAGACAATCCATTGTTTTATGAGACACCTAATCAAGTCGACTAATTTTTACGGTAGGTATGTTAAATGTTGGCTTCTGGCTTGCCTTAAAAGGTAAAAATAAACGGGTTTATTTATATTTCAATGGTACCTAGCAGACTTGTGACAAAACCCCGTATCCTGACTGTGTAGTCAAACGGTACTCCGTAACCGCAACGCGTGACATCGCCGCGTTTACCGCGTGTCGTTAGTCCGTTCCATGTTTTGTTGTTTTTTTAGCGTCGCATCAAAGGGATGCCATGCGGCTTGGTTTGCAAGGTCTGAACGGAACCGCGTATTATCGGAGCCTCTTGATATATAAATGACCAGAACGCATACAAGTTCGCAACGATGACACGCGACGAAGACATGCTCCGTCAGGAAAATATTCGCGAAGCGGTCTGACACGGGGTTTTGTCACAAGTCTGAATGCACCTTTAGATAATATGTCATTGTTAACTACAATAATTAAAAGTGACGACATTTTTTAATTTCAAGAAAGTGTGAAATTTTCCTTTTTTAAAAATAGTGCTTTTTTTTATATATTATTATTTACTCTAATATCTTAATTGAGCTAATGACGTGATTTTCTATTTTAAAGACACGCTTATGCGCTTCTCTTTTTGTTATTTTTTGTTTTAACCCATCAAAGCCGGAAATTTTTTCTTTTCGTTTCTAATGAAAATAATTTCAATCAGGGAGTCATTAGGGTACAAAAAACACTTATGGTGTATAATTTTAAAATTTTATAATAAAAAACAGAAATTACAAAATGTGACCATATGGTCACACTAGGTTCTTGTGATCATTTACCTATTTTTTGTGAAATATTGAAAAACATTCACTACAAAGGCCAACGCCACATTTCTGACATTGCATACGCCCAACTGAAGAACATTCCTCACCCGCGCACCATCTACGCTTTTTATTTGGTACAGGTTCTACTAAGTGGTTCTTTTCATCATATCTGATATTGTCGGATACTCGATTTAGGGAGATGCTACTTTGGCTCGTCGATGGTCTACCAGGTCTTATTGGTGGAATTTTATATTTATTCATATAACAAGTAGCAATTTCGCGTCGGAAATTTAAATTAGTTATTGGCCTTCCAGAAGACTTATAAAGGATCCAAGCATTATGAATAGCTGCGTCAATCAACCAAGTAAGTATAGGCCGGTACCACTTTTTACTGCGAATGCCTATTCGATATCTGGACAAGTCTTTGTCCATTCAATCAGTACCGCCCAAATACGTATTATATTTTCCTACAGCATGTGAACGTGGGACTTGAATTATCTTGTTTTCAGTCTGTGAATATCGTTTGACATTCTGGATAGGAATTATTCTATAGGAGGTTGATGCCATCGTGACCACAGCGTTGTTCATCCACCTAGTTAACATAATACCATATTCTTTGTCAATTCTGGAAACTATATGTCCCCTAGATTCTTTTGACATGCTTTTTTTTATCAGGAAGAAGAACGTCCTTGGGCACTCCATTTTCCCCAATTGTTCCTGTCACACCATATCCCTTTTCTTTTAAATAAATTAACAAATTAAAACTAGTAAAAAGGTTATCTATGTAAATTTGGTAAGCAAGATTTTTTTGGGGTAAACTGTCTAACATACAAACTAGGGGGGCAGCTGCTTTACCAAATGCAGCTTCGTAGGCATCGTTTGAGTGTGGGCTTCTCCCCTGATATATGTCAAAGCTTAGTAGGTAGCTGTTCTCGGAATTTATGCTCCATACCTTATACCGAACCTTATCGGTTTGCCGCGTATGAATTGCTTGCAATGGTGGCGGCCATAGTACTTTACCATAGATTCGTCATAATTCATATTTTCGGTTGGCTGATAATATTTTAAAAAAGAACTTTGTAGTTTGGTAATGAGGGACCTTAGTTTCCACATTTTATCTGTAGGATCTACTTGAGAGTTGTCATCGCAGTGTAGAAACCGCATTATTTGTATAAATCTATCTCGACGAATTGCTTCTTTCACCATTTCATTGTACATATCTTTTCCAGAGTCCCAAAATAATCTTTTACCAGGAAGAATATTGTATATATCCAGACACAATCATTATTCCTAGAAAACATTTTAGTTCTTCGATTGTAACCTTCGGATCAGGAAAATTGAGAAATATTGCATATTTTCTAGTATCTTCTAAAATATGGAATATTATTTAATCATGGAAAAAAGCTCGAATAAGTTCACCGGGGATAAATCCTTGAACTTTGAATAATCCGTATTTTGAACATTTGAGGTTTTTATTAGATCACCGTCTACCCATGTCCTCTTAGTATATTTTTTTCCCTTCAGGGTTTTCAAAAAATCGCTATTTCTAATGTCTGCATTCTCTTCGCCTTCAATTACTTGGCCCACTTCTAAATGACCAGCGTCTTCTATCGGTGACAAGCGTTCGCTTTTAGGTAAAGAAAGCTCTGCAGCAGCTAACAGTTGTATTCTGGACAAATTGTTCACTAATCCACCTTCATCTTCGTTGGCTGAATCTTCGTCGGTCAAAACATTCGGGTCAGGTAAGCATATGAATAGATCGATTGGTTCGTTTTGCTCAATTCGTTCATCTTCTTCAATATAAGCTATATCCAAAGCTTCTTTGAGAGAAAACCCTTTTCTGGAACCATAAAATACAATAGAGCTATCATATTATCCTAGTGTGACCATTTGGTAACGCGCTACTTTTTTTTTACATAAAAAAGATATTTTTAGGTTAGAATATTTTGAACAACTTTTATGATATTTATCAGTTATTTAGAAATAAAGTTTACCATATGTACTTAATTCCTAGCTTGTTAAATAATATAAAAAAAAATACTTACATGAATCGCGGCTCCATTACTTTTAGTAGATAAACACGATACACAAAAATAATCCACGTTTCTTCAGCACCCAATACGAATAAGCAGTAAAAGTTAGATATAGATGATGATATACGCCATCTATAGTAACGATAAGTTCAAGCTAAAACTTCAATTCTTCAGCGACGCTAGTTCTGATAAAATTCTAGAGATGGCATATTTGTGTAACCAAATGGTCACACAAGGCTTTGATGGGTTAAGTAGGTACCTATGCTCAAAAAACGTCGATTTCCTTGGATTTTCAAAAATAACGCAAGCAACTTTTTACTAATCGAGCGCCTTTTTTGCTTTGGGAAATTTTATGTAACATGCTGCAAAGAATATTCAGAAGGTATCAAAGAAGAGAAATATGAAACATAAACGTATCTCAGAAGTAAATAGGCACCTACCTGATGAATTTTATTTTTAAAATGAGGTACGTGACAATTTTCAGAAATTACAATTAGGTAGGTAGATAATTGTTTCAAATCTAACGATATAAGTTATTAAAGCTTACCTACGTATATATTATTAAATTTTATTTATTTATTTATCGGAATTACGAGTGCCTGTCGCGGCTTTCACTCTAATAAGGTCTATGAAATGCAAATACCGGAACTTACCGACTTATTTTATTTGTTTTCTTATTTTCGTTATTGGGTTCACACAACATATATTATAATATAAAAAAATACACTACTCCCTTTATTTCTTTTTAAATATAGTAATAGTAAAATTGAGGTAAGGTTAGAACATAAAGTAATTCTTAAAATTGGCTTAAGAAACACTGCTATTAGCACTGATAAAGCCCTGATATCAGATTCAGTTTGGGGGAAGTAAACTCATTTTTAAATCGAAAAAGAAAGATCATGCTATTTGTTTGACAGACGACAAAAAATATTTAATTCATACTCAACGTATCAAATACATAAAGTGTGGAATTACGAGTTATACCGGTAGTGTCTAAGCTTTGCATAATCCGCGCTGTAATTTACTAATTTTACCTTGCTGGTGGGAATACGATTACCTACAGCGACCTACCATCGTAAAAGTAACAGTTTCACCTGAATCAAAACAAGTCGACAATCGACAAGTTAGTTAATCGGTAACCGCTGTAAATCGAAAGTATTGTATTTTTCGGCCCAGCAAAACAGACGACATGAGTGGATTAAAACTAGTACTTGAAGATGATCAAAAATTTGCATTATTGAAAGTAAGTACCTATCTATTATTTTGTTCTATTATTTCAAATTGTTTTAATAAGGTGTTTCGAAAGGATAGTAAGTAATAACCATTTAATTTCATTTATTTATTACCTATATCTACCTACAAACAAAAGTTTAAAGAAATTCGAAAGTCAGTTTGTAGTATGATTTTATCAGCGTCTGTCTATACAAGCGAAACACAATCGTAAGTTTATAAAGGTTTTTTTTTATTTATTGGAATGAGCTATACCAAATTATAAATATGTCTAACTTTAATAATGTCGTTTGATTTTTTCTTCTGCTTCACAATAAATTATTACGAGATAGGTCTTAATAACAAAGCTAGAACAGTTTTTAACGCGCATGAAGTCTCTAAATGGATAATTTATCAGGAATATTTAAAAATATCTTCATTATTGACCCTGTATCCCAAGTAGCAAGCTGCCGTCTTTATGACGTCGTTTATTGGTCATATTTGGTCATTAGACGTCATTAGAGTTAAATGGTACGTAATAATGACGTCATTATTTTGACGGATTATTGACGTCGCGAAAGATACGTCATCAAAATGTCATATTTGTATCAATACCTGACCAAAATCACATAATGACGTCATATATCCGTCACTTATATGACCCAAAATTTCAAACAAAACTTATAGAAGTATTCCTAAATATTCATAATTTTAAATACTTTTAAATAAATAAGATTTGCCCCTAACAAGCACGTCTTCTGGGGAATTTATTAATAAGTTTATTGGAAAACAACATATTAACATGTTTATTATATTGTAACTACATATTTGAAATAAACTTGTGTTGTGTGTTGTCTTGCTCAACTCCCTAAATTTTGTTCATAGATTTTATTTTGTAAACTTTTTTGATAAAAGATGTTTGATTTCTAAAATGGTATTCATTACTCATATTCGATCTAAGTGATTGAAATATTATGTTACAGTGGTTTTCTTCTCTAGCTAGTGCAGTTAGAAAATGACAGCTGTGTGATTAGACTGATCCAATTTTAAATTTTGAAAAATAAAGTTTCCCTTTTGTAATACAATAAATAAGTTAAGTTGGAGTTAGAGTAAGTTATCTCAAATTAATGAGTACAACTTAACAGGATGAGGAATGTAAAGTTGAAGACCTAGTGTACTAACTAGTCATATTAACATATTGATTGTACTACGATTCAAATATAAGTGAAATTTTGATTATAAATGTGAATTTTAATTAGTTAAGCAGAAATATTGTAGATAAATATATACCGGGTGTCCCACTAAGAATGGCTGTCGGCCGTATTTCAGAAAGTGTTAGTCGTATGGCTTGCGGAAAAAAAATATATGAGGTAAAGTGGTCATAAGAAATTCCTGGAAATTATTTTCAAGTTTCTCAGACTGGCGCTAGAGGGCGCAACAGTAACGGTAAATATGAATCACGAAGTTTCCTCAAAAGTCGCCTAGTTAAGGTATCCCGAAAATAACCTTTTTGTATATTTCGAAGATTTATTAATAAAATTCACCTATTGAACGTGTTCATCACTTTTCAAATAAAGTGGTGGGGGAAGGTTGAACATTATTTGTAATAAATGCTGATAACTCCGGTCTGGCTTAACATAATTTAGTAAACTTAGTTTTATTAAAAAGGGATTTTCTCACTCTATATATCATCTTATGAACTACGGCAATATGTGTTTTACACTAGGCGCTAGGGGGCGCCCCCTAGAGTGAGAAAAGCCCTTTTTAACAAACTTCGTGATTCATATTTACCGTTACTGTTGCGCTCTCTAGCGCCAGTCTGAGAAACTTGAAAATATATTCCAGCAATTTTTAATAACCACTTTACCTAATATATTTTTTTTTCCGCAAGCCATACGACTAACACTTTCTGAGATACGGCAGACAGCCATTCTTAGTGGGAAACCCGTACAATAAATTATAATATTTAATAATAATAAATAGAGTTTTAACATTATTTGAGGAGAAAGTTTTTTTATTTATAAAAGTTTTTTTAAATTCTTATATGAAGATTAAGAAATATTAACTTAATTGTTGAACAAGAAATTTTTCTGGTTAGTGTTGTTAACTAGCAAGTAGATATGGAGCTATTTCAAATCGTAATACAATCAATATGTTAATATGACTAGAGTACACTAGGTCTTCAACTTTACATTCCTCATCCTGTCAAGTTGTACCTACTCATTAATTTGAGAGAACTTACATTAACAGTTTCGCTCAACTCGATGTTAGTATCCCCTAAGGATGAACGCTTAAGCGTTCAAAATATGTAGGGAACTATTTACGTGTTTTTACAATTATTAAACTGGAGGAAGACTGCATTGTTTCATTTACATTACTTTGACTCTGAAAGTATGGACTATTTCTTCAATTTTAGTTTCAATTTATTATTATTATTGTATATACCCCTAATTTATAGCTGTAGGATCATAAAAAAAACATTTAATAATTTTCTGTACCTCGTTAAAATGCTGTTGATAGCATTTGTTGCTTGGCAGTTGATAGCATCAATGCATGTCAACTGCCAGTGGTACCAATCAATTTCCATTTTGTGTTGCATTTTCGAGAAAAACTTCGCTCCAACCAAATGAACTGTGCTCCTCGTGTTTTTTAATGAATTTGGAATTTAACCGTTCTGTCTAGTGGTATAGTTTTGATTACTTGTGCAGATATTTCAAGGGCTTGGTACGTGGCCATTTTGACGCGTGTAGAAGCAGCTTTGTCCATAGTATCCTTCTCTTTACATTTTTAGATAGGTATGTACATACTTACAAAGTTATTAAGTTCAATGCGAAAAATATATTGTAAAAAATATTATTTAATATTTTAAAGGGAAAAGCTAGCGGGCCTTAATATATTTTTATACATCACAAAAAAAGTTGAATGTGAATCCTGTTCTTGTTGTAGTATTGATGGTGAGTATTATTTAAAAATATATTCTATAATATTCAATACCTACTCTGTATGAGAAAACAAAATTATTAGGTACTGTTTGGATAGCGTTAGCAGTAGATATTTAAATTGATGAAATATTATTATTACTTTTAAACTTTTTAAAATTAAGTTTTGAATGTACTAGTAACAATTCAACACCAAAATAATGAAATTTTGACCAACTTTAAGTGAGCACTCCAGAAGATACACGCTTTTGCAGTAGAAAACCTTATTCCGTCCAATTTTCACTTAATTATTTTGGTGATGTTGATATAGCCTGAAAGCATTTTTAAAAGAAGCAAGTAATTTATGAGCATTGGTGAGTACAATTTTTATAACTTTTTAAAACTAGAACATTCAAGTTTTAATGTCGCAGCCTGTTACTAGCAGGTTGTCAGATCTTAATTATTTTACTATCACGTGACTTCTTGTGATACTAAAATTCCATAAACTAGAATGAAGTCTTGCTTTTGAGAGTATGCCCTACCTCATAAAAATTAGATTATGTAGAATAACACAAACTTTTGTTGTTTCAAAGCTCTAATGCTGAATATTGCTGAAGCTTGTGTTAACAGATCCACTTGTAGGATTAGTATGTAATGTAAACGAGATTCCTAATTACCACTTTTAAAAGTAATAAGTATATTTTTATTACCAATTTGTATACCAATCGCACATGTAGTGGCCCAAAAAATATGTAGTATTATGTAAGTACCATATTGTAGTTCTGAATAACTGATAAATTTCTTTGGTCCATTATATATGTGGCGGACCTTGTATATATTAATTTTTTGTTTTAATTTAGTTAACGTATAATTCTACAACCTGTTAATGATTTTGGCGTGAATAGAGGCAAAATACAACGCAAATAAAACCCATTACATGGTATTCTACAAAAAGCGAAAGTTCCCTGATGTAAACTTAAAATTAAATAATAATTCTATTACAAGAGTAGAACAATGCAAGTTTCTGGGTATTCACAATTAAAGTGGACAGCCCATGTAGACAATGTTGCTGCAAAACTAAGCTCGGCTTATTATGCCATTGTCAACTTAAAAACCTTTATGGACTCCAAACAATTATTAAATATATATTATCTTCTTCTTCATCAGCCTTCTTCCATCCACTTCTGGACATACGCCTCTTCGTATCTTTTCCAAATCTGTCGATCTCTAGCAGTTCGGGACCAGTTCTTTCCAACCACTTCGTCTACCTCTGCTTCGCCTGGTCCCCCTGGATCTCCAGTGTATCACCTTGATAGTCCATTTCTCGTCTTGCTGTCTTGCGATATGACCTACCCAACGCCACTTTAGCTCTGCCACACGTGATATGACGTCAGCCACCCTTCTGATTGTTTCTCTTCTTATTCTATCTCGCAAGGATACCCCCAGCATAGCGCGCTCCATCGCTCTCTGTACATGTAGTTGTTCCGGACTCATTATTTTGGTTTTTGCAGTGTTTCTTTTTTAACCTATAGCTTTAGATGCCTCGTCTAGCTGCTCCAGCATTACTCTCAACTCGTATGGGTCTTCTGAGATGAGGACTATGTCACCCGCAAATCGTATATTGCTAAGATACGGTCCATCGATTTTCAGACCTTTTCCCTGTCATTGTAGTGTTTAAAAGACTGCTTCTTCCAGAGCCAGTGTAAACAGTTTTGATGATATTATGGTGTCACCCTGGCGGACTCCTATATTATGCTTTGGCGTATAGCTACTTAAGCTTTCTTGTGCTTTACTGGGGACAAACAACGCAACTTCAAAAATTAGTCATTCTTCAAAAAAGAATTATTCGTAAAATCTACTCCTTAAGCCCACTTGAGTCATGCATAGAAACCTTTCGACAGCATAAAAATCTCACACTTCCTTATATTCTGATTCTTAGTGCACTAATGTTTGTTAAAAACACTCCTACAAGTTTCAATATACTTCAGATATACATGACCGTAACACTGGAAACTCAAATAAAATCTATATTTCAGGCTAAAAAACATCATCATATGGGAAAAGCCCTTTCTGCTTTTGCAGAACATTATATAATGCACTTCCAGAATCCCTTAAAGAAATTTCTCAAATAAAAAAGTCTAAAAAAAAGTTAAGTGCTGTCTTCTTGAAAACAATTTTTACGACAAACGTGAATATCATAACTAACCTGAACTAACCTGAACTAACCTAAACGCCTTATGATGTATCACTTTAGATCTCTTATTGTTGAACTTTTGACGTTGTCAGCAGTTTACATTGTAAATTTATATGGCTGTTTATCTAATAAATAAACAAATTAATAAATAAAAACATTACCTATCTTTGTTTTGAAGATTTTTTAAAATATTTTTCACATTTTGCCAAACGTACTCACAAATCACCGAAATAAATTTCGATACGCAACTGGACTCTTAGAACTGTCAAAAACTAATTGGCGCTGATGTCCTAGTATTTGCGATCCGAAACACGCGAGAAAAAAAGAAATCTGTTTGGCAACTATGGGTAAAAATAGAGAAAACTGTTTTACCAACTTTTGATGAAATCTGTTTTATCGGTAGATATTGGTGCCGCTTTAAAGTTTAAAATATTCCTTGGTTTAAATATTCATTTTTTTCTGCTTTTATTTTTAGTTCAGAAATACACGTTATTTGTAACTCTTGTTTTTCAGTTTGGAGTAAATACCTCGTTGGTAAAGTAACAAATAACGTATATCTAAGAGCGCAAGTAGAAAGCAGCAAAAAAGGTAGTATTTAAACCGAGCAATACCTACCTGTTTAAAAAAATACAGCTGACTAAAATAAAGCGAAATAGGTAATAAAACATTATTTTTATGATCAAAAACTAACGAATCTCTTTTTGGCAAGCGGTATCGCATGCCATGTTTATTTAAACAGTTTGGAACACAACATTTTCTAGGTTTTAACGGAGGTGCGTAGTCTTCCATAACGGAAATAAATACGCGAACTTTAACTAAACAAACCGAAAACCCACTAAAACTAAACAAAAAGTCAGAAGAACTATCAAAAAACACGCTAATATTACACACAGAGACCGAACGATCACAAACGGCATGAAAATTCAACACAACTTAAAAGAAAATCGAGAATAGAAAATTGACAATACACTTCAAATTTTTGACAACAACGAAATCTGGGCGGGTGCCTCTTCTCGATCGCAAATCGCAAATGAACGTGGTGCCCTCTATACGAACTTAACCAACCCAAATTGGGGGATGCCACTACCATCGCCATCTACGAAATGCGATTCAAACAAAATAATAATGTTTGGCGGGAACGCCCGGCTTACGTATCTAAATTTATTTCGGTGTTTGTGAACGTACTGTATGGTTGACTTTTAAAATGCGACCACAGTTTTATTATTTTTCGCCAAATTTACGGTAAATAAGTGTCGTCAAATTGACGTATTAAAATGACGTCAACGGTCTATGACTTTAGCAAGTCTTTCTGACGTCATAAATACGTTATCGTATTAGTCATCTGGTGATTAAATATGCCCAAAAAATGACGTCATAAAGACAGCAGCTTGCTACTTGGGATCTCGTATATTATTTTGGTACCTACTCTTCATAATTTTTTTAAATTTATTTTTATAATACCAATCTTCTAATAAGTTCTTGTTGAGTCCTGAGCAGTTTCAAATAACCACTTAAATTTGCCAAAAGACGCGTATAACACCGATGCAGGAAATTTTCTAGAAAACGTTTTATTTAACGCCATATATCAAGAAACATTTGTTTTGTCTTTTTACTTGTCCTAACCGATAAAGCTCTCAAATAATAAAAAGTCAGTGGTGTCTGTCTAACCTGAACTAACCTGAACTAACCTGAACTAACCTGAACTAACCCAAATTGGGGGATGCCACTACCATCGCCATCTACGAAATGCGATTCAAACAAAATAATAATGTTTGGCGGGAACGCCCGGCTTACGTATCTAAATTTATTTCGGTGTTTGTGAACGTACTGTATGGTTGACTTTTAAAATGCGACCACAGTTTTATTATTTTTCGCCAAATTTACGGTAAATAAGTGTCGTCAAATTGACGTATTAAAATGACGTCAACGGTCTATGACTTTAGCAAGTCTTTCTGACGTCATAAATACGTCATCGTATTAGTCATCTGGTGATTAAATATGCCCAAAAAATGACGTCATAAAGACAGCAGCTTGCTACTTGGGATCTCGTATATTATTTTGGTACCTACTCTTCATAATTTTTTAAAATTTATTTTTATAATACCAATCTTCTAATAAGTTCTTGTTGAGTCCTGAGCAGTTTCAAATAACCACTTAAATTTGCCAAAAGACGCGTATAACACCGATGCAGGAAATTTTCTAGAAAACGTTTTATTTAACGCCATATATCAAGAAACATTTGTTTTGTCTTTTTACTTGTCCTAACCGATAAAGCTCTCAAATAATAAAAAGTCAGTGGTGTCTGACTAATATATTATTTTATTTCTGACCGGTATATTATTAGCTTATAACGTCTTAGTTACGCGGGAATTATAAGGGTCATAACTCCCTTGGGATATTAAGAAAAATTTGACATAAAATCAAACGATTGACATGTAATGTCAATTTAATTGTCATCTATTGAAACATTTATTCCACTTTAAAAATCAACAAAATGTTACCAAAATCGGCCAGAAATAAAATTATCTATGTATCACTGGAATTATAAGAGTCGCAATTACCTCGGGCAATTGCTGTCCCTCGGGCCAAAGGCCTTCGGGACGTAAACTTTGCCCTCGGTAATTAAGACCATTATAATTCCCTAGATACATAAATAACTATTAAACCCATCAAAATTATTAGCAATTTACATTTACAGAGTGTGTTTTAAAAAAATTTCACGAGTGATTAAAAATACGCAGGCGGTTATACGCAAATTATCTTATTATAGCAGAGTCTGGCGATTTATTGATATATTTAATTACGAGGAAGTTCCTGGTTAAATAATCGCCCATGCTTCTGGTTAGTATAAGAATGCTTAGCAATTTGCCTAAGATATGACGATCAAGTCCAACTTACTTTAGTCGAAAAGTTGATAGTTTCCGAAATACAGGGGGGGGGGGGCGCCAATAATTAATTATTATGAAAGGCTGAGCTAACAGATAACGGTGTCGTTGATTAGCCTAATACTGTCGATAATTAGAATCTCGAAAAAATGTGATTTAACTATCCTAGTTGATTGCATTTACAGTTAGGGTTGTCTTTCACCCCTATTCTATAAATGCCGGGGAGAAGCAGTATCCAGTTCGTGTTCTCATATTTATTTGTTTTAATATGTCTTTGATTGAAAGAAGGTAAAATCTCTCTATATTTGCTATATCTTTTGTACTTACTTATTTAGTCTTTCCGATTATTTGCCTATGATGTTTTGACGTTTTTTAACATGCGGGATGGTATTAGCTTTCTCCAGTAGGATTACCGGGTATGCTCAGGATTTTTCGAAATTGGCTAGTTTCTCAGCTTCTTCATTTACTGAGATTCCGGAGTGTACTTGAATTAAGGCAATTTGTATTATTGTGTTGGTTTAAAGTTTAAATTTGTTTAATATGAGTAGTCACGATTAACTGATTGAGAGTGAGAAGGAAAACTTCTCAGAAGAAAGATAGAAAGTGTTTTTGCCCAATAAGACCATGTTGACTCTCATGTTTCTCTGTTATTAAGGAGATTAAAGACCGCACCTGATTTTACCTAGTCACCTAGAAGGATTTTAGGATTTGGGAAAGAAAGTTATTTAGGTCGATAATACGATTAGATATAGACGTTATTCTATTTTTCGTAAATGGCTCTTATGCCGTAATTTTGAAAATAAATAATACTAGATGATAATTAAAACGCGGCGTGAACTCCGGTGAAATCGGAAGTGACGGTCGTTTGGTTATTAGATAAAAATTAAGGTCCCGCTTAAACATAGCAATAATTCAAATTTGAATAAAATATCTTTTATCAAAAAGCTATGGTTCTCTGTGATTTCATTTACATCCGGCACATTAGGAATAATTCTGATTGAATACATCTGAGAAAGCCGTTGTGAGGGCAAACAAGGTGTCAATAGAAAGTGAAAATAATAAAACAATAGTGGTTCCTAATTCCGAGTTTCCCAGAGCTTCTTGGAATATTTGTCCTTAGTAAAGATTAAATAATAAAATGAAAATATGCCTTGTGTTACCCCTCAAAAGATTTTAACTTCATAAAAACGTAGAGAATTTCTGCTAGGGTACAGATTATAAACATTTATAATTTTTAATTTACTGTTTACATTATCAAATTTATGGCCTGGGATTAAGAATTCTCGTTACCTAAGTTAACTGAGGGTAAGCATATACTAAGATTTAGGTAATTCTTAACAAGTAGTGCAATATCCTACCGTCAGCTTTGTCGAGTCTAGTGGTAACGGCAACATATTTGGGGAAATAAATAAATATTTTTCGATGAGGTAAGTTTCGCATGGCTTTCTTTTAGTACATTTTGTAAATTTAAGAGGTTAGCATGGATACTACAAAGGCTTCATTGAATAACTTTGAGTTTATGTAGTTGATGGGATATAATTACCTAATGTCAATTGATTTTGTTATGTCTAGTCATAATGATAGAATATATAATTCTCTAATAATTATGTTGTACTTATTTATATAATACTGTGTTTTATTATTATGTTAAATTATTTATGAAACTAGGAATATTAAAATAAATTATCAATCAGTGTTATTATACTTGCTGGTAAGGTACTTGAGTCCTGAGATACTTGACGTACTGAGAACTGCATGGGAATGGGTAAATATTTTCATCATATCCTGGAGGTTTGCAAACACATTTGCCTTTATGTGTCCAGGGCTCGTGAACTTTATTAATGGATGTATTGCATAGATCTTTAAAATAGCGAATTATCTTTAGGGCTGCGCTCATATTTTACAAAATTTTATCACAAATTCGCCAAATTTGATCTAATCCATGGTTTTGTGTACAGTGACGGAAATAAAATTTTGTACACTGAGGTTAACATTTTATGCCATTTTTGAATATTTTGATAAACTGGGCTTTTTACAATTACACCTCTATACCTTGCGTTTCTTATTTCAGTAATGATAGAAAAAAGGCTATATATAAAATTATTTATTCGAAGAAAGTATATCTAGATAGTTGAGCAAGTTGGGAAACCAAGAAGCACTATACAAAGCCTCAGAACTAAATGCGACAATACAGGATCATTGGATAGAAGGACTGGAAGTGGCAGAAGAAAAATTTCAAACGAAAATCAAGATAATAATATACAATACATGACCAAAATTAAATATAAAACAGATTATTCAAATATTAAAAAAAAAAAACATTGGTTTAATATTTTTAAGCGGCACCATTATTTTTCACTAATAAGTTTAAACGTGTGGGCATTGATGCCACCAGCATTTGGGCGTGATGAAAATTGTAGGTATTCCAGGTTTCTTCACTTTTATTCCACAAATCATCACTGTTTTAAGGATGGAAATCATTGTTCTTTTTAATTTCTTTCACAATATATCCCCAAATGTTATCGATTTGATTGATATCAGGGCTTCTTGAGGGCCAAGGTAACAATGAAATGTTATTTTCCCGTATCCAGTCCGAGACTCTTCTTGCTGTATGGACGGGTTGTCATGCTGGTATATAAAATTTTTTTGTTGAAATATATTGGTTACCGATGGTAACATAACATTTTGAAGGATGTGTATATAAGCTTGAGTATTAAATCTTCCTTCCACGAATTCGGTGGCATATTCCTAGCCCTCTGGAAGTCATATACCCCCATACATTAACTGAAAATCTTCCTCTTGTTTTAACATGTTGGGTATATCTTTCTTCGTACCGTGTATTTGGTGGCCTGTACACTCTAGTCTGCCCATTATAATAAGATTGAAAAGTCTTCTCGTCGGTAAATACTACCTTTTCCCTTTTGGTAAATATTCCAGCGCAAACCCCCTTTTTTGCTCTTTATCGGTCAAAAACGTTTTTTTAGCAGCTAGGTACTTATTTCTCAAAAATCAAGGGTTTCCTTTTTCCTTCTGCCAGAACCATCCTCAGACCCGTTTCGCTGTATTACAGCTCGTCAGTGAGACTATAGGTTCTGACAAAAGGAAAAAGCATACGTGTCTGTTTTAAAACAGAAAAAACGGGATGAGACGGAGAATGAAGCCAGATGGCTCCATCTCGTGGTGCTGGTAAAGAACACCAATTCTTCAGCATACCTGCGCCCTCTGACATGGACTTACAAAGCCACAAATATCAGAGGATCTCCTGCAAAGACATTAAGTCACAATTGCAGGAGTCCTCGCTAGGCAGCGCTATACGCAAGCTGGGCGTCGGTTTAGTAACCGAAAAACTTAACAAAAATCAAGGGTTTCCTTTTTCCTTCTGCCAGAACCATCCTCAGACGCGTTTCGCTGTATTACAGCTCGTCAGTGAGACTATAGGTTCTGACAAAAGGAAAAAGCATAGGTGTCTGTTTTAAAACAGAAAAAACGGGATGAGACGGAGAATGAAGCCAGATGGCTCCATCTCGTGGTGCTGGTAAAGAACACCAATTCTTCAGCATACCTGCGCCCTCTGACATGGACTTACAAAGCCACAAATATCAGAGGATCTCCTGCAAAGACTTTAAGTCACAATTGCAGGAGTCCTCGCTAGGCAGCGCTATACGCAAGCTGGGCGTCGGTTTAGTAACCGAAAAACTTAACAAAAATCAAGGGGTTCCTTTTTCCTTCTGCCAGAACCATCCTCAGACGCGTTTCGCTGTATTACAGCTCGTCAGTGAGACTATAGGTTCTGACAAAAGGAAAAAGCATGGGTGTCTGTTTTAAAACAGAAAAAACGGGATGAGACGGAGAATGAAGCCAGATGGCTATTGTGGCTTTGTAAGTCCATGTCAGAGGGCGCAGGTATGCTGAAGAATTGGTGTTCTTTACCAGCACCACGAGATGGAGCCATCTGGCTTCATTCTCCGTCTCATCCCGTTTTTTCTGTTTTAAAACAGACACCTATGCTTTTTCCTTTTGTCAGAACCTATAGTCTCACTGACGAGCTGTAATACAGCGAAACGCGTCTGAGGATGGTTCTGGCAGAAGGAAAAAGGAAACCCTTGATTTTTGTTAAGTTTTTCGGTTACTAAACCGACGCCCAGCTTGCGTATAGCGCTGCCTAGCGAGGACTCCTGCAATTGTGACTTAATGTCTTTGCAGGAGATCCTCTGATATTTGTGGCTTTGTAAGTCCATGTCAGAGGGCGCAGGTATGCTGAAGAATTGGTGTTCTTTACCAGCACCACGAGATGGAGCAATCTGGCTTCATTCTCCGTCTCATCCCGTTTTTTCTGTTTTAAAACAGACACCTATGCTTTTTTCTTTTGTCAGAACCAATAGTCTCACTGACGAGCTGTAATACAGCGAAACGCGTCTGAGGATGGTTCTGGCAGAAGGAAAAAGGAAACCCTTGATTTTTGTTAAGTTTTTCGGTTACTAAACCGACGCCCAGCTTGCGTATAGCGCTGCCTAGCGAGGACTCCTGCAATTGTGACTTAATGTCTTTGCAGGAGATCCTCTGATATTTGTGGCTTTGTAAGTCCATGTCAGAGGGCGCAGGTATGCTGAAGAATTGGTGTTCTTTACCAGCACCACGAGATGGAGTCATCTGGCTTCATTCTCCGTCTCATCCCGTTTTTTCTGTTTTAAAACAGACACCTATGCTTTTTCCTTTTGTCAGAACCTATAGTCTCACTGACGAGCTGTAATACAGCGAAACGCGTCTGAGGATGGTTCTGGCAGAAGGAAAAAGGAAACCCTTGATTTTTGTTAAGTTTTTCGGTTACTAAACCGACGCCCAGCTTGCGTATAGCGCTGCCTAGCGAGGACTCCTGCAATTGTGACTTAATGTCTTTGCAGGAGATCCTCTGATATTTGTGGCTTTGTAAGTCCATGTCAGAGGGCGCAGGTATGCTGAAGAATTGGTGTTCTTTACCAGCACCACGAGATGGAGCCATCTGGCTTCATTCTCCGTCTCACTTATTTCTCAATTCCGAATTTTTTCCTATACGATTTCTCGCCGTTCTTACTGTCCCAGGAAAATTAGTTTGGTTGTGTGCTTCTACAGCCGTCTAAAATGGATTGTTTCGCAAAAAATCTATTAGATCATTATCTTCGTTTTCGTTTGAAATTTTTCTTCTGCCACTTCCAGCCCTTCTTTCCAATGATCCTGTATTGTACCATTTAGTTCTGAGGCTTTGTATAGTGCTTCTTGGTTTCCCGAATTGCTCAGCTATTTTTTCTTCTAATTCTGTTCACAAAATTTGTTAAAATGAAATTATATAATTTTCAAATTTAATGACACCGATAACATTTTGTCAAAAAGTCAAGTGCATTTCCAGGTGATCTAGTTATACAAAAGCCGACATCAAATCAGGAAAAAATAAGTGTACGAAATTTTATTTCCGTCACTGTACTTCGTAAATTTATTTAATTTTTATTTCGGTTCCCCACCCTCGCCCTTGAGGAGAAGAGAAAGAAATTTTAAAAAAATATTAAAAAAAATATAATACAAACACGTATATGAAAATTCTTAAAAGACAGAAAGGACCTGCCTCAAACACAACCCCAAATTCGGCGGTTTTTTTAATTCGTCGTGTACTTTTTTTATACGCGCAAATTCATTATGTATTTTAACCGGGCATAGGGCGACCCTCTTTCATAACTAATTATTTTTAATAGCTAAGTTTCTGAAACTTAGTGTCACCTAATTAGAATCTTCCACTACTCGCGAGAACCGTCACCAAGTAAAAGAACAAGAAATATAAACACTAGCCCGATAAATCGGCTGAATCCTGAATACTTCTGTGACCCGAGTAACTGAAGCAAATTGCAGCATAGTGACGCGCAGAAACTTTTCTAAAAAGGGGGATAAGTTTTGGGATTGTGATATAAGTATAGTAATGTCCTTAATTAGTCTTAAAATGTCGTCCGACATAAATTTGTTCTTGTAGCACATTATTGTACGTATAATCCTAACGATCGAAAAAAGTTAATTTTATTGAAATTTATTAGTTCTTTTTGCAGAAGATGGCAACATCAAACATGCAAACTGTCACTTCTATTCCTGTCCCCAGTACGAACATGTTTACACCTTTGGCCATATTTTGCCGGTCAAACGTTGCATTTATTTATAAAATATTTATGACTTACAATTATTGGTCTAGGAATCCTGTCTATTCTATAATTTGGTATACCGCATACATTTTTGGTCACAATTTTAATGTGGGTAATTCGGAAATAGGAACTTTTAATTGGCGCACCCGGCATGCAGACTTGGATATCGACTAATCTACCTAGTTATTTTTCTAGTAATATAGTTGTTTCTGTTAGGATCCTAACGTTTCCATATTAACGTAATTTAATAAAATACAACAATTAATAAAAAATTTCTAATCAATGCTACTCTCAATAATAAGCTCTTTAAGTGTCTATGAAATGTACGCTTGACTGCATGACTGATGTTAGCATAAGATTGTCTGCTAATCGTCTAAATTTCTATAGTAATAAAATTGTAACAAAGTTTACTATAGTGGCGATTTTTATTTGAATAACTAGAAAAGGTAGACAATGATATTAGTTTGTACATTTCTTACTGCAGCGAATAAAGTAGATAGGTACTAAAAACATGTATTTTTCAGTTCGTGTAACACAAGATAACGACAAAGTTCGATTTATTAATGATCAATAATTAAATATCATCTTCCTCATCGGAATTAGGTTGATTTCGTACTAAATGAACAGTTTCTGCTTCAAGTGCCAATTTTCTGATATTAGCCAAACATCCAGCAGCTGCTTCCTGTAACTTCCAGTCTGTGGATGAGACGGCTTTTAACAAAAACGGAACAACACCACTTTCATGCATGGTTATGCAATTAAAAGGATTTTTGGATAGGTGAAACAATGCTAAAGCCGTTGTTCTATGTACATTTGGATCACCATCTGCCATGTATTGTACAAGTGGAGTGATGGCACCCAGCCTAAAAATTAAAAATACATGATCTGTATTAGGGGGAAAGTCAACAATTCATGGCAGGTAAAATGACACATCAGCAGTATATTGGTTAAATCGAGGATAGATATTGTACAAAATCATAATCGCCGAGGTTATCGCTTTAGGATAATTTTAAGTAATAGGAGCATGCAATACCTAAAGGTCAAAAAAGGTCATTCGGCCGATGTGCATATAGGTACATTTCTTTTCGGCGACTATCTATCTCATCAAGTTTAGTATAGGCACCCAAAACATTTTTTATTTATTTTATATCGATTATTTCCTTTCATTATTACATTATTGACAGAAACAGAAACCTTGTAAATAATCTGCCACTCTAGTACTCCAAGGAAAAAAGGGATGTTACGATAAAAAATTTACCTACCACAACTATAAAAAATAATAAAAGAGGGGACAGACCGACCTTCGAGTTACCACAGCTGGACTCATTGGATAAAAATAATTGTCCATTAAGGGACCTGAATATAATATTTGAGTAAGCGATATATTGAATACTGCATATACTGAATGTATATTTTAAGAAAGGCCGTTATTATTTTTTCCTTTTTTATATTTTTTATATACCTATCTTTTATATACATTGTGGCTGTACTGAGTTTTAACTTGTAATTGTGTTATTTTTAGGTATATATGACTGTATTTTATTATCCTTTTTCTTGTGTATGAGGTACGTTAAAGAATGACATTGTCCCATTGATTTAGGTATAGATATAGTCATTGTAAATTGACACCTTTTTAGGTGTGCTGATGCCTTAAAGGCGAAACATGTTATCTTCTTTATAATACATTAATTGCATTACTGTGTGTTTATCTTTTGCCGAATAGTGAGCTACATATTTTTGTTTATTGTCAAAATTATTGTCATAACTACATCATACTAAGTTGTAAGGAGTAATAATAAAATTGTGATAACTAAGAAGTTGAAAGTGTTGATTGAGAGTTAATTGGCTTAACTAAAATGTTTAGTTGTAGCAATTCAGTAATATATTTAGTTGTACCCACAAAGTACCTATATTAGTTATGGCAGCTGATATTTTTTTTAGTTGAATATATAAAAACTGACAAGGCTTCCATCAATTTCTTTTACCTCCCTTTTGCCCTATTTGTGTTTTAGTAATTTTAATTTCGAATGAATTCCATATTTTGATTTTTTCTAAAATAATATTTTTAATTCCAAAAATTTTCTACGTACCATCCCCAGAAAGCGTCTTTGTTAAGTTTCAAGATTTCAGGCTTCCGCCTACGGCGTCGTCCCGGAATTTACTACTTTAGTCAAATAAGCTTCCCCAATGTAAAACAAGGCACGTGGGTTAAAATATTCGGCAGGGCCGCACTCAGGCCCAATATTTCCTATTTTATTTTTATACCTCTTGTAAATATACCTACCAGGAGAAATAAAAAATTCTCGATGTGCACTTTAAGTGAAGAGATATGAGATGCGCATGAGATTGGTATGAAGTGCAGCGTACCATATTTTTATATGCAATTACGCACACAGAAGCCGTGCGAAAGAAGTGAGTCGCCTCACTATGCAGTGCCGCACGGCATGCGTACTAAAAAATAGGACCTGTTCTATTTTCACTTGACGCGCGCCGAATTATACCTTTTCAGGTTATATCTTGCAGTGTTCCGTATTGATTGACAATGACATTTCCAGGACGGTTCACCCCTTGGACATTTATTTTAGTGTTTACAATTTTAATAAAAATGCGTAATAAACAACAATTTATTATTGAATTCGGGCAGCATGTACAATCATGTAGAATGCTAAAACATCTTCATTATCGGACGATGACATTCTGACAATGGCATTAACCTTTGCTCCTCTACGCACTGCATGCAATTCGTACACTGTTTTGATATGCGTGTACTTCAATCACACATGAAGTGCGTTTCAGGTGTGCTTCACGGACACTTCACACCTCAAGCGATACATTGCTCTGGTGGGCTCTTTCCCTAAAACATGCATATAAACATGGTGCTACAAATGTGAGTGTGTGGATACATATTTGTGATATATGCAGTAGGGTGGAGCGGGTTATAAATAAGAAACTTCTGTATTTGTAAGAATAATTCGAATAAGTGGAAAAAAGTTGTCACGTTAGTCCATAAATAAAATCTTAAAATATTGTTTAATTTGAATAATATTTTCTGCCCTATACTTTAGGATTGGGTAAATTGAATTTTTTTGAATTTTTTAAATGTGAATATAAAGACATTTATTGTTTTTTGTTTTAAATCTATGCAAGTTCTCATCCACCATTTGGAGAGAACAGACGTGTTGTCAGACTAGAGCTGTCAGTGTCAGAATTCTTGAATTTTTATCAAATTTTCGACTTTTTCGCCCTTTTCAGTGCAATCTCTTGTGAGTTCTTGCAAAATAAGGTAATAGTACTGCAATGGGTGATAGTAGTGGTGGTAAATGCCCACCATTAGCACCATATAAATCCGATTTGGAAGAAGACGAAATCATGGATTGTCAAGACTCCATCCATCACCAAACTTCACTAACAGAAAAGAAGAAGTTTCTTGAAGACAAGTACATGAAGCTGATTCACGAGAAGGAAATTAACAGGGAAGGCCGTTTGGAGGAAACGGTACACAAACTAAACACCGAGCATCAAATTAAAATGAATAAAATGGACGAAATCATTCAATCCCTGAAGCAAAAGTTGGACAGGTACGTGAGTCAGCTCTCGCCTTCACAGAATAATACTAACAGTACCAGTTAACAGATTACTACACAAAACACAAAAAACTCTAAAATCACGTTTACACAAAACTCCGACTCATCAACTCCCACACAAATTCCAGATTTTGAAATTTTATCCGACGATGACGCAGCAGACACACCATTCCAACCAGCCAAAACAAACAGAAAGCGACCCATTAATAACACCATTACTTTAAATGCAAAAAAGTTACAGGTCGGAACTTCTGAATGGCCGAACTCACCTGTAACAAACAACAAAGCTCTTAAAGAGCATTTTGACAAAAAAACGATCAACCCTGCAGGTCCTACTAAATCCGGCCATACAGTAGCTACTTCATCGCCCACTCCAACTCTTACCACCCCCGCCGATATCGCAGACAATGCCATAGTGGGAGTTCAAAACAAACTCCGGGTCCCCCCTTTAGTTTTAAGAGACAAATCCAAATTCAACAACGTTACCGGCTACCTCAAAGTCAACAAAATTGACTTTGGGAAAGCAATTACTTTTGAGGCAGGCGTGAAGCTCCACCCTTCGACACCAAACGATTATTTCAAAATCGTGAGATTCTTTGACGCTCAAAAAATTCCGTATCACTCTTTCCGCTTCCCGGAGGAGAAAGATTTACATGTCGTTCTACGGGGCGTCATCGGAACCTGGACTGAGTCTAAGGTTAAAGAGGATCTAGAGGCGTTGGGCTTCCACCCGACCCGAGTGATCAGGTGGAATAAACGGGATGGTTCTCCACTGCCTTTAATGTTGGTTATTATGCCTAAAACAGAAAAAGGTATATTTGACCTAACGGACTTGGATTGCTTGAAGATCAGGGTCGAGTCCCAGAGATCGAAGTCAAATATTGCACAATGTCACAGGTGCCAATTATACGGCCACTCGCAATTTAAATGTACGGCACCCATCAGGTGCTTAAAGTGTGCAAAAAATCATTTTAGTTTCGAGTGTAAAAATTTCACTCAGGAACAGTTAAAATGTGCAAATTGCGGCGGGGATCACCCCGCAAACTTCCAGGGATGCGCAAAGCACCCACGCAATTTGTACAGTAGTAATTAGCCTCCAATTTCCGCCAGGCCAAACATTCCTCCGCCCACATTTCAATGGGACACTCAAAATAACGCACATTTGAGCGATAAGTCTTCAACTGAAAAACCAGCATCAGAGGCGCTAGAGACAGCATTGCAGGCCACATTGCAATCATATATGGGTGAATTTACCAAAATGATGCAGCAGCAAATGCAGCTGCAAATTCAAAATATGCTGTCGTCGTTTACCTTAACTAAAAAGTAATGAGTTTGCAGTGCGAGGTTGTCTACTTTAAGTTGGCTACGATAAATATATTAACGGGTTTAAAGGCAAAAAACTTGAAATTATTGACTTTGTTGAGCGAAACGAGATTGATATTCTGCTTGTTCAGGAAACATGGTTCGAAGGGGAGCGCTTCACGTTTCCCAATTTCAATGTGTTCAGAAACGACAGACCTTTGAGGCAACCATGGTTCTTGTTAAAAAGAATATTATTGCTCAGGCCGTGCCAGGCCCGTGCAACTGTCAGCACATCGAGGGCACATTCATTCGTGTTAAAACAAAAACCAAATGGGTTCGCCTGGGCTCTGTTTACTGCAGTCCGGCTATCGAATCCGATGGTACATGTCTGGGCAAGGTTTTTGACTAACGAAACGATAATTATAGGTGGAGACTTGAATGCAAAACGTCGCATATGGGGATGTCGGAACCAAAATAATAGAGGTCGCACTTTGTATGACAAGTCTTTAGACTATAATTTTCACATTATTCCGCCGAGGGAGCATACTCATTCGTGTTCGTATGGGCTCCCGGAGATTCTGGATATTTTCGTGGTAAAAAATACGGATCTGCTTTCTCAACCTGTGGCTCTCTGCGACCTGACTTCCGACCATCTTCCAGTCGTAGTAGAGTATGGGAATCCCCAAGAGAAGGGGCATGGGTCTATTTCAGTTACCTCCACCAATTGGACCATGTTCAGGCGTCTATTGGAAAATGCAGATCCGCTGCCGCCAATTCAGGTGGACGCAGATATTGACTTCGCCGTAATAAAAGTCACTGACGCCATTAACTCATCAATGGCCAGAGCTTCTACCATAAAAGTATCCAGATTCTCTAAGTACGGAGTCTTAACTAATGAAATCAAAGAGCAAATTTGAGCCAAAAATAGACTTATGAACCGGGCGTATCGCACTGGTGATCCACGCATAAAAGCAGAGGCTAACAGAGCCATGCAGCATGTTCGTGATTTACTGAAAGCTCAAGAGTCCTCACTGTGGGAGAATAGAGTTGCTGGCCTCAGTATTGAGGATAATAGCTTATATAAAATGACTAGATCTCTAACAAGGGGCGACAAAAGGCCTATGCCCTTTATCAAAAATTCTTTTAACAACGCGTTAGTCTCCGATCCCAGGGTAAAAGTTGAACTGTTCGCGGACAGCCTCCACGAACAGTTCAATGACAACCCCACGACGGATCCAGAGAGGGATGCGCGGGTCTCCAGAACGATACGAATTTATAGGTCTATCGGGCACCCCATTCAGAATATTCGCAATATTCATATGGAAGAAGTCAAAGACCTTATTAAATTTATCAAAGTTAAAAAGGCTCCGGGCTTCGACGGCATAAAGACGAAGGCGTTAAAGAACTTGCCCGACAATGTGATAATAGACGTAGTAAACATCGCACAGGCTATTATCGAAAAAGGCCATTTCCCCAAGGTTTGGAAAAAGGCCAAAGTGGTTCTTATCCCTAAAACAGGACAAGATCAAACATTGGTAGTCAGCTATAGGCCTATCAGCCTTCTGTCGTGTCTTGGCAAGGTTGTTGAAAAACTCATACTTCATCGTATTAACGATTTTGTATTTGACAACAACATTTTACCACCAGAGCAGTTCGGTTTTCGGACTGCTCATTGCACGGTTCGCCAAACGACTAGGCTGGCTTCAAATATCCGAAATGGCTTTAACAGACGATTCAGTACGGGAGCGGTCTTTTTCGACGTCAGCAAGGCCTTTGATAAGGTCTGGCACGACGCACTCATTTTAAAGTTAATAAGGTTAGGTATGCCAAACTACCTAATAAAGGTGATTCATTCATTTTTGACGGACAGGATTTTCGCGGTCTCGTCAGAGAATGCGATATCAACTGTGCGACACGTCAGAGCCGGAGTACCGCAGGGCTCCCCCCTTGCGCCGGCTCTGTACAATATCTATACCAGCGATATTCCTAAATTCGGTCAAACAGAGCTGTATCTGTTTGCTGACGATACCGCGATTACCGCCACCGCCAAACAGCCAAGGTTGGTAGTCTCTAAGCTGCAACGTCACATAAAACTTATCGAGGCGTGGTTAGATAAATGGAAAATTCGCCTTAATGATGCCAAAACCCAAGCTATCTACTTTTCAAGAGCCAGAAGCAAATTTCCACAAACCAGACTGAAAGTCAAAAACACCAGTCTAAACTGGGGTGAGAAAGTTAAATATCTGAGTCTGAGCTTTGATAAGCGGCTGGCTTGGACAGACAACGCTGACCAACGCTTGAAAAAAGCAAATGGTCAACTCAGCGCCATCTACTCTCTCATCAACAGTAGAAGTAGACTATACTTACGGACAAAGACATTACTTTACAGGACAATAATTCGGCCAGTTCTGATTTATGGTGTCGCCTCCTGGTGCACCTTGAATAAGTCAGCTTTCCGCAAATTTCAAACCTTTCAGAACAAAGTCCTTAGAATCATGACGGGTGCTCCACGCTTTACGATGGTGCATACTCTACACAATGACTTACAAATGCCGACAATCACTGAACACATAGACAAACTTATTATCGATTACTACAAACGGACGGACGTTTCCCTGAATCCTCTCATTACACGATCACACATCCACTCCAATCCCAACAAACCATACAGGCTGCCGAGAGACTGGCTCACTCCTGTTGTGCCACCTCGTCGCCCCCTTCCACTACAATAAATAAATACAACACGGGACCAAAAATTATTTAAAAGTAACTACTTCCCTGCTGCCCCCCCTTTAAATTAACTATGAAGCTATCTTCTGAAATCAACCCCCAAATTATGTCCCGCTGAACAGCAACCTATTAAGAAATAGAAGTAATAGTCGCAGACTAACTTAAGAGTCAATCATGATCCTATATATAAATCTATGCACGTCTTTATTAAAATTGATCTTTTTACCTCCATTCTTGTAAATTTTTTTTATTGAAATTATCAAAAATATTGATAAATATTATTGTACGAACAGTGGCAAGTTAAACATTTTCCATGTATTTTCGAAAATATTAAAAAAAATATATAATATTATGGTATTCTGCTCACATCATCTGATAAAGCTGCTTCTGGAATTCTGTATTGTTTGACAATTGTGAATTGAATTATGAATTTATCGAAGAATTCTTGTACCTCACAGCACATCTTTGAGTGCCCGTTAAGTAGCTCCCCTGAGGATTTTAAAGGTAACACACTTTGTACAAATGCTAAAGTTTGGAAATGTCATTTGTTTATAAGGTACAACTTTAAACCTCCAAATACTGGAAAGGAAACCACAGTTTTTGAAATATCTAAATTAATTGTTACAAAAATTTTGAGTTTGTGGGGAAAAGGCTCGATTTTTATACGTTAATAATGGAACGAGTTTTACAATTAACAAAAACTCTTCCCGACCAATATTTGAAGCTTTTGAAGTACTCAGGACTCAAGAAAAATAATAACTCCATGTCAAGAGTTCACAAATTAAAAAGAAAAAAAAAGCAAATCGTCTGATATTACTTCCGGCAAATGTGAAACACTGTCGTGTATATAAAAATAGGTAACTACAAAGAAACGTGACCAGAGAGACTCTAGAAAAATGATGATGATGCGGAGGAAACTACAAAGATACTTTGCAGATGTATTAGAATGGAAGCAGAGAGTAGAATTAAAAAACCTTTATGGAATTTGAAAAGAAAAGTAAGGCAGCTCGAAAATCGTCAAGAGATCTAGAATGGTCCACCGAGTCAAATCCAGATACAGATTTTGAGCAGCCCTCTACTTTCAATATTTTTAATCGAAAAATGATGCCCACCCATAACACTCCTTATGCTGGCTTAAGTTTGTAACGGATATGGATTATTAGACAGATCTGAAGCAGCATTGCCAACAGCGATGTTGCAGGATCTTTGAATTGTGACCGAAGTGGAGAGAGTGAAGTAAAATACATGAATAAATTAAGAAGAGCTAGGTTCATGTTTGATTCTTAAGTTAGTCAGCGACTCCAATTTCTATTATGTTGCTGTGTTGCTGCTAAGCGATTGACTTCAGAAAAACATTTCATGACTGAGGTAGATAGGGGGTCGCATTGATCTTATTGTGATAGGCAACATTGAACAACCTAAACAATATTATTCCGACTAAAACTAATTAAATTAATAACAAGACGTCGTGTGCTTTTATATATTCAAATTGATGCGGTATAATCTTTATAATCCTTACTACACTATGTCTTTATCTATAAATAAATTAGAGTTTCTTATTCTTATATCTATAATTTTCTGTTTGAAAGCATCCGTTATAAAACCGATTTATTTTATATAGTAGAAATGCTTTTATTTTAATAAAATTGGTGGTAGTAGAATATGTACAGGGTTTTCTTTTATATTTAGACCCCTATTTAGAGGAAAAACTATAAGAGATAGAAAAAAACTTTAAATATGAAAGTTTTATGATTTTTACTGAATCATCAGAATATTAGCAAAAAATTATTAAAATACTATTACAATGCCGAAAAATATAAGCAACTTATGTTTTTTTAAATGGAACACCCTGTATTTATTTCATTAAAATTATAGATCTTTTTTTCCTGATTACAAAAATATAGGGTTTGTCTATATTAACTCCAACCAGTTTTAAGATATAAACGATCAAAATTTTAAGAAGTTGTATTTAGTTTCTAGTCTAGAATGCTTTGGAAATAAAAAATGATAAAGGTCTGTCGCCATTGAAAACACATGTTATTATGACATTTTTGTCGTTGTTTGCTTGTATTAAACGAACATTTTGCTACGTACTTAAAACAATAACATGGGATATTCTACAGCAGAAAAATTCGATATTATCCATCTATATTATTCTAATAATAGAAATCCATCTACAACTCTTAATGAGTACCACAGGATATTTCCCAATAGAATTTTACCTTCCAAAAGCACTATTAAATATGTTGTGAAAAAATTTGAAGAGACCAAAAGCTTAGAAAGGAAAAAGAGGACAGTAATGAGAGATGAGCAATTAGATTTAAATGTCTTGCTGTTCTTTGAAGGTAAACATTCTAGTTTATACTAATTCTTAAATCCTACAATAATTACTTAAATGTTGTATTACAGAAAATCCTGAAAATTCTATACCAGATGCGGCAGGCCATTTTAATAAATCCCTATCAAAAATACACGAAATTTTGAAAAAATACGGATATCATCCATATAAATTTTTACCAGTCCAAAACTTAACAGAAGATCACAAGAGACAGCGGCTAGAATTTTGTTTGGATGTTTTAAGAAGGCGTGAAATTGATGGGAATCTTTTAAACAAAATTTTATTTACCGACGAGGCAAATTTCAGCACAGCTGGTATGTTTAACCGAAAAAATAAACATTTTTGGGCAACTTCAAATCCCCACAAAATTCAGCCTGTTAGAATTCAGGGTCGTAGGTCTATAAATGTGTGGTGTGGCATTATAGGAAATAGGGTCATTGGTCCAATAATTTATAATGGGAGTTTAACTGGTCCAAGATATATGGAATTTCTTGAAAATGAGATTGAAAACATTTTGGAAGAGCTTCCTCTCAACCAATACGCTACGCTCATTTGGCAACAGGACGGTGCCCCACCCCATAATGTTGTCCCTGTTACAAGATACTTAAATGAAAAATATAATACGTGGATTGGAAGAAACGGACCAATAAGGTGGCCGGCAAACAGCCCTGACTTGACGGTTCTGGACATTTTTCTTTGGGGCTATTTAAAAAATAAAATTTATTACAATAGGCCAGAAAACGTTCAAGTTCTGGAACAAAGAATTCACGAAGAAATTTTGGTGCTAAATAGGGACTTTCCAGTGTTCATTATGAACGCAATAAATCATAAGTTATTAGGAAACATTCAAAAATGTATATTAAATGAAGGGGGTTATGTTGAAAATCAATAATTTTCTATGGTTCTGCATTTTTTCTTTATTTTGTATTAAATATATTTTAAAATTTCATAAAAGAAAGTATTTTTAATTTTTATTTTATATCGCTAATATCTTAAAACTGGTTGGAGTTAATATAGACAAACCCTATATTTTTGTAATCAGGAAAAAAAGATCTATAATTCTAATGGAATAAATACAGGGTGTTCCATTTAAAAAAACATAAGTTGCTTATATTTTTCGGCATTGTAATAGTATTTTAATAATTTTTTGCTAATATTCTGATGATTCAGTAAAAATCATAAAACTTTCATATTTAAAGTTTTTTTCTATCTCTTATAGTTTTTCCTCTAAATAGGGGTCTAAATATAAAAGAAAACCCTGTATATTCTGTTAACTACGATGGTTAGAGTCAGTCATTCATAAAAAGGTCTATCATTTGACATCAACATCGATTACGCCAGAAGGGGGGGCGTAAGGAGTATTTACTTCGGTCTCTAAGGTCTATAATTACAAGCTGGACTTGAATCCCAGATAAAGTCACCCACATGCGAAATTGGTGATTTTACACGTTAACTCGAACTTATTTGAAGCTTCACCCGCTTGTGATAGCCCTATATATTAATAGCTTAAAATACTTAATTAAGATTCTGTTATATTTTACAACACTGGTAGTTGACAATTAAGGCCCTAAAACATACAAGAATGTCAGATTACCTGGTAGGTATTTAAGCTTTAAACGTATCCGCAACGCGTAGCTTTTTACTGACCGACTATTTATACTTATTTATTGTAAGTTATTTTTTTACAATATAGGCCATTTAAACAAATGATTTAACTACAAATAAAAAGCTTATAAAATACCATGACAACGGGCTATTTTCTACTGGCCAAATAGATACCTGGACCTACCTTAACAAAACATTAAAAAAAATCTAATATGCTTTAGTGTTTATTCGATTTTGTCGTGATACTATGTCGAATATTATTCGAGAGGAAGTTGTGTCTGGCAAGTGTTTCTCTTCTTTTAATTTTTATTCTGCTCTCTGGCAATTTCGTGCATGACATTTTGGACGGTTCATAGTTTTGTCGTAAAAAATATCAATTACGAAATTGCCATCAAAATACTTTCATAACAATAAAAAATTTTCTTTCTTATAATATCATATGATAAAACCAACAGTAAAGCCTTTAGAACAATATTAAAAAATACATATTATGATTATAATATATTGGTGCGGATACTCTTTGTTTGAATTTTTTTAGTAATATAATTCCTCTGCTGCACAAGTTTTTGGTGTAAGCCGTCAGCAACTCCCGCGTCAAGGACCAAGTAATTGTGCGAGCAAATTGACAATCTTTCGCATATGGTGTGGCTTTAGATACTAGAGAACAACGGCTAGACACAATCGCAAACACGTAAACGTTTACGATTCTTCTTTTCATACGTCATTTTACGCAAAGAAATAAGTACAGGAGCTTCTTTAAATAAGAATTACGGCACCGACGCGCAAAAACCTTGACCGACGCGTACCGACCACACACAAACAAGTGAAAATGACAGCTTGCCATTGGTATCTTCTGATTGGCCAGGTCTAGACAATCGACCCGGCAAATTTGATCTTCGGTACCTCTCGCAGCTATTCGGGAGGACTCGGCCCTACACGTCTCGGTTCATGTTACGTATACGGGGTCCGTGAAGAACCGTCACTCTACGTGACACGCAAACGTGCGGAATATGATGCGTATCGAAATTTGCAGACTGAGCATGCGCACGTAAACGTTTACGTGTTACTTTTGCTGCTTGCGGGCTTACCGTTGTTCTCTACTTGAAGTGATTGACATACGTAACCGTTAACGTAGACGTAAACGCACAAATTTACACGTTAACGGAGCCTTTATGCAGCCGTGTAGTTGTCGCAGTTGAAGTGTTTCGTTCTCCACGTACGTGCGTGAAAATTCCAAACTTATCTTAAAATTGTAACCTATAGTCTGTTGCTCAATGCGAGAAAGTAATAAATTATTATTGAACTATAAAACCCAGTGGTCTTCGCCGTATTCCATAGGTGTAGTCCAATAATTATTATTAGGTATTTAATTGTGCTTATTGTCAGGGGTCCCGAGATCAGGTAGGTAGAGGCACAGGTAGTTTACCTACCTGTGCCTTACTGTTTCAAAAATTTGAAATGTTTAGTTACTTTCCGGTAGTTGTTGGAAAACTTCGTTCTTAAAAATTGCTAGTGTTTCTAAATTTGTTGCTGAGAAACGGATTAGTAAAACTGTGCTGTCTAAAAATGAGAAAATTATTATTCTCAATGTGTTCAATGCTCCTCGTCACCAAAATTCAAGTTTCAAAAATAGTTGAAATGTGTTCGAATATGACTGGAGTCAGACAGTCAACAATATACCGACTTGTGCACGAGGATAAACGCGGCCCCATCAGGTCACCAAAGAGAAGTACAGGAAGAAACTGTAATAAATGAGGATGAAAAGACTGCCATCAAAAGAATCATACACTCGTTTTACTTAAAAGAGAAATACCTATTTTGGACAAAATAATGTCTAAAATGAAAAAGGATGATTTCATTCCACCCATGGGTAAGGAGAAGCGATTGAAAACTTTGAAGGAAATGAATTTTTATTATGAAAAAATTCAAAACAGAAAATCACTTTTAATACAGAAAGACGAAATCATCTGCTGGCGACGACGATATTTGAGGGCAGTTAGACAATCTGGAAGGAAAAACAGGAATATCTATTATATGGACGAAGCTTGAACATGAACGCTGATGTCTTTGAAGAATACTTCCAGCAAATGCTAGATCTTATTCATCCTGGGTCTGTTATAGTCATGGATAATGCCAGTTAACACTCAAGAAAATCCGAAAAAATAGCATAGCAAATATCATTCATTGGCTTACCGTAAAGCCATTTCATAAAGATATGCTCAAAAGGAGCTAATGGAGATTGTAAACTCTTTGTACGAAATTCGATGTTGACGAAATTGCTTCAAAACGAAATATAACGGTACTTTGCCTTCCGACATATCACTGTGAATTAAACCACATAAAATTGGTGTGGGCGCAAGTAAAAGAGTTTGTAGCAAGGCATAACACCACTTTTAAAATGAGAGACGTTGGAAACCTCTTGCAAGAGGGAATAAAAACAGTGGACTGTGAAAAATGGAGTAAGTGCGTCGAACATGTGATTGAAATAGAAGAAAGAAAAGAAGAAAATTAAGTTGTTGCTGTATCGTACATAGGTAGTAGATTTTTTTTATAAATATTAATATTTATTCTAATTTATCTATTAAATCATAATATTCTTACTTCTATATAAGTTTTTATCTACATAATATTAAAATAATTAATATCTTAATTATCTGCCTACATCTATAATTATAAACTAGTTTAGTTATTATTATACTTATTATTTTAATAAACTACCTGAAGTAACGCCGCTGTCACATTACTTTCATTCATCAAACTCGTCTTTCTATTGTATGTTAATTAGGGCGACCCTAATTTGGGACCGATTCGGGGTGTGTACGTATTAAATATCTGAAATACGGAATTTTTTAAAACTATCATTGCAATTTACCTGATGTTTACAATGCAACCTTTAAGTTGTCCACCCTGCTTAATGGGTCCTGTCATTGCAAATTTACATTTTATTGCTCTCTCGCATTAAGCAACAGAGTATAACATTTTATTTCTCACTTATATATACAGCCTAAGTGATGACGTCACAAGGGGCGTGTTATTAAAAACCTTTCCAAACAAAAATAAATTGCATTAAAAATCCCATAAGAGATTTTTGCAAGCGTTGGTACTCATTTATAAGCGATAAATAATCAATTTCTTCAAATTATTTATATATTTGGTGATATTATTGACCTATTTACAGCTACAGATAAAGGTAAGTGTTCCCTAAAAATATTTTATCGTCGTCTGAATAAGTTTGAGGTTATGTTAGTTTTGTTTATGTTATTGGTTATTAAAACATTTTGTTAGTTTTATCGTGAAATATAGCTTATGGTAGTGTTTATTTATTAATATAGAGTAAACTCAGTCTATAGCCTGAATAATTTTTATTATAGATCCAATATCTGCTAAAGTGGTTATGTGTTTTGTTAACCGATTGAAAACATAGCGAACAGAAAATTTTTAAGTTTGTTGTATTCCCTGCAAAGATAGAAGAGAGGAATGCCTGGTCATCACCTATAAGCATCTTATAAGGTACATAATAGAACAATTATTACCTATGTTAAAAAGGGATAAACGTCTTGGAGATAAACCATTATTTTTGCTTTATGTACAATGGTATAGAAGTCAAGATAGAGCAGAGAACCTTCCCAACATTCTTTGGTTTGCACCTGCCATTTTGTGCACAATGATAGAAAGAATAGGCCTACAATATTTGAGTTCAGCGCTAAAAGGCAACTTGGCATTAAATCTCCAGAAAAAAGGTATGTTATAGCTTTTATTATACAAAATGTATTCATGTTCCTAAAAACTGAAGTAAAGAATGTGAACATTTAATAGTTTGATTTAACTTTTAATAGAAAAGCATGGCCAACATTATATTAAATTATTTTTAGAAAAAGAACCACTAGTGAGCAGGCAGATGTTACCGAAGATTCTGATATTAATTCATGCTTTAGGAGCATTGTTAGAAGCAGAAAAGTATTTTTTAATGCAAGATTTGGAAGAAATTCTAAAAAACCTTTTAGTACGCTCTAGTTACAACTATTCTCATGTCCTTATGTAGGTATGCACAGGGATATCAATGCTATACCTAATACAATTTGAAATATATATTATGTAGATTATAAAATAATGTAATAAAAATAATAATAAATATTTATTTCAATTTTTATAATTTCCTCGATAATTTCAGTACCTACATCAAATGTTGTTAAGGTCTACAGTATTTCTAAAATTGCTGATCAATCTGATGATCCACAGCTGCATGAATAAGGCTTACTGGGATATAGCTCCTCCGCTGTTTTAACTTCACTGGATTTAGTTTTTTGGGCATTTTGAAGGCACTTCTAATCAGTGACTGATAGGTAGTAGTACCCAAATAATGCAGTTCATATTTTATTCCCCCTAGAATAACACGAACAGTTGGCAGATATTGTGTTGCATTTTTTGTTTAGTACAATCTACAATTAAAATATTGTTTTGCATGAAGTACTTATATAAAAAAATGTATGATAGTATTTAAATTATCACAATATTATAACTTTTGTCTTTCATCATAGTGTGAACTTCTCCGATCTGAATCAAATTGCATCCATAAGACATGGTTTGACTCGAGGGCATTTACCCCTTTTTAACATAATAATATTTGCTCTATTAGGTACCTTATAAGTGATGTCCGAGCTTTCCTTTCTTTTATCTTTGCAGGGAATACAACAAACTTGAAAATTTTCTGTTCGGGTAACAAAATACGTAACCACTTTAGCCGATATTGAGTCTATAATATAAATTATTTAGGCTATAGACTGAGTTTACTTCATATTAATAAATAAACACTACCACAAGCTTTATTCTACAAAAAACTAACAATTAAGTATGTCTTAATAAAGAATAATGTAAACAACAATAACATAACCTCAAACTTATTCAGATGGCGATTAAATATTTTCAGGAAACACTTACCTCTATCTGTGGCTGTAAATGGGTCAATCATATCACCAAAAATATAAATAATTTGAAGAAATTGCTTATTTGTCGCTTACAAACGTGTACCAAGGCTTGCAAAAATGTCTTATGGGATTTTCAATGCAATTTATTTTTATTTGGAAAGGTTTTTTAAAACACGCCCCTTGTGACGTCAGACTTAGGCTATCCATTAAAGCCAATAATACTCACAGAACAAGTAAAGAGTAGTAATACATAGTATTATCAATGTATGTATTAACCAAATAATCAAAAACCACTAAAAATGTAGATCAGAAATATTAAAAAACAACGCAAGTCTACCTAGTCGTAGTGAGTAAGACGCTAACTTGGAAAATATGCCACTGCGGTTGTGCAGATGTCAATTTACAAGTTAACGTCGATGGCATCTTTTCAAGTCTTCAACTACGTGATGAGTGATGAGACAAACCGCAAGAAGTTGGAAAGGAGTAGGTTATTCAATAGTGAGACAAGTAGCAAAAGTCGGCAAACTATTGGGTGAATCAAGTCAAGGTTAAGTGTATAAAGGGTTGCTGGCGCCGGACTTTTAAATATTTCATGCGATTTGGGAACAGAAGTTTTTAAGAGGAGGAACAAATCCATATACCTCATAGAAGGCTAATAAATAACAACGTGTTGCAGTATTGCCAATTATCAAAATCTAGCCCATAAAGTAATTTAAAGAATTTGTATCGCCATTCGTTTATTACCTTTTGCGTAGAGCATAATATGACTGTGAGGTGTTGTTGGCGATACGCCAAATATAAATAAACGCTGTCGATCTGTGTAGTGTAGTCCTTGGTTAGATCAGTCAAAATATATTAAAGAAGCTACTAACCTGCCAAACTCTTTACAATTGGAACCCCAGGCACAGCAATATGCAATAGCTGACGCCAAATGCTGTCTTAGCTCCACATCGTCGGTTTCAACTAAATTAACCAACATAGGAACAACGCCATGATCTAAAAGACCACAAAAATAAAGTTGGTTTACGTTATTACTATAATAACCTTTTATTATTGTGACAGTTATGTTTTCTTATTAATTAAGTAGGTATAGGTGTTTATGAAATTATTACCATTTCAAAGAGTAGCATAGAATGCGTTGATATGTATGTAGAATAATATTGCCCAAAAATTAAATTTGGTTCAAGCAGTTTATGGATGATACCCACAACTCTGATATGTTGTTTAATTTTATATTATTATAAATGTATATATAATATTATATATAAATTGATGTTGTAAACATATTATGTCAAAATTCAGTAGAACGTTGGATATCCGGGCGAGCCGGAAAATTAAAAAGCACAGGGTGGCTGATTAGTGCGAGAAAGTCCAATATCTCCGTTGTTCTTTAAAATATCGAAATTTATTAAATGCAAAGGTTCTAGGATAAACAAGAGCGCAAATTTTAAAAATATTTTTGGATATACAGGATGCGCCAAAAAAGTGGGGTTTAGCAAAAATGTATTTTTTCAAATGGAACACCCTATATGTTATATTATTTTTGGATTCTACATAAAATTATAGTAATTTTTTAATAAGTGCATTATAGGTCTAAACTTAATAGTTTCCGAGTTATCGACTTTTCCAAAATGACATTTTTGAACTTTGACAGCTTCTAGTTTTCTAACGGTACTTCTTAGAGCAAAACGGCTTACATGTCCCTATCTTACTTTTTAATTGTCTTCAAAAAAATATCAATTTCCGGTTAAACCGGATGTAACTTGAAAGTCGGAAATATAGTACTTCCGGTTTAACCGGAAATTAATATTTTTGGGAAGACAATTAAAAAGTAAGATAGGGACATGTAAACCGTTTTGCTCTAAGAAGTACCGTTAGAAAATTAGAAGCTGTCAAAGTTCAAAAATATCATTTTGGAAAAGTCGATAACTCTAAAACTATTAAGTTTAGAACTACAATGCACTTATTGAAAAACAACTGTAATTTTATGTAGCATCCAAAAATAATATAACATATAGGGTGTTCCTTTTGAAAAAATACATCTTTGCTAAACCCCACTTTTTTGGAGCATCCTGTATATCCAAAAATATTTTTAAAATGTGCGCTTTTGTTTATCCTAGAACCTTTGTATTTAATAAATTTCGATATTTTTAAGAACAACGGAGATATTGGACTTCCTCGCACTAATCAGCCACCCTGTATATTTAAAAAAATATATATATACGTAAGTACAAATATATTGGGTTGGGGTAGTAAGATTATTACATGTAAAAAAACAAACAATATATTTTAATATGCAATAGGCACCTGTCTCAATGTTTAGGCATAAATAAGTGTACTTATAACTATGGTTAGTGTTAAATACTTCCTAGTTTATTAAAAATCTAAAAATGTTTCTTTTATAAAATATATTATCTCAACTTGTCTCCAAGTTTGCAACTACACTAGGTGTATTGCCGATACCAGTAGCCTAGCCACAGGGGGAGGCGATAATGAATTATTTAGGTAAAATAATACAAAATTAATAAAAATGAAATAAAAATGAAATAAAAATGATCTTGGTTAAACATATATTTTAAAGAAACAAAACAATCGTGATATAATAATAAATAAATAATAATAAAATATAAGGTAAGTATTACATGTTTCCTTAAAAAAAAAGAAACGTACACAATATTATGTAAAAGATACAAATGCGTTCACTAAAAAAATGACTCTTTTCTTTCTGTTATTTTTTTTTTTTTTTGATTAGAAGCTACATTCTAACCCTTACAACTAATGTGGTAACGAGTACAAGTCTAAAGTAGGCAATTCGAGAACAACGAGTTTTAAATAAAAATTTAAATATTTGGCGCTAAAACATATATAATATTAGTATTATATATAAAATAATTTATTGCTATTGTTTTAAAAACTACATATAAAACTAACAAAAATGTTTTTTATTAGCTAATTATTTAACTGATGTTAAAAACTTTAATTTGGTAATAATTACAAAATAATATGATTTAGGTGTAGTTTTTTGCCTGACCTAAGAAATTGACACTATTATATATGGCAAAACTATACAAGATAGAAAACAGATTTGCATAAAACGTATTTATTTCAACATACACATTAATAATAATATTATTAATAAATGTCTTTATTACAGAAAAAATTACAATTTTTACTAAAACTGAAACTGTAAGGCGAAGTTTAGCAAGTTGGTTATTCTTTCACTTAACCACAAAAAATACAATATAAAATGATATAAAGTAATATTAAAAATTAACTTTTCGAAAAATGGAAATGGCTATAAAAAATATATGTATATAATATGCAGTGGCGTAACTAGGGGGGCGAAAGGGGCGGTCGCTCCGGGCGCAACGGCTTGGGGGCGACAAAACAATCTTCGCTGTTTGTTGGGATTAAGAAATAATACTCGAACATTATTGGTTGTACAAAATGTTTCTATTAAAAAGAAGGGGGGAGGGGCGAATCATTCTTTGCCCTGGGCTCTCAATGTTCTAGGCAGGCCACTGAGAATTAAAAAAAATAATAATTACAAAACTCAACATAAACAACAATGTATGAGATAGCACAACACAACGTACCTATATGAGACAGCACAAAATTTGTATAAATAAAAATATAATAACATTAACGAGCCAAAAATTAAGGATTTAGTAAAATGTTTTATATGCTCTTTTAAAATGGTTTAGAGCAATTATTGACTTTATGGCAGCCGGTAGGCTATTGTAAAGATTTGTGGCCTGATAGGAGATTACCCTCCGAACCATGGCCGGTATGTGTCTTGGAATCGCTAGCAGCCCTCATTTTGCGATTGTGGACATTATTTAGAGGAAACAATATATAGTGCAGGTAACAAGGAGCTCCCGCACAATATGGTGAACAAAAGTGGCAAAGTAACAGGCGGGGAGTGCTGTGGTCAAACTTTCTTATACTACAAACAAGGAGTATATATAGACATAACTTCTGTACTTTATGAATTTTATTTTTGAATGCACCGTAGATACATCACATCACAATAATTAACATTAGAGAGTACAAGACTCTCCGTCAACATCTTTCTGTAGGGCTTATTCCGCTTCTTTATTCTGCTCTAAATTAAAAACTTTTCTGATTTAAATAATAACATGATCAACAAATTAAAGATCCTTATCAACTAACCTGAACTAACCCCCAACAAATGTGATGATCTACATACTGTTATTCGGGTTCTTCCAATAATTAAACTTAGCAAATAGTCCAGATATTGTACCCTTGTGCCTTCAAAGGCAACCACATTCGATTTGGTGTGATTAATTATTAAGTTGTGTTGCTTAGAGATACGAATTGTATCCAGGATAAACTTTCTGTTCAGAATGCAATCCGATGTATGATATACTTTTAGAGGTAAAAACTCAGTTTTAGCTGCGTATCATCTCCATATGCATGGTACGAACATGTTTCGATATTTGCAAGAATATTAGCAGTGTCCATGGTAAACCATAGAGGATCCAGTAAAGATCCCTAAGGAACTCTCGATGGTACAGGCTTCAATGAAGAAGTCATACTTCCCGCGATCTACCCGACAAATAGAATTGAGCAAAATGCATGATCTGGTCTTCCCTCAGAATCCACTGCGTTGCAGTTTTGCCCAAAGCAATTTATGATTGATTCATTATGATTGATGGTGTAAAATCCGAAAAATGTGTTTTCCTTTTCATTGAATCAATTACTTGGTGGTATCCAAAAATTGTTTACTAACTTACTATTTTCGACCTAAATGGTTTTAATAAAGTCTCTATAGACCTTTCTAGGACCACACAATATTTAAGCATTTGCAGCGAGATTAGATCACAACAATAATTACTAATTTTTTCAACATTGACTAAGTTTATATCCTCAATGAGTCAGGGCGCTTTTAGCGTAGTTACCTATACCATTTGTAGTGGGGCGAACTGATCAAATATATTGATTATTAATGAAGAAAGGACACTAATTTTTCCACTAACATCCCACCCATATATGATGTTCATCAAATGAACCGACAGTAAAGCTAAGGCAATGTAATTCTAGTTAAAGTTTTTAAAATCTGGGAACGTAACTATAGTTTAGAGGAAAATTTATTAACTTTGATTTAAGGATTACCGTAAATGAGCTTTTGATCCGATATCGTGCCAGTATCTATGACAACGGAATCACAAATAATAGTAGGATCAACAATAAAGATAGAATCTGGGAGGGTATCCAATGTTTCAGTGACTCTGGTAGGCTCGCTGATGGCCTGAGTGCTGGATTATTATTGATGGGTAAATAGCACCAAAAGCAAATCCACATTCTCAATTGTTGAGAAATTTAGATACCATGGAGGATAATCAAGCCTCATCAGTAAAAAAGTATTTTATATTATGCAAGCTACTCATAAATCGTTTTGCATTCGCTTCGTATTGTCGTTAGGTACCAATTTGTGGACTGAGCAACTTTTTCATCGCCCCAGCAAAATCCTTCTTGTCAACTCTATCCGGTGACACACTGTATACTAAGCTTAATAAAAACAATTTAAAAAACCCAAACAAATATGTAATGTCGGTTAAACACAAAAATTTTAATAAGGTTCAAGGTTACTCAGACTATTAGGTACATTGTTGCGTATGTGTGCGGATTTACCAAAGTTAATGAGATTGTTTGAAACCAAACATCTAACAGGTACCGTAAAACGGGGCTACATTGTGCAGGTTTTGATGTATTTTTGATCGTAGGCGCTGTATTTATAATGGAATCGACTTGAAAAAAATCAATGGTAGCAATAGGTACAGGTCATACCTATAACCTACCATAAAATGGGTTTTTTACGATAAACCGTTTTCAAGAAAAAAAAATAACAAATTGGGTGCCAATGTAGCCCCCTATGTGGGGTTACATTGACACCCAAACAGAGAAGTGAAAAAAATAATTTAGATCCATTGTTGGGTTACTTTGGCACCACTTTAACGTTTTTTTTTAAGGTTTTAAATAAAAGATTCAATATTGTTTATAAAAATATAATCAATTTCTATAGAAAGAATATCACATTTTTTTAAACTACAAAAAATAAGATATTTCTGGAACATTCTTCATCATCGTATGGTTAGTTTCTTGAGTTAGTCTAATTAAACTTTTACTCTTATAATTTATTGTGATAATCTTATCGATGACTATTGGAAGTTGTTTGGTTTATTGATTATAATTTTGAATTTGAAGATTTAATTGGGTCGGAATGAATTTATTGAGTCTGGTGATTTTAGTGAGATTTTAGAAATTTTTATTTATGTTTTTGTAGTATATTTGAGTGTATTATTTGAGTTGATGATAAGTGGATTTAGCGAGACGTCAGTTCTATGAAAGTATTTTGTCAGTAATTTTGTAAAGTAATCGTCGGTCCTGTCCATGCGCATGTCTCTATGTAATACGTCTATTGACATGAATCTTGGCGCATTCGTAATAATTCGAAGTACTTTGTTTTGAAAAAGTTGTGGCTTGTTCATCATTAGGGTCTTTTAAGTATAGTCAATGACTTTAACTTCTGTTTGTTTATATTATTGCTTCATCAGCGGGTCTTCCATGGGGGGTTTGTTATTGAACAATTTGTTCTTATTGAGCTGAGCAGGTACAATGTAGGGAAGTATTCACTTTTTAGTCATTTAATTATATTTATACGCAAGCAAGTTAAGGGGCAGGCGGGGGGGAGGAGACGGTGTCTTGTTACGTCTAGTATTGTTTACGGTGCACCAGGTCGGTACACCGTAAAGTAAAACTGGTCTGATAATTGTTTTGTATATTGCAGTCTTAGTTTTGTAATTAATTTTGCTATTGACACAAAGCAGCGAGTATACTGCACACATCTGATTTTGTGCCTTAGCAAGCCGCTCATTCACGCACTTATTCCAAGCCATCTTTTTGTCAAGGTTGAGGCCAGTATATTTAATTTTGTCACTCCAAACTATCTGCCTGTTGTTAACTTTTACTCGCGATCTTGGAACATTCTTAAGGCACAAAATTCAGTCTTATTAATATAAGATATCAGACTCTTTAAATATTGAAATAAATATAAATAAACTTCAAAACAAACAAAACACTTTAAACAAACTAAAAAATAATATTCTTAATATTTGGCACTGTAAAAGGAACTAAAACAACATTCTTCGTAAAAAATAAAAACACACCCTCCCGCCTACGCCTTGTTAAATTGACATGAATATTAATAATCATATTTACATTCCCCACAAGTATGATATTTGTTTTTGGATCCTCCGTTGCAAAAACCGCAGATCCACTTAGAACAAGCAATGCATAGACTCCAGTCTGGTCCAGTGTAATCAGACCAATCAGCAGCACAAATTCCACATTCGACATCATTTCTGCTTCTTGAAGATGATGGTTGATTGATGTCTCCTGCTGTCGAATTTTTTAAAATTTTTGTTTTTGCTTTGCCTTTCCTTTTTCCCTTAACCGTATCTTGTTTGTCACTATTTTCATCTTCAATTATTTTATCTTCCTCGTCTTGCGTGCCTCCATATTCTTCACAATCAACTTATTTGCCAGGTATACTTTTTTTGTCCCGTTTTTTTTTTTGTTAGAGCTTGTTTGTCTAAGTGTCTCCTGAAGAAACTCTAATACACCATCATTCAGGATAGAACTCGTAGATGCTTCACTTGGAGTTTTTGGAAGTTTAGATAAAGGTTGTTGCGGATCATATTCGGTGGCATGAAATCCAGACCTTAAATTTTGTCCCACTGTTTCCTGGATAGATCTCCACAAGCGATCTAGAAGATTCGGAAAGTGTTCCTTCGGAAGAGTGCCTTTTACGTGACTCGTATTTCTCCAATCATCCAAAATAAACCTCCACTTCATTTTCATTATAGCAAAGATAGCCACGTCCAAAGGCTGCATAAAGTGGGTTGAATTGGGGTAAGGGCGCCAAGTGGATATTATTTTCTTTAGCGGCGAGGCTAGGTTATCACCTAAAATCACAGCTGGTTCGCCATTAAAATTTTCTTTGATGCGTGGTAGCAAGAGTTTGAAGAACCATATTTCAAAGAGATTCATATCGAACCATTCACTGCTGCTGTTATCATAAACTGCCCCTGGGGGGCCACCAATATTCCAATTTTCGTAGATGTTGTTGGCTTAATAGACTACCATTGGTGGTAGGAGGATCCCATTTGCGCTTCTGCAGACCATTACGCTTATTGCCGAACGCGAATGTTCTTGAACCCTTTCAACCCGCTTTGTACTCCTACGAACTAATTCCGGGGTCATCAGTACAGTTAGTTTCGTCATAGTTAAACACGTGTTTAGCACTAACAGATTTGAGAACATGTTCAATGTTATTAAAAACTCCATGATGTTCACGCGCCCAACAGAAGCACGTGCACGCTTAATGTTAGGTACCAATCGAATGCTAATGTTATTTCTGGTAATAAACGTTTCAATGAAGTCCGATCCTGGTCTATTGTTGGGCCATTCAGGAACGTTTCTGCCTCGTTTTGTTATATATTTTTGTACAATATCTCTTGTTTCACTAACAGTAATGGGAAAACCCCAACTTGCGACCTGGTTGATGGTCTCTGATACTAGTGTCTCCTCCTGTGGGGTGCTTCATGCCTCTCAAATAGCCTATTTTGAACAGTTCCCCTAGGTATTATTCAACGTTGAGAGGCTTGTACCTGCGACATCCTCTCCACTCTAACAGTTTGCACTGCATCAGCTAAATCTTGTTCCGTAAAGTTTTTATAGGGCCTTGATCCAGCCAACCGCGTGTAATTTCGCACCATACTTTGAGCGGCGGAGTGTAGAGGCCCGTTTAAACAATTCTCGGCGACTGAATATTAAAACTAGCCGAAACAGTCTAATAAAAGCAAAAGCTGCCAAAGATACCCCGCGTACCAAAGTACCCCCCGTTTTACGGTACCTATTCCGTATTAACTTTGAAACTAACAATGTTTTTACCTTTTTTTTTAATATAAAACAAATTAACATTTTTTTGGTGATTACCTGATATGACAGCTAAATTCTCAACATCTTTTGCCACTTCCGAAATTGCTGCACAAACACAAGCCAAAACATGAGGGTCAATCGATTTAAGTAAATTTACTATCAGTTCTAGCCCTCCAACGAAGCATCTTACCATTTCTCCGGAATCTGTTCCGTGTCGTATGCACGGGACCAGGGACCAAGCTGCATTGGCCTGCACCTATAATATTAGATTTTTGCTGCAATTTAATGGATATTACTTCATACGAGCATAAGAAAGAATGATATTTCTTTTTAAATCGAAGCTGAATTAAACCTAATGGACGCCCTCCTTGGACACTAACAACTGGAGGTGCTTCCCTGATTTAAAATAGACCGCTGATATAAAAAGGCTGGTAATGTAATACAAAGAAACGTATTATGTATTACTCAATTTTTTTATAAAATCTTGCTTCTACTTCCTGTAAATTTGTAATATGAAAGTGGTAATAACATCTAACTAATGACGTCTTCTTGTGTTAAGTATGTTAAACATGTAAAATAAAGATAAACTAGTTTAAGACTTTGCTCTGCAATCTGTAGTAACAGTTACAAATAATAGGTAGGTATACTATCAGGTTTTAAAGTCTCTTATTCTCCCAATTAGGAATTAGTTGTCAAAGAACATTTTCCACTTTTCCAGGAACTTAAAAATTATACTTTCTTCCTAGCTTTTGCGAACTCTTTCATAATCCCGTTATACTCTAATGAGCGGGTTAAGTCTGACTCTATTGCAATCATAGCTAATCCAACAAGCCACTCTTACCCCATTGTATTTCTCAAACAATTTCTTAACTCTTGCAAAAACGCTGAATGACCGTTCTACTTGGGCAACGGTTACAGGCAAACTGAAAAAAATTCTTAAGGCTACCATTGCATTTTAAAATATGTTTGCACTTACGAAGAGCATCGAGAAGGCGCAGAGGGAAAAGTGGCTTAGTAGACCCAAAATTAGCTGGGTTTTCCCGCAAAATTTAGGCACCCGGGCCGGCGAGCCCCCTTAGGGGGCCTGGGCCCGAGTTATTTTGCCCCGCTTAACTCCCCCTAACGCCGGCCCTGCGTAGACGAGCCAATTGCGAAATTTTACCGCTAAAATCCCACGTACTTTTATCACTATTACCAAAGAAACTTATATCTTTGCGTTGCTATAAGTTTCTTTGCTATTACAATAGCTGATCGGTTAAAACGAGAGTTTGATTCGGAAACGGCGAAATTGAAGGGTGTAGAAAATAATTAGGACAATATTATATAGGTAAGTATAATCAAAGTGGCGCAGGAGCCAGTCTACTTGAGATTTGAATAGTCTAATGGATGTTTTTGTTTTAAATTAAAATTTTATACACATATTATATTAACTGTATTGCAATCCGGGATATCTAACAATTGTTATAGGCATATTGTTTTTTGGATTCAACGTTTTACCTCAGGTATACAGCTACAATATATATAGGGTTAGTTTTTAAAGTGTTAAAAGGTGATATCTCGAAAACGGTATGAAATATTTAATGAAATTTTTATTATTATTGTTATTCTTCATCTTTATTTCAAAATTACATTGATAGGTACTAAGAACTAACAAAATAAAATGAAATGTCGTCAAAAACAAAAATACTAAATACAACCTTTTTAAACTAAACATATTTACTATTTCTCAATCCTCCAAGTAATCATTTACAGAGTATGGCTCTAAATCTACCAGAAAGTCTTTTAATCTTTTCTTAAATAAACGTTCATTTGGAGAATCTTTAATATCTGCTTTTAATTTATTATACATTTTAATGCACATGTAATATGGATTTTTCTCTGACAAAGTTAACCTATGTATTGGATAATTTATATCTTGTGTTCTTGTATTATAACTATAATGATGCGTAAATATATTAAATTTATTTTTGTTTTTATAAAAAAATACAATGGTCTCGTCAATGTATAGTGCATAAATAGTTAACATATTTTTAGATTTAAAAATACCTCGAGATGACTGCAAATATGACATCCTATATACTATTCTCAATATTCGCTTCTGAATAACAAATATTGTTTGTAATTTCGAATTTGTTCCCCAAAATATAATTCCATACCTAGCTGTAGCTTCAAAATTTGCAAAATACAAGGTTCGTCTTGCTGTTTCATTTAAATACTTGGTTATTATACGTAGACAATAGCATATTTTATTTAATTTATCATTTAGGTAATCTACATGATGTGACCAGTCCAAAAACTTGTCAATGTGAATACCTAGAAATTTTGTATTTCTTTCCACAGATAGTGGATCTTCATCTAGCTCCACAATTTCGGGAGTTTCTTTTCTACTTAGCTTAGTTTTAAAAACGAGAATGTTGGTTTTTTCATTATTTAAGATTAACCTATTTTTTTGAAACCACAACTTGGCATCCTGGTAAATTTTCTTTGCATTAGTTGTTAATTCTACTACATCCCTACCACCTACCAATATATTAGTATCATCCGCATACTCTGTAAGGCTGGATAAAGGGTCTAAATTATTAATTTCTAAATTTAAATCATTAATGAATATAATAAATTGTATTGGCCTTGTGGAATTCCTATCGTATTAGATGCAATTTTTGATTTGTATGAACAATTTTCTTTTTCTATAACTACTCTTTGTGTACGGTTACTTAAATATGATGAAATCCATCCTAGAGCACAACCCCTGATACCATATAATTCCAGTTTCCGCAAAAGAATATCTCTATCCAAACAATCATAGGCCTTTGAAAGATCCAGAAATATACCCATAGCAATTCTACCCTGCTCTAGATTACTTAATATTAAACATGTAAACTGAAAAATTGCCGTTTGTGTCGATCTACCCCTGAGGTAAACATGTTGATTCTCCGAAAAAAGTTGACATTCATTCATAAAACTAATTAGTCTATCACACATAACCAACTCAAAAAGCTTTAAAAAACTCGGAAGAAGACTTATGGGCCTTTAGCTCTCTAAACTTTCTGAATCGCCCTTATTCTTATAAAGCGGTTTAATCATTGCTAATTTAAGTTGTTCGGGGAAAACACCTTCTCTGAGTGAATTATTTATTATGTATGTTAATACTTTACAAACTATTGGAATACTGAGTTTAACGATACTCGTCGGTATTTCATCATCCCCACTACTATGTTTATTTTTAATTTTCTCTTTAAATTTTAAAATTTCTGAACAAGTAACTGGCCGCAGATACAAAGATTTGAAATTATTTGGAATTGTAGAGTCCCACTTAACCTCATTAACATTTCGAAGTAAATCCGGAACTATTTTAAGTAAAAAATCATTATACTGATTAGATATCTCTTCTGGTTCTCCAGTGATTATAGTATTATTGTTTTTGTGTCTCCCAGATATTTCATCATATATAGTCCACAAACATTTATTTTTATTGTCTGACTGCCTAATTCTATTTTCATAGTTTGCCGACCTGCAATTTATTAGAACATCGTCATATTCTTTTTTTACTTTTTTGTACATTTCGTTATAGGCGTTACTATAATTTTTTAACTGCAGGAGTACATCTAACCTATCTTTTACATTCTTAAGTTCATTATTGTTTCTATAAAGGGATTTTCTATACTCTTTCTTATTAACTAGTTTTTTAGGAAAACATTTCATAAAAATGGGCACAAACAAATTTATAAAAACCGACCATTGTTTATTACCATTTGATTTTTCTATTTGATAAACACTTACCCAGCTTTCTTGTCTTAAAGAATTTGCAAAGTCCTCCTTATTAATTGACGAAAAAAATCTTTTGTAGTGTGGCGTAAAAGTGTTCTTCTTTTTAGTATTGAAGATAACCTTCTGTGCAAAATGATCTGATATAACAGTATTTAAAACAGAACTATGCAGCTCAGATTTAGCAATATTTGTAAAGATGTTATCTATACAACTTTTAGATGTGCAAGGTATTCTAGTATTTTCTAATATTGTTGGACTCATATTAAAATAATTTAATATTGACAGAAAGTCAGTTCTATTATTATTGCTTTCTAATAACTCTATATTAAAATCACCTGCCAAGAACACTTCTTTACCTCCATCTACAATTTCTAAACATAAACTATCCAGTTTTTCAAAAAACAATGTTATGTCTACATATGGTGATCACCAAAAAAATTTCGCCACCAATATCGCACTCGGCACAGGCACATTCGAAATGTCCACTAATTCACAATTTGTTTATTTTCTTGCGAACTTTAACTTTAATATTTTTTTTCACATAAAGTGCTACTCCTCCATAACCATTTTTCCTGCAAAAACATGATGCTAGCTTAAAGTTATTTATAACAAATGTTTGTAGTTGGTGCTCGTTTTTCCAGTGCTCTGATATGCACAGAAATTTACATTGAGGGTGGTCTTCTAACATGTGATTTATTTTGTCAGTAGCATTGCCAATACATTGAACATTCTGGTGAATTATACAGTGACTTGAGGAAACATCTTCCCGTTTCTCAATGCTTGTTTTGTGTTTGTAAGCTGGTTTTAATGTATCTATAAAAAATTATTTTCTTCGCTGCTTCTATCACCAAAATCAATATATCGTCGGTGTTTTTCTAGTTTGTGCAGATATGCTGGGCACTTAGGATCCCTTGCAGAATGTATTCGATCATGAAATTTCATTCTCTTGCAATTTGAGCAATCTAGAATGCTGTCTTCAGGGCATTAGCTGCTTTCATGTTGTTCTTCACATTTATAACAGCATAGAGTTCCTCTACAGTACTTAGTTACATGACCAAAGTAACAGCACTTGAAGCACATTGCTAGATTAGTGTACTCTTGTACATATGTCTTCGTTAGGTCAAAACTTAGATTTTCGTTCTTGATGAACCATTTAAATATCTCAGGTTTTGTTTGTAGCACCCAGTTTTCTTTGTTTTTGTTTCTACACTCTTTTTTTGATATACCTAAACTTGATTTGTGTTGCGACATCTGCTCCGAATAAATCTTTTATTTTGGGATTATCTTCAACAAATTCTGTTATAAACTCTTTTGGCTCATAGCCCTTTTCTATACCATTTATCATTAGCATAGATTCAGTGCTTTCTAAGTTTTTTATCTGAAAATTCTCGTTTTTCTCTAAAATTTTTTGTAGGGTTTTGTTTTGAGTATCATTATGGCATTCTATTATTATCCCACCGCTTTCCAAAACTTTAACTCTCTTAAACTGTTCACTTCCCTGTCCATCTCTAAGGTTCTGTTTTATTTCCTTGAGTACCTGTTTTGAGTCCTTATTTTCCTTTGGCCTAATTAACGTCTCGTTCTTTTTAGCGTGTGGTGGAGTTACCCATTTTTCATTTACATTCTTTGGGTCTGCTATTTTTTCATGTTTTTTCATTACTGAACTGTAAGTTTTTTCAGGTTTGTTTGGTATCTTGGTTTCATTCGCATTATCGAACCCGAAAGTGCTTTCTTGGGACTTCTTGCATTCCTTTAGTTCATAAGAAAGAGCAAAATTTCGTTTTTCTAGTTGGCCGATTTTGTAGGCTAGGCTTGTAACACTGCTGTGTATTTTAAATGCCGCCTTTCTATGTAATGAAAATCGTTTTCACTATGCTCTAGGTTTTCAGAGAATTGATGTATGGTTTCGAAAGCTTGTTGAAGGTTTTGAAGCATCGTTTCAACATTGCATGTTTTGTTGTTCGGTTCACATAATCCTGTGGTGTTTTTAATTTCTACAATTTCCAAAAGGTCATTGTCATTACCATCTTCCATTTCTGACTGTTTACGTATTTTTTGTCTAGTTTCAGGGGTACTGGAATCTGATCTTTGCCTTTTCTGTAGATTTGTTTCGTTGTGCTCAGTAGCACATGTAGGAGGAGTCCTTAGTATTGCCTTTTTTGGCATAAAAAATTCGTCATACGTTTTTCCATTAAATTCTTTGTTTACCATATTGTTTCTTGATTCATCCTGTATACTAGAACCAGCATTGTGTACAATGTCGTTGACTTGCTTTTTTTGTATCTCCTTATCAAGGTTGTTTCTTATCTCAGGTATTTTTGGGTCAATACCGAGAATTTTGTTTTCATCCTTTTTTGTGAAGGACGCTCCCACTGAATGACTTCTTGTTCTTCTTGTAATGTATTCTCTCACGGTTTTCGGAATGTTGGATAATTTTTTATCACTTTCCTTATCCATATTTCACCGCCATACTGTAAAATGCAAAACAAACAAAAAAACAAACAAGCAATGGAATACAAATCAATAAAGTTCACCAAAACCGAGCGATTTAAAAACACGTCCGTTCACGGCAACTGACTGATTTTGGTGAGGTAAGAGGGAGATATTTTACCATATTTTCGACATTTACCCCTTTTCTAAATTAAGAAGTGGTGGTGACTTTGGAATATAATACAAATTTTGTTTCCACAATTTTTTATTGAATGGTAGCTATAGGGTTCCGGAAATTATTAGCTACGTGTTCTGTTTGAAAATGTGTTGAAAACAAGTTTATTTGAAATTTTTTTTGTTACAATTGTTGTTTTTTGATCAGAAGTTTTTTGGTCATCTTTTCCGAACACCCTATATAAATAAATCAATATTGCGTCTTATGAGAATTTTTCTATAGGCAATTAGTAAAATTACGATGTAAATCAGTTAATCTCTTTGTTGAAGCCAAGGCCTTAGTTATTAAAGAAAGGAAGAAGAGAAGAGATCAGCTGTTCAAAAAAGGAAGAAGAACCGGGAGCGAAAAAAAAACTAACCTTACTATTCTGTTGGCGTCAAGCATGTTTATTATAAAAGTAAAAATCATTGTAGCAATTAATGATTAAAAGTGTTAAAAAACAAAAGTCAAGAGTGTTTACTTTAATTATCGAGCGTATACAGTTAACATGGTCCTTCAGCCGCAGGGTAAAAGCCTGCAAAAATACAGTTTATGCAGCAACAGGAATACCGATTGTAAGTCCGTTCCATTTACCGCTTCCTAGAATTTTTCCAGTAGTAGCATTTTTTGCTTGAGTAGTAGTGTGAACTGGCATTTTTGTATTTTACTATTACCGTAATCAATCGTACATCTTTAACTTATAACGAAATTTGTTAGCGTATATTATTGTCACGAGGGCACCGGGATCCTTGATTAAAAGGCGGTCATCATAATGATTGCAGCTATTTATTAATACAAATATTACCCTTTACAATTAATACAACCCAGACCTACCTTTAATTATTATCCTAGAACTTCCCAGGACGGGCGAAAGGGTCACGGCGTTCGTGGGGGCGTCTCGGCGGCCAGCGTCTTCGTCTGGTTCGACCGCACGGCTTCGCAGCGAGCTAGGTGATGATCTCCTCTCGCCTCTAGCCCGTCCTCGCGCTGGTCTCCCCCCACTCACGGATCCTGCCGTGAAACGATATACAGGGCGACCAGGCGACAACAGTCCAGAAGCGAGTGATAGATAAATGAACCCTTCGTGACACTTTCCCCCCCCCCCCCCCCCCACGGAAAACAAAAACCTGAAGGGTTTTTGTCTCAAACACTTTCTAAAGTACCCTAAACCTATATATACACTGTTTAGCAATAAAAAAAACTCTGGGTTGAATCCAAGAAACAAAAATTTACAATATAAGCTGCTCTTAAATTCCTAAAAAAAATTGTCTTTCTGTTTTCTTTCTTTGTCTTCGTCCTCGTCTTTGTGTTGTCTTCTCCCTCTGTCTCGTCCTCGTTCCTGTTCTTCCCTTTTCTCCTGCCCCGTCCTGCTGACGTCAGGTCTCCGACATGGGGACATGAGGTTTTCGCCTCGCCTGGGGTGACAGCTCCTGGCACCTGCTGTCCTTGGGGACCTCACACCTCCGGCTGCCTGCTGCCAATCCTCGCCCATCGTCGACATTAAACATGAAAAGAAGAAAAAAAAACAAGGATTAGACACTTACCAACACAAGACAAACATGTAGGACCAACACACTATATACATAGAGCAACAAAAATTCAGCTTGCCCTCTACATTGGCAATTAGCCACCGCTTAACCTTGATCGAACCATTTTCCCCGAACAATGCGTCTTTCAACCACGCTAATTTTATAAACTTTAAACTTTTACCTCACTATTTTCTCCAGTTTTCCCCCTCCCTTACTGGAAATTATCCCCAAAATGAAAAATTACATTTCCTATTACTTTAGTCCTCCGGTTTACTTTTACCCTCTTTTTCTTTTCTAAACCAAAAAAAAATACATATAAGACGCGACACGACAGTTGAAAATTACCAGAATTTTACAAGTTGATCAGACATGCGTTCAAGCAAAACCCAACTGTTTCAGAGCCTCGTGCAGCTGCTCACGATCCCTAATATTTTTTTCTAACTTCGAAACAAACACACTTAATTTTCCTCTTTTTTACCTTGACTATTACCTTATACTTTTTTCATATTTTGGGGGAAAACAACAAGAGAAAAAAAAATAACCCTTATTTACTACTGCATTTTGATAGTGGTATACAACAAAATTAATTAAAATATATTTTATGCATTGTTCTAGCTAATTGGAAAAATTATATGGTTCATAATATGGGGCTAATCTGCTGACATGAACTATTTCTTGCTTTGCTCTTGCTCCCTCTCCTGTCTGAAATATATAATTGACTGGTGAAACTTTCTCGACAATGACAAATGGACCATGATACTTGCATTGTAACTTGTCACTTTTTCCCTTTTTTCTTATGAACACCCTCAATTTCACTTTATTTCCTGTTTCAAACGTCACCTCCTTGTGTTTATCGTCATATCTGGTTTTGTCCTTAATTTGTTTTTGTGCAATATTCCTCTTCGCTTGTTCCCTGTGTGCTGCTATATTCGGATTTGGAAGTACCAAAGTTGTTGACTTCAAAAACATTGCGTCAGGAATAAGGTTTGGATTTCTACCAAAAACTAAGTAAAATGGCGAAAACTGTGTGGTATCTTGCTTACTGGTATTATATGCAAATGTGACTAGTGGTAAATATTTATCCCAGTCGTCCTGTGCTGTTGATACATATAAACTGAGCATGTCTGCTAATGTTCGATTGAAACGTTCTGTTAAACCATTTGTTTGTGGATGATACGACGTTGTATATATGTTTTCTGCTCCCATGTTTTGTACCATTTGTCTCACCATTTCTGATCTGAATACCTGACCTCTATCGCTCAATATTTTTCTTGGCACACCATGTATACTTATGACAAAGTCCACTAAAAATGCAGCTATTTCCTCAGCTTTTGCACTTGGCATGGCTTTCGTTATCGCAAATCGTGTTACATAGTCTGCGCAAACTACTATATTATTATTTTGTTCTTTTGTCTTTGTTAGTGGCCCCAATATGTCGATTCCTATCATTTCGAAGGGTTGTAAATCGTCTATTTTTATGGGTTGTAAGTCACCTGGTGGTTTTTCATTATTTGGACCTTTCCTTATTTGACAGTCTGGACATCCCCTGATGAATTTTTTGATGTCTATATGCATTTTGTCCCAATAATAACGTTTGTTTACCCTGTCATACGTTCTAGCAAATCCTAAATGTCCTGATAAAGGCTCGCAATCTAGCTGGTTCATCAGTTGAGCTTTCAGTCCCTGTGGAATTACTAATTTGGTGGCACCACTGATTTTCTGTATAATACTCCATCTATGACTTTGAAGTGCTTAGCACGGCGTTGAAGATGTGAATTACCATAATTTTGATTTTGGACTGCCTGTAACAAATCTGACACTACTGGATCCTCTTCTTGAAATTCTGTGATATCCACTAAAGGTAACAAAAATGTAGGTATCTCATTAGCGGTATCTTCGTCTGTGCTTGTAGCTTCAAAACATGGTTGTCTAGAGAGACAGTCGGCATCTTGGTTGGATTTTCCAGTCTTATGAATTATTTCATAGTCAAATTCTTGTAACTTACAACTCCATCTAGCTAATCTTCCTGTAACATTTTTTATACTCTGTAAATAGCATAGTGGTTGATGATCTGAAAAAATTTTCACATGTTGACCCCAAATGTAGCTTCTAAGATACGTCAAACTCCATACTATAGCCAGACCTTCTTTTTCTCCTACACCATAGTTTCGTTCTGCTTTGGTAAGCGTCCTGGAAATGTACCAAACTGGGTGCATTTCCTCTTGTACTTTCTGTAGAAGTATCGCTGAGATTCCAAAGTCTGATGCATCGACGTGAAGTTCTTTTTCTGCTTCTGGCAGGTAGTGTGTCAAGACTGGTGGTGAAATTAACTTTTGTTTGATTGTCTGAAAAGCATTTTCTTGTTTAGATTTCCATAAAAATGGTTTTCCTTTCTTGAGAAGATTATACAACGGTCTAGCCATCACACTGAATTTTTCTACGAATTTCCTATAATAGTTTGCAAGGCCAAGGAAACTTTGAAGTGATTTTTTGCTTATGGGGGTTGCAAATTTTTCCACTGCTTCCAATTTAGAAGAATCTGGCAAAATACCTTGATCACTGATAGTGTGACCAAGCACCGTTATTTGTTTATAAGCAAATTGGCACTTAGATGGTTTTAGTTTAAGCCCTGTAGCTTTCAGTTTTAACAGAAGTTTTTTAAGGTTTTTATTGTGTTCTTCCAAATTCCTTCCATATACTAAGATATCATCTAGGTATGTCATCGCTCCATTCCACTTCAAATCCCCTAAAATTGCATCAGCTAGTTGTTGAAAAGTACTTGGCGCTGTTGTTAGTCCAAAACTCAGTCGATTAAACTCGAATAACCCATCTGTTGTGACGAAGGCTGTTTTATGCTTATCCTTTTCTTCAATTTCCACTTGATAGTACCCAGAAAACATATCTAATGTTGAAAAATATTGTGCTTCTCCCAAATATGTCAAAATGTCATCTATCACTGGTAGAGGATACACATTTTTGACAGTTTTTGCGTTTAATTTCTTATAATTTACGCAAAATCTCATATCTCCATCCTTTTTAGGTACTAGAACTACTGGACTTGAATAAGGACTTAAGGACTTTCTTATAATTTCATTTGTCAACATTTCTTCTACTTGGTCATTGATTATTTTTCTTTCCTTGTGTGACACCCTGTATGGCCTGGAAACTACTGGAACGTCGGCTGTTGTATCTATACGATGCTTCACCAAATGTGTTCTTCCAAGGTCATTCATACTCCAAGCAAAAATACCTTCGAAATCATACACTAAACTGCTCACACATTGAAAGTCATTTTCACTTAAATTTTTATTTACATTGTATGTTTTATTCAAGTTTTCGGTTTCTAAAGTCAATATCGTTTCGAAATGTTTAATGTCACTATCATTAATTAAATGTTCATTTTCTAATTTATGCGCGATACACGTGCCAGCGAAAAGTTTATTTGCATTGCGCCTATAATTTTGCAGTTCTGCATAAAAAGATGAGTTTTCACTATAAATTTTATTAATTTCTAGTCCGTTTTTTAGCAAAAATTCATAGCTCGGAACATAAGTTATTTTTTTGTCACCATTATTTTTTAATTTAATTTCACATTTAACTACGTCTCTTTTAATTGAAATGTCATTGCACAGAGTAATTTTAGTATTTTCCGTAATTTCGTTTTCAAGGTTAATTTCGCTAAATTCTTCCATTAAACTGTCTATGCTACTATTATTATTTACATTAACGACATTACCACCCATATCTGTTACTTCTTCTAAATTATTTACATTATTACTTATATTTGGCATTTCTTCTGAATTATTTACATTACTACCCAAGACATTTACCGTTTCTTCAGCATTGTTTACAACTTTCTGGTTCAATGGTAACTCTATAACTTTATGGTTTTTCGTTATCAGGGTTAAACTGTTTGATTTAAGGTTGATTGTTGCTTCGTGAGATTTTAAAAATTCTAAACCTAATAATAATGGAAATAAGGGTCTGTCTTTACCACCAACTAACTTTATTTGCCCCTCTAGGGTAGAAAACAAGGGTTATAGAAAATACATAAAATGATGAAGAATTAAAATAAATTTCTTAGCGTTGTACTAGTTTCGACTTTAGGGAAAGTCATCATCAGCAACTAATCATTTAAGAAATTTTGTTATGAAAAGTAGTTAAAACAGTTGGGAGAACAATGGGTGATTCAACAATAAAATACAATGAAATGCAGATTATGCAACCATTGGAATAGACAGCAGCTTATTATAAGGACGATGTATCTCTATGCAATGGTAGGAGATGATTTAAACGCAAATAGGATAAAAGACCCTAATCATAATACAGTGATTTAAGAATGTTGAAATTAGAACATGTTGTAAAAGAAAAAACTCATTCTCAAATTTAAAATGAAACTGACTTAGTGAGGGGACATGTATATTGTTGTGGTGGATTAGTTTATATGCAAATTTAATTAAATGAAATTGCTTCTCCTTAAAATTGTCAAAACGAAACTATGTCATTTCTGGTAAAAAATTTTTGGGAATACATCTGAAAGGAGAAAATTTCTAATTTTAGAAAATTTTGGAAACCAATAAGATATATCTAATCACATTACTTAACGGTTTGTTATATATGTTATAATATTATTGTTATTAATTATGTACTCACCAAGTGGTCATTATTCACATGTAATATTATTAAAATAAAATAAAATAAAATTTCTTTTACTAAAATTGAAACATTGTATTAATGAAGGGAATTCTTAGTTTTAATTTTCTTCCTGTTACCAGGTGAAGAAATCATTTGGTGAATTAACTTTATCATTAAAAAATTAATGCGTGCTATTCAAGGCGAATGGCGTTGCAAAATGGAGAGTACCTAGAATTGTTACTACTAGGTACACGTTTAATTTTCTTTTTTATGCGTTTTTTAAAATCATGTTTCCGGTAATCAACTGTCAAGTCCAATGGTGGCAAATTTAAACAGGAATCTACAGATGGACAAGGAAGAGTTAGATATACAAATTATATATACATCAAGTTTACGATAAAGGTGGGGAGATTCGCTTCCCTTATGTAGGGTGTGTACATATTAGTCTTATCATAAATAGAGCATGAGCAATGACGTGAATGAAGCATAAAACAAAGAACCTGTGATATTTCATTCCCTGTAACTACTAAACAACGACCGCAACCAAGAATCCACCGAAACCCGGGTCGACTGAGTAAAATGAGTAACTCTAGATGGCAGCACTATAAATCATAAATGAAAGATTAAAGTATTGTATAGGCAACACTAAGGATATAAGTGTAATATTGGTTATGTCACAATTGAGTTTGACATTTGAAGTTAAAATTTTTATGGAGGTTAATTGGTTGATAATTAAAGTAACAAACAAAACAAATAATTGATTGTATCAGATGTAATGGTGCTTAAATTTGAAGAGAATTAAAAAATGGGAGACAGTCGAAGGTAATTTGCTCATTTAGGACTTGGATTTCAGGATTCTTGATAGCTTGATTTATCTTAAACATTTCCCACAAGGCAGACGTTTTACCATTGGGTACCACATGCAATATTTCAACTCCTCTTTCTGGATCAAATGCATGTTTAGCATTAAGAATATGGTCAGAGAAATTTGACTTGGTATCCACTGGCAAATGTTTATTTTTATTTCTTTCTATTAGCGAAATATGATCTTGTATTCGAATACAAAACTTACGTCCAGTACGCCCAACAGAACAGCAGTTACAAGTAGAAAATTCGTCACTATAAGTGCAATTAAGTTTATAAACACCAGATTTATGTAGCACATCAATAGTATCTTTATTGTTATTTATATAGTTTTTTAAATTGTTTTGAGTTTTGAAAGATATATGAATGTTGTTGTTGAATATAAGGAATATATTTTTGATATTATGGGATATCGTTCCCATATAGGGTAAGCTGGTATAAAATCTAGGCTTTACAATATTTTGATTAGATAATAAATGTCTATTAATATGTTTATTTAAATTCTTATAATATATTTTATTAATGATGTGTATGGGATATTTATTATTTTTAGCAAGTTGGGTAATGTAGGAGAGTTCTTTGTTGAAATTATAATTATTCATTGGGACAGCAAAAAGTCGAAACTAGTACAACGTTAAGAAATTTATTTTAATTCTTCATCATTTTATGTATTTTCTATAACCCTTGTTTTCTACCCTAGAGGGGCAAATAAAGTTAGTTGGTGGTAAAGACAGACCTTTATTTCTATTTACAACCTCGCCACAGAACATGGACTACTTCTTAAATCCTAATAATAATGGATTTGGTAGGTTTTCCAACACCTTTGCTTCTAAGGAAAAGGTATAATCATTAAAACACACATTTATTTCTGTAAATCCCAAAATTCTTATCAATGAGCTGTTTGCTACTTTAATAAAAGGCATATTGTTGCAATGTTTTATTTTATCTCTATTTACAAATTTACTATCTACAATATTTTTAACTGATGCCGTATCCACTATCACTTCAATATTTGTGTCGTTCAAACTTCCGGCTAACTTAAGAACATCTGTTTCTTCATCTTTTGGGACAGTACTTATTTGTGTTAATACCGCCCGTTGGAGTTTTCCGAATGCTGCTGATTTGCGGTTTGTTGCTGGTTTGACGACCATGTTTGTGGAAAATTGCGGTTTCGTGGCGCACCGTATGTAGGCCTGTTCTGATTTTGTGGGTTCCTGAAACAAACTCTAGCTTTGTGACCTGGTTTCCACACTGAAAGCATACTGGACGGCTCGTTGTTGTGCGTGCTTGCATATTGCCTTCTCTGTAAGGTCTGCTCTGCATTGCTTTTCCTATTTCCTCCTTTATTACTTGCGTGATTTCCTCCATTATCTCCGGTTTTTTGTGCTGCTCTGGTTCATCCTTCTTTGGGCTGCTTTGAATCAAGGATAATTCTGCAAAGACCTTTGTTGCCTGGTTAATTTCATTTTCTGCATCATTTATGGTTTTTATCAATTTTTGAACCTCTGCAAAATCTTGTGGTTGTTTAAGCTTAACCTGGTACGCATAGGTTGGAAGAAGGCCTTGCTCAAAATGTTCCCTTCTTAAATCTTCGCTCATCTTCGGGTCTACTAGATCACATAGTCGCAGGATTTCTCTAAGGTAAACCAATACATTTTCGCCTGGTTGTTGTCTTCTGTACCTCAATTTTAGTTTGGCTTCGTTTATATACGATGAAAATGAAAATTCTTCCTTTAATGCTGCTACTGTTGTTTTCCAATCGGCATCTGGATTTCGCAGTGCATAAATTTGAAGCCACGTTTGTGCTTGACCCAACAAATATTGCGATAAAAAACATAACTTAAAATTTTCGTCCCAATTATTGAAAATTGCCGTTTGTTCGTAATTTTTCAAAAACACAAGTAAATCATCGCAATCTGGATTAAAATGGCATGGAGGGATAAAATGAGGCGCATTGGGTGTCCTATTTGGATTTAATAAATTTCCTAAAGTTGCGTTAAACTGCGTCATTTTAAATGATTTACTTTGACTTTCCAAACTTTCTAAATTTTCAGAAATTTCCAAATTTTGTGAACCTGTGCTATCCGTAGAATTATGAATGATTCGTTAAAAACTAACGTCCGCCTAGCGTTGGTTGAATTTGGCGTCGAAAAAACACGATTTTGACTTCCAGATGGATGCACAGAAATTCCTATCTCGTTTTTATTTTTTGTGCTATTAGGTAGCTTAGTTTCTGACTTTTTCGTTTGACTTCTTAAAACCATAAATTTGTCCATTTAACAAAAAAACCGCACATATTAAACACGCGTGAATAAGCAATAAAAGCAAGACGACAATTTAAAAAAATTTGACTTCAACCAAACTAAAAAAAATTTGTAGTAATTTTTCAACTAAATTTTCATTTTTAGAAAATTATTACCAGCACAACCCAAAAAAAGTAGAAGGTACGCATATGCCCATATATAAAAAAATATATACCGTTACTAGCAAGCGTTGCCCATCGTTAAAAAAAAAATTTCCAACTTCATTAAATAAATAATCATTAAATCTCATTAAAATTTCTTTTAAAAATCTATTTATAATCCAACATTAATTTTTATTTCTCAAAAATAGATTATATCCGAAAAATCAACTCGTACTAGCAACCATATTCATTTAAAAATACCAATATTTTCATCAAAATTTAAAATAAAATCTACAAAACTCCGCAAAAATATCACAAACAGTTTGCTTCGCACAAGGAATTCATTATAAAAAACAGAAATGCGAACGATCAACCTTATTAAAAAAAATTTTGAAACATACTTTTTTAGGTCACCTTGAACTTTTTATCTTGCTATACACTATCATGAAACGTTAAATTTTGCACTTTTATTTCCCAAGAATCAAAAAATATTTTGTGGAGAAAATTGTGAAGCTTACAACAATTATAATTAACACCTTAACTTATTACATTGACACATTGTTCGAAAAATTAATGATCCAACCAATAATCAAGTCGGCAGCCTCCACCAAATTGTCACGAGGGCACCGGGATCCTTGATTAAAAGGCGGCCATCATAATGATTGCAGCTATTTATTAATACAAATATTACCCTTTACAATTAATACAACCCAGACCTACCTTTAATTATTATCCTAGAACTTCCCAGGACGGGCGAAAGGGTCACGGCGTTCGTGGGGGCGTCTCGGCGGCCAGCGTCTTCGTCTGGTTCGACCGCACGGCTTCGCAGCGAGCTAGGTGATGATCTCCTCTCGCCTCTAGCCCGTCCTCGCGCTGGTCTCCCCCACTCACGGATCCTGCCGTGAAACGATATACAGGGCGACCAGGCGACAACAGTCCAGAAGCGAGTGATAGATAAATGAACCCTTCGTGACATTATATCGAAAATGAGCAATAACGAAAAAGAAAATGCTTCCGATTCCACCGATGGGGTAAATTCGAGGATCAAACATTTAAAGATAAACAGAGAGCAATTACAAGGGTCTCTTGCACGTTTCTCAGCGTTTTTAGACAATTTCATTCAGGACAAAATCGTTAACTTAGAAGTTCGGTTAAAAATATCGAAACCGGACTTTTAATAGTGCATTAAATAATCATTTTGCTAGTGTGGGTAAAAGTATAATTGGGGATATTGACTTTGATATCCAGACTTTGGCGCCAAATATTCATAACTTTGAGGAAGTCCATTGTCAAAATAGTTTATATGTGAGGTTAACATCCGAACTAGAGGTGAGAAATGTTATTTGCGATTTAAAACGTAACTCTGCACCAGGTCATGATCAAGTGACGGTCTATGACTTATGTAATTTGGGGGATGATTTGATTGGTATTCTTACAAGACTAACGAATGATGTTCTCACTTCCGGTATTTTTCCGGATGACCTTAAGATTAGTAATGTAAGTCCCATTTTTAAGTCAGGTTCCAAGGAGGAAATGGATAATTATCGACCTATTAGTGTTATAAGCACTTTTTCTAAAATTATAGAAAAAATATTAAAAAAACGTATGTTAGGTTTTATAGATAAGTATATTAGCGTAGATGAGTACCAATATGGTTTTATTAAAAATAGTAATACTTTAAGTGCAACTATGGATCTTGTAAATAGAATATCAACTGAATTGGATACAAAAAAATAGTGGTGGCTGTTTTCGTTGACCTCAAAAAGGCGTTCGATGTTGTCAGCATAGATCTTTTACTAAAAAAGTTAAAAAATATGGGTTTTAGGGGAACAATATTTACTTTAATTAAATCCTATCTGACCAATAGGCAGCAATATGTAAAATTGGATGGGTGTTGTAGTGGAATGGAGACAAATGAGTGTGGAGTGCCGCAGGGTTCAGTACTTGGACCTCTGCTGTACTCCCTACATGTGCTAAGTCTTAGATGTGCAAGTTTAAGTGCCCGATACTACACCTTTGCTGATGATACAGTACTGCTATACACAGACGAAAATGAAACCAACCTAGAGCGATGTGTAAATGAAGATCTTGAATTATATAATAACTGGTTATTGAACAACAAACTTAAAATTAATGTAACAAAAACAAAATTTATTTTATTTAAACAAAAGAATAAGGTCGTTCGAGAACCACGAATTAAACTAAATAATAATTATTTAGAGAGAGTTTCTAGTATAAAATACCTTGGCTTAATCCTGGACGAAAGTCTTAATTGGAAAGAGCATATATGTCATGTGACGAATAAAATTGCTCCAATGGTCGGTGCTGTGTACAGATGTCGGAACTATTTGTCTTACAAAAGTAGAATGGATATATATAACGCTTACTTTTTATCTCACTTTAGGTACTTAATCCCAGTTTGGGGAAATTGTAGTAAGACTGACTTTAATACAATGCAAATACTACAGAATAAAGTTTTAAAGATCTTGTTCGGTTATGAGCGCCTAGCACACACAGATAATGTGTATAGAGAGCTACGTATTTTTAAGCTAAAAAACTTAATGCAATTGGAGCAGGGAAAATTTATGTTTAAGGTTGTAAATAGTGAACAAAAATCTAACTCTAATATTATATTCTCTGAGAGTGTTCACGATTATTGTACAAGAACACATTCTAATATTTACCAAGATAATATAAGAACAAATAAAGGGTTATATAACCCTATATATCAGGCGTCCAAGGAATATAATAGACTACCCCAAAACATCAGGTCGGTTGGTAAAACGATATCGTTTAAAAAGTTACTAAAACAACATTTAAGTTAGGTTGGGTTGGGTCCTTTGAATTGAATTAATTTGAATTAATAAAAGCATGATTTGTAAATTATTAGTAGATGGTAGAAACAATGTATAATATGATTGACTAGACTGTATTTTTTTTTTCTTTTGCGTTTTCACTGTTGCTTTAGTTATTAGTACTATCCTTGATACCAGTGTCCAAGACACTGTCTTAAAGGGTTTAAAATGTAAGCATATGTATGTAATTTAAATTTTGATTATAATAAAGTATTGTTTCGAAAAAAAAATAGAGTTCAGCACAGTGCAGGGGGAGCTGGAGTTGTTAGATGGGTCTGAGCGTGGGAGCAATGAGCGAGAGATATTTGAGGACAACTATTATGAGGCAAGGGGCCGTGCTATCGATAGTATTAGAAATTTTTATAGTAAAAATAGATCTAACGCAAATTTAACACAAACGCAGGGCCTACCTCCAAACTCTGCCTCGCCGTTGCAACAGAATGCTACTTCTTTTAGTAAAAGTTTTCCTTATATCGAATTAATGAAATTTTAATGGGGATTACGATAAGTGGGATCAGTTTCACGATTTGTACGTAACGTTAGTACACAACGATAATTCCATTGATAAAATCCGTAAATTTTATTATCTTTTGGGGTCTGTAAAGGGCAATGCAGCAAAAATTCTCGAATCAATTAAGGTCACAGCTGATAACTACGACCTTGCTTGGACTCTGTTAAAGGAAAGGTTCGAAAATAAGGCATTAACAATTAAAAATAACGTCAAGGCATTGTTTAACATCCCTTCAGTCTCGCGAGAGTACAGTCTGAGAAATCCTTTGGATGATTTTCAAAAGCGGTATCGCCGTTTAGATGTTTTAGGGGAACCGGTCGGAAAATGGTCTACGTTGTTAATTTATTTGGCAACAAGCAAACTGGATTTAAAAACGTTAAATCAATGGAAGGAGTCGGTCATCGCTAAAAATTTGAGCACCGTAGATATAACAGACTTGGAAAAATTTTTATCGGATAGATGTAAGCTAATAGAAACGTCAGATATTCAGTCTAAATCGGCAGAATTTAAAACGCAAAGAAACTCTGGGTACAAGCAGATCCAAAATCATGAGAGACCTAGGGAAAAATATCAAGCGTATCATAGCTGCTCTACTCAGGAGAGCAACGGGTTTGAATTTCTTTTTTGCAAAGAAAAGCATAACATTTATAATTGTAAAAAATTATTAGACATGTCAGTAGCGTCCAGAGCAAGGGAAATCGATAAATTAAAATTATGTGCGAACTGCTTAAGGCAAAATCATGTAACGAAGGATTGTTTTGCCCGAGGTTGCAAAGTTTTCTCAAAAAAGCATAACACCTTGTTACATAACGATTCAACCGAAAATAAGTATAGAGTAGAGCAAAACGGTCCGCCGAACGATAACTATGATCAGCATAAAAATCGGGAATTAAATTTAACCGGGGTATTTAGAACAGAAACGTAATAATCTCGCGAATTGTGACGCCACGTAATGTGCTAGAGGATAGGAGGCCTTGCTGCAGGTGTCAAGCACCTGAGAGATTGCCATGGCGAAAAAAGCTGTCAAGTAGAATTTGAATTGTCAATGTTAGAATTATATTTGTTGTTGGAAAATAAAGTTAAAGTTAAAATTATGGTATTTCAATGGTAAAAACGAAAAATAGAGTAAACCCTACATAATGGTCCAACGAACCGGATAATTGTATTGTTTTCCGAAAACTTTGTGTGTTAATTTGGAAATTGGTGATGATATCCGTAATGGTTCCCGAAAAGCATCATTTTTCAGAAAAAATATATGTCGCTGACACCTCGATTGGAAAGAAATAAGTAAAAATCTAAACGTCTGGCTAGGAAAAGTAGTGGATATTGATGAATACTGAAAAGTTATAAAAAAAATTGGTTTTATAAGATTGGTGCGTATCCAGAATCCTTTTTTTCCATTAATTTGGTTTAGTTAGATTTGCAGTGCAGTGGTAGTATTTTTTTTATTCATTGGTTATTGTTTAAAATAAAAAGTTATTGGTTAATTTGTAAAAAATGACAGAATTAGAAAGTCAAATAAAGATTTATAATAAAAAGAGTGGAATTTGTAAAGCAAAGCTCACAAACTTTACAAAATTTGTGCGAGGGTTGCAGGATGAAGTTTTAAATTTAAATTATAAGGTCAATCCTGCCAAAATCGCTGAATTGGAAACAAGATTAGAGAGTGTTGTTGCCCAAGGTTTGACAGAATTTAAGAAATATCAACAATTTTTGGAACAAAATCATGAAAATCAAGATGAACAGTTAACCGAACGTGAGCTCTTTGAAAATAATTATTATGAAATTGTTGGTATCGCAAAATCGGTTCTGTCAAAGCTTGTAAGTTTGGAAAATCCGTGTGGCGAGAATATTTTGCCATCGGGTAGTGTTGTTAGTTCAGTGGTGGCACCAAGGGCGCATCTCAAGTTACCCTCTATACCTATTCCAAAATTTTCTGGATCATATGATAGATGGCTAGAGTTTCGAGACGCATTTATTTCGTTAATTCACTCAAATAATGAAATAAGTGATATTGAAAAGTTTTATTTTTTAAGAGGTGCATTAGAGGGAGATGCAAAAGAAATAGTACAGTCTTTGGAAATGTCAGCTATGAATTATACTGTTGCTTGGGATCTTGTTTGTGAAAGATATAATAATGATACAATGTTGGTAAATAATCACCTAAAATTATTGTTTGATTTGCCCAGAGTAGAGACCGAGAGCGCTGTTAGTTTGCGTAAGTTGGTAGATGGTGTTACTAAGCATATTCGTGCGCTTACCACATTAGAGCTGCCAACTGACCACTGGGATGTCATAGTAATTTTTATTATTGTTGGTAAATTAGATTCTGTGACCAAGCGTGCGTGGGAGGAAATTAAATCAAAGGATAAGTTGCCTACTTTGGACGAGTTTAAAGGGTTTTAAAATCAAGGGCTGAAACCTTAGAAGCAGTAGGAGATCAAACTAAACAAAAATGATTTAAAAGGTCATTTTCAACTCGGAATCAAAATTGTAGCTATTGTTATAAGAAGCACTTTATAACAGATTGCATTGAATTCATAAAATTATCAGTTTACCAACGATATGAGCATTTAAAAAAGCTCAGACTTTGTCTCAATTGTTTGAAACGCAACCATTTTAGTAAAAATTGTACGTTAAATGGCTGTAAAAAGTGTTCCTCAAAACATCATGTTTTGTTGCATTATGATACAAAAAAGGAGACAACTGTACAAGCAGATAAGAAAGAGGTCACGTTGCCTGAAGACAAAGGTCAGAGTGTCACAATGAGTGCGTCTCAGGTTGGATGTTCAGGTGAGGTATTGCTCTCTACGGTAATAGTCAAACTAATTGGACCGCAAGGTAACTATGCTGTATGTCGTGCCCTGTTAGATAATGGTTCTCAGAGTAATCTAATAACTATAGATTTATGCGAAAAATTGAATTTAGATTTACAGTCTGTGGATATATCGTTAATTGGTGTTAATCAAGCGCGATCTGTAGTGAATAAAAAATGCCATGCTAAGATGCAATCTTTGCACAACTCATTCGAAACGAAAATATCGTGTTTAGTTGTTACCAAAATAAGTGACCGTAAGTAGTAATAATTGGAGAGTTGAACGCCATAGGGCCCTCCAATGTTAATTTTCGGAGGGATTTTTATGACTCATATCTCCGGAACCAATGGGCCTAGGATATTGCGCATGCGTAGTTGGGGTCTATGAAATGGGTTCTTGCGCATGACTCAAAAATGACACCTGTCACCTGTCAATTAAGAACTGTCACCTGTCAGATGTCACCTGTCAAATGTCAAAATCGACAGCTGATGTATGTCACGTGTTTAGGGCGACGTCATGAGTCGTTTAAAAAAAGAACGGGGTTGATCGGGCCAATAGGGCCAAAGTTGGTATAGCTAATGCCCTAACGGCAGGGGGGTGAAAGATTGCAAATACATGTCGCGTGCTTAGGGTGACGTCATGAGTCGTTTAAAAAAAGAACGGGGTTGATCGGGCCAATAGGGCCAAAGTTGGTATAGCTAATGCCCTAACGGCAGGGGGGCGAAAGATTGCAAATACATGTCGCGTGCTTAGGGTGATGTAATAAGTCGTTTAAAAAAAGAATGGGGTTGATCGGGCCAAATCACAAAAGTATTTTGAAGATCCCCCCTGTATTTCAAATTTTATTATATCCTTCAAGCTTTTATTTGAATTTTAATAATCGATTGTCAGGTCAAAGAATGAAAAATAACCTTGACGAGTGCGATGCGAATGTATAATCAATATGCAAATCATTAGTTACACACGAGTCGTGTTTAGATAATGATTTATTTATGCTAATTGGCTACTGGTAATTTACAACAATATATTGTGTCATTTAGATGCAAAAATGCATTTCTTTGAACAGATAAAAATTACTTGTGTAATTTTGTACAAAAATCTATACAGGGAAGATGTAAAGTAAGTATACAAAGACCTCCCAGGCCCCCCAAATTCCCTAAAATATATATTCCCGATGAAATTGTGACCTTAGTATAGCTAATACATGTCGCGCGTTTAGGGTGACATCATAAGTTGTTTAGAAAAGGAACGGGGTTGATTGAGTAAATAGAACCAAATTTAACAGTCCGCATGCGCGAGAAAAAAATTGTTTCGCGGATATGGGTTATATATTAAATAAAAGAAAAGACATCAAAATTAGAGAAAATTATTTATTTATCTATACCTTGACTTAATAAAGGTATGCAATAGATTAATTAGTAAAATGGTACAAGATACACATATAAATACAATTAAACTAAGCACACCATGTGTTCCAGAATATCCATCCACTATTGGAGAATTGTGAGAAGCATTTTGGTTTATTAGCGTCCTCCACTCGGTCTCGCCAAAAGTCAGGTCTCTAAACTGAAACCTAACCTTATATCGTAAATCACCAACTGTTGGAGCGTTTGATTTAAAAACAGCCGTATGTCTATTATCAATTTGTTCATATGTCATTTGAAGCCATGTGTTGTTTACAGAAAAGGGTGGGATTCCGAACATTACCGATGCATTCAATACATTATACGGAGCGTAAACGTAAAACACATTTTGTACTAAGGCAGTCAAGAGAATATAGGATGAACTTAACGCCGCCATGACTGTAGGCAGAATGATCTAAATTCCATTCCCTAAAACCTTTATTACTTCACGAGATTGGTACCAGGCGCTCATAAAAATTATAAATATTACTAGCATACAAATGGCGTCGGTATATGAGAAACTCTTGTTTTTCTTCTCTTTTGGACACTTTATCGGTTTATTTTTTCTCAATTGGCGGCATCTCCATAAGACTCTAGCTAGCTCACAATGCTTGACATTCTTATAATGATCTTTCAAAGGATCATCTCCCACATACCAACTATCAAACTCACAATGACAAAATGAACACCTGACAATATCCAATCTCTCAGTGTAATAAAACCCTGCACTTGCCAACTCTTCAGGATTGAGCTTGCTAGGCCAATTAGCGAACGTAATTAGCATATCTTCAAAATTACGAAGCAAACTATAACCATCATCTCCACACATTTTAGGAGATGTTGCTATCTAAAGTGTTGTAAGAATACTATGAAATAAAACCAATAAAACGGGTTAATATACATTTATTATCTTCAAATATTACACATTTGTATTCTATCAAAGTCATCTAGCACCTTCTTGGGATTAAAGTGTATTAGTTCCAACATGTAAATAGCTTGTTCAGACATGTTTAAACTACAAATATTTTTAATAATCTCAAAAAAGTTTCTTTGGATGTCTTCATTAATGTTCATATAATTTAAAAAGTTATCATAAAATGCCATAATATCTAAATTTTTTATCAGGTTCAATCTATAATTAATAATGTGACTTATACTAACAAATGAGGTTATGTCATGAGAACAGAAACATAACGTTGTATTATTACACACAAGATTTATTATTTTTTCACTCAACAACGTAACGGACGACACTGTAAAATTTTCAGTTTCAGAATCAATTCTTAATACTGTATAATCTTCAACCATTTTGGACGCGATTTCGAGAAACTCATGCCACTGGAAATTGGCTAGTGATGCAGCAACTTTTTCCTCAGGTAAATTTAAAACAGTATTTATTAACTTCACACTCGGCACCATTCCTCTAGCTACACTAAGGCCCACGATTATCTTATAATTTCCAGCGGAATAATGCACCTCGTTCAACAGCTTTTTCTCATTCTTAATGTCTTCTCTACTTCTTAATATCATACTATCAAGATATCTCCAAGGAGACAAACTTCTTGAATCTTCTTCAACAACGTATTCGCCCATGACTAAATAAGTACTGAAACCGTCCAAGCAAATTATCGATTACACTCTGACTACCCCACTCCTGAATATTTATTAATATTAAGTTCTAGGAATAAAAGTTGCGACAGGGCCCACCCGCTACCCATCTCGGTAAATTCTGAAGCTTTTTTAAGTAGGTTATTTTTATATAGTTCAAACACATGTTCTAAATTAGTACTTGGATGAATCACGCTGTATCTCGAATTAAATGATTTAATTTCTTGTTCCTGCGTTGATGGTTGTAGATATACACCATAAAGTTCCATATTCATTGATATAGCTCGATGAAGACTCAACTGCTCCGCTAACACGTTAGAACCTTATGTTTCAAGTCTTTCAGGAACAGCTTAACATCAGTCAAATTATTATTTGTCGATATGTGATAGGTATTCACTCTATTCTTAAAAGCTGTTTGAATTAGTTTAATACCAGAGCCTACAATCTCCCCACAGTTTTCCTTATGTTTCGTTGTACGATTATGACCTTTAGTCACCTCACAGTGGCACTGTTTGCAGTACATCTTATACTATAATAATACTGATTATTACGAAATATGACGTATTTATCCAAATGAGTCTGCATAACACTCAATTCTAGCAAACTAAACAACATCTTTTATCATGTCCACCCAGCTGTTGTGTGAATTATCAAAGCCAAGCCACTTGACAAACATTTTCTTCCCCTTTTTCCGTATAATTCTTTCGATAAGAAATACATCGGACTGTTTAGTTTTCTGTAATTCCGCTTCATAAAATCCTCCACTGATTGGTCGTCCCTGCATATCCTCCAATATGTAGGTTGTAGGATTTGTTATATTAACCTTTGAAATTTTGAAAAGCTCGGTTGTCCAATTAGGTACATAACCCTTTTCAAAAACATGCTTGGATTTACTTATACGAACAATGTCCCCAACCCCAAATTTCTGTTTCCCCACAACCTTTAGATGTGCATATACAGAGTTTAATAACTTATCCGCGTTACTCTTATTAACATCCGACGGCTTCATGTCAATCGTGTGATGTTTAGTAACATTATATGTATTCACGATTTCCTCCAACAAATCAATCCATCGATGATTTCCATTTAAAGTAAACAATCTAAAAAGCTTTTCTTTAATTGTTCGAATTACTTGCTCTGCAATTGAAGCCTTCAAGATACTGAAAGTGCTATAATGATGTATTTTATGCGTCTTCATAAGATTTTGAAAACTAGTATTGTAGTATTCCTTTCCATTATCTGCAACTAACTTTTTCGGGATTCGCTTGGAGTGTCTAAAAATATTTTCCATCGCTTTGGTTACTTCTTGGGCAGTTTTCGTCTTTATGGGTCTTGCCCAGAGAAATTTCGAAAACGAATCGATAACAACAAGTATGTATTTATACCCCCTATTTTCGCGCGAATATTGATCGAGTTGCGCAAGATCGGATGCAAATGTATCATCTAAACCATATTGGATAAATCTACGACGTTTAAATTTCGAACGAGCTGGGGCGTGTAACTCTTTAACAACCTGTTCTCGCGCCTTAGTGATGACGCCCTTGGGCATTTTGTTAATAAAGTGAAATATTTGAAACATGTTAGGCAATTTATATACCCCTATCAACTGTATCTGCTAATTTAGTTACTTTTTCATCAAGTTTCTTCAAGTCTGCAGCTAAAGGTGCAAAAGAATTTTCGATTTTTACATGCATGTAACTATGTAAGAGGTCCTTGAGTTTATCGAACTCTGCTTGCACTATTTTCATAGCTTTTTGCTGGTAATTGTCAACTAATTTCAATTTAACATCAATTGCATTAAAACGATCATTAATTGTTGAAATATCTCTTGTTATTCTTGAAATACTGGTAGAAGACTTTATGTCAGAACCATCTGAATGGCAGGTGCCGGATTAGTCAGGTGTCGAGATGTTGTTGAATGACATCGCTGGTTTTTGAAAATAACTGTCAGTAGGTTTTTTAGAAGTCAAAAAAAGTCAATTTTAGTTTTTTACTTGTAACAAAAAAGGTTTAAATCAATCCTATTATCGATATTTCTGAAGTGTGTACTCGAATAAAACTAAAAAAGGAGATTTTAGTCTTATTCCATCGAACAGTTACTTCGCTTAAACGGGTAGTTTTGGTGGCGTAACATTTAGTGGCGACCGTGACAGGACAGTTGCACTTTTGTAAGGAAATAGGTTCGGTATTTGTTAAAAGCGATTGAAAAGGTAAAAGATTAACGTGTTTTATTTGGACAAACTTCTCCCGCGTTGTTGCTTAGACTGGTATCGGTAAACGTGTGTGTTTTGGACAAGTTTGTCGTCGCATTTATTTCAAATTTTACCAAGTTTGTAAACAAGCTCCTACCGCTTTTGTTGCCTAGAAATGTATTATCGGTAAACGTGCGTGTCTTCATGATTTTGCATGAAAATAATAAAGCAATTTGTTTAACTTGGTCGGGACTGTTAACTAGGGTCTACCCCGGAGTCCCAAGTTCGTAGCTTGTTGATTGCTCTGAGAATTACAGGTAAAATTAGATTTAATAGGAAATGGAGCAAATAAAGAAAAACAGAAAAATAATTCGCACATTATTTACAAAAAACAGCAATGAATTAGAGCAGCTAATTGTAAGGCAGGCCGATATAAAGAATATTAAAGTATCTTGGTTGCTTTTATCGGAAAAAATAGAAAAACTTAAGCTATTGGATGAAGAAATATACTTTTTGTTGTTGGAGGAAGCCAGTGAAGAGGCTTTATTGGTAGAGTTGGAGACCGGTGAAGAATACAAGAAGCGATTTATGGACCTGAATGCTAGATATGAAGATGTTCTTCCAGTTGATGGTGCAGTTCCAGAGAACCTGTCGGTAGTATCTGAAGGTAACAGTACTTTAAGCAGCGAGAGAGGTAAGCGTAAATTTAAGTTACCTGCCATTAAATTTAAGACTTTCGACGGCAATATAAAGGACTGGCTGTCATTTTGGTCACAATTCAGTAAAGTACATGATGATCCCGATATAGACTTGAGCGATAAAGTTGAATATTTAGTACAGGCCACTGTTCCAGGGAGTAGAGCTAGGCAGCTCGTTGAAAGTTTTCCTGCTGTTGGTAAAAATTATGATAAGATGGTAGACTCTTTAAAATCGCGTTTTGGTCGTACAGACTTACAAACTGAAGTATATGTACGCGAACTCTTAAAACTGATCATAAATAATGCTATTTCTCGAGGTAAAGTAGACATATCGCAACTGTATGATGGTATAGAGACTCAGTTACGTTCATTAGAGACATTAGGTATTAATTTAGGTGATTGTTCGTCCATGTTGTTCCCCCTTATTGAGTCGTGTTTGCCTGAAGATTTGTTGCGTGTTTGGCAACGGTCACCTTTTGCTATGTCTGTGCCTTCCAGTACAACTACTGAAGACCCTGGAGAGCCTACATTGGAAAATAAGCTGAATAATTTGATGCAGTTTCTACGCAACGAGGTTGAAAATGAACAGAGAATTTCCTTGGCTACTGAAAGTTTTGGTTTACGTTCAGGCCAAAATCAAACCAATACTCGAGATTCCCGATATAAACCAACAGCAGAATTATTAAAACATGGACTACCAACTGCTACAGTTTTAGTCGATTATGAAAGAAATGCTACTAGCGGAAAATGTATTTTTTGCGAGAATGTTCATGATAGTTCAAGCTGTTTTAAAGCGCAAAACTTTACTCTAGATAAGAAAAAATCCATCTTGAATACAAAGAGAGCATGTTTCAAGTGTTTGAAAATTGGACATCTGGCAAGAAAATGTCGTGGACGTCTGAAATGTATGGTGTGTAGCAAATCACATGTATCCTTAATGTGTCCAGATTTGACTATTAACAAAGTTTTAAATGGTACCTCGGAAGGATGTGATAAGGGTAAACCTGCACAGTCCAATGAAATGCTTACTTGTACTAATGGTACTAGTAGTTTTGTATTTTTACAAACTTTACGAGTTAAAATAAATGGTCCCAATGGGTCAAGAAATATACGTGCTTTGATAGATACAGGATCCCAGAATACCTATATTTTAAAGAATACTGCTGAGCTCTTAGGCTATATGTCAAAGCGTCAGAGCAAAATCTCACACTGTTTATTTGGAGGTACAATTTCTGAGCTAAGACATGATTGTTATGATGTCAAACTGAGCAATGGTAAATATAGCTGTACTATTGAAGCTTTATCACAGCCTTTGATTTGTGGAGAGGTCTCCCCTGTGCTTGATGGTTCCTGGATGAAAGAACTAAGCAAATTCCATATTCAGTTGTCCGATATTCATGATCCTGCCCCCATTGAACTTTTAATTGGTGCTGATGTGGCTGGTAGACTATACACTGGAAGAAGACACATTTTGCCTTCCAATTTGGTGGCTGTTGAAACACTTCTGGGTTGGGCGTTGATGGGTAGAATACCCCTGAAGAAAACTAGTAATACAACCTTGTCCGCTATTTCTTTATTTATTAATGATGCTTCCCTGACGCAGTTATGGCAGCTCGATACTTTAGGTATAACAGATCCTTTTGAACATGAATCACGAGACCAGGCAGCTCAAGTAGCTAAGCAATTTTTTCTAGATACATTAACAGTAAATCAAGAAGGCAGGTATGAAGTTAGACTACCTTGGTTAGAGGGACATCCACCATTGCCCAGTCATTATAATCTCGCACAAAAGCGTTTAGCGGGAACTGTCAAAAAACTGGAAGGAAACAGTATTTTAGAATCCTATAGTCAAGTTTTTGAGGAGTGGACACAAGAAGAAATTATTGAAGAGGTTCCGACCGATGAGTGGTCGACTAACGATGTTCATTATTTGCCCCATAGGCCCGTTGTCAAAGAGGGTAGTACCACAAGAATACGACCTGTGTTTGATGCCTCTGCTAAGCAGTCTGGAGGACCTTCGTTGAACCAGTGTCTTGAGACAGGTCCTAACCTTATCGAGTTAATTCCTACACTGTTGGTTAGGTTTAGGCAACATAAAATTGGCGTTATTGCAGACATACGTAAAGCTTTTTTACAAATTAGTATTCATCCAAATGATAGAGATTTTGTTCGTTTTTTGTGGCTAGATTCTGAGGGCAAAGAGAAAATATACCGTCACCGACGTGTCACTTTTGGTGTAAATAGCAGCCCTTTCCTATTGGGTGCTACGATAGAGTACCATCTTTCTCAAGCGTTAAATAAAAGTAAAGAAGATAATACGTTATATTCGAAAGACTCTCTTACAAGATTATCCAAAAGTTTTTACGTTGATAATTGTGTCACTAGTGTACCAAATGTTGAAACCTTGACAACCTTCATCCAGGAGTCCAGCATTGTAATGGCAGAAGGCATGTTTAACTTAAGAGGGTGGGAATACTCTTATCAAGAAATAGATGTTCTTTCTGAGGGAAGTACAGCACTTTTGGGTCTGACCTGGGACACTCAGAGTGATACTTTAAGTATCAATGGGGACGCTTTAAAAGATGTGAAGGCTTTGTTGGATAAACCCATTACAAAAAGAATTATGTTGTCTGTAGCTCAAAAAGTATTTGATCCCATTGGCTTTACGAGCCCAACGACTCTTATACCAAAGTTATTATTACAGAAAACGTGGGAAAAGAAGATAGGATGGGATAAAGAAGTAGATGATGAAATTAAAGATACTTTTGTTACTTGGTTGAAAAATTTACCTCATTTATTTGATATTAAGATTCCACGATGGATACACGCTGGGAAGGGTGAGGCCTTACAGCTATCTTTGCATACCTTTTGTGATGCTAGTAAGAATGCCTATTCCGCCACTGTTTTTTTGAGATGTGTCCGTAAGGGTCAAGTTTTTGTTCATTTACTGGCTGCAAAAAGTAGAGTGGCACCAATAAGGAGGATGACTATACCACGTTTGGAGTTACTTGCAGCAGTTATTGGTTCTAGACTTTGCCAGTCTATTAGGGACATTTTGGAGTTGAACCTTGAATGTTTTTTCTGGACCGATTCCACTACTGTGTTATATTGGATATGTCGTAATGAAGAATGGGGTACTTTTGTTTACAACCGTGTATCTGAGATTCGACAAAACACATCGAAAGGCGTGTGGCGTCATGTGCCTGGAGCTCTTAACCCCGCTGACCTTCCATCGCGAGGATGTTCGGCAAAGCAACTAAAAGAGTCAAAATGGTGGGAGGGTCCTACTTGGCTTTATATGGAGTTAAATGCATGGCCCGAAAGTATCACTACTTACAATGAAACAGAGATCAACAATGAGAAAAAGAAAAGAATAGTAACTTCATTGTTGAGTATTTTCTTCAAACAAATGAGTTCAGAGGATTGGCACTTGATGTATTTTACCAAATACTTAAAAACCATACGAATGATTGCATGGATCTTTCGTTTTTGTTATAATACTCGTCATTCAGCTAATATGTGTAAGGGGGAACTAACCATGGACGAGATTAACAAAGCTGAGATTTTTGTTTTTAAGTTAATTCAGCAAGAATATTTTGAAGCGGAGGGTGACAAACGGTTATCCACACTAAATCCTTTTACAGACGAGTATGGTCTAATAAGAATAAAGTCGCGGGTGAGTAATCGCATGGACTCTGAACTTTTCCGTTTTCCAATAGTTTTACCCGCTAAGCACCCCGTAGTGACCAATTTGATTTTTGACGAGCATATCAAGTCGTGCCACATTAGAACACAAGGGCTTATGTGTATTTTACGCGAAAAACTTTGGATATTGGGTGGTCGTCGCGTGGTAAAATCCGCTATATCAAAATGCGTTGTGTGTAAGAGACATCACAGCAAGCCGCTTAATTGTGAGTCACCCCCTCTTCCCTTAGATAGAGTTCGAGAAGCCTTGGCCTTCGAAGTGACGGGAGTAGATTTTGCAGGACCTTTATATTTAAAGAGTGGAGAGAAAGTCTGGATATGTCTGTTCACTTGTGCAGTGTACCGGGCCGTACATTTAGAACTTTGTACTTCTTTATCAGTTAACACCTTTCTAAAGGCTTTACGTCGCTTTATAGCCAGAAGGGGCCGACCAAAAACTATGTATAGCGATAACGGCACCAACTTTGTTGGAACATACAATGCATTTGGCAAACTTGACTGGGACAAAATTACTGCGGACAGCTGTGTCCAAAGGATAAACTGGCGTTTTAATCCACCTACTGCTTCGTGGTGGGGGGGTTTCTGGGAACGCATGGTTGGCACTGTTAAGCAGCTTTTACGTAAAACTCTAGGACGAGCTTCGTTAAATTTTGAGGAACTGACTACAATTTTGTGTGACTGTGAGTCAGTCGTCAATTCAAGACCCCTAACTTATGTATCTAATGATGCTGGAGAACCAACACCTTTGACGCCTATGATGTTTTTAAGAGACTTACCCTGTAGTGGAGTACCTGACTGCGAGGCAGTCGAGCAACAGTCACTTTGTAAAAGAATATTGCATCAAAATAAATTAAGCAACGATTTAAGAGTTAGATTTCGTTCAGAGTATCTAGGTCAGCTGAAGAGCTTACCAACAAGAATATCTAATCGTCAAATTAGTTTAGGAGAAGTTGTACTCATTGGCAATGATGATAGAAAACGTTTAGACTGGCCTCTCGGCCGAGTATCAGAGTTAATTCACGGTAAGAACGGCCAAGTACGTGTAGTGAAGTTGACAACAGCTCGTGGTCAACTCTTAAGACCAATTCAACGTCTGTACCCACTGGAATGTGCCGAGACAATGGAGATCCCAGAAGTTCCACCAGAGGATTCACTTGTCGAGGCAGAGAATAGAGACTGTCCTGTGGCGTCTGAACCGACTTCGCGTAGTGCGGTAGTGAATAAAACAGAATTCGATTCTGTAACGCGTAGTTGTGTAACTCGAAGTGGGCGAATAACAAAGATACCTAAAAAGTTCTTATTATCCCAGACTTATAACTAATGTTGCGTTTTCTAGGTTTAAGTTAAAGCTCTATGCATTTTCTGATTATTGGAATGAGTTTTTGTATTTATGTTAATTTTAGAATAGTTTTTCCGAGTTTTTCAGGTAGTGTCTCTGACACAAGTTCAATTTTTTTCTGAGCTAATTTTCATGGTTAAAAGTACCTCAGGTGGGAGGATGTCAGAACCATCTGAATGGCAGGTGCCGGATTAGTCAGGTGTCGAGGGGTTGTTGAATGACATCGCTGGTTTTTGAAAATAACTGTCAGTAGGTTTTTTAGAAGTCAAAAAAAGTCAATTTTAGTTTTTTACTTGTAACAAAAAAGGTTTAAATCAATCCTATTATCGATATTTCTGAAGTGTGTACTCGAATAAAACTAAAAAAGGAGATTTTAGTCTTATTCCATCGAACAGTTACTTCGCTTAAACGGGTAGTTTTGGTGGCGTAACACTTTAGCAAACGATCATTTAAATCGCGTAATTCTGCAAATACAGCCTTCATGCGACCTTCGATGTTATTGGTAGTATCGTTAACCAGCTTAACACACTCGTTTGAAGAAGCAATAATTTTCATGTAAAGAACAGAAATTGTATCATCTAAAAATCTTTTATTAACAGCATCTGCATCATCTGTTGGGGGACTGACGTTACAAAGCTTATGTTCTCTAAAATTGTAATCACCATCCGTAGTGAAGAAAAGTATGGTGGGTGCTGGTAAAACTCTCGGAACCCTGTAGGGGGAAGGTAAAGAACGTCCAAACTTATTCATGATTAATACTTTAATGATGCTTTTAAGGAATTACATGTTTATTTATAGAATTCAATAATTCCAATTCTCTGCAATTCCTGCAAAATATTCTGAATCTCGTTCCAATTATTATTATTACCAATATGTTCGGAGGCTTCAAGCTTCTTAATTCGCTCAACCAGCTCATTTACATCGTCGTAATATACAAATTCCTTTGGTCTTTCGTTGTACTCCATTAATGCATTCCCAGATTTCAGTTTAGATCTTGTTACAGGCATTCTACTAATAGGCGGTGTTTTGTTCGAAGAACTTCTAAGATTTCTAGCATAAGAAGATGCTGACGATTGCAACAAGGACGTTGATCCTCGTGTTGAAGATGTTAGTAGCGGTCTAATAATATTTTTATATTTTTCCGATTTGCTTCCTTTTAGTTGACCATTACTTAACCGCCTATATGCATTAGTGCGCACTAATATGTCTTTATAATGCACCTCATCATCTTTCTTACGATTGATGGGATTCTTTAAAAACAATAACTCATATAGACCCTGACTTCCTGGATAAGCGACATCGCCTACTTTAATGTCTCCATTTTGCAAAAAGTCCACCGACAGAGAACCCATTGTCCATTTACCATTTTCAAAATTGTATGTTAGACCTTGTGAGTCATCCAAATCAGGGGAACTTGTCCAATACATTTTTAAATATTCGTGAGAAATTGGAGGATATTGACTGGTAAATTCCTCGAAAATTGCCGGATTCGTTCTCATAGTAGTTTCAAATACCTCCTTTAAATCTTGTGGGGTATTCTCTTCAAACACATCATCCTCGATTTCCTCATTATCAACCAAATCTCCATACCTAACTTCCGCTTCTCTGGGCAAAAATTGAACTTCTTCTGGTTTTGTTTTTACAATCGTCTCTGTCGGTTCAGTTTTAATCTTTGGCTTCTTGGCTCTCTTTTCCATAAGCGGTACAAGCATATTTAGCGGGGTAGTAACTGGTGTTAAAAACTTGTTAAGCGCAGCATCTTCTTCGCTTCTTTCCAGCTTTAAAGCCAAGTATTTTCTTCTTATTGTATTAGAGGCATCAATTATTCGACGTTTAACATTCTTATCATAGCTGTTAAATTGTCGAGACATTGCGACTAAATGGTCTATACTTTACAATGATGACGGTGATACTAACTACATATGATGACGTTATAGTATTATATAGGTATCGAATTTACTACGATATCTGCCTTTATTAATGTCGTTGTCTTTTACCATGACTAAAACCCATATTTATCATTCCAACATTCAGAGCAAATGCGTTTAAACGAATCGAAAGACATGTCCGTGTTTACATGATCGCTATAAATATGTTTCAAGTTTAGCTCGTCTTGTTTAAACAAAACTAACACGTTGGCATTATCGCGAATCAACTGTTTGGGTACTTTTGAATATGTTTGCGAGAGATGAGAATGAGTCGATATCATTATGACGGCCCATACAGAAATAATTTCTAATTTTATCCTGTTTCTCGCAAGCCACATCGTCAAAGATGAATACAGAGTCGGGTTGAGAAGTTGACGGGTCTATAACATCATCATTCTCACCATATGTGAAATACCCCAAACGACAATGTTTCAATGTTTCTCGGAGGAAATCATATTTTTCCTGTTGTAAAGATTTCGAATAAACGTACACATTTTGAAATTTTAAACCATTGGCGTCAGTTAATAGACTCATCATTACATTGGTTTTTCCACAATTACTCGGTCCACATATTAACGCCCTAATGGTGTTTGGAAAAAGCTGCCCTTGTTTGTTTGTTTGTTTCTGTTTGGGCATATCGAAATTTTGAATATTTAGGTGGTGTTTTTGTTTCTGCTTCCGCATTACTATAAATTCACTCTTTTCTCTTCAAGAACTTTATTTGTAATGACAACGTTGCAGGGTGCAGGTGTCTTAAATAGTACCATAAATCGACTCCCGTTTGAACTTCATTTACCGGTTATTCATATTGTGGTCCCGGCACTCGATTAAAAGAACGTTTAGCTCGAGGTGATCCCCCAAAAAATAAATTGGACAGTTTTTGTCGAGATCACGATATTGCATACTCTCAGTCTCAAGACTTGAAACAAAGACATCAGGCAGATAAAATACTTGAAAATAGAGCGTGGGAGCGCGTGAAAGCCAACGACTCCAGTTTTGGCGAAAAAACATCAGCTTGGCTAGTTACTAACGCTATGAAGGTTAAACGTAAGTTGGGGGCGGGGCGCAAAAGCTTGACTTCGATTGTGAATAAGCTTAGTAAACACGGTGCTGGTGATATAACCAAGAAAAAGACCTTGAGTAACTTACTAAAAGCAGCACGCACGTCGATAAAGAAAGCCGGTGCACGTAGAAAAATTAATATACCGAGGGTTATACCACTCCCTAAGACTGGCGGGATCCTTCCTTTGATACCAATATTTGCCGGGCTTAGTGCTTTGGGTGCTCTCAGCGGCGGGGTGGCCGGTATTGCAAAAACCGTCAATGATGTTCAAAGTGGGAGAGACAAGCTTCAAGAAGCTAAACGCCACAATGAAACGATGGAAGCCATTGCTTTAGGGAAAAAGGGTAGCGGTCTATATTTAAAGAAGTATAAATCGGGGTATGGATTATATCTAAGAAAAATGCCAAAAAACTACCACTGAAGCTGCCCAAACGCCCATTAACCGATGAAGACATCAAAAACTATACATCTCAATTAAAGATACCCAACTTTAGGGGGGTCTTTATGCGAGATACTCTTCCAAAATCACCTAACCATACTGAGTGTGGTGTTGTCAATTTAGATCGAAACGTCGGATTCGGAACACATTGGGTAGCTTATAAGAAACGCGGTGATAAAGTTGTTTATTTCGATAGTTTTGGCAATTTGAAACCACCCAAGGAATTTATAAAATATATGAAAAATTGTAAAATTTGCTTTAATTACGATCAGTATCAGGACTTTGGATCATCCAATTGTGGACATCTAGCATTGGCTTTTCTCTACAATAAATCTCTATAAAACATATCATTCAAAGTCCCTTACAACAGTCATGTCTCAGACGTTTACGCTAAAAGGTCGTTCTCACCAGCTTGAAGCTCACTTTGTTCCTCCAATAGAACTTGACCCAAACTACGAATACTCTCTTGCACTTATATCGCTGAATACTTGGAATACAATTCCAAACATTGAATCAGGAAAAAACAAGATTTACTATACTGAAAATAACGTGGAAAAGATATTGAAGATACCTACGGGGTCGTACGAACTGCAGGATATCGAAACGTTTGTTCAGAATCGCATTCTTGATTCACACGCTACTTTAGACGAGCGCAATCACGTCTTTTCGTTGAAACCTAATAATAATACGCTAAGGTGCGAGTTGAAAAGCCAATACGACCTAAATTTTCAGCCAGAAGATAGTATAGCAAGATTATTAGGTTTTTCTCAACGTAAACTAACGGCAGGTGTTGTGCATGAATCAGATCTACCTGTCGAAATAATACAAGTTGTTACTATACGCATAGAGTGCAATATTATTTTCGGTTCGTATTATACAAATAATCCTTCACATACCTTATACGAATTCTCTCCAACAGTCGATCCTGGCTTCAGTATAAATATCGAGCCAAGAAATTTAATTTTTCTACCGGTAAGAGAAACGAGCATTTACAAGATTTCCCTCACCCTATTGGGTCAAGATTTCGAGGCCGGTTAATTTTAGAGGCGAAGAAGTGTAATTAGACTAGAACTTAGCGAAATGGTTCTAGTATTTAAAAAATATTTAAACAGTGGTGCTGCATTAGCAGAGTCATTCGAGCATCGAAAGCCAGAGAAGATCACTCACGTTTTCAGCTATAACTTATTTGTATTCTCGCCAAACTATCTACGGCTATCATGTCAGAAAAACTTCAGGTTTTTAATCCAATACATAGTGATGAGTCAATCATTCGAGAAGAATGGCATACATACCATCCGTTTACCACTTCTTTCAACAACAAAGACGTAATTGAGATTGTCATCAATCAACAAGATGTATTTTTGGATATGAGTGAAGCCCAACTCTACATTGAGGTGAATTTAAGGAAGAAACAACTGCTGGAAAAACCGGCAATTGTTCTTTAACAAATAATGCTGGAGCATTCCTTTTCGAGTCCATATCTTATGAAGTCAATGGCAAGGAGATTGAAAAAAATTAGAGATCCTGGTATCGTTAGTATGGTTAAAAGTTTGCTATGTTTAAATGACCAAGAAAGTCGTGCTTTAGAGATTGCAGGATGGAATTGGCCCAGTGGTGTACTAAAAACGTTAGAGAGCACTACAAACGAGTTTTAATATACGTATCCCTCTCTCTTTCTTGCTAGGTGTTTTGCTGATTATAAGAATGTAATAATGGAAAACAAAAAATTAAGCTTGTACGTGCTCGACATGAATTATAACTGCTATAAAAAATGTTACTGCTAATGGCGATAAAAAGGCTGCCATAACTTTAAAGTCTATCGGTTTGAAAGTTAGACACATATATCCGAGCGACGCAATAAAATTGAGACTTTTAGATGACATTGCTAAAAATAAACCGATTTTTATCCCTTTTCGAAATTGGGAAATACACGAATTACCTGCATTAAAAACAACTAAGAAAGATATTTTAACCGTTAAAACAATGTCTGAACGTGCTCGATATGTCATTGTGTTTTTTATGGACAATCGTAAGGATAATTTTAAGTCCGACTGTACATATTTAGATAATTTGAGTATCACCGATGTTAAATTGTTTCTAAATTCCGAAGTGTATCCATATGAATCGTTAAACTTAAACTTTAACAATAGACAGTTTACGGAAGCTTACAGGATGTACACGGAATTTCAAAAATCATATCTAGGCAAGTCGACTAGTGAACCACTAATGGATTTTGCGGCGTTTGCCAAAAGGACTCTTTTTGTAATTGATTGTTCTAAACAAAACGAGAGCATCAAGAGTGCAACAGTTGATGTCAAGTTAGAATTTCAAAGTTCTGAAAACTTTTCGAATGATGCGCGTGCCTTCTGTATCATTGTTCACGATCGTATTCTCGAGTATCAAGCTTTAACTGGTCAAGTAAGAGACCTTATGTAATCAGTTTGATTTGAGTCTTCAGACAATGAAGTTCGTTGTAGTCGATATTCAAGGATTTAACATACCTGAATTTTGCGCCAAAGAATTGGCTATTTACGATGGGAATAGTATGAAAAGTTACTTTTTTTAAACCAGTTAAACCATTCGACACTTTAAGTAAGGCTTGCAAGAAACAAGTCAAATATCTATTTGGAAATCATCATGGTATCCTTTATAATTATGGTGATACCGATTACAAGGAGCTACATAATATCATCTCCAACAATCTGATAGACGCAGACATCATTTACGTTAAAGGACGTGTTAAAGAGGAATTTTTAGTTAAAACATTTTTAGAATTAAACTGTAGGGCACCATATATTATAAACTTAGAAGGCAACATTGGTGTACCAAAATTGGAGAAGGGAGATGTTGATGGTTGTAAATATCATATTTTAGATATTAATGTTTGTAGTGTTAGAAATGCCAAAGTGTTGTATCGATATATTTATAGTCTTTTACCTTAATAAATATTAAAATTTTTCAACAAGCCAGCTTTTATTTATTTCCCACGTAGCTCAAACGTTTTTGTTTCTTTATCGGAGTTGTTTTCTGTAACAGACAGGTCAACAGGGCCCGTTCAACAGGGTCTGTTTAACAGAGTCCGTTCACAACGGATCTATTTAGAATTAGGCTCTGTTTCGAAACTATCAGTTGTTCTCGAACCTATGACGAAGGTAGTTGAAGAGAAGATCAAAGATCATTTAAGTAATATTCGTGCGCTGAAGAAACGTATAAAGCTTTACGAAGACCGAAAATCTTTGGTTAAGTTACTGTCAAGACTTAATATTCAAGATGAGTGTTCAAATCAGATATGAAGTTGGAGATGAAGTTACAGTAACATTTTCTACTGCAGACGAGCGAGTTATCGTTGAGATTGCTGAAGGAGAGCTATATTTTTCCAATTATGATTTTGAGGAGTTTATAACTACCTACAGCGGTGTTCATGGATACTGGCCTGAAACTACTATTATAATTGACAACTACAATTTGCGTTTCCATACATACTTCGGCAGCCGATGTTTAACATTTGAAGAAAATGAGCAATACTTGTTTTGCTGGGATGAAAGTCGTATAGATTTATTCTCTAAACACATTGAGAATTTATATAAGATAAATTGTGTTTGCTTTAAAGATTAATATACCTGAGTCTTTTTGTAAGAAATGAAACTATGATTTAAAAACAAAGCATGTTTATTAAAAACGCAACAAGAACAGCTAAAATCAATAAATATATTAAAGTATAACTAGTCTTTTATTTGGTATAAAACAACTTTACTCAACAAAAAACCCAAGCACCTAACCTAAAATAAATACCTTAGTCTAAAATAAATATCTTAACCTAAAATAAATATCTTAACCTAAAATAAATATCCTAACCTAACAACCCCCTAGCTACCAAAGAATGTCGAGGCATAAAAAGCTGCACACATAATCAGTCTTTTCTCTCCTGTGAATCCTCATCGTACAATACCAAATCTCGATGGCCCCAAGCAAGCGTGTACTCGGAATCCGGTACAAGGAAGCGTTTGTCGTCCGCTTGTGACAACGCCACCTTATTTTTAAGTTCGACATACATATTGTGTAATTGAGAACGGAAAGTCGACATTTCGCGATATATTTTAGTACCCTCTACGTCAACCGCTTGTTTATAGTCTGTGTAGTTGGTGACGTAGTCGGATACCCCTTTGGCCTTTTTGGTCAACTCGCCGTCTACATTTACACAATATGCCTTCGCACCGGTTCCATAGAATTCCCAAACAATTTTTCCTGCATACTCATCCTTCATACGGCCCAAGATGGATGTGTTTACAGGAACATTGTGTGGGTTATCCTTTGGGTAGTTGGTCGTATCAAATCTGTCTAAATTTTCCTTTATATCATCGTAAAAATTGTCGGTTGTAATTTGTAAGATTAACGAGTCAGTATCGGTGTAGAGCAAGACAGCCTTATCTCCGTATTTAGGTTTAATATAATCGTACAAAAAGTCATACATAATTGTCTTGGAGATTTCCAAAATGGCAAACCCTGCGTAAATAGGTTTATTATATACGACTTTCTGTTTCTGCATCTGTATGGCAACCAGATTTTCCGAAAAAATTGTTCGATTTTTGAAATGCGGTTTCATAGTTAACGCTTCCGCCCCCAGTCTTTTCACCCCCCTGCCGTTAGGGCATTAGCTATACCAACTTTGGCCCTATTGGCCCGATCAACCCCGTTCTTTTTTTAAACGACTCATGACATCGCCCTAAACACGTGACATACATCAGCTGTCGATTTTGACATTTGACAGGTGACATCTGACAGGTGACAGTTCTTAATTGACAGGTGACAGGTGTCATTTTCGGGTCATGCGCAAGAACCCATTTCATAGACCCCAACTACGCATGCGCAATATCCTAGGCCCATTGGTTCCGGAGATATGAGTCATAAAAATCCCTCCGAAAATTAACATTGGAGGGCCCTATGGCGTTCAACTCTCCAATTATTACTACTACCGTATTCCTAGTCACAAATTAAATATTTCTGGTTTAAATATTCCAGGCCACTTGCGGCTGGCCGATCCCAGCTTTGCAACCCCTGGACCAATAGATCTAATTTTAGGAGTAGATATTTTTTATCACCTTTTGTGCATTGGTCAAATTAAATTAGGTGATTTGCCTTTGATGCAAAAAACCAGACTTGGTTGGGTCATCGGTGGTTCGATGTCGAGTACTTCTTATGGAAATAATTCTCCTGTACGCTGCAATTTTGTGGCTACTCTCGATATTCAGTCTCAATTAACAAAGTTTTGGAGTATAGAAGAACCCCCTTCCAACAAAGTTCACTTATCTATGGAAGATCAAAAATGCGAAGATATGTTTTCTAAAACAACAAGGAGAGACGATTCTGGTAAATTTATTGTTAAGATTCCATTAAAAACCGATCCCTCTGAGTTGGGCGATTCTCAAACTTATGCTTTGAATAGATTCTATGCCTTAGAGCGTAAATTAGCTAAAAATGATAAGTTTAGTGACATGTATAAAAATTTTATGATTGAATATGAAAATTTTGGCCACATGTCACTAGATCCAGATCCTCATTCAAGTGTTTCATATTTTTTACCTCACCATGGTGTCTTGAATGAGTGAAGTTCTACAACTAAGTTAAGAGTTGTTTTTAACGGATCTGCTCCCACAGATACAGGCCTTTCTGTAAATGATATTCAATATGTTGGTCCTAGTATTCAAGAGGACCTATTGTCAATCTTAATACGATTTCGTCAAAATAATATTGTGGTATGTGCTGATATCGAGAAAATGTACAGAATGGTTTTGATAGATGATAATCAGCGTTGTCTTCAAAAAATCTTTTGGAGGGATAACCCCGATAAAGAATTGGATGTGTATACCCTAAATACGATTACGTATGGAACTAGTTCTGCAGACTACTTAGCCATAAGATGTCTAAGACAGTTGGGTTTGGAGAATGCTGAAAAATTCCCTGAAGCGTCGCATGTGATCCTGAAGGATTTTTATGTTGATGACATGCTAACTTCTTTTGCTAACGCCGATAAAGCTATTAAGATTTGTTCCGAGGTTGCAGAAATCCTAAAATCTGGTTGTTTTAACTTATGGAAATGGCTTTCGAATGAGCCTCAAATACTTCAAAATTTGGGTTATGATAATGTTACCGACAAGGTAGTCTTTGGAGAAGAATGTGAAAACAAAACTTTAGGTTTGTATTGGTCGTTTCAAGATGATGTTCTTAAATATCACATCTCTCCAAATATGTCTAAAAAAATTACTAAACGTACAGTGCTATCAGAAATATCAAAAATTTATGATCCACTCAGTTTATTAAGTCCATGTATAATACTTGCTAAAATCCTTCTGCAAAAAATATGGTCAGAGAAACTTGAATGGGATCAATCATTGCCTTTAAATCTTAATTCAACTTGGATATCCTATAGAGACAATTTGATACATTTAAATGATATTCATATACCTCGTCAAGTTACTTGTAAATATAGTGTTAAAAATCAAGTGCATGGGTTTTGTGACGCCTCTATTGAAGCGTATGGAGCTACTGTCTATTTAAGGAGTGTCAATGATAAAAATGAAGTTACAGTCCGCTTACTGTATTCAAAGGCTAAGGTCGCTCCTTTAAAGGTAATAACTTTACCACGTCTAGAGCTCTGTGGTGCTTTAGTTTTGGCACAATTGGTAGATAATCTTAAACGTTCTTGGGATTTAAACGTTACTGAGACCTTTTTATGGTCTGATTCCACAATTGTTTTGAGTTGGTTATCAACCACACCAAGTATTTTGCAGACTTTCGTTGCTAATCGTGTGGCACAAATCCAGTCACTCACAAAGATAGGTGATTGGAATCATGTTAAGTCAGAGCATAACCCCGCAGATCTACTTTCTAGGGGGCTTCAACCTGAGAGTATTGTTAATAATAAATTTTGGTGAAATGGGCCAAGTTGGCTTAGCCAGTCACAAGATAATTGGCCAGAGTCAAACTTTCATGTTTCTAGCGATGTACCCGAGGTAAAAAGAAATGCAGTAAGTTGTCATTTAAATAAAAATGAATCGTTATTCCGGTTTTCAAGGTTTTCAAAGTTTAGTTGCATTAAAAGATGTTTGGCATATTGTCGCAGGTTCATAAATAATTATTGTCGGCCAGGTACATCAAAGGTATCAGGGCCATTGAGTGTACAAGAGTCCATTAACTTATTGGTTATATTTTCTCAACAAGAATCGTATCCTCATGAAAAAGACGTGTTGGAGTCTAGTGGCGTTGTTCAAAGGGGTCCTTTAGCTCGGCTCAACCCTTTTATAGCCGCAGATGGTACCCTCAGGGTGGAGGGTAGAATTCAATTATCCGATTTAGACTATGAGAAAAAACATCCCAAAGTGTTGTCAGCTCAACATCCATTAGCAAAATTAATTTTTACTCATGAACATATCAGGCTTCTACATGCAGGACCGCAAATGTTACTTGCTTCCATTAGGGAAGCATATTGGGTTGTTTGCGGAAGGAATTTGGCAAAAAAGGTGGTACATGAATGTATTCGGTGTTTCAGAACAAGACCTAAGCAAGCAGCTCAAATTATGGGAATTTTACCCGAAATGCGTGTCCGTCCTATGCCCCCTTTTAATACTTGTGGAATTGATTTCGCGGGCCCTTTTTATGTTAAAAACAAACAGGGACGTGGAGCAAAGCTTACGAAATGTTATATTGCCTTATTTGTTTGCTTTTCAACAAAAGCTTTGCATTTAGAATTGGTTTCCGATTTAACGACTGAAGCGTTTATTGCTGCATTCCGAAGATTTGCTTCACGTCGTGGATGCCCAGCCTATGTATTTTCAGATAATGGCACGAATTTTGTGGGTGCCAACATTGAACTAAAAGAATTGGGCAAGTTCCTACAAAGGGAACAAAGATTTTTAGTCAGTACGTTTGAAAATGAAGGAATAGTGTGGAAATTTATTCCTGCGCACTCGCCTAATTTTGGGGGTTTGTGGGAAGCGGGAGTTAAGTCATGTAAATATCATTTGAAGCGTGTAATGGCAAATGCTTCTTTAACTTTTGAGCAACTTAATACGCTACTCACTCAAGTCGAAGTTATTCTAAATTCTCGTCCGCTGGGTTCCATCTCTACTGACCCAAATGATTTGGACGTCCTTACCCCTGCCCACTTTCTTATTGGAAGAAGATTGACCTCGTTGCCCGATCCTGATCTTCGTGATGTTAAGGAAAATAAACTTAACAAGTTCCAATATCTTCAACAGCTGCAGCAACATTTCTGGAACCGTTGGTCCAGAGAGTATTTGGCTGAGTTACAACAGCGGAATAAATGGACATTGGAACATCCTAATCTAGAAGTTGGTCAACTGGTTATTATTAAAGAAGACCATCTTCCTCCGATGAAATGGCGGCTTGGCCGTGTCATTGAAGTTTTTCCTGGCCCAGACTCCAAGTTTCGTGTCGCGAATATAAAAACACAGAACTCTGTGCTTAAACGATCAGTTTCGAAACTTTGCCCTTTACCAAATTGACCAATTGACATTTCGTTTTATGTGTTGAAAGATAGACTTTCAAGGTGGGGGGTATGTTTAGAACAGAAACGAATAATCTCGCGAATTGTGACGCCACGTAATGTGCTAGAGGATAGGAGGCCTTGCTGCAGGTGTTAAGCACCTGAGAGATTGCCATGGCGAGAAAAGCTGTCAAGTAGAATTTGAATTGTCAATGTTAGAATTATATTTGTTGTTGGAAAATAAAGTTAAAGTTAAAATTATGGTATTTCAATGGTAAAAACGAAAAAGAAGAGTAAACCCTACATGGGGCGATTCCAAAAGTAAAACAAACATCGGGCATTTCGGTAAATTATAGTCAAGAAGGCGATCCTGAAGTTTTATTATCGACCGCGATGGTACTTATACAGGCTAGTAATGGCATTTGGCAACAGTGCCGTACGTTGTTAGATTGCGGGTCGCAGGCAAACTTTTTGACGAATAATTTGGTAGAAAAGCTTAAACTATCGACATCAAATATCGACATTCCTATTCTAGGTATTGGTAATTCTGAAAGTAAAATATCGTATCACATAAAATCGACCGATAATGAATATCGAGGCGAACTTAACTTCTTGGTGTTAAACGCAATAACCGAAAAATTGCCTAACGTCTACTTCAAAAAATCGTTAATAAAAATACCAAAACATCGTTTTGGCTGATCGTGATTTTAATGTGCCCGCACCAATATATTTGTTAATAGGAGCAAGTGTTTATTATGACATATTAAAACCGGAACAAAAACGATTGGGTGCTATACTGCCTATTCTACAAAATACGGTGTTTGGTTGGATAATTTCCGGATCTCTGCCAATAAAACAAAATGTTAAGCAGATAAAGTGCAATCTTTCTTTAAATCAGGCGAATTTGGAAAGGCAGTTAGAAAATTTCTGGCACATCGAGGAGTATTCGCCCAAGATATTTTATACACAGGAAGAAATCGAGTGTGAACGAATTTTTAACGAAACCGTGAGCCGTGACACCGACGGTCGATTTATCGCAACGTTACCAATTAAGGAAAACGCAGAACCTATTGGTGAATCATTAAATAACGCAATTACTCGTTTAAAATCGATGGAACGAAAATTAATAAGAGTTCCCGCATTTAAGGAACAATATGCGGAATTTATGAGCGAATATGAGCGCTTGGGTCACATGAAAAAAATCGCGCTTGAAAATATCGGCATAGACAATAATGGAAAAAATATCTTTTATCTTCCACATCATGGCGTTCGCAACGAAAATAGCGTAACGACATCGCTACGCGTGGTATTTGATGCATCTTGCTCATCGTCCAGCGGAACATCTTTAAATGATATTATGATAATCGGCCCATCAATACAGGATGAATTATTTGAAATTTTGATTCGATTCCGGCAACATAATATAGTGTTAACCGCTGATGTAGCAAAAATGTATAGACAGGTTAAAATAACAGAAAGTCAAAGAGATTTGCAGCGAATTGTGTGGCGCACGGATCCAAACGATGAAGTATCGCACTATCAACTACTAACCGTAACATATGGTACCGGGCCAGCCTTATTTATCGCTACTCGTGCACTACAGCAAGCAGCAATCGAAAATCGTGAAAATTTTCCAATCGCAAGCAAGGTAATTCTTAAAGATTTTTACGTGGACGACCTCATAACAGGTGCAGATACTATTGAGGAGGCAAAAAATCTTAAATTCGAGATTAATGAAATTTTGGCTGAGTATGGATTCGTTCTTAGAAAATGGTCATAAAACAAAACAGATATTTTTGAAACTGAAAATGTAGCGGACCAATGCTACGTTAATGCCGGTGATATTAATCGCGCGTTGGATGTTGCTTGGCATGCTAAAGCGGATTTTTTAACATATTCAGTTAAGGATATAAATGTATGTACCATTAGTAACACGAAAAGTGGTATTCTATCAAAAATCTCAACTATATTCGACTCCTTGGGGTTAATCGCACCATTGATCGTTCGTGCTAAAATTCTGATTCAAAAATTGTGGCAATGCAAGCGGGGCTGGGATGAAACCGTACCACCTGATATAGCATATGAGTGGAACAAATTATTAAGTGAATTACCATTGCTTAATAATATCAAAGTCAAACGTCAAACGATTAACTCCAACTCGAAACGTGTAGAGCTGCATATTTTCTGTGATGCGTCCCAGGTCGCATATGGAAGCTGCGCATACTTAAGATCTATCAGCAAAGACGATATCGTTCAAACGTGCTTATTATGTGCAAAGTCAAGAGTAGCACCGCTAAAAATTCTAACTATACCACGCTTGGAGTTGTGCAGCGCAGTTCTAGCCGTTAAGTTATTTCAGAAGATACACGAGTCAATTAATATAACTGTCGATGAAATTTATTTTTGAAGTGACAGTACTATTGTTTTAAGTTGGCTTCAAATTGATCCAAGCAAACTTAAACTTTTTGTCGCGAACCGAGTATCCGAAATACAAACAAAAACAAAAGTGAATCAGTGGCGTCATGTGCCTACCGCTAGCAACCCTGCGGACTTGGTATCGCGCGGTGTTAATATCAACGACCTAAAGGCATCAGAGCTCTGGTGGGCAGGCCCAAGGTGGCTTGAAAATTTAAATTGCCAAGCATGGCCCACGTTACAATCGGAAAATTCCGATTAACCGGAATTAAAGATTAAAACGGTCTTATCAGTGCTAGTAAAAGACGGTTTAAACATTTTTGAACGATGTTCCACTTGGTTTCGTTTAAATCGAATTATCGCATTGTGTCTCAGATTTTCCTTTAATTGCAAAAATAAAGGAGACCGTAGGTCGGGAAATTTGCCCGTGGAAGAACTGAATATCGCAAAACTTGCAATTCTACGAATCGCGCGAGTAGAAATGTATCCTGCTGAAATTCAGTGCGCTAAAGGTTTAAAGAATTTATCTAAAAAATCGAGGTTACTATCGTTAAATCCAGTGTTAGGACCGAACGAACTCTTCAGGGTTGGGGGACGTCTTAATAAATCGGATTTAAGTTTTGATAGCAAGCACCAAATAATTCTCGCCCCGAAGCATCCGTTAACCAGGCTTATAATTTTGGACGAGCATCATAAACGTTTGCACGCGGGTGCGTTATCGATTTTGGCGGCTTTACGGGAACAGTACTGGGTAGTTCACGGCCGCCGGGAGGTGCGAAACGTTTTAAATCGTTGTGTAACTTGTTTTCGACATACACCAAAATCTATTGTCCGCCAAATGGGCAACTTACCTTCGGAGCGGGTTACTCCAAATAGACCATTTTGTGTAAGCGGATTTGACTTTGCCGGAACATTTCTTATTAAAGATGGAAGACTTAGAAATCGCGCCGTGGTCAAGGCCTATTTGTGTTTATTTATCTGCTTTGCAACCAAGGCTGTGCATCTCGAGGCGGTGGGTGATTTGACTACTGACGCCTTTCTTAATGCCTTAAAAAGATTTGTATCCCGCAGGGGTCTTTGCAAAACCATTTTTAGCGACCACAGAACTAATTTTACGGGTGCTAGTAACGACCTGAAGAGGTTTTATAATAACATTCATGACATTGTTAAGGACGCAGAGATTTCGAATTTTCTTTTAAAAAATTGTATATCCTGGTCGTTTATATCTCCTCGAGCTCCACACCACGAAGGATTGTGGGAAGCTTCGGTAAAGCGAGCAAAGTTTCACATAACGCGAGTTATTGGTAAAAGGCAACTGTTCTAACGTTTGAGCAACTGTTGACATTACTCACCCAGGTAGAGGCCGCTATAAATTCCTCTCCTATTACCCCTCTTTCTGAGGATCCCTCGGATTTCACATGTTTGACCCCCGGTCATTTCTTAATCGGACAACCCCTTTTATCCTTTCCTCAAACTGACTTAACCAACTTGCCATCAAATCGGTTAAACCACTATGAAGAGCTACAGCAGATGTTTCAATCTTTCTGGAAGCGATGGTCCAAGGATTATTTACTCAGTATGCAGCAGCGCTCCAAATGGAAGGAAGTTACCAATGATGTCCTGCAAATCGGCGCGTTAGTTGTGGTAATCGACGACAATCTGCCCCCACTTTACTGGAGAATGGCGCGAATTATACAACTTCACCCTGGTGACGATGGAGTTTCGCGAGTGGCGACAGTAAAAACAATAAATGGGATAGTAAAACGTGCGGTTCAAAAATTGTGCCCGTTACCTATTGACTCGTAGTCTACGCGATATGTTTGAAAGGCTGAGACTTTCAAAGGCCGCCGGTATGTTGAAGCCAAGGCCTTAGTTATTAAAGAAAGGAAGAAGAGAAGAGATCAGCTGTTCAAAAAAGGAAGAACCGGGAGCGAAAAAAAAACTAACCTTACTATTCTGTTGGCGTCAAGCATGTTTATTATAAAAGTAAAAATCATTGTAGCAATTAATGATTTAAAGTGTTAAAAAACAAAAGTCAAGCGTATACAGTCAACACTATTTTACCTATAGGTTGAAATATGAGTTTATATAAGATACGATTGTTAAAGCTTTCTATTAACAGTTAGTTTTACTATGAAATGAGAAAAAAATGGAAAATAAGTAGGGGAAGTGTGCCTTTGATGGACCCCTTAAGGAAATTCTCTTATAACTTTGTAAATTATATTCCTATCAAAGGGAGTCAGGTAAATATTTGATTATTAGTGTTAATAGATTTACCTTAGGTGTACCTAACGACTTTTAGAATAAATATAGAAAAAGGTCTGTTGCATGTTTTTTTAAAATATACCAAATGGTCCATCATAGGCGTATATAGTCCTGTGTTGGACCCTGTTATCTTCTTAAGATGGACCTTGTAATAAAAGTAAAAAAAAATCATTTATAACTTTTCAAACATTTATATTAAACAACAAGAACGGTCTGTAGGAAATTTTATAAAACACCCTGAGTATATACACTTTATGTATTTCATGTACAACGTAACAAAAGTAAAGAAAATCTAGTTGCACAATTCACATGTAAATTTTTTGCAGGTGCCGCTAACACCGGCGCATTAATCGTGGCACCAAGAACTACACGGTTGGCATCGAGTCCACTTTTCTCGTGCTCTTGACCGTAAAAATAGTTTGTTACAATAAATACAAGCTACATCCTCTGAACCATCATCTTCGAAAGGGTAACCATAATTGAATTTCTTGATCATAATATGTGTGAACTGGTCTAAAAAAAACAACATCTAGTTGGACATGGTGCGAACAATGAGCTGGAAAACAAAAGATCACAATTCCGTTCTCCTTTGCAAATTGCAGAGCTTCAAGGCCTTTGTCGCTGCCATGGCCATCTAAAAGTAGAAGAACTGGGTTTTCTTTTGAGGCCTTTGTGTATCTTAGAAAATGATCAAGCCATTTCCTAAAGATTTCAGCTGTCATCCAACCTTTTTCCTTTGCAAACGAGATACTTCCAATGGGAGAATGATTTATTGATTCATCCTTCATCCTTTGCCGCGGAAAAATAAGAGCCGGATTCACATATGTTCCGATTGCACTCATAGCACACACGATTGTAACATGCTGGCCCCGTTCAGCGCTGCTGAGCGCACCAACTTGTTTCCTACCCTTGGTAGCGTAAATTTTTTGAGACTTTTTCTGGACTGTAGTTAATCCTGACTCGTCCATGTTATAAATATTCTCCGGACGAAAATCATATTTATCCAAAATTTTAGCCAAAGCTGAAAAATAAGTAAATATGTTCGGCTTATTAAAAGCCTGAGCTCTGGCTAGTAAAGTGCTCTCCGGGGTTCTCAGAGATATACGTTGGTTTCGGTTCAAGAAACCTCTTACACATTTCCACCCAGCCAGTCTGGTTTCATGATTAAACGAATGCTTTAATCCATTTTTTTCAGCTACCTCAAATACCATTCTACGCAAATCTGTGGTAGTAAGACCAAAAGTGTTTCCATGTCAATAATATGGTCAGCAATTTCCCTTTCTACATGTTCAGAAAACGTTGTTCTTCGTCCTCCTAAGTCGCCTTTGGAACTTCCTTGCTGTTTTGTAAATCGTCTGAGCAGTGTCGTTTTAGGGACATTAAATGTTTTTGCGGCTAATTTATATCCCATACTATGTTCTTCTAAACTATTCAGCGCTTGCTGCATGTCACGCTCTGACCACTGCTGCCTTTTTTGTGTAGCCATATCTGCCTTTAAGAAATTAAACTTAGATTGAAATAATAAATACTATGCTATAATATCTACTTTCCTATGATGGACCACTGGTCCATCAATAGATTACGCTAGGTGGTCCATCATTGGCAAATATGCCCAGTTTCACTTAGGCTACCGATAATTTTGTTTTGTAAATTCTAACCTAAATTTAATTATACCATTGGATGAGTAACACACATCCCTACCTTAGACATTTAAAGCAACCAATAGATATCTATATTATATGAAATAATTGCAATAAACAAAACGTAATTTCTTACATCAGGACTTACCAGATTTAATTTTGCAATGTAATTTCACTAAAATAGCATACAAACGTCGAACACTCGGCAGCCATTAATATACGAAGTTCGCTCACCCGCCGAGCGTAGCGCTGGCGTCCTACGCGCGCAAATTCGAAATATATCGATGGTGGGCCATCATAGGCAGTAGTCCATCAAAGGCACACTTCCCCTAGTTAAGTGGGCCATACCTGATAAATAATATTAAGCATAGCGGAAAGCGCCACATTTTAAAATATTAGCAAAATATTTCAATAATTGGATCTAAACGGGCGAGGGGCATATGCTCCCCTTCTTCAGCTCCCTAATTAAGCTAAGTTCTTGGTCCTATATTTTAAATTATTTGACGCCAAGGTGCCATGCACTAATAATAAAAAAACTAATTGCGATCTGTACAGTAAATCAATGTCATATTGTGTGTTTTGTCAGATATCAGAAATTAAGACGGTTCATATTATGAGTACTCAACGACAAAACAGTTGCATGTATGCAAGGTGATCGATATAGCGTTTTAAGCAAATCTGAGTATCTACCATTACCTACCATGTGTAGGAATCGTACCTATATGATTTTTTACGGTTATAAGAGTATGCATAGGTATATTTTAAATTTCATAATTTTAATACATTAAATAATGTACTAGGGCGTTTTAAAAGTTTAGGTAAATTTTCTGGAAATCTGTAGACGAGGTCAAAATAAGTTGTAAATACTTACAGTCGTTTTTTTACTGTCCACACATTTGTTTGGGAAAACGGAAACGTTGAAACGAGAGTGATAGCTTCTGTGAGTACACTTTGCGAATGTTTATCTGATTGATTTTCCACAATCAAACCAATTTCATGGTTCTTAGAAATAAATAGGTATCATGTTGTCAGCTGACTGATAAGGCAATGTCTACTGTATCTGTGTTTATTGGTCGAAATTCTTTTTTTTTTTCATTTGCATGGGGCAATTAAATAATTATGGATAAACAACAAACTTTACGTTATTCATAGTTAATGTCTTACTAATTTTATATAAAAATTAATTAAAAAATGAACCAAGCAAAATAATATAGAGCTAACCCGCTTGCCTCATCGAATCAATTTTATACGATCATAAAATTTTCAACAAAATGTTTAATAAAAATGGCGTAATGATAGGCCAAGATTAATTAAAATTCGTCAAATACGGGAAATGCAGACTTATTCATAAAATTTTATATAATTTTAATTCTTAAACTCTCCGAAGAAGGTTAAGGAGATAAACGTTGATGTATTTACAAGACAAATTCTGTAAGCGTCTGCTTAATGTCACGTCTTACTTTTTTTAGCTCGCGGGTTGAAGGTGAGTTTTTAACATTTTTCGCAGAAAACGTTTAAAGAATTATAGAACGCAATAGTTTTCTAAAGGTAACGTGCATAATTAGAAAAAAACGTTTAGGATAATTCCGCAATTTCTTGTAAAGTCTCAAAAATTCACCATCTTAGTCTCTATCCAAGTTATACTCATGAAACTATCTTCTCTAATTTTCCAGTTTTAAATTCTTCAGAGTGGAGAAGTTTTCTGACAAATTTTGAAAGCGACAAGCTGAATACACTGCAGTTTTACAATGAAGTAGATTCTAGATTTGGGATTGTCCGATGACTTTACCATCGAGCAACTAGCTACTAACCTTCACACTCCACCCACCAAGCTTTCCACCACCCACCTGCACTCCCTCCCAGCTTAAAAGACTGGAGTTTTAGTTAGTCATTACTTAGATATTTTATCCCTAAAGGGTTCAGATACACATAATGGGAATAATTCGATTCTTTCAAGGTAAAAGTTTGTACACATATCAATTATCTTAGTGTTTTTAACTTACTTTTGGTGAACTATTTTTTAACAAAGACCAAATTAGTCTAACGCCATCCAATTGCTCGATCTCTCTCATAGACTCAGGATCTTCAGCACATTCCCTGAGAACCATCGGGACATTTTCCAACAATGGTGGATATGTGTAATTTAGCAAATTAACCAAGTGTGGTATACCATCCGCACGTCGTAATGTCATTCTATTGTGTTCAAATTTTAAACATTCTCCAAGAGCTCCTACAACATTACTTAGTACCGCCTCATCTTCTTCGACATTCGCTAACAACTTTACTAGAGTCTGAAATTAAATTACAATACAGCATCATTTCTTGTTCTTTTCGCAAAATACTTTACTTTACCAAATATCTACATTTTAGCTAAATCTGATGCGTCAGAAGTTAGCGAAAAAAGGTTGCAATATAGAGAGACAGACACCGAATTAATTCCATTCGTGTTTTGTTTTTATAATTTTGCTAGGGACACCAATAATTTTGTACATTGATACACGCACCCGAACGCCCTAACGACATCCCCGCAAACTATTCTAAATTGATCAAGCAATTTACGTTACTAATCAATTCCGTGAAACTCTCTGATAGTTCTATTGGCAATCCTTTACAATAAACACTTTACAGTAAACCCCTATTTTTGTTTATTGTACTAGGGCTACTCTAGGGCTACTATTAATTAGATACTATTAAAAAGTAAGGACGGATTTAGCTGTTTACGTGACATAGAATACAGAGTGGGCGTGCTATTTTACTTTTCGCTTCTTGAATATTTCTGTGTTTTTCTGGCATTCCAGAAAACAATTTAGGTATTTTATATAGATACAAGGAAGACTGAAAATTTGCAATTTTGACAAAAAGTTAAATATTATTATTAATGAATAAACTAACCTCTACCGTTTTAAGCTGATCTAACCGTTCAACGTTTTCCGGACTGATAGCGGTTTTCCAAATAGCTCCTGTTACTGCCGCTAACAATGGCTTATTTTCTTTGGTTTTCGAATCTTTTGCCGTATTAACTAGAGGATCGAGACCACCAGATTGTCTTACCATATCCCTTATAGCTGGTCTCTCACTGCACTTAAAAATTGCCTCTGCACAAAATCTTCTTAATTCTGGATAATCCTTAAATTAATATACATATAGGTTTAATGTCCTTCGCTTTAACTCTTTCAATTTATGTACATAAGTATAAAAAATAAAAAATACAGGGTGATTCACATAGCTGGCGACTTTGACGTTTATGGCGAACCAGTCAGCGGGACATTTCAAAAAATTCTTACGAATTAAAAACAGTTTTGTGCGCTTGGTTTAACTTTAAAGGGGCAACAACCACGACCCGTATATTTTGCCGAGGACATCCAGATTATTGTTCTGGAATATTTCCACCCATTTTCCCAGTGCTGCAGATGATATAAAATATTCACCAGTCCAAATAATTTTGGAACGTTATAACATGCATGATTATAAATTATTCACTCAAGTTCAAGCTATGAAGCCTCAAGATGCGTCCTTAGTGCGCGAACAGATGATACAATATCTCGAGTTTTAGACAAGTTTCAAGTATATATAAAAAATATTTTGACTTATTATTAAAAGGTATTTATGAAAAACGATATCCCAGGTGTAAACAAAATCGTTATACAGAGCACCACAACGTTATGTTAAAAGATATTTTATTAAAATGGGATGGAGCGAAGAATTGTATAAGCAAAAAGAAAATATTATTGTGGTCAAATGTAAATTGGAATAACTAAAGGGTTTGCAGGGGAAATTTATCAGGGTCTCCTAAAAGATATGAGTAATTTAAAGCTAAAATCGCTAAAAGATAAGTTAAAAGAAAAAAAAACTACTGAGCGCTGGTACTTTTGACACTGATTAACTAAATAATTTTATAATAATTAAATAAACATTTTAAAAAATTACGCAAACTGGGGTCGAAGGTCGAAGATAAGTTAAAAAAAAAAAACGGTTTCTTCAAAAATTGAATGCGAAAATTGAAATGCAGTTTATTAAAGAATTATAAAAAGTCCCAATATAACAGATTTTTTTTACAACTTTTTCCATGCCACTTGCATACAATGTTTTATATACGTCATTTTGTTTTCTGTAAAATGGGTCTATGCCGTCATTTTGAAATTAAACGGTAACTTGTTGCTTGTCGTCAAAAAGGTCATTTTGAGAAGAACTCGATTGTGCAATAAAAATACACGTTCTAAATAAAAAAAAATTGGCATAATTTGCGGTAAAACCGGAGGTGATGTTAATTTGGGTTAGTCGATGGTTAGTTAGTCAACTGAATACGTTTTAAAAATCGTAATGTGTTTTGCTTCAGTTTTAGACATGCAAAGACATTCACTTGTTAATTAACTGAAAATCAAATTTTTAATAAAACGTATTGAAAATTGAAGCAAAACGCATTATTTTGATTATTTGATATTAGATTTTGAAATTAAATAAGAAGTATGCCATACCATGTAAAAAAATTATTGTTGAAGTTAGGATTTTTGTTTTCAATTAAAAAAAAAAAAAACGATTTCTTTAAAAACTGTAGAAGATAGTTTAAATGCCAGTGCCCAAAGAATTATAAAAAGGTCCGGTTAAATATAATTTATTACAACTTTTCCCATGTCACTTGCATACGTTATTATATTGATACCTTTTGTAAAATAGCTCTTACGCCGCCATTTTGAAAGTTAATGTTAACTACTTGTTGTATATCTTTTAAAAGGTAATATTGAGAGAAATGCGATTGTGTAATCAAAAATACAGGTTGTCGTTTAAAAATAAAACATGCTAAAACTTCAGGTGAAACCGGAACTGACATTTATTTTAATTGTAGGTAATAATTAAGATCCCGTAATATTAAGCGAATCTACACGAACCTCGGCTGAAAGATGCCTCACTATATCTCTAATCATTCCTTCAGTCTGTATAGCTAACTGGTACGAGGGGTCATTAGCGCACTGAGAAATGGTTCCTATAGCTGGTATGACTACTTCCATATGGATGGATCTACGACAGGAAAATTAAAAATAATTTTATAATTTTGCATATAAACAATCTTAAACCTACTCAAAAACAAAATTTTTATAATATTTCTAAAAACATTTTTATAACGTATCCTGTTCGTTTATTTTAACTGAAGTAGATCCAGAAATTTTTTAATGCTTTTAAAATATTGTACATGATTAACTTTTAAAATTTGAATGTCCTCGCTTATATTAATACTATTCATACTTTGTGGTACATTATTTAGGTTTAAAGTAAAAGGAATATAATTTGTTTTATTAAAATTATTTGTTAATAAATTATTATCAAACCAATTTTTTATAGTTTTGAAATCTTTTTTAGTTTTCATATTTCAATTGTCAAAATTTGTATCGCTATAAAATATAGGAGTATTATCTGCAAAACTATGAGTTTTCCCATCGCAATGCATACTAAATAAATCATTAATATAAATATTAAAAAATAATGGTCCTAAAATTTTGTTCCTTGAGAAACACCATGTTTAAACGTTTTTGAATATCTCTCTTCTTTATCTATTTTAACATAAATTATTGCTCTATCTTTTAGATAGTTTTAATCCAATCTTATCAATTTTTTTTAATAGTAAATTAAGGCTAACCGTATATCAAAGGCTTTTGCTAAATCCAGAAAAATACAAATTCAAGGTGTTTTTATCATCGAATGCATTATGTTTCGTTTTGTTGAATAGCAAATATTATCTTGCGTCGATTTATTTTTTTGAAACCCAAATTGTTTTTTACAAATAAAATGTATTTTCTCTAAATAATTATTATCAATTCGTATTTTTAAAATTTTGTCTAAAGCTTTAGCTAATGAAGATATTAATGCTGTAGGCCTATAATTACTAATATTACTTGAATCTCCATTTTTAAAAATAGGTTTCATTACGCCAATTTTGAAAGCTTCTATACTTGCTTTAAAAATTTTATTTATAAGAAAAGTGGGTGGTATAAATTATATTTTCAACTTGTTGATTAGTTTCTTAAATAAAATGAGTCTATATTGTTTATTTTTTTTTTATTTAAAAATATGTTATTACAGTTGATTTTATTTGTTAGATTTTCACCGACTTAAGAAAAATAGTCGATAAAGCTATAATAGCTATATTTTTCTTGTTAATAATTATTGACTTATTTTCTATCTTAAGTTGGCTAATATTTTTATGTTCTTGATTTTTATTACATTTTCTTTTAATGGTTTTCCACATACCTTGTTTAGAGTTTTGGCATTTATTAATTTCATGTTTATAAAAATTGGTTTTTATTAAATTTGTTAGTTAATTTGTTTTTATAAATTTTATATTCATATTATAATAAAAATCGATCATTCTTATTTTTTTGTAATTTTTTATAAAGTCCGTTTTTTATCTAAATAGAATTTAGTCACTAGTAATCCACTAATTTCCTTTTTTAATTTTTATTTTAATTTGAGTTGTACATTTCTGTATATTATTTTGAATTTTTTTTTATTAACTTATTAGATAAGTCATTCATTTCAGAATAATAGGCTATTGCCAGCCTTCCACGAGCTGAAATTGAAGCAGCAGTGTTTAGCCCGCAACGCAAATTAAATGGCTGTATTGTAAATAATAGACTGCATTTTGAAAATTTATAAAGTTATTTTGTTCTTTTCATTTTTTCGTTTCTTTTGACCTTTTTGTAATTAGCTACCTACTCATAGGTAGCATACGAAAAAGACACTTTGCGGGAAATAAACTTTTAAAAATGCGGACTGTCGTGTCACTATCTGGACGTCTATTACACTTTTAGAAAATTCCTCTCTCTCTTGAAGTGAATAGTAATTTTCACTTTCAATAATACTATTTAGGTTAGATTCGTATATTACCTCCTTTGATAATAATAACTGAGCTGAACTAAGGATTACCAGGCAAACTAGTACATAGTGGAATACAGTTATTTTTAAGTGAAAAAAATATATATGATTTTTCATAGCAATTACCTAATAGGAGGGGAAGGAATTTGTATTTTTTATTTATTTTCAGATATAGTTTAAAGATGGGGTCCTCGGTGCACTCTAAAAAGTTTTTCTTAATAGAATGTTTCGACATCTTGTCAATATTGACCAATTGTTCGTTACTAACGTCAACTTTTTTTAAAATTTCCGCCAAACCGACGTGATATGCGTCAAATGAGACTTCTTGGTTGTCGGACATGCAGAAACGAACGCCCTAATACAGTTATTTTTAAAATATTAATACAATTTTTTCCTCCATAATATGTAAGTAATAGCTAACTTTATTGCGGACAGTGTATAGGATTCATTCTATCAAAAGGAATAAAAAAATCGACTTTTATTTACCAAGTCGATAGTTTACATAATAAATTACAAAATATGATGGAAAACCACAAGTTGTTAAAAATACTACTAATATTACTGCAAAGTTCACCTGTAATGAGTTACTCTATATGTAATTACTGCAAAAAAAACCCTAATGAAAACCCATTTCTTTTTAATTTCATGTTGTTAAATTATTGATTTATGATTCGGCGTTTACATTATATTTAGTTTACCAGGAGGTTAGTTGGTTAGCAATTAACTTTGCACAAGTACATGTCAAGTTATAGATTTTTGATTTTTGGTAATAATTGGTTAGATTTTTTTTGTAATACATACGATATATTCTTTTAAACAAGGCCAGCACCATTATCAACAAAACTGTCTTATATTCACTTCAGTTAAATTTGCTGCCAACAATATTTTCAATAATATCTTATGTTGATTTTTTGGTTCTGTTAAGAAAAAAAAGTGTTTTTGTTTAAGGCTTTTGCATAAAATTTTCGTAGTTTCTTGACTTGTTCACCATACAGATACTCTTATAAATTAATAACGTTTCAACCACGTAGGAAATAAAGAAATTTGGCTAATTTAAAGCAATGGTATAGTTTATACGATCCCAGTTGAGACAGCATGGAGTTAATTGATTATACGGGAAACTGTCAATTGACTTGTTTTTACATCACAGAAGCATAAACTTAAAATGGATTTTTCCTCGTAGATAGTCAACGAGGACTGGAAGCAGCGCTTACTATAGAAAATATGGGCGGGATTAATCGTCGAGCGCGCTTGAATGCCACTGGCAAGGTTTAATAATTGGTCATAGATTTTTTATTTCAAATTTGGAGCTGAGGTTTTATAATTTTATGTTTAAATAAATTCAAGGCAGGTGCGGTACAGCCAGACAGCGTTAGAAATTATTTTAAGTGGCTATTTATAAAATCTCTTGTTTTCTTTTATTTAGTGTTTTGGTTAATAATTTGAAAAAATATGGCATTCTGGCGACCTTTCGAAACTAGTGACAACGAAACTGATAACTTTAGTTCTAATTTAGAGTGATTTCAAGCGGAATTTGATTGAATTGAAAATAGTAGTTCTTCAGAAAACAATATCGTGAGTAGGATTTGTCAACTAACTCAAATTAGGGTTATCTTAGTCTTAGTCTTATTCGCAATGGCCACCTGTCTTAACGACAATCAGCCAGCTATGAAATTAGGGTTATAAGAACTGGAGATATAGTCGATCATTCTATTAAACGGAAAAAGTTGAACAAAAACTTAAGAAACTTGATACGGCGCGATGGAGTTTATTCGTGGAGTTGTGTATGAATTTTACTATGAAAATAAGGTGCCAACATTAGAGGTTCGGAATTAGTTAAGGGACTATCCAGATTATAATTATAAATCGTTAGATGTTTCGAGAAATGGTTTAGTCGATTGCGGCTTTATCATAAAAAAGTGTACAAGCGAATGGTTATTATGGAATTAGCACGTATAGTTGACCAACGACAAGAGTACTTGCGCAAAATAAAAGAATACAGGGATACAAATAGAAATATAATATATCTTGGCGAGACGTGACTTGATACCCACGATGTCATCCATTATGGGTGGGAAGGTAACAGCAAAAACTGTAAGTTAAGTAATCTATGCTCAAGGGCATTGTTTCCTAACCTGTGGTCCGCGGACCCTGGGGGTCCGCGAGCATATGTTTGGGGGTCCGCGGTCCCATACGCATCTATCTTACTTAGAGCATTAACAAAAATAAATAAATTACCAATTAATAAACATGCTGATCACTTCAATGACTTTGAATGGCTTACATTGGTAGCATATTTAGCTGATATCTTTAGTGCCCTTAACGAGCTAAACTTGGGTCTACAAGGGAGAGATAACAACATCTTCGAAGTTGAAGATAAAATAGAAACAATGCTTAAAAAGCTTGACCTGTGGACTAATCGTACCATTCAAAAATACTATAACAACTTTCCTACACTGGCAGCGTTTTTGGAATCATCTGATGGAGCACTGCTGCCAACACGTGTACAAGACGAGATAATAAATCACCTCCGCGCTTTGAAGTATTCGTTGCGGGATTATTTTTCAGTACCTGACAAAAATAAAAATTGGATACCAGACCCTTTCACCACAGATGTTTCTGATATAACTGGCTTGACAACGGTGCAAGAAAACCAATTAATAGAAATATCGTGTGATTCTGCCTTGAAACGTAATTTCAAAGAACGCTCCTTGTGTAGTTTCTGGGTGAATATAAAAAAAGATTATAAGGAAGTCTCAGAAGAAGCACTGAAATATTTGCTGCTTTTCTCCACCACGTACCTATGTGAAAAGGCATTCTCTACTCTTGTATACATCAAAATCAAATACAGGAACAGGTTACATGTGGAATCTGATTTGAGATTGCAATTGAGTAATATTATCAACCCGAACATTTGTAACTTAGTTGCAAAAAAGCAGCACCAACCTTCTCATTAATGTTTTTCTACGAAAAAGTTTGTTTTTTGTTTTTTAGTTTAATGAAGGAATACTAAAATATAATATTGTCCGAAAATTGCACCTTTTTTTCGCTCAGGGGTCCTTGGCATTATGCTTGATTTCCTTGGGGGTCCGCGGCTGAAAAAGGTTAGGAACCGGTGCTCTAGGGGAAAATAATTATAATTCTTCATGCTGGAAGTAAAAATGGATTTGTTCCTAATGCATTGTTGATGCCTGCCAAAAACATAAAGCAACACCAGAAGATATGGACGGGATGCCTGCAGGGCAATACCGTCCTTTATGCTAAGAGACGTGCAGGGAAATATAGTAAAAAGACTAAACATGTGTATCCAAGTAGATGGTCATATATATTTTTAAATATTCATTACGTCATAATAATTAAAAATTAAGTAAGTTAGTTAGCAGAAAAATTATTGTTATTTATTTTATACCGTTAGTCCCGTTAGTGTAATAAAAACAAGGGTGAACATGACAAAAATCAAAATAAAACGCAAACTAGTTGAAAAAGTTGAAGAGTTTCATGACACCTATCAGAAAAAATTATAATTTACAGGGTGTGCCTTTTAAGAAAGTTGATATTTTTCAATTTAAATTAGTCGAAATGTATAAATTTATTTTGAACGCCCTGTAGCATCTAACTCAAATTTCGTTAGATGTTTTTCTTTTGCCATCCCAATAGAACGTTTGTACCAGATATGAATATTTTACCTTTAGAAACAATGGCGGAACTGTCAATTTTTTTTAAGAGTATAAACCAATATTTTCTAAAAATATTAAAATATTAGAACAACTACTAGGTTAACGTATATAACACAATTAACAAAAAAGTTATAGAATTTCATGCAGAATCTGAAAACGAATTAAAAAAAAATAGTGTTCCTATTAAAAAAACTTATGTAATATTCGCCACGCTTTTTAAACCACCCTGTATACTCAAAAAGAACTTTAAATTATGTACCTTAGCATTTAACGTTTTGTGGTAATTCCCCAAACAAACGAGATAATGAACTTTACTCTATTGTTGACTAACCCTGTACAAGAAAATCCTATATGTTAAAAATGTATGGAAAATAAAGGCAAAGAAATATCTGAGAAAAAGAGAAAAAATTAATTATTGACACTAATCAAAAGGAAAAATTTCAAAAAGGAATATGTTATTGACTCTTTGAAGCACACGGTTTTTTTATTTTTCGTCTGCCTCCATATTTTTGCGTTTTCAACCCCATTGAAATGGTCTGGGCTGGTACATTCTATTAAAAGTAAATTACGTAAATATAATCATCTTTGTATTGTATATTCATCATTTGTGACTTTTATTAAATGCAAGGAACTAACCATTTTCCCTCCTTCATTATTTCAACAGGTAAGTAATATTTTAAAAACCAAGCACGGTAGCACTCATTGCTTATACTTTGTTTGGCCGTAATAATACAATCACACGAATCATATAATATACATATTAATATGATGTAGGCAGATATATGGAAAATAAAATAAACTAATGTAGTAAAATATTTCTCCATTTTTATTGTCGCGTTGCACACCGCCGCCCATGCTTCGTAATGAAATGTCGCCGATAAGCTGAGTGTTTGATGTATTTCTTTTCTATGCTGTATCAATTGACTTCGAATATTCTTTACTCATATACGTAAAACTTATATAAAATTTAATTTATTAAAATCTCAGTAAAGACTAAAGGATCTTTGCATTCTAAAACACTTCCAAACGGGTCTCGTAGCCTAGCTGTTAATGCGACGGTTTCAGATACACAGAGATTATGTAGCGCGGTTTCGGTTCCCGGGCCCGACAAACTTCTCGACTAAGTTTGGACTGTAGTGGTTTGACTTGAGGTTGCTGTCTGATGTCGTGCAAAATAAGGGAAGAATGGAAAATGTATCGGCATCCAAAATCCCCCATTCGACGCCGTATGAGATCGGATACCTCGTGGGGGGAGGGTGAAATTACGCATTCCCAGGTAGGTCACAACTGACAACTTAAGACCGTACGAAACGAGGGGTTGATAGCCCTTGGAGGGTGCAGGCCCGAATAGTTGTCGTGACTGAGGACCGTGGTTCGGAACCCACGTTAAGCAGTAGGTCTCCTCGGAATGGCCCTGGCAGCGAATGAAGAGCTGGAAATCCAATTAAAAAAGAAAACACTTCCGAGCATCACATACTTCAAGTAGTATCCGAGCGTTTGTTTCTTATTTGCTCATATCTGTTTTTTCGGTTCATTTTACACAACGAATTGAAAATAGTCTTTTAACAAACACATTCGCGAACTAAGTCAAATCGCCAGGACGTCCATTCTCCAACTTAAGAGAATTGAATGCTTTCTCGCGGGAAGTGGCTATTCACATCATAATATGGTCACATCATATGTTTTTGTTAACTAAACATGGATGCTTGTCAATGCACTTCTCACGATGTGATCCAGTTCTCTTAGAAAATTCGGTGAGAACTCGTTCTCCTAACTCTTGATGGAAGTAAACAGTAATTTTTACTTTCAAAAATACCATCTAGAAACTTTTAAGAGAACGAATTGACAGAAGACAGATCACTTCTTCTTGATATTATCAATCCCCTAATTCGAGAATAGATGTCCAGTTCTGTTTTGACAGGGACACTTTTTGTGTGATATTTATAGATTAGGTTATTTAGAATAATTAGATATTTTCTAAAATTTCCGTCTTGTAATCAAATTCTTGTACTAGGAACTAAGATGTAACTGCGAAACATAACGATCGCGACATCACAACGTAGCGCTCCAGTAGCAGCGCTACTTTATATCGGGTGGTTCTCACTCAGTAGCGCTACGTTCTGATAAACGCGACCATTTTCATTCTATCCATAATATCAATATGCACATATGCACTCATACATTTTTCAAAACACGTTTAGTTCGACACAGTAGTGTACTTAGTATTCCTATTTTTATACTTTTAATTTGAAACCCTTAATTGTCAGCTTTAAATTTTGTTTTGTGAATCTGATGCTGAAAAGGTATAGGTTCGCAGTCCACATAACGAACTAACAACTCTTATTATAAGACTGTCTGATGCCCGATGGAGCTTTAGTATGCTTCATAATATATACGAGTCGAATAGATGCGAAACCCACCAAATCATTTCTAATTGATTTTGACATATTTGAGAAAAACCTCCAGCACCGAAACTATGTTATATCGGGGTTTGCAGTTCAATTAAAAAGAAAACACTATAATTACTACATTCTCATAGTTTATTTTTTATATAAAAAGGAAATACAAGTTGGTCGATGAGGGTCCTGTAAAAATTGTAAAGTTATATAAGTTGAATTGTTGTGAAAGGTAAGCTTATTGATAGGCTAGTTTTGGCAGTGCAAAATTTTCTGATTGTCGAATGAAAATACTGGATGCTAGCATCTTCAATTTTGAGATACCAAAAAAATGCTTCAGCTTTTAGCTTGTGAACTCTGTTAGCGACGATCAGGTAATTTTTAACGTTTTGATTTGTTTCAGACTTTGGCTATTCTTTATTTTGTAGACATTCTGAGCACATATCTTTTTGAGGAGTCTATGTTGTAATGAGCATTTAAGTACCTAATATATTAAAAAAAAAACATTCTTTTACTTGCAGATTTGCTCCAACGGACTTATTGTACATTTTATACAGTTTTTGAATTTTGAGTTCACAGGGCAAATATTGTCTAACTTCTATTTTACTCTTGCAATAATGGCTCTACGTGCATTTCAGGCTTTCTATGAACATTGAAATCGAATTATTTTCTTACTATTCTTATCTGTTGCTCCGTGGCCACCCCGATTTTCTTGGAGGAGTTCCTGGTGCTTGGAATCGCTTCCTAACTTACTGGACTCTATCTTCTTGTATATTCAGAATACTTAAAAAAGTTTTACGACAAACTTTTGCTATGTTCCCATTAAATGTTCGAATGCTGTAATGAATTGTAAGAGATTTCTTGTCCCTAGTGTTGTTTCTGATCTGAGACTTTTTTGACAAGCTCGCACTGCAGTACTTTTGCATAACTGTGTCCTTTTTCTTGTAAAATAACTCGTGAAATGACTTAAAATCACACATTTTTAACGAGTCTAACTAGAAATAATTTTTATGTGCACATTTTGTAATTTGCGGTAGGTTCTTTGCGCCACATTTATAACAAAAATACAGCTACAAAAAGTAAAACCTGATTCCGACGAGGGAAATGCAAGCTTGGTGTATATTGGTGATAGGTTTTGCATGAACGCGCATACTAATCATTATCCCCTTAGTAAAAATTCGAAAATGGACGTCCTTATGTATAATCCTTATTCAAAAACAACTTTCTACCTTAAAATTTTTAGTTGGTTTCTTTTCTGTGTTTTCGGCTTAATTTGTCTTTTTCTACTTTTATTTGGGGGAGTTTGGTGAGACTTATTTTCAAAGTGTCAATTTTAACGTTAACAACAAAACATGTATATACTTCGCACTCTAAAATCTGTAGCTGTATGAAACTCAATCAAATTATTGTTATTTGCCTAGCCATATCGACGAAGCACGACGTCGGTGGTAGTAAAGAAATCAGATGATATCGCGCTGTGTGTTTGTTGGTGGAAAATGACTTAGCGGAATATGCACTTGACTTATCGGAACAGTTGGCGGGTTTTGCATTTCAACGCGAACTTTCAAGTTTAATAATAAATATAATAAGCGGGGTTTGAAGTTAAATTATTGTCTATTCGGTGCAGATGAACTTATACTATAGACTAATAGTAATAACTAATATTTATTTATTTTTTGACTTGGCGGATTTTATCTCTATACGACTCACACTAAGTATTAGGTATCATGAAATTAGAGAAAAGTTGTTGAACTAGTATCATCCGTCCCCCGTAATGGGTGATGAAGAGTGCCCATACTCCTGACCTATTTGTGTAGTACCTATTATTAAACTATTTTTTCAAATTGCCTATTATGTGCATGCACTGGCACCACAATTTTTGTCGGTTCGCTACTATTCATTCACACTAACAATCACATTCATAATATTTCTAATAATTCAGGTATAAATACGTCGCGCCTGGTAATACGCACCTTCTTACGACCTATATCTTATTAGCCATCTTCGTTACAAGGCTTACATTACATTTACATTGGTAAGTGATACAAATAATAATTATTTTATAGTTTATAATGCACTTACTTTAAAAGTTTAGCCAATAAAGGTACGGCTCCACTTTTCATCATAACCTGAATATTCTTCTTGCTTCTGGAAACCGACCATAAGGCACGCGCTGCCGCCGTGACGATATTTACTGCTCCTAATTCATTTTCAGCTAATTTATCCTTGGGAGTATTAAGGTACATTTCGTTGCAATCCAAAAAATCAACTAATTTTGGAATTCCATCGCACTGGCGAATATGCTTCCTAGCTTTTTTGATTTGTGCCACATTATAGATTGTTTCCGCTACCAAAATTTGCAAATCTCTAGCCGGTTCTGTTAGGTTTTGTACTAATAGAGCAATGCCACCTAGATTGGCTATACATTTACGAATCTCTACGTTTTGCGAAAGTTCGGTAAGAACACTTAAGGCACCCAATTTGCATTTCAGATCTTTGGTTTCCAGTAAGTTAATTAAGAGTTCCAATCCACCAATTTCCTAAAAAGGGATAAAAAAATAATTAAATTCTAAAAAAGCTCAACATTTTGTGAGGATTAAAAACAAAACCTTTTTCTTATTGTCCTACATTTCCTTAGAGCCTTTATACTATCAAAATCGATCGCACCAGTTACTTTCTGTTTAGAAATCTCTCTTAGTATACCTTTTCAATGTCGATTCTAAACAATTTTTAATCAGCTTCAATTTGAAAAAGCTTGTAGAGCGAGCAAGATGACTAGACTCAGCCAACGTTCATTAAAAATCGGGTATTGTTGCGCTCAAGAATCTCCTGGTGTCCACTAACCCAGTAAGCAGTAAATATTTTACAAAAGCAATAAGCTAGCCTAACCTGAACTGAACCCCAGCTTGGCAGGAACTGTTATTGAGTTCAAGTAAGTTAGCTTTTATAAAGTTGCGAGCGAGTTAAAGACGTGTATTAGTTGAGGTTAGGCAATCCTGTAGCATCAACATCAAACAAGGGCGAGAAGATTATAATATTTATTATGACCAATAATTCCTTCGTTCTTGTGACAATCAATCGGTGTCTGAAAGTTAGCTTTTTAAAAATTTCAAGTTATGAATCTTGAATCACACCAAAGTAGCATTCTATGTTATGTGATGTACTGCCTGGGCGAAGAAAATATGCTGATTTTTTAAAAATATAGATTACCCAACAAATAAGATAACGTTCGTAGAAAAAAGTATTATTTGTTTCGTTGTTTCTAAAATTATCAGTAAATAAGGTCTATAAAACTGAAAATATGTTTATTTTATTTTAAGTGGTAAAATCTCAAATTTATGTTAAACTATAAACGAAAAAGGCATCTCTGCCAACCAATATATACCTTTCATTTACACTAACATACTTCTTTACAACTAACCTGAACAAACAACAAAAAATGGAATCCAGAACAATGCACAGACGTCTAAGTCAAGTCGCAAAATAGCAATAATATAGGACCTGCCAATGATCTTAGATCATTGGTATATCTGCTCTATGAATCACGCTAGACGTCGTATGTCAAGTCGCGACTTTAAACAGTAGGGTAGGTGGGGGTAAAGTCCCGCACGGAGCAAAGTCACGCACCGGCTTTTTGAATTGCGCGCGAATTTTTATAGAGCCGGCCGTCAGGCGGCGAGTCGGTTTTGCCACAGTATTAGTTCCGTATACTGTGGTTTTGCTAACGTCTAGTGCGACATGAAGATTGATGGTGATAGGACGGTTGTGAACCGAAAAAATGAGGATAGTTAATTTTTTTTAATTTGGATGGAACAATTTATATTAATTTACTTCGATAATATGTGCAAGTGATTGAGAATTCTTTAAAGAGCGAATATTAAGTTAATAGTGTGAGTCTTAAGCCTTATTTCTGTGTGCCCCAATTTTGCTTCAGTTTTGTTTACCCATGTCCTAAAAATGTTTGGCTTTACACAATACGTAATAGGGCAAAACCCCGCAGCTTATTAGAGGCAAAGTCACGCATGCGGGGCCTTGCCCCTCTTTGTTTACGAAATATATTGTGTAGATTTTAAATTAACTTGTAGTGTTTATAATGTGGCCGAGTGATTTAAGGTAGCTTTTGAAAAAGCGAGCACTGTTGAAAATGCAGTTCAAGCATTCAGAGCTACTGGGGTTTATCCCTTTAATGCGAATATCTTTTTAGACGACTTTTGCCGTCAGAGGTGACAGACCAGCCACCAGAAGAAGAGCTAGATGATGATGATCGAATGGTAATATTTAATGATGGTAATGTTCCTGTTGGTTCTGAAGAAAATCATTATGATCCACCGCCTGCTGTTGCAACAGAAGAAGATATGCAACGGGATCTCCTGTTATTAAAACACCTTCGATGTAAGTTGCTCATCCCTCCCAGGCTTGTTTAATAACTCCTAGAGATATAATACCTCTTCCTAAAATAAAAATAAAGAGGAAACGCAAAGGAAAAGGGTTGAACTCTGAGTTGCATACGTCAACACCTAAGAAGGAATGCATGGAAAAAGAAGAAGCTTAAAGAGAAAGGCAAGCTACGGAGAAGAAAACGTTCCACTGAAAGAAAACGCAAAAAAAAAATCGTAACTAAGCAGCTTTCCTTGCTGCCAACTCAAAAAATATGATGAAAACTTTCAGCGTTTCCTCTTCCGACACCAACGCAGATTATTCTATTCATGGCAGTAGCTCTGATTTTGCAACTGATGATGAGGAAAAACGATCAGGAGGATATCAAGAACTCACAACAGAACTCTGAATTGATGACAAATAATTATGCTGTAGTTAAAGGTCAGGGTAAAACAAAAAATTCTTTCAGACATTACTCAGCTAGGATCGTTTCTATTTAGCAAGGAGGTTATCAAGGAGTATTTTACAAGCGATTACCAAATGCTTACAAGTTTTTCAAAACGAATGAAGAGTCCTTTATCCCGAATGAAGATATTGTTCTGAGATTACCAAAACCTACTAAGATGAACTCTGCGAGTTTCCACAACGTGATCGCTTTCACAGAGGACTTGACTGGTTTTTCTATGTACTAATGGACGCTCACTGCATTTATACCTGTTTTATTTTTTTTTTTATTATTTTTATTTTTCTTCAGCACTTCTTAATAATAAATGTTAATAATAGCTTTTTTATGATGTATTTTATTTAGCTACCCACATTACTAACTATTGGGGAAAGCCCCGCACCGCGGGGCTTTGTCCCGTTTAGTGGGGCAAGGCCCAGCAAAAAAACTTTTTAAACAATATTTTATTTTTAAACAACTATTAGTAAGACACCACAGGTGCTGTAACGATCTTACAGATAATATCCCTACCTAACACTTCCAACTCAAATTAATAAAAAATGCACCTCCCATCTTCAACAATTCTTTAAAAATTAGAATTTGCGGGGGTTTGCCCCCACCTACCCTATTACCCATTTTTTGGCCAAAACGAAATCATCATTTTTTTTTCAATTTTCTTTTATTAAATATTATTACCTGCGAGAAAATTGAAAGAAAAATCGAATACCTATCACGTTTTCAAAATTATTTATTCAATAGCAAATTTTGGAGAATATGTATTATATACTTAAATTCAAACTTGAAAGATACAGGAGCGTCACCCGCTTGATGACGTAAAACGAGTTCTATCTCACTCTGACTTTAAAATGTCCCCGTCTCGTGTCGTTCGAGATCGATAAATCCGTGTCGTAAGCGGGTGACGCTCTGTACTATTCTAGATTGAATTTAAGTCTACCTATCTAGTTTTAATAACAATCTTCACTTTTTTCATTTCACATTTTCGGCAATTAACAAGTTGCAAGAAAAGGTAAATAAAAAGTTAATGTATTTATAATAACCTTCAACTTTCCTTCAATTTGTGTAAGTTTTTAGAATAATTTTAGCTTAGTTAACACGATGTTCTTTTTTTTATTTAAATGATATCTATTATTTTAGAAGCAATGCAACATGTGTGTATTGCATGTACCTACTCATCTATTATCTTTTAAGTCCATTAAGGTATTCTATTAGTTGAAACCAAAGAGGATAGGACAAGTTGGAACATGGTGGCTACAGGTTTATTTTTTTAGTTGATGGCTGATATGCGGGATGTAATTTCTTAGCTAAAGGTGGACAGCGGCGTACTAAAAACATTAATTATTATAGGAGAGATCTGACCGTTTAGGCAACTGATCTAAAGGTATACCAACTAAAGAATCCGTTTCTGTGTTTTTAAATGAAAAAACAGGGGCTTTCCCTCTGGAATGAAATAAAAAACAACGCTGTATCGCACAAGAATAAAAGATTCGAGGAAAACCGCTAAAGTACCTATTTCTTTTTACTTATATTTATTTAGGTTTTTTAGGCTGCTCGACATGCAAAAATAGTGAACATTAATTTACATAATATGGTTTGATTTAAATACATTATAACATAATGTCTTTGGTTTAATTATTACAAATTAAATTAAATAACAACTAGAAAAATGAAAGCTTTCAGTTTTGTTGTTTTATGGTTACCGGTTGGATTTTTTAAATCTAATTTAGTCAACTCTATTGAGATTTGTTACTTTCTTTACCGTTTTGTAAATATGCCATTAACATAAAATCTAGGAGAAACTATGCGAAGTACCTTTGTAATAGAACCAGCCTTGTATAGCACAGGTACCATCTTAATTTTAATTAAAAAATTTGTATATTTTTATTTTTTGTGAATTTGGCAGTGTTATTGCTGGTGATCATTAGTATAGGTACAGATATCAAAACTCGAATATTATTTGGCCAATACCTACCTGAATTGCCAGTTGGTTTATTTCAGTCGTTAAATCATGATCTTTTAAACAGCATAAAGCTACAACAGTGGCGGTTTGGTTTCCAGTTTTAAGATATTTTACCAGCTTTTGAATATGCCAATATTCTGGGGGAATATCAGCTTTCGGTCTCTCGGTCCGTCCCTCTTCATCTGATGATGATCTAAAATTAAGATATTTTTCTACATTAAAATGATAGATGTACCTATTACATACTAATACCTAGTTAAGGTATTGAAAATTAGTGGTCACATAGTTTCTGAGCAACATTTTTGGTATCGCATCTCCTTTAAAAATATCTTTTTGCTATAATTTATTTAATTAATCTTATCGAGATATCTTACCCCTCAACAGACGATCCTTCACTATCTGGCCTTTCTTCTATGATAACTTCCCTTGGAATATATTTTAAATGATCCCCACCAAATTCATCCAAACTAACTTCAGAGTCCGTCATTTTTGTATGTCTTTATTTTTGACAGACTTGTCACCTTTTGAATTAGGTTGTGTGGTATCAACATTAAAATTTATTTTTTACTTCTTTGAAACTAAAATTTTTTTTTTAAACAATAATGCATGAAATCCAGTCATTTAGAACACGTTTTATATACTAAGTAGGTAACTAAAAATGCATATATTATGTGACACACATTTTAGGATTTTTGGAAATTTTAAAATTGAAATTGAAAAATTTTAACTCTTGAAAAATTACGTCGATAAAAATCTGTATACGTTTAAAATTAAAATAGCATACAGCAAGACATTGCAATTGCATTGCAATATTATAATATACGTTTTTGACTTTTTATAAAGACAGCCTAATGAGGGTTTACTTGCTATAACAGATGTTTGAATTAAAATAAACTGAAAACATAAGAAGAACTATACGCAAAAGTTTAAGCCAAAATTTTTAAAATTAAAATTAAGTTGTTATACAGGGTGACTCGGATCTAAATGTACATACATCACCAGGAGATAGTGGACATCTTGGGGTTTCTAAATAATCTATCTTTAGTGGGTCCATCTTTCCTCGTTACTTAGATACAGAGTGTTTTATAAGGTTTGGCTCATTTTTGTTTTTGCCATAACTCTTTTAGCACCCGGAATAAAATGTTCATATTCGGTGGAAATATTTTGAGTAGCTATCGCTTCAAAATGCCGTATGAAAATTTTTTGAAATTCAGGTCCGGACTTTAAAAACCAGACTGATTTCATTTTTTTAAATTCAACACCCTGTATATCATATTTTTGTAATTTTTATTTTTTTATTTGAAAAATACATAAAAAACTAATTCTAATGACATACTTATCAAAATCCCCGCACTCGCCGCTCAGCCATAATAAATTGCTCTTCTTTAGATGTTGAAACACATACAAAATAATAACTGTTTTTATAACGACAATAATACCAATAATAACAAAAATAACAAAAACATAATTATTTGAGAATATTTTCAAAATGCCCACCATTAACTTCTTCACATTTTCTTCCTCTGATATTTAAATTTGAAACTGCACTTCTGATTACACCTGGTCTATTTTTTATTTCCTGAAATGAAGTAATAATGCGTTGCAAGAGCTGGTCCCGTGTATTAATTTCTTCCTCGTAAACTAAGTTTTTCATATACCCCCAAAAAAAGAAGTCCAGCGGGTTAAAGTCGGGAGATCTTGCTGGCCAAGAATGGGGCCCCCCACGACCTATCCATCTGTTGGGATATCTATTGTTTAAAAGTTCGGAAACAATTCTTGCATAATGTGGAGGGGCTCCATCGTGTTGGAAATACATTCCTCTTAAATTAACATTCTCATTTTGGAGAAGATTTGGCAAAATGTTTTCCAAAAAGTGTAAATATTGGTTTCCATCTAATCTTTCTTCAAAGATGTGTGGGCCAATCAATTTACCATTGATTATACCTACCCAAACATTTATGGAAAATCTATGTTGCGAGTGCAACTGTCTAATAGCATTTAGATTTTCTAGAGACCATAGATGACAATTTCTGGAATTGTTGACTCCATCTCTGGTAAACTGAGCTTCATCGGTCCACAAAGTCCGGTGAATATCTCTTTGGTGCCTCCTAATCCACTGACAAAAAACCAAACGGTTAGCATAATCACCTGGTTCCAACCTTTGTACCTCTTGGATAAGATATGGATATAAGCCTTCATTTTTTATTGTTAAATGGGTTAATTTTTGCGTTATATGCAGACGTCTAGCAATTTTCCTTGTGGATGTTTTTGGATTTTCTTCAATCAAATTTAAAATGTCTTCTTCCTGTTGAACTGGGTGTCTTACAGGCTGATCAATATTATTTTGTGTCGGAAAATGTCCTTTTTCACGAACAAAAGAAAATACATTTGAAAATGTTTGATGGTTTGGACATCTTCTTCCAGGAAACCTTAATTCATACTTTCGAAAAGCGGCTCGCCCGTTAACATCGCAAAATCCATATACAAATATTATATCAGCGTATTCTTGGTTTGAAAATTGATGGGGCATTTTAAACGAGAAGTAAATGTTTAACAAAAATATTCTCGTAATGCCCAAAAATCTGACAGGTTACAACTGACAATGACTTATTATGTTTTGTTGCCCCCCAATATTTCGTTGTTCTGAGGTGCCGAGCCATGGAGTCAAATTGAATTGAAAATTTTCAAATTTTAACACGCCGCTATTTTATTACTTTGGTTTATTTCCTATTATTGGCTTTTATAGTCGTTATAGAAACAGTTATTATTTTGTATGTGTTTCAACATCTAAAGAAGAGCAATTCATTATGGCTGAGCGGCGAGTGCGGGGATTTTGATAAGTATGTCATTAGAATTAGTTTTTTGTGTTTCTCAAATAAAAAATAAAATTTACAAAAATATGATATACAGGGTGTTGAATTTAAAAAAATGAAATCAGTCTTGTTTTTAAAGTCCGGACCTGAATTTCAAAAAATTTTCATACGGCATTTTGAAGCGAAAGCTACTCAAAATATTTTCACCGAATATGAACATTTTATACCGGGTGCTAAAAGAATTATGGCAAAAACAAAAATGAGCCAAACCTTATAAAACATTCTGTATCTAAGTAACGAGGAAAGATGGACCCACTAAAGCTAGATTATTTAGAACCCCCAAGATGTCCACTATCTCCTGGTGATGTATGTACATTTAGATCCGAGTCACCCTGTATTATACAGAAGAAATTACAAAAATTTGATATAGGATAATAGAGGTACATTATTTAAAACTGTAAAAGGCTAATATAAATCGAAACTCTTATTATTAGTTCTTAATTCTTATCCAATTGCGACATTTAAATTCAAATAAAATAATAAGTATATTATAAATAAAAAAACTATTAAATAACAATTGCGCAATCAGACGATCAGTTGTCGCTAAATTTTTTACAAATCTTAAAATATGCTTTTATTGCTTGCTACGGAGTACCTACCAAGTTTTTTTTTAAGTTACAAGCTGGGTTTTAAAATACGATTGTCTTTTTTGCATTTCGGTTAAAAATCAAGTTATAGATATTTGTTAACTTACAAGGGGAAGGTTACCCATAGGCGCACCCCTGATGGTCATCTTCTTTTCACTACGAATGAATTAACAAAGGAATGCACTAATTTCTTCTTCTTGTTGAGCCAAAACCCATTATGGTTTTAAAGATACACAATTTAGATAACTAAAGGATAATTTAGCTTTTAATACTTATGAAATTATGAAAATTATTTTATATTTTGATTTTCTGTTTAATTTTTGAGTAAAAAATCAAACATAACAGTAGCCCAAATTTATATAAATATCTTTATACAAAACCCTGTGATGCTATAGTGTACAGTTTTGTATTAGTGTTCCCAATTCGATCGGTATCGGCGTTATTATTGCAGATAAAGTATTGCGGTTTTACCTTAGTGTCTTAATTTTTAACGAACCGAAAGATTCCGGTGTGAAATTTGTCATGATTGTCCTAATTTCTAATCTACAGGCATCTTCGCTTTTTAGGCATTCTGTCATCACAAATTGTATACGTGTTTTCAGGACACCCTGTACACTGTTTTTCAATTATATTGATTAAGCATATTTTGGCTTTTTAAAAATATATAGTTCTTTACATTTGTTTTGAAAGCCAAGCTCATAATTCATTATCAATCAGCCACTTTAGAGTTATGATAATTGATAATTTCCTTTGACGCAGAATTTGTAATAAAATATAAGGGATAATTAATTAATATATTTTTTTTTATTTCAGTTTAAACGAAATGTTCAGGACATTTTGAAACCTCATCACAATGATTTATTCGTACTGCGATGGTTGCGAGGTAGGTAAAAAAAGAGATATAGGTACCTGCCTACTTACCTACTTATCAATAGCGTTCTTTTTAAGTATTCCAACACATCAGATTGGGTTCATTTTAAAGCCAATTTAAAGTGGGTAACTCATGTAACCATAAATCCGCTTAGGTTATCAGATTATGACAAGGTAATAAGACTAAATATTACATCATATTTAACATATTTTTTAAATCTCAAATTAGAGTGCCTACGTTTTTCCTATTAAACGTATTTTATGATATTATATACTTAACCAGCCTTTTCTTACATGGGAACAGGAATAAAAGAAAAGTACTCTTAACCGCCCGTTAGTCGCGCGGTGTTCAGGTGATTTGAAATAGTGGCAAAAGGTTTTGTCCACACGTCTGCCCACTTCAATAGCTGTCGGTAATATTGCCTATGATCGGTTTAGTATACGTCAATGGTTTAGTATAACAAAATGAAATTGAAAGTTTGTTTGTTTGAGTTTCAAATTTCAAAGTCAGTAACTCATCACTAGCACATTTTTTTAAGAGAGAGCTCCGGGTTCTGCGACGTCAGGGGAATTAATTCCAGTGGCGGGGGCATTTCAAAAAATAATAAATGATGAAATTTTCATATAACTTTATAAATTAAATTTATTTCATTAACTCTTAAAACTTGATTCTATAAGGTTATTTTTTTTAAAACTTGACATAGACTTACTTTTTATTTGAAGAGATAGACCTATCAATATTTCCTAAAGCAATGTTTTAGGTTAGTTCAGGTCAGCTATTATAGAATAATTAGTCTGATTAAGATAAATATGTAGAAAAATAAACGAGTTGTTGCCAGATTGGGCGCTACCTTAAAGAAAATAATTTTCTTAAATGGCAACACCGCATTTTGTGACAAATTTTCATACATCTTGAGATTCTAGGCAAAATTTAAAGAATGCAAGCTCTTGTTTAGAGTGGCGATATACGAGCTATTATTATTAAATGCACACTTCCAGTAGCTTCTCAAGTTTACCAAATTTTATCTTAAAAATTCTGGACTAGGACGAGGTTTGTCGGGATGCCTAATGTGGAATTCAGTGCGTGCTTTTCTTAAACGTAATCCACCAACATGCAAAAAAATTAATTGTTTCCTCTTGCGGTGTAATACGATCCACTTTAATCCAAAACTGCACTAAACTTATTGTCACCTTATGACAGCAGGGACAAACAATACAGTTCGTAGCTTACGTTTTCTAATGAACAAATTTTTACATTACTTGCATGAGGACCAAAATTAAATTTTGAACAATAGTAGCTCGTAAACCGCCAACCGAAATAGCGCCCAATCTGACAAGAACTCATATATTTTTTCCATATATTTTTTTTAGTTGGACTAATTCACACAACTTTGCTTTAGGAACTATAGGTCTATCTCTTCAAATAAAAAAAGGTAGCCTATGTCAAGTTTAAAAAAAATAACCGTATATTAGACCTTTTCTAAAAGGATTTCTTAGCGCTTACGAAAATCCATCCAAAAATGCATAACTTGAACTTTTAATATTTAGATCTTGCCATACCTTTTTCACTGTGTGCCCTTCATTGTCGGTGTAATACAATTTTTTCCCGAAACTCCCGTATTTCTTTAAAATACTATTACCGCCATAGAATAATTTCATTTTTTTTAATTAGTTTCTTAAAGTGCATATATTTCTGCAGCATCCAATGTGCATAGTTTAGGATTTCTTTTCCGAATTCCATGATATACGTTTTTAACTATTATTCGTTCTTTTAATGTTAATTGAAATTTTTTTGTAGGTGTACAACTAGTTGAAGGTTCGTTAATATCCATAGTTTACTCAATTAAAATAAGCAGTTAACAACACTAAATAAAGTTTAATAACTATATATACAGTGTCACCATTAAAGTCCGCACCATATGGAACTTTTTTTTATTAATGAGGTTAGTTAAAATTAAATTTGGGCAATCGTTTTTGCTTCAAATTAGACTAAAAATTATATAATCAAATGTCACCATCTGTCATTCGGTATCTGTCAAAAATTACATTTTAATCAAAAAATGCTGAAAAATGGCATTGTTTTACCGAATTTCAAAAAATTTTATTAGAAAAAGTTGTTTCTAGTACAATTCTTGGCCTAAATACAAAGTTTCAGTTTTCTAGCTCAAAGTTGATTTTTTTGCCATTTTTTCTAATTAACTTTTTTTTTATTTAATGTAAGTTCGCTTAATGGATATTAAACTATTTGCTTATACCATACTCAATATTTTATTTAGTTTGTATGAGCTTTTTTTTACTAGAATGCCATTTTTTTTCGAAATTTAAAATTAGAGGCAAAAAAATTTGACACAGGTGGTGCAAAGTTATCCTAATTTAAAAATTTTAACAGATAGACGTCAGATATTCCATTTTTTTGATAGTACATACACCTAAGAAGTTTAAAAAACTTATAATAAAATTCCCAGATATCAGATTAGTTCAAAATTTAGACACATTTTCTTTTTATCCACAATAAAATATCAAGGCAATTTTGAATTTTATAAGTAGGCTATGGAAAAAAAACGAATTAGAGTGCCGAATAAATAAAAGAAATGTCATGAATTTGAATATTTTCGCAAGTTATAGTTTTCAGTGTTATCACCTATGTTGTCCATTCAAGAAAAAATAGAAATTGTCTTAATTTGTGGAGAGAATATGCCTCACCGGCAAGTATTTGCCATTTTTAATGAGAGGCATCCAGAAAAAAATTTGCAGCATAGCACTGTTTCAAGAATAATGTCAAAATTTATAGAAACTGGATCTGTTCAAAATAATTTTAAGAAACCTCACGCGGCAAGTAAATACGATGAAGCAGCACAACTTGATGTTTGTTTAACTGTTATTGACCACGGTCAAACTAGTGTAACCAAGATAAGTGATCCAACAGGGTGCAAGAGGGAAAGCGTTAGAAAAATTCTTCAGAAAAATCGATTTCGGACATATAAACCCAAGTTTATAAACACATTAAAAGAACGCGATTTTGATATCCGACTTGATTTTTTGTTTTGGTATCAGGGACAATATGAGGAGAATATTCTTTTTCCATACAAGATATTATGGACAGATGAAGCCACTTTCTCTTCGAATGGTACCGTGAGCTCACAAAATTGCCGATGGTGGTCCCAAGAAAATCCTAACTTCACAATTGAATGTCGCGACCAGTATCATTTTAAAACCAATGTTTGGTGTGGAATTTTGAAAGATGAGCTTATTGGACCATACTTCTTTAGAGTAAACTTAACTGGTGAAAGGTACCTGAATTTTCTTAATAACGAGATTACCGAAGTTTTGGATAACATGCCCTTACACCATAGACATAACTTATGGTATCAGCTTGATGGTGCACCCATACATCAAACTGTAGCAGTGAAAGAAAGCATAAACCAATTATTTTAAAACAGAGTTATAGGGCGTGATAGAGAATGTCACTGGCCACCCAGGTCGCCTGACATAACCCCACTAGACTTTTTTCTGTGGGGTTATCTTAAGCAGAAAGTTTATAAGAATCGACCGTTTAGAAATATCGATCATTTGGAACAAACGATAAGACTGTGTTGTGCCGATATAAGACCAAGCTTTTTACAAAATGCTGTCAAAGACGTTTATAGACGGACGGGTGTTTGTATAGAGCGAGAAGGACGTCACACTGAAATGTGAAATTTATATTGCTTTTGTGTTACCTATTTAAAATGATTAAAGTTCCTTTTTGTTCCTTTTAATAATAATGATAGTTTTAAGTATAAAATAAAATTTTTATCAAATATTTAGATGTATTTGTCATTTGAAAAACGAAACATCTGACGTCTATCTGTTAAAATTTTTAAATTAGGATAACTTTGCACCACCTGTGTCAAATTTTTTTGCCTCTAATTTTAAATTTCGAAAAAAAATGGCATTCTAGTAAAAAAAAGCTCATACAAACTAAATAAAATATTGAGTATGGTATAAGCAAATAGTTTAATATCCATTAAGCGAACTTACATTAAATAAAAAAAAAGTTAATTAAAAAAAATGGCAAAAAAATCAACTTTGAGCTAGAAAACTGAAACTTTGTAATTAGGCCAAGAATTGTACTAGAAACAACTTTTTCTAATAAAATTTTTTGGAAATTCGGTAAAACAATGCCATTTTTCAGCATTTTTTGATTAAAATGTAATTTTTGACAGATACCGAATGACAGATGGTGACATTTGATTATATAATTTTTAGTCTAATTTGAAGCAAAACGATTGCCGAAATTTAATTTTAACTAACCTCATTAATAAAAAAAAGTTCCATATGGTGCGGACTTTAATGGTGACACTGTATATATATATATACACAGTGACCGGCAGAAAGTACGCACCAAGGGGGATTCTTTTTTATTTTAAAACTTACCAAATTCTTTTGACGGTGGAAATGTTCTGCATGTTCTTAAATAGTATAAACAAAACTAGTAAATATTGCGTCGTATACGAGGGAGAGGTGAAAACGTTAAATTCACTCAAGAATAAAGTGCCCTTATTTTACACAGTAGAAAAAGTTTTTATTAGGAAATGTTGTTTGCATTTAAAGTTATCCACAAATACCAAGTTTCAGCTCGGTAGAACAAAAAAAAAATGTTTTAACTTTTTTTTTTTACGTCCCCTTATATAACGAATCGATAGAAGCTATGCAACTATAAATTCAGTTTTTTAACAGCTCGTGGGCAATTAATTAGACACATAACTTACTTAGATTTAAAACATAAGGTCGAAATGAAAGTTTTGGCACGGCAAACTGTTAGGAAAGTAAAGGAAATTAAACTTTAAGTGTCAGTCTTATAGTAATGTATAATAAGTCCGAAAAACGGCGAACAAGTAAAAATAACATAAAAAAACACGAGTTTTCGTTTGACCACCAGCGGCAATTTTGTGAACTTACTCTACCGTCGTCACTAGAAAAAGTTGCTTCGTCTGTAAAGGAAACATGCCTACCAAAGTAAGGGTTATCTTCTCGTACCTTGAAACCGAGAACACAAGTCGAGGCGAGCATCAAAATCCCGTTCCTTAAGGGTATGTACGAATTGTGGTTAATAGGCTCTGTAATTATGTTTCTTAGAAATCCTTCGTATTGACCTTTCAGAGATACCTACATCATCTTGTCTCCGAGACAATGGCATCGTTGGAGCTTCCGCTGCAGATAGCAACACATTTAAATTTGTGTCTTCATTAGCTACGTTTTTCTTGTGCGGCTGTTTGAATTTATTTTCGACTGATCCTGTTTGTTTAAATTTAGTGGCAATTCTTAAAACGGTTGAATGAAGTAAATTTCTATAGGGATGTCTCTGATTAAAAATATCTGCCGTTTTGCGAGAAGAATTGTGATTTTCCCCAAAAATGAAAACAATTTCAATTTGTTCTTGCAAAGACAATTTTAGTTCTGCCATTTTTTACAGCTTAAATAACAACTGACGCTTAACGTCAGCTTTAATCCTAAATATTTTTTCATGGCAACTAGATTTCAATGAAAACGACTTTTATTATGTAAGGGTTTGAACTTTAATTCATGAGCCGATGGGTTTAAAAGTTTTTGAAAAATTTGGGACCGCAAAATATTGCTAAATGTATGAAGTATACCCTCATTCGTTTTATATAAAGTTATTTCGCTTATTCATAAAATATTGTACGGTGTGCACCAGAAAAATGAGATTATTTTTGACGATATTTTATTAAACGTCCAGTTTTCGCGTATTTAAACAAATTTAAGTAAGTTATGTGTCTAATTACCACGAACTGTTAAAAAACTGAATTTATAGGCTGCACAACTTCTATCGATTCGTTATACGAGGGAGCGTTAAAAAAAAAGTAAAAACATTTTTTTTGGTGCTACCGACCTGAAATGTAGTATTTATGGATAACTTTTAAGTGCAAACAACATTTCCTAATAAAATTTTTTTCTACGTTAAAAAATAAGGGAACTTTATTCTTGAGTGAATTTAACGTTTTCACCTCTCCCTCGTATACGACGCAATATTTACTAGTTTTGTTTATGATCTTTTTGTTTAAGAACATGCAGAACATTTCCACCTTCAAAAAAATTTGGTTAGTTTTAAAATAAAAAAAAATCCCCCTTGGTGCGTACTTTCTGCCGGTCACTGTATATATATTTACACAAAATAATATTTATGTGAACGACCCATATACTACGAAAACTGAAAAAATCTCACAAAATCTAAGGATAAATAATTATTAATAAAACACAAATTAATCAAGCAGTGCGGTAACCCTGCCTGCACGCTTATTTTCACATCTTTTAGGTTCCACACATCCGGCTTTGTGTGTTGCCACATTTTTTATTTTCTCTGTGATCAGAATCCCAGTATTGGAATTGCCGTGCTATTTTAAATGCATTTAGCTGATTGCGGCTTGTATGACAACGTCGCCTCTTAAGTTCGCCGTTTTTCAAGGGGCAATAATGTACCTTATATGGATAAAAACATGTATTTGTTTAATATTTTTATTTTGCCGCTTCTTAGATTTGGTGATTGGTATTAAATGAGTCACTGACAGCTTTTATGCATTTTAGGTATATATTGTCACACTGCGAAAGAATAAACTCTAAATATTTATCACATTAATAGTTGAAAAAAATATAGTTTGTTCTTGTTTGGGTTAATAAAAATGTAAAAAGTCAGTCGCGTATTATTGATCGTCTTAATAGGAAATGTGTCAAGATGGTAAATGTTGGCTCACCCGACATCACACGGTAAAATACCAAGCAGACGCTTCGTCTCTGTCCGATGTCTTTGATTTTCAGGGTGGGAAATATAAAAAACGCTATGACGGTTCCAAAATCAGAATGCTCTGGAGTTAAACTCGCCCCCCCCGATCGGATATCAGGGACGTCCTCGCGCCTCATCAAGAAAAGTTATTCCAACACTCACCTCTTTCGACAGCGAGGACTTGCCTTCGAGTTGTTTGTAGATTTTAAATTATTATTATGACTCTGCTGTTTATATTTGGCGTTTATTATGGTACAAATGAGAGCCCCAATATTATCTGGTTGTGCATTAAAAATAAAGTTTCTCGAATCGAATGTTTGGCAACATTGCAAAAGAGTCACTGATTCTAATGTTTATTCCCAGATTTATGGTCAAGCAGAATACGTGGCAATATATCAGGGGTCACGTTTGCGGTCTGGTTTAAGGGTTTTTCGTAAAAGTTGAAAGACGTTTCATTAAAAAAAAATATAAAGTGTATCTCAGCACAACCCCAGGAGCCATTAAAATATTTTAATAAATGAATAAATAAAATAAAATAAAAATGTCTTTATTTCAGAATATACCGTATTTTACATGAAAGAACCGAGGCACAGATAAACATATTATATTCTGAGAAAGGCGAAGTCCAGATGAGGCACCCTAGAGTACCTCCCTTATTAACTCAACCTACCTAATCCTAAGCTTAACCCTAACTAAAATAATAAGATTTGCATTATCACTAACTGGAGGTTAACTAGCTGTGAAAAATAAAATAAGCTCATCGGGTTTTTTGAGAAAATTTGGAAAATTGACTGTTCTAATCAGATTTAACAGACGAAATCTTCTTAAGTTCTTCCAAACATTTGATAAGTTTTGTAACCTGGCTTCGAATAACTTCTTTTTTTCCTGAATCGGACCTTTTAAAACGAACCAAATCTTTATTTCTTATTTGAATCGTATCGCGTATAGTATCAGTGATTCAAGGATCATCCTTTTTTGTGAACCTAGCAGTTCGCAGTGGCATGTGAATATTTAACAATAAGGACGTAATTTTCTCGTTAAAAAATCGAACTTTTTTGTCTATGGTATTATAATTAAACGTATTCCGCCATGGAATAGATTGTAAATCGGCATACAAGTGTTCATAATTAGCGTTTCTAAAGTCTCTGTATTCCCTAAATATAGGCTCAGATTTAACTTAAGTAACAAAAATTCATCAAAGACTACCGCGGTATCTATGGGCAAATCCCCAGGCACTATTATAATGTTCAAAAGAGTCACACTACCCGCAGCTATACTTCTAGGTTTGTTGCTACTTTGCTTAAGAGCTGTTGGTTCTAAAAGTGAGTAAAAATCAAATTGATTCTTAGAGCACAAATTCATAAGATTAATATTAAAATCTCATAAACCAAAAATATAATTAAATTTTGGGACCAGAGCCATAACCTATTACTCAAAACCTTACAAAAATTCACGTGTAATATAGGATGGCGGTCGATATACAGAACCAAGGATAAATGATTATTTTTTAAGATTAAAAGTTAGCCAAACTTGCTTACAGTTTGTATGAGTTCTAAAATCATCAATTCGCACTCCTTTTAAGCAATTTTTATAATAAATAGCGGCTCCACCACCCCTATTAAATCTGTCTTGCCTTACCAAAGAATATTCGGGAATTTGTACCTCCGTAGAGTGGATACTGCTATTTAACCATGTTTTTGTCACCGCCACCACATCATAATTACCATCTTCCACAATCTGCCCCAACTCGTTCAACTAAGTACCTAACTAGGGATTGGACATTAAGATGAGCGATCTTAAATTTTTACATAAAAGCACCAATTACACCGCAAATAGAAAATTAATAAGCAAAAAATAGAAAAAGAAATATTGAAAACTTATAGAATATTACCCACCATGCGTATCGAAGTTATGATAAAAAAATAAAGAAAAATCAAATTAAAAATGAGACAGAAATGTGAACCGCGTTCGAGTTATAGCCTAATTATTTTTATTTTAGTTAGGGTTCGCTTACGTTTGCTTTGAAATAAGAGCTTGAAAGCCAATGGTGCTCCTTATGTATACCTTATCATTATTAATAATGTGATACTTTCTCCATAACACAATCTGTAGGTTTATTATCAGGAAAAACGGTAGGCCACAATAATATATTTATTGTGAATCTAGTAGGAAAAACACAATGTTCTCGGACTACTCGGACGATGATGCATATTGTCAGTCCAGCAAGCGTCCGAGGCCCAGGATATTATTTTCCTATGTATACTTCACATACTATTTTTTCTGAAATCGGAAATAGAATAGAATAATTAATAAAATAAAATAAAAAAATAAATTCTGTGAGGGAATATGTTACTTTCCCGCTTTCTTGTTCCGTTTTTTGATTGTTGCGCTTAGCATCGAACTAGCATACTAGAATAGGCTGTTTTGGGACCTGCAAATGCGTTAAAGAAGTTGACATCCTTGATCGATTTCAGAAAGAAACAATTTTAAATATCGTGGGAAATTAAAGAACCTACCTAAGTTTAATTAGGCCATCGCCGTCACCAAAATACAGTAAAGATGTCGCGACAAATGGTAGAATATTTCGGTAAAATTAGTTTCACTTTGAAAGTCCTTACTGAAAAATCTTGGAAAATCTTTGCATAATATAAAATAATCGACTAAGTCAATATTAATAATCAATTCCTAATTTATTACATTTTAGCCAGATCTTGGGATTCGGAAGCTGCAGAAAAAATGTTAAGGCAAGTAAGTACCTACCTTCTATTCTAACATAACATACATTTTAGATTTGTTGATATCAACGTAATTTTGACGAAAGATTTCCCATAGTAATCTTCAACGACACACGTATCATACATCAAAATTGAGGATACACGCTCCTATAGACAGGTTGCTATTTGAGTTATTATTACGGTTCTAGAGCTGTCAGGATGATTGTAACTATCTACTGGCAAAGTTATCGTCCCCTTAATCGATCTTTGCTTGATAAATTCCAAATACGGTTACTCTTAATAGTTCCACACTAGGGTGGAGCGAAATTTTTTTTTCATAATTCCATGAAGTCTCTGTGTGGAAAAGTTGCCTTTTACTATTAGTATTCATCAAAAAAAGTCTCTGGTTAATCAACCTAAAACTTGTACTGCCCAATCAGCTTTGAAATTTGGCATTTTCCCAATATTTAAAAAGAAAATGTATTATTTTGCATTATTGTCACTTATATCTTATAAGTGCTTATAGCTGAATATTTACGTAAGGGAATTATTAGAAAATGCTCCTAGAACAAAATAATAACCCAATATAACGACCTTGAAAAAATTCTGCATGTTCTTTGACGCCGACTCGGCGCCATCGAGGCAAACTTGGCAAACTTTGTGGAACATCATTTTGACGTTCCTAACTTGCAGGCTATAGGTTGTGATGGTACAGCAGTAAATACCGGTTATAAGAAAGCTATTATTAGACAGCTTGAGCTTTCGCTGGATCGATCCCCACAATGGTTTGTTTGCTTATTGCATGCAAACGAACTAGCGTTAAGACATTTGTTGCAACATTTGAACGGATAAACAACTGGTCCAAAAGGATTTTGTGGCGAGATAGGAAAGCAATTAGAAAAATGTGAAACCTTACAACCTACAAATTTTGAAAGGATATAAATTACTTTGCCTGAAATCACTGCTGATCAACTTAGCACCGACCAACAATACCTCTATGAAATTTGTAATGCCATTTCAAAAAGTTACATCTCTTTGAACTTGTCAAAAAGGAACCCAGGTAAAATGGCTCATTCCAGATGGCTTACGACCGCAAACCGGATTTTACGATTATATGCCTCCACAGCGAAACCATCACAAAATCTGGGTATTCTAACAGAATATGTCATGAAAGTGTATACGACCACATGGTTTGCAATCAAAATCCAACCATCATCTCGATATGGTAGCAAGCATCTATTTGGTATGATTGAAAAATCAAGATTTTTACCAGAAAATATAAGAAAAATCATGGACTCAGATATTCAAAGGGACGGTCATGTTGGCTGATCGCAAGACAATAAAAGAATTAGGCCTCAGAAGATTATTAAAGTGTAGAAAAACAGCAAACCAACAAGAAATATGGGAATTCAAATTGCCAGCTTTTAATTTTGATGCTCAAGACTACATAGACCCAGAAAACCAACCTAAATTTTTTGTGACATAGATATGATTGACTGGCAGTCGACAACAATAACAGAACCTCCCCTAACAAACTTATTTCCAATAAAGAACTAGAAAAAATGATTTTAGATGTTCCAGCAGAAATTGAAATTTTAAAATATCCATGCCACACGCAAGCAGTGGAAAGGTGTATCAAATTAGTAACAGAAGCGTCAGTTGCTTTAAGTGGAAATACAGCAAGGAATGGATTTATAAGGGCACGAATTGCTTCTAGAGCTAGTTTCCCAGTATTCGAGACAAATAGCTACAAGTTTTTAATGTAAATTAGTCACAAAAGTACATATAAGGGGGAGGGCGGTAGACTCGGTGAGTTGGGTTATTTTTATTAAAAATGCAATACTTTCAGATTTTTTAAGGAAATAAGCGAAGAACTACATCACAGCAATAAAAAATATATATCTTGAACTTTTGAAATTCTAAGGTAAAATGGGCAGTAGAAGATGACGTTTTGAACCATGTTTATTTTCTAGTATATACCATTGTATTAGGCAACTTTTTCACATATAGGCCAATTGATTTAAGGAATTTTTTTTTCGATGCCGTTTTCACTCCACCCTATTCTACACCCCTAATAATAAAGATTCGAATAGGGGTATTAATAGGTAACATGGAACCAGCAATTAATTTTTAAAAAATATTTAAAATTTAAAAATGGTCATTAAATTATTGTGTGTATTATAGTGTTAACAATTTCGGTATTTTGACACTTAACTATATAGGTATAATATTATTTCTAGTCAATGAAATGGAGGCTGCAATGGGAAGTTGACACAGCCTTAAGAGATTGGACACCACCTGAAGCGATTCGAAAATATTATCCTAGTGGCACCTGCGGAGTGGATAAAGATGGAGCTCCAGGTAAAATTGAAGCAAAAAGAAAGATAACTAAAAATATAAATTCAAATAGAAAATATATTGAACAATTGATCTTTTGATAATAATTCATTTTGGTTAATTATCTACCACTAATTTCTTCACCTTCAGGGCTCACACTATTAATACACCCTCATTTATTGTAAAAATATTATTTTCATGTACCTATAATAGCTAGCTCTTAACTTATTAAGATATTATTTAATTTTTTATAATCTTAACCGAATTAGGAATAGGGTTTGGCATTGGTTTATGGGATTTGTACTGAAATGTACCTATATTCATACAGGGTGATTCGGGAGGAACGGGTCAAACTATATTTCACATATATTATTCATTAAAAATAAACAAAAGTTCATACGTGCATTAACATTTCTTTCCTACAACTGCGCGCAAAGTACAGTTTTGCGCTTCCAAAAGAGAGCTCAGAATAACACTTTTCCGAGAGGCGAGCGTTTTGTTCATTTTGCTGCTCCCCAACCGACAAAGTAACCAAAACGCTCGCTCGCCTGATTACCTTGGCAACCATCATAAACATTTAGTATTCCTCATGTTTGACCTAATTTTGAAAGTAGGCGTTGAGGCGTGTTTGACAAATGTCGACAATTTTGTGACCAGTAAGACGGTATTTAAATAAATAATAATATGTACTTATGCAATTTCTAATTTCTATTTTGGAGTAAATACCTTTTAACAAACATTTTTAAAAAGCACCGGTTGTGAAAAAAGCATGTGTTTAATTCGAGCGCAAAGTGATATTGCCGCTCTAGCAAGAAGTTTGACGCGCGACGTGTGTATCACTTTGCGCTCTTAATACGCAAATAGCTATTTAATTATAGCATTCTCTTACAAATATTTAAAACTATGGCCATTGACCTTTAAACATTTTTTCTTCGTCTTCGAAGGGCGCCTATTGCTCTCTTGCTTGCTTCATATCTTTATTCATTATCGGCTGTAGTGTTTCTAATTCAAAAACAAATGAAAATTGGATAAGCACAATAACTTGTCGTGTACAATATACTCGAGATCCTGGAGTTGGGTCCGTTCCTTCCGACCAAGAAATAATAAGCTAAATTAGTGCCAAAATACAATTTCTTTAAATTTGGACATACGTGCAAATATTATGCAGAAGTAATTAGTAACTTTTTCTTTGCCTATTTTTACCCAAAGAATCAGTCTTTTTTCTAGAAAAAAAAACATTTCATGAACACGTCGATAAGATAAATGTTGCAAACTTAGTAATTGAGGTGGTCTCAGTTTCTTAGATACGATGGTATGAACAGAAAAAATTATTAATGTTGATAAATAAATTGATATTTTATTAAATTTATCAGATTAAATCAGAACAATATATTTAATTTAAAGCACACATCAGGAAATAAAATTGTAAAATTGTCTCCTTCGATTCTTCTACAGCGTCTCGCCAATTACCATCATTACCGAATCTGTAAAAGAATCCTAACAAGCGTTCCATTTTTCATTAAAGCCAAGAAAATCTCGACAACATGAACCTGAATGCCAAATTGGCAAATGGAAGAACATGTTTTGTTTCGTTTCCTTCTAGTATCTATAGCTAATAGATTATCTTAGTCCTTTTTTTCTAAAAGATACTGCATTTTTGAATAAGAATAGAAAAACAAAAAATAATAAATTTACTTCTGCACAATGTTACGCATCTGTCTAAATTTTAATAAATTTTATTTTAGTTCTAATTTAGTAGGTAACTGAAAGTTATCAAAATACATACTTTCATTTTAAGTTTTTGACTTGAACAGTTTTCGGGATAGTTAAAAAAAATTATTCTTAGGACCCTATATTTATTCCCTTCATACCGTTACGGATATGAAGGGAGTATCGGTGAACTTCCTACGTCATCATCTAATCCCGTAGTTTTAACAAAACTTTTTGTTTCATGACTTTCTAGTAGTTATCTACATTTAAATATTGCTGTATTTCTAGAATTTTGAGTTGTTTCCTTGAATGTTTCACCGATAATTAAAGAAGGATACCTACCCAACTTTCGGAGTTGTAGCTCCCTTAGGAGGCATTTCTCGATATAATAGTTTTATAGAAAAAATATCATTATTTTTAGATATAGCATCCTAATTAAACACCCTGTATTTTTAAATTATAATCTTATCTTTAAATTTTTAGTTATAGTAGTACCCTTTGCTGGTTTAGATGTTGTTGGTCTATTACATTCAGTTACAAGGCAAGATTTGATACGTGCTACAATTCAGATAATAGAAAATAATCTTAAAATGTCAGCAAAAACAGATGCAAACAATGTTGTAGTTCTATTTGACATGGATGGATTTAACTTACGACAATATGTCTGGAGACCAGGTGAGCTGTTAAAAAATCAGATAAATAAATTGTTTACAAGAAATTATGAAAATTTGTCTTGCAATCCTATTTCTTGTTTTAGCTGCTGAATTCATAATATCGCTTATTCAAATGTACGAAGCTAACTACCCCGAAATATTGAAAGCTTGTTATATAATAAATGGTAAGCTTAAAACCTAAGAAGACGATTCATGATAGATATAATAAAAAAAAAACATAAATAAATGCCGTGCGTTTTCTATTATCATATACCCTAACGGCCGATATTATTGAAAATTTAGTTAAACTGCCTTCCTTCTTCTTTTTTTGGTTTATGCAGTGTTTACTCTATGTAAGAAGAAGAAACGTAGAATAATAAATAATACTAAAAATGTTTACTTTGAAGCTGTTAAAGGTTAACATTTTTTGTAAACCTGGGTGTAAATAATAGTATTTTATGCATAAAGTGGAATTATTTTTCAGAATTTGGAAGTTAGCATGCATGAGCCGAAGGCGTGAAAAAAGACGCTTTATGTACGAGTTTGTATAATGGTGAAAAAAAATGGAGTTTTTATATCGAGCGTAGAAAAAATATTTTTTTAGTGCTTTGGCATTCTCGTAAAGAAGACAACATGTAAAGAGTGCCTCAAATTAATTTTTGAAGAACTCAGCAAATTCAAAAAATAAAATTATAACGTCAGATAAGAAGCCAAGTAAAACACGTATAAGCCCAGGCCAAATCCTAAAACTTTTCGAGCGAATCTTGTATTTAAAGTAAATTTTTTTAGGCACATCAGAGAAAACGATTTTCATCATAAGAAGATTTTTAATGTGCTTTTTATTATAGAACAATTAATTAAATAATATATTCCTAACTTCCTAGCAATTCTAACAAAATGTCTCTTTTTCTAGCTCCGACAGTATTTGCTATTGCGTTTAATGTTGTCAAAAAATTTCTCAATGAATATACTATAGGAAAAATTCAAATATTCAAGAAAGATCCAGAGAAATGGAAATCTGTTGTAACAAAAAATATCACAGCAGAAAATCTACCGAAATATTTTGGAGGAAACCTAGTTGACAATGACGGAAATCCAAGGTATACAACCAAGGTAAATTTATAAATATCGTTAAATAATTGGTAAGACATAGTAGTAATGACATATATGTTTTGCAGATAAACCAAGGCGGAAAAGTACCAGAATCACTTTATACCAAAAAGCTAGAAATCGATAAAACTTCGTTAAACGGAAGAGAGTTGGTAACAAATGTGATTAAAAAGAGTGATAAAATAACTCTGGACTTTAATGTGACAGAAGAAGGGTGCTTTTTAAGGTAAATATATATCTACTCTTCTTTACTTTCATACCTTAAATAATAAAATAATTAAAGCAAGCAAAACAGAAAAACTTGCAATTTTTTACATGCAAGAGTTTCTTGTTATAAGGTAGATATAAATGTAGATTATTAGTTGCGGAAAACCTACTTACTTTCCGTCTTCCAGGAAGGAGAATCCAGATCTCGATGGTTCTATTTCCGCAACCACTCGGACAACCCTTAAATTCCAAAAAAACACCCTTTGCTTCAATTTTTGTCTGGTAGTCTTGTTAGGACTTGCGGAAATGGGGGTTGCGCGATGCTTTGAAAGGGTGGGTTAGCTATTACCCTCGAATCACCTAGTTGCCTCCTTAGGAGAACATACCCTTCTCTCAGATATTTGTTTTTGTTTTTTTATTAAAGTTTATGGCCGCCCATCTATATTAGTAATTTGACGAGTTACGTAAAAAATGTAAATATAAAAGTTATAGTTTGTTTTCATACATTATACTATGTATTAAAAAGCTTTTTTCGTTTTTGGAGTTTGCCTTTACATTTTTGATGACAAATGTTACACAAAAACTCGAATTATTTATTTAATGATGGGCGATCACACTCAAATTAGCATCTTTTAACTACCAACACGAGATAACCATACATACTTCACTATTTATTTTATCAAGGTTGCGGGATCAGGCCAGTTTAATAAAGAAACACCTTCTCTTCTTGTCGACGTTTTGATCAAAATTGCTGTAAAAAGAAGCGCCGTTACTAGACGCATAAATTATGGTAAAGCCACGGAGACGGAGAATACTTGTGTGAAGCTTAAAAATTATTCTTAAAAAATAAGAGAATATTTTAGAATTTATGTGGCTATACTTACGATTATCTGACGAAATAAATATAAAACAAGTTTGAAAACGTCCAGATACTCGGTACCGACGTCGGTACGTGTCTGCCGTAATCTGAAACGGCCTGAACTGGTAACTGTAGCCACATCTAGTATAAAGCCATTGTTTGTTTTCATCAAACAATACGAGTCGGGTCTGGTCTGATCGGATCTGGTCTGAACCGGCTCCAATGGCGCCTTAGACTAGGCTGATGTGAAAAAGTTAAATATCGGTGTCTGAGCTTCGATAAGCAGCTGATGGCTTGGCCGACAATCAACAGTTGAAGTAGACCAAGCTTACGTACTACGTACAAAGACATAACTATACAAGGCTATTATTCGGTCAGTACTAATTTATGGTGTCACCTCCTGATGCACCTAATTAAGTGAACTTTTCGTACAATTCATAGTTTTCAGAACAACGTCCTTAGAATAATGACCGGTGCACCACGCTTCATGATGGTGCCTATCTTACACAACGACCTAGAAATGCAATTACTAAAAACATAGGCAATAAACTTATTATCGATTACTAGAAAAGGACGAACGGTCCCCTAAACACTTTCATTACACGATCACAGATACACTTTAATCTCAACAAATCATACAGACTACCGAGAAACTAGCGGCTTTAGCTAATAAGTAGGGGAGGGTAGTACACAATGAACCATAGTAGGTACACAATGAAACAGAGCCCTGATACATTCAAATCCCGCACCAAACCGTTCTGCACGCCCCACCACACAAACATATATGGGTATAATCACCCAATGTATTTGGGCGCGCTTCAGTTGACCGTTGGCCGATTGCGACGGAGGTTGTTGTTTTCACGGGTAAGAAGTTTTTTTATTGTTTACATTTCAATAATGCACTTTCGTTCCTTTGGTATTTCTGAGGAATTTCGTTTTAGTGGGTTTGATATTATGCATGTATTGGTATCCTAACCTATAAATCTGCCTTCATTCAACGTTTGAGAAGTACGTATGATTTTTTAATACCTTTATAGAATTATTGCAAGGTGGTACACAGTGATACATGAACTGTAGTACACAATGATACGTGTGTTATTGTGTACCATTATGACCATCAATATATTTTAAGTTTACAAATTCCAGTATTAATTAGTTGGCCAGCTTATTTTAAAGTTTAATATTATTTGTACTTTCAAAATGGTACACCAAAATAAGAGCATGCTAAATAAAACATTTTATTCGCAGATAGGTACGTCATGGTCCGACCAACAAAAGAAAGAACCAGAGCCAAATTTACACCTGAGGATATAGCCGCTGCTGTTGCTGAGGTACGAGATAATAATAATAAAACATCATTTAGACAGGCTGCGGATATGTATAACGTCAAGTTTGCTACCCTAAGAAGATACGTTTTAAAACAGAGAGAAGACCCAAATGCTAGAATGGAACCAAACTATGTCCGGTCTGTTTTTACCAAAGCTCAGGAGGATTCATTATGTAACTATATCAAGACTCAGGGCCGTATATAAGGGGGGGGGGTTTAGGGGGTTCAAACCCCCCCCCCCCATAACAACGAATGTTCAGTTCTACCTTGTTAACCACCGTAAATTTTAATAATAATTCTAATAAATTGCCAGAGTTTTCTTACCTAAACCCCCCCCCCCCCCCATGGGTAACGCCTAGCTACGGCCCTGTCAAGACTAGTAGACTCAACACCACAAAAGTCAGGCAATTGGCTTATGAAATAGCAATTAGAAATAATATCAAAGCACCGGAAAGTTGGCATACCAACAAGTGCTCCAGCAAGGATTGGCTGCGAGCTTTCATTCAGAGAACAGCATTCTTAAGTATCAGGAAGCTCGATGCTTGCTCCCTGTCTCGCCTCACTTCCTTTAATAAACATAACGTTAATTTGTTTTTCTCGAATTTGGGAAACGTTTATGAAAAATATGCATCAGCTGTCAAAGAGCTCCGAATTTATAACCTCGATGAGACTGGTACAACAACGGTGCAGCAGCCTCAAAGGGTTCTTGCCAAAAAGGGGGTAAAGCAGTTGAATCAATGCTCAAGTGCTGAAAGAGGTACACTAGCTACTACAGTTGCTATTATTTGTGCTGATGGAAAATTTCTGCCACCGGCAATGGTATTTCCTCGCAAAAAGTTCAAGCAGAATATGCTATCTGGAGCTCCACTAGGCACCCTAGGACTAGCTAATCCAAGTGGGTGGATGACATCCGAATTATTTCTCGACGTGCTGGAACATTTTATTAAATATTCTCAGACTACTTTAGAAAGACCTTCCATCCTTATTTATGATAATCATGAATCTCATCATCAAACAGCCGTTCGCGTCCACTGCTGGACATAGGCCTCCCTTAGTGGTGAATCTCATGTGTCACTGAAAATTGCAGAAGCTGCAAAAGCTGCTGGGGTAGTCATTTTGACTCTCCCTCCTCATACCAGCAACAAACTTTAGCCACAGGACAAAACAGTGTTTTACTCGTTTAAGGCTTTCTACAATGCTGCTATTGATGCGTGGCTTGTGAATCATCCTGGAGTCCCATGACATTATACCAAATAGCTGAGTGTGTCGAATATGCACATACTAAAGCGTTAAATCCTGAGAATATTATATCAGGATTTAAGTCGACTGGGATTTTCCCCTTAAATAAACACATCTTTTCTGATGTCGATTTTTTGCCGTCTTCAGTAACGGACAGACCCGAAGAAACTGATAATGGCAGGACAGTTGATAGGCAAGTAATTTTTATCTCCGATGAAGTTCTATCCCAACCTCAGTCAGGCACATCCGGTATTATTCCAAATCAGGCCGGGGCATCCACATCAGATGAACATCTTATAGATGCTAGTAAAAAAGGTAAAGCTTCGACTTCAGAAGAAGCACTAAATAATTCTACAGGTAATCAGTTACAAGCAAGTATTGACCTCGCAGTTCCAGAACAACAGTGTAACGCCGTAGATGGTTCCAACACAGTTCCGTTCCTTTCTCCACACGATTTTATGGGGTTGCCAAAGGCTGCTTCAAGAAAAAATACCAGGAAAGGTAGTCAGTCTAAAAAAGGTATCATTCTTACAAGCACCCCTGAATTGAAAGAGCTGGCGTATAAAATAGAAGAGAAGAAAAGACCTAAGGTAAAAATCTCAAAGAAAACAAAACAAAACTTATCTGAATTATCTAATGGCAACAGCAAAAAGCAAGGGACAAATAAAAAAAAAATTGCAGATTACATTACCGATACGGAATCGGAATCATCCATAATGGAATTTCAAGATTCGTCAGATGACGACGATTATCTGGCTGAGCTGCAATATTATAATCCCGAAGATGAAAAAAAAGAAGACCGAATAATATTAAACGAAATAACGGGTATCAAAAAATACTCATTTGTGTTGGTAAAATTTCCTGAACAGGTCCATTATATTGGAAGAGCCCTAGAAGTATTAGGAGATTCGGATGACTACAGGGTCCCATACCTAAGGAAAAGTGCCAAGATTGCAGGCAGCTTCCGCTTTCCTGACGTGGAAAATATCGCCGTGGTATCAGAAGAAGACATAGTAATGGTTTTGCCAGAGCCTATTTGTACAGCCAATAAAAGGCAGAATTATAGGCTTGGAATTAATTTTCAAAATTTCAATATGCTCTAAATAATTTTTTACTTTATGTGCTGAGAATTTAATTTTTTTTGTTGTAAATCACTTTTGTGTTTTGCGTTTTTCCATTGTTTCAACATAGGTACTTAATAAAAATATATCTGCTATGTCAGTTTCATTGTGTACCACTAGGTGTTTTATTGTGTACGATATATAGTACACAATGGACCAAATGTCAAACTAAAAAAAAAGCCCAATACATTTTTTACTATGCTTCTGATTGAAATGGTGGCTTTGTATCTACTTGCAAAACATTCCTAGAATTAATTTCAATAATTCACAATTGAGAAAACCCAGAATGATAAAAAATTAAAGAATAAAAACGAAAAACTGTACCATTGTGTACTACCCTCCCCTACTAAACGGCAGCAGAGTTATTGACATTGAATTGGCACATCATGCGTACAGCGTTGATTAGAGCCGCAAAAGTTAGATATTTGACCGGGCATATGCCACTTGCGCGCCGTGGTCAGAATTTTTGAAGGGTACGATAATCCTATGGGACAGTAGCGCGCAGGTTGTACACCGGCCTATAGGTCACTTGCGCGCCTTGTTAATGGCAGTGAATAGTTATTTTTGTATTAAGTGCGTGAAGTGAGTGTTTTTTTAATGGCATATGAGAGTGTCAATTTTTTGCCGAGACCGCAGGTCGAGGCGAAAAATTCTCTCGAATGTGCCATTAAAACACGAATTTCACAAACGAAATACAAACAACATTTTTTGTACAACTGAAAGTTTGAATTAATCGGTAAAATTGTATATTATAATAAAAATTTTACCATATAATTTCACATAATCAAGTTAACAGCCCTGTCGTTACTATAGAAATGGTTTGTTGGCACGTTGCTTGTTTTGTTGTCATACGTTGATAGCTGTTCATATTTATTGCAATTTTTTAAATAAATAGTATAAGTACTTAAAATGGATGTAGATTACGATAGTGATAGCGAGATTCCTTCAGATATAGCCGATATAGCAAATTCGGCTATAGCTAACATGTTACCGGCGAAATCAAAATTTATATACGAGAAAAATTATAACCAATTCCGTGAATGGTGCGGCAAGAAAAATATACAAAAAGTGTCTGAAAAGGTACTTATATGCTATTTTGAGGACAAATCAAAAACTGTAAAACCTTCTACTTTATGGAGTGTCTACTCAATGTTGAAGAGTACATTGAATGTTAAAGAAAATATTGATATAAAGAAGTTTTCAAAATTGGTGCCTTTTATTAAGAACAAAAACGTCGGATACCGAGGGAAGAAATCTAAAGTTTTATCGAGAGACGATATTAATAAATTCATTCAAGAAGCTGATGATGAAACAAATTTACTTTATAAGGTACAGATGATCAAAATTTTGTATTATTTCAGTAATTTCAATATTTTTTTAATTGTAGGTTGCGTTAATTTTGGGAATCAGCGGTGCTTGTCGCCGTGAAGAATTATTGAAGGTAACTATTGATGACATTGAAGATACCGGGTCTATATTGATTGTTAAAATACCGGATACAAAGACCTATTGCCCAAGAATGTTTACCGTTTCAAATTCTGATTATATTGAGATATATCGGAGATATATCGCAAGTATAGAGTACTAAGGCCGTCCCATACACACAAAAAGAGATTATTTTTAAAATATTCAAGAGGAAAATGTGTTGACCAACATGTGGGAATAAATAAAATAGGGGAAATTCCTAGCTTGATTGCAAAATGGCTGGGAAAAGAATTGCATAAGAGCTACACAGGTCACTGTTTTAGGAGGAGTTCTGCAACTCTCTTAGCCAATGCAGGGGGTAACATGACATCTATAAAACGACACGGTGGTTGGAAATCTGCCGCCATAGCAGAAGGATATATAGAAGATAGTTTGAGTAATAAAATTGATATTTCTAATAAATTAAATTGTTCCTCTACTTCCAAACAAATCAATATAACTGATACACTTGTGGACTCAACTTTTCAAGGAATATCTAGCGTTTCTGATCAGCAGCAAGGTGGACTAGCTTCGGGAATTAATATTGGAAGCAATTGTTCGAACTTCACCATCAATTATTATTGTAACAAATGAGATTTTTTGGTAGTTGGTAATTAATTAGTAAATTTGTACAAAAAAATTCAATACATTTTTTAAAAAGTAATGTTTTATCGTTTTTTTTGTAAATCATTTTTCCAGTTAAAAAAAGTCTTTTTTTCACCGTGAAAAAAAGTCTTTTTTTCACTGTTAAAAAAACAAAAGGTTTACGTATCGATAGCGATGAAAAAATGTCAACTTTTTTTGACAGTTGTACAAAAAATATATATATGAGAATGGCCTAAGGGGAGGAAGGGAAAATTCTTATAGTATTACCTATCTATATGAGAATGGCCTAAGGGGAGAAAGGGAAAATTCTTATAGTATTACCTATCTAAAGTGAAATTTCCAAAACCTTTAAATTAAGGCAATTAAAATGCAGAGGGGTCTAAGAAGAACTTAACATAATCCTTTAATGCTTTAATTACATTTTGTGCGCAAGTGACCTGTGAAATATTCCATCGTTTAGACTAGGGCCAGGTAAAAACTGACCACGGCGCGCAAGTGACCAACACCCATTTGACCAAGTCGGTTTGATATTCGTTTGCTAATAAAAACCCATACCTTTAGGCGAGGCAAAGTGGGAACTACGCTGGCAAACAGAAGAGCGAATCTTGAGTTCCCATGACCAAAATTCAAATTTTAATTTGTTAATCCATTTTTTTCATATTGCTTACCAGCATTCATAACATCTTAGTTGGCCTTGCAAGTTTGGTTTTATCAGATTTGACATACTGTTTATAGTTTCTTTTGATTTATGGTGAATGCAATAGAAATGCTTGACTGGCGTGTAGAGTTTATTTTGAAAGGTGATGAGAGAGGTGAAAAGATGCGATAACAACGAATGTTCAGTTCTACCTTGTTAACCACCGTAAATTTTAATAATAATTCTAATAAATTGCCAGAGTTTTCTTACCTAAACCCCCCCCCCCATGGGTAACGCCTAGCTACGGCCCTGTCAAGACTAGTAGACTCAACACCACAAAAGTCAGGCAATTGGCTTATGAAATAGCAATTAGAAATAATATCAAAGCACCGGAAAGTTGGCATACCAACAAGTGCTCCAGCAAGGATTGGCTGCGAGCTTTCATTCAGAGAACAGCATTCTTAAGTATCAGGAAGCTCGATGCTTGCTCCCTGTCTCGCCTCACTTCCTTTAATAAACATAACGTTAATTTGTTTTTCTCGAATTTGGGAAACGTTTATGAAAAATATGCATCAGCTGTCAAAGAGCTCCGAATTTATAACCTCGATGAGACTGGTACAACAACGGTGCAGCAGCCTCAAAGGGTTCTTGCCAAAAAGGGGGTAAAGCAGTTGAATCAATGCTCAAGTGCTGAAAGAGGTACACTAGCTACTACAGTTGCTATTATTTGTGCTGATGGAAAATTTCTGCCACCGGCAATGGTATTTCCTCGCAAAAAGTTCAAGCAGAATATGCTATCTGGAGCTCCACTAGGCACCCTAGGACTAGCTAATCCAAGTGGGTGGATGACATCCGAATTATTTCTCGACGTGCTGGAACATTTTATTAAATATTCTCAGACTACTTTAGAAAGACCTTCCATCCTTATTTATGATAATCATGAATCTCATCATCAAACAGCCGTTCGCGTCCACTGCTGGACATAGGCCTCCCTTAGTGGTGAATCTCATGTGTCACTGAAAATTGCAGAAGCTGCAAAAGCTGCTGGGGTAGTCATTTTGACTCTCCCTCCTCATACCAGCAACAAACTTTAGCCACAGGACAAAACAGTGTTTTACTCGTTTAAGGCTTTCTACAATGCTGCTATTGATGCGTGGCTTGTGAATCATCCTGGAGTCCCATGACATTATACCAAATAGCTGAGTGTGTCGAATATGCACATACTAAAGCGTTAAATCCTGAGAATATTATATCAGGATTTAAGTCGACTGGGATTTTCCCCTTAAATAAACACATCTTTTCTGATGTCGATTTTTTGCCGTCTTCAGTAACGGACAGACCCGAAGAAACTGATAATGGCAGGACAGTTGATAGGCAAGTAATTTTTATCTCCGATGAAGTTCTATCCCAACCTCAGTCAGGCACATCCGGTATTATTCCAAATCAGGCCGGGGCATCCACATCAGATGAACATCTTATAGATGCTAGTAAAAAAGGTAAAGCTTCGACTTCAGAAGAAGCACTAAATAATTCTACAGGTAATCAGTTACAAGCAAGTATTGACCTCGCAGTTCCAGAACAACAGTGTAACGCCGTAGATGGTTCCAACACAGTTCCGTTCCTTTCTCCACACGATTTTATGGGGTTGCCAAAGGCTGCTTCAAGAAAAAATACCAGGAAAGGTAGTCAGTCTAAAAAAGGTATCATTCTTACAAGCACCCCTGAATTGAAAGAGCTGGCGTATAAAATAGAAGAGAAGAAAAGACCTAAGGTAAAAATCTCAAAGAAAACAAAACAAAACTTATCTGAATTATCTAATGGCAACAGCAAAAAGCAAGGGACAAATAAAAAAAAAATTGCAGATTACATTACCGATACGGAATCGGAATCATCCATAATGGAATTTCAAGATTCGTCAGATGACGACGATTATCTGGCTGAGCTGCAATATTATAATCCCGAAGATGAAAAAAAAGAAGACCGAATAATATTAAACGAAATAACGGGTATCAAAAAATACTCATTTGTGTTGGTAAAATTTCCTGAACAGGTCCATTATATTGGAAGAGCCCTAGAAGTATTAGGAGATTCGGATGACTACAGGGTCCCATACCTAAGGAAAAGTGCCAAGATTGCAGGCAGCTTCCGCTTTCCTGACGTGGAAAATATCGCCGTGGTATCAGAAGAAGACATAGTAATGGTTTTGCCAGAGCCTATTTGTACAGCCAATAAAAGGCAGAATTATAGGCTTGGAATTAATTTTCAAAATTTCAATATGCTCTAAATAATTTTTTACTTTATGTGCTGAGAATTTAATTTTTTTTGTTGTAAATCACTTTTGTGTTTTGTGTTTTTCCATTGTTTCAACATAGGTACTTAATAAAAATATATCTGCTATGTCAGTTTCATTGTGTACCACTAGGTGTTTTATTGTGTACGATATATAGTACACAATGGACCAAATGTCAAACTAAAAAAAAAGCCCAATACATTTTTTACTATGCTTCTGATTGAAATGGTGGCTTTGTATCTACTTGCAAAACATTCCTAGAATTAATTTCAATAATTCACAATTGAGAAAACCCAGAATGATAAAAAATTAAAGAATAAAAACGAAAAACTGTACCATTGTGTACTACCCTCCCCTACTAAACGGCAGCAGAGTTATTGACATTGAATTGGCACATCATGCGTACAGCGTTGATTAGAGCCGCAAAAGTTAGATATTTGACCGGGCATATGCCACTTGCGCGCCGTGGTCAGAATTTTTGAAGGGTACGATAATCCTATGGGACAGTAGCGCGCAGGTTGTACACCGGCCTATAGGTCACTTGCGCGCCTTGTTAATGGCAGTGAATAGTTATTTTTGTATTAAGTGCGTGAAGTGAGTGTTTTTTTAATGGCATATGAGAGTGTCAATTTTTTGCCGAGACCGCAGGTCGAGGCGAAAAATTCTCTCGAATGTGCCATTAAAACACGAATTTCACAAACGAAATACAAACAACATTTTTTGTACAACTGAAAGTTTGAATTAATCGGTAAAATTGTATATTATAATAAAAATTTTACCATATAATTTCACATAATCAAGTTAACAGCCCTGTCGTTACTATAGAAATGGTTTGTTGGCACGTTGCTTGTTTTGTTGTCATACGTTGATAGCTGTTCATATTTATTGCAATTTTTTAAATAAATAGTATAAGTACTTAAAATGGATGTAGATTACGATAGTGATAGCGAGATTCCTTCAGATATAGCCGATATAGCAAATTCGGCTATAGCTAACATGTTACCGGCGAAATCAAAATTTATATACGAGAAAAATTATAACCAATTCCGTGAATGGTGCGGCAAGAAAAATATACAAAAAGTGTCTGAAATAGCTATTTATGTATCAAGGGCGTTACGGGGACTATAATGCCCTGAAGGTAGAAATAGCCCGAGGGCCTCTGGCCCGAGGGATAGGTTTCTGCCTGATGGGCATTATAGTCCAGTAAAGCCCGTGGTGCATACAATGCTTTATGTTTTACCTAAAAAAGAGTTTTTCAATGACTAATTACATTATTTATTCGCAATATAAAAAATAAGTTGCACCTGTACCTGTATACGTAAGTAGATAATGACTGGTGTTAAGTTTGACTTTGATGTTTCTGTCAGTTAGTCAGTTGGCATTTTTTATTTAACGATTTGCTCAAAATGGAAGAAATTCCACAAAATATAAGAGAAAAGGTCATAAAAGCGACCGAAAATCTTTTGCCAGTTAAATCAAGGCAACAGTATGATCGGGAGTATGGCATATTTGGTATTTGGAAAGATACGAACACAATTCTTCAAATAACCGAAAACGTTTTAATGGCATATTTCCAGGAACTGGTAAGTTATTGATTTTATTTTAATACATATGTTTAACAAACTTTATTATTTTTAGTCGGAAAAATACAGTCCGAACTCTCTCTGGACCAAGTATTCTACCCTAAGGTCTACGTTGATGGTCTATGAAAATATAGACATTTCGCAATACCATCGTCTCATATCTTTTTTAAAAGTTAAGTCGAAAGGATACGTCCCGAAGAAGTCTAAAGTTTTGGAAGGAGAACAAATATTAAAATTTATTAAGAAGGCTCCTGATGATATCTACTTGGTACACAAAGTCATATTGGTAATGGGTGTTTTTGGAGGTTTAAGACGAGATGAGTTGGTCAAAATGACCATTGATGACATTGAAGATAGAGGAACAGTCTTGGTTATAAAGGTACCAGAAACTAAAACTTCAACTTCAAAAAGTTTTACTATCATCGAAGAAGATTTAGGCGCTTTAAATTTAATAAAAAAGTATACAACATTAAGACCAGCTGGAATAAAGGAGCGAAGATTCTTTCTTACCTATAGAAAGGGTCGATGTACAGTACAACCCATTGGAAAAAATACCATAGGAAGCGTCCCAACATTGATCGCAAAATTTTTAAAACTGGATAATGCAGAAGCTTACACCGGCCACTGTTTGCGTCGCACATCGTCAACTTTACTTGTTGAGGCAGGTGCTTCGTTTGAAACGCTAAAACAACATGGGAAATGGAAAAGCTCTTCAGTAGCTGAAGGATATATAGAAGAAAGTATTTCATCCAAAAACAAAATAGCCAAAATGATTGCCAATTCAGTTAATTCCGAGGTTAATTCCGTAGCGACTATTGAAAATTCTTTAATAGACTGTTCTTCTATACAAAATAGCGTTAGTGCTACCACCGCTGCTACCATCACAAAAAACACCGACCATTCTATAGTGGGATCAGCTACATTTTCCGGGACATTTCAAAATTGTAATTTTTATTTTGGAAATAAAGTTTAATTTTTAGTATTGTTTAAAGAAAAAATTATTTTTTGTATAAACTTGATCTTTATTGTGAGAGAAATAAAATTGGATAAGCAATAAAATTTCCATATTAGCGCATTAGGGTAATATAAGCGGGCATTATCATAATGCCCGCTTATAATGCCCTAGGTGTGATAGCAGGTATTATTGCTATCATAACATATTCCGTTTCTAAGGTATTATAGATCAATAATAGATAGGTAAAACATAAAGGTACTTATATGCTATTTTGAGGACAAATCAAAAACTGTAAAACCTTCTACTTTATGGAGTGTCTACTCAATGTTGAAGAGTACATTGAATGTTAAAGAAAATATTGATATAAAGAAGTTTTCAAAATTGGTGCCTTTTATTAAGAACAAAAACGTCGGATACCGAGGGAAGAAATCTAAAGTTTTATCGAGAGACGATATTAATAAATTCATTCAAGAAGCTGATGATGAAACAAATTTACTTTATAAGGTACAGATGATCAAAATTTTGTATTATTTCAGTAATTTCAATATTTTTTTAATTGTAGGTTGCGTTAATTTTGGGAATCAGCGGTGCTTGTCGCCGTGAAGAATTATTGAAGGTAACTATTGATGACATTGAAGATACCGGGTCTATATTGATTGTTAAAATACCGGATACAAAGACCTATTGCCCAAGAATGTTTACCGTTTCAAATTCTGATTATATTGAGATATATCGGAGATATATCGCAAGTATAGAGTACTAAGGCCGTCCCATACACACAAAAAGAGATTATTTTTAAAATATTCAAGAGGAAAATGTGTTGACCAACATGTGGGAATAAATAAAATAGGGGAAATTCCTAGCTTGATTGCAAAATGGCTGGGAAAAGAATTGCATAAGAGCTACACAGGTCACTGTTTTAGGAGGAGTTCTGCAACTCTCTTAGCCAATGCAGGGGGTAACATGACATCTATAAAACGACACGGTGGTTGGAAATCTGCCGCCATAGCAGAAGGATATATAGAAGATAGTTTGAGTAATAAAATTGATATTTCTAATAAATTAAATTGTTCCTCTACTTCCAAACAAATCAATATAACTGATACAATTGTGGACTCAACTTTTCAAGGAATATCTAGCGTTTCTGATCAGCAGCAAGGTGGACTAGCTTCGGGAATTAATATTGGAAGCAATTGTTCGAACTTCACCATCAATTATTATTGTAACAAATGAGATTTTTTGGTAGTTGGTAATTAATTAGTAAATTTGTACAAAAAAATTCAATACATTTTTTAAAAAGTAATGTTTTATCGTTTTTTTTGTAAATCATTTTTCCAGTTAAAAAAAGTCTTTTTTTCACCGTGAAAAAAAGTCTTTTTTTCACTGTTAAAAAAACAAAAGGTTTACGTATCGATAGCGATGAAAAAATGTCAACTTTTTTTGACAGTTGTACAAAAAATATATACAGGGTGTTATGGAAATGACTTATTATATTTTAAGGGGCCACTCCTGGGGTGGCCTAGAGTTACACTTGATAGTTTTTTTTTCTAAAATCGGAAGTATTTTGAATTTTGTAAAATACCTTAAAACCGGACCATCTGTGCCTCTATGAAAGTTCATTACCCCTAAACACGTGTTTTTGACATGACAAATTGGCGGAATTTCTACAGACAGCTGATTACCTTGCGACGTTGCCAAGTATTCGGGAAAATCTTTTTTTTAGGTTTTTTAAAAAAGATTAAATCAAAAACTATACTGCGATTTCAATTAAACAAGCCTTATTCAATAGGTATAGTTTTTACTCACCCCATGAAATTGTATTGCTATCATAATACTTCGCTGAGTAAAAATCGTAGATACCAACAACAAGCCCTATGTCTGGAAATTTACACAGATAAACTATCACATCACAAAACATTCCCATCACATGTGTATCACATTATTCAACAACTATACACTCCAGCAGCAAAACGCAAACAAATTTTATGCCGTTGCAAGTAAATGAATAATAAGAAATGATATTAAAAACAAATTTATGAAGCCACATATGAAGCCATTGGGCGCATTCGAGAGACGAAACTGCTCCGCAGTGGTTACCGGTTATGATCCAACCGCTACCGATTCGTCGGCTTCCATGGATTTCGACTATTTCGACCAAAAGATCATCACGTTTGGTTCAAATGTCAAATCCATATCAGCTGTGCGTAACAAACATTAACCTTTCTTGTTTTGTGAAGCTTACCAATATACTCATCCCTTGGTTGAAACTCTTTGGTGTTTGGTGGCAGTTAAAAAGTACGTTTTCCTGTTTAATGTATATGTTTTGTTCCTCCATTCTATTTACTACGTTCTTCGTAACCAAACTTTTGTTGCATACGTCATTTCCCCATTGACATAACGAACCGCTCTCTCCAAGCAGCGGAAGTGAAAGATGCTACCCAAAATGGCGACCGTTCCGTAACATGTTGGAAAGTGTCGTAAAAGTAGCGGTCGACACAACAAGACGATTTAGGAACTGCTCCGGAGCAGTTTCGTCTCCCGAATGCGCTCATTGACTTTGAACTGCTCAGTACCCAATCACAGAACAGCAACAAATCACATTTCCCGCCCCCTGGACTATCGTGTTTAAATGTTGTGTGTCCAGTTAAGAGGACTGGATTGGATACCGTAATTATTATTCTTAATTGCAATGGCCACCTGTCTTGACGACAATGAGCCAGCTATTATCATTACCAAGAAGAACAGAAGTCACAGAAGAAGAGAAAGAACATAACCGTATCAAACGTGTGTCGCGTTGTTTTCAATCCGGATTTTGTTATAAAGTATTTCTAAGTCTATAACTAGTAATTTCTTGTATTAATAACACAGAATTAAAGAGCTAATAACTTGATAATGTCCCGAACAGTTAATGTGTTGTTAAAGTGAATAAATGTCCCGCTAGAATCATTTGAGATGGTAACGGTATAACGTGGATTTCTTGCCGATATGTTTTTTATTTCAAGGTATGTACAAATAAAACTAGAGCAATACGTAGACAATTTTTCGTGTAATAGGGTAGAAACTAAAGCATATTAAAGTTAAGTAGAAAAAATTAAATATTCAAAAAAGGTTATCTGATGAAACTGATGTAGTAAATGTGGCAACACTGGTCAAAACACATGTTTTGGGCTGACGATATCTAAAGACTATCTGACAGTAACTGTCAGATTTTTGTCAACAATTTTTTTTTGACAAGTAGTACGAATCAGCTGTTTGGGTCATTGGCGCGTAGGTGTTTTGAGCTAAATTTTTGAAGGCATTTTTCTCGAATTTCTAGCTTCGAGCGCCATTTAACGCAATTTTTCCCCAATTCGGCTCGACCTATAGATTTACGGGTTAAAAAATAATAAGTCATTTCCATAACACCCTGTATATGAGAATGGCCTAAGGGGAGGAAGGGAAAATTCTTATAGTATTACCTATCTATATGAGAATGGCCTAAGGGGAGAAAGGGAAAATTCTTATAGTATTACCTATCTAAAGTGAAATTTCCAAAACCTTTAAATTAAGGCAATTAAAATGCAGAGGGGTCTAAGAAGTACTTAACATAATCCTTTAATGCTTTAATTACATTTTGTGCGCAAGTGACCTGTGAAATATTCCATCGTTTAGACTAGGGCCAGGTAAAAACTGACCACGGCGCGCAAGTGACCAACACCCATTTGACCAAGTCGGTTTGATATTCGTTTGCTAATAAAAACCCATACCTTTAGGCGAGGCAAAGTGGGAACTACGCTGGCAAACAGAAGAGCGAATCTTGAGTTCCCATGACCAAAATTCAAATTTTAATTTGTTAATCCATTTTTTTCATATTGCTTACCAGCATTCATAACATCTTAGTTGGCCTTGCAAGTTTGGTTTTATCAGATTTGACATACTGTTTATAGTTTCTTTTGATTTATGGTGAATGCAATAGAAATGCTTGACTGGCGTGTAGAGTTTATTTTGAAAGGTTTGCTGACATGCGCTGCCCTGATCATAAAACTTTAAAAGTGTTAGTTAATATTTCTCAAAGGCACGGTTCTTTTACAAAATCAGAGAGAGATAGAAATAGAGCGGTAAGAAATAATATTAACAATAGAAATAATTTGATTGGTGCTGTTATTAAGAATCCTCACACCTCAATTAAATTAATTACCGACACCGCCAATGTTACTTCCACTTGCGTTTGAAGGATTCCCCAACAAAATGGGTATCACGGTAACAAAATTGTTCTGGTTCAGGAACATCGACTAGCAACGAACGGAGGCTAAATATAATAGCTGAATTTATTAATTTTAAGGAAAGAGAATATAAATTTTCTGTATGACATCCTCTGTCGTGACGAGTATGCAGGGACATTTTTTTAAGTGTCTCACCCGATTGGCGATTTTCCTGCTGACTATAATAAAAAAGCAAATCACATATTTCTCAATGATTTTCGATAAGGAAGCCGAATTTTACGGCAAAAAATACATAGATTTACAAATTTGACAGATGCGACGCCATTTGGATTTTCTTAAACGGTAACCCCCATAAATAACCACAAGAGTAAATTGCACTTGGCGATCCGATTTCAAAAACCTATAGTTGTTGATATTTATTTTTAGCCGTTTCGGAAATACGGGGGTTCCTAACTTGCCTCCATCGACCTTGTCTTTTAAGTGTCTCACCCCCTTAATAAATAGACCTTCTAAGCTGAACACCTTAATTTTTTTCACAGTGAAATAATTTCCCGTGAGCAAGCGATCTACGCTATAGTTAAATCCGACAGATGTCAAAAAGTGACAGATACGACGCCATTTGGGATTCTTTTAAATGGCAACCCTCATAAATAACCACACGATTAAATTGCATTTGGCGATCCGATTCTAAAACTATATAGTTGTTGATACTTATTTTTAGCCGCTACGAAAATACGAGGGTTCCTAGCCTGCATCGATTTTGTCTTTTAAGTGTCTCACCCCTTTAATAAATAGACCTTCTAGGAACCCCTGTATTTCCGTAACGGTTGAAAATAAATATTAACAACTATATAGTTATAGAATCAGATTGCCAAATGCAACTTAATCATCTGGTTATTTATGAGGGTTGCCATTTAAAAAAATTCAAAATGGCGTCGTATCTGTCACTTTTTGACATCTGTCGAATTTGACTACCTATAGCGTAGATCGCTTGCTAACGGGAAATTATGTCACTGTGAAAAAATTTAAGGTGTTCAGCGTAGAAGGTCTATTTAATAAAGGGGTGAGACACCTAAAAGACAAAATCGATGGAGGCAAATTAGGAACCCTCGTATTTCCGTAACGGCTGAAAATAAGTATCAACAACTATAAGTTTTTGAAATCGGATCGCCAAGTGCAATTTACTCGTGTGGTTATTTATGGGGGTTGCTATTTAAGAAAATTCAAAATGGCGTCGCATCTGCCAAATTTGTAAGTCTATGTATTTTTTGACATAAAATTTGGCTTCCTTATCGAAAATCGTTAAGAAACATGTGATTTGTTTTTTATTATAGTCAGCAGGAAAATCGCCAATCGGGGAGACACTTAAAAAAATTAAGACGGTAGTATGAACAGGCACAACTTGCATTTCTGGATTAACGTAAATCCTCGTTGGACCCGTGATAGAAATTTTTAAGTAAGATTTAAAGTAAATGTATAGGAAAGAATACTTGGTGGTAGATTAATTATTGGTCCTCATTTCTTTGAAAATAATTTAGATGCCCAAATCTACCTAAATTTGTTACAAGATGAATTACCCATTTACTTACAAGACGTTTTTTTGTAAGAAAGAATAAACGTTTGGCTCCACCAAGATGGCGCTGCTCAACATAATGTCCGTATTATTTCCGATTATTTATATGCTGTGTTTAGAAACCAATATATTTCCAATACAGCACTAAAAAGATGGCCGGCGAGATCACTTATTGATCTAAGTCCACTGGATTACTTTCTGTTGCGCTATCTTAAGAATTTTGTATATGCAACAAAACCCCTTGATGTTTATTTATAATCTTAAAAATAGTAATGGCTTTAATTCAATTCGACGCAATATTTTACTACGAAAACCTCGAATTGGCGAAAATATTTAATTTTTGTGTGTAGGCTAACGGACAAAATTTTGGACAATATTTAAAACGATAATTTAACTTTCGTGGCGAGCGGATTTTAAAGCAATCTAATTAAAGTAGCGCGAATGGGTGTTTTTTTCGTTTTCGCGAAAATAACTGACAAATTGACATGAGTTGTTTTAACTTAAATTAAAGGTAATTACAACCTGCATAGTGATCCATGGCCAGTGCGATAAAATATCCAATTTTTGTATTGAATTGCTAAAGCTAACAAGACCCAAATATTTAAAGTGAAATAAGTCAATAACGACTGGTTCGAACATAGACGTATTCTATATTTTTAGAATATGGAAATTAAGCTGATTTGAAAGATACCCTTCCATGTAGAAGAACCCATAAGTTACTAATTGTTTAAATTTGCGCTCGCCTTTTGTATTTCTGGTTAACATATTTAAAAATTTCTGGAGAAATTCTGCAACTTTTGTGTTTATCTTTTTTTGCTATTTCAAGAAATAAACCTTTTTTACATGGGTAGCAAGTTGTAAGAAAAACCCCTATACCTGTAGGGTAGGGTAAAAAAATATTCAAAGAAATTAGGTTGTATTCCATAATAATTTCTATAACAAACATTTTTATGACACCCTATATTCACTTTTAAAGATCTTGGTAAAACCTACCATATGGTACGTCGCACAAATTTCTCGCTCAAAAATGAAACAAATAACGGGCCTGGGGATTTTTAAGTGTAATTTTTTTAATGATTTTTTTTTCTTCAATGAATTTCTTAACTTTTTCAGTTTATGGAATTTAATATTTTATTAATTATTTTAGGAGAACACTACGTACCAAAAAAAAATCAACACTAGTACTAGGTATATTATTAAGAAATGAAACAGTTAGTAAGAAATGTTGGTACAATTCTTGGGTGTCAGGTTTAAAAAATTGTTTAATTAATTGCATCAAAACTTAGCGTTCTTTGTTATTACTTACTTTTATGGCTTAGTGTTTAAATACCTTTTCGCAATCAAAAAATAGCTTTGCGTAATATTGACGGTTGTACTAAATCTTTGTTGTAATTATCAAGGTTTCCACTTCCAAATTATGCTAACTTTGCAACTAAGTATCCTAAGTGTTACCTAATTGTTTTTACGTTTTAGATGGGATTTTAGGACGGAAGATCACGATATCCGATTTGGCATAACTTTAAGGGATGCGGCCGGAACTACTAGCCCTGCGGTCCTACACAGAAGGGTTGCGTCTCATCAAATCGACGAATCTGGTGTTCTTGCGTGCCAGTCACCCGCAACATGTAGGTATTTTAAACAGTTGCATTTGAAACAATTTAACTAAGGAATGGTGGCCCAAATAACGCAATCGATATAACTTTTTAAATACAGGGTCCGTCAACAAAGCGGGGACGGACGTTTCTGACTTACAAACCCAGAAAAAAGATCCAATACATATTATACAGTGCGCGTATAATTTTCCCTCCCTATTTGATTTACAAATAATGGAATAATGGAATTTAATAAATATTAACTACTTTTTAAGCGTGACTTCTTGCCTCAGTTTTCAAAGACGGCGGCAGGGCTTCATCTTGAATAATTATAAAAATAAATAGGTATATTATAAAATGTTTTAACATTTTTAACAAACTTGGAATCGTTTTTAGATTGAGAAAACATTTCCAACGAGATAATATGACTCCAGGTGTCATTTAAACATTTTATTCAAAATGGCGCTCTGTCGCCTTCTCTAAAATCTGAGTCAAAAATTACAGTTACAAAGTAGTATTTTAGTTATTATTGAACGTACCAAAATTTCGTTACTTTTACATTTATTAACGGAAAGTTAACATAGGCGGCGGGGAAGGGGGGGATTAAAATTTAATTTACCACCTAACTCGTCTTTAAATTATGGCTTGGTCCCTTTATTTTAAAACAGCTCGCAGCAGTATAGGTAGATACCTATAAGTCCTACCACCTTAGCACAGACCTGTGAATGAAACTGTAAGTTTTTTCATGTGCTATTGGGTCTGAACGTTAAATTAGGTTAGCTAAGTAAGCACTTCTTCCATAAAATCTTCGCAGTGTATATAAACCATTTTCTATTACTTTTTAGTGTAACTATTCTCTCTTGCCAGTGGCGCACACAGCCTTGGTCTGTGGGGGATGTTTTCGAGAAAAAATAGCGCCGCAGGGAAAAATTTGTTTGGTGCCACGCCTTTTTTTTTATGATGATACCCTTGTGGCTGTGTTTTTCAGCTTATAACCAAAAAATTCTACCCCCTTCTGTAGAGGGGAGTAAAAAAATTAAAATAATAAGAAGTATTTTTTTCAATCATTACTAATAAATACCTAAAATTATAATAAAATGTCTAAACGACGGGGTTTTAGAGCCAACTGGTTTAAGACATCTTCTTCATTTACTACAGTGTCAGATATAAACACAGCTAGCACATTGTCAGATTTGTCAGGATTTAGGAATATCAGGTATAGGTTGAGAGTCTCTGGGGGGGGGGGTTAACCCCCAAACCCCCCCCCCCCTGGGTGCGCCACTGTCTCTTGCAGTAAACGTTGTAATTTTAATAATTGATCTATTTAAATGCGTATCTTTAAAGATTGCGACTATTCTCATTTTCACGATGACGATTTTGGATTCCAAGGAGAAAAAGACACGGCAACACTTACAATTCTATACATAATAGGTTTTTAGGCAATGATACGCTTTTTTTCATAACCAACCTTTTTCCGCAACTTAAAAAAGATAATTAACATACATAGAGATCGTTTCTGTATCAAAAATATCGGTATTGAAATACTTTTTTGTTTATTTTTAGACACTGTTACATTCGACAACTCCTACAGTGTCTTAAGAAGTAAGAAGATTCACTATTGTGTGTATATGACGCCGCCCCTGAAAGACTTGAATATTTTGCCGACAGAGGAGATTGACGAAAAAAGTAGTACGGTAGAAAATGCTTTAGCAGATCATGTCAGGGAAGAAAATTTAACTATAAGTTCAACGAATTTTTAGTAATTTTTGTATTAAAAGACTTCTTATTGGATATTCTTTAATGGGTTTTAGAATAACATTATTTTGTTAGATACTATTTTTATTTCTTATAAAAATATTTAAATAATGTGTTTTTATTTAATTATTGTGCTCATTTTTAAATGAAGTCAGGGTAATTTGGGAGTGTTCATCAAAGTGATAGTAATCTCAGTAAATCCTGTCTCAAGGATACTCTATGAAGGAAATAAATTAAGTCAAATATAGCTCCTATAAGTAATATATTTCTGTAAGTAAACCACGAAATACTATGTTTAACAATGGTTTAAGAAAAACTGTAGTTCAATCGTCATCAAGGGTAAAAATCATTTCAAGCAGTTCAGCTTTTTCACAATGTTCACCTTCCAGTTTTTGAGGACCATCCCACCGTATAAGCGTTGGTACCACTAGTAGCTTTGTTTTGGGGTCTTTTCTAAATGGACAACTTGGGTCTTTCCATCTAAAAACAAAGAATTACCGTTTTTCGTGTTGTAGCTGTATGTAATAAAGTTTGCTTACAAATTGCTGCAAAGGGAAAACAGGGAAAGAGTCTTTCTTGTAGATGAATCCTACAGATGAGGAGCAAGCTACTGCATTTACTTATTTTACTTAATTACTGCTCTGCCAAAAATAAATGAGTTTTAAGCTTAATTTTATAGCAGATTAATAAAAAAAAACACTATTTTCATTAATCCAGTTAGCATTTGTGCGACCACTGACAGAAAAGATATTATCCATAATTGTGGAGCAACAAAATACAGGTAAAACAAACAATTCTGTTCCAACCATCAGTCCTTGACAGTTTCAAACTGTCTAATACGATCAACCAGTTATAGGATATAACAAGGCGTCGTAGAGTCTTCATGCAATATTCATTTGGTAGACTTTATTTTTCATAAAAAAATAGTCCCGGAGTGCTGGTTAGAACAAGCCTAATAATAAACTTCTTGCATTGAATAAAAGCAGTATCTTTCAGTCATACCGATTTCAATAATATTATTTTTCACACTTTTAGTAATTAACTACATGGACTGCATAAGGAGGCACAAATTGTTGGTGTCCTATATATACTCCATAAGATACATTTTAAAATATTGACTTAGTGCCGGTACTTAATGAATCAAACAACGTATTTCGGTAACAATTCATCATTAATTACTATGGTAACATTACCCCATTTTTCTTCAGTTTTGATTATAATTTTTTATTACATTCAGGTGCAGCTGCTTACTCTATTAAACAAAAATCTAATCAACGCGGTTAACAAAATAAATCAAAGGTTGTTTTTTCCAAAGTTTAAATTAAATTAAAAATACATTTCTAGTTATAGTGACAGGACGAATCTTTAATAATATTTTTATAATGCTGTTAATCGCAACCCACTTCACCTTTACGAATGAGAGTTGCAGCACGTGGCTACATCTCGTGGCAACCACACGTTTCAACCCAACCAGGACAGCGAGAATCCATATAGGGTTAAACGCTGGCAAGGCGCCCCATTGCGGGCGCAAACTACGTTGGGTGTCGCTGGAAGCCAATGTATCGGTTCAGCTTACCGAAAGTACGTATTTTGAAAAACACTAACTTATAATAAGTTCGTGTATAATATTTGCAAAATTATACCGTTGACTCTTACTGCCATAAATAATCTACCTGATTAAATCCTATTGCATACGCCTCAACCTCTTCAAAGCTGAATAAATGGGATCAGGGTCGGCTTGAAAATGTACCTACACCACATGAATTATTTTTATAATTTAAAATAAATAGACAGGTATTTTTAGTTTCAGGTACCTATAATAAATGTAAAATAATGATAACAATTAATGATAATTGAAAATAATATAATTTCAAAGTATAGGTAACTATTATGATAACAAGTACAATAAAAATTAATTAAATTCGTATTTGTTGTATAAATTTGTACCTGGTCCGGCTCTACTCGAAAAGGTTTTAAAATTTGGGATTTCCTTATTTATTTTATGGCCAAAGGGATAATGAGAGTTTTATTGCAGTCTAAAGATCAACGATATAATTCTACAAATACTATACAGAGTTGTCCCTTATCCTTTCCGCCAGACCCAATCCTTGGACGCGTTTCGCCGTTTACGGCTCTTCAGCAAGGCTCCGGGTCTGACGAAAAGGTAAGGGACCTCAAAGTGCTTTAACACAGAAATGCAAGTTTACGAATGAGAGTTGCAGCACGTGGCTACATCTCGTGGGAACCGCACGTATCAACTCAACCAGGACAGCGAGAATCCATATAGGTTCAAACGCTGGCAAGGCGGCCCATTGCGGGCAAACTAAGTTGGGTGTCGCTGGAAGCCAATGTATCGGTTCAGCTTACCGAAAGCATGTATTTTGAAAAACACTAACTTAAAATAAGTTCGTGTACAGAGTTGTCCCTCCCAGCCTTGCGAAAGAGCCGTAAACGGCGAAACGCGTCCAAGGATTAGGTCTGACTGTCTACTTCAATATTGCATTAATAAGTCGCCTAATACCCTGGTGCAGTTAGTACTTGGCTGAGAACAAAATCATATAAAGCTGTTTGTTTCGGGGATGCTTAGTTTTTGCCGTCCTACTACCTAAGTTCATTTAAATCTTTTGTTGACTTATTTGCGCCGTAAAGCGACATTCAAAAATCTTCATCGGTCTTTATAACAACATCCTTTTATGCATTTGGCAATAAAAATATACCAACTTTTTCTTGTACGGCTTTATTTTGTTGTAACAATCTGAACAAAGATAATTTTCCTTTTTCCAAATTTTATAATTGCACTGTAAACATAATTTTATTTAATTAAAACATTTTATACCATAATCAACATATGCAGCCTGGACTGTAACAAATTCCCAGGCACCATGAATTAGACAGAGGGTGGTTGTTTAAAAAGTTATCAATAAAAACGGGCTTTCAGGTCTGGCCTTTAGGGGCAGATATCTCCTCGTAGGAAAAGCAGTTATATGAACGTACGCTCAATGATACCCGATGAATCTGATATATTTTCCACGAATTTTCTGGAATACCCTGTATACTATATTACTACTTTTTCTTACTTTCTCCTAATTTAAGACTATTCTTGTTGTATTTTACTATATCTATAACTAGGTACACCAACGGACCAACCAACTAATTGTGTTTTTTATAATAAAAAACGAATTTTATAATATTTTTCTGAAAGTAAACATCGTCGACCTAATCTGTAAACGGCGTAGGTATCCCCATTTATTTAGAATTCAGCTACTTTTTACATTTGTGTTTTTCTTGACAAATTTTGTTTTAATTTAAGTGCTGCCAACTTAGGTAGGTAAGGTAATTTTGTTTTTGATTTAATTTAAAGAAATGAAGATTGAAGAATGTTATTATTTTACAATTAATAATTTTAAAAACGCACTGAAAAACAGTATCTTCTTTCAAGGCAAGAAAGTCAGATTATACATATTGGAGATATAGACACCGTTCAAAGAGCACAATCAGACTGACTCGAAAGTTGAATTTGCATGTAGCGTCGGCGTTATGTGTCAATTCCTAGAATTTCACACCACTTGTTGCCGCCTGTCTTTTCGGTAACACGGGTTTAGGTATTTTTACCCGGGGCCGTGTAAAAAAACTATTCAAGGATAAGTTTTACACTCAATGTGTTAAAATAACATTCTAGCGGTGTTTATTTACACGCTAATATGGTGTTATTAATTGGCATTGTATTTAATTTTCCTGATAGAGTGTAAAATGAAAATAACACCCATTCAACAAAATTAACTTTTTAGAGAGTTAAATTCATAAGCAAATTTAATACAACAACTTTGGTTCCACATGAGTGTAAAAATGTGGTAAATTATGTTGATCCGGGTGTTAACATTAACACTACTTTTTTTACCACTCCTGCAATGATTTTTACTAAGTGGATATTTTTTACTGTGTAGGTACTGTATCAACAGAGAAATCGATTGAAAGGACAGTTATTATGAAAACTGCTTTTTAGGACGTGAAAACGTTAAAAATTTTGATGTTTTGGAAGTCACAATTTTTTTGCGCTTTAGTGTATTCACTGTTTAAATAAAAATACTTTTTTCTAATCATATTATGTTAACATGATATACCTGGCGGATTAACAATAGGTAAATATTTCAAGTGATTTTTTGATTTTAAGATAGATGTTACATTTACAAATCACAAGTTAACTGGGTGCACTGAGCAATCTAAACGCATATCTCGAAATCAGTTACTCGGAGCGTTATTTGTGAGGTATATCTTTTCTACGTAATAAACATAGAAAAATAAATATTTTAATTTAAGGGCTACGACTCTCGGTAGGTTTGCTTGAACGGTCGCGGCGAGGACCGAAGCTACTCGTCGGGAAGTGGGCGGTGACATAGTCTTCCAGGGCCGAAGTTCTCGCGTGCCTATTTTGCTAGCTTATGTGTTTCGATTCGCATTCAGTGCTTATTAATCATTTATTTGTTGCGGGCGCGGATACATCTATAAGAAATAGTTAGCACTTACAACTTTCAATATGGAAAATTATAAATATGTAAGAAAACGATTGTCCTTTAACGGGAAAATAGGTTTTGCTAAGAGAACACAAAATGTAAAATTCAATTACTATGTTTACGAAGATAATAAATAATAATCTTATGAGTAAGAATTCTATTATTATATCACAAAGAAGGAGAAACGCTGTTGTTATAGTAACACCCAAATGCTATTTAGTCACAAAAAAAAACAATAAATTAGATTAGTTTTAAAAATATAACCTGAAAATAACGTTCAAATTTCCGAGAGAGAATAAGAATCCATCATTTTTTGCAAGGCTTTTTTTTTAATAATTTTCTCAATTTCTTTAGAAAGTTTATAATAAAAACAAAAAGAATTCAATAGAAACAAATGATTTATTAGAGCTTCTTGTACATGTTAACCATTTTTACTTTTTAAAAATCTCAGAGATTTAAAGTATATTAATTTTTTAAATAGGCAAAGGTTGCTGTTTTGTTTTTGTCTAGTAGTGTGTAGTAGCACCGTATACGAACAAGATACGGTGGTAGTAGGTAGGTACATATTTTAAGCCTCAAGTCGTGCCGCATAGAGCCGGCATTTTTTTCTGAAGTTTTTATACAGAAGAAAGAAATGTGAACAATAATGTTATGTTTGTGGCGCTTACTTTACCTAATACTGCGAATTTCCCTGCTACTTGTTTTTACTGGCACATATAATATAGACATAATATTATAGTAATAATAATTTAATTATATAGAGTTATAAATGTATGACTAAAAAAATCATTGCGAGTTGTGACACTAGTCCAACAAAATACTATGAAAGTACCTAAACATTATTGTTGTGGTGTTTTCTGTAATATATAATTGCACAGACAGCATATCACTTTATTTATTAGGTAGGTATGTAAATTTTAAAAAATTGGAACCATAGTTTTGAACGATTGTCTTTTTTTTAACGGGATTTGTGAATATTAAGACTCAAAGGTCTCAGACTGATATAATATTAGTAGTCTCTATACGATAATAGCTGCTAAACTTTTGACATAGGGGCATATTTATTGCATTTAAAATATTAAATTTGCTTGTATAATAACAAAAAAGTATATTATATGGGGACGAAAGGAAGATCTGGTGGAGAAAAACTTTTTGCTTTCGTCCCCATACTTTGAACTTCACTTCAGCATGGGCTCTTCTTCAAAATAAAAGTATATACATCCCAACCAACAAAGTTATTTTATAATTCAATGGTTATCCAGCTATTTTATTTTATTGGTATTTTATTAATATGTACTTCCAAAATGCTAATCAATCACATAAGAGCTGCAATAAACACTATTCTGTTATATGCAGCTAATGTGCTTTATAAATTTATCACCATAACGTTTAGTAGAATAGCAGTGCCGTTTCTAGGACACAATTCCATAAGAAATAACATGGGAGCTGAAATCTGCATTTTTCGGGCCATTTTAGGGCGTGGCACTTTTCCTGGAAGCCACCATCCTCTATTAACCTAAGTGGACCCCAGCTAGTATCGCCACCTAGTGAGTGACGTCATAACTGTTCGATGCCGGTAATATAGGGCCCCATTGACATTATTCTAACCTAACTTTTGCCCCAACGGAACCCAGATCACGTGCTACCCCGATTATATAGTAATATCATTGTAGGGGTGCCACCTAACGGGGAGAGATGTACGTACCTGTTATCTTGAGACCTGTAGCGCCACCTGCTTTTCATATAAGGCATCTTGTTTACCGTGATGGTAGGTATGACGTTGTAAATCAGTTATAATATTTTAAAATATAATAATACCATAAAAAAGTTTTTGTCCTCGGCGGGATTTGAACCATAATCCTCTGGGGCCGAACCTCAAAGCCTTGCAAAATACGCTACGAGAGCATATAGATTAAAAGAGTTGATCAATGTTGACAAACTAAAAATATGGGGGACCCGTCAATTATAACGTATAGGTGGAACAAAGGGCCCAAGTGTGGAGACGATGGCAAACGGCGGCAGCCATAGTTGTTTTTGTTTACATAATATTGCTACATCTGTTGCAGTATGCATGCGCCATAACATGTCATCAATGAACATTGTTAGAGACCGCGTGGCACGTAATTAGACAACCGGGGATCTAGTATGTCCTTTTGGCAAACAGTATTTTCAGACGCCATCTATAATTACGTTCGCGCACACTCCCGCTATCTGGGTACTACCTGAACTTATGCAACCAGAAGCCCCTATCAGCAAATATTGCCTTCACCAATTTATTAACAAACCTAAGTGCGGCGATGATGACAAAATGGCGGTAAACCTAGCTTTTATAATGCCTTCACCATTTTATCGACAAACCAGTACTAATGGCGTTGCCAAACCAATATTTCCCCTTATTCAACATAAAAATTGTTGAAACGGCAACACCGCCGTTCCAATACTGAAAATTTAAGAAAATACGCTTAGGCCATATTGTAATAGCCGTCTGCAACAGTAACTAGGTAAAACAAAGAACCTTAAGTGTGGTTATAGGGAAATATTATTATCGACGTCAATTTATTAACAAATCTTAAACCTTTCCAACAGCATTCACCCCATATCGCATTGATAAAAATACCCATATAAATACCCCATCGGAATGCCATTCATGAGTGTATAATTAAATAAAAATCAATCAATTTTAAAACTTTTTATTTACAACATAACAATATCACTTACTATCGCCCTGGTATATTACATTAAAGGAATAAAAAATCGGCGTAAAATAAAAAGACATATCTGTAATCATTTAACAACGTTTTATGCCAGAAATATATGCAGTTTTCAAGTCAAATACGCCATTACAGCACTAGTTAGCAAAAATATTTAAATAAGACAAGTATCTTGCATCAAAAATAATACCTGAACGAAACAAAAATTTGGCACAAGACACTTATCGCCAATCTTGTATATAGGTACAATATATTATAAGTTCAAAATTTAGCGAAAATATTTACAGTTAAAACTAAGGATTAGAAACATTTACCGTGCAAGAATAGGCATATCTACATACAATTAAAAAACTAGGACTAGAAACATTTATATTAGAAACATTTACCGTGCAAGAATAGGCATATCTACATACAATTAAAAAACTAGGACTAGAAACATTTATATTAGGAACATTACCGCACAAGAAGGCATATCTATATACAAACTTAAAAACTAACAAAAAAATGAATGGAAAAAGACATTGGCGGGTATGGACATTTGAACAGAGTAGGAGTAATGTGCAATATTCGCTTATAGATAGAATATTATCCTTAACTTATACATACAACTTGAAACGAGGGCAAGAGCAAAAATACCTGAAAAACACTACACTTACCAGAGGGCACTCGGTTTAAACAGGGACACGACGTGAACGTGGCCCATATTGTCCCCATTCGATTTTTATGGAAAAACGAATTTTCAAAGCAAAACCATTTGTGGCATAATTTTTTTCGTTATCTGATTTGAAATCAGAAAACAGTTCTATATATAACATAATATATGGTTCTTTTTAAGTTATACAGGGGGAATTTTTGCCTTCTTTTACTGTATAACCAACATGGGCTCTTTTTAAAGTTATACAGGGGGAATTTTGGCCTTCTTTTTACTGTATAACCAATATGGGCTCTTTTTAAAGTTATACAGGTTAGGATATAATATGTGTGCGTTAGTATTTTGGCCTTCTTTTTACTGTACAACCAATATGGGCTCTTTTTAAAGTTATACAGGTTAGGATATAATATGTGTGCGTTAGTATTTTGGCCTTCTTTTTACTGTATAACCAATATGAGCTCTTTTCAAAGTTATACAGGTTAGGATATAATATGTGTGCGTTAGTATTTTGGCCTTCTTTTTACTGTACAACCAATATGGGCTCTTTTGAAAGTTATACAGGTTAGGATATAATATATGTGCGTTAATAGATTATTCTAGTAATAAAAATAATTTTAATGCTAATAATAATATGAGTGCTAATGTTATAATAATATGAATAATTATAATACTAATAATGCTCAACCGAACAGGCCCTGTTTAACGGACCCTGTTATCCAAAACAGCCCTGTTCAACGGACCCTGTTCCCTGAACAGAAGTTCCCTGAACAGACCAGTTCCCTGAACAGACCAGTTCCCTGAACAGACCCTGTTGAACTGAACAGACCCTGTTGAACTTAGTCATCCACATGCATAAGTGAGCAATGCCCCCATGGTAATGTGCCGGGTGAAGATTTAGATATTTGCCGCTTATCATCATAAGGGCTGAGACCGATTTTAGTTTGTTTTATAGTATGTAGCTCATGTTTTTGGGACCTAATTAGACGCTGTGAAATAGGCTTTTCCAACCAAGTTTCAAGGCAGGTGACGTAATCTTCAAATGTGATTTTATTTTTAATAACAGACCTTTTAATGCCCTTTATCTTTTTGGTGACACCCAAGTTAGATAAAACCTTATCAATTTCCGCCCGCTCTTTGTTTAAATTCTCTAGTTTTACTCGTTCTTGCTCAATCTCGTCTGAAGTATAAAGCAGTTTAATAGCATACATTTTAGACCTAAGACCAACAAAATGGGTCATAATGCGGCCATTGTTCTCATCTTTCATCATTCCCAGCACCTTTTTGTTCACTAGTGGAATCGCATAAACGTTATCACGGGGATAATCTGAGGTATCAAAATAATCGTTACAGTCTCGTTTCATTATCTGATACACATCGTGGTTTTTAATTTCGTAAATAAGACTATCAGTGTCTGTATACAATACACTACAGGTGTCAAAACGTGGAACCATGTACTCATAGTGAAAGCCATAAATCGTAGTCTTTGCCAAATCAAGAATACACATGCCGACATAAATTGGCTTATTAAAATAAATTTGTGTTTTTGCAAGCTCGACAATTACTAAATTTTCGGAAACAATTGTGCTGCTTTTAAATTCTGGCCGGGATATTAAGGCTTCAGCACCATAGCGGCCATCCCATTTCGTTATAAGTTTAACGTCAGAGTGGTTCCGGATATTCTCCATTGTCTTTCCAAATACGGCATTGTTCATAAGTTTAAAAAAATTCTTTTCAAACTCATTCTTGGCATTTTGGCGCAGCCCCGTGTTGAGGTCGATATATGATTTTAGCCATGGAGATTGTTTAAAGGCTAATATTCGGTGTATTTTGCCCAATTTTGCACCCAAAGTTAGAGCTTGCTTTAAGTTTCTATAGTGTATTACGTATTCTGTTTTATTGTGTAGCGTAGCCAAAAGTTTCTCATTCTTTGCCCCGGGCGGTTTTTCATGATCAGGGCATAATGGAAAATCGGAAAACTTATCATGCAAATTCTCAGGTATTTCCAGGTCCACTTCCAAAATAAACCCTTCGGCAGATTTATCTGAAATTTCACTAATGTTTAAGTGAGATATCTCGTTTTCTGAAAGCTACCCAAAGCCGCCATAAGGTAGATATTGCGACATTGCCCAGCCGTATTGATTATTGACATCAAAGTACATGAGATAGGAGTCTTCTTTAGTTGGATCATAATTTGGCATGTACTTGTTGTTGGCTTCTGCATACCTCTTTGAACACTGACTTAGCCCCCCGCGAACTCCCTTTTCTATGAATGTTAGCATCTCCAAATCAGTAAGCACCTCAAGTTTCATCATATCTTCTCGATGAATTAAGAGGGATAAACATTGCCACGCATAACCAGGTAGGGTATACGACCATGCAGGATCAAGGCCATATGTCCTATGCGATATGTCCCTAAATGCTTCAAATACATCCGTTAAAAGCATTACATCCGTTTTAAGATATAAGTCAGAGTAGTCTTGCATGGTACGGCAATTAAAAGTTTGCCAAACTTTCTGCGCATTTAAATATTGCGCGTCACTTATAGCTACATCTTCTAAGCTGTTATAAAACGCCTCTTTAGGAGGGAGTTCAGTCTCATTCAATCTTTCCCAAGCGTTCATATAATCATAAGGGAAAACGCCCTTTCGGGTAAGTAAGTTCAGTTCTTCCCCCAGGTATTCAAACTCTGCTTTTAGGTTAGGATATTCGCATAAGTATGATGCAAGCTTATCCAGACCGCTAGCAAGAAAGCGAAAACTATCTATAAATCGAAAATGAACAGTACTATCCATTATATGCTTCGTAAATGAGATGGAATTTTCTTTATTTACAGGTAATATATCAATCTTTCCCTCTATTTCAGATAGCGCCCGTATTATCATGTGCCCATCATAGCAACTCAAGTTATGGAATAGGACAGGTACGGTGTGCGAATCCTGGTACTGTAGATTGCAGTGCTCATGTGCAGCGTTTCGATACTTTCCGGTAAAGTGTGAGTGATCTCTAACACGCTTATCGTCTTCCGTAAATGGCTTCTCACATATATGGCAGTGAGTAGCGTCCAAAAAACTTTGTTGTTGGGCAGGCGTAAGCGGTTCCATGGGCAAATCACATAAAAAGACCGTCTCGACGTCTTCAGCAAATTGTTGAAGCTCGCGCATGAACCACTGCATACAGTCTTGGCCTGTGTAACTTTTATAAAATGATAGAGAATCGTCATAATTACATTTTACATAATAACCGACGCTATAAGGGACATGCTCTTGTTCCTTTTGAGTGTTTTTTTCTATATCATCGACTACAGGTATTAACAAGCTTTCCGAGTCTGCGAATATAACAAACGGGGCTTTTTCCTTATGTTTAAAATTATTAAATTCCAAAATATTATTGCCTTCTACAGGCATCCGAGGTATTGCTAAGGTCTTGTTTTTAGAGCATTCGGACGTGTGCTTATCTAGTGTTATCTGCGTGCGGAAATAATGAAGGCAGCGATCACAAAAAAATTTTCGATGCGTATTAAGACTCAATTGCCTTGATAGCAAGCGTGAAAGGTCTTTAATCCAAACAAAATGATATTTTATAGGGCTTAAATCAATATCATCATCTGAGGAAAAGTAGCTGTCTTGTAAAAGTAGTAAGTTTATATGGTTAGGATGCTTATTTTCAGGCATATAATATGGCACAACCAGATAATTTTTTCCAATTTTTTGCAGTCGATATACGTTAACGGAAATTAGGTTTTGCTTTTCAAACTTTAAAATTTGATTAATTGTCATGGGAAACTTAATACCATCCAAGTTTAGAACTGACTGAGGCGTTGGGTATGAAGAAGTGCGATTTGGCTTCAATTCGATCGAAGCGGGATATAATGCGGAAACGATGGACCACGCAAAGCACATTTCATCAGTATTCTGAACATTAACACATGCCTTTTTCAATGCAATTTGTTTTGGAAGTTCAATATAAGTTCCAACCCGAAGAGGATTATAATGATTAATAGATACCATTAAATGCATAATTTTGCGTAGTGCCCACCCAGAATTTCTTTCCTGGAACGTGTCTAATTCAACTAAAATAGGGTTCTTAACATGATCGGCAAACCACTCATTTAAGTTTGTGTTGCCGAAAATAGGGGCATTCGGAGTAGTAATGTACTTTGTATCCTTTAAAATTTCGTCTGCTTTACTAATTTCAAAATCCCCACAAAGAGTGGTGTTAACTTTGAGTGCAGTAGTTTTTTTTAGTGCGTTTTGAATTCGCCGCTTAAAAATTGCCAAACAGTCTTCTAAAAATGATCGTACATCAGTATGACGCTTGTTAATAATAACACCCGTCCTGATTCTCGATTGGAATGCCGAATGTAAATCTTCCCACTTTACTCTACAAGAAGCTGTTTCTGCACGACGTGTCCCACTACCCCCGCCCACTTTACGGTCCTTTAGTAACGACTGAAACCCCTTAATTTGGGCTAAACACGCTATTATATGAGACTTTTCAGCCACTGACTCAGCACGTTTCAAAAGTTTATTTAAATTGTGAATTGCACGAGTACAGTCCTGCAATATCTTACCACAGGTAATCGTTGTTAAGTTAGGGGTATCCATCTGGGCCCTAATTAACTCGACGTACTCACTTGGGAACGGCATTTTTTTTTTTTTGCTCTGTAACAAAATAAATATGGCTCAAAATACGTCTGCTCTCTCTAACGTACAAAGACAGAAGGGACTCTGGAGCTCCTGCGTTCTGCTTATAATGCACCCCTATTTATAACCTCGGTTGGGGTGCGTTCAGAAAAGTAGCATGCCTTTGAAAAAATAAGGTGCGTTCAGAATTAATATTCAAGGTTTAGTATGCAGTAGATGTACATACAAGCAGTTTTACGCGTTAATATTTTTAAAATATATTACTTGTTGAAAACATTAATATTTTACTGACTGAAAGTGAAACTGCTTGTATGTACATCTACTGCATACTAAACCTTGAATATTAATTCTGAACGCACCTTATTTTTTCAAAGGCATGCTACTTTTCTGAACGCACCCCAACCGAGGTTATAAATAGGGGTGCATTATAAGCAGAACGCAGGAGCTCCAGAGTCCCTTCTGTCTTTGTACGTTAGAGAGAGCAGACGTATTTTGAGCCATATTTATTTTGTTACAGAGCAAAAAAAAAAAAATGCCGTTCCCAAGTGAGTACGTCGAGTTAATTAGGGCCCAGATGGATACCCCTAACTTAACAACGATTACCTGTGGTAAGATATTGCAGGACTGTACTCGTGCAATTCACAATTTAAATAAACTTTTGAAACGTGCTGAGTCAGTGGCTGAAAAGTCTCATATAATAGCGTGTTTAGCCCAAATTAAGGGGTTTCAGTCGTTACTAAAGGACCGTAAAGTGGGCGGGGGTAGTGGGACACGTCGTGCAGAAACAGCTTCTTGTAGAGTAAAGTGGGAAGATTTACATTCGGCATTCCAATCGAGAATCAGGACGGGTGTTATTATTAACAAGCGTCATACTGATGTACGATCATTTTTAGAAGACTGTTTGGCAATTTTTAAGCGGCGAATTCAAAACGCACTAAAAAAAACTACTGCACTCAAAGTTAACACCACTCTTTGTGGGGATTTTGAAATTAGTAAAGCAGACGAAATTTTAAAGGATACAAAGTACATTACTACTCCGAATGCCCCTATTTTCGGCAACACAAACTTAAATGAGTGGTTTGCCGATCATGTTAAGAACCCTATTTTAGTTGAATTAGACACGTTCCAGGAAAGAAATTCTGGGTGGGCACTACGCAAAATTATGCATTTAATGGTATCTATTAATCATTATAATCCTCTTCGGGTTGGAACTTATATTGAACTTCCAAAACAAATTGCATTGAAAAAGGCATGTGTTAATGTTCAGAATACTGATGAAATGTGCTTTGCGTGGTCCATCGTTTCCGCATTATATCCCGCTTCGATCGAATTGAAGCCAAATCGCACTTCTTCATACCCAACGCCTCAGTCAGTTCTAAACTTGGATGGTATTAAGTTTCCCATGACAATTAATCAAATTTCAAAGTTTGAAAAGCAAAACCTAATTTCCGTTAACGTATATCGACTGCAAAAAATTGGAAAAAATTATCTGGTTGTGCCATATTATATGCCTGAAAATAAGCATCCTAACCATATAAACTTACTACTTTTACAAGACAGCTACTTTTCCTCAGATGATGATATTGATTTAAGCCCTATAAAATATCATTTTGTTTGGATTAAAGACCTTTCACGCTTGCTATCAAGGCAATTGAGTCTTAATACGCATCGAAAATTTTTTTGTGATCGCTGCCTTCATTATTTCCGCACGCAGATAACACTAGATAAGCACACGTCCGAATGCTCTAAAAACAAGACCTTAGCAATACCTCGGATGCCTGTAGAAGGCAATAATATTTTGGAATTTAATAATTTTAAACATAAGGAAAAAGCCCCGTTTGTTATATTCGCAGACTCGGAAAGCTTGTTAATACCTGTAGTCGATGATATAGAAAAAAACACTCAAAAGGAACAAGAGCATGTCCCTTATAGCGTCGGTTATTATGTAAAATGTAATTATGACGATTCTCTATCATTTTATAAAAGTTACACAGGCCAAGACTGTATGCAGTGGTTCATGCGCGAGCTTCAACAATTTGCTGAAGACGTCGAGACGGTCTTTTTATGTGATTTGCCCATGGAACCGCTTACGCCTGCCCAACAACAAAGTTTTTTGGACGCTACTCACTGCCATATATGTGAGAAGCCATTTACGGAAGACGATAAGCGTGTTAGAGATCACTCACACTTTACCGGAAAGTATCGAAACGCTGCACATGAGCACTGCAATCCACAGTACCAGGATTCGCACACCGTACCTGTCCTATTCCATAACTTGAGTTGCTATGATGGGCACATGATAATACGGGCGCTATCTGAAATAGAGGGAAAGATTGATATATTACCTGTAAATAAAGAAAATTCCATCTCATTTACGAAGCATATAATGGATAGTACTGTTCATTTTCGATTTATAGATAGTTTTCGCTTTCTTGCTAGCGGTCTGGATAAGCTTGCATCATACTTATGCGAATATCCTAACCTAAAAGCAGAGTTTGAATACCTGGGGGAAGAACTGAACTTACTTACCCGAAAGGGCGTTTTCCCTTATGATTATATGAACGCTTGGGAAAGATTGAATGAGACTGAACTCCCTCCTAAAGAGGCGTTTTATAACAGCTTAGAAGATGTAGCTATAAGTGACGCGCAATATTTAAATGCGCAGAAAGTTTGGCAAACTTTTAATTGCCGTACCATGCAAGACTACTCTGACTTATATCTTAAAACGGATGTAATGCTTTTAACGGATGTATTTGAAGCATTTAGGGACATATCGCATAGGACATATGGCCTTGATCCTGCATGGTCGTATACCCTACCTGGTTATGCGTGGCAATGTTTATCCCTCTTAATTCATCGAGAAGATATGATGAAACTTGAGGTGCTTACTGATTTGGAGATGCTAACATTCATAGAAAAGGGAGTTCGCGGGGGGCTAAGTCAGTGTTCAAAGAGGTATGCAGAAGCCAACAACAAGTACATGCCAAATTATGATCCAACTAAAGAAGACTCCTATCTCATGTACTTTGATGTCAATAATCAATACGGCTGGGCAATCTCGCAATATCTACCTTATGGCGGCTTTGGGTAGCTTTCAGAAAACGAGATATCTCACTTAAACATTAGTGAAATTTCAGATAAATCTGCCGAAGGGTTTATTTTGGAAGTGGACCTGGAAATACCTGAGAATTTGCATGATAAGTTTTCCGATTTTCCATTATGCCCTGATCATGAAAAACCGCCCGGGGCAAAGAATGAGAAACTTTTGGCTACGCTACACAATAAAACAGAATACGTAATACACTATAGAAACTTAAAGCAAGCTCTAACTTTGGGTGCAAAATTGGGCAAAATACACCGAATATTAGCCTTTAAACAATCTCCATGGCTAAAATCATATATCGACCTCAACACGGGGCTGCGCCAAAATGCCAAGAATGAGTTTGAAAAGAATTTTTTTAAACTTATGAACAATGCCGTATTTGGAAAGACAATGGAGAATATCCGGAACCACTCTGACGTTAAACTTATAACGAAATGGGATGGCCGCTATGGTGCTGAAGCCTTAATATCCCGGCCAGAATTTAAAAGCAGCACAATTGTTTCCGAAAATTTAGTAATTGTCGAGCTTGCAAAAACACAAATTTATTTTAATAAGCCAATTTATGTCGGCATGTGTATTCTTGATTTGGCAAAGACTACGATTTATGGCTTTCACTATGAGTACATGGTTCCACGTTTTGACACCTGTAGTGTATTGTATACAGACACTGATAGTCTTATTTACGAAATTAAAAACCACGATGTGTATCAGATAATGAAACGAGACTGTAACGATTATTTTGATACCTCAGATTATCCCCGTGATAACGTTTATGCGATTCCACTAGTGAACAAAAAGGTGCTGGGAATGATGAAAGATGAGAACAATGGCCGCATTATGACCCATTTTGTTGGTCTTAGGTCTAAAATGTATGCTATTAAACTGCTTTATACTTCAGACGAGATTGAGCAAGAACGAGTAAAACTAGAGAATTTAAACAAAGAGCGGGCGGAAATTGATAAGGTTTTATCTAACTTGGGTGTCACCAAAAAGATAAAGGGCATTAAAAGGTCTGTTATTAAAAATAAAATCACATTTGAAGATTACGTCACCTGCCTTGAAACTTGGTTGGAAAAGCCTATTTCACAGCGTCTAATTAGGTCCCAAAAACATGAGCTACATACTATAAAACAAACTAAAATCGGTCTCAGCCCTTATGATGATAAGCGGCAAATATCTAAATCTTCACCCGGCACATTACCATGGGGGCATTGCTCACTTATGCATGTGGATGACTAAGTTCAACAGGGTCTGTTCAGTTCAACAGGGTCTGTTCAGGGAACTGGTCTGTTCAGGGAACTGGTCTGTTCAGGGCACTTCTGTTCAGGGAACAGGGTCCGTTGAACAGGGCTGTTTTGGATAACAGGGTCCGTTAAACAGGGCCTGTTCGGTTGAGCATTATTAGTATTATAATTATTCATATTATTATAACATTAGCACTCATATTATTATTAGCATTAAAATTATTTTTATTACTAGAATAATCTATTAACGCACATATATTATATCCTAACCTGTATAACTTTCAAAAGAGCCCATATTGGTTGTACAGTAAAAAGAAGGCCAAAATACTAACGCACACATATTATATCCTAACCTGTATAACTTTGAAAAGAGCTCATATTGGTTATACAGTAAAAAGAAGGCCAAAATACTAACGCACACATATTATATCCTAACCTGTATAACTTTAAAAAGAGCCCATATTGGTTGTACAGTAAAAAGAAGGCCAAAATTCCCCCTGTATAACTTTAAAAAGAGCCCATGTTGGTTATACAGTAAAAGAAGGCAAAAATTCCCCCTGTATAACTTAAAAAGAACCATATATTATGTTATATATAGAACTGTTTTCTGATTTCAAATCAGATAACGAAAAAAATTATGGCACAAATGGTTTTGCTTTGAAAATTCGTTTTTCCATAAAAATCGAATGGGGACAATATGGGCCACGTTCACGTCGTGTCCCTGTTTAAACCGAGTGCCCTCTGGTAAGTGTAGTGTTTTTCAGGTATTTTTGCTCTTGCCCTCGTTTCAAGTTGTATGTATAAGTTAAGGATAATATTCTATCTATAAGCGAATATTGCACATTACTCCTACTCTGTTCAAATGTCCATACCCGCCAATGTCTTTTTCCATTCATTTTTTTGTTAGTTTTTAAGTTTGTATATAGATATGCCTTCTTGTGCGGTAATGTTCCTAATATAAATGTTTCTAGTCCTAGTTTTTTAATTGTATGTAGATATGCCTATTCTTGCACGGTAAATGTTTCTAATATAAATGTTTCTAGTCCTAGTTTTTTAATTGTATGTAGATATGCCTATTCTTGCACGGTAAATGTTTCTAATCCTTAGTTTTAACTGTAAATATTTTCGCTAAATTTTGAACTTATAATATATTGTACCTATATACAAGATTGGCGATAAGTGTCTTGTGCCAAATTTTTGTTTCGTTCAGGTATTATTTTTGATGCAAGATACTTGTCTTATTTAAATATTTTTGCTAACTAGTGCTGTAATGGCGTATTTGACTTGAAAACTGCATATATTTCTGGCATAAAACGTTGTTAAATGATTACAGATATGTCTTTTTATTTTACGCCGATTTTTTATTCCTTTAATGTAATATACCAGGGCGATAGTAAGTGATATTGTTATGTTGCAAATAAAAAGTTTTAAAATTGATTGATTTTTATTTAATTATACACTCATGAATGGCATTCCGATGGGGTATTTATATGGGTATTTTTATCAATGCGATATGGGGTGAATGCTGTTGGAAAGGTTTAAGATTTGTTAATAAATTGACGTCGATAATAATATTTCCCTATAACCACACTTAAGGTTCTTTGTTTTACCTAGTTACTGTTGCAGACGGCTATTACAATATGGCCTAAGCGTATTTTCTTAAATTTTCAGTATTGGAACGGCGGTGTTGCCGTTTCAACAATTTTTATGTTGAATAAGGGGAAATATTGGTTTGGCAACGCCATTAGTACTGGTTTGTCGATAAAATGGTGAAGGCATTATAAAAGCTAGGTTTACCGCCATTTTGTCATCATCGCCGCACTTAGGTTTGTTAATAAATTGGTGAAGGCAATATTTGCTGATAGGGGCTTCTGGTTGCATAAGTTCAGGTAGTACCCAGATAGCGGGAGTGTGCGCGAACGTAATTATAGATGGCGTCTGAAAATACTGTTTGCCAAAAGGACATACTAGATCCCCGGTTGTCTAATTACGTGCCACGCGGTCTCTAACAATGTTCATTGATGACATGTTATGGCGCATGCATACTGCAACAGATGTAGCAATATTATGTAAACAAAAACAACTATGGCTGCCGCCGTTTGCCATCGTCTCCACACTTGGGCCCTTTGTTCCACCTATACGTTATAATTGACGGGTCCCCCATATTTTTAGTTTGTCAACATTGATCAACTCTTTTAATCTATATGCTCTCGTAGCGTATTTTGCAAGGCTTTGAGGTTCGGCCCCAGAGGATTATGGTTCAAATCCCGCCGAGGACAAAAACTTTTTTATGGTATTATTATATTTTAAAATATTTTAACTGATTTACAACGTCATACCTACCATCACGGTAAACAAGATGCCTTATATGAAAAGCAGGTGGCGCTACAGGTCTCAAGATAACAGGTACGTACATCTCTCCCCGTTAGGTGGCACCCCTACAATGATATTACTATATAATCGGGGTAACACTTGATCTGGGTTCCGTTGGGGCAAAAGTTAGGTTAGAATAATGTCAATGGGGCCCTATATTACCGGCATCGAACAGTTATGACGTCACTCACTAGGTGGCGATACTAGCTGGGGTCCACTTAGGTTAATAGAGGATGGTGGCTTCCAGGAAAAGTGCCACGCCCTAAAATGGCCCGAAAAATGCAGATTTCAGCTCCCATGTTATTTCTTATGGAATTGTGTCCTAGAAACGGCACTGCTATTCTACTACAGCATATATAACAGAATTATAAAATATCTTATAAAACAGTCATAAAATTATTGCAGAAATGTTTCTATGAACAACTTTAAAAATATTTTAACCTATAAAATATAATTATTTTATAGTGGCTTTATAGTACATTTCGGCGACATTTTTAATTTCGTTATAAACATATTTTAAAATTGTTTTATAGTTGCTTCCTGCGACTTTAAAAAAACAGTTATAATAGAGTAGGTACTTCTAAAAGCAATTCGCCTTTGAAGGAAAATTGTTATTTTAGTGATCACTTTATAACTATTTTATAGTATGGCAATTCTACGAAACAAAAGTAAATCTCTTATAAAATTAAATTGTTCTCGTAAATATACATTTGCTGTCGCCAACTACATAATAAGATATATTTAAGACCACTAATTTTATACCATCCCTGAGTCACTTGATGTTAAAAAAAAAATAAGAAAAGTGGTGCTTTTCGAAGGAGATTAAAGATGTGTTATGAAAATATGATGTGTAGTAAGAACATTGGTTTTGATATTAATAATACGGCAGAGGTTAATAAATTAATGAAATCCATTAACTGCCTCAGTGCTTCGGATCAATCGTCAAATACCACTTATACTTCTCCTAATGCAAGTAGCAGCGTATCTGAAACGGATAACCAAGGACAGGCTTTTTATCAATTTTAACATAAAACACGACTGAAATCAAACGAAAAAATTTTGCCGTCGATTTTATAGATTATATGTTAATTATTAAGTTATTTTAGGCGGCAATACCGGTCACTTTTACCATCAAATAACAATACATTTATCATAAAGAAGATAAAATGTACACAAAATAACTAATTTATTTTATAAGAGTCGCCAAAAAGTTGTCTTCTAGCAAAAAAGTTGCCAACTAGCAATATTCCCGCCTAATTATGTAGACAACAATCAGATGTTTACGTTGTCCCTGCTGCTAGTGCTGCCATGTGAGTTTGATCAGACAAAAGGGCAGGACCGTATTGTTATGTTTTTCATATAAAATTATTCTTATTTGATTTGTTAAAAAGTACATTCTACTACCCACCCGCCCCTTCCATTTTCAAGGTGGCGGAAAACAAAAAAATAACGGAAATCTTTTTAGCTTCTTGCTTAATAATTTCGATTTTTAATTAAAATATTTCCAGTATCATAACGAAAAAGAAATGGCTCAATTATCACTACTTTTCTTCCGTTCTATATTTTCTTTAAAAAAGTGATTAATTTATATTTTATTGTCAAAATTAACGAAATTTTTAGGATATCTGTCTTATAGAAATGTGGACTTTGGGGAACTGCTTAGTTTTCGAGGTATTTCCTGTTTAAGTTGTGATTTTTTATAGGTCTGTTTATATCTCGACTTTTATGAACCTATAACGATTTTTACTTTATTATCAAAATGTTCACTATTTTTCTCATGTTACCCCCGAGCAGTGGAGGAAATTAGTTTTATAGCTGCAGAAAATATTCGCATGTTCCTCCCTCTCATTCACAGTACGTACTATATAGAATTAGACCTCTGGGAGCCGAAGAGGGACAAATTTGAGTGACACTACTTTTTAAAAGAAGTAGGTACCTATAGTAATTTTATAATGTTTTGCAAGCAAACCATTATCCATTGTATCTAGAAATATATCAGTGGTGCTCTCTATCCTAAATTATTAATTTCCACTATAAAAACAAAGATATCATGAGAACTAGTCGAGTATGCTACAGACACAAACAAATATTTTTTAAATGAATCGAGGCTTCTATAGAAATTGAATAGGGGAGGGGGGATCTTTTGGTAAGCGTGGGTTATATAGAGGGTTCTTAAACCTGCCACCATTGTTCGAGGATCGTCTGGTGAATCGTCAGTAAAAATAATTTGTTGATATATATGTTGATAAATATGTTTTATGTCAAAATACTAGTAAAAGATTAGTGTGCAATAAGTTAAAATAAAAGAAAATTAGCGGTGTAGCATACAATAGTGCTCAATTATTTTATTAAAGAACACGAGGAATCCAAAGGTATTTACTACTTATGAATTAACATCCCACTCGATGATGATATCAATGATGATCATATATGGTGGAGACAGAATTTTAAGCGGCAGCGCCGGCGGCGCATCATACGCTGGGACCTTCACGGTTCACGGGGTCATCTGGATACGGAAATAATCACTAAGCCTCTACTATTTGTATTTATTTTTGTGTTTATTAATCAGTGATATTTCGTTGTAATGATTAAGATAGACAACACTCCCTTAGCTTATATTTTGTTTTAAAGCAGTTCGGTCCTGTCGCAGTACCCTCAATTTTAAAGCATAAATATATTTTAAATGTTTTATAGGGATTGCGAAGTAGCTTAATTATCTTAATATGCTTGCTATTAATACAAAATTATTTTATAAGAAGCCGCCATTATTAAATGAGAGCGTTCGGGAACATAAAAATTTGACAGACTTAAAAATACCAAATATCTCATCTATGTTAATATTTACAGCTGGTAAATATATAAAAATTATGAAATAATGATGCCTAGAGCAAATTGACTTGAGTTTTTCTGAAGAAAATGACCAAATCGACAAAGCTAATTTTTTTTATATTTCAAACATTTCCCTTAAACATTAATAAATATGGGGCCTGCCTATATTTTGTTAGAAATATGCTATATATTTCTCAATAAAATTTAATTCGCAGTAAAAACTTGGTCTCTGCATCACAATCCACGAATGTCCCTAAATAATATCAAGAATGGAATTAAAATAAATAAAATGGCCTCTTACTTCTTGTAAATAGTTGGCGACGTTAATTATATTTTTCCTTTGTCCAATACAAAATTGCTTCTTGCAGCATTTAAAATACATTTAAAAAGCTTTTTTATTTTATTGTTGTTATTTCATGTTGCATTTTCATTTTATAACGTTCACCTGAAACTACTAAAAACCTTTTATAAAACTGTTATTTAATTGTTTTAAAAATGTAATATGCAAGTATATTTTATAGTGTGATATGAAAAGCTTTAATAAAACTGTTTTATAATGCTGGTGTTGAAATTTTATAAGAATTGCAGAAATGTTTTTAAATTGTTATGTAGTGTTCGCAAAAGGCTTTACAAAATAAAAACGGTTACTGAAGTATTTTATAAAATGGTGCCAATTTTGCATTTATAGCTGTTGTAGAAACGCATTAAAAACGTTCCTGAGAGAACAGTTGTTTTATAATTTTTTTGTCGAAAACGTTTTCGCGACTATTATAAAATATCAAATTGCTGGTTGGGATATACAGTGTGTCCCGCTTTTCATAAAATACACCCTAATATCTCAGTTATTAATAATAAGATTTTCTTGAAATTTTGGTGGTAATGTATGTTGGAAAAATGAAGTGTTTGGCATAGTGGACATTTTTATTTACCATTGGCGTGCGGTGTTGGTGGGGTAAAAAAGGCTTTTTTTTTTGGAAAAGGATATAGGGTTTAATTTAGGCATCAGGATCGAGCACCAATTACTCACGATACCGTTGCCAAAATCAACAGATAGTTCTCAAGGACTGGAGCGGTTTTCAAGACAAGACCAAGGAGGTACAATTTGAATCAAAGACATTATTCAGACGACGAACGCATCTTAGCAGAATTTCGAAAGAACCCAAATGGTAGTATAAGGGTAGTTACGAGGATACTGAATTTAACGAAAAACAAAGTATGGAGGTGTTTGAAACGCATTAGGATTAGGGCATTTAAACCAAAATTTCTACATAGGTACTCTGTTAAATGGTGATTTTGAACGGCGGTTTGAATTTTGCCCATGGTTGCAAGGGAACTATCTTAACGACAGACTTTTTCTAAAGAACATTATGTTTACTGACGAGGCAACGTTTACGACAAACGGTGTGATATCTAGTCAAAATTGTAGGTTTTGGGCAGCCGAAAATCCGAATTGGGTAATTAATTGTAAAAACCAGTACAGTAAAAAAGTGAACGTGTGGTGTGGCATATTTAAAGAACGAATTGTTGGCCCTTTTTCCTGGATAACTTGACCGGACAAAATTTTCTACATTTTTTACTAAATGATTTTTATGATTTTCTCATGGAATTGCCTTTAGCCCAGAGACAAAACTTAATCTTTCAGTTAGATGGTGCCCCCGCACAATATTCTATGATAGTCAGGAACTTTTTAAATGCAATTTTCCCTATGAAGTGAATAGGTAGAAATTCTCCTTTAGAACCATGGCCCCCCAGATCGCCGGATATTACCCCTTGTGACTTTTTTCTGTGGGGGGGGGCACTTGAAAAATAAAGTGTATGCTACTCGGCCGCGTAATAGAGATGAACTTTACATTAGAATTATGCAAGCGTATCAGGAAATTACTCACCAAACTTTAACATAAGAAAAGTGAATGTACGTTTAAGAAGAATTGTTGAAAAGTGTATTGTTTTAAAAGGTAGTTATGTTGAAAACACAAGAATCTAAAATAACGTAATTTTGTCAGCAAAGTTACAAATAAAGAATTTATTAAAACAAGACTTTTTTCTGCTAAAATCAGCTCTTGAGATTTTGAAATATGAACTAAGGGGTTTTTGGGGATGCTGGTTCTAAATCTGATAGAAACATTTATCCAAAATAAGCCCTAATATCGTTTTAAAAAAAAAGCCTTTTTTACCCCACCAACACCGCACGCCAATGGTAAATAAAAATGTTCACTACGTCAAATACTTCATTTTTCCAACATGCAATTACTACCAAAATTTCAAGAACATCTCATTATTAATAACTGAGATATTAGGGTGTATTCAAGAAAAGCAGGACACACTGTATATTGTTAATTTATTATTATTCACTGTTTTTTTTTTATAAAATACAAAAGCAATATAAAATATACTGTTGTTTTTTAAATTTATTTTTGGTGTACTTACCTATAGTAACTATACCTACTTTAGTAAATATACCAAAGCAAAAAATAAATTTTATTCAATAATATAATATAATTACAATAAAATATCTAATAAACACTTAAAAACGTCTCATGTTCAAGGCGGGATTCGAACCCGGGACGTCTCGATCGCCGGGCGAAATCTCTACCACCCGACCATTTAGGTTGACTAGAACTGCCTTCAGACTTGATACCTACTGCACCGTTCCGAAGTTGAGAATTTATTTCGATTTACCGATGTTTAAAATAAACATCGATGTTATCAAAAAAAGATCGAAACTAAAATATCGATGTTAATATTTCTTTAAAGAAACACATTATATTATAAAGATTAACAACATTTTAAACAGAACCTTCTTCACTGAGGCAACACCACATACACCCTTCCAAACTTCCATCAGCAGAAACACCCGCGGGTCTCTCGCCAGTTATTTGCTCGAAAACACCCCTAAAAAGGGTGTTTTTGGCTTTTTAGGGGTGAACTCCCACTCAGATCGAACTGGGACCCTGCCCATCGTGTTCTGCGTGAAAAATTATCCTTATCTTGATCAAGTTTGGCCACCAACCTGCATAATTTGAGTGAAATATAATATCACATTATTATGGTAAAAATATACATTATGATATTCATTCATACATAAAATATAGATTTAGAAACTAACCATGGGTTTTTATTGACCGTACCAAAATATCCGCCCTAACTAACCTACCTACTAAAATCAATTCCTATCTATTTAAATTACACACATCCAAGCTGAAAATCAAAATTGTGTGCCGATCGTAGAATATTAAGCAGTAGTTTTGAGTACAAAATGGCTATTATAAGTGGCAATGGCGCGAGATGTGAACATACTTTTATTGTTTTTACTGAAAATCAGCTCTTTTATAAAATTTGTATATTCTTCTCACAGAAAATAAAACCAAAAATTACAACATGTAGGCATTGACAAACCCTATGATACTGCTAATTTTGGAAATATCATTAAACTTATACTTAAACACGTTTTTAATCTGCAGACACGACTAACCACCGAAAATTACGTTAATTACGCTCCAAAATCCTCGAGTCCGTCCGCACATAGTTGGCCCCGCCTTCCAGCGTAAAACGTGCGATTGCGGTAAGTTTCGCATTGAAATCCGCAAGAGGTCGGTAGCCGACGGCCGTATTTTGAAAACGGAGGGAAAATGATTTAGACAAACTTAAAATTTTTTTTTTTAATTCGTTTAGTTTGGTTGTAAAGAAAATGGTAATAGCCATGCCGATGCGGAACGTTTTTTAAATTTTTTTAATAGTTCATGAAAAAAAAAACTGAGTACGTCGGCCCTAGGTCGTCTAAAAAAAGTGACAACGCATCGGCGTATATTATTATTTACCTATATACTATTCCAAATTTGAAATCCATTGGACTATAAATAAACTCAGAATTCATTTTCTGCTATGTACCGTCCACAACCGTAGCCCTTAAACTGTAAATACACTACGCGCAAAAAAGTTGTGGTCTTTAAATTTTGACACCCTGTAGTTCGATCATTGTGAACTTTTAGGCTAAGGTAAGTTAGATAAATTTCTAATATTTCTACATAAGAGGGCGAGTTTGCTGTGAACGATTAGTTAGCGGACATCCTTTATATGGGTATATGCAATATTCAAAAGATAAGTAGGTACCTAATCCTCTCAAAGATAGAAATATCAATAATTCCACATTTACAGGGGTTTGTGAAGTTACGCAGCTTACCTACAGATTGGGATGACGATATTTAATAAATGACAATAATATGTACATGGAGTTACAGTTACGTCAACAACATGAACTAACAAACTCACCCTATACTATTATTGCACATTGGAAGTGTCTATAACTTCTGGTAGAACGTAGTATGGGCCTATAATTATTGCACATCCTTGTTGAGAAATGATGAAAGAAAATTTTCATCTCAAAGTTTTTTTTCGGCACGATGCGTTATATCATAAGATAAGCTTTAATTGAAATAAATGAATATAATTTTTATTGATTTAATTAATTAACTAAGAACTTATCTAAATTCTTTCTCAATAGTCAAGATTTTAATGTTAAAATAAGGTGGTATTATTTATCTACTTATTTAGTAATAATCTTACGTTTCACGGTCTCCTACTTCCACCAATACAAAATGCGAATCTTCAGGAAGTTTTTCTAGTTCCTTTTCTACCACTGGCCATGCTACAAATATGTAAGAAAATTAGTTATCAATTTTAATTTTTATTTATATCGTTAAACAGAGTGTCCTCTAAACAATAATATATAGAGTGACTCGCGATACCAAAAATAAAAATAGAGAGATTGAGCCAAATTAGTAAAAGGTAAAATTACTAGTTGATTCAAATAAAATGTTGATGGTTAGATAATGAGATACAATATGCCGTATACTCCAAAATTGATTATTAATGAGATTCACGTTATTGATTTTGACATGTTGCATTTAGTTGAAAAAGAAAGTTATGAATTTCTTGATGTAGCAGCAAATTTTCGTGAAAACCGTAAAACAACTAGATTTGTTACTAATTAGGTAATGCGTTTCGAAGACTTCATATTTATTTATTTATTGTCGGAAATGGTCTGACTTGTGAATATTGAGTGCTCTAGATAAAGAACTCTCTCATTGACCAAATTTTAAAATTTCAGTTTTACTTGCAGCGTTGTGTTTGTCTGGTTAATATCTACATTAAATGCGCGCAGCTTAGTGCAAAAGTTGCTTATGCCCGTTATTATATATCGAATGTCCAAAAAGTCAGGAAACGGTTAAATATTTCGAGAAATACACATTGGATTCAAAAAAGAAATAGCACGTCCTTAATAATTTTAAAAGCATTATCCAATGATACCAAATGCGACCCTAATTTAAAAATTTTTCTCTAAATTCTTCGATGCGACGGCAGAAATAACATTATTATATCGATATAACGAGGACTAAAATTAAAAGCAAACGGAAAAACCGCAAGTCCCTATCTTTTTTCCAGCCAGAGATATTAAAGAAAAAGTACCTAATCCATGTTTTTAAATGAAGTAAGATTTCTATAGCTCTATCTCTTGTTCTGGAAAAAATATAAAGCAGTGTTTTGCAAATTCAGTAGGCGTTGGAAGAAAATAAGATAGCGCACCGCATACTTTCTCTTTCAGCTATTATTGCTATATTTTGGAAGCACTCAAAGTAGACAGTAAACATACCAGTAGGTTTATCATTTTAAAGACACTTTAAATTAACGCAAAACAAACCCAAAATTGATAATTTTACACTTCTCCTCAATATTATTTTTATTGACAATAAATTAATAGTTGGGTTATAGCTTGCAATACTAATAGGGTCATGAAATTCTAACTAAACACTACAAAACTAAATTTCCAAATGACTGCTTTAGGTCAAATTTAATATATTTTTAACTTTTAAATATTTTATATTTTAGCTGCAAAATTCTCATTCTAATTACTAGGTATTATTTTTATTGGCATTTAGGGAGAAGCCTGTACCTTGAACCACCATGGACCATTAGCATGATTTTAAATTTAGGTCGTACATCTCAATAAAATTCGGTTTGTTGGTTGACATGCCCACTACCAATGCGTCGCACTATGTTTAAGGGTTGTCTTCTGAGCGAATGTATGCTTTATGTGCCTCCAAAAGTAAGTATGTTGACTTGATTCTAATATTTTCCTATGTTCAATGTTTCATTTTTGGTAGTTATAGGTTCTTTGTTAAATTTAATACGCCTATACCTTGGACTATATAATTATCTTCTACCTTGAGCCATGGCCCATGGTACAATACATGTTTTAACCCACTTTTTAGGATGAATAGTTATAATGAAAATTTCCTAGATGCCCTGAAGTAAACGAGGTGCAAAGAAAAATTCCCCCGACCTTTCCTTCTTAAAAGCTGCAGCAAATGCTGTACGAAATGAACGTAATATGTATTTTACAGCGTATTAGATTTAAGGTGTGATTCCGATGGTGACTGCAGTAACCGACTGCAACTGCAGGCTGCAGCCGCAGACGGCAGTGCCGTTGCCGTCTGTGGTCGGATCAATGTTGCTCTGCGCGACAAGTTGGTCTTGCAGTCGCTTCAAAGTGTCGGAGGCAGCATGTCAGGCATATTTGGAGACTCTATTTTGTGTCTTTTGTTGGAAGAGGACGAAGACGACGATGACTTTTTGTTATTATATACTAGATCCAAAAGAAATGCTATGATGCCTTTATTTAAAAACAGACCGCATGAAGGCAGTTATTCAGTGCTGATTAAAAATCATTTAATGGCCGATGAAGATATATTTAGAAGCTACTGTCGTTTAAACAAAAAACAGTTTAATTTTATACTTGCTTTTATTTGCGATGAAACAACACCAAAAAATCTAAGAAATGCTATAAGCGCACAAGAAAAATTGTTTTTGAGTTTGAGGTAAGTTTACAAATTATGAAATTCGTGTTCTTTTTGACTTTCTTCACTTTCTTGATTTGCTTGAAAGGATAATTCCGTAGGTTCTGGTGAGGCTGAGTTGGCACTAATGGGAGAATAGACATTCAACAAATTATAATGGACTGGTCCCGGTGTATAAGATACATCAGCGAATTGTGGTGCATTTTTAGATCCCGGCAAGTCATAAACACAATCTGGCATAGGAGATGGGTACTCTGATGAAGGTGCTGATGCCTGAAAGTCAGAGGAAGACGTGTACTGTGACAGAGCTGAAGAACTTCGCGTTGAAGATGCATTTCTTGCTGCCTTGATCTCATAATCCGACAGGACTAGACTTAAATGTTTCTTTGCTTCTGCTTTCTCAACTGGTGGCAAGTTTCGTAATACTTCAGCAATGTGACGGCTAAACAACTCCACATCGTCGTCGTGCTTTTTCAAAGTTGACTTAAACAATATTTGCCTTTTCTCATCTCTTTCTTTCCACATCTTTAACAATTCATCTTCCTTGTTACGTTTTCGCCGCTTTTCTTTTGGTTGTGTTTGATCTTTCGGCTCATCATTTAGTGTTTCATTTACGTTGTTGTCGTCACTTTTTTGTGCTTTATTATTACTGGACAAAACCGTGTCTGCAGACTCTCCCACAAGAACTTCTTTCTCAGAACTTAATTGATCAGCATCTACCTCATTTTCTGTAAGTTCCTGTGGTGACGGCATATTCGAACCCCCAGATCTGTGCTGGGAAACCCCGTCCAGGAATAGTAATTGTTGGTGTCTCTGATCTTTTGCGTTTTTTGGGGCACCCGAACCAGTGCCTAATTTATGTTTCTTCTTAAATCTGTTGTAACCATCGCGAATGAATTTCCATTTCTTCTTACACTCTTCAGCTGTAAATAAAACCGTAAAATTATTATTTAAATAAAAAAAAAATTTGTTACTGATTTTTGGCCACAGGAGAAAGCTATAAATCCTTGTCATTTGCATACCGTATATCCGAGTCCTACATATCCCGAATTGTGAAATGTGTACTTATGTTATTGAGACAGAAATTAATACCAGTTTTAATGACACCTCTTACTGAAAACGATTTCAAACGCATCGAAGAAGATTTTTGGCAGAAATGGAATATACCTAATTCCGTTGGAGGAATTGATGGTAAACATGTGCGCAGTAGAGCCCCTAAAAATAGTGGGTCACTATTTTTCAATTACAAAGATTATTTTTCTATTGTGTTATTGGCTATCGTCGATGCAAATTATAAATTTATTGGAGTCGATGTTGGTGCTTACTGCAAAGAATCTGATAATGGTATATTTCAAAAATCTGTGATTGGGCAGGAAATATCAAACAAGCGATTTAATATCCCACCACTGAAATGTTTGCCAGGCACAGATGTAATGATACCCCATTTTCTGATTGGAGACGAAGCATTTGCACTGGGTAGTTATATGATGAAACCCTATTCTAGAAAGGTGACAAGATTAGAAAGAGAAAAGCAAATTTATAATTACAGATTATGCAGAGGTCGACGAGTGACAGAAAACGCTTTTGGGCTATTAAGTCAAGTGTTTAGGGTGTTTTATACACCTATTGCTGTAGCTCCAAATGTAGTTGATGATCTGATATTAACAGCTTGTTGTTTACATAATCTGCTCCGTGATGGTTATCTTGAAGAAAATAATGCTCCACTTTTTAATTATAATAATAAAGAAACTAACCAGGACAACATGCTCAACTTTGCTCGTTTTGGTGGATTTTCTAATAGTGAAGGATTTCAAATTAGAGACAAACTTAAAGATTTCTTCTGTAGTGATGATGGCACAGTTTCGTGGCAAGACGCGGCTATTGACTGCGAAAGGTGAAGAATTGTATACTTATATCCACAAAATGTAGATAGAAATATAAATGGAATGATATAAATATCAGCACTACTACCTATACATCCGTTTATATCACGACAAGTTATTTATGAATAAATAAAGAATATAATCTAAAAACTACTCACTGTTTTTATTGAGCTCCTTTCCTATGCTTTTCCAAACATTTTCTTTAACTAGATTATTCCGATAACTCACGTGTCCAGCATCATAAATAATAACTAGGTGTTTTGCTATAATGTTTATTAATTTATCTTCCTCCGCTTCTGAAAAACTCATTTTTATTTATTAAACGATTTTAAACTACAAAAACACGTGGTGTCGCTCTGCGGTCAGCGTCACAACTGGTTCTTGATAAGTGGTGCAGTCTGCGGTGGCGGGGAGGTGCGACCGCAAGCGACAGTGGCGCTGTGTTCCGAATGCATTTCATATAAAACCAGCCAAACCAGTACTGCCGCCGGCGCCGGCGGTCTGTCGCTGCAGTCTGCAGTTTGCAGTCTGCCGTTTGAAGTCTGCGGTCACCATCGGAATCACACCTTTAAACGTTTTAAAGCGTCGCGATCGACATTAAATAGGTATTTGATGAAACTTGAGCAGAATGGCGCTGTTAAAAAAGTGTTTACGCAAGCTGAGGAGAAAAGCTTACTGTGACTATCTCATCACTGCTTTGCACTTACATTATAGCCTTATCCGTCGAGATCTTCCGGTCCTTGCCTACGACTTTGCAAAGGTAAATAACAAAACTATCCCTGTCTTTGGGAAAACAAATGTCGGACCGAAAAACACTGGTATTTGGATTTTTTTAAACGCAGGGTCACAATAAGCCTAAGAAAACTACAAGCGACAAGTTTAGCTCAGTCCACCAGCTTTAACAAGCACAATGTAAGTACATTTTTCGTGAAGCTTAAAGAGGATATGGAAAAATACATATTATCTGGTGATAAAATAATGAAAGCGGCAACACAAAAGTTCATATGTCAGGTAAATTTTTAGTGTTTTTTTTATATTCTTGTTTTTGATATTGTTGGAAAAATTTCATGCTGTTATAATAGTCTTGTTTTTGGTTTGAGATAAGATTTTGGACTGTAGAGGGGCGAAGCAGGTTGGAAGCGCTACTTCCGGAGAAAGATGTATGAATGTAACGATTATTGCATATGTGAATGCCATAGGGAACAATGTTTAACTCTTATATATATTTCCTAGGGTATATTATAAAGAATTATTAAAGGTGCTCTTCCTGGGTCGGTTTGATCTGCTCACCCTAGCAGCTTTCTGCCATCCTGGAAAACTTATTTCAATATATTATGTAGCAGAAATATCAGGAATAGCCTTTTTTAGCATTCACGCCTATAAACATTCAGTCCGGTTTCAGAGTATCAGGTATTTGGTCTATCAATGAGAATATCTTTCAGGAGAACAAATTTATGGGATCATCAGTAACTGATCGATCGTATTATGATGAACCGTTTACATTGCAAGGGACCTTAATATCACAAGAAATCGCATCTTTAGATCTACCAAGCGTAACCACAACAAACGTTGTTACATCTGCATAAAATATTGTTGCAACTTCATCCAGCATTCATACATTCACATCAAACGCTGCTCCGTTTACATCAAACGTGACACGATCAACAAAGGATATAACTCCATTCCCATCACATTCGTTTGCCTCACCCGAAATGATTCGTCCATTTCCCCACGCTGCTCCAAGAACTGCTTCCGCAAAAGGACGGAAAAAAGGAGATGCCGAATATTAACTGATACCCCTGAAAAAATGGAAAGTGAAGCTAACAAAAAATGTATTACAAAGATACCAAAGGCGAGGAAAGGAATTGTTAAAAGAAAGTGCGTTAGTCGTCATCATCTTCAGATGAAGATTCTGAGGACATTGTTATCTACGATGACGACTCAGACTTAGATTTCAAGATTTCTTTAAAATGGATTTCATAGAAGAATGCTAGACTAAACCCACAGGAGTAAAAATTTCCGATTTGGCAGTAGGTGAGTACAAGAGCGACAAAAAAGAAAATACACTTCTATGTTGCCGAAGTACTTGCCCTAAGTCCTTGTTTAAGGATTCGATACCTAAAGAGAATAATTCTCATCAGCAATAAGTTTTCTGACCCAAGCGGTTAATGTTCAAGATGTTTAGCTCAAACTTACACCACCATGCACGGGATTGTCGGAACAGCAAAAAGGAATACATATTTTTGATTTAGATTTCGAGATATACAGTGTGGTCATTTAAGTGTGCAACATATGGGAATTTTTTTTATTACCGATTTTTGAGAAAATTTTATTCTTGATAAAAGTTGGTGCATGTTCGATAATCATATTAGGTGCACTTGGAATGGTTGCAAGTCAAACGGCGTACAGGGTAGGTCAGAAAATATAAAACTTGTACAAAAATAAAGTACCCCTATTTCAGAAAATTCAACAAAATGTTATTAAGAAAAGTTGTTTAGAATTAAAAGCTATGAATCGATTCGAAAACGTGATCTCCTAAAATAAAAAAATATTTTTTTTAAAACATTAATAATTTCCCAATTTTTTTTTTATATTCACCCTAAAGACCTTCATAAATTAATCAAAATCAAATCAATTTTACATATCTTTGTTCAAATTCAACCATATTTGTAAAATTAACTTGAATTTTTAATTTATTAAGGAATCACAAACTTCATGGTTGTTGCAACGACATTAAACAAGACTTTAGAATGTCCTAAAAATTCTTTTTAACAAGATAAAACATTAGTAATGATAATATGCTAATTAAAAAACTCTTATTTAAAGTGCAAAATTTTTATTTTAAATGTTTATTAAAAAACGGTACAAATTAATCGACAAACATGAAATCCTACTAAAACATTATGACACTTTGGTGTTGTATGCATTATGTATGCGTTTAGTGCAAACTCACGAAATACAATGGTTTTAAACGTATTTGAATATAGTGCCAATGGTTTTGCCAATTTTTATCGGCATTTTTTTTATTAAAACTTAAACAAATAAAAAATAAATAAAACAGAAAATATTTGAAATGCAGAAAAAAATAAAATTATGTATGTGTAAAAATATTATCGACGCGTCTCTGTATGTCCAACTTTTCGTTCAATGCATTTAATTGTTCGATTATAAAATTCACTAAGAGTGGATCGCAATACACTTGCTGGAATATTTCTGCGATGAAATTGTATCGAATTTTCAAGCTCCTCAACATTATTAAACGGTCGATCCTTGTAAACTTTTTGCTTTAAATATCCCCATAAAAAAATTTAATGGGGTGAAATCTGGCGAACGAGGAGGCCACCGTGGATCGGAATTTCGTCCTAACCATTTATCACCAAATTCCCCATTTAACCATTCAGAAACAATTTTAGCAGAATGAGCGGGACAACCATCATGTACAAAGCATAATTTATGTCGTTCTTGTATACTCATATTATCCAAAAAATCCGTCAGTTCGTTTTCCAAAAAATTTAAATAGGGATTACCAGTTAGGTTTTGGCGAAAGAAAAACGGCCCTGTTAATTTGTCGTTAATAATACCGCACCAAACGTTTGTTCTTTGGTAAAACTGGTTTTTATTGTCAATGACAAAATTTGGATTTTCGTCCATCCACCACCTACAATTTTCGGAAGAAACAACGCCATTCGTTGTGAACCTGGATTCATCCCCAAAAAGTATGTGTCTATGGAAATCACGTTGATCTTCTATTTGTCCTTGAATCCACATGCAGAAATCATACCGCAAGTAAACATTGGCTTATAGGCATGGTATTTTTGTTTTTTACGAGTCGTCTTAACAGACCTTTTTTTATGCTCGTATAAGCGTAAATTTCTTGGATGGATCTTCTAGGAGTTTCAACAACTGCTTGAAGTACTTCTAATTGATTTTCTTCAGTACATACAGTTTTGGTACGTTCATTTTTATATTCATAGACTAAAGACCCCGTCTGTTTAAAATTATTCAAAATTCTGCCTATAGTGAACTTGTTTATCTGGACGTTGTTCATTGAATATATCTCCTGCTTCACGCACTGTTTTATAATTTTCTTCACATGTTTCTCGGCCTTCTCGGCTAACGTTAACTGTATTGGAGGAGGCTTTTGAAATCAAATAACAACAATAATTATTTAAGAATGAATAATGCCACCAAACTGTCATATTGTTTACTTTTAACCCTTATTTGTTTTTTTCATAGGTATCTGCGACTATTTTAGTAGGATTTTATGTTTGTCGATTAATTTGTACAGTTTTTTAATAAACATTCAAAATAAAAATTTTGCACTTTAAATAAGAGTTTTTTAATTTTCATATTACTATTATTAATGTTTTATTTTGTTAAAAAGAATTTTTAGAATATTTTAAAGTGTTGTTTAATGTCGTTGCAACAACCATTAAGTTTGTGATTCTTTAATAAATTAAAAATTCAAGTTAATTTTACAAATATGCTTGAATTTGAACACAGGGATGTGAAATTATTTGATTTTGATTAATTTATGAAGGTCTTTAGGGTGAATATAAAAAAAAAATTTTTTGGAAAATTTTGGAAAAAAATAAATTTTCTTAATAACATTTTGCTGAATTTTCTAAAATAGGGGTACTTTATTCTTGTACAAGTTTTATATTGTTTGACCTACCCTGTACGCCGTTTGACTTGCAACCATTCCAGGTGCACCTAATATGATTATCGAACATGCACCAACTTTTATCAAGAATAAAATTTTCTGAGAAATCGGTAATAAAAAAAATTCCCATATGTTGCACACTTAAATGACCACACTGTATATGTATAATGTTGAATAACAATAATTATTTTTTTTGCGTTTGTTATTAACTTTTTATATGGGCCTTAAGGTACAAGACTACTGGCCCAAGGCACAATACGGGTTTGTATCTTGGACCAAATTCGTAAAAATAAATATGCCGAAAAAAAAACTATTTTGTTTGTATAATGCGGCGTTTACACGATGCAAGTTTCTGATTGCAAATACTTGTTCAATGTAAACTGTATTTCAGATGCTTGCCAACCGGCTGTACAGGGTGTCCAGTTTTCGAAGGTTTTACGGTGTATCTCCGTTATTAGTAAATATTAGTTTTCGCAGCACTATGCCACTTTTTTGTGAAACAAAAGATGCCGCAATCAGAATTTTGCTAGTCCTTCTTGTTTTTGATATACGGGATGTTCTCGAATTTTTTTTCTTAAATATTGCTCAAATTGTTCTCCGTTATGCCTTAGACATTTTTCACACATAGTTCTTATTCGCCTTAAGGAATTTAAAATAATAAAAGGCCGCGTTTGTAACTCTCTAAATGCTCTTACATTAGCATCTCTTAAATCTGTATACATCTGAAGAAATCCAAAACCGACAAGCCGGGTGACCTTGGTGGCCATCTTACAGGTTTATTAGTTCCAATCCAGTGACCTGGGAAATTATTGTTTAAGTAGGCTTGTTGCAGAGATGCAAGTTATTGAGACCCCATAAGGGCACGTCTTCTATTATTTCAGGCACAACGTTTCCCAGAATTTCCAAGTATTTATTTGCATTAAGGCTGTCTTCAAATATATTATAAATTATTTTGCTTCCTAGTATAAAACATGAAACGTTAAAGCGAAACCTGCCTTGCCGTTCGAGTGGAAATATTACATGCCGATTTTCCTGAGACCAAAACTTCGTATTGTGCCGATTAAATATACCAGCACTGGTAAAATGAACCTCATCGAACCATATAACGGTTCTTTTAAAATTATTATCCCTGTTGATATTATGTAAATACCAATTACAGAACTCTATACGGCGCTATGCATCACCAGAATGTAAGTTTTATACCAGGTAGAATTTATGGCGTTATTTAATGGCTTAAATTTGTGGTTATTTGGGATTGTTTGAACTCTTGATTTAACTACTCCGACCGAACCTCCAACTGTTTGCAAGGAACTAGTTGGGGTTGTTTCAATTGAAGCTAAAATATTTATTTCATCAGTCTCGCGGTTTTCCTTGTTGTAGATTTTAGGCCGAGGTTTAGAAAATGAACCGTGCTCAATTAAATTTGATTTCATCCTTATAAAAATTCTTTTATCCGGCTGTCGTCTTTCGGGATATCTACAAGTAATTCAAGAAATTTAATAAATCTTCATGGAGATACTACAATAAGGCATATATTTACCTATTAAATACACTTCTAATGCTTTATCTGTATTTTCATTACAATGGACGTAACATGCATGTCGTATTTTTAATTATTTTCAAAGTTTACATTTTCTGCCATAATTAGGACAAACTAATTTTTTACTATTAATTAAATATTTTAAAACAACTTAGAGAACCTGAATTCTCTGACTGAAACTAAATAAAGTTTTAATATGACATAAATGACTGTGTTCTTTTCTTCTTTTAAATACCCGTCATGGCCTACTAACAAAAATGTATATTTTTTAATAAAACGTACATTTCGTGCTTAATATTAAAAATAAAAATAAGGTATTATATATTTCTGAGAAGCTTGTTACGAACTAAATTATATTATTAAAAAATATATAGGGTGAGTCATTTAAAAAAAAGCAAGTTTGTTTCTTTCTCGGAAACTATTGAACGTAGAAAAAGTCTGAGTACGTCACGATTCTACGTAAAAAACTAGGGGGAATGTCCCAAAATGTAAAATTTTTAAAAACAAGGAGGACTAGAAAAATTCGGATTACGGCATCTTTTGTTTTACAAAAAAGTAGCACAGTGCTGCAAAAATAGTATTCTTCTATCTTTACTAATAACTGAGATACACCGTAAAATCTTCGAAAGCTGGACACCCTGTACAAGAAGAATTCCTTTGTAAGTTTTGTCGATCGGCGGTCTACTTTTCATGCGTGCTAGGACTCAGAAAACAATAAATTTGACGTGTAAACACATTTTCAAGGCATTGCAGTAAGTAGTAGTTGAATGAGAAAATGGCGCCGAGTAGATGGTCGGACGAAACAATCCTAACGTTTTTAGAAATATATGAAAAATATGAATGTTCGTGGAACGTTTAAAGTACCCAGTATAAAAAAAACCTGCTCGACATACCGAATATGAAAAAAATGTTGAACGAATTACAACACGTAATTCTTTATTTAACGCATGACATAAAATATTCACACAAAATTAACAATTTCGGATGTCTCCATTATGAACACTATAATAAACGACTGCTACATGATTAAACTATTGCAAAAATGTTTGCATAGTGTAAACAGCAATTTTTAAAGATGTCACTTTACAAGAACTTGAATCAAGTACTTGCGCATAAGCTATAAGTTTGCTCACAAATTTTACCTTTTAATTCTAAAGCGTAAAGAAAATAAAGTGTCGAAAAAATCCGGTCCAGGGTAGGTACAAGCTTCTCCCTATGATTATAAAAAAGGTTGGTTTTTACTGTTTGTTTTATATTTTAGTCCTCGTTATATCGGTGTAAGCATATCTCTACCATCGCATATAAATCTGTTAAAAAAGTTAAAAATTTCTAAAATGTTTAGAAAGCTCTAGGGGAAGTATGCCTGAGACGGCATACTGGGTGAGATGGCATAGCACGCATTCTTCCTAGATTTTTAATACATTTGGCATCGCTGTAGGCTGCTTCGAGAGGAAGACACGTGACATTTTATCTGTACATGCCAAGACGCCGCTGCGCAAACGTGTTTAGTTCGAATTGATGTTTTGTTGGGTTAAGGTGCGCAGAAAATTAAATTGGCTTTCGTAGAAAGGTCTTTAATCGTCAAAGTGAAAAATCGTAAGGTACGTAACTGAATTTATTTGAATAAGTAAGTTAAGTAGCACGCTAATTTTAATGGTTGACTACTGTTGTTCTTAGAATTATTCAGGAATTTGAAAGGTGATTTTCTAATGCAAAATGGGTAAGATGGCACTGGGCAGGTCAGTCTGAAATAGCATAGTATGCCATCTCATCCTTACCTATTTTTATTCAGTTATATCTATACTTATGCGTTCTATTTTTTCCACAGATATGGGGCGCTATAAACGAAAATCATCAAGGCAATCCTGGGATGAAAATCAAATGCAGCAGGCCATATTAGCAGTCCGAGAAAAGAGAATGGGTTGGCTTTTGGCCTCGAAAACCTACAATGTTCCATTTACGACCCTTCGACGGCGTGCATCTAAGAACAATGGATGGAAAAAAGGATATATGGGCGGACATAAGGTTACCTTTAGTCAAGATTTGGAACATGAAATTGTTGAACACCTTAAGAGTTTAGAAAGCAGGTTTTTCGGTATGACAACAATTGCAGTCAGAAAATTGGCTTACGAAATAGCAGTGGCAAAAAGGATCCCTCATAGATTTTCGCATGAAACTAAAATGGCTGGTTGGGACTGGTTGAGAGGATTTAGGGAAAGAAATCCAGCCATTTCCCTTAGAGTACCTGAAGCAACGTCAGCTGCACGTGCAAGGTCCTTTAATAAACCACAAATTCGAATATATTTTGAAGCATTGACTAAAGTAATAACAGAGAACAATTTCGAACCAAACGAAATATGGAATATAGACGAATCAATCTTATCCACTGTTCCTGCGCAAAACTGTAAGATCTTCGCTACAAAAGGAAGAAAGCAAGTTGGAGTTTTGACAAGTGCAGAACGTGGTCAACACTTAACAGTGGTCTGTTGTATGAACGCTGTCGGGACTTTCGTGCCGCCAGCATTAATATTCCCTAGGAAAAACATGAAGCAGGAACTAATGGACAATGGTCCTGTAGGAGCTGTAGGATTCACCCAAGAAAACGGATGGATGAATTCTAATGTTTTCACTCAATGGATGAAGCATTTCGTCAAATTTGTTAGGCCAACACCTGAAAAAAAGTTTTGTTGCTTCTAGATGGACACGGAAGTCATAAAGGCCTCGAAGTTATGGAATTTGCCAAATCTAATGGTATCATATTGTTTTGTTTTCCCCCACATTGCACCCATAGGGTGCAACCACTTGACGTCAGCTTTTATGGGCCTTTAAACACTTATTACAATCAAGCACTAAACAACTGGATTAGAAGTAACCCAGGAAGAACTGTGAACCACTATCAAGTTGCTGGTTTGTTTAAAGAAGCCTACGATAAGGCTGCGACACTAAAAAATGCTCAAAGCGGTTTCTTTTCAACGGGGATTTATCCACTAAACGCAGATATATTTCCGGCTCATTTATTTGCCCCATCAGAGACCACCAATATACCTGAAGTTCCAGATGATCCGAATGTAACAACTGAACTTAACCCAAAGAGCGAGAAGAATCGGCTATTGTATACATCAGCCAATGAAACCCCGTCGTGTTCCAAAGGTATTTCTAACTCACCAACTGTAGAAATACCAGGCTCATCAAGTTCCATTACAGTAGCCGAAATATCACCTCTTCCAGTCGCTAGTCAGATTAAGCGCAAAACTAACAGAAAACCAGGGAAATATGGAATTCTTAACTCTACACCTGAGATAGAAGCCGCTAAACAGATTATTGTTGAAAACAAAGCTAAAGAACTAAAAAAATCTGCTAGAAAAATAAAGCGAAAAGTATTTATTGAAGAGAAAACGAACAGCGAATGTTCGGATGCGTCGGAGATATTTGATGACGACGATGAAGATGATGCAGCTTGTATCTACTGTAATGACCTATACTCAAGATCTCGTTTCAAAGAAAAATGGATCAAATGTCAGCTTTGTGCAAAATGGTCCCATGCCGATTGCGCTGGTATAGATAAGAAGCAAAAACAATACATTTGCGATATTTGTAGACCGTAGTTCTAATGTTTATTTTAGTATGCCATCTTATCCATATGTATCTGGGTGAGATGGCACATGTAACAGTTTTTTTAATTATTTTTTTTAGTTTTCCTAATTAATAAATGCTATATGTAATATTTTATGCCTTTCGTCTTGGTTGTAATTTATCATTTTCTCCAGCTGGAAGTCTTTAAATGTCATTTATAAAAAAAGTGTGGCCCTATTAAAAAATGTATGCCATCTCAGGCATACTTCCCCTACTTAGCGAATACAGGACAAAAACATTTCTTGCAACGCAGTCGATAAATCATAAAACAATCCCTTAATTGCAATTGCGATTCACCTTTTTTAATAACGCGTTTGCTTTTTACACAGTATTTTATCTGAAGAGTTAAACAAAAAAGTGTGCACGAAAAATTGTTCAGAATAGACGAAAAATATATTTGCAATTATTTTTGCCTACATTATCTAGGCAAATTGTAAAAAAATCCTTTTAGTGTTACGCCCCCGCGGCCATTTAACGATCTGCAAAGTAAATGTCAATCATTTTTCGTTACTACATTTACTAGCAATATTTCTTCTCGCAAACTACGCGATGGACGGTTTACGAGATACAACCGCTTACTTCTTACTTCTCTTACTGGGCCACCTTGAACAATGATTTCTCTGAGAAAACACAAACTTGAAATAAGTTCGTGTATAGAGTTGTCCCTTATCCTTCCCGTCAGACCCAATCCTTGGACGCGTTTCGCCGTTTACGGCTCCTCAGCAAGGCTCCGGGTCTGACGGAAAGATAAGGGACCTCAAAGTGCTTTAACACAGAAATGCAAGTTTACGAATGAGAGTTGCAGCACGTGGCTACATCTCGTGGCAACCACACGTATCAACCCAACCAGGACAGCGAGAATCCATATAGGTTCAAACGCTGACAAGGCGGCCCATTGCGGGCAAACTACGTTGGGTGTCGCTGGAAGCCAGTGTATCGGTTCAGCCTACCGAAAGCATGTAAATTGAAAAAACACAAACTTAAAATAAGTTCGTGTATAGAGTTGTCCCGGAGCCTTGCTGAGGAGCTGTAAACGGCGAAACGCGTCCAAGGATTGGGTCTGACGGAAAGAATAAGGTAGGATGTAGTAAAAAAATCTCACATTCGGAATATTTTAAAGGCAAACAAAATATTCCCATTTAAGCCAACTTTTAATCCAACGTTGGAAGAAGGAGACGAAGCCAAACGTTTGGATTTTTGTCTTTGGGTCGGAGACAAAATTGTAAGTGGGAACAGTAATTTTCATAAATTTATCATGTTCTCCGATGAATCGACATTTTCAACAAACGGGAAAGTGTCTTCTGCGCATATTAGATACTGGAGCAAAAATAATCCCCGTTTTAGAATTCCTCCTAGAAGACAATATTACAAAAAAGTAAATGCCTGGTGTGCGATTTCACATTATGGCATTATTGGCCCATACTTTTTTGAAAACACGTGTAACCGTAGGAGTTACCTTGAAATGTTGGAAACGTTCTTTTCTGACAACCTGGAAGAATTGCTTCTCCAATTTAGGAACGAAATGTACTTTCAACAAGATGGATGCCCTGCGCATTTCGCAATTGAAGTGAGGGAATCGCTTGAAAATACATTTGGCCACAGATGGATTGGTCGGAATGGTCCGGTTCTGTGGGCCCCAAGGAGTCCCGATTTAATTATTTCAGATGCTTATCTTTGGGGGCGCCTCAAACAATTAGTGTACTCCCGTCCAATTGAGAACGACGTACAGCTTCTAAAACATCGAATTTCCGTTGAAAAAATTCGAAGAAGTTTTGACCACATTCGTTTACAGCTGGAAAAATGTGTTGAATATGGAGGGGGGGGGCGGGGTGTTTGAATAGCAAATTATAAAATTATTATTTGTTGTATTTTAGGACTTTGTTGTGATATTTCCGGGGTCATTTCATTTGTGAAATTCAAAATACATACACCACCAATCAGTTTTTGAAATTTTTTAATGCCCCTCTGTAAGATATAAAGTCATTGATAATGTATGTATTTCGACCGCTAATGCTATCCAAAAAAAATTTTCATTTACCTCTAAAAATTGAAAAAACTAAAAAATCGAAGTTTTATTTTAAATCTCGGATTTAAATTACAAACGTTATTCTAAATAAGTTTTCTAATTGGCATTTTGGTCAAAAATGAAAAATAAAGGTAGTTTACTCTTGGAGAAAAATCATGTTTTTGAAGTATTTTCGAACCCTGTATAAAAAATCAAAATTTTCTCTTCGTGAATTGCATTTTTTTTACAAGCAAAACTTTTTATCAAGAATGTTTTTTTCGCGAAAAATGAAATTTTTCATCCATTTGTGCTATTGTAAACCCTATCCGTGGACAGTCTGTAGATCCATAAATATGTTGAAAACGGATTGAGATATTAAAAGTACTAAAGAATAAAGAGCACTTATCTTTATTACTTTTACCGTATATACCTAGGTATCAATATCTCCAAGGCTTCATCATTAAAAACATAATTCTAACAATTTTGATTGTTTGAATGATTTTCAAGAGATATGCTGCTAAATTTAAGAATAAATTTGAACACTCAATACTTTGTAACTCATTAATTCTTATTAACATTTACCTAATGTATATATTTTGTCCAATAACCCTGCTGTAATCTTTAGTATCACCAGTTACTCTGTCGTATCATTATTTATAAAATACCATAATGGTCTAAGTCTAAGTTTAAACGAACACGACAACTTTAGCATAGGCGGTAAAATTGCGATTTTTGTAATACCTACAATGCAGCTCTTTTCGACGAAAAAAGCTTACCTTCCCATGGTGCTTAGGGATTGCCTTTCCAATGGCAAACAGATGTGGGATAAAGTATTTTCAGTGAGTAAACCTGCAAGATGATCGACATGTCATCTGACAAGTCATATTCTAGCTATTTGATTTTTAGTAGAATAATATTGGCAGCAAACAATGGCAACAAAGAGTAACCCAACTAATTGGTTATGTTATTTTTTGATGGCACGCTGCCGTTTAGGGTCAGAGCCGGACTTAAAAAAATGTAATAAAATATGTGTTTTCAGTAAAGCTCGTCGGTTATTGTCTCTTTGATGTAATAACCCTATCATGTTTAAAAGCTTATATAAACTTGTTTGTTCACATTGACAAATCAAAACACCAAAACAATCTCAACTGAAACAAATTTAGACAATAACTCTCGTATACTTTATAATTAGGTATATCTGTGTCTAGCACGTTTAATTCAATTCAAGACGTATTGCGACTCCCCGAAACAGTCTCTTTCCTGCTGGCTTTTACATTTTACATTTATTTATAGTATGGGCAGATTAAATAAAAAAACCAAATAATTTGCAGAACGTAATTCTGGCTTTCATATCTTACTACTCCTATAATGTGATCAAAAAATAGTGTAATGGGGACAACGTCTTGTATTTTTTGGATAAGGAAATGGAAGAAACGAGAAAAAAATTGATTTTTATTTTTTTTTAACGATTACCTACTTTAAAAATGGAAAGTTCGTACATTTAATATAAACGTAGAGGTCCGTATTAGAGTTTTTAAAAATAAAGCTTTCCGTATCAGGTTAGTTCAGGTTAGTTAAGCTTTCATCCTGAAAATTATTTAAAATGTGCAAAATTGCTAGCAATTAAAGTCTGCTTATTACCAAGTGGCAGTGCATGGCAATAAACAATGATGGTGCACGATGTTGGCGTTCGAGCTGTACTATTGTTCCCGCGGTAATTTAACCTTCGATGGAACCAGTTGGTAATAAGCAGACTTTAGTAACCATTTTTAACAGAGGTTGGCGAGCTCGACCATGGATGTAAGTCTAATCTTCATGGTTTATAGCATATGTATCACGTATCAACACTAAAAAAAAGTTTTTTTTTTATATTTTGAGTTGGATTTTATTTATTTTTGCTGTGAAATCCTAGTTACTTTTAATCTTCATTTCTAGGCGATTGAAGTTTGCTGACGTTAATTGTTCGCCGCCATATTACAGGTTTACTCGCCGAAAATACTTCAAAGATATTGTTCCTTGATTCTGGATTCTGCATTGCACTTTGTTGCTCGTCTTAACATAGTGCAACAATAATTATTTTGTAGATAGTATTTCAAAAACTAGTCCTGACAGAAGCTATACTAATAAGTTCGTTTCATCCACCCATCTTATAATGTACTTTAGTTTTCCCATGTTGACGTGGATTTGATAAAGCTTAAAATTAGAACAATTTAACAAAATCCTCATTTTATGGCATAGGACAACATCTCAGCTAAAATACTTTTGCCTTGGCACACTGCGAAATTTTTAACACATAATTATACGAAATGTGTCATTTAAAAACGGAATAGTTCCGAATGTTCGGCATGTTGCAGCTGTTAAGCCAATAGCGAGAAAGCAGAATGTCAGTATAGATCACCTTTGTGCATGCCCTTTAAGACGGTATTAATGACTACTACTAAAAACAATGATTCCAGGACACTGCTAAATAATAATGACAACTCTACCACATCTCACACACCATAGAGAACTTTATTCTGGTATTCCTCAGGGATCTGTTCTGGTCGCTCTTATTTTTAATTCAGCCGATTTGACGAGTATCCCACAGCAGTGTCAGATTTATATTTCTGCTGATGGCATCCAGTTTATCTTCCAATTCTCGCCAATAGATGAAGATCGTCCATGCTCCTCTGTTAATTATTTGGAACTTGTTTAGGTCTGTGCTGATAAGAATGGTTTAGTGCTAAACTCTTCTAATGTTAAATCATGCTATTCGTTTCAATAAACTCGTGCCGAGATTCGCTCATATTTCATCTTATATTCGCGAATAATCAGACTTACTTAAATTTGTGCATAAAATCCTTAATTTTGGTATTCCTCAGAATTTGAATTCTAAATTAGTACATAGAGTAGACAAGGCCACTTGCTGGGGGTACTTCATCGCTTGGAAATCTCCAACCCCAAGATATCTGCGTTTCGAGTTTGTTTAAGACGGTACATTATTTTTTTTTTCTTTGAAGTACCTTGAATTTTAATATTTTCTATAAATAACGTCTTAACCGTAAGTTCGAGAGTTTTTAAGCCACTTATTTATTTGACACGGAGTTTGCAGTTTACTTTAGAAAGGGCCAGCCTAGTTTAGTGTTGCTGTTAGCTACCTACACTAACATTAGTTTTCATTGTACGTACACGTACCCTTACGGTAAGTGGTAAATGTATGTTAGGCTGTCTATATTACACAGGATCGTGCCACTCCGTTAGCTCGATTGCTGTTGATTCTCCGATGTATGTTTATAATTTTTTTGATTGGTTAGATTTCTCTTCCCGTACTACAAATTTAACTGCTAATCTGCAAACGTTAAATTTGCTTTAACCGCTAAACTGCAAATGCTTAAAATCTGACTTTAAAACCCTCTACACACAACCCAATCTGCAGTGACACTGTAGGTAAGTTGGGTAGTACGTGCATTATTCTTTAAAAACAAGATCGGTCTTCTTTTATTGTTAGTAAAGAAGAGCAATGGGAATAAACTTAATAAAACCGGTTTGAAAAACGTCCCACCATATTATATTAATTTTTTTTTATATAGCGGATTTTAACTTTATTTGGGGCAAGACCTCTCTTCTCTGGGGAGCATAAAGAAGGTGAATTCCCAAAATTTGGGCGTGCGTGGTCTCAAAAACTTTTTCCCAGCGGCGCTTTAGCATTGCAGTCTGCGCCCTTCCCCCCGCCCCAAAATGCTGGCTACGCCACGGATAGTGTGTAGGCATGCTGGACCTATAAAATCCATATCGGGCGGTTGGCTGAGGCGACCATACGATCTCCCAACTCCCCAGTTCAACGTCGTGCAAGTCTGATCTTGTGGAGCACAGTTGGGTCAATTTTCATCGATATTTGATAGAGTTGCGGCAAATTTTTGGTATTTTGAATCGGAAATGTATGAAAGGGAGGAGCAAGGTGGGAGAGAGATTTTTGACCTATATAGAGATATGCCGTGCCTGTGGGATATTTCCAATGCGAGTTATTTAAATAGAGATATGCGGAGTCAAGGAATGGAAGTTTTTAAAGTCAATTGGTCCAGGTTCTTTAAGACTATTAATATGGCTAAACATTTTTTCTCTCTAATAGTCACTTTTTGACCTAGCATTTTATTTTCTTTCTTCGCGAATTATTTTCCAATTGCAAAGTCAGCGCAATTATGATTTTTTGAAATTTATTTAGAGGAGCCATTCCGAACTTTTACGACCCACGCCTCGAAACCACAGGGAAATAAAGGTTAGTTTTTCTCGAAACACACTGCAAGATCGGGTGGAGTAGAGAGCAGTACCCGATTTTCTCTTTTCTATATGCCCTGCAAATCAAACCCTGCAGATTAGATCATGTGTATAGGGGCTTTTATATCATAAATTAAGTATTAAATTAAGACGGTGTATAATTGACATATTACAGCTTGTCATAACATAAAGAAGAAACGAAGGTCCTCCCATGCCTTTTATGATAAGTATTATTATTGCGTTATTTTCGCTAAATAACAAAATGGGCCACTTCGTATTTCGCAATAACCGCGACTATATTTTTAACATTGAGTGTAGCATATAGCAGCATTAAATAACTTCGATATTAGCCATTGTTTGCGATCATAATTAATTCAAACTTACCGGCGTTACAGTCAGAGCACCAACTTTCTCCAGCAGAATCCTTGGAACCGGAAAAATACACGTGAACTACTTTGTTTCTGGTATCAAATGTTTTAAAAAACTCACAAAAGTTGTCATAGCCTACTACGTGATGCTTAATTACCATTTTATGTTATTGAATTTGTCAATTTAATCTGTACAGTGACTGGATAACACATGCAATGAGATTTTATTATGTATTTACGATTTACGTTTCATTTATCTATCATTTTGACGTTGTGGTGTAGCGTGTAGACAGAACAGGTACAGTGTTGCCGTGGATACCTTCTACGATTTCCTAAATAAAAAATTGGTCCAATTTATTATTTATTTTAATGAAAAACACAATAGCATATTAAAGTACAAGTTTTATATAGCATCGTTTTAGCGCACGCGTCCATGTTAGAAAACGAACCGCTTGCAGCATTGATTGATACTATGTATTCAATCAACGCTTGCGGGGAGTTTTCTAAGGGGACAAAAGTGCGCTAATAGCGTTATAAAACATATAAGTAGGTACCTACCTCATACTATTTTTTCTATTTTGCATTGTGTTTTCAGCAAAAAATCCATATTTATAATGAAACTATGCAATACAAATTTTTGATGTTATTAATACTATTTATTTATCAATTTTTTTTATTTATTTATTTCTTTATTTCATGTGAGGATCACTACGAAGGCGTAGAAGGGCCACATAATTTATTTTTTTTTTAATTCCGACTTTGAACTCGGAATTTAACTAAATTCCGACTTTGAACTCGGAATTTAAGTAAATTCTGACTTTGAACTCGGAATTTAAGTAAATTCCGACTTTAAACTCGGAATTTAAGTAAATTCCGACTTTGAACTCGGAATTTAACTAAATTCCGGCTTTAAACACGAAATTTAACATTTATTTGTAGTTTAGGTTTCGAGAAGGTAAATAAACTGCTGGACAATTCAAGCGGACCGAGCTAATTGTTAGGTGAAATTTAAAAGAGAATTTAATTCTTAATATGCACATTTTTTCCGATTTTTTTTTACTTCTAACCTTTAACTGTCTACAGGGTTCAAAGAGAAGTATGTTTTTTTTATCAAAGTTTCTATGTACCGGATTTCCACAAAAATAATTTTAAATTATTTTGGATGGCATTTTCTTGGTCTCCTATTTATAGAGAACAAAAGAAATTCTCAAATTTTTGATATCCCTCTTTGTTCATGAAATTTCGATTTTTTTCTCAACCCCTGTAAATTTCAGGTATTTTTGTCATTAGGCCTTACAATGTTTTGTAAGAACGGGTTTTGGTAAGTGATTATAACTTCTTAGGTTCACCTCTTTTGCAACGAGTACATTTTAATTTCTTGCGTTTCGTCGTGACCAGTGGCGTACCCATAATCGGTAGTAATCACTAGTGGGTTGAAACGTCATCCTTGAACATCATCCGTGAAATGATTTAAACTTCAAAAGCGCGTATACAGGATGTACAAATAAGTGTATAACTATTCCTAATTAATTTTTTAATAAACCTTTCTTACATATCCTTATAAACATCATTATAAAATACCGATAACACAAAATACATATTTTTTTGACAAACATATTTAGGACAAATAATAAAAGTAACAAAATTGTAATCCGCGGAGGCAAAATAAAACAAGATTTATCCGATCCACTTTTCCAAAAAATACAGTTATAAAACGAATCTTTTTATTATTAACGGAACAATTAATTATTAGCAAATAAGATATTTTAAATAATGTTCATTAGGTACTGATATGCTTACATGATCATTCTTCCTTAACTCTCTACTGATTAAACGGCTAATGAGAAAACTAATACCGGGTGGTTCCTCCCCGAAGGTTGAGAACCTCCTGGCACCGCCGAGGCATACTTCTGGCCAGGTTATTGATAAGTTGTTGTGGTATGTTTTCCCATTCCTCCCGTATTGCTACGGCAAGCTCTGCCAATGTTTGAGGTGCATTTCCCTTGATCGTACACGCAACTTTAAAGAAGACCACACATGCTCAATAATGTTTAGATCGGGAGATTTTGAAGGCAAGTTTAATTGATTAATATTGCTTTCCTCCAAAAACTCTTGAACAATCCGTGCCCTGTGTGGCCTTGCGTTGTCATCAACAAAGAGAAAACCGGGCCCAAAGTTTTCCGCAAACGGCAGCACGATGTTTCTTAAAATTTCATTCATATAATTTTCGGCATTTACGGTTCTTTGCAAAATAAAAAGATGCGTTTTTCCATTGTGCATTACTCCTGCCCATACGGTAATACCCCCTCCGCCAAAAGCTTCTTGAGGAGCCATATTTTCCTTAATGTATCTTTCCCCAGGTTGCCTCCAAACAAGAACCCTTCCATCTGAATGGATCAGATTAAATCTTGTCTCATCGCAAAACATACAATTTCGCCATTCTGCACCCCACCTTATATGCGTAGCTGCCCACGCTTGCCTCTGATGACGGTGCTGCTGCAAAAGCCGCGTACATTTTGCGCGCCCTCTTGCTCTACAAACAGGAAAGATGTAAAAATAATCATTCTACAGTATTTTTTCTTTGTTAGTATACCTTAAGTTATTGTAGTTTAGCCTCCTCCTCAATGTCCTATCGGAAACCACAATACCAGTATGTCGCCGCATATTTTCATTGAGGACCCTAGAGTTCAGGGTCCGTCTACGTCGAGGTTCCTCTCTGCTCGCACTGGTATTTTTCTATTCCGGCCACCTCCATGTCTGTAAGCCGTGTCGCCCGTGGTTGCAAACCGTTCTTTTAGCCGAATGATTGTGGCCTTCCCAACATTATACATATTATAAAAATATAAAATTAGGAAAGGGGCCGAGTGCACCATCAAAGATTAAGAAAGAATTTCTTTAATTTTGTACTTAGTGCAAGTTTATTGAATAAAATCATATCAGTAGAGCGCTTTCGGCAGTTACGCCATCATCAGTACTACTTTGTCAAAATATAACCAACCACAAAACACAACATACAGGTATATGTATAAACTTAAAACATTAAAAATTTGGTGCCCAAAGGCGATGTAAATTACATGATGATTTTAAAAAACTTTAAAAGCGTCCATTTTATTAGAGGGAACTAACCTTGATGTTAGTGATTATACATATTGGCTACAGCCTCAACTGCCAGGCGTTCATTAAGGAATCTGAAGACATTTGCGCGTTCGGTTCGGGACAATCGTGTCATTTTTAAAAATAATTATGTGACCTAATGACATCTCCTGAATTAACAATGGTGTTACCATGGTACCTACTGCAACGTTATCCTGGCACGAAACACACGATGTGTGGAAATGGAGGCATATAAAATGAAAAAAAAAACTAATTAAAACCGATTATGGGTACGCCACTGGTCACGACGAAACGCAAGAAATTAAAATGTACTCGTTGCAAAAGAGGTGGTCCTAAGAAGTTATAATCACTTACCAAAACCCGTTCTTACAAAACATTGTAAGGCCTAATGACAAAAATACCTGAAATTTACAGGGGTTGAGAAAAAAATCGAAATTTCATGAACAAAGAGGGATATCAAAAATTTGAGAATTTATTTTGTTCTCTATAAATAGGAGACCAAGAAAATGCCATCAAAAATAATTTAAAATTATTTTTGTGGAAATCCGGTACTTAAAAACTTTGGTAAAAAAAACATACTTCTCTTTGAACCCTGTAGACAGTTAAAGGTTAGAAGTAAAAAAAATCGGAAAAAATGTGCATATTAAGAATTAAATTCTCTTTTAAATTTTGCAAACCGCGCATCGATAGCTTTATTCGTTCGTAAAATATTTTACTCCAAAGTTCACCTAACAATTAGCTCGGTCCGCTTGAATTGTCCAGCAGTTTATTTACCTTCTCGAAACCTAAACTACAAATAAATGTTAAATTTCGAGTTTAAAGCCGGAATTTAGTTAAATTCCGAATTCAAAGTCGGAATTTAGTTAAATTCCGAGTTCAAAGTCGGAATTTAGTTAAATTCCGAGTTCAAAGTCGGAATTTGGTTAAATTCCGAGTTTAAAGTCGGAACTTAGTTAAATTCCGAGTTCAAAGTCGGAATCTAGTTAAATTCCGAGTTCAAAGTAGGAATTTAGTTAAATTCCGAGTTCAAAGTCGGAATTTAGTTAAATTCCGAGTTCAAAGTCGGAATTTAGCTAAATTCCGAGTTCAAAGTCGGAATTTAGTTAAATTCCGAGTTCAAAGTCGGAATTTGGTTAAATTCCGAGTTTAAAGTCGGAAGTTAGTAAAAAAAAAAATATAAATTATGTGGCCCTTCTACGCCTTCGTAGATCACAAATGTAACATACATACGTCAAAATATGGTAAAACAGTAATCAGTATGCAGGAAAAAAAAATTTTTCACTCAGAAACCAGATTATATTAATAAGTAATAAATTTAAAATTTAAAATTACCGTTAAGGTTCTGATACGTGACAACATGTAAACACACAAATTTAAAATTCAAAATGTAAAGTTTACGTCAAACACATAAATTCAAAATTCAAAATGTAAAGTTTACTATAGCAGATACATTATCCAAAAACTACGAGAAATTCGATATATTATTATACTCTTCAAGCGAATAAAATGAGTTTAAAATCAAAATTTGTTTAATTTTTTTTTTGAAGCTATGAAACGGCAATTGTTTGATTTCTGCCGGAAGAACATTGAAATATTTTACTGCCCAATATCCGGGACCATCCTGACATCTTTTTATGCGCCAGTAAGCTGGGACAAGAGCACCCTTTATATTTATGGATTTGTTCGTGAGTGGTAAACAGGTGGATGTTCTTTTTAACATAGAGGGGGTTCTCTAGGATGTACAGAGAAAGAAAAGTAAGAGTGTTCAAATCTCTGAAGGACGCTCTACAGTCTTCCCTAAACTACTAAATACTATCAAAATCTTTCTTTTGCTATCAAGAAATTAATAATTTTTTCTATTTTTGTTTCATATCAGAGCTGTTTCTATATCGTTTTCGGTATCTATAATAGACTTTTATAAAAGCTTTTTTTATTTTTCAAAATTATGTACTTAATTATAACATATTATATAATTTTTGAACTTTTTTATTCTGTTGACGTATGACATGATAAGGTTCTGTGATGGCAAGTGATGACCAATATAATCTCGTTTTCTAGTCATGCATGTTTGGTTGCATAAACACGGGTAATAAAATTATTTTGTTGACAGGAGAAGATAAGATATTATTATGTTGGCAACTTAAAATGTATGCATAAAAATGTATAAAATTTGTTTGACATATTTTCCTTTAAATATGGATTGACTTGTCCAGTCAATTTGAGCGATAAATTACCTGTCAAATAGCGCACATTTTAAAATATTTAAATAAACTGTACCATTAAATTTATCATGAAATTTTATTGAAAAAACTGGGTAAAAATAATTTTGTAGATTAAACAAGACACACGCACAAAGACGAAAACGCAAAAATTTATAGTCTCTAGACTAAGAAGATAACTGGTATTTGGTAAGACGAGAGAAAATAAAACACCAAATATTCTTTAAGCGTGCAGTAAGTCGTTAGTAAGATGTGTGTAAAATAATCAAAGTAAAGATAATAAAATATCAAATAATAATTTGAAATAATCCAAATTTGCAAAAAAAGGGTATCTGCCAGGTCAATTAAATAAATGTCGGGAAATTTTAAAATAAACGTTTGTCGGTCAAATTGAAAAATGCCTGAACAAATATCAATATGACTTGTTCTTGTGGGCCAAATTTAAATGGTAATTTACCGGACATGGACAATAAACTGTCCTACAGCTCTAAAAAGATAGTATAAATACATGTAATTAATCAATTAATTAATTAATTTATAATTAATTATAAAGCTATCAGCGCACTTGTCCCGATAGAAAACTCCTCGCAAGTGGCTTGTTTTCGAAGATCAAAAACGTATAGGTACTATAATATATTATTATCGTCAGATTCAACCAAAGATATTTCAGTCGTCTAGATTGTTATTGTTCATAATTCACCATGCCATACGTCAACAGAACAAAACATTTGACAAATAATATTATTACGTAATTAAGTATATACCTATGTATACCAACTATAAAAAAATGAAATATTTCAGTTTCATAAAAGTACAGCAGATTCATTTTTCAACTTTTTTGCGTTTCATTATGAAACCGAAAAAGAAAAAGAAATTTTTCTAAAAACTACATTGACGTAACTGTTTAAATTAGCCATGCCACAACGGGTTGGTACCTACCTATTATAGGTAACTACGTATGTAACTATCCAAGACAACAAGAACATTATTATTAACTAATTTAACATTTAAATGAGCAAATTAACAAAACTTTTATAATATTGTCATAAAGCATTATTAAATTTTTCAAAATTTATGTTTTCTAACGGGTTAGTAAAGATAATCTGTCCGGTACAACAATATCTACGTGTTTGCCTCTGCGATTAAACTGTCCATTTTTTATACCTCTCTATAGTGTTTTAAATATTTCCTAATCCTTTTTTACATTTGTAACATTTGTTTCACTTGGATTCCTCATTCTTCAGCTTCTATAGCTTAAATCATCAAAGGACATATCTGGTTTGGTTTTATTGGTTACATAAAGTAAGTTGCCAATTGCTTTTCTATACAGAATATTCTTATTTAAAAATATTTGACTTTCTGTGTTATTGTATATAACATTGTTGTTGGAACTGGTTTGGCTTCTACTATTTCAAATATGTTTCAAATGTCTATATAGTGTTCTTCAATCCTATTCCATCTGCATTTCTTTCTCTATTTCTATGTTTGAAAAAGATATAACTGTTTACTGTTTCATACTTTACTATCTTGAACTGCTTTTTCAGCTTTTTTAAAAGACTATATTTATTTATTATTCGCTTTCTCCAAGGATTATTCCATGTGGACTTGTTTCCTTTATAGTCCTATTAACAATAACCGCTCCTTATTTATGTCATCATTCATAATGTAATAAATTCATGTGTTAGGTAAGTGTTTGAAAAATTTGACAACATTGTACAGATAAACTTGAATCTAATTTAAATCAATACACTTTACGGAGTCGGCAAACGGCAAACGGTTGAACTCTGTTTGAATTTTAGAGGTCCGACATAGCGTTGCAGTCTGACGTCATGTACATGTCAGAGTGAAAAATGAATCGGCATCCAAAAACCTACATTTACATTGGTCGGATGAGATCGGATATCTCGTGGGGGAGGGTAAAGTTACGCGCTACCCAGTGTAGATCACAACTGACAACTTAAGGCCGCACGAAACCGAGGGTTGGTAGCCCACGGAATTATTTTTCCCGATCTCTGTTGCAGTGCGCCAAATAACAATACGTTGCGTGGCCAGATCAGAATTAGATTCCTAGCTTTAAGAAATTAGTTGTACTTTTTCACTGTTTTAAAAATAAAATTGCTATAAATTACTTACTTCAGAAATGGCTTTTTCCGTTCTTGTATGACATCCTGGCTCACCCAAGGTATTAAGATTTCATCAAGAAGTCTTAGGTCTTATTTCCACATAATTTTAAAGCTTTACTGCAACCAAAAATTTGTATTGTATCAAATATAAGCAAAGTTATGGAAGACTCATTAAAACAGCCAAGGATCATTATTATAAAGAAAAACTGGCAATTGCAATAAAAATTGGAAAATAATAAATATAATCTAAGGGGTTCGACAAACGTTAATATTGAGACCCTAACATTTTTAATAATAAATTCTGCTGTACGGGTGTCCAGTTTTCGTGTGTTTTTATATCAGCTCCCTTATTATAAAAAATAGAAAGATGGGGTTTGCGGCATACTGTTCTAGTATTTTATGAAACTTTTATTGTCGCAAACGAAATTTTAATAGCCCTCTTAGTTGTCATTTTTGACGCTCCCCTGTATCTCGATTATTTGATAACTTATCTATATGGTGAAAAAGGGTCATAATAGAGTTTTATGAAGAATTCATTGGCGTATTTAGTTTTTTTTTTTAAGTTTTGTTTTTGAGCAATGACCCAATTTTTTTTTTTTTAATTGGACACTTTATATATTAGGTATATCTTTTCCTTGTCCGTCTTTTTAGGAGCTTCTCAAAAATATATAATAGTCTATTTTTATTTCCTTCGAAAAGGGATAACTTTAACATTTTTTGTAAAATGCCATGGTCAATCACGGATAGCCATGACAGAAATCCAAATTCTGTAAATGCACCATTACGGATTGTTGTCAAATATTACTGGTATTTGTTTGATTTTGCTTATATTTTATTTCTGTGAAAAATTGTTCAACATGGCACAAAATGTATGTTTGTTTCATCCAAGCTAATGAAGACGCGAACGCAGTCTCGGAGCAGTAATTTAATAAGGAAGTTTTAAAATCATTGTTTAGGTACCGTTAATATTAATAATAATAATAACAAAAGTTTTAATGATTATTTTTATCTATTATTAGTTTTTTGTTACATATTTAAATTTTTCGTAGATATCCAAAAAGACAACAACCTAATAAAAGAATATCTCAAAAAATCCAAGCCAATCTCATTTAGCAAAGATCTTTAAAAAATCAAGACCTAATTTTACAATAAGGAAAATAGGGAAGAAGAAGAAATAAGTGTTTTGGCCTCTGTCACGCTACAACCATCCATATATCACGCAGAAAAGCGTATGATGAAGTTGGGATTAAAAAATCAAAAACGCAGTTAATATTAAAAAAAATATAAAGTTAAACCATACAAATACCGTCTCGTCCAACATTTGAATTCCGGTGTTGCAGAACGTAGAATAGTTTTTTGCAACTGGTACCTACAAATGTTACAGGAAAGCGCAAATTTCGAAAGAAGGGTCCGACAAGGCTTATTTTACGAGTTCTGGTATCCTAATCCGAAATAACTCAAGGTATTGGTCCCAAGAGAACCAACACGTAATATTTCCACGAGAACGTCAAGGTCGGTTTAGATTTAGCGTGTCATGCTTTATTTTCGGCACTAAAATTAAGTATTTTATCTATGAAGGAACTTCAACCGGAAATAGACAGCTAGATATAATGCGAGATGCACTAATGGAAATATTAGAGGATAATTTGGCCGACTAAATAATATTTATTACAAGCAAGATGGCACCTCGACTCATAATTATCGTATAGTGAGAGAATATTTAGAAACCACACTTCTCGATAAATGGATTGGTACCAACGGACCTGTCAGGTGGCCTATAAGATCACCTGATCTTTCTGTGTTGGACTTTCTTTATGTGGGTATATAGAAAATCAGTTATATCCCTTAACTGGTATCGTCATTTTAGTAGTCATAACTGGTATCGTCGGGTCATTTCTGACCCGACATTTTTTTTTAAGTATATAAAAAAAGGACTAAATCAAATTGAAGTTCTCATAATATATTTATTATTATATCGTTATGTAAGAGCATTTTTTAAACAAAGAGCTGGCTGCAAAAGTTTAACATAGAAATGTATCGTGCAAAAGTAAAAAAACTGTATATTCCTTATATAAAAATGTACTGATCTATAATAATGTACTAAAACTAAAAATGTAAATTATTTAAAAATTTTTTTTTGTTAATTAACAAAGAAAGTGCTGTTCTTTCAAATAGTTAAAGACTTATTGATATAAAACAAAAAACAAAAAAATGTACAAGGACCTTTTAAGACATATTATGGACCCCGGGCACTAGAACCGCCGACTTAGAGTGCTATTAATCGACTGCCACTCAACAGGCTAACACGCATCTGCGTGTTTTAGGAGAAGTCCCGAGAGCTGTGATTATTTCGCGCTTATTTGAAAAAAATACGATGGGAAATTTATCAGCTCGGGTCCAAAGTGACCCGACGATACCAGTTAAGGGTCAAGTATATGTATTTTAAAAGATATTTGCAAGTTTTATGCCTATCCCGGCGATAACACTATATTCGTTCAGCAAACATTGATACATTTTGCTCCTTTATTAAAATAATATTGAAATCAGATATTTAACAGGTGGTATTGATTCTAAAAACATTTGTTGCATTTAATTATATTATTTTTAATACATTTGGATGATCGTTTCCCCAACAAACCCATTTGGTAGACGATTAAAATAATCAGTGTTTTGAATGTGCCAATGTCAATATAAATTTGAAAGTACTCAAACCAGACCTATACCACCGGGAAAGATATTATAAATCGAATTAGAAATAATACCTATTTTATCTTGGATTTCTAGCTTAAATTAAGATTTTTTTTAAGAATTTTCACCAGATTTCTCAGTTTTTAATCCATTTTTGATATAAATAAATATGTACATATGGTTCCATTTAAAATTTGTGAAAATAATTGAAAAATCTGTTGATTGTGCGAATATTGCCCTGTAGTCGTGACGAACATAACAAAAAATACGCATACAAAATTTAAAACGTCACAATAGGCTAAGCTCTTTGAAACGAGACTAAGTTTGTTAAATTTGGTTAAGGCGAACCGGAGTTCTGAGTATTTCTTGTCAAAGGAGATTCCCTAAGTATGTTTTGCAAGTATAGCGAAATCTATTACCTAAAGCAAAGTTATTTCGTATACTTCAAAGAATAAAACTCTTAGTATTTGGCATCCCTTCATTTGGCATTTTATCGATAAAATCCGATTACCTTCTTAGTCGCAGGTTGGACGTCCTCTTTTGGTCAATCTAGAAAGTTAAAAATAATTTGCAGAAATTTCTTTTGGTCGACTTTATATTTTTTATTTAACCAATCTGTAATAGGGAAATTAAAAATAGAAACGCTGCTGGATGCGATGAAATTTCTTTTCAGTTCCCGTCATGTCTTAAAAGGAAGTAGTTATTCCACTTTCAAGAAAGGCGATTTCAGCGACTCTTCTATAGTTTTCGTCCTATTATTCTTTTGTCGACGCTTTCAAAAGTGATAAAAAAACTTGTTAAATCAGTGGCGGATCCAGGAGGTGGGGCGCCTTCCTGAGAAGTGGCAATAAAAAAGTTGTCAAAACAAAACCAAAACTTTCCATAAATAATAAGAAAAATAAATTAACAAAATTTGGACACGGTCCCAAAAAAAATTCGCTTTGGAAAATTTGGAAACTGATTTAACTTACGCTTACACTTAAAAAATATATAGGTATTCTAGGCCTAAAGTACTGAACGCTCTTGAACGTTAATTATTACGGACAAGCGAAAATATCTTTGTATAAGACAATTTTTATTGTTACAACAGAAAAGTTCTTCGTTTAAGAAACCTGGTTCTCTTGAAAAATCTTTTAGTTTCTCTTGGACGTTTATCTCTTTAAACAAATGCAATTTATTTTGTTTCAAAGAATTACTCTATTTAAGCGTTTCGTTAAGGAAATATATCTCTTAACTTAAGGGACATATCTCTTTGCGTGAGAGATATTTCTCTTATTATTCCAATAGTATCGAATGACGGCCGCCGCGCACCGCGAGACGCGACGACTTTACCCGCATGCACTCGATTGCACCACTTTCTACTCTACCAATTGTGTTTCTGAATAATTTGGAGGATCCATCCACATCCACTTCGCACATACAGATAGTAGGGTTTAATCAAGAAGATAATGTAAGCCAGGCCACTACGGAAAAAAATTATATCACTGACACATCGTCAATCACCGTTGCTGATGGGAATTGCTTACAACATTCTTATCTAGGTGTCTCTGATTTAGGCAAGTTTCTGAAAAATGATATTCTAGGTGAAGCGCTGCTTGTAAAAGGAGGCAAAACTGTTTTAATTGGCACTGCCGGGATAGGTTATGTGAATTAATAATTAATAATAATAGCATCTTCTAAATGAGCACGGAAAACTTGCACCTGAAGACTTTTTATGGAATTTTATCAAAAAAAATAGAAAATACTTTTCTAAAGAAGATAGCGCCAGTTACTATGTGGCTGCAATGCCAAAAACTTATCACACAACAATATTCATGAAAAGGCTAGAGGAAAGCTTAATGATAAACAACGCCGAAATTTGGTTTATCTTATTAGAAGGCTAAAATATGACAAACTAGAGCACACAGAAATAGAAGAACCGTAAAGTGGGGATACTTGCAACATTTTCAAAATTCTTTTGTCAATAAGTTTTTTATTTTTTTGTCAAATTTTACATTATTGGTACCAAAATTTTAGTCTTGTGGTCTAGTATCCGATTTTAACAAAAAACTTTGAATAAAATGAATATTTAATATATATTTAAAAAAAAAACCGGGTGTTGCAAGTTAGACACACTAAAGTGGATACTTGCAACAGGTGTCTTTTTTCAGTAGTAATCGCATTTAGGAGCGCGTATTGATTTACTTGCAACACAAAAAATATTTAAAAAAAATAATTTGGGTATTTGAATGGTAGTGGTATGATTGTAGATTAAAAAAATGCATTTATTTAGTTTTTTTTATTAAAAATACAAAAATAAACGTATAATCAACTTATAGGAACATATAATCAACTTAAATTCTTATAGGAACATCAAAAAGGAACAAAATGACCCTAAACTAAATAATAAAAAATAATTTTAAACAAAACATATTATGTAAGTTTCAAATGACCGGGAAATGTATAAACTCCACGTTTTGCTTTCGGTGCGGGTAACTTCATTTTTACTTGATTTATATCGACAATTGATAAATCATCAATTTCTGGATATTTAAAGCTATTTTTAGGCAATTTTGTACCTGCGGCCGCTCTTAGAAATTTGCAATACAGTGAATTATTATTATCATTTTCACGTAAAACTTCTTGAACATGACCAACATACATCACGGCCTGTCGTCTCTTTGTTTCAGGAATAAATTGAACCAATATGTAGTCTCCTTCATTGTATTCATTTGGTTCTAAGTTAAATTCATCCCAATTGTCGGAATCTGAATCATGGACAGACATGTGGCTATCCGAGAGCGAACTGTCGCTCTCTTTTGAAGTGGTGGCTCTCGGAAATAATTTTGTGTTAAAATCATCTTCTATAAGATCTTCAGATTCTATTACATTTGTTGCTTCGTCTTTTTCATTTGTATCAAAAGATACACTTCTTCCTGCAATTACATTTAATCTCTTTTTGCGCTTAATCTGCCTATTTTCATCTGGAAAGCGAATCTTTTGTAACAAGTCTGTAAAACTATTGTTTAAGGCGTCTTGATTTAAAGGTGCTTGTGCTTGGCACCAATCTGGCAGTCGCTTTAGCACTTCTTCTCTATTCAGCGGATATATCCCTGTGGCCCTAAATCCTGCTACCAAATTTTCAGGCTTCACTTTTTCAAGAGTTTGTCTTAATAATCTTGGAAATTGATCCTTTGGAATACAACCTTTATTTTTTTGTTTCCAATTAAGTAGAACATCCCTCCAAGCAGATTTAACTGGTCTAAAAAACGCCACGTCCAATGGCTGGCATAAATGTGTCGAGTTAGGCGGCAATAATATAAATCTAATATTATGTTCTCTACAGGTACGCATCACTCGATCTGAAAGGTGGCTCGACAAATTGTCTCCTATCATGACTTTTGGTCCATCTTTTTGCCGGAAATATTGCAAAGCAATTTTTAAAAACCAGTCTTCAAATATTGTAATGTCAAACCACCCTGACTTCGACCGATTATATTTCGCACCCTCTATACCATTTTCAGTCCATGTGTCATATAAATGTAGCGACTTATAGACGACGTATGGTGGTAATATATGCCCTGCAGCTGAACCAGCCATCATAACAGACACTGATGTCTTGGACGAATCCATATATCTTTCACTATGACGAGCACCTCGTTTAACAATGACTTTTTGACGACCAGGATCGTCACAAAAATTGGTCTCATCATAATTAATAATATTTTGAGGAGGCACATTTTCAAGACTATTCTCCAACTCAGTAAAATATTCATTAATCATATCACTGGAAACTTGAGCTCTGGCCCGCTTTATGTTTTCGCATAATCTCGCAGAAAGCTAAAATATATTTTTAAAATTAATTAAAATTTGTATAATTATTGGCTAGTTACAGCCTACCTTAGATTTGTGCCTATTTAAAAAATTTCTTGCCCATTCCAAACCTGGCATATTGTTATTTCCAAAACGATTCTCCCGAACACCTTTACGATCCAGGTATTGTTTTACTGTTAACCGTATATCATATGAGGTTAATGGAAACCCCCACTGTGCGGCCAAAAGGATATTATTAACAAATGCTTCCTCCTCTTCCTTGGGAAATACTGGTTGCCTCCCAGGGTTACGGGAAAACAAATTCCTTCTTTTCCGTGAGAGTGTTGATGGGTCAATTCCGAATCTCCGGGATGCTTCCCGAATTCCGGAACCATTTTCAATAGCCCGTAATGCAGCTTCCAAAGTTTCGTCGGAAAAATTTCGGTACGATCTACTCCCTAACTGCTTTTTGTGTTTTCGGGGCATGTTGCAAGTTACCCACTTCTGGACATGCAATTAAAAAAAAAATATATTTACAAAAATCTTTTAACTTAAATCAAAACTGGGTATTTAAGGTTTTAGACCAAGCATCTAAGCACATTATATCCAAATTTGATACAAATCCCACTGTAAATAAACTCTGAACAGGGGAAGTTATACAGAAACAATTTAGAGCACTTACCGTAGACGACGAAAAATCCCGCCAAATTTATCGTAGTAAATTTTGTGCAGCGCTATACTTGCATACAAGTCGACCTACCGATCCGTACTAAACGTAAACACGCAAGCGGTTGACGCGCGGCCTAACCTAGGGGAGGGGGAAAGCAAACATTCCACCAGGTTCATATTGTTGCAAGTTATACCACTGTTGCAAGTATGCCCACTTTACGGAACTTCATTTACCGGGTAAGTATATTCAGGGGACAATATACTTACCCCGGCTGGCTACTGATTCTAATATTTAGTTGAAAAACAAATAAGGCATTATTATTATTATTTTAGCAATACCCCAAGAAGCAAAGGATATCCAAATATGATTGCACAAAAAAGCAGCACCAGAATGTGAAGCACTAACTCACTGGAAAAGGTCACTTCCTCTGAGAAAAATAACACAATGGAAAACCATTTCAGATTTTTTTGAACAATGGCCAATTCTCAAAAGTTCGATGGCTCCACAACTGGAAGTTTATGTTTTCAATAATGAAATAGTAAGTAAAACAATATAGGCTGGTGTAACGATAGGACTCATAATTTTTGCTTTTCCTTGTAGGTAACTGTTTTTAATTTTAAAACATAAATAATTTGTTTTACGAATAAGGTTATTTTTTATGAGCGTATTTGCCAATATAAATTTATATTTGTTATATAATTTGCTATACTTACCTACTATTTCTACTAATTCTCTTTGAAGTAAATTTTATTTAAGTACCTATATACCTGAGTTACCATTTTTATTATTTCATAATATTATTTGCATTCGTTGAAAGTATTATAATACGTGATGTATACGCTGCATCATAATATAACGTTAGTTTATACCTATTTAGTAAAATAAGTTTGTTGATGCTACTAACAGAATTATAATTTTTTTACCTCTTATAAACGACATGTTATAATATGTTATTTAAAAATATATATTTACCATATTTATTATATTATATTTTATAAATTTTCATTTTTTCCTGTCTTTTCACTTCAAATGCTTAACATAATGCAGATCAATTGCCAGTGTCATCAAGTGTCAGCAAAAAAAAAATGTCAAGGCGTTTTAGTTTTTTTTACAGGGTAATAAAAACTAAGTGAACACCAACGTTGTTACTAAAGATAGAAAATCAATTAAATTTGCATACTTATAGTTAAAAAAAATTCCACTAGTTTCCTAATTTCCTAACTGACACTAAAATTACGATAACTTACTGAAATGTGACCGGTCTGCGATAGGAAAACAGATATATTTTGTTTCTCGTGGTAGATTTCAACAAGTTAAAGTTGCATTCATTATTAATTGGGTAACACTCCAGTTTATCGGCTTATGCGAAAAATGGCGTAAAATGAAAAACGTTTGTTGCAATATGTAGCACGTACTTTCTAAACGGCAAATCCGCGAGCGGAAAACCATTTCTTTAATTGCAAATATAAAAAAAATGTGAAAATAGGGTACCCGCTTGTGACAAAAATGAGAAAAAAATGAAAAACCCTTGTTGATTTATGTAGCATATACCGAATTGGAACCAAAAAGGTTGATTAGATGCCGTGTTAGCGCTGTTTAACCAATATAAGTCTATAATAATTATTACAATTTTTGTCGAGTGACTAACAGCTAGAGAAACATAACCTCACTTGTCACTCTCACTGTGCTTTTCGGTCGACTATTTTCACATTTTTTTATATTTCCAATTAAAAAAATGGTTCTCCGCCCGCGGATTTGTCGTTTAGAAAGTACGTGCTACATATTGCAAGAAACGTTTTTCAATTTACGCCATTTTTCGCATAAGCCGATAAACTAGAAAATTACCATTAATTGTTACAAATTTGAAATCCTTGTATTTTAAAAATGGGCGAACAAAACATTATAAAAGTACCTATACCGGGTGTTGCATCGTCGAGCGGGACATAGGAAATCCCATGTAATTTTAAATGGGGTCAATTATTGACTTCCCTAATTATTTTAGAGAAAAATTCTATTTAGGTTTATTAAAGAGCACTAAAACCCACATTCAAAAGAATAACTTTAGATATTTTTGATGAGCCCGTTTACGGGTTATCGCCGATTTCATTTTAACTATTTCTCCTTTTTATGGCCCCGTATTTGCGGGCACCAGTCAAGGTAAAAGATGATTGTCAAATAAAGTTGTCATTTTGAAATGTGTGCTATATTGTTATAAAAACTCGTACATCGAAAATATTAAAGGTGTATTTATGAGTACAAATTAATCTGAATAAAACTAAAATAAAGTATCCAATTACAAGGTTAATTATGACATTTTACATGTTTCAATATTTTACTAATTAATAGGTAGGTACTATTAAATTGTTAGAACTTTAGGATTTAAGAAGATGTTCAAATATTCCTCCATTGACTGCTAGACAATAACCGAGGCGATCATAAAATTCTCTTCTTACATTCGCTAGTTGGTAAAATGAAATTCTATTGCATTCGGCAGAAATAGCATTTTTTAACTCGTCTAGATTTGGGTATTTTTTATCTTTGTATATCCTGTTTTTTAAATGGCCCCAGAGAAAGAAATCATTTGGCGATAAATCAGGAGACCTGGCTGGCCAATTTACTGTATGATTTAAGCCAATAACATTTCCATTAAAAGCACGGTTTAAATATTCCCGGACAGCCAGGGTACTATGTGCCGAGCAGCCATCCATTTGGTACCAAACTTCCTGATTTTCCCTGGCGGCATCATGTAAAGTAGGTAAAATATGATCTTCAAGTAGTTCCAAAAAATATTCTGCATTTAAATTTTGTGTAAGAAATAATGGCCCGATAATATTTTCTCCGAAAATCCCAGCCCATACATTAACTTTTTGTGGATATTGCGTCCTTGTTTCCACAAACCTGTGTTGGTTTTCTTTGCTCCAATATCGATAATTTTGAACATTGGGTTCATTGTTTAAGGTAAATGTGCATTCGTCAGTGAAACAAATGTTTTTTAAAAATTCCCTATCCATGTTTGCTCTTTCCATCATACCAAAACAAAACTCCTGTCGTCGTATTTCGTCCCTATCTCTTAGCTCTTGGTGCTTTTCATATTTGTATGAATAATATTTATGTCGTTTCAAAGCTCGTAACGCTGTGGTGTGATCTAATCCTATGTCATCCTCAAGTTTCCTTGTGCTGATCTTCCCATCATTTTCTTCCACGCACAATAAAACTTGCAAGTCCCTATCATTTCTTGCATCTCTTCTTTGTTCCTGCCTTTCTTCACATCTGCAGTTATTTATTACAGTGCTTTTGTCTCAAATTTCTTGATAGTCCTTTCGACTGTAGATTTTGCAGGTATCGGTCTATTCGGATACAGAGCAGCAAACATATTGTCTGACACATTTTGATAACTATTTCCTTGATAATACCATTTAATCATCAATATTTTTTCTTCAGATGTGTAATTCATGGCTAATATTTTCGATGTACGAGTTTTTATAACAATAAAGCACACATTTCAAAATGACAACTTTATTTGACAGTCATCTTTTACCTTGACTGGTGCCCGCAAATACGGGGCCATAAAAAGGAGAAATAGTTAAAAAGAAATCGGCGATAACCCGTAAACGGGCTCATCAAAAATGTCTAAAGTTATTCTTTTGAATGTGGGTTTTAGTGCTCTTTAATAAATCTAAATAGAATTTTTCTCTAAAATAATTAGGGAAGCCAATAATTGACCCCATTTAAAATTACATGGGATTTCCTATGTCCCGCTCGACGATGCAACACCCGGTATATATTTGAAATCAGGCAAAAAAGATCTTTCCGAAAACTAATTATATACAGGGTGTTTCATTTGAAAAAAAAAACTACATCTGTCAATTTTTGACATTTATTTACGAGGCTTTGAGAAAAAATATTAAATATTTGTATTTATCTTTTTCTTTAATCTTTTATAATAGCACCTGTAGGTGGGTGGCAAAATATATGAAAAACCCTGTACATATTTTGGATCGTCCTGTGGTTGGACCAAGAGAAATCCGTTTTTAACGCAAGACCGAACACTCTTGGGTCAAGAGCGACTACTCTTGACGCAACAAATTTTGCTTTTAACTCGAATTCGAAAAGAGTTGATCCAGGGATGTTGGTCTTCTGATTAAAAAAACTTCCTTTGCCCTAAGAGGAATGTGCCTTGGCTCGATAAATATAGTGTATTTTAGTTCTTGAGCCAAGAGGACCTTTACGGTGTGGTCTTTAGCCAAGTATTAAATGACTTTCAACAAAGAGATTAATCCTTTATTTTAAGCTATTATAGCCTATTCATGACAAGAGATTTACGGTTTTATACTAAGAGAGGTCGAATTGGGACCTATTTAAAAGCGCCAAGCTTTTGTATTAAAGTCATATTCATTTCCTCCAATAGATTGCTTTTTCAGTTATATACGATTTGGTTGTCCCTATAGAGGCGTACCCCAGAGTTCGGTATTGGGACCCATTTTGTTCTTGCTATACTTAGATGATTTTGTATGTTAAAATATTTAGGATAGGTTTATACAATTTTGCTAATGCTGTGGCAAAGTGGAGACGGGGAGGATTTAAAACTGGTTATCTGTAGTGATTTGCATGAAGTCAAGGTATGGTATGTGATTCGAACAAATTATATTTTAATGTAAATAAGGTGAATATTATGACTTTGGAACATAGCTTAGTGGTTAAAACGTAAACAGCTAAGTTGGCGATGTCATATACGAATTTACCTCAAAAATCAAAAACTCATTAGATGTCACTGCACTTACGCATTTTCTTTAAAATAATAACAATCTTGCAAGAGTTCTTTGTTTAATTTTAAATATTGGAGACTTCTCACACCCAAACAACGTTTTCGTCAAACGTAGGAATTAAATGTTACATCGAAATTATTAAACGATTTCTTAAGTTTGAGATGTAGTGATAGACAGGGACGCGCCGTCTATATGGGCAAAGTCATGCGGCGCACGACGGCGCCAAGGTTTTAAAGGCCTTCAACACAAATTAACATAAAACTAAAAAAATTATCTGTGAATACCGGTGGTGAAAATGCATTATCCACCAACACCGACCGCCGGTCGGCGACCAGTACCAGTGGTAAAATTTTACTACTCCTCTTCCTGTGGGGGCGCGAAAATCCGCGTGCGTTCGGCGCGCTGGTTTAAACTTGCAAAATTTTGCGTGTTCGTAATCTATGAAGCAGGTTAATTTTTCAATCTTGTCTTAATAAGCGCATAAGACGTATAAACTGCCTTATTTGCTATTACGTATTCACCGCAATTGTGAAAAATAATTACAAATAAGCTAAGTAAGTGATTAAGTAAATTAATTAACAGGGATGCAAATAATCTTTTTAATACCCTTTCTTTATGAAACAAATACGGCTTAGTGTTTAATATTATTTATTTGTTTTATTTAGATGGCCAGAGAAGAAAAAAAGAAATCGTCTGGTTACCAAAACTTGCGTAACAAGCGAAAACGAGAGGAGGACTTGGAGAAAACCATTTTCAGAATTAGTAATTTTTTTCGAAAGACCACGCAAGACACTACTTCCGATAACAGTGATTTTCTACATTCAACAAAATCAAACTTGCCATCAGAATTAGAAAAGCAAGCTAATTAGGATGGAGATTCAAAAGAATTAGATCCTGATACGTTTCAGTCAGTGTCGGTACCATCATGTTCGAGTAAGCAAGACGAATTATTTGAAGAAGCGCCCCTTTCTAATGATCCAGGTCTTTGGCCGAGTGTATTGTCCCCAATCCAGGTGCAAGAACTTTTGTTAAATGGTGAAAAGGTTCAGCGTCATTGGTTGCTATATTCTATTAAAAAAAATGCAGTCTTCCGCTTCTGTTGTAAAATATTCAATGACCCCAACCCCAACAATCCATTGACTTTTAAAAACACAAAATTAAGTAACCAAGACGGTTTCAATGATTGGCATCATTTTTAAGCGAACATTTGAAAATCCACGAAAAAGTAAATCTCATTTTCAAAATTTACGTGTCTTGTCAGATTTACTAGAAAGATTAAAAACTAATCGAACCGTTGATTCGCAAATGCAAAATTTATTAAAAAATGAAACTAAACACTGGCGCAGTGTCATTGAAAGAATAATTTCTACTATTCAATTTTTGACTGAACAAAACTTTTCGTGGTCCTTGTAACAAATTATTTGAAAGAAATAATGGAAATTTTTTAAAATGTATAGAAATCATAGCAAAATTTGATCCAGTCATGTCTGCACATATTAATAGATCTGGAAAAAATATTCCACTTTACCTTGGAGATAAAATTCAAAACGAAACCGTTAAATTAATAGGTGACAATATAAGAAATAATATTTTAAACGAAGTTAAAGAAGCAAAGTAGTTTTCTATATTACTTGATTGTACTCCTGATGTGAGCCGCCAGGAGCAGATTTCTGTTTGCTTAAGATACGTTAATTTAAAAAACAAAAGATTTAGTGTCGAAAAACGTTTTTTAACATTTCGTCCTATACGTGATACAACAGATTTATAATATGCGCGGCCAAGGTTATGATAAATATGAAGGATAAACAATAGTAAACATCAAGGTGTACAAAAAAGAATTTTAGACATTAATCCATAAGCAATGTTTGTACCTTGTTTTAACCACAGTTTGAACCTTGTCATAAACGACGATGTGAAATCCAATATTTCTAGTATAATTTTTTTTTCAACTGTTCAAGAATTATATAATTTTTTTTCTGCCTCAACCAATCGGTGGTCTGTTTTAAAAGGTAACATTTCAAGTTTGACATTAAAGCCTTTGTCAGATAGGTACTAGATGGTCTAGCAGAGTTGATGCAATAACCCCTGTAAGATTTCACTTGGGCGAAATTTACGATGGTCTTTATGAAATTTTATCCGGAAATAATTTTGACAATACTACAAAAAAAATTTTGTCAATACTACAAAAAAAAATTAAAAATTTTGAGTTTGTGTGTATGGTACGTTGTGGTACAAAATTCTAAGTAAAGTGGATGTTGTTACTAAGATTCTGCAATCAAAAACATTTATTATTTCCCAGGCTTGCAAAAGTTTAAATAACGTCAATGAATTTGTAAAACAATATCGATCTGACAAAGGCTTCCGTAACTTATTAGTGGATGCCAAGGAACTTGCTTCTTGCTTAGAAGTTGATGCAAAATCTATATCCGCAGAAATTTTAAGGCCACGAAAGGTTAAAACACAATTTTCTTACGAAGGTGACGACCAGCCGATTGAAAATTAAGAAATGAAATTCAAAGTAAATTGCTTTTTCGGAATGCTAGACATTACTCTTTCATTCGTACATGAAATATTTAAACTATTATAGTGTCATTCTGATGTATTTAATTTTTTGTGGAGTGCTGAGGATTTCGGCAAATATTCTGACCGAGATCAATTTAATTTTTGTAAAAAACTGGAAGAAACCTTAACTGACAAAGATCGAAACAAGAGAGATATAGACGGAACAAAACTTTTACACAAATTACAATTTCTGCAAAATGGTGACAAAAACGCGACGTCTGTAGTAGAAACACTTAATTACATTGCAATAAATAACCTAACCCACTCATTTCCAAATATTATGTTTGCATTGCGCATATTATTAACCATTCCAGTTTCTGTAGCTACAGCCGAAAAGTTATTCTCTAAATTAAAGTTGATTAAAAATAATTTACGATCGAGATTGGGCCAAGAGCGGTTAGAAAATCTTGCTATCATTTCTATAGAGTCTGACTTTTTAAAGCAACTTGAAATAAAAAATCTTGTTAATGCATTTGCAAAAAGTAAAGCTAGAAAAGTCCAATTTTTGTAAGACCTCTCCATCATGTATAATGATCATGTATTATCTGTTTCAAAACAATTGCTATTTTATTTCTTTATTTCTTTTTAATATTTTGAATTAATGTTTTGTAACATTGATACTGTTGTTTTGTTACTGTTGTTTCGTATTTTATTAATAATATTTTGTGTACTTTCTGTTTTTCACAAATAAATATAGACATTAGTACTAAAAAGTATAGAATTTTCTTTAAAAATTTCAATGATCAACTATGAGAGAAGGGTGGTAATTTTAACTCAATAATATAATATTGGTTAAAGGTGTTGTTAACCTATAGTTAGGCAATACATTAAACATACTGCAAGCTAAGCCTCGAACGGGTTATTTTATATTATTATAATAAAATGACATAGTTGGCAGCACTAGCAGTGTAGAAATGACAAAAATGAGAAGTTGTAAAAAAATTAAGTGTAACGGAAGTGTTTTTCATGTGCTTTATTAAATAAAATACCAATTTTCATTTGTAAATCCTCTGTATTTTGTTCACCCAACATAAAATAACCACAAAAGGCGCCTATTATTGTTTCGCACGACGGCGCCGAAAATACTTGGCGGGTCCCTGGTGATAGAGTCTTTATAATCACATCTGATAACATGCTTAACTGATATGAAAGTTACCCACTGCACAAGCACATACATTGTAAGTTAACATGGATAAGCTCTCGCATCACGAATGTAAATAAAATTATTAATGCCTTATTTTAATGTATATAACAACTAAGTACCAATGCTGTTTACTACGAAGGCGTAGAAAGGCCACCCGAAAGAAAAAAATATTTTAATCTCGGAATTCCGACTTAAATCTCGGAATTCCGAGAATAAAGTAGGAATTCCGAGAATAAAGTCGGAATTCTGAGAATAAAGTCGGAATTCCGAGATTAAAGTCGGAATTCCGAGGTTAAACTCGGAATTTCGAGATTAAACTTAAAACTCGGAATTTCGAGAATAAAGTCGGAATTCCGAGATTAAACTCGGAATATTGCACAAAATGTTTCTTTCTTTCGGGTGGCCTTTCTACGCCTTCGTAATTTACTAATAAAACAACATGCAACACTTTAATACACTTTATTAAGGCAGGATAACGATTTATTTGTAAAAGGTCAATGCATTCATAAAATTGAGATGTCGTATTGTTTTTTTTTCAATTTTATTCAGTACAAACTATTCAGTGTGAGGACCGCAGCACTAAATATGTGTGGAATCACAAGGTTCACGAAAGAGATTTACTATTTAGTTAGGTTGGGTTGGTGAGTAACCGTCTTAGTTTGTCAATAATTGTGTTTATTTTTTAAATAGATTTAGAGATAAGTCATTTATATAATTAAGCTCAATCAATGTACATAAACACCTACTTACGTAAACATTATATTCTGTAAAAAGTATTAATTAATTCATTTAATGTTTAAAAGTTAGGTATTATAACACTTGCTATGTTTACCCACTAACTATTAAATTTTCTGAAATAGAATAAAATATACAAATAATTTAATTTAATTCAGATAAATGAGAGATCACTTTTATTTGATTTTTATTAAATTACAATACTTACCTATAATTTAAATAGGAAATAAATAAATAATTTGAATAACTACGTATTAACTTCTTTAGCTATTATAATTACAAAATATTATTTAGATCTGCAAAAGCATCAGAATTATCCAATCTGTTAGCATTTTCTTTTATTAAAGCTTCAACGTTTACTTTATTCAATTCATCTTGAACCTTAAGTTTGATTGGTTTTTCAATAGCATCCATTATCTGATAACGCAGAAGATTTGGAACTACATTAACTCCAAACTCAATAACGTAATCCATAGTTCCTAATCCATCGAATCTAACTTGAATATTACCTAATTCAATTTGGATATCATCTAGTACTGGATTTTTCCTTGTGTCCATACTCTGACTAGCATTTATTTGGACCTAGAAGTAAAAAAAGTTCTTCCAGTTAACTTAGTCCTGACATAGGTTATATAAGGTGTAAAATATAGATAAATAATATGTAAAACTGGTCTCACCCTTATGTATTCTACAGTGAATGAGGCTGTACCAGCCCTAGACATGACACCCGCTATAAGAGCAACTTCCCAATGAGTAGTTCCTTCAAGCTTTTGAGTTCCTACTTCTAGCAAAATATGGACTATGTTTTTCCTCATTTCAATTTTAATGTCTTTAGTTCTAAAATATAGACAAATTTATTTTTATTTTGATTTTCAGAAATTTATATTACCTTGTAGAAACATATAAAATTGCCTACTAAGATTAATGGGGTCCATTGCTAATTATTCTGTATGATGTTTTATTAAATTACTTGAACTACTTCTATTAGTTTTATCATACCGAGAAGAAAAGAAATAACCCTCATGAAAATAAACTGTTGGTGATTGCAACTATCTTGACTTTCTTAAGTTTGGGAACACGTAACAATTTTTTCATTTCCTGCATGACAATTCCATGTTTAATCTGACGTCAGACATTTATTAATTCTGGGGGCAGTTTTAAAAAAATTCATTGCAACATTCCGCTTTTCAACCTGTATGCAAATTTTAAGCAGTGAATATTTTTCTTTAACCGTCTTTTGCATTTTTTGGATTTTTAAACCACACTTTTTAAATCTCTAACCTAACTAACCTTTGCTACATCATTGTGAGCATGAGCTGTACCATAAATCTGTAAAAATCACAATTAATTGCAAAATTATGGTACTTATTTTCAAACAGAACAAATGGCAGACAAAATGAATCAGACGACTTTCACTTCGAAGTACCTCTTATATGAAAATTCGCCAATGAACTAGCCGTGGCCGCGTCGGTGTGTGTAAGCCTTCAAATTTGAAAATCGGATTAGGTGCTGATAGTGAATTGATTGTAGAGTATGGCTTCGGAACAAGAAATGCGCGAGGCGACAGATTCTGCTTAGGCAATAAATTCTTAATAAGCAACACATTCTTCAGACTACCAGAGAATATTGTTGCTTATAAAAATATATATCAAATCAGTAAAGGTTTATCCTGGACCAGATATTATTAATGATCATAATCCAATTGTGACGGATTTTAAGATGAGACGTTTAAAAAATGCTAAGGTGGGTAGGTAGTCAAAAAAAAAATCGTTGAAAGCTTAATAATCCTAACATACTGAAGGATATAGGAACTAAATTGGAATATAAATTAAAACAAGTTAAGAACCATTAAATATGGAATAAACTTGAACAGACGATAAGAAGGTTGTTTTATAAAGGATTGGATGTACTAACATCATTATCAATGTTATCCGTAGAACGGGTATCTTACCCTCTTACCCTCTGACTATCTAAAATCAACGTTCATAACTTTTTGCCAAAGAAAGCAAGCTCATCAAGTTGCGATAAATATCCAATGATACACAAGTCAATTCCGCAACGTGTAAATATAAAAGTTTTAAGATCTGGTGGGTGTTTTTATTTGCGTGCACATCCTGCAACGCACCATGAGTAATAGTAATTTGTTACTTAAAAGAAATGTTAACTTTTGTATTCTGCGAAAGCTTCTTGTTATTCTAACATAAAAAATGTCGGTTTGGAAGATATTTTCTGTCATAGGATAAATAATAAAAGTACATATAGGTTTTCCATTTCTGCAACGGTCATTTGTACAATATATTATATTTTGTTACAGAAAGGATGTATTGCCGGAGTCATAAGTCGGAGACACTGTGCGAGAAAGTTGTTTTTTGGTCTAAACTATTGATACGTTCTATTTGTTAAAATAAAAACATATTTTAAGGGGTCGCCCCACCCTTTTACTTTTTCTCAATTTAAATTTGAATTAAGTAAAAAAGTTACATTTAATAAAATAAAAAAAAATGCATTAGTTTTCTTACTAGTTCTTCGCTTATCCTATAATAATACATGAAAATAACCTCAGAGTTCACCACATCTTCGAACACCACCCTACACTAACCCAATTTCGCAACTAATGCTGAGGTAGTTTTAGTATTTATTTCCGTTTTTTCTTTCAAATTAAATCTGAACTAACCTAAACTCTGAGAATGAATTTTGGAGTGGATAAAAATGTCACTTGTAATATGGCCGCAGAGTGATGACGAAGCCTCAGTCACCAGCTTAACTGCGTCTTTCCACAGATTGTGTAAAATATGGCAATTTTAAAATTTCTGGTGATTTTCAAGTTTCTACAAACTGGTTAGCTGAGTATTTTGCTAATGCTAGTGGCTCAGCTACTTCAAGATTTTGGACACACGTGGCTTATATATTTTGAACTGAGTTCTTCAATTAACACAATATATTCTTTTACAACATTTACTCTGTACTATTTTTAGCAGATCGCTCCACTTTTAACGTTCTGCCGTTTCTGTCCTCAAAATAAACTGATTGAGGGTATCGAGTGTCGCGCTCTTCAGCAATTTGAAGTAGAATTCTCCGTCGCTTTCTTGTTCTTCAAATTCAGAGAGGCACTTCTTGTTGGTGAGACAGAGACAGAAGGCCTATCACTTTCAACTCGGCAACTTTGGTATAAAAGAAATAAAAGGCTTATGCCAACGGAAACTGTTTGAACTTTGAAAATATATTAGACAATGCCGCGAAGCAAATTAACTTCTTGTATTAAAAAATATTTTTCCTTTCTACTGCAAGAAAAAAAAAGTCTAGAGAGAATAAAACCATAAAAATAAGTATAGGAGATTCGATATAATCGTGAAGTTTCAACAATTTTAAGACAAGCTTATATGAGAGACCCGAAAGGGGAATACGTTATTTCCGTTCCTAGAAAATATCTCGGTTAAAAATCGTTTGGTAATACGAATTTATAAAAGAAATTTTACGGCTTAATTGATTTTACGAAGGAATTTCACGGCTTAATTGATTTTACGTATGAGTTCAACGCTCTAAGGTGGTGGTGGAATTAGATATAAAAAGGTCAACCATGAGAATATCATAGCCTTTTGTTTTGACAAGTTCATACATTGGCTATCGGCCCGCTATCCGTTAAATTATTTTAAAATTATTTATAATATTTTTGTGGTCAAAGATCCCGATTTGATCAGTAAATTAAATAGTTAAAAAAATGAGTTTTTCTGGTAGAGCCTAATTAATCATAAAAGAAAAAGGGCACGCTTTCAAGTCATCAACCTTTCAGAGATCAATCCAATTAAGGGTTGGAAAGCCAGCTGACTGGAGCCATAATCCACTGTGCGGTGTGAATAGAAAAGAGAGATGAGACTACCTGTCCACTATTTAATATGTAAGTTTTAATTACTCTGAACATTGACTGTTAACTATCAAGTGTTTTAACATGAACCATATTAGAATATATTCCGTAAAGAAAAGACGCAGAATAATAACTTAGAGACTGTAAATTATAAAGAATTATTTTTTAAAGGGTATTTTGTCGTAACACATGAATCGTTGCAACCATATATCTAAAGAAATATTTTTATAGTATTATGATGTTAAATAAAAATATGTATGTAAGTTCTTTTGGTGTATTTTACTTGATCAACCATTCAACAGATTTACAGAATTTGTAAGCAAGAATACGTATCCACTTTAAAATCGTCGCCGCCACTTTTGCTCTCTTTCAAACCAGATATTTACAAAAAATTATATGAACTTTATTTACTACCTATATATAATTAATTAATTAAATTCAAATAAATACTGGGGCGCGACAACAGGACTACGAAGAACGAAAATATTATTCACTCCAAAATACCTAAATGAAACGTATTAAAACGATTACAAAGTATTGAAAGAAAACTGGATACAAATAGAGTAGAGTGGGACAAAATGACGCACTTATAGGTTAATTAGCTATAAAAATTATAAAGCATAAAAAATATGTATTTATTTGTTAAGACCTTAAATAGTTAGTCCTTCCCCTACACAAAACAACACATTTAACGGTTAAATAAAACATTATTATCTCATAAAAAAATAGAAAAATAACAAAATACATAATGGGACTTCTGCCCCATATGTGGGGTAAAAGTCCGATTAATGTGGGGCAAAAATCCGCACACACTTTAAGTGCAGAAATCGCATTGAAAAACTCAAATTTTTTCATATGACGTACAATCTTCGTGCCACCACTGTTTGCAGCCCTTGCACTAAATCCATTCTTCAATTGGACGGTCAATGTATGGTTCATTGCAACCTGGGCACATATCAGTAGTTACTTTTTTTATTATGTTAGGCTTGATTAAATTTGTGATCCTGTCTCAGTATCGTCTGCAATTTTTCTTTTTATTGTTCCACGACTTGACTTCAGGTTTTATTTTCTCAACTTTTCTTCAGCTAGCGCGTCCAGTTTTAATTTATTGGGAGTACTAGAAAGTATTTCCGACTTTTTTCCTTGTCTTCTTCTTTTTTGTTCTCCCTTTCGTTTTGGAAATGGAATTATATCTTTAGGAGTCACTATTTTGTTATTTGCATGTTGTTCAGATTGTGTAGGCTGCTGCTTCTCTGGTGTTATAGGTGTTTGGGTGACTACCTTGATGTTTGGTATAGCAGCGGGCTGTGAGGTTGTCGCTAGGTTGGTATTCCCTATCTGGTCAATTTGCATTTTATTGGTACCACTTGTGCTTGGCATAAGGTAAGCAAGAGGAATGTCGTCATCAGAATCGCTATTATTTATTTGGTAACGAGCTTCATTTGCGTCCTTATCAGTCACCTTTGAAGGGAGAAAATCTTCTTGGGAAAACACATATTTGTTGCATTGCGGAATTTTGCCCCACACCTAATTCGGACTTTTGCCCCATATATACCGTAACTTAAAAAAAAATCTACTGTTGTATGCAGCGATAGTAGAGACACTACCATTGTCATTTCAGAGGCTTGACATTTAACCTAATTGTTGCCCATATAATATAGCTTAATTTAAACTAAGGAGTCTATACAATATCTTAGAGTTTAAAACAAAATAATAAGATTTTCTCTATAAAAAATGTAACTTACCTACCTCATATTTTTCAAAACACTTATCAAAACTTTGTGTACATTTCGTAGCGACTTTGGCACATGAAAGGGTAATCAAGACTGGCATACACGTTGCCAGATTTTCACACACTGGGGTAAAATTCGTAGATAGGACTTTTGCCCCGTGCGTCGTTTTGCCCCACTCTACTCTACTATAGGTATATTTGAACGAACATATTGCGAAAAATCGACAGATATGGAGGAAAAGGTCTACATAGTTAAACTTAATAAGGCGCAGACCAGACAAACCCAATCATTTGGCATTTAAGCCATTTTGGAGTAACTCATCCCATTACACCTGGAACATTGAGAATTGTGTTTGGCGCCGTCAGCATTTAATCACATTTTTCTAAACTTTTTTTTTGTTTTGCTACGTTTTATTTATACGCAGAATTTGGAAAAGTATAAGTAAATAATTTTCTATTCGTTTAGGTTAATGTATTATGTTTATATTATGTTTTAATTAGGTACAAGATTACTAAATTTTTAAGAAGATATAACACATACAAGTAAATAACTAATGCATAGGTACAGTTCGCCAAAAGAAATATAAAAAAAATAGTTAATAAAAGTTACATTTTTTGCCATGCACCATTATAAAGCCAATCCTGAATATGAATTTTTACCGTAATAAGTCCTGTCTAAGACTTTTTAAAAAGACTATTAACCTTAAAAAAACCAAGCGACTCGTCATTAAATAGTCCCAAATTTAAAAGTGCGTCAAGACTTGTGACAAAACCCCGTGCCATGACCGCGTCGTTTTCTTGAGGGAGCAAACTGACGCATGTCCTCGTTGCGTGTCATCATTTCATATCATGGTCGCGAACAAAAGCGGGTCTACTTATTTGTAGCATTGTGCGGTATCAGATCACCGTATTCGTATCATCGCCACGTAGCATGATCGCTATGTGGACGGGCCGTGACATGCAGTCATTTGATACGACGAAAGAACATTGATACGCTATTCGTCGAGTCGGTTTTTCTCCAATCATCAAAGGAGATACGGATACGACACTGCGTCAGTCTAGACGTATCCTCCGCCCGCGTGTTTTGCCACTGCGTGCTGACATGTTGGAATTCGAGATATGTCATTAAAGGTCTTCCGCCAAATGTGTTTCTATTCCTAAATAATTGGCTTTACCACCATCGCCCTCGTGTGGCCATTTGTAGTTTTGTGATAACTTTGTATATTACTATAAAAAAAGGGCACGACAGCGCTAAACTCTCGTACATGTCATTATGAGAACTGCCTCAAAACTGGTGGTGATTTGATTGGCGATCATGACAAATCTAAATACGATTCGGATAGAAATAAGTGACGTCCATAACTCGATATGCGGTTTGATATGTTTAGGCGATACGATACGGTGATCTGATACGGAATACCGATATAGTATGTAGACCCACCTTTAATATGCGTTCAACACATCAGAACGCTCCGATGATACGCCGCCACGTCCAGACGATGTCACGCGTTGTGGTTACGGAGTACCGTCGCAAGACTTCATGCTACGAGGATAGCGACACGGAATTTTGTCACAAGTCTGGACGTACGTTATATAGCCTCTTCAACAACTGAAAAAACTCTAGTTGCCTTTTAAAGATAAGTCATCCGATTAAATACCGAAGAGTTTATGCATAGAAAATATTTAAAAAACAACAAATAATGATCATGGTGAAGTGTCACTAAACTGTTCAATTTAGAAATATATATTATATTATATATTTATTGTTGGTTATTCATTTTATTTATTGTTTTTAGATATGCAGATTAGTGCGTTTCAAGCTCTCTATATTATCGACTTCAGCCATAATTAAACCAGGTAAATTTGCAAGAACTATAACCAGGGCCAGTCATAATCAAATATCAGGTAATTAAACGTAATTATAAAATAATATAATTAGTAGAGTATTAATAAAGTGTTTTTTTACTGTTAGCATTTAATACCTGGTTTAAACCACTTTGACTCTGGCGCCTCCTAAGAATCACGAAACATTTATCTTTAGATTTATAATAATATCATTTTTTGAAAAGAACGAACGAGCTTGAAACCCACTTAACTTAAAATTTTATGTTTGCAACAGGTTAGATTAGGTAAATTAAGCGGGGTAAACAAGACGCTCGATGTTCATGCCTATATTAAAAGCGAACATAATGTTAAACCTTGAGGAGAAAAATCAGTTGACAGTCAAGAATAAATTAATTTATTCTCATATTCTCACATTCATAGTATTTGCAAATAGAGATTCAGAAAGGTTAGGTACTACGTTTCGGCTGAATTTAAATTATATAGTTTTGCTGAAAATAGGAGAAACTATAGAAGACATACTTAATTTTAAGTGTCCACTTGTCTCCCACATCGTTATTGAATGCCTGTCCTTGCTATGTTTGATGCAAAAAAGGTTTTTTTACCTGTGAAAACTGGAAGCTCCATATAACCAAGTATGGGTAAGGTAAATATCAAAAATCCCTACAGTATTATTGTAATCGGGAACTGTATAGGGATCGTAGTTCATACTTCGCACCTTCTTCCTTATTTCTGAAACCAGTTGATCAAAGGGAGATATAGAGTTTGGAAACTTCTGTGGAAACTTTGACACTTGCTTGTTAATATCGGTTCTTATATTAGTATTTACTTCTTTTAAAATAAAAGGTTTTATTGAGTCAAAAACAAAAGTACCAACAGAATTGACAATTCCCTAAAAAATATAAAAAAAAAATTTGAAATAATTTAAATCTTTAGGTAACTTACCAAAAGTCTGCGAGATTTACTAATTATATGATTTAGGCCGGTTTTAAATGTCATCGAAGTTGAAACAGTTGTGATTTGCCCAAAATTTTCTTGTTTATTTGTTAGTCCATAGACAAGGGATAGGTTAGTTTTGGTTTGTTTGGGTTTCCAGTCATGGTTAAAGTTGAAGCTAATGTTCACTTGATGCAATAAATAAATTTTCTGTTTTTAACTCTTAATAGTAACTATTTCACTTGAACAACTTTTTTGTTATATTTTTTACGTTGTTTTTGCCGTAGCACCGTTTTGGTACTAAAAAAATGCATGCAATATTTCTTGAACCCTATTGATTTACAGGGCGAGTTTGTAACTTGGAATAAGTTCAGCAAATCAAATATAGGTTTCCTTTAGTATTGTAAAATACTATATTTTTTTGCTAATTTATGATTTAGAAAAATTCAATATTAGGTACGACAGCATAATGTTATCTGAATACCACTGTACCAAACAACTATTAATATAGCGATGGTTAAAGTCCAAAACCTCGTAAGTCGATTTTTTCCCATTTTACTTTTATGTGATAAACAGTTACAAAAAATCATAATCTTTAAGCCCACAAAAGCTCGTAAGTCAATTATTAATTTTACGGACCCCTGGCGCCATCTGCCGAAACCTCGTAAAATTTATTTGTAAGGTAGTATGCAGAAATCTCCTAATTCGACTTACAAGGTTTTGATATTTAAAGTTAGCATTGTTTAGGCAAAGATCTGCTACTTAAGAGGTTTTGATGTCACATGTGGGATTTATTTAACCTTTACATTATAGTGTTTTGATTTCGTATTTCGATGTTTTTTAACGAGTTTTTTTAATGACTAAATTAATGTAAAAATTATAATGTCGTGTGCTCGTGGAAAATTGCTGGTAAGGCTATGCTTAGAAACTAGTCTGGAAACAACCAATATGACCGCAAAAGAGTAAGTTTTTATTTTTATTAAGTAACTACAAGGTATAAAATTATATTTAATTTTCGTTTTTGTTTTTGTAATCATTATGTTAATTTTTTAGTGAAACGAGCCCTGGTATTATTAATGGTGCCATATCTGATACTGATTTAGAAATGCAAGATGACGGTATTCTTATTAGGGATGACCCAAACATAAATAATTATGTTGCTAATGTGGGGCCTGATTTGGAGCCTGATAATTTCTTAACTTTTCCACAAAGAATGCTGGTTGATCCTAACTTTATAGACAAAAAAAAGAGGTAAGATAGGAACGTGCGACATTAAAATTTTGGTATAGTATTATTCACGATTGTGCTGAAAAGTCTTACCAAAACCAAGCCTTTTTTAAATCGGTTCATTGTGCATTGTTTATTGATCCTGTTTTTTTTATAGCGACGTCATCCCATTTAATTTATCGCAAGATGAAACTGCTGTAGTTTTGGATAGCTTATCGTTAACATCAGAAGAATGCTCCGATTTTAATCAATCAACCCTGCCAAGCATTAACAAAGTTTTGAATTCAGAAAAAAATAGCAACAGTGATAATGATGCACGAAGTAATAGAAGTGAACCTTTTCAAGATAGTGGATCTGAGTATGTGCCATCAAATCATTCTGAACAGAGAGAATCCGAAGAATCTGCGGAAGAACCTCAAGAAGTTGTACAAGAAAATCTAATAAATGAACAGCTAGAAACATCAAGAGGTCGAAAGAGAATTAGATCAAAAAGAAAATTCGTAAATAATGCTTCAAATAGTGAGAAAAATAAAAATAAAGACAAAAAATGGCTCGCGCTAAAAAGGATTCCCAGAAGGAACAGGCCATAAATGACCCAAGCAAACTTTTATTTTCAATGGATGTGCAATCAGTATTGACAGCTCCTAGGCTACAGGTATCCGCATCATATTATCAAATGAAGCTAACGGTACATAACTTCACTTTCTTTAATATGATATCGGGCAAGGGAGATTGTTATATTTGGCACGAGGCAGCAGGAGGTGTCACTTCCAACGAATTCGCGTCAGTTATTATAGATTATATTAATAGGTACGCGACAGAAGAAACTAAATCTGTCATTATCTTTAGTGATGGATGTGGGTACCAGAATAGGAACGTGAATTTATCCAACGCCTTATCGGCATTGGTCGAAACAAAACACTTGGAAATATACCAATATTACCTCGAAAAAGGACACACTCAAATGGAGTGCGACTCCATACACGCTTGTATCGAAAGACAATTAAAAAATCGGGAGGTTTATGTGCCCGGGTGTTATGTCCAAATAGCAAAAACTGCTAAGATAAAAAATCAGTATGAAGTTCATTATATTCCTCACACCTTTTTTAAAAAATATTCTGTGTTAAACTCCTATACTTCTATTCGTCCAGGGAATAAGACTCATGATCCAAAAGTGACCGATCTAAGATGCTTAGCATATCGAGTTGATGGCACCATTGAATTTAAAATAAATTATCAAGACGCTTGGACTCAACTTACAAGGCGTAGGAAAAAAAATCAAGACATCGATATCACGGTTCCGTTGTTGTATACTAATCCGCTAAAGATAAAACCGGACAAATTCCAACACCTCCAGGAATTGAAAAAGTTTATTCCAGAGGACTACAGACCATTTTATGACAGCCTTATTAGTCAAGAAAAATAATAACCTATGCTCAGATTCATAAGATTTTTTTTGTAATATCTAAATAAACGGGGTTGGTAAATTTCGTCGTTTTATTTATTTAACCAACATATTATTTAATTATTGTTGTTAAAAAATTAATTTCTGTTTTTAAAACCTCGTAAGTTTTTCCAAAAAGTTTAAATATTAAAAGTCAAAACCTCGTAAGTACATTTTTTTTTCAATCAGCCAAAATTATAAAAAATTATGTATATCATCATAAAATGCCTCAGCATATCACAACAATTTAATAAAAATACTTTTTCAAACTTTTCAATTTAAGAGTTTAACCGTTTTTCGCCCCTCCTGTAAAATTTATAAAAATCGACTTACGAGGTTTTGCACTTTAACCATCGATAGAGCGATTTTGGTATTACTGGTGCCTGTCTAAAAAAACTATACCATGATTTAAAAAAAAAAGATAAATAAATACTACTACATATAAATTCCTTCTTTTAATTTTTTCTCACAATAGCAAGTAGTAGAAGTAGATATAGCAATTTCTTATTTAAATATAATTTTTTTGTTTCCCACTTTCAATTTTATGGCATTTAATAATTTGTGTCCGTTTTAGTAATTGGAAAGTACTCCAATTTTGGTAATCCTGTATTAAATGGAATACAAATCAAGTAATTAAATTTACTTCTTTTCAGGTAAATTAATGAGACCTTTCATTTAAGGTGTAGAAAAGGGAGTGCATGGAGCTTAAAAATTTTAAAGTGATTGCGTGGGACACCTAGGGAGTACCCTAACCCTTCACTAAACTATAGTGGTTCTAGTTCGGCCTACTTATATACCATTTTATTTTTGAAACTTTTGTAGTTCTCTAGATATTCACATTAAAGAAAAGTAGATATACCGGGTGTTGTATCGTCGAGCGGGACATAGGAAATCCCATGTAATTTTAAATGGGGTCAATTATTGGTTTCCCTAATTATTTTAGAGAAAAATTCTATTTAGGTTTATTAAAGAGCACTAAAACCCACATTCAAAAGAATAACTTTAGATATTTTTGATGAGCCCGTTTACGGGTTATCGCCGATTTCTTTTTAACTATTTCTCCTTTTTATGGCCCCGTATTTGCGGGCACCAGTCAAGGTAAAAGATGACTGTCAAATAAAGTTGTCATTTTGAAATGTGTGCTTTATTGTTATAAAAACTCGTACATCGAAAATATTAGCCATGAATTACACTTCTGAAGAAAAAATATTGATGATTAAATGGTATTATCAAGGAAATAGTTATCAAAATGTGTCAGACATGTTTGCTGCTCTGTATCCGAATAGACCGATACCTGCAAAATCTACAGTTGAAAGGACTATCAAGAAATTTGAGACAAAAGGCACTGTAATAAATAACTGCAGATGTGAAGAAAGGCAGGAACAAAGAAGAGATGCAAGAAATGATAGGGACTTGCAAGTTTTATTGTGCGTGGAAGAAAATGATGGGAAGATCAGCACAAGGAAACTTGAGGATGACATAGGATTAGATCACACCACAGCGTTACGACCTTTGAAACGACATAAATATTATTCATACAAATATGAAAAGCACCAAGAGCTAAGAGATAGGGACGAAATACGACGACAGGAGTTTTGTTTTGGTATGATGGAAAGAGCAAACATGGATAGGGAATTTTTAAAAAACATTTGTTTCACTGACGAATGCACATTTACCTTAAACTATGAACCCAATGTTTAAAATTATTGATATTGGAGCAAAGAAAACAAACACAGGTTTCTGGAAACAAGGACGCAATATCCACAAAAAGTTAATGTATGGGCTGGGATTTTCGGAGAAAATATTATGGGGCCATTATTTCTTACACGAAATTTAAATGCAGAATATTTTTTGGAACTACTTGAAGATCATAATATTTTACCTACTTTACATGATGCCGCCAGGGAAAATCAGGAAGTTTGGTACCAAATGGATGGCTGCCCTGCACATAGTACCCTGGCTGTCCGGGAATATTTAAACCGTGCTTTTAATGGAAATGTTATTGGCTTAAATCATACAGTAAATTGGCCAGCCAGGTCTCCTGATTTATCGCCAAATGATTTCTTTCTCTGGGGCAATTTAAAAAACAGGATATACAAAGATAAAAAATACCCAAATCTAGACGAGTTAAAAAATGCTATTTCTGCCGAATGCAATAGAATTTCAGTTTACCAACTAGCGAATGTAAGAAGAGAATTTTATGATCGCCTCGGTTATTGTCTAGCAGTCAATGGAGGAATATTTGAACATCTTCTTAAATCCTAAAGTTCTAACAATTTAATAGTACCTACCTATTAATTAGTAAAATATTGAAACATGTAAAATGTCATAATTAACCTTGTAATTGGATACTTTATTTTAGTTTTATTCAGATTAATTTGTACTCATAAATACACCTTTAATATTTTCGATGTACGAGTTTTTATAACAATAAAGCACACATTTCAAAATGACAACTTTATTTGACAGTCATCTTTTACCTTGACTGGTGCCCGCAAATACGGGGCCATAAAAAGGAAAAATAGTTAAAAAGAAATCGGCGATAACCCGTAAACGGGCTCATCAAATATATCTAAAGTTATTCTTTTGAATGTGGGTTTTAGTGCTCTTTAATAAACCTAAATAGAATTTTTCTCTAAAATAATTAGGGAAGCCAATAATTGACCCCATTTAAAATTACATGGGATTTCCTATGTCCCGCTCGATGATGCAACACCCGGTATACAACACAGCAAACCAAAGTTCGGTGACATAATTAGCCAAGAACGCGTTCCGGTTAATTTGTTTTAGCCACCGTATGGAAAAAGAACGATCCGCAACGCGTTGTGAGAAAAAGAGTCAAGCAGTAAGGGAATAAGGAGATTTCTGGTTTTTGCAAGATTTCGTAAAAATAGACAGTTTAAAAAATTATATTATGCCACTAAAATTGTGTATCATTAGTAGATTTCGCTATTATTTAAGTTTACGTGTTTATTCAGAGATGGCGCAGTGATAGTCGTCTACAAAACTGAATTGTGATATTCTTTGACCAGGTGTTTGTGTCAATATCGTGCAATTTTAATAAAACGACATTTATTTCTAAGAATAATTTTGCGCTAAGTAACCATGGACAATTTGAGGTAAGTCCCAATCTTTTCTATAAAATATTTATATGATAGTTTATTAAAATTGAAAAAAAAGAGTATAAATAGGAGGTTAAAATAAAAGTTGGGTTAAATTAGTTTGCATCCAATAAGTTTTCGCGATAAAATATCTGACGTTCTTTTAAAAAAACAGTGGCAAAATGAACTACTTTAATTTTTTTTTTCAGATTTTGGAAAAGACCATTAAAATTACACGAATTATTGGAAGAAATTGACAATGTGGATAATGAAACCCCTTCCGATATAATTATGTTTCCAACCGAAAATGCAAATGAGGAAAATACTGACGAAGACTCGGGGGACGAGGATACTGTTAGCATGAACAATCTACCAGGTGGCCAGTTACGTCGAGAAGTAGAGGTGTTGGTCCCAGCTGATCCTGAGACAGGCATTCATGTAGAAGAATCAGATAGTGATGAAGACTTGCCATTGTCAACATATGGCCCAAGAGTTATTGGGAGTAAAGTGGTAAAGAAGACGCGCATTTATAATTGAACTAATAGCGATATGAGATCCAATCTTCCTGATTTGCTCCCTATATGCGAGCCAAAACAAATATACACTCGAAAGGTACCAATAATATTCTTGTTTGTGATGCGATTTCTAGAAACAGGTTCAATTTTATTATGCAAAATATTCATTGTTGCGATAATCCTAATTTAGATCAAATTAACAAATTTGCAAAACTTTGACCTCTTTTTGATGCACTAAAGAAAAGATTTATAGATATGTCTCCATATCAAGAGGCGTATAGTATTTGACGAATCAATGGTTCCTTATTTTGGACATCACGGCTCAAAGCAATTTATTAAGGTTAAGCCTATTAGATGGGGCTATAAGTTATGGAGGGGTACGACTGTAGCTGAATATATTGAGTGGTTTGAGCCATACCAGGGTTCAACTACTATGATTTCAGATAAGTATAAAGCTTTAGGTCTTGGAGCCAGTGTTGTTTTAGAGTTTGCAGATGTTCTTCAATGTAAATATTCCGCTGTTCCTTTTCATTTATATTTTGATAATTTTTTTACTTCCCTTCATTTACTGGAGGAGCTTAAAATAATGAGGCTGAAGGGAACGGGAACGATGAGAGAAAATTGTGTTGGTAGAGAATGCCCCTTGTCCCATTCGACGGTCATGAAAAAATCAGAAAGGGGTAGCTTTGAATTCATTACATCTGATACTAATTCTATTTCCTTATGCAAATGGTGTGACAATAATGTTGTGACTATTGCTTCAAATTTTAATAAAGTTTTGCCAACTATGCCCGTAAAAAGATTTTCCCAAAAAGAAAAAAAAACATTTACGTACCACAACCACAAGTAGGTAATAAAAAAATATAATGAGAACATGGGTGGGGTCGATAGGGCTGATCAAAACATTAGTCTTTACAGAACACAGACAAGAGGAATAAAGTGGTATTTTCAACTAATCTGTCACTGCCTAGACATGGCTCTACAAAATGCCTGGCAGTTATATAGGATAGGGGGTGGGAAAAAGGATCATTTAAGATTTAGACAATCAGTGGCAATGTCAATGTTGGAAACACATAAGAAAACATCAAAAAGAGGCCCTACTCGTCAATCTGCAAATCTTCATGAAACCTCTAGATACGACAGATTAGATCACTTGGTTGTGTACCAAGAAAAACAGACGCGATGTAATGTTTGCCATAAAAATTGCAACTTTTTTTGTCAAAAATGTTTTATTAGCTATCATACGATGTGAAAGATTTGTAGATCTTCTATATAAATTGCTGATTTTAAAAAATAAAGTGTTATTTAGTAGATGATCGTTTATTTTGCCACCGTTCTTTTAAAAGAACACCCGTTTTTTAAAAAACTTGAATATTTTGAACTAAAAAAATGTATGGGGAAATATTTGTTGGTTAGACTAACTACCGAAGATTAAAAAATAACAACAATAATTTAAAAAAAAAGTTTTGGCAATAACTGGGTTAATTGACTTTGGGTTTTATGCAGAATGTACACGAACTCCGTCCTCGCATTTTAGGCGCGGTACAATATATAAGTATAAAGAAAAAATTGAAATAAATAATATTATATTCGATGAAATCATTCCAAAATTTACAAAATCGCCTCGTTTTGTCGTCAAAGCGACCACTGTGAAGGTTGTTGGCAGTATTTGTGGTATTTGTTTCGTGTGTTAGATGTTCTGGATAAGATGATTTTTATTAAATGGATTCCGGATCCATATAGCCTCGAAAAACACCAATTAAACTGTTGACACATCGGCGATTTTGTAAATGCAGTTACAAAAACGTATAAACATAATATGTTTGGAATATCTTTTAAAGGTGTTATAGCCCTTCAAACCTAGATGATTTTTAATTTATATCCTTGCAACCGCTTGAGGTATCAGTGTGCGTTTTATGTTGAAGGTTATCGTTACATTTAGTCAGGGCATACCGAACGGGCGGCCTATAGATTATCTATCTCGGTTTTTCTTTAAGGGCACACACATATTATGCCCTAAATAAACGAATTCATAGATTTTTTCACTGAAGAAATATTATTCATGTGAAAAGTCACTAGAATGGTTTAACAAAAACCATTTAAACTAGAACATTAACGATCATAAATTTGATTTTTGGGACAAAATACATTTTTGGAAAAACACCGTTATTACATCACTAAGCATTTTCTTAAAGGTAATCCATTTTTGTGAGCAATATGGTTAAGTTAGCCTTGCAGGCGTCTGTAATTATAATTTGGGGTGGAACTTGATAAACTGTTTTGCAGCTTGAAATTGTCGAACGAGTTTAGGTTAGCTCGTAAATGACTTCATTATCCATAAGGTAAGTTAAATATCTCAACCATGCTCAAAACAAATTGAGCATTAGGGAACAAAATATTTTCTTGCGATAACTGATACAAAATGTTCCTTCAAAAAATCGGCCATCTCTCTTTTATGAGACTCTTTAAGACCTTATGTGAACTTCTCAAATGAATGAAGCAAAATATTTCAAAACCTAAAACGTTGGTCAAATATAGTTACTTATGTATGGTTTAGCTCATTTTTGTTAAATACACTCAACAAAACACTTTCTGAGTCCGACCAGAAATCACCCAAGCCAACATAAGCAAGCAATTTAAAATTTGTCTCGTATAATGCTATAAATAATATAAAAATTTAAAAAGTATTGGAAATATCTATCTACCTGAAACATTGAGGCAAAAAATCCAAGTCCTTGAAAATCCATTGCCATATCTTTAAATGTGATGTCCATGTTAATGTCCTGTGCCTCAAGTAATCCATTTCTCTGAACTTCAAGATTTGCGATCGCTTTAACAAAAACATTTGACAGTTTCACCGTGAAAGGCCCTTGAGCAGTTGAGAACCAAGTCCTATTAAAAATTATACTAATTTTAATATGCTCAGTGCTAGAAAAATACAAATTCGTCCCAAATTAATAGCCACCAACCTAAGCGTATAGTTACCAATAACGTCCAGTTTATCAATTAATAACGCTGTTTCAACTCGCATTGCAGCTATATCAGCAGTCATATGATCAATTCTAAACTTTTTTAAACCATATAAAAGAACATTCTTAAAATTCATTCGTCCGACCGAAAACGAATGGTTCATTGGAGGTATATCAAGTGGATCTGGAATTGGAGCTCCTGGAAGACCAACCGGATCGGATTGCTTGTAGTGTTCCAGAATGACCAAAACATATTCGCTTAGTTTCTTTTCATGCACCAGGGCATCCTCACTGATTACCGAAGGCACCTCAAGTGGTGGCTCTTAAATAAAAATTGTGAACTTTTAGCAGACTTGAAATTTCTTTATGAATTTTATGTTAATTAGTTGACTTATGGTAGATTGCATTGAACTAGTTGAAAAAATCACTGTTTGAAAACATATGTTTGAACAGTTCACAAGTAGCTGTTTACACGGTTAACTATTTTAAAAGAATTATTATTATATCTAGGATTGTGAAAAACAAAAAAAGTCCGATATCAATCAGTGTAACATAACCTTTTTTTTAGTTAAACGATTTTTTATGTTTTTGCTTATTTTTTTTATTTCAAAAGCGGATGAATCACGTTGATTCGTTTCAAAACCAGATACCTCTATGCATATCCAACCAAAAAAATAATACCTGTCTCTCTTAGTAATATCAGTTTGATGAGTTTTACTATAGGAAAACAATGGCCAACCTTCTTTTTAATTATCGGCAAAATATTACAGTGGCAGAAATCTATCCAGTAATGCTATATGTTTTCCGCTATTTTGATAAAATTTGATTATTCTTATTTGCCTGCTTTTGGATCTAAACAACAGTGAGAACATAAAGTTTGGAATAAAGGGTGACCCAAAAACAAGTTAGAATAAGTATCCCTAAAAAGGGTCAGCCTGCTTTCTAATTATCACCAAAATATAACAGTTGTAGGAATCTAAAGAGTAATTCTGAATGTTTTGCGCTATTGCTATGAAATTTGGTTATTGATATTTATCTGTCTTTAAATCTAAATGACAATGAGAATATAAAGTTTGGAGTAAAGGGTGACCTAAATCAAGTTAGGATATATTGAAATTCGTTCAATAAAGTGTTGCACACGATTCTAACATTTTGTAAATCAGGCTGGTTAAAATAGGATATTAAATTGTATTTCTGACATTGGTTATCAATCAAAGTTGTGATAGCAAAAAGAAATACGCCTCAAATTAACTTAGTTCAGAAAGCAAAAATTATTGCTTATATACAAAATGGGGTACTAACTACTACTAAATAGAGACGTTGCTAATATAATACATACTAGCAGTAGTAGTAGTAGTGGACGGGGAGGCTTTGTCGCCAAGCAAGTAGGCCAGTTTGACCCTTTTTGCCAACCCCGTTTTAACGTCTGGGTAATGTCAGCCAGACGGGACCTACAGTTTAACGTGGGTTCCGAACCACAATATAACCGACAGATGTTATTCTAGGCACAGTATTTTACGGTCTTGTTATTAATAACGTCCCTTTGATCACCACAAACCTCGACGAGCCGGCCCTTAAACGTCTTTGTGTGCAGTTAAGAGAGTTATGTATGTCGCGGGGACCCTCGAACCATCCGGAACAGCATCAGACCCGCGCACTCGAGACTCCGCCGCCAATTCTCTGGTCAAGGTTCTTACCTCAACCATACGAATATCAGGCAGTGTCCGAGATACACCATCCGCACCACTGATCATCCTTCATTTGGCTCAAAAGTCCATCCTTCGACAACATGCCGTTTCTAGAGTAGGTACCTACTAGACTAAAGTGCCGTTGAGAATTTGTCGGTGTGTGTTGCATACGTAGTATGGTGACCTGGGCCCTGCAAACTGAAAAAGTCTGCTGGGCCAGCCCGGGCTTGAACCATACTAGCAAAAACATTATTAAGCATAAAACATAGGTGGGAAAGAGATGGGACTTTGGAAAAAAAGAAGACAGGGGGGAAAAAGAAGAATTTCAACTGAAGACGAAGAGAACGTCCCAATCCAATATTCACAGGAGAACCTATTCCAAACAGCACGGGTTGCTAAGAGATAACTAATTTTCCAGAATCGAGAATTACGGCATGCCCCAGAATGAAAAATTCTGCTTTAAAAAATTGTGAAGCAGTCAGACAATGAATCTCACTCATCAACATAAATAGACCAGAATCATTTCTTGTCGACAAAAAATAATGTTGTTGTTTTAAAAATCTAAATACCTAAGTTCTTTAAAATTAAGTTACTATAACTGTGTACTATAATAATTGTGGGATTGTTTTCGAAAAGTTGTGTTTATAGCCGAAAAGTATTTTAGTTAACGTTTAATGGGCACATTAGGGTGTATGTATCGTCTCCATAATACTAGATTCGATCGAGAATATGTAACCAACTACGACAGATCTAGATATTTTTCAGGGAACGTGTGGGCATGGTTAAGTATTTACGGACTTGGAGTATGTTGGGCTATTAATTGTAGTGACCGGTTTAATGTAGTAAACTATAGAAATATTATTAGAAAATGAAATGTTACCTAGCGTTACACAACCAGAGAACTACGACCAACGAGAAGCGACAACAAGGCGTTTTGCATGTACTGCTTTCGTATGCGCGAATTCCAAAATAAGTTCTGTATAACTCAAAACCATTCCTTGCTTTAAGTTGTATTTAGTCCAGGTAGTAAACACGTTTTTCTCTGCGTAATAAGTTGTATAATCTAAGAATTCATTCTGTGAAAACGTGCCAATCGATATCAAAGGGACCGACAGATATTGTCGCTTCTCATTGGTTGCAGTTCTCTGATCACAACAACTTCCTGCCAAGAACTTTATATTTCAACAAGACATTGCCCAGTCCGCAATGCAAGAATTATCAGAAAATGGTTTGAAAATAATAATATAGAGACAATGTTATGGCCTGCGAAGAGCCAAATGTTTGGGCCTAATGCCTAATGACAACTAAAATGTATACCTAATGGAAACTTGAAACTGAAAATAGAGAGAGCCTCGTTAATGCAATTGAAATCATCTGGAATGAACTGAGCAATGATCCAGAATTAACCAGAAGTCTCTATTTATCGGTCGACTTAATAAAGTGTTAGAGGGAGATGGGGAAATGACCAAATATTAGGAGTTTTTTATATAAACAAATATTGTAAAGTTTTTCTTTAATACAAAAGAATATATATATAATTTTATTAATAAATAACTGAGCAACATAAATGTTTATATTCAAAATATTTGCAATTTTTGCTAACTTTATCTTATTTAATTAACCAATTTCTTTAACTTCTCTAATATAAACCAATCGAGATCCAAAAGACATATTACAAGAAAACAATTGTTTGGAATCTACACAATGTGGGTACATTTGTCAGTGGCGGCTTTTCAGGGGCGGCAAGGTCGGCAGTGCCGACCTAATGTCAAACAGACAACAGGCAATATACAGGGTGTTTCAGAAGTACGTTACGTAACCTAAGAGGGTGATTCCTTATGATATTGTCACGACTTAGTGCCGTTTTGGTCCTAGAGGGGTCTTGGAGTAGGAAATAAGACGCTCGTCTAAAAAACAAAGTACCCTTTTATTAAAAATAAGTATTTTACAATCATTTACCCAGTAGCCCAGAGACCGCTTAGCATGTTCCGGGGGACCTTTTTCTGGGGGACGTAACCGGGTCCTACTAGGGGATGTTAACTAAGATAGTAGGTTCACAGTAGGGACTCAGGAGAGGGGCTTAGATCGTTCGTTCTATAGCACTCCTGAGGGGTGTTCTTTTAAAGGAAGGGATCAGGAGAGGGGCTTAGATCGTTCGTTCTATAGCACTCCTGAGGGTATGGGAGGTGACCAAGTCGGAAAGACGAAGGTGCCTTACCCATCGTACGCTCCGGTTTTTATACACAGGAATTGCTGATTATTATTTAACTGTTCTTGACCGTGGGTTAGACTCTTGATGGCGTGCAGTGGTCGAGTCATGTGAAAGTTGATTAAACTTATGGGTGCCGCCATTTTGTTGACAATATTCTAAGAGAAATAGTTCACATGAACATGTGCCCGGAGTTGCCCCGTTCTCGATATACAGGGTGTTAAAGTTTTTTTTAAAGAATATCGTTTTTTTATAATATAATAATTATAAAAATAAAAATAAAATAAATATATAATAATTTTTAAATATCCCTTTTCCGATTTCATTAAAATTTGGTACCGTTACTCACAGTGGTAAGAGGCTTAATTAGCCCTTACTAGATTAAATTTATTAAGTCTAGTGGCGTCTCGGCGAGCAACTTAACGAATAATATTGAGAAAAAAATGTACGCCACTGACACGACTAATTTTGATATATTTTTTCGATTTTTTTTATTTCTTAAATGGTTTTCGTATCTTGCTTCATTTTTGAGAGAAAAAATCAAAGCCACTTTATTACACGTACAAAAATACCTATGTTTTTCAAAGTTAATTAAAATATGAGGTAAAGGTAAATTTTGATGTCCAATTTAACTATTTTGTCAATAACAAGTCAAAAATTAATAACTTTACTAACGCTGAAATGGCCCAACCATAGCCTAACGGATGGAAGTGCTGAAGAAGCTCGGCGAATTTATCAAGAACGTTATCAAAACAGAGTACTGTCCTGTGCAAAAACATTTAGACAGATTCTTGCAAGATTGAGTGAGACTGGGAGTTTTAAACGTAGTACGGAACGTCCTGGTAGTCCTGCAATAGTAACCACGCCTGAGTTAGGAGAGGCTATATATACTTCGAGAGATAGAATATGATCCTTCAACTAGTGCCGGGAAGGTAGCAGTGCAACTTCAAACAAGTGCATTAACTGTTTGGAAGGTTTTGTATCTTTATCAACTATATCCATACCATATTCGACGTGTGAAAGCTCGGCTTCACCGTGATTTTTAGCCAAGGTTTGATCCTAGTAGGTCGTTATATTGTCAGTTTCTTAAGTTAGCCAGATTTTGCTTTTACTTTTATTCGTTATTCGGGTCTTCCTTTTCGGTGACTCTTGAAGCTGGGTTTGGGTGTTCTTTTTTCATTGTTCTTCCAGATGTTTATTGCTTCTTTGTTTATTTTCATTATTTATTGAGATTAATTTTATGTCATTTTTGAATTTATTCTACCTATTTCATTTAGTTGAGCTATGGTGGGAGCCAATCTTTAGGAAAACGATGTGAGTGTAGAGGATTTGAGCGTATGTGTGAGTTTGTTAAAAGTGGGTTGGTCGATACGTCTGTCCGTCTATGGTAGATTGTTATTACTTTAGTCATGTGTTGTTTCATTGTCTCTAAGTTTTCGGGCAAGTTTTTGAGCGCTTTATTCCTTGTGCCGTCAAAGCCGGGCGCCTTTTGCGTTAATTTGACTCAGTACTAAGCGAACTTCCTTAACCGATACACGTGGAATATTTCTCACGTCCCACTGCGTACTTTTGTATATATTGACAATCCTGGCGACTCGCGCGTCTCTTACAGGGTCTGTAGAGGGATTTTCACTGAACTGTTTGCTGAGGCTGTCAGCGAGCAGTTCAGCATTTTCTCCGGGATCGGACAATGTTTGACCTGTTTCAGGATTTCTGATATATGACATAGCTTTCCTCCCTCCTTTTGTTAACGATCTTGTGAACTTATAGACTGAATTGTCTTCATGTCTTAAATTCTCTGCTTTTCTATGCCATACATCAGTTGTCACCGAAGATTCGGCCATGGCTAAGTTTATATTGCATGTTAGTTTTTCAACGGCTTGTAATATTTCCAGGCCAGACTGAATTGGCGCTAAATTTTCATTTTCTTCCAGCTTTCGCTTGAAAACCAACCAGTTTGTTCTGGTCCTGGATGTAAATCCATGGCTGTTTTCATCCTGATTACCATACTCAACCATGACCGGCCTGTGATCAGAGGACAGCTCTGATAACACAACCGGTTGTGAGAGCTGTCCTGTGTTTTTGATGATAAAAACATCCAGTATATTCGGTAGACAACCTGTTTGAAGATGTGTATAGTCCTTCGGCGGCAGAATGTGATAATTGAAGTCTAGTGAATTATTATATAGGGCGAGACCTCGCGCGTTTTGAGCTCAGCAGCCCCACACTCTGTGTTTCGCATTTAGATCCCCCTCTATAATTGTTGAATCATTGCGTTCAAAAAATTTTGCCAGGCAGCCTTGGTCAAACTTGGCTGCCGGTCTGCAGTAAACAGAACCCAATTTTACCCAGTTATCTCTGGTTTTAACCTTTATGAATGTACCTTCTATATGAGTACAGTTTGACACGCCTGGCACAGCATGGCCAATGATATTCTTCTTGACAAGAATCATGGTTCCGCCTCGAGCACGACCCTGTCGATCGTCTCGAAGTATATACTCCTATACGCAGTTTCTATCTGAAGAACTTGACGTTCTGTTAGAAGACGTACATCTACAAATAATAACTAATATGTGGTTCATGTACGACGGCGCCCCAGCTCATTTTATCATAGTTGCTTTTCAATAGAACAACACTTTTCCTAATTGCTGCATTCTACGCGCAGGTCCCCAAGGTTCGTCAGCTCGCACTCCCTACTTAAATCCTCTAGACTATTATTTATGATGTCACCTAAAGTCTCTTGTATACAAGACGCCTGTGGTAGATGAAAACGACTTAAGAATTCGAATTATTGAAAATTGCAATGCGATACGAAATAATGCAGGCATTTTTGATTGTGTAAGAGAATCAATGGTGAGACGATTGCAATCGTGCGTTTTATCAGAAGGTGGCAATTTTTAACATTTGCTTTAATTAAACTGGTTGAAAGAAAAAAACTAAAATCCATCGTGCGGCTTTACGACAATTTATTTGGTAAACAAAAAAAATTTTTAGATAATAAGTAGATATTTGTTGGAAAATTTATTTATTTATTTATTTCAACGGTTATAACCATTTTTACAAAGATTTTAACTAAACTAAACTAATATTAATTAGTTCCCAAAGGCGGGACGAGATAACAAGTAGATAGGTTTAACAAAAGAAAAATAAAGTAATTTAAAAATGTAACTGTAGGTAATTATCACAAAGCATTAAGTCTCATTATTTGCGTTTTAAACTTATCCAGACTAAATCTAAATGGGTCCAAGTTATGCCCGTTAAACAAGCGAAACATTCTAACAAGTGGGCTGTAGTAGCCATAATTAGCATGATGAAAAGGAATATTAAACAACACACTGGAGCGAGTCCTATGTATAGTATTGAGGCTAATGCTCTGTAAGAGCAGCGGACAGTATATAATACCATTTACAAGTTTATACAGAAAAAGGGCATCGGCAACACTCCTGCGCCATTCCAATGTCCTCATATCAAAAATACGTAACACTATATTATAGTCTAAGTGGTAATCCTGATCATTATGAATATCGATATTTGACTTAAAAGCAAGCGTACGCAAGAATTTCCGCTGCACTCTCTCGACTTCGAGAACATGATTATTATAATGGGGAGCCCAGATGACAGATGCGTATTCCAACCCCGAGCGTACTAAGGAACAGTACAGCAACTTAAACGTATATGGTGAAAAGCGTTTACTATATCTCGTAATAAATCCTAGATTTCTCAGACCAAGTTGCACAATATTTGTAATATGACCTCGGTAGGTAAGCTGACTGTCCAATAATACACCTAGATCCCGAATTTCCATAACCGAATCGAGCAATTTGTCATTTAATAAATATCTATTTCGCTGTAAATTGTGCACTCGACCAAAAGACACACAGAAGCATTTTTTTACATTCAGCTGTAGACCATTAGTGCAAGACCACTGGTGAATATTATTTAGGTCTTCCTGTAGAAGTTGTTTATCGACCATACTTTCAATAACTCTAGAAACCTTCAGGTCATCAGCAAACAAAAGATAATCTGAATGATTTATCACATCTCCTATATCATTTATAAACAAGTTAAATAATAAGGGTCCACAATGAGATCCCTGCGGGACACCCGAAAATACTTGAATCTGCTTGGAAATGTAATTGTTTATCCTTACGTACTGACTACGACCAGACAAAAAACTATCAATCCAGCTAACCATCAGAGAACCAAATCCCAGGGCCTTAAGTTTGTGCACTAACAGCTTGTGACTCACTCTGTCGAATGCCTTCGAGAAGTCTGTGTAAACAGCATCTACCTGCACACCCCTCTCGAAAGCACCCAACAGAGCCTGCTGATAACAAAGCAGGTTGGTGACTGTAGACTTTCCCCGAGAGAACCCATGCTGTTCATTCACCACCATGCCAGAACAGAATCGCGTAAGTTGATCAGAAATCCACTTGTCAAACAATTTAGGAATGACTGACTGAATACAAATGCCTCTATAATTTGAAACATCTTCACGATTTCCAGACTTGAATATTGGCGTTATAAAACTAGTTTTCCAGTACTGTGGAAAAATACCTGTTTTAAGAGATAGGTTAAATATATAATGCAAGGGCTTACTCAAGGAGCATACACAGCCTTTCAAGAGTGCAGCGGGAATTCCATCTGGGCCATGAGAAAATTTAAGCTTCAGGTTAGTTATACTATCAAAGATATCAGTTAAAGAAATATTAATTGAATTTATATCTACCTTGTTATTTATTAAATAATTTGGTAACTCATGACGCTCGTTCGCATATATATCCGAGAAATTGTTAGCAAATAGATCAACAATGTCATTGCCATTCTCTGCAGTGGAATCCCCCAGAAACATGCTATTAGGATAATTATTTGATTTTTTAGAATTATTCACATGTTTCCAAAAACAACTGGGGTTATCAGTTAAACTGTTCTGGACATGATTTAAATAATTCTCATAACATGTAGCTTGTAGTTGTTTACAATTACCACGCAAGATGGAGAATTCATCATAAGAGGCCCTAGATTTACTTTCTTTATAGTTCTTATGTGCAATCTTTTTTTGTATGACCAAATTTATCAGTTCTCTTGAAAACCAAACCGGAAAGTTTGATGATTGAAACCTTTTAACAGGAACAAAAAGGGCAATCACATCATATAGAACATTATACAGGCTCTTAACACAGACATCCACATCATTTGCATCAAGCACAGCCCCCCATCGTACACCAGCCAGAAAATCATTAACTGCTTGAAAATTAGTATTTTTAAAGTCATAATAAAACACATTAAATTTTAATTTATCTGTAACATCAGAAGTGGGCAGTGCTATTTCATATGCTAAATGATGCATTGACGTGCTAAAAATATTATCAATAGCAACAGAGACATTTGATTCTTTACAATTTGAGAAAATCAGATCTAAAAATCTACCACTTGAATTAGGCATAGAGTTAACTTGCCACATATTAAGGTAATTATAGTTTGTACAAATACCATTAGCCGAAGAAGAAAGAGAGCACTGTACTGATACACCATCATCCTGATTAGTCCATGAAGCATCGGGCAGATTAAAGTCACCACAAACAAGAAAGTCACTGTCACAATACCTGTCCGCCAATCCAACAACAGCATTCCCATGTGCCTCATATATATCCTTGGAGGATCGAGGAGGAATGTATACTGACCTCAAAACCATACTTCGATGACCACGAGAAATGTGTATGAATACATGTTCAATATTAGAGTCGCCGATATTTATCGCCACAGATTTTATATATTGGCGAACGGCAATTAGTACCCCGCCACCTCTCAAGCTTTTGCTTGTATCAACACTCCTATCATGTCTATAAACAACAAAATTGTCCAGCCCCAACTCAGCATCGGAATACTCGGACGACAGCCATGTTTCGACCAAAATAATTACATCATAGGAGCAAACATCGATTGCCTGCTTGAACTCGGTAAGCTTAGTACGCATTCCACCCACATTTTGGAAGTAGATACTTAGTTGTCGTTTTTTCGTGTATCCTTCAGAGAGTGTAGACGTGTATTTGTGGTCTGCATTTTATATTCGGTGTTTTTACAGTTTTTACGGTTTCTTATTCTGCTAAACAAAATTAAATTTGGTATGAATGACGATAGTGATGGTGACAAAAGCAAAAGCGATAAAAAGTCAAAATCGGGGAATGTTAGTCAACAAAAACAAAGAAGTTTTTCGCTGGGATCTTTTCAGCTTAAGGACGAATCCAAAGTGACTTTAAAATCTATAAAAAATTGTTCTAGTAAACATATTAACGATGAAGATAAACAAACAAATGATGCTGATAAGGGAACGACGAGTACGATTCTACCAGGTACGGTCAATATTGTGCAAAATTATAAACCCGATATTTTCGACATTTCAGTAGAAAATGTAGATGACAATGTTTTTAAACCAAGGAAATCAATTGCAAGGTCCCCACCCGCTGCTGGGCATATAAATGTAAATATTTTAGAAGACGAAAACAATATTAAAAGAGTTAGATCTGAATCACAAAGTCCAGATGTGGAGCATAAGAGATACTGTGAGCAAACTACAGTACTGAACAACAAAGAAACCGCTGAAAATTATTACGACTCCCCCGTAGAATTAAATGAGCTAGAGACAATAATGGAACTCCTAGATTCTATTAAAAAAGCCTCAAGCAAAAGGGTTAATGGGACATTGGAATTTACAGAACTGGAACATAACATAATAGATGAAGCTTCTTTTACGTTACTTAAACACTTAACAAGAATGGTGCATCGCAATGGGAAACTGGAAGCTACCAACATTACTTTAAAAAATAAACTCTCTTCAAAAAAAGATATTCAAACTGCCCCTCAAGCTACTTACAGTGCCACCTTAAAATCATACCCTCTCATACAAGAGTCCAACAGAACCAACTTACACAATCAACAAGGAACCACAGCAGAAAATAAAGTATGGGCTACTCCTTCAAAAACAAACAAACAAAAACTAGAAACCATTATTAGAGTACAGGATGAGCAGGATTCGAAAAAAGTTTTACAAAAAATAAAGTGTAATATTAATATAGATGATCTAGGTGGCAAGCTTAAAAACGTAAGAACAATTAAAGGAGGCGCAGTGATACTTGAAACCCATGATAAAACCCAACAAAAAAAGTTATTAGATGTGCTAAAACAAAAACAAGAGTTACAAATGAAGGAAATCAGCAACAATCCAATGATGTTATTTACGGGAATAGAAACGGGCTATACATCTGAAGATTTTTTATCTGAACTTATAAAGCAAAATTCAGATTTGCAAGCAAAATTTGGAAATGAAGTTCAAGAAAAAATAAAATTGGTAACTAGGCGAAAATGCAGAAATCCTAATAGGGAAAATTGGATAATGCAAACGACTCCTGATATTTTTAAATATTTTATGAAATCCGTGGATCTACATTTTGATTTGACCAAACTTTATGTCTATGAATACTTTAATTTAGCGATGTGCTTTAAGTGCTGCTCTTTTGGACACGTTGCGAAACACTGTAATGGTAATGCCATTTGTCATAAATGTGGCAACAATAGTCATAGCTCCATGGACTGCACTCAAGAACTAAACTGTCCAAATTGTGAGAAACTCAAACTTCCGGATAGAAAACACTCTGCTCGTGATACATGTTGCCCGGCTTACCAGAAAAAAATGAACCAGTATAGACAATATATTAATTACGATGGATAATAATTCCAAACGCAAATCTCTTCAAATATATTATCAGAATGTTAGAGGGCTGAGAACAAAAACTGCAGAAGTGCTGACCAACACCGCCGATCTGAACTATGACATCATAACACTAACCGAGACATGGTTGCATGATGGTATCTATAACAATGAACTTCTTGCCGACGATTATGCAGTGTATAGGTGTGACAGAAACAGCCAACAGACAATGAAAACAAGGGGGGGAGGAGTGCTTTGTGCTGTGCAAAAAAATCTTATATCACAAGAGTTGAACTTAAACATAATAAAAGGAGTGGAAATGGTAGGAGTAAAAGTAGATTTATCTGTAAAACCTCTCGTGATATTAGTTGTATATATAGTACCTAATAGTAAATTGCGGGTCTATGAAAATTTATTTAACTACTTGGAATTGCTGTTAATTAATCATGATTACAATTTCTTAATAGTTGGCGATGTAAATATAGCACATTTTAACTCTAATACCGGCTTATGTTTTCAAAGTTTCTGCAATCTGACAAAAGGAACGCAATTTAACAATGTAAAAAATGTAAATAATAGAACGCTAGACGTAGTTATCTGTAATTTTACCTGTGTTGTAAAAAAATGTTCTGATCCTATCGTAAGCGAAGACCTCCATCATCCCGCCCTAGATATTACGGTAATCTTTTCTGAAAGTATCCGCCCTTGTAACCCAAGTAATATTTCCTACTACGATTTTGCAAATGCTAACTACTTAGGCCTATACAATGCACTAAGAACTATTAATTGGGATGCCGTGAAAAGGTCTACAGACGTAAATATTGCCTTAGATCATTTTTATAATATTCTATATGACATTTTCGACCAGTTTATTCCAAAAAAAATTACCAAAAAACGCAAATATCCACCTTGGTTTACTAAAGAAATTATCACTGATATAAAATCAAAAGAACGCAATTTAAAAATATTTAAAAAAACTCAATTGCCACAATGTTTGGCCGACTATAAGCATCTTAGGTCTAAAATTAAAAAAGATATAAAAACAGCCTACAAGGAATACCTCGCTGGATGTGAAAATTCTATACAAGGAGACTCTAAACAATTTTGGAACTTTGTCAAATCTAAAAAAGACACTAACCACGGTATCCCGAAAGATATGTTTTTAGGTGATCAAAAATACTCGGGCGAAAAAAATGTAGCCGAAGCTTTTGCTCTATATTTTCAATCAGTTTATGATCGAAATAATATACAGGAAGGTATGCAAATCGATGAGGATCAGGAATCTGTGTTTAATTTATTGCCTATTTCCGAAAATGAGCTCGATAAAGCAATATCAACTTTGAAAAATAAGAAAACCTTAGGTACTGATAACATACCTAGATTTATTTTAAAAGCTTGTAAAGACTTGTTAATTAAACCGTTGTTACATATTTTCAATCTGTCAATAAAAACTAAATTATTTCCAAATAAACTAAAAATTGCTCGTATCTCACCGATTTATAAATCTAACAATAGATCAATTGTAAACAACTACCGTCCCATTTCAATTTTATCTAACATTGCCATAATTTTTGAAAATATAATAAGTAAAAGAATAAATTTTCATGTCAAAGAAAAATTATCCAAATACCAGTATGGCTTCCGTTCATGCCGATCTACAGTAGGAAACCTTATTGATTTTGTCGAGTATACTACAGATGCCTTGGCGGAAGGTACCCAAATTGACACTGTGTACATTGACTTCGCAAAGGCATTCGATAAAGTAAACCATAATCTAATTATATCTAAATTTAAAAAATTTTCCCTCTCATTAAACTGGTCTCTATTTATAAAATCTTATCTAACAGACAGATTAAATTATGTATCAATCAAGGGTTGCAATTCGTCCAATTTCACTGCGTCGTCTGGAATTCCACAAGGATCCAATTTAATACCTTTATTATTTTTGTTATTTATTGATGATGCGGTTAATATTATCAAACATTCTCAAATTCTTCTTTTTGCAGACGACGTAAAATTATTTTTAAAAATCATTAGTATCAACGACTGCAAGAATTTACAAAGAGATCTAGACGCATTGTATATTTGGTCCAAAATAAATAATCTGCCTTTTAATATTGACAAATGTAACCACATGAGGTTTTCCTATTCTAAAAAACTGATAAACTTTTCCTACTTAATAAACGGTAATGTTATAGAAACAGTTTCACAAAAAAAAGACTTAGGAGTTTTATTTGATGACAAATTATCCTTCAATGCTCACATAGAATCAATTGTAAAACAATCTTATAAAAATCTCGGTTTTATTTTGCGTAACTCAAAATCTTTTAAATCTGAGAAAACTCTTAAAGTTCTTTTTAATAGTCTAGTTAGATCAAAACTTGAATATGCTAGTGTTGTTTGGTGTCCTTTCTATGTCAAATACATTCAAATGATTGAAAAAGTACAAAAAAAGTTTATCCGTTTATCCGATTTTATACTGAAAAAAAATCATGATAACAATTATCCTGTTAATTTAAAACGCTATAACCTAATGACCCTCCATAATAAGAGAATCTTCAGCAGTATTATTTACTTGTACAATATATTTAATAACTTAGCTATAGACAACACAACGATACAAATTGTTAGTTTAAGTATACCCAACAGAACCAGGTCACGTGGTTATAGAACTTTTTCTAGTAAACTTGTCAGAACCAATTATCAAAAAAAATCTCCTGTTAGTTATATGGTTGTGAATTATAATAACAATCAAATATACTGTGATATTTTTAGTGGGAAAAAAGGACCATTTATAAACAATCTTAAAAAAAGAATGTTGAATATCTTGAATATAGTTGAGTATTAGTAAAATATTTTGCTAATTTTAAGATTTTTTATAATGAGATTTTAGATATTAAGTCGCTCTTGGGCGACACAAATTTAATCACTACATTTGTAAGTGGGTTAATGATATTTAAGTATCAACCTGTAAATTGTAGTTCAAATAAATAAATAAATAAATAAACAAAATTGTCCAGCCCCAACTCAGCATCGGAATACTCGGACGACAGCCATGTTTCGACCAAAATAATTACATCATAGGAGCAAACATCGATTGCCTGCTTGAACTCGGTAAGCTTAGTACGCATTCCACCCACATTTTGGAAGTAGATACTTAGTTGTCGTTTTTTGGTACAACATTCTTATTAGAAACCCTGGCAGTTGTTACTTTGGGTATACCATTTAAGTATTCTATTAGGAGATTCTTTTCGCCATCCAGGGTACGCCGCTGGAGTTCAGCGTGCGCATTACGTATCTGCTCTCTCTGAAGCGGAGTCAGGTCGGCTCTCATGCGAATATCACCATCCGTAAGTAGGTTCCTATTTTTTAGACAACTTGAGACTAAATTCTGGTCATCAAATACCACTATAAGAGGTCTTGAACCCTTATCCTGGCGTCCAAGGCGAAAAGCCTTAAAATTATCACATTTAACATTGATTTTTGTTAATATGCTGTTAATGTGTGTTTTGTCGTGATTTATTCTTTGGGTGGAGTCCTGAGCCTGACTCTCGGGCAGATTGTACAGAATAATATTTTTTGCCCTACTGGTACGGTCTTGCATTTCTCCAAATAATTCGTCAGTGCTAGAGACACTTGGAGGGTGAGCCCCGCATTGTCCTTTCTTCATATTATTAATCTCATCACGAAGTGAACCAATTTCTTTTTCATACTTTGCTAGGTTGCTACTTCTATCACTGGATAGCTCCTTTATATCCTCCAGAATGCTTTGTAGCTTGGCATTTTGATTACTAATGGCATTGAAAATTTGTAAAATAATGAGCACCACATCAGCCATTTCAACATTCTGTTTGTTGAAAAGCTTATCCTGGATTTTTACACCAAGGTCACCCCACGCGCCAAACGCAGTCTCGTCGGATAATGATTTGAGCTGGCTACGGGTACGCGATGAACGGCCACCATGCTTAACATCAACAAAGGAAGATGAGGTAGGGGACATAACCTTAGATTTTGCACATTCATCACAATTCCAATTATGTTTCTTTGATTTCTTGAATTCAGCACAAATCCCATTAAATTCACTAGAAGTGAGCTTTGTGCATCCTCGGTGGAACCAAGAAAAACACAGGCAACACTCTATAACTGACGCCTTTACAGAAATAGCTCGCTCACATTTACCGCAAACACACTAGCCCGCCATTTTTATGTTTAATTTGTTGCAGTATCGTACATAAAAATGTGTGATTTACATTTTCTCAAACCTACCTTTTTGCCTCGCGTTTTGCATATAAATAAAAAAAAAATTGAAGTGAAATTAAATAATTTTTATACATCTGTTCAATGCAAATATTAGACAAAACCGAAATTTGGGTGTGGTCTTTTGCGCCTTCGACGCTCCTTAACCCTCCCTAATATTTTTCTCTGCATCCGTGCCTGTAGTGAGCTGCCGACCTTGGCGGCCAACACATACAACACTTTATTGAACTATCGAAAATGATAGGCAGGTTCACAAAGCACAACTGCTGCACATTAACACTTCACTGAACATTACTATCTTTAATTTTATTTTTGAGATCTGCATAAAATTTCTGTTTTTGCAAAAAAATCGATATTTGGATGATTAACAAATACTTTTTATTTTTACTTAAATGAAACATTATTGTACATAATGCCTTGCCGTACTAACTTTCCTGCTTTGAGTCGTTTTGTCTTAAGTGAAAGTGTTTTGGAAAACTTAGTTTCAAAATCTTGCAATTTCAAGAAAAATGCTGCGGTTAAGTCAAAGAGAGCCAATAGAGATTATTGACTATGGGGACATGATGCGCATGCAAAAGGAAGTTGGCGAGATTTTTATTAACAAATTTTAATACCCTAGTCTACTGTCAGCAAGTTATTGGCACTTAATCATTTTGCGGATTTAAAGAAAACAGCTTAGGCTATTTATATTATACTATGTTCCTTATCATATGTGCATAGGTATTCTATTTAGATGCAGAACTATCCTACACTACGGGCCAAATTAATTTGCACCCTTTTTTATAGTTCATAACTTTTTTATGTACGAACCAATCTTTGGGTGATTCACGACGATGGCGAACCAGTCAATGGAATAATCCAAAATTTGGATTATTGCATAAAAGAGCATGCTCTACACAGCTAAAATATTTTGGATAGTGCGGTGTTGCCGCTTCTACTAGAAAGTAGTAGCAACTTTAATATTTTAAATGGAACACCCTGTATATTAACTAATTTTCTCAATCGCTAGTAGTTGCTTAACACATTTCCTTATCACCTCCCTATACCTATCTCTTTCCGATTTTGAGCGATTAATTATTTTCCATTTTTTTCACGAAAAACATGACCTGCAATACATGGTGATATTTTTAAGCTTTAAGATGCTAAGCCACTGAAATTCGGTTGGAGGTTAGGCAATACCCGGAGGCCTCCTGTGCTGAAACCAATTCATCAGAACTTATTGATTCTCTTAAGTTATAATTAACAGTGGGTTCCCGTGTATCCACATTATTAGGGGACTGAGGAATGCATATAACTTGTTTTTGCGGCTGTATTTCATTAACTTGTCTTTGCACTAGACGACGTAAATGTCTCTTGCTTACAGTACTAACTCTTTTACATTTAGGCATTTTGCCGCACTTTTTATTTTAATATTCCTTATTAAAACAAACCTGAATATAACAAAACATGAAATTTTGCTCATACACTCCAAAACACTATAAAATTGATCACTTTCTATACTCAAAGAAGGCATAGGTACACTTAAGAAAATTACTAAATTAGTCAGACTCGAGCAAATATGAAACCACAGACGACGCCATTCGATTCGAGAAAGAAAGGGGACTACTAACTATACATTAGCGCTGTTGAATTATCCACTCCCGGCGAGTTACCAGGTGTTTTTTTCTTTCTGAGTAGTCATTTGTAACATAATCTCCGAATCGGTCCGTTGAATAGTGTGTGATATCTCCATCAAAAATTGGTCAAAGGTAAAAACTTATAATATACTTTTAGTTTTATTGCATTTTCTTATGCTTAGTCAATTGTTGTAGCTTTAAAATCCTATATACCGACCAAATCTAAAAGCGGTTTTTACTCACGAACAGGTTTGCACTTCCCCGATAAAAAACATAATGTGGGGCATGTGTGAAAATTGTAATAGGGCAAGTGTAAAGGTTAGTTTACACTTGCCCCATTTTCCTAGGAATGCTAAAGTTCGTTGGCACTGACACTTAAAGCTTTTATTGTTTACAGAGAGTTGGCGTCATGGTACAATATTATAAAAGAAAGTCCGATAGGGCTGCCAATGGGGAGGAGCAATTAAATGCTGCAGTAAATGCCGTCAATCATGGTCAATTAACCATGTCGATGGCTAGTACCGAATTCAGAATCCCATACATTACAATCTACTGTAGAGTAACTGGCCGCCGTGGCGAAAAAAGCAAGACACAGGGCCGACCTCCAATACTTTCTTGGCAAGATGACTTTGTAACGTTAAATAATATTTCCAATCCTTTTAAGAACAATATGCCAGGCACAGACTGGCTAATAAAGTTTAAACAACGGCACTTTTTGAGTATGAAAAAAAACACAAAGCTTAGAGTACTGCAGAAAGAAATCTACGGACCCATTCATAATAGACCAATATTTTGCTTTATTGGAAAGGCTATATTGAAGTTGGATCTTCAGGATCGTCCTAAATGGATTTAGAATTTAAATGAGACTTCACTGTGTAGAGATCCTTCTCGTCTTAAAATTGTTGGCGCGAAAGGCAAACCCTCTTCAAGAATTATTGCTGGATCGGGCAGAGAATATATAACCGTCCTGGCAGGAGCAAGTGCTAGTGGTAGAAAATTGCCGCCATTGATCATATTTAAAGGCAATAATGTATGGAGTTCCTGGAATTCAGAAAGAAATGAAGACCTCTTCAAAGACACCGTATATGCAGCCAGCGCCAATGGATGGATGACCTCCGAAATATTTAGAAATTACTTTCTAAAGACTTTTATTCCTTTGGTTCGTGATCAGGCACTAATTATTGTTATATATGATGGGCATGTCTCGCATGTGGATTGCTTATTAATTCAAGCCGCAAGAGAAGAAAATATTCATATACTTAAACTGGCAGCCCATACAAGTCATTTACTTCAACCTCTCGATTTGAGTGTGTTTAGATCCTTTAAGGCAATATGGGAGAGGGAAGTAATGACATGGCAAAGACGTCATCAGGGACAACGACTACCAAAAAGGGAATTCGCCACATTGCTAGTGAAAACCTGGGCTGAAGTAGATTCCGGAATCATAAAAACAGGATTCAGAAAGGGTGGTATTGTTCCATTTAATAGACATGTTATTCCTAAAGAAAAGTATGACATCGATGCCCTAAAAAGATGGGAGGAACACTTGAAAAATCAAGGATCTGTAACAGATTTACAACCGACGCCAGGACGCATTGATATTGAAAGGAATGCTGTAGCACCGAATGTAACAGAAAAAACCGCTACTTTCGAAAAGTCAATGTTAAAAACAGTAAAGCCTTCTACATCTGGCGCCTCACTTAAAAGGAAACTGGCATATAATGCAGAATTACTTACAGCTCCTTCATCAGCATCTAATAGTGCCACCAATCTCAAAGTAATTGTCAGCTCTGATCAAAATGAACAAAATATACTCAATAATCATCAGGATCCTATAAAACCGAAAGAGTAAACAAAGTCGGCCAAGTCCGTATCAATTTGAATCCAGCTCCAGTGAATCAGATAATGAAAGCGTACCTTTTATGGAATCGGATCAAAGTTTCACTTTAGAATCGCATTGCGAAGATCAGATTCCTGAAATAAACAAAGGCAATATTTCCATTGGAGACTGGGTACTGGTTAAATACACATTACCAAAAGCAAACAAACATTTCATTGGCCAGGTAAATACTGTTGACAACGGCTTTGAAATCAAGTTTACTAGAAAATTAAAAGACAATTTTTTATATCCACTCACCAATGATGTCAATGTAGTACAGCTAGACGATATAGTGACTCGTTTACCTGAACCGGTAGTAACACGCCGAGAAGGTTTTCATTTTAGTGTGAAATTTGCGGGATACAATATTTTTTAACAAGTTCCATAAAATTATTTGAATTTTTAAACTTTAAGTTTCTTTTCTGTTTTAGTTTCTCCTTGGGAATAATTCCTACTGTTTTAGAGATTAAAGCCAAACATTTGGTTTTGAACGGATAAATACGTTTATAAAAATATTATTCTTGTTATTAGGACATTTTTAAGTGTTATTTTGGATTACTTATTATTTTTCAGAATAAATAATCAAAAAAAAAAATAATCATTTAAATCTCAAGATCTCAAAAATAATTCATGTGTGCCCTATGCAGTATGAAAAGTAAACATATTAAACTATTACTTTCTTATAAAGTAATTTTTATAAATATTGTATATTTAAAGTAGGAAGGAAATAAACTTGAACTATTAAAAAGGGCTTCGCACTTGCCCCAGTATACCCTACTTATAAACTTTGTAATGTAATGCTGAAAAATAAACAAAATGGTTTGGTACACTTTACCGTTCTTCCCTACACTTGCTGCCACTTTTTTTCATGCATTTTCTTTCATTACAACATTTTTGTAATTTTCGTTCTCGTAGTTGTATAAAGGGGACTACTTTTGCACCTCCTCTATCAAACACTCGTCAGCAATTGCCGAGAACGGTGGCATTCTGCTGAACGATCGGTGCTGGACTGGTCTCTCTAGCAGTCCGAACGCAGCCGCTGCAATTGGCGGTGAACGCTGTGTCGCTGAGCTGCGGCAGTGAAACCGTGTACATACAAATCGCATTAAACCAGTAACGAGCTACCAATCGCGAACGCCATCCGCGGCCGCTGACTGCTCCAGCGAAACCATACCTTAGAGGCGCGTTAGAGTTTATAACGTTTATTTTACTATTTTTTATATTATGAATCAATAAAACTTATATCAACTACCTAAATATTACATTCAAATCTTTGAGTTTTCGCAGACCCCAAATCTCACAATAGTCACAAGCGTTGCACTCTGCTTCGGCATTTTCAATGTCTTCCCCGGTTGCATCTTTTTAAAGGACTGTAAATTTTTATGAATGCTGAGCTGAATCGTCGATATGGACATTTTAATAAGAAATCGATTATTGGAATTTTGGATTGTTACAATTTAATGCCGTATCATTCATATATTTGAAAAAATAGTCATTCGCACTATTTAATACTAATATCTTACTGTCTTAACTACATCATTATAAACAAGATGATATGATTTGTAAAATTGTTTCAGTAATCGATACTACGACAATCGATATCGAAAAAGCAACAAAGGCTTCGTTCGGTCAATGGTGTGCGTGCAGCGCAGCACGTTTTGTGAGCACGACATGCAGAGTTATTCAATATTATTATAAAATGTTTTGGAGATGCACCGGAAATATCTAGAAATACATTTAACCAATAGTTATAAAATTTTCATTTGGAAAAATTCGTGAATATCTTATAGATATCTCAGAAATATCTTGAATGTCACCACAACTTTTGGAGAATTTTTAAAATCTCCGAGATATCTCAGAAGTATCTCACATATACCTTAGATATTGTGATCAATATGAGAGGTTTTTGATACATCTCTGAGATATTTGATGCTGTGTGGGTTTGAGGTTATACAGATTTTTCCGATATTTTTGTGTTTGTTGGTAGTCATACATTCTGTGAACCCAAGTTTTTTACTTAGCTGCAATATATAGGGTGGTCTAAAAATCCAATTATTTTGGTTACTTGAAAAATGTGTAAAAGTCGATTTTTTCAAATGAAATATCCTGTATTTTATTTCTGATTTAAAAAGCTGATAAAATTTGCTATTAACTTATGTATAACATACCTATACCCAACTAGTCAAGTTTCTGATTCATAGGCATTTTTATTTGAAAAGGTTCCTTGAAATAGTTATACATATGAATTTTTTAATTAGTGTGCCATGCATTCTCATATGTTTTATGTCCTGTCATTGTTGTTATGGTTTCGATATGTTAGTTCCTCTAGCCCTTGTCAGCCGAACAATAATTAATTAAAAACTATGGAAGAAAACTATTCAAACACAGTTCTAATGAATTTATTTATTCTGTTTGGAAAATGTGACAAAATTATAAGCAGGACATGTAGAAAGTTTAATGAGATGTATCCGAATCTACCGCCAACAACCATAAACCGCCTCGGTGTCCGAAGTGGGTAAAGCACGGGAAACGGCGCAAACGGCGTGAGCCTGCTTTCGCGCTGCTGGAGTCGAGCGGGTTCGAATCCCGCTACAGTACGCTCAAATAAAAAAGTACTGGGTTTGGTTGTTGTATGTGTGAGTGCAGGTACTTCTGACTAACGATTTATCGGAATCGAAACCGCAGGGTCATGCTCCTATAGCAGCGGGTCTTTAACCCGAGACTTGCCTCGGTTGCGGGCTGTGTGGGCGGGCTGTTGTAGGAGTGGGATTCTGTGGGGGGATCGGGATGGTGGTTGGTTGGAAAGCGACTGCGCGTGGTTCGGATCCCACGATAAACAGTAGGTCCCGTCTGGCTGACATTACCCAGACGTAAAATTACCGTGGGCGGGCTAGTAACGAATAACTAGGGGGTACAATAAGTCTGTTCAAGGCTGCGGTGTCAGGACGTAAGTGCCGACCTAGTTATTTAAGAATAATCAATCAATCAAAATGTATAACATACCTATACCCAACTAGTCAAGTTTCTGATTCATAAGCATTTTTATTTGTAAAGGTTCCTTGAAATAGTTATACATATGAATTTTTTAGTTAGTGTGCCATGCATTCTCATAATATGTTTTATGTCCTGTCATTGTTGTTATGGTTTCGATATGTTCCTCTAGCCCTTGTCAGCCGAACAATAATTAATTAAAAACTATGGAAGAAAACTATTCAAACACAGTTCTAATGAATTTATTTATTCTGTTTGGAGAACGTGACAAAATTATAAGCAGGACATGTAGAAAGTTTAATGAGATGTATCCGAATCTACCGCCAATGATCAACAAAAAAGTTGTACGATTTCAAAGTTCAAGCTATGAAGCCTCAAGATCCTCAGCAGAGAGTTGAACTTTGCGAAATGCTTTTGGTGCGCAAGATCCGCATTTTTTAAGTAGAATAATTTGAACGGATGAATCAAAATTTTTAAGGAAAGGGTTTTTAATAGAAGAAATCATCATTATTGGTCAAGTGAAAATCCGCATATCACAAGAGAAGCAGGATATCAAGAAAATTCAGTTTTACTGGTTTTTGCATGTTACTAGACAACCAGTTAAGGTACGTAATATACCAGGAGACATTAGTATTAATAAACTATCTCTATGTTTTGAGAACAGTTGTCGAAAACTTTGTCGATAATCTCCACTTGAAAAATATCGAAGCTGTTGGTATCAACTCGACGGAGCTCCTGCACATTGTACAGTAGCAGTTACCTCGCAACTGAATAGGCTTTTTGATGATCGTTGGATAAGGCGTTTAGGACCATGGAACTGGCCTCCGAGATCCCCCGATCTTAATCCATTATACTTTTACTTGTGGGGTATGTTCAAAGACTAGGTTAATGAATCATCACCAGTAGATTCGCAAGAAGAGTTACTCTATCGGGTCAATCAAGCATTTCAAGATCTAGATCCAAATGAAATTAGATCTGCCACGACGGCTCCAGTCAAGAAGCGCATTTAAAGTTGCACATAACCCAACGTAATTGTTTTGAAATCGTACAAATTTTCTGTTGTTTATTGACGGTAGATTCGCATACATTTCATTAAACTTTCTACATGTCCTGCATATAATTTTATCACATTAAATTCATTAAAACTGCGTTCGAACAGTTTTCTTTCATAGTTTTTAACTAATTATTATTCGGCTAACAAGGGCTAGAGGAACTAAAATATCGAAACCATAACTACAATGACAGGACACAAAACATATGAGAATGCACGGCACACTAACTAGATAATTCATATGAATAACTATTTCAAGGAACCTTTCAAATAATAGTGTATTATTAACCAAGGTTTAGACAGCCATCATTATTGCCCGAGCGGCAAGTTTAAATCACGAGGAGCGGAGCGACGAGGGATTTAAGACACGAGGGCTATAAGCTGTCTAAACCGTGGTTTTTATAATATTTTTTCCACCACTACAAACTTTTATAAGACATTTATCTTTATAGTATTAATGATTATAAAAAATGATAGGTGGGTATAGGTATATTTTTTAATCAAGTTACCTGCGCTTTGGAATTGGCAAAATATTTTGTTGTTTTGTCAGGTGGCTTTGTTAATGTCAATTTTTGTTCATTTATGTCATCAGATTTCACGAATTTTCCGTTTTTTTAAAAAATGAGCGAAGAGAATGTTAGTGATGTGTACACCTCCAGAATTAAGGATGGTAGCAGAGAAAATGTTGATTGTATCGATATTTTACAACATCAAGTAATCTAATATGTATTGATAATTATCTGGTTGCCTAACCACATTCATGTTTATGAATTCATGTTGTAGAATCAAAAAATCAAGTTACCTGCCTTCAAATAGATTCTTGAAGATCGGTCAATAATGGATTTCAATGCCTTATTATTGACCATGGTCAATAATAACTTATAAGGTAGAGAATAGTAGATTCTGTAACGAGGTTGGAATAAAAATTCGATCCGAGTGGAACCACGAGTATCGAATTTTCATTCTAACCGAGTAGCAGACTATATTTTCTCCACGACCAAAAAGTACGAATAAAAACAAATAAAATCTGTACAAAGCAATTAAGTTATTTATTCGCAATATTCGTAATTTCAGGTGGAGTATTATTCAGTCCCATATCTGATTCATCCGATTCTTCACTCATTTTTTGACTTGCACTAAAATTTGTCTGAAAATAATTATTACAACGCGGCCATTTTTATCTGACACTGACAGTTTCCAAATTGTTATGGAATGAAAATATACGCAAAACGCATAAAAAGCAAGTGTTTCAGAATAAATATTCCAACTCAAGAGCGAGAATTTTTACATTCTATTATCAAAAATGATTTTGGAATTATTGCATTCAGTAATGGTCGTGGAGAAAAACGATTTCTAACGTTAATAATCGGTCAATAATGGCGATGTTATAGGTTAGTAGTGGAAAAAAATGCTTATAAATCAGAAACTTGACTAGTTGGGTATAGATATGGTATACATAAATAAATAGCAAATTTTATCAGCTTTTCAAATAAGATATAATATACAGGGTATTTTATTTAAAAAAATCCACTTTTACACATTTTTTTAAGTAACCAAAATAATTGGATTTTTAGACCAATATTGCAACTAAGCTTTGGCCATAGCATAAAAGGCCTCTGGGTTAGTTTTCTGGGAAAATAACGATAAAATGTGCAATCAGAACTTTTTCCACGAGATTTAGATTATTGGACATACCTACTAACTACGTTACATTTGATTACGGATTAGTTATGTGGAATTGATTTTTATTTTATTATTGTTCGTTGTTAAGCTGTTATAAATAATAGTTTCTTTTTTTTAATTGAAATATTTCTGATTATGTTTAAGTTAATATTTAAATAGCATTTTTTCATTTTTTTTAAGGAGTATTGCTACTACCAGAAAAAAGTAGTATTAAATGGATGAATCGACTTTAGTAAAAACAATGAGAGTAAGTTACATTCGAAAAAAAATTCTAGAGTTACAAAAAAAAACTAAAATCGTGACAACGTCGCAATTTTCAATTTTGAATTGAACCCATCATTAACATTATAATAATTGATTTAGATTTGGTGGGTTTGAAGCAAATTAGCAGGTCCGTTTTTTTCTCTACTAACACTGTATAATATATTAATGCTTTTGTTGTGATTTAAACGCTTATACACATCAAGTGATTTACTTAGGTGTATCTCCAGTTTTTTTGTGAGATATTTAGGTATTTGTCTTTGATCCCCAGTCACCTTTAACACGAATTTTTGAATGGCAGCCTACGTGTCTTACTCACTGGCATAGGTACACCTTGGTCAATTTTCTTGAAGTTAGCTAAGAAAGTATACAAAACGTAAGCAGCTATAAAAAATATGAATTTGATGCATCACTTCTGGGAAACCCTGTAGCTTTCTAAAATTCTGTACCTATATTGAATGGGAGCGCCTAATTATTTAAACTCTGGTACTAAACTTACCTTCTGCAATAGCACATCTTGATAGGAAAAATAAAAGACAAAACAACACGGTATGCAATTCCCGTTTAGAAGCCATTACTTAAAAGATATTATAGCAGTGTCGCGCTTGCGAGCTATCGACCAAAACTGAAGACTATGTCAAAGTTCAGAACCATAATCGCTAGTTAAGTTGCTTTTAACTTTATCTTAGAACTTGCTGACGTTTTGATGTATTTATATTTGGTTTAATTAGAATATACAGGGTGTCATAAGTGAAAACTTTCTTTTTTATATTGACGGTAGAAATACGTTCTCAGCACGAACAAATCAACTAGAGACTATGTAAAATATGTTGAATTTATAAATAAAATTAAATTGCGTTTAAACCTTCATTAAGGTGAGTGTCAAAACAAATAAAAATATGTTGTAGGTTTTAAAAAAATATATCAATCTCTGTATGAACTGCTTTTGGCTTTAGCTCGTAATAACTTTTCTTTTTAGTAATGAAAATAATTATAAAGCTTTGAACAGGCCTGCAATATTAGCGCAAACGGCAAACCGCCCTGCGTTTAGCGCAATGATTAAAGGCCGAGAAGAAAACCTCTTCTCGGATTAAGGTCGAGCAACGCGCAGAGCAGCGCTTCATACGTCAATGCTAACTAAGGGCTTTTTTAATAACAGGTACAACCTGTTCCAGTTTTAAAAAGTACCTGTTTTAAGAAACCTGTTTCAGTTCCAAGCTGTTCCAAAACGTAGATATTAATAATTTTACCTACCTGTTTCGCGTTGGCGGCTGACGCAGCTCTCTATCCTGTTGCGATCATTCGATGTCCAATGTTCAAGACAAGGTTGCCAGTTTTCGCGTTAATAGCAGAGAATGTTTAGAGTTGAATTAAAATATTCGATTTTAGAGACTTCCCTGCTGTTTTCCATTTGTTCGTTATATTTACTATTTATGTTCTATACGTCGTACGTAGTAAATCGTGTTGTGTCGACTGTCTATATTAATGTCGCCGATTTAAATAACTAAGCAAGTACAACAGTTTTTTTTTCTTAAATAAAATATATAGGTACCTAATGAGTTTAATAAAAAGATTAACAATGCAAGATAAAAGTAGCCCAGTGTGAAATTTTTTTACAGTCATCGATGACAAATGCACAGTGAAAATTGCAATTGTCTTGTAAATCCTCGATAACAATCTTAAAAAAAAAAATATCATTGGGTTTAAGGTATACTGTATTTAGTTATTTATTATAAATTTTGAGAAAATGTTGTTTCTATACTTGCTAGTTTCCGTTGTTCACTCCACTTAGTTTATTAATATGTGCTTTTATCATTATGGTATAACCTAATGTACTTAATATTTTTATTGTTACAAGGATGATTTTTCCTTGAAAGCTCTTTTTATTAATATTTCTATTGTGTACTAATGTGTACTGATACTATGGACTTTATCCGAATAGTTTTTATTTTATGTTTATTTAATATTTTTTTGTAGAAAGTAATAAATATGTTTCTATTTTTGTGTATTTTCTAAAAATTAATGAACATCGACAACACCGCGCGGGCCAATCCACGGGTTCTCGTTTATGCACCGAGTGCCGCAGCAGACGAGGCAAAAGATCTGACTCGCGAAACAAATAATTCGACTGGACTGCTGTAACAGAACAGAGTACAGCTGGAACGGCAACATGTAAACGAGACGACTGCGATACCGCGATACCGCGATCGCAGTTAGTTAACTGTTTCATCGGAACAGGAAAACCTATCGATTCATACCTATTTCAACCTGTTCCATATTAAAACCTGTTTAAAAAAAAACAGATCCTGTTCCAAAGCGTCATCCCTAACTATCTGCATTGACGATCTCCGCTTTCATCGCTGCTTTGCTTGCCGATTCTTAGCTATCAATTTGTTTAGCCTACGCTGACAATCGACCATTTAAATTTGGAAGAGGCGAATCTCTAAAGGTGCGTCCATATGACACAATCCTGGGTCGCGACACCTTCGCGAACTTCGTCGCGTGCACCCTAGACCATACTATCCTTACTCGCACGGCGCGACATTGCCGCATTTACCGCGTGTCATCAGTCCATTCTATGTCTTGTCGATTTTTTGGCGTTTTGATGCCACGCCACTTGGTTCGCTTGGACCGCGTATCATCGGAACGTTTTAATGTGTAAATGTATGTTTACTATTTTTATTAAAATGAAGGGAAGGCATATAAGTTCGTCATGATGACACTCGACGAGGAAAGTGCAAAGCGTTGCTACTAACCTAAACTCAACAGTTATTGAAAAAATTACGATTGAATATATCAATAACTAAGACCGTATTTCAGAGGATTTATTTGTAAATCGAGCCAAATATTCCATTGAGTGTTTATTTCGTTTCTTTTTTCAATTCTGGTATTTCTGAATGTTGACTTGTCACCGTTTAGTTCCATGGAAACTGTATGACAATTTTACTTCAAATAAGTAATCGTCAAGCGTAGTTGCAAAGTTCCGGTTTTCGCAATGGTGAAGTTAACAGAACGAGAAAAAATTGAAATTCTATGCATGGTTGGGTTTGGTGATAGAACACGTACTCAAATAGAAACAGCTCAATTATTTAATAAAATTCATCCTGATCGTCCTCCCATATGCCAAAAGGTGGTATGTGCAATCTAGATAATAATTTAGGAAAAAATAGTATTTTTTCCGATGAAGCTACTACGTTCTGTTTGAATGGTAATGTGAAGAGAGAAAAATGTCGTTATTGGACAACAAAAAATCCGCATTGGATGATGGAGGTTCACAGCCAATACCCTCAAAAAACAAATGAATGGTGTGAAATAATGCGCGGAAGAGTAATTGGTCCATTTCTCTTTGAACGGTCTTTAACTGGAGAAGAATATCGCGAATTTCTCCAACTTGAATTAATTCCATTAGTGACCTTTCTTCGGAATCCATTGGACCCAGACTCCCCTGACGAAGAACTGATGTTCCAGCAAGATGGTGCTCCTCGGCACTATACTGACAGCAGGGGACTTAACTCCGCTGGACTTCTTTTTGTGGTGTTATTTAAATCGAAAGTATTTGTTGACAGGCCAAACAATCTTCAAAAGTTGAAAGAGAGGATCCGAAGAGAAGTGCGTGCCATAACTCCGGAAGTGGTTAAAAACATGTAAAGGGAGTTTATTGATCGCCTTGAATATTGTCAAGCTGTAAATGGTGCACATTTCTAACATTTAATTTGATTTGTTGTTCTGTTCTTTTAAATAAACATATCTTACTTTTTAATATGTTCAATCAGAATTTTTTCAATAGCTGTTGTGTTTAGGTATAGGACATGGTACATGAAACACACTTAGAAATCGATGCAAAATTCAATAATGAAATAAAAAATATTTGAAGTTGATGGTCGTAATCTATGTTTGGGCTACCACATTAAGGAATAAAAATCGACGGGTCCGAGCGTTTTTCTAAAAAACGCACCACTGAATTTTAAATGAATTTAGAGATTACTTCTGGGACTCACTGCAGAGAAAGTTGAAGATTGGTATAGAACATGAAGTATGGACATTTCTAGAATTGAACATAGAATCCAAAAATGTAATGGTATAGAAAGTTCTATTTAAAAAAAAATGTATTTGAAAATTAGTTTAAAAAATGTGTAACTGAAAACAAAAATCGACGGGTCCGAGCATTTCTTTTTAAATCTCACACCAATTTTTATTGAATTTATCAGATACTGTATATTAAAATAATTGAACTGAGATAAACCAAAAAATCAAAACAACTCAAGACAAAACGAAACGAGACAAAACGAGACAACACAAAAAAATTCTTGATAAAAATAACATTTATTACAGGCTAATAATCTGGTCGACACTCGGTATAATTCTATATCTATTAGTAAAGAGAATATCAATATCGCAAGTGAGTTTAGGTTAGCCCCCAAAAAAATTAAAAAGTAGTGGTAAATTGGACGAAGAGTATTAATTAAAATGTATTTTTTTGCATTACAGCATACAAGGATTTCAAAAATAATGGACAACCTCGGAGTCCGGTAGACAATGGCGGTTATTCCCGCTTGCCAGATTGGGTACACACGCAGGAACAGTATGCCGTGCGTAATTAAATTATTTGCTATACTTAATTTCATGGCGCATCAACTCTGTGTTCTGCATTTAATAGTTAAGATTATAAATATCCATTTCCCGCTAAGTGGGTTTTGTAATAAACTAATTACCTATTTGCTTTTCTTGGAATATTATCTACTAATATTATGTATAATAAAATATTAGATTCTATCTATGCTAGAACAGAATGCTTAAATTGTAGAAACCAATTTTATTTTCAAATAGTATTTGTTTTTACCCATGCGCAATAATTGACAAAGAAAACAATCTAGTTTAACCAAATCAACGCTGTATAAGTCGCACTTCAGCCTTCGAGAGTTCAGAGTCAAAAAATAATAAAATTTTATTCAAATTCTATACAAATGGAAGCGCAAGGCGGGGGAGATGCCCCCCAGCCAGAGGACGTGTTTATACCAATGTCGGACCTTAACAGTATATCAGAGAATTAAAGCTTGCAAGAAGAGGATGGAAGAGAAATGGAAGAAATTACTGAACGAAAACAATGCTGAATAAAATAAGGCAGGTGCAGGAAGATAGTTTTACGAAAGCAATGAAGGTTAGAGACTCAAATAAAAAGATAGGGGAGTTGACGGACGAATTAGGTAGGTACCGCATTAATCCAGACATAGACACTAGACAGGCTAAACTCTAATGTAAGTTCAAAAATAGACGCAATACTTAACAACCAACAAATAAAACCCATATTAAATAATACTAAAAAGGCATCTGCTAGCAAACTCAATAATACACAAATGGACATAAATGCGATAATCATAGACAAGGCCGGTTCAGGTATGGAATGCGATTCAGAGGCTGACTCGAAGGGTAGCGATCAGTGGTCTAGTCAGATATTTAGAAAGACAAGGAAGAGACAAAACGTTTATCCTAACAATGCTATTACAAATAACTAAAGAGTGGCCGGTAGTTCTACTTGACCTAATTTATTAAAAAATAGCAACAAAGCCTTGCAAAATCATTTGACACAGAAAACGTCACAATCTGTCAATACCCAAGCAGAGCTGCCACCACGAGCAACAAACACGCTTAAACACGTCAAACCAGTCGTCAATGATGCACTAGTGACCGGCCCTCCCAAGTTGAGAGTCCCTCCAATTCTCATTAGAGATAAAAGTAAACGCAATAATATTTCGGGCAATTTTTATTCCTAATTAGTAATAGTATATAATCTTGAAGATTAAAGAAATTGGCGGTGTTTTAGTCTATTTAGAGAAACGTGTCCTGTAATTGATAGTCCACATATTTTTATACTTACTTTTAGTATAGTAAATTGACTACGGTTGCGCTGTCACTGTGCCAGAGGATGTAAAAATACATACGCCCACGTCCGCGGATTACCACAAAATTATCAAATACTTAACATTGAAAGATCTCTATTGTTACTTGTTCAGATTCCAAAACGAAAAAGAGTTACATGTTGTACTCAGAGGCGTCCTGGAAACCTGGAAAGAAGACAAAATAATGGATTACTTTAAAAATTAGGTTTTAATCCCACAAGGGTGATACGCTGGCACAGTCGCAGCGGCGCTCCAATACCTCTGGTGTTGATTTTCTTACCGAGATCGAAAAAATCAATTTTTGAACCAAATATGTATTGAAGTCGAATCGCAACGTGCGCGCGCTAACGTTTCCCAGTGCCATCGTTGTCAGCTGTATGTACACTCTCAATTTCGATGCACAGTTCCCGTCAAGTGCCTAAAGTGTGCATTAAATAATTTTTCTTACGAGTGCCCGAAGCCTCGCGAGGAAAATACCAAATACGTAAACTGCGAGGGTGAACACCCTGCTAATTACATAAGCTGTCCTCGTCACCCGTCACAACAGCGCGCCAAGGCGGAACAATACTTTTAAATGGGGTCAGCTGGATAACAGTAAACTGGCTAACGATGGTAGTACTTAGGAATAGAGCAGACAGCAGACCCCCCTCACAGAGATAGAAAGCAATGCCAAACGCACTGGAAACAGCATTACAAACCACAATGCAAAGCTTTCTTGCACAGTTTTCGAAAATAATGGAGACTCAATTGAAAAATATCGTGAATCCTTTCCAGAAAACCGCTGGTTACCTGGCGGCGCATTTCAAAATCGCTACCTTTAACGTCAACAGCATAAAGCAACGGAGACTTGAACTTATAGATTTTGTTGAGAGAAACGCGATAGATGTATTTCTTATCCAGGAGACTTGGCTAAAGGGAGAAAGATTTTCGTTTCCGAATTACACGGTGTTCCGTGAAACGATCGTCTAAATAGACGCGGCGGCGGAACCATGATTCTGGTCAAGAAACACATTCACGCTCAAGTTGTGCCAGGACCTGACAATTGCGCCCACATCGAAGGGACATTCATGTCAAAAAGATTTAAAAATAACCAACGCGTTCAGCTGGGATCGGTTTACTGTAGCCCGTCGGTAGGTTTCAAAAGCAACTGCTTGTCAAACATTTTTAATAATAATAATATAACGATTATAGGGGGCGACCTCAACGCCAAACATACGGTTTGGGGTTGTAAGTATACTAATCCAAGGGGCCGCACCTTATAAAATTTTTCTGATCATCTAAATTACCATATTCTACCGCCGAAGGAGCCCACTCACTGCTTTGGGCGTGGTCTTCCGGATACCTTGTACATTTTTGTATTAAAGAACGTACTGCGGATGTCACAGCCAGATCGACCCACCCTAATAGGCAGGTTGCCCTCAAGGCAGTTTGCCAAAGTATGAATAGTTCGTCCATCGTAGAGGATGAGTGCGCGCATGCTCTTGGAAACAAGTCTTCATGGTTTGGGTTTCTAGACATCGCCGGGTACAAGGCAACGAAACGGCCGACGAACTTGCTAGAGCTAAACTCCCTATATGGGACCCAAACTAGAATTGGGTTTGCCAAAACAATAGGTCTAAAGCAGTGAGCTGCCAACTTCTCGAGGGAGGAATGACAGTGAAACTCAAGATGCAGAGAAGCCAAAGATTTTATAACTTGGCCCGACAGGGCCAAGCTGGAGCGGACTATTTATGAATCGGAGTGTTCTGAGGATTCAGCAGAACTTCCAGGAGGACACTCCAAATCGAGGTAGCATATAGCTTTGATAAGTGTGGAGGAGGGCCTGATCTGTCCGAGATGTCTAAAAAATGAGGGGGTACCACAGCACATCCTGTTCGCATGTTTCTATGAAGCCTCATGCATCAAGTCTTTGGGATAGTGGTGCCTCGCTCGACGGGAGGAAGTCAGGACTGTTGCCCGGAACGAAGTTTTCACCTTTATGAGAAGATCAGGAGGCAGGTTAGTGACCGAGTGGATAAAGACAGGCTGAGGTGCAGGCAAAAAGTATCATTTCTGGTCTAGGTGGCTGGTCCGTGTGCCTTCCCTTATCTACCACTGCTAGTCCACTACCAGTCCGTGTTAACAAGGGTGTAGCCAGGTATTTGAATAGGGGGGGGGGGCAGAGTTGGAGATAAAACTATTCTACTCGCGATTTCTAAAAAAAAACGATGCTTAAGTGGTCATTTCTTATAAGAGAGAAATTATCATGATCTTCGTTATCTATTTTGTCTGATATAAAATTAGTTACATGAACGATTTGTGTAATATTAAATATGTTTTTTCACTTCCAATAACAGTGATACATTTTCTATGTATGTCTTAAGTATTAGAATTTATTATTATACTTCCGCTTTTTAAGTTTTTTTGTTTCGAGAACCAAGTGATTAGTTTCTACTTTTAAAAGTGAGAATAGAATTTCTATATATTTATTTTTTATGTAAGGCATATAATATAATTCAGTGTTATTGGGCAGGATGATGTAAATTTTTTTAGCATGCAAGTTTACGCAGGGATTTCTACTTTTTGTGTGTCTAGGGCTTGTCTGTAGGACAAAGGAATATATACTGTTTGATTATATAGGCGCTTGTTTGTAAGGTCAATATTTAAATTTAACTTTCTCAGGTCTTTTAATCATGTCGTTAAAATAATCATAAGTTAAAAAGTATAAATTCGATGTAGGAAGTTATGTGAAATTCTTGGAGTAGTGGTACATTTATTTTGTACAGCGAATATCTGTTTTTCCTATGTATGTTACTAAAGTGTGTATCGAGTTAAAAACTTGATTGAAAACTTATTTTCCGCAATAATGGGTCTGAGTAGAGAGTAGAGAGGTATGGCTGCGATCAGTGCATGTCTATTAATAATTTTAAAGTTGGTTTTTTAACTTCAATATATTATGATAGTAAATTATTTTGAAACGCGTATATAATTGTCTTTTTGTGAGTCTGCGTATAGAAAACTTGCTCGTTTCCGGTTTAAAGCAATATTCGGAATTTTCATGCAAGGTGTCTTGTGTAGTTTGTTGAGGGTAATAGTGCTTTTAGTGGTACTTTACTCTTGTCAATTCTTGGGTTCGTTCCTGGTATCGACAACAGTAAAGTAGCACTAAATGCAACGTTAGGCGAGGTTCAGTGGTGCTGCCAGAAAGTGCTATTGAATTTTAGTAGTCTAGGGGAGAGCGGGGTGTGTTGGCGGGAGGGAGAGTTGGCGGAGTTGAATTTTCAGTCCTGAGTGAGCATCTGGCTGTTAAAAATGGGGTGAAAATAAAACGCACTACGTGACTGCTCTGCACTTTGTCGACTAACTTTTTATATTAATCCAACATGAAGATAGTTACAAAACAACTTACGACTGTGAATAATAGGTGGCGCTACTAGTTATATTTTATGTGCTTAAAAATAACACTCCCACTAGTACAAAAATAGAAACTAAGCAGCGACAGCATTTCAAACTTAAATTACATTTACAGTTAAAAATTAACTTATATCTCAAACTTTGCTATACCCATAGCATTTAAGAATTTAAAGTGCTTCTGAGAACATAAGCCTTTAGTTAGTAAATCAGCAGGCATATCAACTGTCTGTAAATATTTTAAATCAATTTTTCTGTTGGCTACTGCCTCTCTGACAAAATGATGACTTGAATGAAATGCTTTGATCGTTTATGAAAAATTGGGTTTACAGCCAGTTTTTGAGCACTCTGATTATCATTAAATAATACAATAGTCTCAGAAACAGAGGTTATCTCTTTGAATAAACCTTGCATATACATAGCTTCCTTTGAAGCATCAGAGAGAGCCATGTACTCTGCCTCTGTACTGCTCAATGCCACAGTTTTCTGTTTTCTACTTTCCCATGAGACAACTGAATTTGAGAGCATAAAAACAGAATCCGGTGTATGATTTTCTATCAGTATGATCACCAGCCCAGTCGGCATCCACATAGCCCAATATTTCGAAATTTCCTTTACTAAATTTTAAACTATAAGATTTTGTACCTTGCAGGTATTTCAAAACTCGCTTAGCTTGTTTCCAATGTATTTCATTAAAACAATTGTTAAATTGGCTGAGATAGCTTACAGAATAGCTTATATCAGGCCTTGTCAAAACCGATAAATACATTAGGCTGCCAATGAGTTGTTGATAAGGAAATTTATTATTACATATACCTTTTTCTAAATTAACACCAACTTCCATTGGTGTAGCAACCTGTTTACAATCACCCATATTATATTTTACTAACATTTGGTCAATATATTGCTCTTGATCCAGAAAAATTGTTTTTCTGTCTTTATCCATTCTAATCCTCATACCCAAACATTGCTTAATCTCTCCCAAATCCTTAATTTTAAACTTTAATGCCAATTCCCTTCTTAAAAATTCAGTTTCCTGTTTAGAGTTAGAAAAAATAAAGAAATCATCTACATACAATGCGATAATCGTCATAAAACCATCCTCACGTTTTAAAAACAAACAAGGTTCAAATTCTGATTGTTGATAGTTTAAATCGGTTAAAACGAGTTCCACCTTTTTGTACCACACTCGTGAGGATTGCTTCAGTCCATATTATATAGCTTTCTTGAGCTTCAAAACCCTATCTTTACATCCTTGTCTATACAAAAACCTTCTGGCAATTTCATGAAAACATTCTCGTCCAGTTGGCCATTTAAAAAGGCTGTAGTCACATCCAAATGTATTATATTAAAATCAAATTGTACGGAAAGTGCAAATAATAATCTAAGAGTTGAATGTCTGACTACCGGAGAGAATGTTTCATCAAAGTCCACGCCTTGTTTTTGTGTGAAGCCTTTCGCAACTAATCTGGCCTTATATGTTACATTATTTTCACTGTCAAACTTACGTTTAAATACCCGCTTGCACTGAACAACACTGCCACTGTCTGGAAAGTCCACAATTTCCCACGCTTCATTCTCATCAAATGATTCCAGCTCCCTTTTAATGGCTTCAATCCACTTGGCTTTGTCAGGTCTGGATACAGCTTCTTCGAATGTCTCTGGATCAGAGTCTGAATTTTTAAAGCATAAATAGTTAACATAATCATTAAAACTTTTAGGCTTTGGCACTCTTTCAGATCTTCTTATTATCTCTGGAACTTCTGGCTCTATTTCGGGCTCATAATTTTCAGAATCACTTTCCACGCCATTAGAACTTTCTATCACATCGTCTATACTTTGATTATCTTCAGAGTCTCCCACTGAAACTGTGTCTTCTGGATTCTCAGAGATTTTCAATGTCATTGGTTCAGTTTCTAGCTCTATTTCTGGCTCTGATTCCATGATTATTACATCTCGACTCATAGAAAAAGTTTTCTTAATTGGATTATAAACCTTGTGTCCTTTTGTAGTTTCACTATATCCAATTAAAATCTGCCTTTCTGCCTTACTGTCCCATTTTTGTCGCTTCTCCTTTGGCACATGCACCATCACAATACTGCCAAAAATTCTGAGATTGCTGACATTTGGCTTACTCCCAGTCCAAAGCTCAAGGGGTGTTTTCGTTAAACCTGAGGCTATACTTCGATTTCTTAAATAAACTGCAGTATGAACCGCTTCTGCCCAAAATGGTTTTTGAAGTTTTGCATCAAAAAGCAAACATTTTGCTTTTTCAACTACTGTTCTATTGAGCCTTTCACACATACCATTTTGCTCTGGTGTATACGCATGGGTTCTCTGATGAATAATGCCATTCTTTAATAAGAATTGTTCCATCTCTGTATTGCAGAACTCACCGCCATTGTCTGATCTAAGGATTTTTATTTTTCGCTCAGTTTGGTTTTCAACCAAGGTCATAAAGTTTTGAAGCATTCAAACACTTCATTTTTTGTCTTTAGAAAATATACAAATCCCATGCGACTGAAGTAATCTTCAAATAATAAAAAATATTTGGACCCACCTAATGAATTAACTTCCATAGGGCCACAAACATCAGCATGCACTAGATCCAATAACGCCTTTGCCCTCGAATTACTGTTCTTGAATGATTTTCTGGTTTGTTTAGCCTCACAACATATTTCACAATTCTGGGTTGAAGATTTAAGTCTATCCGAGTAGTCAAGTCCATGCACTAAATCATTGCTTTTCATATGACTTAAATATGTATCATTCAAATGTCCAAAACGTCTATGCCAAACATTTTAGTGGTTACTGTCAAACCTGCTAACTTGCCTTCAAAAGAATCATCTATGATCTGATTTAATCTGTACACACCTTGTACCAAATCAGCTTCTGCAACCAGCTTGCCTTGTTTATTAAATATCTTGCAACCATTTGATTGAAAACACACATTATTCCCGTTTTCAATCAGCTTACTGACGGATAATAAATTAGTTGTTAATGATGGCACACATTGAACATTTTTAACTGGAATAATAAATTCAATATTGTCAATTTTAGTCTTTATTTCAACATTACCACAACCTTTTACTGGCACTACAGTCTTATTCGCGACCATAATTTCTTGGACACTTGAAGAACACTTATTTTTTATCCAGTGTTCGTTGGCTGTCAGATGTACACTTGCTCCCGAATCAATATACCAGTCCGATTTATTAAAGTCTCCACTGAGAAAAACGGCACTAAAAGCATTGGTATTTTCATTCTTTTGTTGTGACTTTCTAAAATCTTCATATTTCTTTTTCAAGATTGGGCATTTGTTTTTAAAATGTCCTTTCTGTTGACAGTTAAAACAGGTGATCTCTGCCAAATCTTTCTGCTGTCTGTCATGACTTTTGGTAGTGCTGCCACCTTTTGCTCCTTTCTTAAAATACGATTTTACAGCAAAAGCGCCGCTTCTTGTACCATTGTTGCCATCAATAGCCATGTCAATTGGCTTAGTCTTGATTGCATCTGTAGTTATGGCAATACCGCTGTGTTCAATCGCCATGATCATGGGGCCGAACTTTTCTGGTAATCCCGCCAAAAGGAGTGACCCCACCCATTCATCACTGATATCAAAACCACTTCGTTTTAACTTTTGAGACACTTCAATCACTTGGTTAACATAACACTGCATTGACTCGCAATTCTCTAACCTTAGAGATATCAGCGTACGCAGTAGCTCAATCTTTCTCGTGAAACCTTTTTCAGCATAAAGGTTTTTCAACGTGTTCCATAAATCCTTGGCCGAGGTTGCATCTCGTACGTGTACATACAATGAAGGGTCTATTGATAACACTAACTTTGCTTGTGATCTTGCTAGTTTCGATGGGTCTGATTCTGGGCCATCCAAGCATTTAGTAAATTCATCCAACACAAACACGTTCTCCACTGCAAAAGCCCATTCATCGTAATTTTCCCGACCGGCTAGCTTTGGAACGGTGGCTAAATAGTTTACGGACATCTTTTCAGCTTTTAACACTCACGATTACCACGATTTCACCCAAAAATAAACTTTTTTTTTGCCACGCTCTGGGCCCATAACCTGTTAAAAATGGGGTGAAAATAAAACGCACTACGTGACTGCTCTGCACTTTGTCGACTAACTTTTTATATTCATCCAACATGAAGATAGTTACAAAACAACTTACGACTGTGAATAATAGGTGGCGCTACTAGTTATATTTTATGTGCTTAAAAATAACACTGGCAACGTGTAAATATAATCACGTGGTTCACCTGTGAACACCCTATATACCGATTCTGCATGCCCTCTGGTAGCTTCTGTCCACTACCTGGCACGTTTCCCGCCCCCCCCCCTCAAATCGACATGAGTAAAGTATAGTTAAAAAGAACGTTACGCATGATTTGGTGTTGCTGGCAGAAAGTAGTATTGACCTTTATGTGTGTATTACTATACCACTAGAAAGACCACATACGGGTTAGAAATCGGTGTTAAAGAATTTTGTTGTTAGATGAAATAATTAAGAATTTTAATACAGATATTCTCTCTGGGCAAGTTCCGTTCATTAGGGCGAAATGATTGAATCTCATAGAAACTTGAAAATAGATTGGTATTAGGGACATGTTATTTTAATAACATTATTTGATAAATTGCGCATAAAGTAATAATTAAGTTAAGCAAATATTGGAATCGTTTTACTATAACCTACATACCTACTACTACACTTTAAAATCAAACCAAAAGTAATGTCGTTTTAACTATATGATTTGGCAACGATAAGGTACGTGTGGTTAAATTAGTCAAATATTGGGTTGGTTTGACTTTAAACTGTTTCAAAGAGTACCCAGGCGGCACGAAGAGCTCTCTTAGATGTTCTGAAGAAATCCTTTAAAGAATATGTGACGCCTTTTTAAATATCTCCGAGAGGTCGTTAAGAAAGCTCAATCTGCTCCAAATGTCCGCCATATAGATAATCTAGTTCCAATCTTATAGAAGTTCCGATGCGAATATCTTATTTAAAACGCAACAAGGCTGTGTTTGAGAAGTGCTTAATATAATATCTTTCAAATATCTCATAGAAGTCCCGATGTGAGTTTCTTAATTTGATCGCAACAGGGAAGACTCTGGAAAGCGTTTATTAGTGTTCATTATTCCATCTTTAAGACATCTTATAGAAGTCTACATGCGAATATCTTATTTTGATCACAACAGGGGACAGTTTGCATCAAAAAGCAAACATTTTGCTTTTTCAACTACTGTTCTATTGAGCCTTTCACACATACCATTTTGCTCTGGTGTATACGCATGGGTTCTCTGATGAATAATGCCATTCTTTAATAAGAATTGTTCCATCTCTGTATTGCAGAACTCACCGCCATTGTCTGATCTAAGGATTTTTATTTTTCGCTCAGTTTGGTTTTCAACCAAGGTCATAAAGTTTTGAAGCATTCAAACACTTCATTTTTTGTCTTTAGAAAATATACAAATCCCATGCGACTGAAGTAATCTTCAAATAATAAAAAATATTTGGACCCACCTAATGAATTAACTTCCATAGGGCCACAAACATCAGCATGCACTAGATCCAATAACGCCTTTGCCCTCGAATTACTGTTCTTGAATGATTTTCTGGTTTGTTTAGCCTCACAACATATTTCACAATTCTGGGTTGAAGATTTAAGTCTATTCGAGTAGTCAAGTCCATGCACTAAATCATTGCTTTTCATATGACTTAAATATGTATCATTCAAATGTCCAAAACGTCTATGCCAAACATTTTTAGTGGTTACTGTCAAACCTGCTAACTTGCTTTCAAAAGAATCATCTATGATCTGATTTAATCTGTACACACCTTGTACCAAATCAGCTTCTGCAACCAGCTTGCCTTGTTTATTAAATATCTTGCAACCATTTGATTGAAAACACACATTATTCCCGTTTTCAATCAGCTTACTGACGGATAATAAATTAGTTGTTAATGATGGCACACATTGAACATTTTTAACTGGAATAATAAATTCAATATTGTCAATTTTAGTCTTTATTTCAACATTACCACAACCTTTTACTGGCACTACAGTCTTATTCGCGAACTTGAAGAACACTTATTTTTTATCCAGTGTTCGTTGGCTGTCAGATGTACACTTGCTCCCGAATCAATATACCAGTCCGATTTATTAAAGTCTCCACTGAGAAAAACGGCACTAAAAGCATTGGTATTTTCATTCTTTTGTTGTGACTTTCTAAAATCTTCATATTTCTTTTTCAAGATTGGGCATTTGTTTTTAAAATGTCCTTTCTGTTGACAGTTAAAACAGGTGATCTCTGCCAAATCTTTCTGCTGTCTGTCATGACTTTTGGTAGTGCTGCCACCTTTTGCTCCTTTCTTAAAATACGATTTTACAGCAAAAGCGCCGCTTCTTGTACCATTGTTGCCATCAATAGCCATGTCAATTGGCTTAGTCTTGATTGCATCTGTAGTTATGGCAATACCGCTGTGTTCAATCGCCATGATCATGGGGCCGAACTTTTCTGGTAATCCCGCCAAAAGGAGTGACCCCACCCATTCATCACTGATATCAAAACCACTTCGTTTTAACTTTTGAGACACTTCAATCACTTGGTTAACATAACACTGCATTGACTCGCAATTCTCTAACCTTAGAGATATCAGCGTACGCAGTAGCTCAATCTTTCTCGTGAAACCTTTTTCAGCATAAAGGTTTTTCAACGTGTTCCATAAATCCTTGGCCGAGGTTGCATCTCGTACGTGTACATACAATGAAGGGTCTATTGATAACACTAACTTTGCTTGTGATCTTGCTAGTTTCGATGGGTCTGATTCTGGGCCATCCAAGCATTTAGTAAATTCATCCAACACAAACACGTTCTCCACTGCAAAAGCCCATTCATCGTAATTTTCCCGACCGGCTAGCTTTGGAACGGTTGCTAAATAGTTTACGGACATCTTTTCAGCTTTTAACACTCACGATTACCACGATTTCACCCAAAAATAAACTTTTTTTTTTGCCACGCTCTGGGCCCATAACCTGTTAAAAATGGGGTGAAAATAAAACGCACTACGTGACTGCTCTGCACTTTGTCGACTAACTTTTTATATTCATCCAACATGAAGATAGTTACAAAACAACTTACGACTGTGAATAATAGGTGGCGCTACTAGTTATATTTTATGTGCTTAAAAATAACACTGGCAACGTGTAAATATAATCACGTGGTTCACCTGTGAACACCCTATATACCGATTCTGCATGCCCTCTGGTAGCTTCTCTCCACTACCTGGCACGTTTCCCGCCCCCCCCCCTCAAATCGACATGAGTAAAGTATAGTTAAAAAGAACGTTACGCATGATTTGGTGTTGCTGGCAGAAAGTAGTATTGACCTTTATGTGTGTATTACTATACCACTAGAAAGACCACATACGGGTTAGAAATCGGTGTTAAAGAATTTTGTTGTTAGATGAAATAATTAAGAATTTTAATACAGATATTCTCTCTGGGCAAGTTCCGTTCATTAGGGCGAAATGATTGAATCTCATAGAAACTTGAAAATAGATTGGTATTAGGGACATGTTATTTTAATAACATTATTTGATAAATTGCGCATAAAGTAATAATTAAGTTAAGCAAATATTGGAATCGTTTTACTATAACCTACATACCTACTACTACACTTTAAAATCAAACCAAAAGTAATGTCGTTTTAACTATATGATTTGGCAACGATAAGGTACGTGTGGTTAAATTAGTCAAATATTGGGTTGGTTTGACTTTAAACTGTTTCAAAGAGTACCCAGGCGGCACGAAGAGCTCTCTTAGATGTTCTGAAGAAATCCTTTAAAGAATATGTGACGCCTTTTTAAATATCTCCGAGAGGTCGTTAAGAAAGCTCAATCTGCTCCAAATGTCCGCCATATAGATAATCTAGTTCCAATCTTATAGAAGTTCCGATGCGAATATCTTATTTAAAACGCAACAAGGCTGTGTTTGAGAAGTGCTTAATATAATATCTTTCAAATATCTCATAGAAGTCCCGATGTGAGTTTCTTAATTTGATCGCAACAGGGAAGACTCTGGAAAGCGTTTATTAGTGTTCATTATTCCATCTTTAAGACATCTTATAGAAGTCTACATGCGAATATCTTATTTTGATCACAACAGGGGACAGTTTGGGAAGTGTTCATTAGTATTTATTATACCATCTTTAAGACATCTTATAGAATAAGCGAATTTGACTGCCAGTGATTGACGATGACTGCCAGTGATTGCTGATAACTGCCAGTCATTGCCGATGACTGCCTGGACATTTGTACACCAACTGCCATAGTGAGACACCCCTCGGTTGTCCCTAACGAGTCGCATGTGGTTATGAACGTGAAAGTTACCTTAAGTTAGTTTCTCGTGTGTTGTATAGGATATGAACCTAAACAAACAGGATCTTGCTTAAGATATTTATTAGCCTTGTAGACATAACACAATTCAACCATTGTTACAACTATCTGCTACCAATCAACACTAACTTCTATTGTCCTTGCCGGCTAGACATCACGCCACCCAACGTTTTAGCTACACATATCTATATTAACACAGGCCGTAGATAATAAAGGCCTACCATCCTACACAATTTCAAAGAAAACTCAAGGCACTTTCATGGTAAACCTAAATTGCCCTGAGTAAGTTATAAATAATGTAACGCTCTTTCTACGGGGTGTTTTATATCCTCTAGTCAGGCGTCATTTTTCGGGCCTAACAACGGTATTTAGCGGGTTTCTCGAGCGCCACTCTGTTGTTCGGGGTATAACAGAGAATCACCTTGACCTACGGGTAGCTTTTAGACAGAGGAGAAAATAATGCCAGGGGTCGTATTTGCGCATGTGCAGTCGGGTTCCCTAATTTTGGATGATTCCGAAACGTTCCGTTCAGAATAAAACAAGTAAGTTTCAGTTAAATACTTCTATTAATATAAAACTGAAAAGAAATAACGGGTAGAGGTGATATGAACAGCCTTAATACTAATTTTTCCTCTCTAATTGTACGGGATTAAATACTTCTTTTAAGTATAAAAAGAAAAGAAATAACGGGCAGAGGTGATATGAACAGCCTTAATATTAATTTTTCCTATCGTTAATTTATACGGGAAAGCATACTAATATATTATGAACGGTGGTAAATTGCGGAGTTATGGGGGTGCGGAGCACCGGGGCGGCATGCGACGAAATTAAGGTAATTTGGCCAGCAAAAGCGGTTTTCTTTTAACTTAAGCAGAAAGCGGTTGAAAAGGTGCGGGTTATGATTTATAGCGGGTGAAGCAATACGGTAATAAGAAACAGCTCCAGCGGTCACTCTACAGCGGTAAGCAAGCAAGCGGTAAGTGCAAGTAAGCAATTTTAACAAAACCTGGTGGCTGCCGTGGGAGTATCTTCGGTTTTCTTTACAACAATTATTCGGTCGGTTCATACATTGTCAGCACTAGTTTTGCGAAGAATGCAGCGTGCTTTATTCGCAAAACCTACTTAGGTTGTTACCGGGTCCGCGTCAGAACACATCACCCGGTAGGTTCCCTCGGTCACTAACTCGGTCACACCTCTTTCGTGCACTCGCCGGTTTTTTTCCAAAAGAGTTTTCTTTGGGAAAAACACAACGTTATTGGGTTGTTACAGGGTCCGCGTCAGAACACATCACCCTGTAGGTCTCCCTTCGTCGGCGGTTTCACTCATTCAACCTACACACACATGGTCCGGGACGGATAATTCATTTTTTTAGGTTAACACAGGGTCCGCGTCAAAACACATCACCCTGTATGTCCCCCTTTTTATTATCGATCTCGGCTTTTAATACACTTGCTACTCCCAAGACACTCAGGCAGGGCTACTTACTTGTTCGGTCTTTCTAGCTAACTGTTTCGGCTGGAGGTCAAGCGCCAAGTCCCTTTCGATTCGCTCTTTGAGTTCGAGCTGGGCTTCGATTCCCCCACTAGTACTATCCTACTCCGGGGAAAAGAAGCCTGCGGTTGGCTGCGCGTGGGCGCATAGCGGCCTGCTGCCTAATTAACTGGCTTGTTAGCTCAATTAATTGACACCGTGCGTAACTTAATTATTTATACACGAATTTAAACGGTTAAAAAGTGACTTCGTCACACACCCCACCTACTTACGGAAAAAAAAATCTAAGCATAGCTAGATTTTTTTTTTTATCTATACTTGAAATAGTACACTATAGTTTACCCTAAAGTTATACCATATACAAACTTAAACCTAAACAGATCCTAAAGAAAAATAAAAAATTAATGGAATGATGAAACACAAGGTCTTCTTCTATCCACTTCGGTGTTATGTGGTAACGGTCCATTCTATAAAATCTCCGGTCCCTCGTTGCGCGTAGGGGATAACCGCCTACGCCGATTATTATCTTCGGGTTTGTTAATTACGGCGGGTGCCTGGCCGGCCGACCCTGGTGCAACAGCACTGGTGGTGTGTTGCTATTATTCTTTCGGTGTCACCGGTGGTGCGGGAAAAGGGGTTTCGGCAGTGGCAGTCCCTTGACAATGTTCCGATTTTTCCGCAGCGGGAACAGAATAATATTGGCCGTCGCATGCAGGCGGCTCTTCGGTGCCCCTGGTGGCCGCACCGCCAGCACAGATCGTTCGCGATCAGTATATGTTCAGCTGTGAATCGGACGATTTTTCTGGCCGGATCAGTCATTACCTGGGCCGCTCGGGTTTCTTGTGCACGTGCCCCTAAAATGGTTTGTGGCGTCGGGCCGGTATAGGGTGGCACAACTTCTCCATCGAACGGAGTGTGACTCGGAATTTCTCTTCCGGCCGTATTTTGTCTTGCTGACTGGTCCACTTCTGGTTCGTCGGAGCTGGTTTCTAATGGCGAGGTATCAATTTGTAGTACCGGACTTGCCATTGTCTAAAATAAAGAATACATTAGCGTATGTACCTTAGGTTAGCTGAACCAAAATAGAGTGATCGGCTCGTGGTGGGCTTTTTCTGATTTTATATCATAGTATATAGGGCGGTACTTAATTGCTACATACGGGATTGATCATGCTTTGTATAGGCGCCTCCGTATACGGTAATTGGCATTTTCTTCGTTTGTTTTCCGGTCGGTAGTAGTTATCTTACTTACTAATGTTAAAGCTACTTATTTACATATTTACAATTAAACCATAATGCTAGTTTTTATTTAACGGCCGGCCTCTATTCTCTATTTTTTTTCTTAGTTCACAAGCTTAGATAACGGGGGAATGTTAATGGTGATCTTCCGTCCATCGGCGGTCCTGAAAGTGCGACGGACGCGAAGATTGTCGGGTGTATTGTACGGTCGGTAAGTGATGAGAGCCCGGCGGACTTCGGTGCTCCACTTTTCTGGACGGCGTTCCAGCAATAACTTCTCTGCCAATGAGCCTTCTGGCCATCGTCGGGCGGACGTGGGGTTATAGCTGGGACCTAGTTCCACTGGCTTTGTTGTACCTAATTCCTGGACTGCTCTTCCTGCGTCCAACCAGCGGAAAAGTTCGGGGTCGTTTTTTGGCGCAGCGTGTGCTTTTGGGGGGCGGGGGGGGAGGTAAGTAGGCCGGAACTATAACAATATTTTGTAATATTATAATTTTTGGCGTGGGTTTACGGGTTTCGTTGGGGCGTTGCTGAAACTTCGGCAGCAATCTTTTAACTTCTGCCAACCTCTGCTGTGTTAGCATGATCCTATACTGGTAGTCTATGGCGGGACGGGTCACCTCCAGAGCTTTCGCTCCCAGCGGCGGTTCTCCTGCTAATCTCGGCATTTTAGTCGGTTTTCGGATCGGGTATTTGTTCGGGTTTCTGAAATTTCAAAAGATTAACGGTATAAACGGGGTCGGAGTCATGTGCTGGTTTAAGGTCCTTGATGTGAATCCGGTGGAGCTTGTTCCCATTACTGCTTTTTAAATCATAAACCACGGGTGAAATTACTTTGATTACGGTATACGGACCGGAATACTTTGGGGCTAGTTTGGCGGCGAAACCTTTTTCGGCCGAAGACAGGACGTGTTCTCGTTTCATTACACTCTCGCCAAAATGACATTGCCATTCCCTACGACGCAGGTTATAGTGGTGACTAGTGAAAGCTTTGGCCAGATTGACTCTGACTAGCTCATATACGTCGTTCAACTTATTTACACGGTCGGTCTGCTGAATAAGTCGTTCGTCATTCGGTTCGGTAGATCCACCTGGTTTCGGTTGTTGTTCCTGATAACAAGACTTAGGTGGTTCTAGTTCTCGTAAAAAGTTTAAAAATGCAGGGGTAAATCCGGCTACGGGTGGTATTAAAGGCAAAAGTAAGGTCGGGTAAGTTCGCATCCCACGTTCTGTGGTTGTCTCCACAAAACTGAGCAATCATGGTCTTCATTGTTCGGTTTGCTCTTTCTACGGGATTTGTTTGCGGTGTGTACGGCGGTGTTAATCGGTGGTTTATATCGTATTCTTTTAGAGTGTCTCTAAAAATTTTTCCGGTATATTGTGTTCCATTGTCGGAAATTACGGTTTTCGGGCGGCCAAATTGCGTTAGTACTAATTCGTACAGGGCTTGACTGACGGCGCGTGATGTTGCTTTCCGTATTGCACGGCACTGGACCCACTTAGTAAAGCGGTCTTGAAACATCACCACATACGAATTACCCTTAGAGGACCTCGGCAGTGGTCCTATTAGATCAGTGCTAACGGCTTCCCATGGTGCATAGTTTTTTGATGGCTGCATTTTTCCCGGTACCTGTTGTTGAGACGGTTTGTACTGTTGGCAGCAGATGCATTGGCGCACATAACGGGCTATGTCGCGGAACATGCCAGGCCAATAGTACCTCAACGTGATACGGGCGGTGGTTTTTGATATTCCCATGTGTCCGGCAGTCGGAGAATCGTGGTTTTCCTCCAGTACTTTGGTCCTTGACTTCTTAGGAACACAAAGTTTCCACGGGTCTATCATCTCAGGTTCGGTCATGTCCGACGAAGTCCAGAAGTGTCGATACAAGTTTCCTTCTCGTACGCAGTACGTCGGGTTTGCTTCGGGGTGACTTCGCACATCCTTTAATTTCTTAGCATACCAGGGACACTGTTCGTCTTCTGTTATGAGTGTTAACTCAGCGAGTTCGTCGGTTTCTGTATCGTCGTAAGAACCGGGTATCGGTTGTCGCGATAGTGCGTCGGCCACGCGGTTCAATACTCCTCGTCGGTATTTTATGTCAAAGTCGAATTGTTGGAGGTACATTTGCCAGCGAGCTAGACGCCCGGATGATGATTTGAGTGACTGTAGCCAGCGTAATGATTGGTGATCGGTTAAGACGGTGAAATGATAACCTTCGAGGTATGCTCTCATTTTTTCAATGCCATATACTATGGCCAAGCATTCTTTTTCGGTGGTAGAGTAGGCTTTCTCGGCTCCTGTCAGGGTGCGGCTAGCATAGGCAATAATATGGTCTCCTCCGTCGTCATTGTGTTGGGTGAGAGCTACTCCTAGTCCATTGTCTGCGACGTCGGTTTGCAGCGCAAACTTTCGGGTAAAGTCAGGACATGCCAGTACGGGGGCGATGGTTAGGGTGGCTTTCAATTTTTCGAAAGCGAGCTGTTGCTCGGGTCCCCAGTTCCACCGTCGGCCCTTCTTTAATAACAGGTTTAATGGTGCTGCAATTTGTGAAAATCCAGGTACAAAGCGTCGATACCAGGAGACCATTCCTAGGAATCGTCGCACTCCTCTTACGTTTGTCGGTGCTGCGTACTGGGTTATGGACGCCAGCTTTTCTGGGTCGGTATGTATGCCTTCTGCTGTGACCATGTGCCCCAAATATTTTAGGGATCTACGGCCAAACTGACACTTATCGGGATTAATTCGGAGGTTTGCGGTCCTCAGCTTTTGAAAAACGAGTTTGAGGTTTTGTAGGTGTTCCTCGAAAGTTTCTCCTAGGATTATGATGTCATCGAGATAAGCAAAACAGAACGGGTCCAGTTCGGGTCCGATGATGCGGTCCATCAGCCTTTGGAACGTAGCAGGTGCCGAATGTAATCCAAAAGGCATTACTTTGAAGTGAAACAAACCTCTGCCGGGCACGGTAAATGCAGTGATTTGTTTGCTTTCTTCGGATAGTGGCACCTGCCAGTACCCTTGTTTAAGATCGATGCTTGAGATGTACTTCGCTTTTCTAAGTTTGTCCAGTATTGCATTTATGAACGGTAACGGATACGCGTCTTTTCGGGATATGTCATTTATTTTCTGGTCTATACAGAATCTTGGCTTCCCATCCTTTTTCCGGACAATCACAACTGGCGAGCTCCATGCGCTACTCGATGGCTCTATAATTCCATCTTCCAACATCTGGTTCACCTCAATGTTAATGATTTCCTGCATACGGGGATTTTGAGGTCGGTATCGTTGTTTAATGGGCTCGGCGTTTATTAATCGAATTTCGTGCGTTATAAGCGGCGTTGTTCCTTCAATTTGTTCGAACGACGGTAGTTCCTGACTCAAAAATGCCTGCAGGCGGTTCTCTTCCACAGGCGACAGTGTTAGCGGTGGCTGGGTGCTAATTTTCCCTATTGTGCTGCAAGGCGCCCCTATAATGTTAGCGGGTAATAGATAGTCATCAATAAGAACGGTACCTGTACTTAGTTCTAATTTAAACTTTCCGGTTTGTAGAGAGACCCGGTAGATAATTCAGTACTTCGGTGAATTCCTTTGGGCCTATTCGGAATTTTATTCGGTAGGCTTCGGGGACTTCCATTAGTTCTCCGTTTGCTAATCGGGCTAAGTTTTTAGGCTTTTCTACAGATGCCAGGGCATAGAACCGTTTTCGTTTCGCTATTCGGTCTCCGATGTAGGATTTAGCGGCTCCGGTATCGATCAAAGCTAACACGGGTTGTCCATTAATGTGTACAGTCACATGTGGTCGGTTTTCATTTGATTCGGTGATATTTACTGCATTCGAGGCGGTTGTGTCGCGATACTGTCAGTACAGTTTTCCTCCCTTGAACAAGGGCAGTCTCGGGACATGACACCCGTCTTGCCACATCTGGAGCAGAATATTTTACCGGGTCCGTTACATGCACTGCGCACATGTCCGGTTTGTCCACAACGCCAGCAGGTGACGGCCGGGGGCGTTGTTCCAGATCTGTGATGATTTACTTCGGTCGAGTTCTGTGGTCGGGTTGTTTGGTTTTGTCCGGTCGGTGGTCTTCTTTGTTGTGTGGGAGCTAGTGTCGGTGGTGTTGTCACCCTGTGCCATCCTTCGGTTTGTGTGACGTAACGGGTTGGCGTCGTTTGGTTTGTCACTGTTTCTTTTTGTTTGTCTTTTTCCAATTCTAGTAACAAAATTTCGTGCTCCCTAACAGCTGCGGAAAACGATAGTACGTCGTGAAATTCGGTTCTTCGGATGTTCTGTCGGTATTCGGGAAGTAAGTTGCGGTAAAGCCATTGTAGTTCTTGCTCTTGGCTCATTTTCCCATGCCGGCGTACTAAAGTTTGTAATTCGGTTACGTAACGGTTAACGGATTCGTTACGTCGTTGCACCCTTCGGCTGATCTCGGCTTCCAAGTCTACCTCATAATTTACTGGGAAGAAAAATATTCGGAAGGCTCTCCTGAAGTCGTCCCAGTTTTGCCAATTATGTTTATTATTGCGGCACCACAATGCCGCATTTCCTCGTAGCAACTCGGGTAGGTGCAGTAACAGCAAGTCGGGATTTATTCGGTTAGCTATGCAGATTTCATCTATTCTTTCTAAGAAAGTTGCGGGGTCGTTTCTATCGTCGAAGTGTATATTCCACTTATGCACATGTAGTTCGGAGGGATTTTCATATCGTACGGTGTTATTAGCGGTAGGGGGTGATATACCTCCCTGTCCTGTCATGGGTTGTACTCCATGCGGTATGGGGTTTATTGTAATCGGCGGTGCTTGGGTATTGCTAGTCGGTGCCTGGTAATAACTATAGGCGGTGGTGGTAGGGGTGGTATATACACAAGGTGTAGTAGTAGGGGTATTATATACACAGGGGGTAGTAGGGGTGTTATATACACAGGGTGTCGTGGTATTAGCCGGGACTACGGGGTTGCTTGTCAGCTGGATTGCTGTGTGGTTTATTAACTAATCTTTACTACGGCCTAACTTAACTAATAGGTACTTAGACCTTCGGGATGTTTATTTGATTAACTAATCTTTACTACGGCCTAACCTAACTAATAGGTACTTAGACCTTCGGGATATTTATTTAATTAACTAATCTTATATTTACTACGGCCTAACATAACTATTTGGTACTTAAACCTTTGGGATTTTAATTTAGCTACCTAATCTTTTACTACGGCCTAACCTAACTAATAGGTACTTAGACCTTCGGGATCTTCATTTAAATACCTAATGTTTTATATGTCCTATCTTAACTAGTTGGTACTTAAACCTTCGGGATATTAAGTATTTAAACCTCAGGAATATTTACTTAACTACCTACTATATATTTACTACGGCCTAACATAACTATTTGGTACTTAAACCTTCGGGATTTTAATTTAGCTACCTAATCTTTTACTACGGCCTAACCTAACTAATAGGTACTTAGACCTTCGAGATCTTCATTTAAATACCTAATGTTTTATATTGTAACGCTCCTGCTGTGGTTCGTAATGCCGAACAGTCTTGTCGGCCTGTACTTTCTTGAGACGGATATTTCTCGAGCGCCACTCTGTTGCTTTAGGGTGTAACAGAGAACCACCAGACCTATAGGTAGCTTTTACACAGTTGGAGAAACGGTACTCCAGGGGTCTATGCGCCTACTATAGCCGTTTTGCCTATTTAAAAAAAAATCATAACACAGAGTACGGGTTTGTTCTAAACAATTTATTAACTAATATAATCTATTATTTTCGGGCTGACATTTACTATATGGAAGCTAGAACTATGCTATTTAAAATATACCGTTTTTAGAGGGGGTGCGGCGGTTCCACATTTTATGTGAACAAGCTACTACGGGAGGGTGTAAAGCAGACAGGTACGATAGAGCAAACTATGCGTGCAAGAAAGCAGGGTGTTTAGCGAGATTAAAGCAACGGGTTAAAAAAAAGGAAAAAGGCTCCAGCGGTCATAAGGGGCTGTCACAGACATACGGACTGCTACCATCGTGGCAAGGAAACAGGATAACTTCGCTCGCCAGAGAACACCACATTCCTCACACATTCGGTCATTCTTAGTTTCGGCGAATCGGTAACCGGGGCAGTAATGGGCGTAAAAACACACCAAGATGCTCCGGTGATCGACACAGGGTAGTTACCCCCGACAGGCTACACTACGCGTGAAAACACTATAGTGCAGTCAGTCGGCGGCTAGTCCCCACAACATTCATCCTGCGGTTCATTCACTTTCGCTCTATTACGGGAGGCGCTTACAATGAGCGTAAACACACTTCAAAGTAGCCGGTCTCCCGAAACGGGTTTTGTTAAATATCGAAAGTGTATACAGCGTGAAAACACATATATACCCTTCCGATAGTCGGCAGCCCTTCGGTCACTCGGTTTCGGTCTTCCCTGTTGGCTTTCCGAAGAATGCTGAACGTTCTTCGGAAAACTTTTAAGTTGGTACAGGATCAGCGTGAGAACACATGACCATATACGTCCTTTTTTCAACAGAACCTGACACTCTTTTCTCTGGCGAGGAGATAATTACATCCCTCCACGGTGCTAACAGGTATACTTACTTGTACAGTCAAATCGGTGGCTCGTAGCGGAAAATTTACACGACGCACACTGGGGCAAGGAGCCTTTAAAACTGGCATTAAATCCAATTTACCTCTTACAATATTTTTGGTCTCATAATTATTTTTGGGATGATATAGCATAAACAAAAGCAAATAAATGGATGGTAACCGGCCATAATAGTAGTACTAATAACCAGATTTCAATTTTATTGAAAAAAAAAATGAACAGAAATGTCGGTCTTCTTAACTAATAAATCGTAGGGTATCATCATCACTATCGTTCCCCTGGTCATCACTATCACCGCAGGTATCATCTTGACTGTCGTTATCCCTATTACTAGATGTATTAACGGTTGGTACTTTTAACAACTCAATAGCTTCTCTTGGCAGATGTTGCAGCTTTCTCTTCGGTGTCTTTTGTTTACTGGTGATCACCGGATCAGAAGTCAATAAGAAAAAGTTAAAAATGTCCGTGTTGGTTTTTTTTCTGCTACATTTTCTGGAGTAATGCTCCCTGTACCTCTTAAAATCTTTATTTTTTGCCTTTTGTGCTTCTTCGGTCAATTGTCCTATGGGTAAAAGTGCAGAGGATATAATTTCTGAGCCACGAATTAAATATTTGTGTAATGTTGAAGGCATATTACACCAAGGGTACTTGAACACGAAGTATCTGGCTGTATCAAGCGCAAATAGACGGTATTTTTCTACATCTGTCAAATCCACTGGATACCACAATCATAATTAAATGTAGCTTTTTAATTAATTCTAAATCAATTTTTGTAATTTGAGCAGAAAGTTCTGAATTTTGAAAAAAACGTCTGGCAATTACGTGCTCCAGAACGTTTCATTATATCAAGAAGTTCTCTTCTTGTTATAAAAAGGGTATTTAAAGCCGTTCCTAAAACAAAATAATACATAAATCAGACATTATGTGGCTTAACTTATAAAACATTACTTACGACTTGCTACAAAAACATGTCTAACTGTCAAAGTAGCAAAAAGTAGCAAAAAATTTAAAGATCTTTGTATTCCTACAACTCAACTCTTAGACTTAAAAAAATGTATGTCGCTCGAACTACCTTGGAACATAACTAATATGTTAAATAATTTTAAATTTTGTCAGACGTAAAAAAAAACTGAGATCATATTAGTTAAGCCTATTTTATCGTATATTAATCTACTTAGAAATAAATTAAAAGTAACTAAAAATTAGTTACATACCTGAAGATGAAGATTCCATAGCTCAACAATATTAATATTGATTATTTAGCACAAAATCACAAGTCGAAACTAGTTATAAAAAACTTTAAATCGCGCCGCTTATTATAATAATGCTGATAAGCTACTGCAATAGCTCTAATTCATGGCCATTGCGCGCGATGTGAAGTATAAAAATACCTTGTTTGTGCGTACTGATAGCTGGTCTTGTAAACCGCATTAAGAGAATATGCCTAATTTTTATTTGAGTTTTCTATTTAATGCCAGTTTTGGTGGTTTCTTGCCCCAGTGTGCGACGGTGGGTATTTAAAGGATTTAGGCAAGGGCTCAGTGAAACGTCTCGGTTAAGCCGGGTCTCGGTGAGAAGTGTCTTCCACGACGTTCTCAACGTCCGGAGCCAGGTTCGCGTTCTCCCACCAATACTACGGTACTCTGGGGGATTGCGCCTTTTGATTGGCTGTGCATGGTCGCACTGCGGAATGGTTTTGGTTGAGCTATACTGGGTGCTCTGAGGGAGCCGGTAATTAGCTAGTTCGCTAGTCTAATTATTTAATCGATGTCTTTAATATAAATGCGGAATAACTATGAAATATGTTTGATTAAAATGTGACTTCGTCACAATATGTCCTATCTTAACTAGTTGGTACTTAAACCTTCGGGATATTTATTTAATTAACTAATCTTTATTACGGCCTAACCTAACTAATATGTATTTATACATTCGGAAAATTTATTAAAAACTTCAGCCTAGTTTTACCGGATTATTTAAATTTTATTTAAAATTTAACCATATAAGCAACATCTATGTGCACGGTACCCCTAAATAAACTATCTATTTATATAGACGTTTCTCAATTATCGGAATGATGATTATTTGTTTGTACGGGTTTCGGGTTTTTTTTTTATCCAAAAAAAACTTGTCCATATCGGTCTTATCTCTGGGCCACTAAATCGTTATCACTAAAATGCTGCTTTTACGAATATTATTTATTTCAAAATTTTATTTCCCTGCCGCTTATTTAAAATATCGGTTTATTTTTAAAATCTAGCTTCCTATTTTTCGGGTTTTTAGAGAAATGGGTATGAAAAATTTGTATTAAAAATTCTGTTTTAACGGGGAATCTGGAGAAATGAAAAATGGGATAAAAAAAAATCTGTTCAATGGAAAATTTAAAGAGGTGGATATGAAAAAGGTACTAAAAAAAAATCTGTTTAACGGAAAATGGTTTTTTTACGGTTTTTTTTTTTTTAATTACTTATACTACGCATGCGCAAAAAGGAGCTCGGGCGCCATTTTTGTAACGCTCTTTCTACGGGGTGTTTTATATCCTCTAGTCAGGCGTCATTTTTCGGGCCTAACAACGGTATTTAGCGGGTTTCTCGAGCGCCACTCTGTTGTTCGGGGTGTAACAGAGAATCACCTTGACCTACAGGTAGCTTTTAGACAGAGGAGAAAATAATGCCAGGGGTCGTATTTGCGCATGTGCATACTAATATATTATGAACGGTGGTAAATTGCGGAGTTATGGGGGTGCGACGAAATTAAGGTAATTTGGCCAGCAAAAGCGGTTTTCTTTTAACTTAAGCAGAAAGCGGTTGAAAAGGTGCGGGTTATGATTTATAGCGGGTGAAGCAATACGGTAATAAGAAACAGCTCCAGCGGTCACTCTACAGCGGTAAGTAAGCAAGCGGTAAGTGCAAGTAAGCAATTTTAACAAAACCTGGTGGCTGCCGTGGGAGTATCTTCGGTTTTCTTTACAACATTCATTCGGTCGGTTCATACATTGTCAGCACTAGTTTTGCGAAGAATGCAGCGTGCTTTATTCGCAAAACCTACTTAGGTTGTTACCGGGTCCGCGTCAGAACATATCACCCGGTAGGTCCCCTCGGTCACTAACTCGGTCACACCTCTTTCGTGCACTCGCCGGTTTTTTTCCAAAAGAGTTTTCTTTGGGAAAAACACAACGTTATTGGGTTGTTACAGGGTCCGCGTCAGAACACATCACCCTGTAGGTCTCCCTTCGTCGGCGGTTTCACTCATTCAACCTACACACACATGGTCCGGGACGGATAATTCATTTTTTTAGGTTAACACAGGGTCCGCGTCAAAACACATCACCCTGTATGTCCCCCTTTTTATTATCGATCTCGGCTTTTAATACACTTGCTACTCCCAAGACACTCAGGCAGGGCTACTTACTTGTTCGGTCTTTCTAGCTAACTGTTTCGGCTGGAGGTCAAGCGCCAAGTCCCTTTCGATTCGCTCTTTGAGTTCGAGCTGGGCTTCGATTCCCCAACTAGTACTATCCTACTCCGGGAAAAAGAAGCCTGCGGTTGGCTGCGCGTGGGCGCATAGCGGCCTGCTGCCTAATTAACTGGCTTGTTAGCTCAATTAATTGACACGGTTCGTAACTTAATTATTTATACACGAATTTAAACGGTTAAAAAGTGACTTCGTCACAATAAATAAATAAATAGATAGCCATTTATTTTCGACAGGCCGGAGCCCACTTACAGGAAACTCAAACAAATTAATCGAATTATAAACAAAAATCTTACAAAAGTAATGACCTTGCTATACTTAAAATCTAATAACAAAAAGTAAGAAACTAAAGCTAAGTTAACAGGAACCAATGACTACTAATGAGTATAGCCGGACATATTGCGCAAGTGTTTTAATATGGTTGGGAGGCTGTCATGAAATATGTCGGAGAGGGCTTAGATACGATTGAAGTTGTGGCACATTTTGTGAATGGGACCTTGAGGCAAAATATTGGATCTCGCGAATGCAAGGAAAAATGTAGGCCGATGTCGGGCACCTGTGCGGGGAACATGAAGCGATAGTTGCTCCAGTAGAAATTGGCAATCGATTTTAGAGTTAAGAAGTTTATGGAGTATCGATAGTGACTGTGAGTCGCGACGTACTGTTAAGGGCAACTCACCAAACCTAGCGAGGATGTGGCCATGCTCGAAACCCCGTTGCGGGTAGATACCATCCTCTCTAAACATAAGATACTTTAGGAATCGCCTTTGGACGGACTCCACAGATTGATTATGGCAATTGTAAATGGGGGACCATATGATTGAGCAATAATCCAACTTTGACCTCACATAGGAGTAATACAACAGTTTAAATGTAGATAGATCAGAAAAATGCTTGCAGTTTCGCAAGACAAAGCCCAAGGTTCTAGAGGCGCTAGAAACCATTTGATCAATATGTGGAATAAAGGAGAACCTCTTATCGAAAACGACTCCGAGATCCCTTATGGTGGTGAGTCTGTTCAGTGTGGATCCGTTTATAGAATAATTGAATTGAAATGGAGTTTTTGTCCGAGTGTAAGAAACGACGTTACATTTAGAGATGTTGAGATTCAGTTTGTTATCCAGGCACCACTGGTTAAGAACATCGAGGCTGTCGCGGAGGGATACACAATCCGCGACAGCGTCGATGCGGTTAAATATTTTGAGGTCATCAGCATAGGCGAGTCTGTTGGAGTCAAGCGTCGAGACAAGATCGTTTATAAATATGTTGAAAAGAAGCGGCCCTAGGTTAGAACCCTGGGGGACACCCGACGTAGGTACAAACAAGTCCGACCTAAACCCCTCAAACTCAACAAACTGAGTACGATCCAGAAGGTAGGATTGTAATAGTGAGACAAGCCTGTTAGAGAAACCGAACTGGTCAGACGCCTTATGGAGTAGAATGTGGTGGTCAATTTGGTCAAAGGCTTTACTAAAGTCCGTGTAAATGACATCGACTCTTGTTAATGGCGTCACAGACGTAAACGGAAAACGAACAAAGATTAGTCATACACGATCTTTCGGAAAAAAAACCGTGTTGATATATAGAGAGTCGGTTTCGAATTTTGAAAAACAGGGACTTTTGCAAGATGATCTCAAATACCTTGGAGAAGTTACATAGGATTGAGATACCTCGATAGTTTTCAATATGAGATGGATCGTCCTTTTTAAAGATGGGACAAACTTTGGCAACCTTCCATATTTCTGGAAATACGCCATTGTTCAATGACAGGTTAAAGATATGACAAAGAGGAGCGCTCATGACAAAGGAACAGTCTTTCACCAGAAAGCTGGGAATACCATCGGAGCCAGACGTAGCTTTATTTTTTAGCGTTTTGCAGGCCGAAATAACGTCCTCGGATGTAACACTGGGTATACCGATTATCTCATATTGGTCTGCTGGATTAAAAGGCTCAGATTGCCAAGGTTGCCCAGAGGTTTTATAGACATTCTTAAAATAATTCGCGAAAGCAGAGACGATGTTATGGGGCCCGTGGACTTGTTGATTTGCATAGTTCATGGTGGCTGGGATTCGAGATTGAGCCTTTTTACTTTGGACAAAGGACCAAAAATTGGAAGGGTTGTTTTTTATGTTTGACTCAGCGTTCCTAATATAACCCCTGTAGGCCTGCTGAGACTGTAACTTAATCAGGCTGCGCAAGGCTTTGAACTTCACGAGGTCAGCTTTGGATTTGTGAACTTGCAGGCGACGACGTACTCTTTCTTTTTTAAAAATATTGTTAATTAAATCTTTAGTAAACCAGGGGGGAAATCGTCTTCGCCTAGGGGATTTTAGAGGTGTACAGGCGGCAAAGTTGTTATTCAAAATCTCGTAAAAAGATTGACAAGCATACATCAGAAGAGGCAATAACGGGGGACCAGTCGGTGTGCGACATCAGCTCATACAATTTAGGATAGTCAGATTTGCGAAAGTTGAAGTGGAGTGGTTCAGATTTGTTTACGGGAAAGTTGACAACGGGAGGAAGTGCTGCTTGAAAATCAAAAGTTAGAGCAGGGTGATGTGGATCCTCGGCGACCAAAGGCGAATCATTGTGCGCCAGATTGATTTTAAAGTTGGCAAAGACGAGATCGAGAAGCCGGTTATTGGAATTCGGGATGGTGTTGTACTGTGTAAGGCAAAGAAACTCGCTAAGATTTAGTAAGCATTTGTTTCTGAGGCCAAGAGGGGTCGGCCCTGAGAATGAAGGAACATTGAAATCTCCAACGAGGATTATATTTTTTTGGAGCATTGTATCCAGTGACGAAAGGATTTCGAAAAAATTTTCCACCTCGAGGCTAGCGGTGCTGGGAGGAATGTATACAATAAATACATAGAACACAAAATAATGATAAGTAATCTTACAACCTAAAAAGTCTATATTTGGCGCGCTGACACTAATATCGGGGACATCCAGCAGTTCGGAGTTGAGTCTGTTGTGAATACTGAGCATGACACCGCCTCCCCTGGAAGCTGCCATTAAGTAAGTTCTTCTATCAGAGCGATAGACTAAGTAGCAGTCAGGAAAAAGTTCCGCGAATCTAGAATATCCGGTTGGAGCCAGGATTCGGTAACAGCGATGATATCGTAATCTGAGGAAGCAGCGTTACTGTAGAAGTTGTGTGTTTTGGTCCGGAGACCTCGAACATTCTGATACGTGCAGGTTAACTCGTTGGTTGAGGTGTTGGGAAGACCAAGTTTTTTGTAGTTATTGTGGGCACGCCGCCAATATACCTCAAAATCAGGTTTTCTTCTCCGTTTGAACGACGAAGCTGCAGTTCTTCCTTGAGGTCTTGAAGCTGTTTTAGTTGTGCCGGAGATAGGTCTGCTTCAATGTACCTAGATTTGGTGGCTGTCGGTAAATATTCTCCTGTTCTTCAGCACAAGTGACACGTCGCTGGAGTTTGAGAGAGTCACTTTTACAGGTTTGTGACCGTTACGGTTAGGCTTGCCAACCGTGACGACATTAGTGGCTTCGATTTGTCGGGCTACTTTGTTGGACAGCAGCGAGGAAATCTGAACTGTTTCTGGAATGCCTTCTTTAAGGTGAAAATTAAAGATCATTAAATTGTGCATACGGGTTTGTCTCTGAAAAACTTCCCTGAAAAAGTTATCTCTGAGAGATGTCTTTGTGGCTACAAAAGGGATAGTCGCAACGCGATCTCTCGCAGAGAGCCCCGGGCAGATTCGTAGCGAACTAAATTGTTGTCGCTAAGAAGTCCTAGATAAGCTATCTCTGAGAGTTCTTTTTATGGCAATAAAAAGGATAGTTAAAATAAGTTTTCTCAAAGAGAACACCAGGCAGTTTTGTAGCAAACTAGTTTGCTGTCGCTAAGAAGTCCTAGGTAAGCTGTCTTCGAGGCTTCTCCCTGTGGCAATGAAAGGGATAGTTACAAAAAGTTGTCTCGATGACATCAGGTAGTTTTTAGAGAACTAAATTGATGTCGCCAACAAGTTCAGGGTAAGCTATCTCTAATAGGTTGCTGTGAAACTGAAAGTTAATATTAGGTTGTCTCAAAGAGAAATCTAAGCAGATTTTTCGTGAATAAAATCAGCTCGTCTTTTTAGGATAGCTGTAAGATATCATTAAGAAATTCAAACAAGTAGTGCATTTAAATTTCCCGTAGACCGTAGACTACGTGTTTAAGAAATCTTTTTAAGGAAATATCGGCTAGTTACTGTCTTACGTTGTACTGGCGAGGTCATAATACAACATCGCATCTGAGCCTAACCAGAACAACTCAATAATCGCTTTAAGCACTCCGTGCTACCTCGGTAGATTTGACCGGGTTATGTGGTTGTCTTTATTTAACTTAGTAATTGGGTTTAATCAATCTATTTCTGATTAGTTTAAACGTTGCATTCGGAAATTCTAGCCGCAAAAGCAACGTCCACAATTTATAAAGAAGTAGACAATTTATTGTACCTATTATGCGTACAATTGTAGGCTTTTGGCGAAAACGTTTTGATATTTTTCACAGTTAAATTACAAATTAATATCAAAACTTTTATTTAAAACAAATATACTTAAGCTAGAAACATTACTTAAAATATCAAAAATAATACAAATTTATTAAATATCTTATTGAATAAATTATTTTAAATGCACATCTTCAATAAATTGACTTTGACGTTTTTTAGGTGCGCGTCTGAGACTACCTAAAATATTTAAGATTTCTGAGACAGCATTAGGTGTTTCCTTGCTGGTATTATTACTGGTATTATTACTGCCATTATCTTTCTTTCGCTTTCTGAGTGTGAACTTTCCTTCTTTAATCGCGTTGATAATATCTTCATTTACTCCCGGCGCAGTGGGTTTCTTATCAGGAGAACCTTCCGGCATACCAATTGCCTTTGCTAAATCTTCCACAGTCGCTCTACTTCTTCTTCTTCTAAGGGGAACCATTGGTGGTTGATTTAGTGGTATAAATGGCGGAGGAGGCGGTGGTGGAGGTGGTGGCGGTAGAGGAGGGGCTCTAAGCTTTTCTTCAGCTTCTTCAGCTCTTACAAGTGCCTGCTGAAGTTCTGCTTCCGCAAGTTTAAGCCTTTCTTCCAAAACTTCCACATGGGAATTACTTTCCTGCTCTTCTAATCGCTCCTAAAAACAATAGTGTATTATGTTACTAGGAGTAGATAGCGAACATTATCTATTTTTTACATTGAAGCCAATGTAAAACTATCGACATTAGACCTTAGTGTGGTACCGTCACAGCATAATAAAGGTTCATTACTCTGACAGGGTTTCTGGGCAAATAACTCGACGTACCTATTTAATATGTTTTAAATTCGCCAGGCTGGAATCGAAGAATTATTAAATACAGGGTGCTTCATTAACATTGCGAAAAATTTCAGGAGTCCTTGCTTAAGAATACGAAAAAATTTTTTTATAAACATATGTCCGGAAATGCTTCGTGTAGGAGATAGAAGGTGTTACAATTTTCAAGCGTAACAACAAATATGTACGCTACTGCCGTTTTCTCTTTTGATAACACTGTTATGTAGGCAGTTTAATGGCTAATATGTACCTTTTGTTAAATTTTTTGATTTTGCCTTTGTTTAGGAGATAGCAATCTTATCAAACTCTGATATGCGAATAAATGTAATTTATTTTTTTTAATATTCTTCTTCCCGAGAACGGTTACTCGTAGCGCCTTCTGCTAAGTATACCTTTTTACGCAAAAATGATAGAGAAAACTATTTTTTACTTAAAAATGTAATACAAGCAAGTATTAAAATGTGTAAAGATATGTAGGTGGCGCCCTCTACAAGTGGGAGCCACACTAACAATAAATTCAAATTTCAAATTTCAAAAGAACCCCTAGATACCAATTTTAGTTGAAATATCGACACGATTTCAAAAATTATTTAGAAAAAACTAAAATAAAACTTTAACGAAACGAAGCATTTCCGGACATATTTTCATATTTTTAAGCAAGGAAACTCATCCTGAATTTTTTCGCAATATTAGTGAAACGCCCTATATATAAGAATTTAAATTTAAAAAAATAACTGTTTATAAGGTTTGCCTATACTATACGTAGGTTATTTAATTGACTCTTGGTTCTATGAGCAATTTATGAGTAAATAATATTATTTGCTTCAAGTACTGATGTGTATACAAAAACGTTCTTTGCTTGCACTTTCCTTAATATTTTTTTATTTTGTACTTTTGGTGTAAGAAAACTTTGTAAGCAAATTTGTAGTGTCGTACCTGCAGACTGTTAAATTCTTCCTCAAATCTGGCCCTTTCGTCTTCTATCGTTCTTTTTAGATTTTCTATGTCTTGTAGTAGAACTAAAGATTCAGTTCCGTTCTCGTCATTTAACCCCTGAAGTAACAAATTACTCTGATGAGCCAAAATATTTCGCTCCTTTTTTTGCTCCCCAGCTTCTTTTCTAAAATTATAATTATAGTACGTATTAGGATATTTAAAAAATTACAGACAAACATCCCAAAAACATTAATCTGCAATTTTACCGCCTTAATAATTCAAAACATTTCGTGTTTACTTTTATATGAAAAAAAGTAACATCTATATTTTTTGCAGTCGATTGTCAAAATATGGAAGATGCAACTCTTTCGCTGAGTGGACACGTCCGTGCAGAGAAAAGCCATTATATTTCAGTTTGTAACCGACGTCGCCGACGTTGCTCTAGTGAAGATCGTGCATTTTTTAAGTTTATTTGGTATAAAGTTGAAATATATCTTTTGTTTAAAATTTTGATACTGAAATCCGAGCTGAAATCGTTTATAATTTTTCTACTTTTTTTTATGATAAGGCACAGCACTGCAGGATTAATCCTTTATGGCGCTCTGCGAGCGGTGCGTGTGCACAGGAAACTATTCACGTTGGTCTTAAATCTTTGGAGATTATACTCGTTGGGAAACACGGCCTCAGGAAGGTCGTTTCAGAGCTGAACCACGTACGGGTGGGCTGCAGTGGCTCGTCGTGTATTTCTACCATGCACCGCTCTGGGTGGAATCAAGCAGGCAACCTCAGTTGAGCACTTGCCATGAAAATATTTGTAAAATAGACTCAAGTCGCCAACCTGCATTGTTAGATCATGGTCACTGATTAAGCGAATGACTCTTCTTTGAATGGAATCTAGCAATCTCAGGGTATGTTTAGGAGCGGAGCTCCAAATATGCGAACAGTACTCCAGCGATGGTCGAGTTTGGTATTTATAGAGCATCTAAAGTTGTTGGGGTATATAGATAAGGTTTTAGTGCGGAAAATATTCCAAGTTTCTGCGAGGCTGCCTAAGCAATGGCCGCAATAAATTAATTGAGGAAGCCAAGGGAACCGAGTGTCCCGCCATGAATATATCCGGTTCTTCAACAATAACCTTTTTAGAAAAAAAACTGCCGCCTGGGTTTCTGTAGCGCTAAATTCTACTTGGTTACTGTCACCCCAAGACAGAATTTCTTCCAGGTCTTTGCTGAGATGTGAGACCTCTTGCTGCCTTTAGAGATATGCATTGGCAGCCGATGTCCTAGCATCCAAAGTAGAAGATGAAACAAGTGTGCTGTCATCAACGAAGCTATATAAGTATAGGCTTTTAATTTTTTCCAAAAGATCGTTAATGTATAGTAAAAAGAGGGTGGGCCACAATATAGAACCTTGACTCCGGTGTTGATGTTAAATGTGTCTGAAACAAATCCGTCCATCGTTACTCGCAAAGAACGGTCTTTAAGAAAGCTTGACAGCCATGAACAAAATTGAGCTGGCATTCCATATGCTCTTACTTTAGTTAGGAGCCCCTCATGCCATACTCGGTCGAGGTCTTGGAAATGTCGAGTGCTACCACCCGAGACTCCCCATGATGTTTTATTGCGTTGTTCCGAACGTGAGTAACATAAGCGAGAAGCTCACCTGTTGATCTAGACTTACATCCATACTGGTGGTCACTAATAATGTTAAAGCCTTCCAGGACCAACTTTAATAATTTTTGGTTGATAGCCTTCTCCATAACTTTTGTTATAACCGAGAGCAATGCGACCGGACGATAGTTGTTTGGCAAGGTCTTCTTGCCTTTTTTGGGTATGGGTTGGACTCGCGCAGTTTTCCAGCAAGAAGAAAATATTCCTTTTTTGTAAGTTACGTCAAAAAGTCTACAAAATATCGGTGCCAATTCGTCAGCGCATTTCTTAATTACTGTGACTGGAATATCGTCAGGACCAGAAGCTCCTCAAGACTCATTTAACATGGCAGTGCCGGAAAACAATCTCGGGCATTCTCGATTCTACAGGGGGAATGTACGGTGGAGTTTTTTCCTGAAAATTAAACGTTGAATGTGAAGAGAATAGTTCCGCTAGTAAGTTTGCTTTTTTCTGTGCTTTGGTCGCAATGGTGCCATCAGAACGTGTTAGAGGTAGAATGATTGACTTGGTTAAGTTCTGACTGACGGCCTAGCTACCGACCAAAATGATCTTGAGCCGTTAGGACATTCAAGAAGTTTGTCTTTGATCCTCTGGTTGTATGCTTCTTTGCTTTGGTTTATCGTTTGGTTGCATTGGTTTCGAACGTTAACAAAGATGGTACGATTTTTGGCAGTAGGGTTTTGACGCCATTTCCGATAGAAATAATTTTTTGATTTAACAGCTCGTTCGCAATTTTTGGTAAACCAAGGCTTACCGTTAGAAGGGCACTTTTTTGAGAAAGGGATGAAGGCTTCCATGCCAGTAAGGATAACCTCCGATACTTCTCTAGCACAGATGGATGGATTATCAGAGGTAAAACAAACGTCCCGCCAAGGAAAGGTTCGAAATAAGGTTGTGGTCAGACGTTCCTAACGGAGGCTTCACGGTGACAGTCGGGGTTTAAAATTAAGAAAAGATCCAACAAACTAGCAGAATCACCATTTCGGTCTGGAATCCGAGTTGGTTGACCCACGAGTTGGGTGAGGCCAGAGCTGATGGCAAAGGATTCGGCTTCGGGACCTGGCTCGTCGGCTGTATTTTAGTATTTCAGTCAGTTGACATTATGAACGTTAAAGTCGCCTAGGATGACAACTTCGGAATTGGGATGGTGGGTTTCCAAAAAGCCGACTGTAATTGCAAGAGAGGAAAACAAGTCTAATGGGTATCGCTTGGCGGCAGGTAGAGGAAGCAGATTACTTTCTAATTCTCTGCGTTAATATTTTACACCACCTTACATCAAAGTCATTAAGCTCGATTGTCTCCTCTCGTTGACAAGAAATATCACTGCGAAAAAAGAGACAAAGGCCAAAGTTGCGCCTAAATCGGTGATGGAACTCGTACCCAGGATATAAATAGCTGACCGTCCTAATCGATACTCTCACCTTTGTTTCGGTTAGTGCGAGTACATGAGGTTTGGTAGATTGTAGGTGTTGATGGACTGCATTGATGTTCGAGTATAGTCCTCTTATATTGCAGAAGTCGATTTGGAAGTTGCTAATCTCGGGTCTTTTAACAACTTCAGTTGTCACACCATTCCCATTTTGAATGCTTTTCGAAGGGCCCGCCTAGCTTATGGACATGGTGGATGTTTGGATAATTTCGCCGATGGGGGGCGATTTTAACTCCGGAGCATTTTGATCTTGGAACCATCGTCATAGCATTTTTCATATATTGCCCACCCTGGAAACCGGAGACGAAAAACACAGCAACGACACCTAAGCCGATGCGATGGTATTTCACCGGGCGATGTCGGGTGAACCAACATCTACCATCTATAATATGAATTAATAAAATACTGCAAAATCTTTTTTATATTTATAGTTTAGTGGTTTTAAGTTTTCGGTTAAGATAAAGGAATATGTTTTTAACAGGTGTAATATATTTGTAAATACCTTATTATCTAAAATGCCTAAAGCATTCCTTTTTAAAAGAAAAAAAAATTACACGAACGAATATTTTTAGTCGAGACAACAGAAAAGTTGATAAATTGTAAAACCCTTCACCCTGCTAAAATTCATTTATTTAAGATAAAACCTTTTTTCTCCGGATGAACGAGATGTTGAAAAATGATGCTCTAACAAAGGGCATTTTGTTGACTCGGCTTTTACTTACATAACAACCTGGCGAAAAAAATGTTGATGCTTCTAAGGAAAAAAGTAGTACTTCATTTTATGTCCTTTGTTTTTTTAATTTTCTGTGTTATTTAATAAACTAATAATTTCAATTTCAATCATACCTTAAAATCATGATGTTAGTTCTTTGATTTTCATCAGTTTCCTTAAGCTCCTTTATTTCTTTTCTTAACATTTCTGACACTCTGAGTAGCTGATGATGATCTGTTTTTAAGTCATCTAGTTCAGATTTTAATTTTTTGTTTGAAATTTTTACGGCTTCTAATTCCTTAAAATTAAAAACATAGACTAATGAATCTCAAAATTTGATCAATAAAAAAGCTTACTGCGGGGTAGTTACGGTAACTTGAGGTTAGTTCAGGCCCAAAAAACTGTTGTTGTTATGACTCTTCGAGATATTAATTATACGCCAAACACTGTTTTAACTATTTATTCAATATTTAATAACAGTTTTTATTATTAACATGCGGACTACACTTTTACTAAAACCCACAACTGACAGAACTTTCATGACACTTGAATCAGACCTGCCAACCTTACAAAATAACAACTGCTAAACCGTGCAGTGTTAGCACTAGTTAAAAGTAATATTATTGAATGGTTTCTTTTACATTTAACAACAAAAACCATAGTTTATAGTTTTCTGTGGTTCAGGTTAGTTGTTAGATATTTGTGGCCAAAAACGGGCAGTTTTTTGGACGAATCCATAAACACACAGATTTATTACTTAATAGTTACTTATAGTTAAAAGTGAATATCGGTCAATCTGGTACTTTGGTACTAATACGGTTTGCTATAAAAAAGCATAAAAAACCGGAGTCGTACAAAGTTAGTAAACGAGGCGGCGGTTGCAGGAAAAATAGTATACGCAACACCCTTGAAAGCGATTTTACTGATCTGAAAGATTTTCAGAGCCTTCTTGTCCAGAAAAATAGCGCTTTTGGGACATTATGTGCATGTAAATATCTATTAATAACCAGCGTAAGATTTAAAAAAAAAAACTACTTCACAGTAACTTTTGAAATTTTTCTGCGTGTCATTCAATGTTCATTTTATACGTGGTACTTGGCAAAAAGTTGACACTTAAAATGAGTTAATCAAAGCTTCCCGTCTCCCTTACTGCAAGGTAATTTTTAGTTAGTTCATATTTTCAACTATAGACATAATAAATGTACTTATGTACAGTTAATAATAATCATTAGGTCAATCTGTTTTTTTCCTTTTCAGTAATATTGCGACAAAATGAAGCTAAACTGACAAGTGCGTTTTAATCGTGTGTGCTAAATTTTCCTTACATATTTCTCGCAAGCAATCATGTTTCAATTTTGCCTCTCCATGTATGGGACCGGTATTCATATTCTGCTTACTAATATAGGCAACGACTTGTGTTAAGTCGATGAATATAGGTACCTTAATTAATTGTAGCTATTCAAACAAAACATACCTCTGATAACTTTAGGTTTTGTTCTAGAGTTTGGAATTCTGACTGCCTTAAGGAATCTAATTCCGTTTGTAGTTCTGCTATTTCTGTACTTAATTGTTTAATGGTTTTGTTTAAGTTTTCTATGTCTGCATCTGTAGCAGATTCACCGGCATCTACTCCTTCATCTACTGTATCCTTGTCGGCTAAAAGTAATGTTTTTCTTTTAAGTTGTTTATTTTCTTTATACCACTGAGAAGCATCTTTAAGGGCTCTAAAAATATCAAAAGAATTATAACAATATTAGGCGAGTGCATACTAAAAGATTTTTAAGAACGGTCAGAAATAAAAACAAAAGCAAATTAGATTTTAGCAAAAAAAAATTGTAATTTTTTTATACGTTGATTGTTGTTAGAGGGCTGAACTACTAGCTGAAATTTCAATTTGTATCATTTCCACCCTCTGCGACAGCTGCTATTTGGTAAAGGGGTAAGTTAGTTTTTTGCGAATAACTCGTTCCTTTCTGATTTTATCAACTTTGGGGCGCTTTCATAATAAATAAAATTAACAAATACAGAATACACTTTTTATATAATCAATTCCATAAAATTCAAAGAGCTGTAATCTTCATTAGATCTATTTTTCCATCCCTCTTTTTAAATGTTAATATATTGGTTTAATACTAACAATACCGAAAAAGGTAAAAAGTTTCGTAGGTGGTAGAGGTGGTACGAATTGTAATTTAAGCTAGCAGTTGCTTGATGGTTAGTTCAATGTTGACGCATATTAGTAAAAACTCTGCAAAAAACCGTGTCAATGCTAGAACTTGTAACCTGAACTATCCTGCAATATTTTAATTGATAATAATTTACACAAAATTTTAGCTATGTATGAAAAATAGATTTCAATATATTTATTTTATTTTTAATTTAGAAAAACACGAAAACTTAAGCTATAATTTAATACCCCTTATCATTAAATAAGTTCCTGTTACTCCTACGTAATTATAAATAATATATACATATATCGGTAGGTATTATGCAATATTTTTTACGTACTTTTTTTCCTTTGATTTTTTCCTAAAATCTAATGCAAATGAGACGGTTTGTACTGTTGGCAGCAGATGCATTGGCGCACATAACGGGCTATGTCGCGGAACATGCCAGGCCAATAGTACCTCAACGTGATACGGGCGGTGGTTTTTGATATTCCCATGTGTCCGGCAGTCGGAGAATCGTGGTTTTCCTCCAGTACTTTGGTCCTTGACTTCTTAGGAACACAAAGTTTCCACGGGTCTATCATCTCAGGTTCGGTCATGTCCGACGAAGTCCAGAAGTGTCGATACAAGTTTCCTTCTCGTACGCAGTACGTCGGGTTTGCTTCGGGGTGACTTCGCACATCCTTTAATTTCTTAGCATACCAGGGACACTGTTCGTCTTCTGTTATGAGTGTTAACTCAGCGAGTTCGTCGGTTTCTGTATCGTCGTAAGAACCGGGTATCGGTTGTCGCGATAGTGCGTCGGCCACGCGGTTCAATACTCCTCGTCGGTATTTTATGTCAAAGTCGAATTGTTGGAGGTACATTTGCCAGCGAGCTAGACGCCCGGATGATGATTTGAGTGACTGTAGCCAGCGTAATGATTGGTGATCGGTTAAGACGGTGAAATGATAACCTTCGAGGTATGCTCTCATTTTTTCAATGCCATATACTATGGCCAAGCATTCTTTTTCGGTGGTAGAGTAGGCTTTCTCGGCTCCTGTCAGGGTGCGGCTAGCATAGGCAATAATATGGTCTCCTCCGTCGTCATTGTGTTGGGTGAGAGCTACTCCTAGTCCATTGTCTGCGACGTCGGTTTGCAGCGCAAACTTTCGGGTAAAGTCAGGACATGCCAGTACGGGGGCGATGGTTAGGGTGGCTTTCAATTTTTCGAAAGCGAGCTGTTGCTCGGGTCCCCAGTTCCACCGTCGGCCCTTCTTTAATAACAGGTTTAATGGTGCTGCAATTTGTGAAAATCCAGGTACAAAGCGTCGATACCAGGAGACCATTCCTAGGAATCGTCGCACTCCTCTTACGTTTGTCGGTGCTGCGTACTGGGTTATGGACGCCAGCTTTTCTGGGTCGGTATGTATGCCTTCTGCTGTGACCATGTGCCCCAAATATTTTAGGGATCTACGGCCAAACTGACACTTATCGGGATTAATTCGGAGGTTTGCGGTCCTCAGCTTTTGAAAAACGAGTTTGAGGTTTTGTAGGTGTTCCTCGAAAGTTTCTCCTAGGATTATGATGTCATCGAGATAAGCAAAACAGAACGGGTCCAGTTCGGGTCCGATGATGCGGTCCATCAGCCTTTGGAACGTAGCAGGTGCCGAATGTAATCCAAAAGGCATTACTTTGAAGTGAAACAAACCTCTGCCGGGCACGGTAAATGCAGTGATTTGTTTGCTTTCTTCGGATAGTGGCACCTGCCAGTACCCTTGTTTAAGATCGATGCTTGAGATGTACTTCGCTTTTCTAAGTTTGTCCAGTATTGCATTTATGAACGGTAACGGATACGCGTCTTTTCGGGATATGTCATTTATTTTCTGGTCTATACAGAATCTTGGCTTCCCATCCTTTTTCCGGACAATCACAACTGGCGAGCTCCATGCGCTACTCGATGGCTCTATAATTCCATCTTCCAACATCTGGTTCACCTCAATGTTAATGATTTCCTGCATACGGGGATTTTGAGGTCGGTATCGTTGTTTAATGGGCTCGGCGTTTATTAATCGAATTTCGTGCGTTATAAGCGGCGTTGTTCCTTCAATTTGTTCGAACGACGGTAGTTCCTGACTCAAAAATGCCTGCAGGCGGTTCTCTTCCACAGGCGACAGTGTTAGCGGTGGCTGGGTGCTAATTTTCCCTATTGTGCTGCAAGGCGCCCCTATAATGTTAGCGGGTAATAGATAGTCATCAATAAGAACGGTACCTGTACTTAGTTCTAATTTAAACTTTCCGGTTTGTAGAGAGACCCGGTAGATAATTCAGTACTTCGGTGAATTCCTTTGGGCCTATTCGGAATTTTATTCGGTAGGCTTCGGGGACTTCCATTAGTTCTCCGTTTGCTAATCGGGCTAAGTTTTTAGGCTTTTCTACAGATGCCAGGGCATAGAACCGTTTTCGTTTCGCTATTCGGTCTCCGATGTAGGATTTAGCGGCTCCGGTATCGATCAAAGCTAACACGGGTTGTCCATTAATGTGTACAGTCACATGTGGTCGGTTTTCATTTGATTCGGTGATATTTACTGCATTCGAGGCGGTTGTGTCGCGATACTGTCAGTACAGTTTTCCTCCCTTGAACAAGGGCAGTCTCGGGACATGACACCCGTCTTGCCACATCTGGAGCAGAATATTTTACCGGGTCCGTTACATGCACTGCGCACATGTCCGGTTTGTCCACAACGCCAGCAGGTGACGGCCGGGGGCGTTGTTCCAGATCTGTGATGATTTACTTCGGTCGAGTTCTGTGGTCGGGTTGTTTGGTTTTGTCCGGTCGGTGGTCTTCTTTGTTGTGTGGGAGCTAGTGTCGGTGGTGTTGTCACCCTGTGCCATCCTTCGGTTTGTGTGACGTAACGGGTTGGCGTCGTTTGGTTTGTCACTGTTTCTTTTTGTTTGTCTTTTTCCAATTCTAGTAACAAAATTTCGTGCTCCCTAACAGCTGCGGAAAACGATAGTACGTCGTGAAATTCGGTTCTTCGGATGTTCTGTCGGTATTCGGGAAGTAAGTTGCGGTAAAGCCATTGTAGTTCTTGCTCTTGGCTCATTTTCCCATGCCGGCGTACTAAAGTTTGTAATTCGGTTACGTAACGGTTAACGGATTCGTTACGTCGTTGCACCCTTCGGCTGATCTCGGCTTCCAAGTCTACCTCATAATTTACTGGGAAGAAAAATATTCGGAAGGCTCTCCTGAAGTCGTCCCAGTTTTGCCAATTATGTTTATTATTGCGGCACCACAATGCCGCATTTCCTCGTAGCAACTCGGGTAGGTGCAGTAACAGCAAGTCGGGATTTATTCGGTTAGCTATGCAGATTTCATCTATTCTTTCTAAGAAAGTTGCGGGGTCGTTTCTATCGTCGAAGTGTATATTCCACTTATGCACATGTAGTTCGGAGGGATTTTCATATCGTACGGTGTTATTAGCGGTAGGGGGTGATATACCTCCCTGTCCTGTCATGGGTTGTACTCCATGCGGTATGGGGTTTATTGTAATCGGCGGTGCTTGGGTATTGCTAGTCGGTGCCTGGTAATAACTATAGGCGGTGGTGGTAGGGGTGGTATATACACAAGGTGTAGTAGTAGGGGTATTATATACACAGGGGGTAGTAGGGGTGTTATATACACAGGGTGTCGTGGTATTAGCCGGGACTACGGGGTTGCTTGTCAGCTGGATTGCTGTGTGGTTTATTAACTAATCTTTACTACGGCCTAACTTAACTAATAGGTACTTAGACCTTCGGGATGTTTATTTGATTAACTAATCTTTACTACGGCCTAACCTAACTAATAGGTACTTAGACCTTCGGGATATTTATTTAATTAACTAATCTTATATTTACTACGGCCTAACATAACTATTTGGTACTTAAACCTTTGGGATTTTAATTTAGCTACCTAATCTTTTACTACGGCCTAACCTAACTAATAGGTACTTAGACCTTCGGGATCTTCATTTAAATACCTAATGTTTTATATGTCCTATCTTAACTAGTTGGTACTTAAACCTTCGGGATATTAAGTATTTAAACCTCAGGAATATTTACTTAACTACCTACTATATATTTACTACGGCCTAACATAACTATTTGGTACTTAAACCTTCGGGATTTTAATTTAGCTACCTAATCTTTTACTACGGCCTAACCTAACTAATAGGTACTTAGACCTTCGAGATCTTCATTTAAATACCTAATGTTTTATATTGTAACGCTCCTGCTGTGGTTCGTAATGCCGAACAGTCTTGTCGGCCTGTACTTTCTTGAGACGGATATTTCTCGAGCGCCACTCTGTTGCTTTAGGGTGTAACAGAGAACCACCAGACCTATAGGTAGCTTTTACACAGTTGGAGAAACGGTACTCCAGGGGTCTATGCGCCTACTATAGCCGTTTTGCCTATTTAAAAAAAAATCATAACACAGAGTACGGGTTTGTTCTAAACAATTTATTAACTAATATAATCTATTATTTTCGGGCTGACATTTACTATATGGAAGCTAGAACTATGCTATTTAAAATATACCGTTTTTAGAGGGGGTGCGGCGGTTCCACATTTTATGTGAACAAGCTACTACGGGAGGGTGTAAAGCAGACAGGTACGATAGAGCAAACTATGCGTGCAAGAAAGCAGGGTGTTTAGCGAGATTAAAGCAACGGGTTAAAAAAAAGGAAAAAGGCTCCAGCGGTCATAAGGGGCTGTCACAGACATACGGACTGCTACCATCGTGGCAAGGAAACAGGATAACTTCGCTCGCCAGAGAACACCACATTCCTCACACATTCGGTCATTCTTAGTTTCGGCGAATCGGTAACCGGGGCAGTAATGGGCGTAAAAACACACCAAGATGCTCCGGTGATCGACACAGGGTAGTTACCCCCGACAGGCTACACTACGCGTGAAAACACTATAGTGCAGTCAGTCGGCGGCTAGTCCCCACAACATTCATCCTGCGGTTCATTCACTTTCGCTCTATTACGGGAGGCGCTTACAATGAGCGTAAACACACTTCAAAGTAGCCGGTCTCCCGAAACGGGTTTTGTTAAATATCGAAAGTGTATACAGCGTGAAAACACATATATACCCTTCCGATAGTCGGCAGCCCTTCGGTCACTCGGTTTCGGTCTTCCCTGTTGGCTTTCCGAAGAATGCTGAACGTTCTTCGGAAAACTTTTAAGTTGGTACAGGATCAGCGTGAGAACACATGACCATATACGTCCCTTTTTCAACAGAACCTGACACTCTTTTCTCTGGCGAGGAGATAATTACATCCCTCCACGGTGCTAACAGGTATACTTACTTGTACAGTCAAATCGGTGGCTCGTAGCGGAAAATTTACACGACGCACACTGGGGCAAGGAGCCTTTAAAACTGGCATTAAATCCAATTTACCTCTTACAATATTTTTGGTCTCATAATTATTTTTGGGATGATATAGCATAAACAAAAGCAAATAAATGGATGGTAACCGGCCATAATAGTAGTACTAATAACCAGATTTCAATTTTATTGAAAAAAAAAATGAACAGAAATGTCGGTCTTCTTAACTAATAAATCGTAGGGTATCATCATCACTATCGTTCCCCTGGTCATCACTATCACCGCAGGTATCATCTTGACTGTCGTTATCCCTATTACTAGATGTATTAACGGTTGGTACTTTTAACAACTCAATAGCTTCTCTTGGCAGATGTTGCAGCTTTCTCTTCGGTGTCTTTTGTTTACTGGTGATCACCGGATCAGAAGTCAATAAGAAAAAGTTAAAAATGTCCGTGTTGGTTTTTTTTCTGCTACATTTTCTGGAGTAATGCTCCCTGTACCTCTTAAAATCTTTATTTTTTGCCTTTTGTGCTTCTTCGGTCAATTGTCCTATGGGTAAAAGTGCAGAGGATATAATTTCTGAGCCACGAATTAAATATTTGTGTAATGTTGAAGGCATATTACACCAAGGGTACTTGAACACGAAGTATCTGGCTGTATCAAGCGCAAATAGACGGTATTTTTCTACATCTGTCAAATCCACTGGATACCACAATCATAATTAAATGTAGCTTTTTAATTAATTCTAAATCAATTTTTGTAATTTGAGCAGAAAGTTCTGAATTTTGAAAAAAACGTCTGGCAATTACGTGCTCCAGAACGTTTCATTATATCAAGAAGTTCTCTTCTTGTTATAAAAAGGGTATTTAAAGCCGTTCCTAAAACAAAATAATACATAAATCAGACATTATGTGGCTTAACTTATAAAACATTACTTACGACTTGCTACAAAAACATGTCTAACTGTCAAAGTAGCAAAAAGTAGCAAAAAATTTAAAGATCTTTGTATTCCTACAACTCAACTCTTAGACTTAAAAAAATGTATGTCGCTCGAACTACCTTGGAACATAACTAATATGTTAAATAATTTTAAATTTTGTCAGACGTAAAAAAAAACTGAGATCATATTAGTTAAGCCTATTTTATCGTATATTAATCTACTTAGAAATAAATTAAAAGTAACTAAAAATTAGTTACATACCTGAAGATGAAGATTCCATAGCTCAACAATATTAATATTGATTATTTAGCACAAAATCACAAGTCGAAACTAGTTATAAAAAACTTTAAATCGCGCCGCTTATTATAATAATGCTGATAAGCTACTGCAATAGCTCTAATTCATGGCCATTGCGCGCGATGTGAAGTATAAAAATATCTTGTTTGTGCGTACTGATAGCTGGTCTTGTAAACCGCATTAAGAGAATATGCCTAATTTTTATTTGAGTTTTCTATTTAATGCCAGTTTTGGTGGTTTCTTGCCCCAGTGTGCGACGGTGGGTATTTAAAGGATTTAGGCAAGGGCTCAGTGAAACGTCTCGGTTAAGCCGGGTCTCGGTGAGAAGTGTCTTCCACGACGTTCTCAACGTCCGGAGCCAGGTTCGCGTTCTCCCACCAATACTACGGTACTCTGGGGGATTGCGCCTTTTGATTGGCTGTGCATGGTCGCACTGCGGAATGGTTTTGGTTGAGCTATACTGGGTGCTCTGAGGGAGCCGGTAATTAGCTAGTTCGCTAGTCTAATTATTTAATCGATGTCTTTAATATAAATGCGGAATAACTATGAAATATGTTTGATTAAAATGTGACTTCGTCACAATATGTCCTATCTTAACTAGTTGGTACTTAAACCTTCGGGATATTTATTTAATTAACTAATCTTTATTACGGCCTAACCTAACTAATATGTATTTATACATTCGGAAAATTTATTAAAAACTTCAGCCTAGTTTTACCGGATTATTTAAATTTTATTTAAAATTTAACCATATAAGCAACATCTATGTGCACGGTACCCCTAAATAAACTATCTATTTATATAGACGTTTCTCAATTATCGGAATGATGATTATTTGTTTGTACGGGTTTCGGGTTTTTTTTTTATCCAAAAAAAACTTGTCCATATCGGTCTTATCTCTGGGCCACTAAATCGTTATCACTAAAATGCTGCTTTTACGAATATTATTTATTTCAAAATTTTATTTCCCTGCCGCTTATTTAAAATATCGGTTTATTTTTAAAATCTAGCTTCCTATTTTTCGGGTTTTTAGAGAAATGGGTATGAAAAATTTGTATTAAAAATTCTGTTTTAACGGGGAATCTGGAGAAATGAAAAATGGGATAAAAAAAAATCTGTTCAATGGAAAATTTAAAGAGGTGGATATGAAAAAGGTACTAAAAAAAAATCTGTTTAACGGAAAATGGTTTTTTTACGGTTTTTTTTTTTTTAATTACTTATACTACGCATGCGCAAAAAGGAGCTCGGGCGCCATTTTTGTAACGCTCTTTCTACGGGGTGTTTTATATCCTCTAGTCAGGCGTCATTTTTCGGGCCTAACAACGGTATTTAGCGGGTTTCTCGAGCGCCACTCTGTTGTTCGGGGTGTAACAGAGAATCACCTTGACCTACAGGTAGCTTTTAGACAGAGGAGAAAATAATGCCAGGGGTCGTATTTGCGCATGTGCATACTAATATATTATGAACGGTGGTAAATTGCGGAGTTATGGGGGTGCGACGAAATTAAGGTAATTTGGCCAGCAAAAGCGGTTTTCTTTTAACTTAAGCAGAAAGCGGTTGAAAAGGTGCGGGTTATGATTTATAGCGGGTGAAGCAATACGGTAATAAGAAACAGCTCCAGCGGTCACTCTACAGCGGTAAGTAAGCAAGCGGTAAGTGCAAGTAAGCAATTTTAACAAAACCTGGTGGCTGCCGTGGGAGTATCTTCGGTTTTCTTTACAACATTCATTCGGTCGGTTCATACATTGTCAGCACTAGTTTTGCGAAGAATGCAGCGTGCTTTATTCGCAAAACCTACTTAGGTTGTTACCGGGTCCGCGTCAGAACACATCACCCGGTAGGTCCCCTCGGTCACTAACTCGGTCACACCTCTTTCGTGCACTCGCCGGTTTTTTTCCAAAAGAGTTTTCTTTGGGAAAAACACAACGTTATTGGGTTGTTACAGGGTCCGCGTCAGAACACATCACCCTGTAGGTCTCCCTTCGTCGGCGGTTTCACTCATTCAACCTACACACACATGGTCCGGGACGGATAATTCATTTTTTTAGGTTAACACAGGGTCCGCGTCAAAACACATCACCCTGTATGTCCCCCTTTTTATTATCGATCTCGGCTTTTAATACACTTGCTACTCCCAAGACACTCAGGCAGGGCTACTTACTTGTTCGGTCTTTCTAGCTAACTGTTTCGGCTGGAGGTCAAGCGCCAAGTCCCTTTCGATTCGCTCTTTGAGTTCGAGCTGGGCTTCGATTCCCCAACTAGTACTATCCTACTCCGGGAAAAAGAAGCCTGCGGTTGGCTGCGCGTGGGCGCATAGCGGCCTGCTGCCTAATTAACTGGCTTGTTAGCTCAATTAATTGACACGGTTCGTAACTTAATTATTTATACACGAATTTAAACGGTTAAAAAGTGACTTCGTCACAATAAATAAATAAATAGATAGCCATTTATTTTCGACAGGCCGGAGCCCACTTACAGGAAACTCAAACAAATTAATCGAATTATAAACAAAAATCTTACAAAAGTAATGACCTTGCTATACTTAAAATCTAATAACAAAAAGTAAGAAACTAAAGCTAAGTTAACAGGAACCAATGACTACTAATGAGTATAGCCGGACATATTGCGCAAGTGTTTTAATATGGTTGGGAGGCTGTCATGAAATATGTCGGAGAGGGCTTAGATACGATTGAAGTTGTGGCACATTTTGTGAATGGGACCTTGAGGCAAAATATTGGATCTCGCGAATGCAAGGAAAAATGTAGGCCGATGTCGGGCACCTGTGCGGGGAACATGAAGCGATAGTTGCTCCAGTAGAAATTGGCAATCGATTTTAGAGTTAAGAAGTTTATGGAGTATCGATAGTGACTGTGAGTCGCGACGTACTGTTAAGGGCAACTCACCAAACCTAGCGAGGATGTGGCCATGCTCGAAACCCCGTTGCGGGTAGATACCATCCTCTCTAAACATAAGATACTTTAGGAATCGCCTTTGGACGGACTCCACAGATTGATTATGGCAATTGTAAATGGGGGACCATATGATTGAGCAATAATCCAACTTTGACCTCACATAGGAGTAATACAACAGTTTAAATGTAGATAGATCAGAAAAATGCTTGCAGTTTCGCAAGACAAAGCCCAAGGTTCTAGAGGCGCTAGAAACCATTTGATCAATATGTGGAATAAAGGAGAACCTCTTATCGAAAACGACTCCGAGATCCCTTATGGTGGTGAGTCTGTTCAGTGTGGATCCGTTTATAGAATAATTGAATTGAAATGGAGTTTTTGTCCGAGTGTAAGAAACGACGTTACATTTAGAGATGTTGAGATTCAGTTTGTTATCCAGGCACCACTGGTTAAGAACATCGAGGCTGTCGCGGAGGGATACACAATCCGCGACAGCGTCGATGCGGTTAAATATTTTGAGGTCATCAGCATAGGCGAGTCTGTTGGAGTCAAGCGTCGAGACAAGATCGTTTATAAATATGTTGAAAAGAAGCGGCCCTAGGTTAGAACCCTGGGGGACACCCGACGTAGGTACAAACAAGTCCGACCTAAACCCCTCAAACTCAACAAACTGAGTACGATCCAGAAGGTAGGATTGTAATAGTGAGACAAGCCTGTTAGAGAAACCGAACTGGTCAGACGCCTTATGGAGTAGAATGTGGTGGTCAATTTGGTCAAAGGCTTTACTAAAGTCCGTGTAAATGACATCGACTCTTGTTAATGGCGTCACAGACGTAAACGGAAAACGAACAAAGATTAGTCATACACGATCTTTCGGAAAAAAAACCGTGTTGATATATAGAGAGTCGGTTTCGAATTTTGAAAAACAGGGACTTTTGCAAGATGATCTCAAATACCTTGGAGAAGTTACATAGGATTGAGATACCTCGATAGTTTTCAATATGAGATGGATCGTCCTTTTTAAAGATGGGACAAACTTTGGCAACCTTCCATATTTCTGGAAATACGCCATTGTTCAATGACAGGTTAAAGATATGACAAAGAGGAGCGCTCATGACAAAGGAACAGTCTTTCACCAGAAAGCTGGGAATACCATCGGAGCCAGACGTAGCTTTATTTTTTAGCGTTTTGCAGGCCGAAATAACGTCCTCGGATGTAACACTGGGTATACCGATTATCTCATATTGGTCTGCTGGATTAAAAGGCTCAGATTGCCAAGGTTGCCCAGAGGTTTTATAGACATTCTTAAAATAATTCGCGAAAGCAGAGACGATGTTATGGGGCCCGTGGACTTGTTGATTTGCATAGTTCATGGTGGCTGGGATTCGAGATTGAGCCTTTTTACTTTGGACAAAGGACCAAAAATTGGAAGGGTTGTTTTTTATGTTTGACTCAGCGTTCCTAATATAACCCCTGTGGGCCTGCTGAGACTGTAACTTAATCAGGCTGCGCAAGGCTTTGAACTTCACGAGGTCAGCTTTGGATTTGTGAACTTGCAGGCGACGACGTACTCTTTCTTTTTTAAAAATATTGTTAATTAAATCTTTAGTAAACCAGGGGGGAAATCGTCTTCGCCTAGGGGATTTTAGAGGTGTACAGGCGGCAAAGTTGTTATTCAAAATCTCGTAAAAAGATTGACAAGCATACATCAGAAGAGGCAATAACGGGGGACCAGTCGGTGTGCGACATCAGCTCATACAATTTAGGATAGTCAGATTTGCGAAAGTTGAAGTGGAGTGGTTCAGATTTGTTTACGGGAAAGTTGACAACGGGAGGAAGTGCTGCTTGAAAATCAAAAGTTAGAGCAGGGTGATGTGGATCCTCGGCGACCAAAGGCGAATCATTGTGCGCCAGATTGATTTTAAAGTTGGCAAAGACGAGATCGAGAAGCCGGTTATTGGAATTCGGGATGGTGTTGTACTGTGTAAGGCAAAGAAACTCGCTAAGATTTAGTAAGCATTTGTTTCTGAGGCCAAGAGGGGTCGGCCCTGAGAATGAAGGAACATTGAAATCTCCAACGAGGATTATATTTTTTTGGAGCATTGTATCCAGTGACGAAAGGATTTCGAAAAAATTTTCCACCTCGAGGCTAGCGGTGCTGGGAGGAATGTATACAATAAATACATAGAACACAAAATAATGATAAGTAATCTTACAACCTAAAAAGTCTATATTTGGCGCGCTGACACTAATATCGGGGACATCCAGCAGTTCGGAGTTGAGTCTGTTGTGAATACTGAGCATGACACCGCCTCCCCTGGAAGCTGCCATTAAGTAAGTTCTTCTATCAGAGCGATAGACTAAGTAGCAGTCAGGAAAAAGTTCCGCGAATCTAGAATATCCGGTTGGAGCCAGGATATGGTAACAGCGATGATATCGTAATCTGAGGAAGCAGCGTTACTGTAGAAGTTGTGTGTTTTGGTCCGGAGACCTCGAACATTCTGATACGTGCAGGTTAACTCGTTGGTTGAGGTGTTGGGAAGACCAAGTTTTTTGTAGTTATTGTGGGCACGCCGCCAATATACCTCAAAATCAGGTTTTCTTCTCCGTTTGAACGACGAAGCTGCAGTTCTTCCTTGAGGTCTTGAAGCTGTTTTAGTTGTGCCGGAGATAGGTCTGCTTCAATGTAGATTTGGTGGCTGTCGGTAAATATTCTCCTGTTCTTCAGCACAAGTGACACGTCGCTGGAGTTTGAGAGAGTCACTTTTACAGGTTTGTGACCGTTACGGTTAGGCTTGCCAACCGTGACGACATTAGTGGCTTCGATTTGTCGGGCTACTTTGTTGGACAGCAGCGAGGAAATCTGAACTGTTTCTGGAATGCCTTCTTTAAGGTGAAAATTAAAGATCATTAAATTGTGCATACGGGTTTGTCTCTGAAAAACTTCCCTGAAAAAGTTATCTCTGAGAGATGTCTTTGTGGCTACAAAAGGGATAGTCGCAACGCGATCTCTCGCAGAGAGCCCCGGGCAGATTCGTAGCGAACTAAATTGTTGTCGCTAAGAAGTCCTAGATAAGCTATCTCTGAGAGTTCTTTTTATGGCAATAAAAAGGATAGTTAAAATAAGTTTTCTCAAAGAGAACACCAGGCAGTTTTGTAGCAAACTAGTTTGCTGTCGCTAAGAAGTCCTAGGTAAGCTGTCTTCGAGGCTTCTCCCTGTGGCAATGAAAGGGATAGTTACAAAAAGTTGTCTCGATGACATCAGGTAGTTTTTAGAGAACTAAATTGATGTCGCCAACAAGTTCAGGGTAAGCTATCTCTAATAGGTTGCTGTGAAACTGAAAGTTAATATTAGGTTGTCTCAAAGAGAAATCTAAGCAGATTTTTCGTGAATAAAATCAGCTCGTCTTTTTAGGATAGCTGTAAGATATCATTAAGAAATTCAAACAAGTAGTGCATTTAAATTTCCCGTAGACCGTAGACTACGTGTTTAAGAAATCTTTTTAAGGAAATATCGGCTAGTTACTGTCTTACGTTGTACTGGCGAGGTCATAATACAACATCGCATCTGAGCCTAACCAGAACAACTCAATAATCGCTTTAAGCACTCCGTGTTACCTCGGTAGATTTGACCGGGTTATGTGGTTGTCTTTATTTAACTTAGTAATTGGGTTTAATCAATCTATTTCTGATTAGTTTAAACGTTGCATTCGGAAATTCTAGCCGCAAAAGCAACGTCCACAATTTATAAAGAAGTAGACAATTTATTGTACCTATTATGCGTACAATTGTAGGCTTTTGGCGAAAACGTTTTGATATTTTTCACAGTTAAATTACAAATTAATATCAAAACTTTTATTTAAAACAAATATACTTAAGCTAGAAACATTACTTAAAATATCAAAAATAATACAAATTTATTAAATATCTTATTGAATAAATTATTTTAAATGCACATCTTCAATAAATTGACTTTGACGTTTTTTAGGTGCGCGTCTGAGACTACCTAAAATATTTAAGATTTCTGAGACAGCATTAGGTGTTTCCTTGCTGGTATTATTACTGGTATTATTACTGCCATTATCTTTCTTTCGCTTTCTGAGTGTGAACTTTCCTTCTTTAATCGCGTTGATAATATCTTCATTTACTCCCGGCGCAGTGGGTTTCTTATCAGGAGAACCTTCCGGCATACCAATTGCCTTTGCTAAATCTTCCACAGTCGCTCTACTTCTTCTTCTTCTAAGGGGAACCATTGGTGGTTGATTTAGTGGTATAAATGGCGGAGGAGGCGGTGGTGGAGGTGGTGGCGGTAGAGGAGGGGCTCTAAGCTTTTCTTCAGCTTCTTCAGCTCTTACAAGTGCCTGCTGAAGTTCTGCTTCCGCAAGTTTAAGCCTTTCTTCCAAAACTTCCACATGGGAATTACTTTCCTGCTCTTCTAATCGCTCCTAAAAACAATAGTGTATTATGTTACTAGGAGTAGATAGCGAACATTATCTATTTTTTACATTGAAGCCAATGTAAAACTATCGACATTAGACCTTAGTGTGGTACCGTCACAGCATAATAAAGGTTCATTACTCTGACAGGGTTTCTGGGCAAATAACTCGACGTACCTATTTAATATGTTTTAAATTCGCCAGGCTGGAATCGAAGAATTATTAAATACAGGGTGCTTCATTAACATTGCGAAAAATTTCAGGAGTCCTTGCTTAAGAATACGAAAAAATTTTTTTATAAACATATGTCCGGAAATGCTTCGTGTAGGAGATAGAAGGTGTTACAATTTTCAAGCGTAACAACAAATATGTACGCTACTGCCGTTTTCTCTTTTGATAACACTGTTATGTAGGCAGTTTAATGGCTAATATGTACCTTTTGTTAAATTTTTTGATTTTGCCTTTGTTTAGGAGATAGCAATCTTATCAAACTCTGATATGCGAATAAATGTAATTTATTTTTTTTAATATTCTTCTTCCCGAGAACGGTTACTCGTAGCGCCTTCTGCTAAGTATACCTTTTTACGCAAAAATGATAGAGAAAACTATTTTTTACTTAAAAATGTAATACAAGCAAGTATTAAAATGTGTAAAGATATGTAGGTGGCGCCCTCTACAAGTGGGAGCCACACTAACAATAAATTCAAATTTCAAATTTCAAAAGAACCCCTAGATACCAATTTTAGTTGAAATATCGACACGATTTCAAAAATTATTTAGAAAAAACTAAAATAAAACTTTAACGAAACGAAGCATTTCCGGACATATTTTCATATTTTTAAGCAAGGAAACTCATCCTGAATTTTTTCGCAATATTAGTGAAACGCCCTATATATAAGAATTTAAATTTAAAAAAATAACTGTTTATAAGGTTTGCCTATACTATACGTAGGTTATTTAATTGACTCTTGGTTCTATGAGCAATTTATGAGTAAATAATATTATTTGCTTCAAGTACTGATGTGTATACAAAAACGTTCTTTGCTTGCACTTTCCTTAATATTTTTTTATTTTGTACTTTTGGTGTAAGAAAACTTTGTAAGCAAATTTGTAGTGTCGTACCTGCAGACTGTTAAATTCTTCCTCAAATCTGGCCCTTTCGTCTTCTATCGTTCTTTTTAGATTTTCTATGTCTTGTAGTAGAACTAAAGATTCAGTTCCGTTCTCGTCATTTAACCCCTGAAGTAACAAATTACTCTGATGAGCCAAAATATTTCGCTCCTTTTTTTGCTCCCCAGCTTCTTTTCTAAAATTATAATTATAGTACGTATTAGGATATTTAAAAAATTACAGACAAACATCCCAAAAACATTAATCTGCAATTTTACCGCCTTAATAATTCAAAACATTTCGTGTTTACTTTTATATGAAAAAAAGTAACATCTATATTTTTTGCAGTCGATTGTCAAAATATGGAAGATGCAACTCTTTCGCTGAGTGGACACGTCCGTGCAGAGAAAAGCCATTATATTTCAGTTTGTAACCGACGTCGCCGACGTTGCTCTAGTGAAGATCGTGCATTTTTTAAGTTTATTTGGTATAAAGTTGAAATATATCTTTTGTTTAAAATTTTGATACTGAAATCCGAGCTGAAATCGTTTATAATTTTTCTACTTTTTTTTATGATAAGGCACAGCACTGCAGGATTAATCCTTTATGGCGCTCTGCGAGCGGTGCGTGTGCACAGGAAACTATTCACGTTGGTCTTAAATCTTTGGAGATTATACTCGTTGGGAAACACGGCCTCAGGAAGGTCGTTTCAGAGCTGAACCACGTACGGGTGGGCTGCAGTGGCTCGTCGTGTATTTCTACCATGCACCGCTCTGGGTGGAATCAAGCAGGCAACCTCAGTTGAGCACTTGCCATGAAAATATTTGTAAAATAGACTCAAGTCGCCAACCTGCATTGTTAGATCATGGTCACTGATTAAGCGAATGACTCTTCTTTGAATGGAATCTAGCAATCTCAGGGTATGTTTAGGAGCGGAGCTCCAAATATGCGAACAGTACTCCAGCGATGGTCGAGTTTGGTATTTATAGAGCATCTAAAGTTGTTGGGGTATATAGATAAGGTTTTAGTGCGGAAAATATTCCAAGTTTCTGCGAGGCTGCCTAAGCAATGGCCGCAATAAATTAATTGAGGAAGCCAAGGGAACCGAGTGTCCCGCCATGAATATATCCGGTTCTTCAACAATAACCTTTTTAGAAAAAAAACTGCCGCCTGGGTTTCTGTAGCGCTAAATTCTACTTGGTTACTGTCACCCCAAGACAGAATTTCTTCCAGGTCTTTGCTGAGATGTGAGACCTCTTGCTGCCTTTAGAGATATGCATTGGCAGCCGATGTCCTAGCATCCAAAGTAGAAGATGAAACAAGTGTGCTGTCATCAACGAAGCTATATAAGTATAGGCTTTTAATTTTTTCCAAAAGATCGTTAATGTATAGTAAAAAGAGGGTGGGCCACAATATAGAACCTTGACTCCGGTGTTGATGTTAAATGTGTCTGAAACAAATCCGTCCATCGTTACTCGCAAAGAACGGTCTTTAAGAAAGCTTGACAGCCATGAACAAAATTGAGCTGGCATTCCATATGCTCTTACTTTAGTTAGGAGCCCCTCATGCCATACTCGGTCGAGGTCTTGGAAATGTCGAGTGCTACCACCCGAGACTCCCCATGATGTTTTATTGCGTTGTTCCGAACGTGAGTAACATAAGCGAGAAGCTCACCTGTTGATCTAGACTTACATCCATACTGGTGGTCACTAATAATGTTAAAGCCTTCCAGGACCAACTTTAATAATTTTTGGTTGATAGCCTTCTCCATAACTTTTGTTATAACCGAGAGCAATGCGACCGGACGATAGTTGTTTGGCAAGGTCTTCTTGCCTTTTTTGGGTATGGGTTGGACTCGCGCAGTTTTCCAGCAAGAAGAAAATATTCCTTTTTTGTAAGTTACGTCAAAAAGTCTACAAAATATCGGTGCCAATTCGTCAGCGCATTTCTTAATTACTGTGACTGGAATATCGTCAGGACCAGAAGCTCCTCAAGACTCATTTAACATGGCAGTGCCGGAAAACAATCTCGGGCATTCTCGATTCTACAGGGGGAATGTACGGTGGAGTTTTTTCCTGAAAATTAAACGTTGAATGTGAAGAGAATAGTTCCGCTAGTAAGTTTGCTTTTTTCTGTGCTTTGGTCGCAATGGTGCCATCAGAACGTGTTAGAGGTAGAATGATTGACTTGGTTAAGTTCTGACTGACGGCCTAGCTACCGACCAAAATGATCTTGAGCCGTTAGGACATTCAAGAAGTTTGTCTTTGATCCTCTGGTTGTATGCTTCTTTGCTTTGGTTTATCGTTTGGTTGCATTGGTTTCGAACGTTAACAAAGATGGTACGATTTTTGGCAGTAGGGTTTTGACGCCATTTCCGATAGAAATAATTTTTTGATTTAACAGCTCGTTCGCAATTTTTGGTAAACCAAGGCTTACCGTTAGAAGGGCACTTTTTTGAGAAAGGGATGAAGGCTTCCATGCCAGTAAGGATAACCTCCGATACTTCTCTAGCACAGATGGATGGATTATCAGAGGTAAAACAAACGTCCCGCCAAGGAAAGGTTCGAAATAAGGTTGTGGTCAGACGTTCCTAACGGAGGCTTCACGGTGACAGTCGGGGTTTAAAATTAAGAAAAGATCCAACAAACTAGCAGAATCACCATTTCGGTCTGGAATCCGAGTTGGTTGACCCACGAGTTGGGTGAGGCCAGAGCTGATGGCAAAGGATTCGGCTTCGGGACCTGGCTCGTCGGCTGTATTTTAGTATTTCAGTCAGTTGACATTATGAACGTTAAAGTCGCCTAGGATGACAACTTCGGAATTGGGATGGTGGGTTTCCAAAAAGCCGACTGTAATTGCAAGAGAGGAAAACAAGTCTAATGGGTATCGCTTGGCGGCAGGTAGAGGAAGCAGATTACTTTCTAATTCTCTGCGTTAATATTTTACACCACCTTACATCAAAGTCATTAAGCTCGATTGTCTCCTCTCGTTGACAAGAAATATCACTGCGAAAAAAGAGACAAAGGCCAAAGTTGCGCCTAAATCGGTGATGGAACTCGTACCCAGGATATAAATAGCTGACCGTCCTAATCGATACTCTCACCTTTGTTTCGGTTAGTGCGAGTACATGAGGTTTGGTAGATTGTAGGTGTTGATGGACTGCATTGATGTTCGAGTATAGTCCTCTTATATTGCAGAAGTCGATTTGGAAGTTGCTAATCTCGGGTCTTTTAACAACTTCAGTTGTCACACCATTCCCATTTTGAATGCTTTTCGAAGGGCCCGCCTAGCTTATGGACATGGTGGATGTTTGGATAATTTCGCCGATGGGGGGCGATTTTAACTCCGGAGCATTTTGATCTTGGAACCATCGTCATAGCATTTTTCATATATTGCCCACCCTGGAAACCGGAGACGAAAAACACAGCAACGACACCTAAGCCGATGCGATGGTATTTCACCGGGCGATGTCGGGTGAACCAACATCTACCATCTATAATATGAATTAATAAAATACTGCAAAATCTTTTTTATATTTATAGTTTAGTGGTTTTAAGTTTTCGGTTAAGATAAAGGAATATGTTTTTAACAGGTGTAATATATTTGTAAATACCTTATTATCTAAAATGCCTAAAGCATTCCTTTTTAAAAGAAAAAAAAATTACACGAACGAATATTTTTAGTCGAGACAACAGAAAAGTTGATAAATTGTAAAACCCTTCACCCTGCTAAAATTCATTTATTTAAGATAAAACCTTTTTTCTCCGGATGAACGAGATGTTGAAAAATGATGCTCTAACAAAGGGCATTTTGTTGACTCGGCTTTTACTTACATAACAACCTGGCGAAAAAAATGTTGATGCTTCTAAGGAAAAAAGTAGTACTTCATTTTATGTCCTTTGTTTTTTTAATTTTCTGTGTTATTTAATAAACTAATAATTTCAATTTCAATCATACCTTAAAATCATGATGTTAGTTCTTTGATTTTCATCAGTTTCCTTAAGCTCCTTTATTTCTTTTCTTAACATTTCTGACACTCTGAGTAGCTGATGATGATCTGTTTTTAAGTCATCTAGTTCAGATTTTAATTTTTTGTTTGAAATTTTTACGGCTTCTAATTCCTTAAAATTAAAAACATAGACTAATGAATCTCAAAATTTGATCAATAAAAAAGCTTACTGCGGGGTAGTTACGGTAACTTGAGGTTAGTTCAGGCCCAAAAAACTGTTGTTGTTATGACTCTTCGAGATATTAATTATACGCCAAACACTGTTTTAACTATTTATTCAATATTTAATAACAGTTTTTATTATTAACATGCGGACTACACTTTTACTAAAACCCACAACTGACAGAACTTTCATGACACTTGAATCAGACCTGCCAACCTTACAAAATAACAACTGCTAAACCGTGCAGTGTTAGCACTAGTTAAAAGTAATATTATTGAATGGTTTCTTTTACATTTAACAACAAAAACCATAGTTTATAGTTTTCTGTGGTTCAGGTTAGTTGTTAGATATTTGTGGCCAAAAACGGGCAGTTTTTTGGACGAATCCATAAACACACAGATTTATTACTTAATAGTTACTTATAGTTAAAAGTGAATATCGGTCAATCTGGTACTTTGGTACTAATACGGTTTGCTATAAAAAAGCATAAAAAACCGGAGTCGTACAAAGTTAGTAAACGAGGCGGCGGTTGCAGGAAAAATAGTATACGCAACACCCTTGAAAGCGATTTTACTGATCTGGAAGATTTTCAGAGCCTTCTTGTCCAGAAAAATAGCGCTTTTGGGACATTATGTGCATGTAAATATCTATTAATAACCAGCGTAAGATTTAAAAAAAAAAACTACTTCACAGTAACTTTTGAAATTTTTCTGCGTGTCATTCAATGTTCATTTTATACGTGGTACTTGGCAAAAAGTTGACACTTAAAATGAGTTAATCAAAGCTTCCCGTCTCCCTTACTGCAAGGTAATTTTTAGTTAGTTCATATTTTCAACTATAGACATAATAAATGTACTTATGTACAGTTAATAATAATCATTAGGTCAATCTGTTTTTTTCCTTTTCAGTAATATTGCGACAAAATGAAGCTAAACTGACAAGTGCGTTTTAATCGTGTGTGCTAAATTTTCCTTACATATTTCTCGCAAGCAATCATGTTTCAATTTTGCCTCTCCATGTATGGGACCGGTATTCATATTCTGCTTACTAATATAGGCAACGACTTGTGTTAAGTCGATGAATATAGGTACCTTAATTAATTGTAGCTATTCAAACAAAACATACCTCTGATAACTTTAGGTTTTGTTCTAGAGTTTGGAATTCTGACTGCCTTAAGGAATCTAATTCCGTTTGTAGTTCTGCTATTTCTGTACTTAATTGTTTAATGGTTTTGTTTAAGTTTTCTATGTCTGCATCTGTAGCAGATTCACCGGCATCTACTCCTTCATCTACTGTATCCTTGTCGGCTAAAAGTAATGTTTTTCTTTTAAGTTGTTTATTTTCTTTATACCACTGAGAAGCATCTTTAAGGGCTCTAAAAATATCAAAAGAATTATAACAATATTAGGCGAGTGCATACTAAAAGATTTTTAAGAACGGTCAGAAATAAAAACAAAAGCAAATTAGATTTTAGCAAAAAAAAATTGTAATTTTTTTATACGTTGATTGTTGTTAGAGGGCTGAACTACTAGCTGAAATTTCAATTTGTATCATTTCCACCCTCTGCGACAGCTGCTATTTGGTAAAGGGGTAAGTTAGTTTTTTGCGAATAACTCGTTCCTTTCTGATTTTATCAACTTTGGGGCGCTTTCATAATAAATAAAATTAACAAATACAGAATACACTTTTTATATAATCAATTCCATAAAATTCAAAGAGCTGTAATCTTCATTAGATCTATTTTTCCATCCCTCTTTTTAAATGTTAATATATTGGTTTAATACTAACAATACCGAAAAAGGTAAAAAGTTTCGTAGGTGGTAGAGGTGGTACGAATTGTAATTTAAGCTAGCAGTTGCTTGATGGTTAGTTCAATGTTGACGCATATTAGTAAAAACTCTGCAAAAAACCGTGTCAATGCTAGAACTTGTAACCTGAACTATCCTGCAATATTTTAATTGATAATAATTTACACAAAATTTTAGCTATGTATGAAAAATAGATTTCAATATATTTATTTTATTTTTAATTTAGAAAAACACGAAAACTTAAGCTATAATTTAATACCCCTTATCATTAAATAAGTTCCTGTTACTCCTACGTAATTATAAATAATATATACATATATCGGTAGGTATTATGCAATATTTTTTACGTACTTTTTTTCCTTTGATTTTTTCCTAAAATCTAATGCAAAACTAATCAAAATTCCCATGTAGAGCAAAATAGGTACAAGTTGCTCATATCGAGCAAAAACTTTGGTCCCTAATCTGAATTCCATTTAAAATAATTATCGTAAGTATACTATGTCAACGTCACTCTACCAGCTATCAATAACTTACCAGCCACCCATTCACTTGCAGGCGCCGCACCGGTCGGTAATAGCATGTATGTATTTGTACCAAAGGTGAAGACTATAGAGCGCTACACACACTCATGCAAGTTGGCTGACTTGCATTAATGTGTGTAGCAGAAGTCGGTGCTTCACTTGAATCTGAAGTCTAGCATGAGCGAAATTGGTCAGAACGTGTTGCCTACAAACGTGTTATAGCAAGTCGGTGTATGTGAGAATCTGTCAAGTTGGCCGACTTTATAGTTAAAACAAATAAATGTTCAAAACGCAGTGTTTATAAATATGGCAGACTTAAGAAATATCTAGAGAGTTCTTAGCAGAATATATTAAAGTTTATAGAGAGAATACGTTTCTCATTTTTTCAAAATATTTCGACTTTTTGCAAAGGCAATTATCTTGATTTATTTGACAGTTACTAGAATATAGTTGTAGCTGGATGGCAGATGTTCTGCAGGTGTTACTTGTTGATACCAACGCGATCCGTCCCTATTCTGCGATCTATCCAGATAAAACTAGTTTAAGTTAGAGTTTTGACCAATCAGGAATCGTATTAGCGCGTCTTCTCCGAGGTGGGAGAGATTATTTAAACTTTGGCAGCGCATAATTTCATCAGTTTCTCTAGTACAGTACCTTAAGCTCGGTCAAATAAATAGTCGGAAATGAAAAGTGAAGTGAAAAATAAATTAAATTTTAAATTCATTCGGTTTGATAATATTTTTGTTAATTTGTGATGTGTTCTGTTCCTAAACCGTTTTATTGGATTATATTTTATAAACGTGAGTTTCCCAAATATTTTTAACTTATTTTATATTTTCTTTATCCTTATAAAATTATTTTAGAGTTATCTGAATTCTAATACCACTTTTGTTGACGATTAACTTAAGTATAAATTTTATTTATTTAATTTATCCGAAAATATTTAAGATATTTTAATTCTTTTTATTTTATTTTAAGTTATTCAGGTAAAACTTTGAAGTCCAATTTAACTCTAAAAAAATTACAAAAACATCTTTTTCTTAATTACAAAAAGCTTTCTTATTTTATTTTGGAATTATTTTAATCTTCAATATTTTTTTCCCAAAACTTATTTTAAATAAATATATTTGTCGCTTCTTAAATACTCCTCGCACTGAATAAAAATTTAATAAAATTATTATTTTCTTTTTTAATTTGAATGATAATAAAAATAAATTCTTTATTTTTTAAAACGACCAAGAGTTTCCCGAATTTTGTTTAGTTATAATATTTCTAAAATGCCGTTCACCACAAAACCAAATCGGCTGACTTGCATGAGTGTGTGTAGCGCCCTTAAGGACTATTGCACAATTTATTTTACTTTGACAGGACCATTTTTAGAATCAAACGCCGAATTCTATAATAACGATTTTCTATAGTTTCTTTTCGGACAGCCGGTCTATCGACCGTTTGTGCGCACAAATCACCGACAATTTATTTTGGTGATTTGTGATTTGTGCGTGTGGAGAAAATAAGTCAATATAATAATATAGGATAGCAAAAACTTCTATATGACAATTTTAGAACTACCGAACCAAAAGCTAATATAATATAATATTTAATAATAATGCAATTATTAATTATTTAATAATTAAATATTTAATATTGTTGTTGTTAAGTAAAAATATTGTAACAAAGAAAAAACAGGGGAATGCAAGATGCAAGACAAAACAGTTATCTTATATCAACCTAGTGAAGAGGATGATACTCGTATCAGAAAAACTAGCATAGGAATCGAGAAATTAAGTAATTATCTACTAACGAAACGCGAAAAATTGAAAATTTGGTTCAAATGGGTAAAACCTATTTCTAAGAAATATTCCAGAATGAGAAAAGTAATTCGTGCAGAGTAAACGCCATTGCTTATATAAGCTTTTGGTTCGGTAGTTCTGAAATTGTCATATAGAAGTTCCTGCTATCCTATATTATTATATTATCTCGTAATCTTCAGTGTGAATATTCCTTTGACTTGATTTGCCATAATGATTGGTATTGCCACAAATATACATACAGGGTGTTCATTTGAAAACTTCCCATCACGGATTTATCGAAAACCACTGATTAAAAGAAAAAACGCCGAGACACGTCAAAAGATTTGCCAAAGGGACCAACTTTTTGATCAAAAACTACTTCACCCCCTTTTACTCTCTGCCCCCCGGGTCATCCCCTTAAAAATTTTAAATGACAAGGGGTACCAAGTAATAGCTTGTTTGAAAGGTCTTTCAAAGTGCTTTATTTTGACGTTTGATTTTTTAAAATCGGTCGATTCGTTTTCGAGAAAATTAGAAAAATCTTTATTAATCTTAGTTTGTTCAGATAGAAAAAAAAACACACGAAAATATCACTTTTTATTTCAATAAGTGTTCAAAATGTTGCCCGTTATTGGCCAAACAATGATATAGGCGATGTTCAAATTCCTGACGGATATTTTCAAAAACATGTTGTGGGAGATCATGGCAGCTTTCGATGATGCGTTGACGAAGTTTATCCAAACTTTCAGGTTGGGGAGTGAACACAATAGATTTCAAATGGCCCCATAGAAAAAAGTCGAATAGCGTCAAGTCAGGAGACTTAGCAGGCCATTCTATAGGCCCTCTTCGCCCTATCCATTTATTTGGAAACTCGTCGTCTAGCCATTGCCGAACCGGAAGAACATAGTGACGAGGAGCGGCGTCTTGCTGGAAATATATTTCAGCCTCATCAAGTATAGGGTTTCCAACGTCTTCGATTTGGTTTTCAATGGTTTCAGTGATAAGCGGATTGATGGTATTTTCCAACATATCTAAATAAATGCCTCCATTTAAATTCTCATTAATAAACAATGGCCCAATCACTTTGTTTTCTAAAATGCCTGCCCATACATTAATTTTTTGGGGGTACTGAGTATGCCCTTCTACAAAATCATGAGGATTTTCATTGCTCCAATACCTGCATGTATGCTTATTAACAAATCCATTTAGATAAAATGTGCATTCATCACTGAAGCAGATATTCTTTACATGAACGGTATTATTATTAATCGCTGCAGTCATTTGTTCACAAAACTCAACTCGCCTATCGAAATCATCTTCGGTTAACTCTTGCAATATTTTCATTTTGAATGGATGAAATTTATGTAATTTAGTAACTGTGTGTATAGAGCCTAAAAATACCAGTCGCACCAACAATTTTGCGTAATGAAGTATTAGGATTTATGCCAAAACGACCCAAAACTTCAACTTGAGCGGCTTCATCCAAAACTCTACGATGATTACGTTTTTTATTTGCAACAGATCCAGTTTGACTAAATTTAGTAACAAGGTCCAAAACATACCTATGCGAAGTTATATTTTCCGGATGTCTGGCGTTAAATGTGACGGCAGTTTGCCGAGCACATTGACTTTGGGCACCATAAATTAGAATCATTTCCACTCTTTCGGCTAGTGTGTAAACCATTTTGGAAGTAAAATCTGAATCAATAAATTAATTTTCACTATCCCAAGATTGTCACAAAGGTAACTGATAGCAAATTAAATTCTTTCTTTTCCTTAGAAACTATAAAAAACTAAACAGGTATAAGAATAAATACAGTTCGCCCATGTTATCTGTGTTTATAAATAGATGGCTGAAAAAAAGTCGGGTTGTTATTTGGTTGCTGCCACGTCTAATCTTCCGAATTGCTGTTTCTGTTGGTTTTTGAACACTTATTGAAATAAAAAGTGATATTTTCGTGTGTTTTTTTTTCTATCTGAACAAATTAAGATAAATAAAGATTTTTCTAATTTTCTCGAAAACGAATCGACCGATTTTAAAAAATCAAACGTCAAAATAAAGCACTTTGAAAGACCTTCCAAACAAGCTATTACTTGATACCCCTTGTCGCTCGGACCAGTCGATTTGTATTATTAGTTTAGAGTTTAACGTTGCAGCAAAATATACAGGGTATATCAAAAAAGAGATATGACGTCTTCGTCATTTTTTAAATGGAAACCCCAATTTTTTATTGCAGTGTGTAAAAAAGTGCTCTTTCTAATTCTGCAATAAAAACTTGGGGGTTCCATTTAAAAAAACAACGAAGACGTCATATCTCGTTTTTGATATACCCTGTATATCTCGCTGCAACGTTAAAAAGCTATAAACTGAAAATACAAATCGACGGGTCCGAGCGTTTTTTTACAAACTACCCTCTTAATTTTGATTAAATTTATTCGCTACTTTACGAATGCACTGTATACAAACTCTGAAATAAATTCTTCCGTGTTTGTTATTAATTAACACACTGAAATTAAAATTTGATGAAAACACAAAATGCTGAACATGGAATACAAAATATCGAACCAATTGAATATTGGACGAATATCGCATCAACGGATTGGATTGCGGTTTCTCACTCAACTAATGTGACACACACTCAGATTTCTCTTAATTCTGAAAAACTGCGGGCTAAAGCTGGATTTATAAAAAAGTTGGCGAGGTTGAGGTTCAGTTGGCGTTGGAAATAGGAGTTCAACTTAAACTAAAGGGACCAGTCAGTTCCATTTATAAACTCGGTTCGTGCAAAGTTCGTAAGTTTCGAAAAGTTCCCGTGTAGTTCGAGATAATCAATTTTTATGTTCGGACTTCGAGAGGCTCGTCTCGACCAATGAAGATGCTATTTCAAAGTCATATGGTTACAGCGAAATGTTAAATGTCTTTTCGTTGTTTACGTCGCCCTTCCGTCATTGCTGTTCTTCCATACGGCACTTCTGGAAATGACATTCCAGATTTTTGATTTGTTCAAAAGCCACATAGTCGTCTTCAGAAAACTTTTTTTAGCTCTTGCAGCACTTTATTTTATTTTCCTCTTCTTGAACGTCCTCTATTTCGTCATCCATCTCGTTATTTCCGTCATATTGGCTAAATGCCGTAACCTGTTTTCCGAAATCATCATCTTCTGTTGGTGTGTTTGGATCAATGTTTATAGATATGTCTAGATTTTGTTCACTGACAACATTCAACTTTTCAACAGCCCTTATTATTGTCACAAGGACAGACAATGGTAAGCCATCTTCGGGCTCAAAATGGGCAAGCTTCGTATCCGCTTTTCTGAAACAATTTTGAATTGTTGTTGGATCGACCTTTTGCCATGCCGTTTTTATAAAGTACAATGCCTTAAAAACATTAATTTTCTTTGCAAGTTCAGATTATGATTTAGCACAATCCATGTTTGGTAAAATATGTTTTAAAACCTGATTACGGTAATAAAACTTGAAAGTCTGAATGATCTCTTGATCTAGTGGCTGGCAAACACAGGTTGTACAAGGAGACAAAAAAATAATTTTTACATTGTTTAGGTGTAATTCTCGAGGATGTGATGCGGCGTCTAAAAAAAAACAAAATTTTCCTATTTTCAACACTTATTTTTCGATCCAACTCGTGCAACGATTCAGCCATTATTTCGCGAGTCATCCAGGCTTTTTTGTTTGACTTCCACATATGACAGGTTTAATATTTATGTTTTTCGATACTCTGGGACGCGCCGATTTTCCAATCACCAATAGCTGTTCTTTATGCCCAGTCATGCTTGAATAAAACAACACCGTTAGTCTTTCTTTTGCCAATTTTCCTCCTGAACACTTCTCAGATTTTAAGGCGGGTGTCTTATCGGGAAGCGCACGGAAAAAAAAGCCGCTTTCATCGGCATTGTAAATATCTTCGCATTGGTACCCGAGCAACAAAGAAGGAAGTTTCTCCATAAATGCATCAACTGTTTCTTGATTTACATCAGCTGCTTCGCCGGAAATGCATTTAAAACTGGCGTTGTGTCTTTTACGCCACTTTTGAAGCCATCCATCAGATGCATTAAAACTTTTGCAGCCGAACTTTTCTGCAATTTCTTTTGCCTTTTCTTTAATAGTCCCTCCTGATATAGGTATCGATCGATTTCTAGCACTTATAAACCACTCAAAACATGCTTTGTCGATGTTCAAGCCTTCAGTTATAAAAAAAACTACTTTTTTGATGCACATTTACACCAGACTGCCACAAACGTTGGATGTCCTCTTTATTTCTTGCTATCATCGCTGCTTGCGTCTTACCTATGTGAAATCGCGATGCTATAGCCCGAGTTGCTAGTGTATTTTATTTTATTTTTATCTAATGAGAAGCTTTTGTAGTAAAACGTCTTAATTTATCATCACCAAGAATACCTACTTTTATCGAATGATCCCAATTCTTTTCTTTATCAATTACATTCACTACTTCCATTTTCTCTTTCAGTGTTAACATTCTTTTTTCGGGGCCATTGTTAACAAACACAACTCGTAAAAATAGACCGGTAAATCCCCTAAAATTTAAGGGGAATCACCGAGTGCCGAACTGAAATGTACATGTAAGAGATAAATCTATTAGTCAGTTTAAAACGCTTTATTAAAATAAAAATTAACAATATAAAAAATATAATTGGTACGTTTAAAGTGTGTCGCGAATACTATTCAACTGCCTTCGTATCTTTTCCACATCGACCACGTCGTGACGGTTTCTGCTGAACCAGCGGTTCTCGGTGCTGGTGCTTATCGCTTGTTTGTTTATTTCGTTTCGTACATTCGGCCATCCGACTCTACTTGTCTGCCCTCAGACATCGTCTGGAATCTGGATAAACAAACGTTGTTGACGAAGGTCGCAACCTTGCTATTACGCAAGATGATTTTCCTTGAGAAGGTCAGTTAGGATACTCGTTCCTACCGATCCTAATAGATGTAAGAGTACTCGACTCTCTTTTCGTAACTTTTGCAACTTAAATTAAGAGTACGCAACTCTTTCTATATTCGTATTACTTTAGCAGTCTTAGGAGTACACGACTCACTTAAATTGAACGAAACTTTATTAGCGTACGCAGCGCTAATTGGTTTATTAGATGCAAGAGTACGCAACTCTTTCTATATTCGTAATACTTTAGCAGTTTTAGGAGTACACGACTCACTTAAATTGAACGAAACTTTAATAGCGTACGCAGCGCTAATTGGTTTATTAGATGCAAGAGTACGCAACTCTTGATTTAACGTAACTTTGTAACAATTAGATAAATAAGTTCATATAGAGTACACGACTCCCTTAAAATAAACGTATTAACTGTTCTTAATCGTCTTTTAGTCCTTAGAGTACGCAACTCTAATTTTTAACATTCTTGTCACTTTCCCTTTTGTTTTTCTCGTTAATTACACCTTCCCACAGCTTCAATCGTTCTGATGCCATTACTGTCAGAGCACGTTTACTTGGTTCTCGTAAATCTTGCACTTCATAACGGTCGTTGATTAACACTTTATTAATTTTGAAGGGTCCCTTGTATTTTGGTCTTAGTTTACAACTGGGGCCATTTGCAACTTCACTGGTTATCTGAACCATTACTATATCACCTTCTTTATAACGTTTCGCTTCTCGTCGCTTTTGATCATAGCGTTCTTTTTGTCTTTTTTGTTCTTCGGTTATGTGCTTACTTATTTCATGACGTAGTTCTTCCAAATCTAATCTTTCTATTTCGGTCTGTATAGATCTAAGTATTACTGATTCGGTGGTATAGACTGGACGGTAACCCATTAAAGCTTCTGTTGGCGTGGTATTTATTGCTTTATTTAGTGTGGTATTAAGAGCACTTTGCACCTTTTTGACGTATAGATCCCAATCTTCTTCGAGTCCTCCGGCTGACATAGCGGCTAAAGCGGACACTATTGTCTTATTATAGCGCTCACATTGTCCGTTAGCGCGTGGTGTGGCAACTGCGTTAAGGACGTGCTTAATGCCATAAGTGTTGCAGAATACTTTGAAGTTTTGTGAAGTGAAGGCACTTCCACGATCACTAATTAGCCTCACAGGAACTCCAAACAGATGTATTATATTAGTTAAAATCTTTACAACGGACTTGGTTTTCGTGTCTCGAACAGGTTCGATTATGGTGAATTTAGTAAAAGCGTCCACTAGCAGTAGATACTTGTTATTTCTTGGGCTCGTCTCAAAGGGCCCCACATGGTCCAGGTGGACTGTATTAAAAGGTATCGGCTTCTTTTCGATAACGTGCAGTTTTCCTTGTTTCTGAGTTGCGTTGTTTTTGTAATATATACAACTTAAACAGGCGTTCACATATTTTTGTACAAATCGGCGCATGCCGGCGAACCAGTAGTTGGTTTTTATCTTGTCCAGTGTTTTTTTCTAAGCCAAAGTGACCACTATCGTCGTGACATAATCGACAGATTTGCATGCGTGCCATTTTAGGTACCACCCACACCTTTTTATTTGCATCGAGTTTCCGATATACAGTACCCCTTCTTAGTTCATAATCCACAAAATATTGTTTTGTTCCACTATTCCTATCTAAATCTAATCTTTCTTAGGAAAAGTGGTTCGGAGCGCACTACAATCGGTCACCACTTTAATGTCTAGTCCCAGAATATACACACGAAAGAATCGTAAAGCATATACCACAGCCATAGTCTCTAGCTCATATGAGTGATAATGCCGTTGGTCCTGAGTAGTTTGTTTACTAAAATATCCGACAACTTGAATTATTTTATGGTCCAGTAGTATCTTAATCATATTACGTGCAATAGTCTTTTCTATTTCCGGCATACGATAAGGTTGATAAACAATGGGCTCCTCAGTGATACATTTAATTTTCAGAGTCACCGCGTTTGTTTTTCCTAAGTTACTTGTTGACAACGCCACACAATCTGCAAATTCATTTAATAACTTTAAACATTTAATCTTATCGGTTTCTTTCATGTCTCCGATCGAGATATCATCCTGTGTAAACACATCGCTAGTAAAAACATTTTCAATCTCTTGTGTATCACTGTCCTTCCATTCTGGCAATGCTCGCAAAATTATATAGTTCTCTCGCTTGAGCAAAAGCACGTGTTGCTGATCTAAGAAGTCTCGACCGATAATCATATCGTGCAGAAGTTCGTCATCATTCAAGATAATCACTGTTATTGTCGCCACAACTTCCATTATGTGAACATTTATTGTCGTTTTAGAATCACTCGCTGTTGTCGTACCCATGAAACTGCGTATCACATTTCTCGTCCCACGCTCTAATTTTAGATTTAATCTTTTTGCAATGGTAAGCTTCATGAGTGTAGCCGAACTCCCAGAATCGATTAAACATTTTATCTTGAAGCCGTTTATCTTCGCTGATACAATAAACATATTGTGTTTCTGTCCTTTTTCTGCTTCAAGAACACTGGCTTCGTTTACATTCGCTACATTTCTTGGAAACTTTTGACATTTGTCAGCTAAATGTCCTAGTTTATGACACTTTCTGCATTCCAGTTTGGGCCTGGGACAATTTCTAGCCACGTGCCCAGCCTGGCTACAATTATAGCACACTGAGAAACTTTGGAATTCTTTTGTTAACAGGGCACTGTTGGTATTTGAACTTATTGTATTTTCGTTGCCCCCTTTACTACTCGTAACTGTGGATTCTGGTACGCGTCTTCTTACTGCCGGGGCAAGGGGTACACTTCCCATTGCTCGCATTCTGGAATACATGTCATCTGTGTCTGTAAATCTCATGGAGCTTAATGTACGAACAATATTGTCATCTTTTATACCTCCAATTACTGCATCGAACATACACTCGTCACTAATGCCACACCGTAATGCTTGCAGTTTTTGCAACTTTTGAAAGCAGTAATCACCTAAAAGCTGCCCTGGGCGAGCTTCGTAGTTAGCGGCACGTTTTAGCAGATTCGAAAAACGAATAACAATCTTAAACTTCTTTTGTAACGCTTGTTTCAAGGTCACCCACGTCATGTCTATAAAGTCGTCCTTCAAACCACTCCCGAGCATGTCCACGTAAACGATGCGTCGCTAACCGTAAAGTGTCACTGTCATCCCAACAATATCTATTAGCAATTTCGTCCACTTTTTTTACCCACTCTTCTATGATATCTTTTTCACAATCCGGATCATAAAAAGGAATAAGCTTTTCGTCTCCTACGTGGGGCCTTAAGTAGGATGTTGACTTAACTTGCACTGTTGACTCCACTTGATTAGAAGAACTACTCTCGACTTGCACGTTATCACTAAGTCTATCCACAGATGAAGGTCGCATTTTTAAAAACTGGTTATATTCCTTACGTAGTAGCTTGTACTTTCTCTTCCACTTTTCATCTTTGTCATCGGATGAGTGCGAACGCTTCTTTGATCGCTTTTTTGACTCAGACCGACTTCTGGGCGGAGGTGTGCTCATTTTGATTAAATAGAGACACTTGTATCTATACCACTTCTGACTTTGTAAGAGATAAATCTATTAGTCAGTTTAAAACGCTTTATTAAAATAAAAATTAACAATATAAAAAATATAATTGGTACGTTTAAAGTGTGTCGCGAATACTATTCAACTGCCTTCGTATCTTTTCCACATCGACCACGTCGTGACGGTTTCTGCTGAACCAGCGGTTCTCGGTGCTGGTGCTTATCGCTTGTTTGTTTATTTCGTTTCGTACATACATTAACATTTAATCCGCCTGGCTATTGGAGCTTCGTGGTCGCTTATGGGAGATATTTTCTGGTCTTGTGTAAAGAAAAAGTTGCCCGCGGACGTTTATAGGAGCGCCCGCTTATGGGAAAGTGCTTCATGTGTTAAAGTATAAAACTAAAATCGGTTCCAAGAAATTTGGCCGTTTAAGGGAGATAATCGCTTATTAGAGCTGCCCGTTAAGGAAGCTTTCACTGTATATAAAAACCCACAAAATAAAGAGAACATACATGTTTAAAATATAAAGCGTCTTATATTTACCACGTAAAATAAATTACTTAGCAATTATTCTGCAAACTAACCTAAACTAAATAACCACAATAAACTATAATTTACTGATAAACAAGTGTTTGTTTATGTTAGGTATGCAACCGACAAAATATGTCGACACATAGGTCAAAGTATTATGTAAGGTAAGATACATCAGCAGTTTGTTGGTTAATCCTTGTTTCCTGGTGTACTCGCGTTTAGGACACTTAAAATAAATTATTTACACGAGGTATTGTTGTGCTAATTATAATGACACATGTTTTTTACTATAAAATTAGTTTTTTTTTTATATCATGACCGCGGCCGGTAAGCATTCATTATAATTGATTTCTAGACTGCCTAGTAAGATATTTTTCCTATTAATGCATAACGTCACGCAAAAAAGTTAGGTTTGATAAAAAAAATATGTGGTGTGCTTAGCGCTGGGACACTAGGACTGAAATGTTATATTTCTTTATTTACGGAGCGGGGCTCTGAAACGTACCTACAACACTTTAGAAAATATAAGCCCAAATGTACTGCTTGCATACTTGAAATTCCTGCCGATAACGTTAGTGAGTTGAAAAATTTTAGTGCGAGGGCGAAATTTAAGACGATCAAGTTATAGTAGTTTCAACGACGCTATTTTTGACACAGAAAATATGCCCCGAAATTTTAATGCCGATTTCGATAGATTGTGCAGTGAAGACGAAAATAAGATTCCAAGAATTAGTCAAAAGAATATATAGCCTAATGATGCTTCATATTGTTTCCAAAATGTGTAAGAATTTGGAAATAAGTGGGACAAGATATTTCAACAGTAGAAACTCCTACGAGCATGATTATTTACGTATTTCCTGAACGTGTGTTAGAACATTATATACTTGTTCTTAATTTATATGCAATAAAAAAAGCAAGAGGTAATTCTCGTGCATTCAAACCCACCAATGTACAAAAAATAAAGAGTTTTATTTCAATAAATTTAATAATTTGTGTAAAAAGATTGCCCGGTTACAGAGACTATTGATCCTAAAGGCCTCTTTGTCGAAAAGAACTGCTTCCTTGAGTGCAATACTAAATAAATCTTAATCAATTTTTTTACTGGTTAGTGCCAATATAGTGTTATCACAGTAAGCACACCCTTTTTTAACTAAACCTAAAACAAAAAATTAGAAATAATAAAGAAAACATCTTTGAAAACCAAGTGATATAGGTGCTGGATTTTTAATTTTTTTTTTTAAACAATTAATTTCGGCTTCAAACGGTTAAAATCGGCGTTATTTAGATTTCCATATTATGGATTATCTGCTACTTGGTGTATACAGGGTGTCCGGAAACTTCGTTCGTATATTTCTATTCTACATATGAAAAAAAGTTCATATGAATGTAGGTCCTTAAATGTCTTAAAAGGAAGCTATGACTGTCCAAAGGTGACCTCTAAAGATTAGTTTCTTTTTTATATCATTGCAACCGCTTGAGGTACCGATGTGCTTTTTGGCACACAAACTAATATTAACAATTGCTAATTTATGATATTGAGAGTTAGTATGAAATTTAGTTAGACATTTAAAAAATTTAACCAAAAATTATAATTCCAGTGATTTTTCTACACAAAAAAGGTATTCTTAAAAAAAATTATTGGGCCAATGATTTAGGAGAAAAATCGGTTTATTTAAATCATTGCATAAACTATTATCGAATTGCGTTTAAACTAAAACATCAAAGTAGTCTTATGACAAATACAAATTTGAAGTCAAAAAAACATCAAGAAGCCTATAGTTAGCGTCAAAATATATTGACAATGACGTTTTTGCGATTTATTGCAGTGATCATTGATCAAGTGCAAAGTGTTTTTGATTAATTAAGGTGCAAATTTTAACAGATGGCAGATTATTCATTTGCTAAGTTAGCTGATATGCATTTTATGTATTGCAAAGCTAATGGTTGTGCTCGAGAAGCTCGCAGGTTGTATCAAGATTATTTTCCAAACCGTCAAATTCCTTGTGAGAAATTATTCATTAATTAACATCAACGATTAAGAGAAACCGGAACTTTTAGGCCAAATATGAATGAAACTGGGAGAAGCCGTACTACTAGGACTCCATAAGCAGAAGAAAGAGTGCTCGAATGCGTTGCAGCCAATCCGGGTATAAGCACAAGAAGAATTGCCTTAGAAGAGGGTATCCCTAAGAGTACAACATGGGAAATTTTGCATGAACAACTTCTTTATCCATACCATATACAAAGAGTTCAAGCGCTTAAGCCTCAAGACCTACTTCCTCGTGCACAGTCTTGTCAGTGGATGCAGAGAAAATGTCATTAAGACCGTTTTTTTCCACAGAAAGTCTTGTTTGTCTTGTGGACGAAGCAGGGTTTACCCGTGAAGGCATCGTAAATTTCCATAATAACCATGTTTGGGCAGAAGAAAATCCCCATGCAATTTTCGAAAGTCGATTTCTAAATAAATTTTCAATTAATGTTTGGGCAGGTATATTGGGCGATCGATTAATAGGACCATACATTATGCCTCAACGTTTAGATGGGCCTGCATATTTACATTTTTTACAAGACTCTTAGCCTGTTCTACTTGAAGATGTGCCGTACCAGCAAAGACTTACAAACTATTTTATGCATGATGGGGCTCCACCTCATTTTAGTAGATTGGTTCGAGATTATTTAAATTAAACATATCCAGACCGGTGGATAGGCCGAGGTGGGCACATTGCCTGGCCTCCCCGTTCACCTGATCTCAATCCATTGGATTACTTTCTTTGGGAATATCTGAAGTCTCTGGTATATTCAGTACCTGTCGAAAATGTACAACAATTGGAACAACGTGTTATTTATTGTTGCGAGGAACTTCGTAATAAGGAAGGAGTTTTCGCAAGAGTACGAACATCAATGAGAAATCGTTTAGTTGGTTGTATTGATACCCTGCCAAAAAAGCCGTATAAACTCTCATAAAAATGAGCTCATACAAATTTATCAGCACACATAAGATTACACTTTAAAGACTCATGAGGACTAAAATGTACTACAGCGGTTATTGAAAGTTATTCCCAATGTTTTATGCGTTCTTATAAGCATTTTTTCTGTATAAGGACTTATAAAAACTTATAGGTATTTGACAGCAAAACAGTTTTAAACGGCATAATCCATTGGAAATGCCGCATTGGAAGCCCTTTTGTTTTATAAGGACTTGTAAGTACTTTTGAGGAATATCCTTTATTTCTTTTTGTTTGTTTTATGGCACTGAACGAAGCCAACTGGCCAGCATCTCTCTTTGTTTTTTTTAGGTATTTCTATCCATTTATACTTACCTTAATACTTATACTTATTTTAAATTTATTTACAATTTTTTTTTACAAACACTCACAAACATCCATGCCCTAGCTGGGATTCGAACCCCGGACCTCTAGATTGCGAGCAAGGACGCTGCTCACCCGACTACCGAGGCCGGCAATATTCTTTATTAATACATAAATTAGTGAAAATTCCAAACAGGATTATAGGTCTCTATGAGTCTTTAATGGCATTTCCTTATATCCTCATATACTCTCATAAAACTAAAGGAAAACCCCAATATCTTTATAGATCCAAGTAAAACATAGGCTCTTATCTTATCTATCTTATATCGACTTATAAGAAAATAAATTTCCGCAGATATCCCTATAAAACATTAGAAAAAATGTCTCCATAATAATTGCAAAAAAAAAACATCCTCATTGAGCCTCATAAAACATAAGGAAAACCCCAATATCTTTATAGATAGATCCAATAATACGGAGGTTCTTATATACTCTTATAAGAAAATATATTTTCTTTAATGTCCTCATAAAACGTTAGGAAAGACGAATGCGGTTTAAAATGAGTATTGTATGAGTAATGTATCCGGTACATTCTCTGCGGCCTTGTAAATACTTATAGAAACTCTTAGAGAGTTTATGAGATTTTACTAGGCATTTTCAGCAGGGTATGAATGGAAACCATTTTTAACATTTGTTGTAACTTTTCCACTTTTTCCAGTTTATTATTGTTAAACCAACAACTCTTAATTTGTTTTGTTTAAAAATTACAATAAAACAACATTTTGACTTAATTATTGTCATTGTCAATTTATTTTAACCCTAACCATGGGCTTCTTGATGTTTTTTTGACTTCAAATTTGTATTGGTCATAAGACTACTTTGATGTTTTAGTTTAAACACAATTCGATAATACTTTATGCAATGATTTAAATAAATCGATTTTTCTCCTAAATCATTGGCCCAATAATTTTTTTAAGAATACCTTTTTTGTGTAAAAAAATCACTGGTTATAATTTTTGGGTAAAATTTTTTTAATGTGTCGTGTACAAAAATTAGGAAAAAATAAACTAAGCCACGTCCAACGTCCCTGACTAAATTTCATACTAACTCTCAATATCATAAATTAACAATTGTTAATATTAGTTTGTGTGCCAAAAAGCACATCGATACCTCAAGCGGTCGCAAAGATATAAAAAATAAACTAATCTTTAGAGGTCACCTTTGGACGGCCATAGCTTCCTTATAAGATATTTAACGACCTACATTCATATGAACTTTTTTTAATATTTTCATATGTAGAATATTGTCACAACTTGGGGGTTGTTTCCCTAACGGGGCGTGGATGAACACCATTTGGACTAAAAAACAATACAGGTCTTTATTAATACTTTGTTATAAACTTTACCAGGCAGCTCGAAAAAAGCACAGCATGTCTCCGGGGGGTGCAGACCAGTTCGGCACTATCGATGGAGGCTCTTGGGGAGTACTTATAGGATCAGGAGAGGGGCCTCGAGTCAATGTTGACACTTTGGGCACTCCTGTCGCAGGGTAGTTGACCAGGGGCACTTTTGGGGGATGCTTTTAAATCGAGCAGAAGAGGGGCCTCGAATCTATATTGACACTTTGGGCACTCCTGTCGCAGGGTGGTTGACCAGTCGTTGAGACAAAGGTACCGTGTCCATCCAATGTTCGGGTATTTATACACCGAAAGTGCTGAGTCTTGTTTAATTGAACTTGACATTGGATGGCACAGTGGTCCGCAACCTCAACGCATAGTGGTCTAGAAGTGTGAAAATTATAATTAAAATGTGGAGCCGACCATTTTGTTGACATAAAATATACGAACGAAGTTTCCGGACACCCTGTATATGAGACATAAATACGAGCCTTTTTACTGTTAGAAATCTTAAAAGAGGAGTTGAAAGAAGCCGTCCATATTCTTAAAGAGACCTGATTTTACAAATCTATGGGGTTGGTAGACACAAAGTCTCTCAGTTTTACTGCTATTGCAAAATCATTCTAAGTATCTAATTCATGCAATAAAAAATTGAGGTAAGTTGATAAATAATTGTTAATTTAATTAAAACAGCTAAGCATTGACCCTATATTTTGTGTGATCTTGGGCAAAACTGTTGTACATCTGCAAATATTGTAATGTTAAAAATATAATTTTAATTATTATTTATGTGTCGTATCGGTGTATATTAGATTGGTATGTTCGGTTTTTTAATTATTTCTTAGTTTAATTCCAGTGGTCAACTATCTTTAAGAGAAGCCGTAGATGCAATTTTCAACGAATTGCTTCCACTACCGATTCTAAAGAGTTTACTGCACAGTAGGGCATAAAAAGGTTCTTGTATTTACAGCAAATCTGAAGCTATTCGTCAAAGGAAAATAGGCTCAGATAAAGAGAATGAAAAATTGAACTACATAAGTTGAATAAAATGAGAAAGGTTTATATATTATTATTCTGTATATTCTTGTGTACATGATTGTATTTATATGTATGGTATGTTATACTCAATTATAGCCTTAATAATAAAAGGAAAGTTCTGCATCACAAATGCGATTTCGTCTGTTTGTACTTTGTCTTTTGATAACTAAAATTATTGTGACTACTTTTTTGCTATATTATGTATTTAGGTTTATATTCTCTTCATAAATAATTTTAGAGTTGTAATCATGTCATATAGTAAAAGGGGTTTGCAGCAAAATTTAAATTCAATTTTGGTATAAAAATTAATTTGATATTGAGAAAAAAGAAATCCAGAAACAGAATCGACACTCTAAAATACGCCAGGAATAATTCAGAGCAAATGATTATCTTGTCGAGGCGTTCTAGAAAACATTGCCACTAACAATTCTTCCCTGATAAATATCAGTATGAATTGTCTTAGTGTATTTATTTCAAACTAGTTTAATAAAAAATATGTTTTATACAATTTGATTAAAATTTAATGCAAAATCCAAAAATATAATAAAAAATGCGTTGTATTTAAAAAATGAAAGAAAGTTTACAGCAACTTCCGGTATAATCGCAAGTTACAAAAGCATGTCACTACTTTAGTGTATTTTAATTTATGACACGAATTTTTCCCTTGAATGATAGTTTAGAATTTAATTAAATTAAAAGAAAATTAAAATCATAAAAATAAATTCAACAAATAAAACAAGTGAAACAATGTCAAGAGGCTAGCTCGTGTCACAAAGGAAATGCCCGACGATAAACTAAACCTACAGAATAAAAAAGAATATTTTTAATCATATTATACTGTGTAGGTAAAATTACCAAAAACAAGTTAAACTTAACTAAATAATTTGCTTGAAGATTTTCAGTATACGAGATTGTTAAACATATTAATAATGAATATGATGTTTCTCCTTAGTAGGAGTTTTAAAATATTTTTAGCGACAAACTTTACTTTTCAGCTCATTATTTTTAAAACTGAAAAAATAACAAACTAATGCTATTTAAGTATACAGGGTGTCCGGAAACAGCGTGAGTAAAAAGGAGGTGATTTTAGGAGATGAAATATTGACAGTAAGCCATTTAGAAAAAGTCGAAATCTCCATGGTTTCCCAGTGACAGCTGAGAGTTTTAAAACTTATTTCTTATTAATTTGATATCTCATTTATTTCTTGACATTTCAAATTGAAATTTGGTATAGAGCTTAAGGTCAATGAACCGCATCATCTGGATGTAAAACTGTTTTCCAAACTTGCCACCAGATGGCCTTTTACTAAAATATTAATTCTATTTTCCTATTAACTTTCTTATTTTTTATTTCTAATATGTTCACAATTATTAATTATTCTGTTTCGTAAATTGGCACAATACGCATCAATGGGCTATTGAAAATTCACATGCGTATGTGGAAAGAGGTCATCAGCGAAGATTTAAATTGAATGTTTGGGCGGGAATTATAGGCGATCAACTCGTAGGCCCATACTTCTTTGATGTCCCCACTGTACGGAGACACATATTCACCGTTTTTACAGAGTATTCTTCCGAACTTATTAGATGATGTTCCCCATCAATCGAGAGTGAAAATGCGGTTTCTGCAAGACGAGGCGCCGCCTCATTTCAGTAGGAATGTATGAATATATCTTGACGAAATGTTTCCTGAGCGCTGGTTTGGAAGAGCCACCACATTCCCCAGATCTGAACCCAATAGATTTCTTTTTCTCGGTAATATAAAAACTCTAATGTATAGAATTCCGGTAAATGATCTTGATGATTTCCGAAACAGAATAATTAATAATTGTGAGCATATTAGAAATACACCTGGTATCTTTCATAGCGTTAGCAGACATTTCTTAAAATCTGGTAAAAAATGTATAGAAATGAATGGTGAACAGTTTCAGAATTTATTATAGGTTATGATTACTAATTTACTGTATGTAATTGTTCCTGTGTTATCGTGCTAAAAAAAAATGTTTCTCACATAAGATATTTTAATGCCGACTTGCGATCAAACGGAACGGAAATTAAAATTTTAGTAAAGTGCCATCTGGTTGCAAGGTTGGAAAACATTTTTACATCCAGATGATGCGGTTCATTGAGCTTAGGCTCTATAGTAAATTTCAATTTGAAATGTCAAGAAATAAATGATTTATCAAATCAATAAGAAATAAATTTTAAACCTTTAATCAGCTGTCACTGGAAAACCATGGAGATTTCGACATTTTACTAAATGACTTACTGTCATTATTTTATCGCCCAAAAATCACCTCCTTAAGTTTTCTGACGTTGTTTCCGGACACCCTGTATATTAGTAATTATTGGATTACGTATGTTTTACGCATTAAATTATAAGTAAGTACATAGGTACTATGATTAAACTTAGAATAATGTTGAACACAGGTGTCATATTGTTCAAGTTCATTAATAATATACTTACCTCGCCATAGCACCAGTTTCTGTTTCATATTGATTTTTCAATGTCTCATATTCTTTGTACAAATTTTTTGAAGCAGTTGATAATTTAGTAAACTCCTCATTTTTCTCAAAAAGTTCTGTTTCCAAATGTTCATGTTTAACTTGAAGATTCAAATGTTTCTTTTCTATTTCATTTAAACTTCTTAAAGCTAAAAATGTAAAGTACTTAATTAGTTTTTTAAAAAGCATCTTTGAGAAACATGGTGCGGCATTCTAAAATCTATGGGCGACTCGAAAACAAATATATGTTAGTTTAAAAGTAATTATTAATTTTTAGGATTTATTGGAAAAAAAAATACCATGGTTAGTTTATAGACTAGTTTTAATAGATACCTGAAACAACAGCAGATGTTTTATTTAAAGAAGTCATAATTTGTAAATCGTCGTCGTCAATATCACCTTATCTGGATCTGCTAGAGTTTATATTTAACGCTATTTCATTTTGATAAAAACCATTTTTTTTTTATTATTGAGATTTTTAACAGTGTTACTTGATGGAGCTATTCTGGTTACCCAGCTTGACAAAAGTTTATTTATTACACAAGATAAAAAGTACTTTAGTAAGAACATCTGTTCAGTATAATATTTTGTTGATGCCGTTATGTTATAACGTACATATTTTATTATTTGGTGTTGTGTAATACTTATGATTCCGAAAACAGTAATTGCCAGTTATATTAATAGCCAACGGTGTTTTTTTTTTTAAATTGTAATGAAATTAACGGAATTTTGATCAATTTGAAAATAATTTTTCTTTTTACAGGCGGGACGCGACGCCGACGTTCCAACTGATTTATCAGAACCACAAAAGTATAAATGTAGTAGATGCAGTGTCTTTAGAGCTTCTTTCCAAATTAGAAATACGGTTTCTTGACGCCATAAAAAAAGAGGAGGCAAACAATAATATATTAATTTTTGCGTTCATAAAGTGAGATTTCATTTCACTTTATGTAATACTATACAGATTCTATTATATTTTGTAAGGTAACGAATCCCTATTTTTTTCTTTAAGTTTGAAGTTTAAGACATTTACATGGACTTACATTTTAAATGTCCCAATTTCTTTAATTACAGTTGTTATTAAAAATCCGATTTTTTTTTCGTATTTTCTTTAGGCGGATACCCCTCTTGAACGGACACTTTTAGCCGATCCCGCTGGTGTCCGCCCAAGGAATATTTCACTGTATGTATACATATATATATATATATATATGTTGTTACAATAATTGTCCGGTCTCCCCTACCTTATTATAATAAATTGTGGAATGTGAATGTAAATACTAAATAAGATGCAATTATTAATAATCATAATAGCTACACGTAGATCAAGTAAGAAGAGGCCACCACGTCATCTGCCAACGCCACAGATTTATCGATCTCGAGTGGCACAAGACAGGAGAATTTTAAAGGTAAAAGTAAGATAGAACATATTTACGTCTTCAAGTGGGTGACGCGTAGCCTCTTCTTAGTTAATTTTGACTCTACTACTACAAGCAAACTTAATGTTGTTGGATAAAGGATGCAAAACAACTCAATAATAAATTTTATTACGCGACTTGGAAAAAAAGTGCAGGCACAAAAATATTGATTATTTCGCAAAAGGCTTTTAGGCGGCTATACAATAACTCTTGAACACTGTTTCTACGCTCGCGGCCGAACGCCTGTTGGTCGCGCTAATCTAATTGCCAGTAGATACTGCCTGTAAAGCCCTTCATTAATTGTAAATGGAGAGAGAGAGAGAGCCGCTATCTGGCTTGTGCACTCAAAGTAGCTCGATCACAATATCCGTAAATATTTTAGTCTGGATGGAAAATACACTCTTTAAACAGTCCCTAGAAAATAATAATATGATATGATTTATTTGTACCATGATAGAGATTAGTTGATTACTGCATTTAAACGAACCGAAATTTTTGCCGCAAATCAACATTCTCCTGACATCTATAATTTGAAGATAATACTTCAGCTGAGTTGCGGAGTGGGGTAAGTTGTTTAAGAGGTTGAAAACGCCACTAAATAATATATATAATTCCATTGAGAAAATTTGTTTTGGTTGGTTTTAATATCTGTTTTTCCGTTAATGGTTAAAAAAGATTATTATTACTAATAAGCTAATTTTATTTATTTTTGTTCGTGGCATCATTAATTAAATATTAAAATTAATTTTAAAACAAAAGTAAACAATTTAGATAATGATGTTCAATAGAAAAAGAGGATATTTAAAAGGACTCGATTATCATGCATTGTCGGCCATAAAAAATGAAGATTTGGTTTAGAGATATGAAAACAGGTATTATATATAAACATACCTCGAAACATACATAGTATCTCAAAATAAAATTAATTATTGTCTAAAGTTTTCTACAGAAATCAAATTTTCTTTTAAATTATATGGGCTCTCATTATATCCTATATTAAATTAAGTTAGATATAGGGCATTTCATTTTACAAAATTCTATTTTTATTAATTTTTAAATAATCTAGTTCTCTTAATGTTGTGATGCTTATCAATACAATTTGATTGATTGATTGATTGATTGATTGATTAATATCACGTGACTCCGATCTTTAACTGATTTTAAATTTGCTAATCTTTGTCAGAATCAAGAAAAACACTACTTTGCTGATTTAACTACGTTCACAGCTCTTAAATACCAAGGTTAGCAGTACCAACTTTACTTTAAACATGCTCTATATTTTGATATGAGATTTTATAATCATTTTAAAAAAATACTAAATATTTGCATTATCTTTTCTATATACCTTTAATATAGTTTCAAATTTGAGCATTAGTGGAAATATTTTATTCTCTTAAGAACTATACCATAAGCGGCTTACCTTTTTCTTTCTCCGACAACAATAGTTTCCTTTTCTCTTCACTATCTTCATATTTCTGTTTCCAGCGGTGGGTCGGATCGCTAGAGGGTCTTGTGTATGTTGTGTTGGAATTTGAAGTTTGCCTGCTACTTAATTGTCTCCTTAAGGGAATATTGGAATTACCATTATATTTAGATGCTGCTATTGTATGTCTATGGTTGTTCATGTTTGTCTATCTAATCTAGAATGAAAATAAAAATAAAACATTATCTTAAATCCTTATAATACCTATGCTATAATTTTTTGCGCCCTTAAAGTCGAAATAATGCTGCTTTAGAGCATATCTAAGGATATATTGGCTTTTTTGATAAAATTTGATGTTGGTAACACTATCAATTCTGTCGACGGTTAAGACAAAAATAGCAACGTAAACCCAAATTTTTCACGGACGAGGCTGGATTTACTAGAGACGAAACTGTGAATTTTCACCACATATGGGTAGACGAAAACCCGTATGTGATTTTTGAATCATGGCATTAAGAAAACTTTCCATAATTGCTTGGATGGGAATATTTGTGGACTCTTTAATAGGCCCTATGCAGGTTGTCCATTTTTCCATGGTTTTACGGGTTATGGTTATGTAAAGATGGATGCGGTTTTCCCAGCACTGTACTACTTTTAGTGAAACAAAAGGTGCCGCAATCAAAATTTTTCTAGTCATCCTTGTTATTAATATATGGGATGTTTTTGAAAATTTTACATTTTGGGACCCCCCCCCCCCCATTTTGTGGTTACCTACCCTTTAACTTATGAAAAAGAAAAAGTAGTTTTTGTAGATTTTCACGTAAAATCCAGTGACGTACTCAGATTTTTCCTACGTTTAATAATTTCTTATTTTTATTATTGAGCCTGAAATTTACGCTTTTTAAAAAGAAAATAGAAAAAATACACATTACTGGTTGCAATATGGGTCCCTTGATATTTTTCAAAAGTGACCTCTTATATCACAAAGTTTATTTCTGTATCGTAACTATAGGTCCTAATAAATAAATAAGAACACCATCTTCATGGGCATGTAGCTCCGTATGGAAGCATTTGCGGACCTATGTTTATATGAACTTTTTTCAAATTTTTTGTATGTAGAATCATACCTTAAAATTTGTCATTGCCATTTCTGGATACCCTGTATAAGCACAGAAAAGCCGCAAAATACTTATTTTACGTTTCGTTCGATTAGTTTTAGTGTTTTTTTTTTTATCTCAGCCTTTGTGGAGGGTAGTTCTTCTTTAGTGTAACTATAGACTTTTAGCTTTTAGTCACCCTGTATGATATTAAATTTTTTTTATTAAGCAACATTTTTTGCATATTTGGGCAGACTGGGTAAAACATATAACCCTATACCTACATACATTGATAAGGTGTGTATTTACATTTATTTGTAAACAGATTCCCTCCTAGTCTATGTATTTTCCAAAGAAATTTGTTAAAGGTGTACACCTACAAATTTAAGTGGCTATAGTTATATTTATAGAAAACTTTCGTAAGATTTTTAATATACATGTTTAGTGTATGCAAATGCATTCCCAGCATATTTTCAATTAAAGAAACATGAAACCGCCAACTTGGTAATCACACTTTCTTTTTCATTAAGGGGATTCTTACTTTTAAAAATAGGTATAAATTTGGAGATTTTTTAAAAAGGAATTGTGACTGATATAATTATCCGATGATATTGAAAAAAATATGTGTTGTACAAATAACTCAAACTTAGAGTCCTCTTCAACCAAAATTTTCAAACAATCAATAGGAGGCCTATTAAAATAAATCAAAGTCAGTCAAAACTTGCCCAAATTTAAAAAATAATTACGCATGTATATTTACAAATAATTAAAAAATAATGGAAGAGGACCCTTTTTACACAAGTTCGTAATGTGACATTAAAATTTGAAACAATTTGATGCATTAGAACTGCCACAATTCCTTTTTAAAAATTGATTGTTTTTGAATTAAAAATACTAAATTCGAAGCGTTTACGCTTCTATCCTTCACATGCTTTCTTTCTCGGTCGAGACGCGGACCGCGACGACACGTCGACACAGTGAGAAATTCCTGGTATTGCTTTACGTGCTGATATCGGTAGGTATTAGCGCAGTGGTGGAGTAGTGTTGAATTTTTGTCGTTATATTTTATAACTTTTATGTGTCCAAGTACTGTGCAATAATGGGAAATAAAAAAATAAAGAAACTAAATAGCCATAGAAAAAACATTACTTTAATTGCAAAACGAAGGTAAGTAGATATTATTAATATTATTTTATTAAATAAGTATAAGTATTGGCACTTTTTGTCGTCCATAAGGTGGTGTTATCAAATTTTGTATTCGATGTATCGCCTCCGGGGGCCGCCTTAATCAAGTTAATTTTTTTAAATACGTATCAGGAATTGTTATTGCATTTTTCAATCATTTTTGGCCTTCTTAATTCGATCATTTGTTACACTTATTATTAAAATAAATATTTAAGGCACCTGCCGTAAGAGTGCTATGTGTTGGAGAGAGACAGTAGATGGATTTTTGTTAAATACATCGCTACTATTTGATTTTTGAATCAACCAGGTACATATCTAAGATCACACTTCACAGGTTCATTTCTGTAGTATATCTTCGCAATCTCTTTACTCAAAAGTAGGTACATATCTAACGTTAGGAGGGCGAAAGCTACCGAATAACATAATCAAAAATTCAGGTCCGTATTTAAACAAATTTACCTTTGAAAAGTTTTTAAAAGTAAATTTTTTTAAATACGGAAATGCAAAAAAACTGTATCTTCGGAAATAGTCGGAATCATAAATACCAACAACTTTCAAGGTCGCTGAGGCAGGATATGAATGAAGACAGTTCAAATAATAAGCATAATTTAAAATGAATTGAGTATTGTATCGGTAAACTGGCGTATAAATCCTATAACATAGTATTTCCAGGTACGCAAAAATTCATAAAAAAAAAATAGAAATCTGTATGGCCAAAGAAGCTTCTACTAAGTTGACCGTTGAAAAGAGGGAAATGAAAGGAAATATATCAGAATTAGAGACTTCTCAGACCTCTCAAACCCCAGTTATGCAGTCTCCTTTATTATCAGTAACGCCAGTCGACAGGTAAACTTCGTCGTTCCTTTTTTAAAATATTCTTATTAGAAAATAAACTGTTTCAGCATTTGATCCAATATAATAGTGGAAGGTAGCGAAACTAATATCAATTCATCGGATCTAGAACAACCTTGTTCCTCAAAATCACAACTGATAAATAAAAGGTTGTACCATGCATCGTACTGCTTGATAAAGTAACTAATATTGTTCATAAATTGTAGCGCACCTTACATACACCTAATGAAGCTATGGAGGATACCGAATATATAGGTGCTGAAATTATAAATGATAGCACCTTTAGTCCTACAAATAAAGCAAAAGGGAAAAAAGGTGATGTAAGCCATTATTACTAAATATTAAATGCTAATTTATTTATTTAACAATAACATTTTAGATCTATGGAACATGAATCTTCTCTTCTAGAAGGTAATCGAATAGTAAACATTAGGCATTTCTGTGAAGAAATTGTTTCATTCAATCACTGCGGACTGTTCTCCTATACATCACAAGAGCTGGAAATAATAAATGAAACAAGGAAGGGAATTATATCAAAAATTGTTATTAAATGCAAAATGTGCCGAATGGAAAAGACCGTCACAACAAGCCGGAGCGTCGCAAAATTAAATTCAAATCAGGCATCTGTTTTAGCAACAATAAGTTTAGTATTGGTTGTGGATATTCACAGCTGTCAGAATTTTTCAGCACTCTTGACATTCCACCAATAGGCTACAAACTGTACAAAATAGAGGAAGAAAAGTTACAGCAAGTTATAAAACAGGAAAACTGGAAGACCATGAAGGAAGCTGGTGCAGAAGAAGCCAAGATCGCTAAAGAAAATGGTGAGGTGGATGAAGATGGAATTCCACAAATAACAGTCATAGCCGATGGAGCATGGTGCAAGAGATCATATCGCTCAGCCTATAACGCCCATTCCGGAGCGGCATGCATTGTTGGTCAGAAAACAGGCAAACTGCTATATTTGGGTGTAAGAAATAAGTATTGTGCGATGTGCCAATTAAATCCTTCTATAGATCATCTCTGCTTTAAGAATTGGTCTGGCACATCAACATCTATGGAAAGTGATATTGTACTTGAAAGTTTCAAACGTAGCATAGAGATGCATGGGGTAAAATATTCACATCTAGTTGGCGATAGAGATAGAAGCGTTTTCAAAAACTGCAGATTGACAAACCGTACGGAAACTTTTCCATACAGAAAGTCGAATGTTCCAACCACCTTCTAAGAAATTATTGCAATGACCTTAAACAGCTGACCACAAAAAAATTAAGTTCAAAATGTATTGCTATCAGTAGTAACTTAAAGACAACTTTAAAAAACAACATCCAAAGATTAAGAGTGGCTATAGATTGCGCTGTAAAATATAGGCGAGAAGAAAAGGTTTCTTTCCAACAACAGGTGATAAATCTCAGGAAAGATATTGAAAACAGCATATCACACGTGTTTGGTGATCACTCGCAATGTGACAAATATTTTTGCAAAGGTAAAAAGCCAAATGAATCCAACCTTATTCCAAATATGAAACAATGTGGACTATATAATGATATTATGTCTCATGCAAACCGGCTTATTTATAACAGTAGAAGCTTGATCAAAAATATGACAAATAATAACACCGAATGCTTCAATAACGTCATTGCAAAATTCATTTCGGGAAAAAGGATAGACTTTTCCAAGAAAGGTGGATACTCGCTACGTTGTCAGGTTGCGGGAATTTCCTTTAACAAAGGACCCGATTATCACTACGTTTTACATAAAGCCCTAACAGGTTCGAGCCCAGGAAGGATTACCAAGTGCAGGGGCAGTGGCATGTAACAAAAAGAGACTTTTGCTATTTTGTGGTGTGGACCCCAAAAGGATTAATCTACGATAAAATTACGCGGAATGATGATTTCTTCAATAACATAAAAGAAAAACTAAAAACCTTTTATTTTAATCATTATTTACCAGAGATTTTGAAAATGGAATATAAAATAATACATGTTTAAAACCTTTAAATTAATTTTTTTTTACATTTTATTATAATATCACAAGAGGAAAACTTTGTCGCTAACCTAAAAGATTCAAGTGCAGGGGCATGCAATTTTATGAACATTTGCGCTAAGAGTGCCTTTGTTTTCAAGAGACAGGCCATCAAAGTTTTACTTTAAAATTTCATTTTTTCAGATAATTTCTAGGTTCTAGAATTTTTCTTTTACAACTGACAGCTGTCACAAACTGCTGTTATCAAAAAAAAGGTGTAAACCAAACTTAACATCAACATCTCAATGTTCATAAAAGGTTTTCGTCATGAAATTGCATGAGGAATCACCCACTTGAATATTTTAGGTTACTTTGAAAACACCCTGTATATATTTTTATATATATATTATTAATTTATATATTGTTTCAACGCCTTAGGGTTGATTTTGAAAATGGCTTCTTATTGACCACATTTATCCCAAAATAAACTTATATTCCCATATGAAGCTTCCTACTTTAAGTGAGTGAGTGAATACAGTCACATGTAAGGATTTTATATTGGTATATTATATATTATTATGTATCTATAAAATAACAATTTATTAAAATATATTTATCAGCTATATACCTACTACATACAATTTGTAATTTATGTAGATTAGTGGATTTATTTTCAATACTTTCTTTGTCACCCTCTACGCTACTGAAAAATAGCAAAATACATAATAATATGAATTAAAGTCTATCAGAAATTAGTTTTATTTTAAAGCAATATTCGCCCAGCACTGCACAAAGCGACCTTCAGGAATTCGTCGATCTCAGTAGACCAGTTAATTACAGCACATCACAAAGCGACGTTCACGCGAGTAACGAATTTGTCAACTGTTGCATGAGGTGTACTCTATTCAACTTAAATATGTATACACGTCGGTTTCACCGCGCTACGCGTAGCCAAATACAGATTAAAATTAGAAATGCGACGACTAGAAAAAAGTAAGAATCCCCTTAAATGTGTTTGTTATTGAATTTCGTGTTAATTATTGTTTAGTTGGACGTAGTGAATAATTTATCAAGATATTTGTATGGTATGTTGCTAAATATGCACATGATTGGTTTTAAAGGCAGTTTAAATCCAATAAGTTAAAGTCCACAATCATACGATAAGATTTCTCATAAAATTTTTGTTTATTATTTTCCAGTGTTTGATTTATCGTTTGATTTGAATTAGAACTACACAGTATAAAAAGTAATTAATAATATTAGAGATTAACAAAACATGGCGTTTCACGGTGGATGACACATTAGACGTTCATGGCAAACCAGTCAACCAAAGGGAGAATCCAAAAGTTTCATTTTGTGCATAATAAAAAATGCTCTACTCGGCTAAAATATTTTGGGCAATACGGTTCTATTAGAAAGAAGCAACTTTGATATTAACTCTTTTGACAATATTTAGTACTTTCTTAACAACTTTTCTTTTTGTTTACCTAAACCTATCTTTTACAGTTTTCGAGTTATATACAGGGTGGACGTAAAGTAAGGAATAAATTCATTATCTCGGAGACTACAATTTTTTAAAAAAATCGCTCGGACCCGTCGAATTTGTTTTTCGATCGCGCATATTCTGACATTAAATGTAGATCTACAGCGTGTTCCAAATAAGAGTGTCAGAAAAAATATTTTTTTCTTAAATGTATATTATTGCATGTTCGGATTCTTCGGAAAATTCTAAACATTTTTCATGTAGCATGTGCTATACCTTAGCCCAAGCGTTTTGGAGTTATTCTCATTCAAAACTTGTAGTCAGCATGCGTGAAGCGCAAAAAAAGTCAAGTAGGCTTTGGATTTATGACGCAAGAATCAAAAGAATTAATGTCAATAGTTATTGTTATTGTCAGTTTTATGTGTATTTTCCTAACGTTTTACTAGTTTTCAAAAGACTCATTTCGTTTTTTCATAACTAAATTACATTAAAATGCGGCTCACTGAGAAACAGCGCATAGAGGTTTTGATGATGATGGGCTACGGTGATAGAGTTAGAAAGCAGCAAGAAGTTTGTGAGTTATTTAATCAAAAATACCCCAATCGTCCGCCAATATCACAATCAACAGTAAGCAAAATTGAGTACAAGTTTAGGCAATTCGGTCATGTAAGAGATGTCCCTAGATGTGGTCGTCCTCAAGTTGATGAAAATTAGAAGTCTTACTGGCAGTTCAAGATAACCAGCATGTGGTGTCTAGGCAGGTAGCAAGTGACGTGGATATTGGAAAAACAACAGTTCTTAAAATACTGCATAGAAATAAATACCATCCTTATAAAATGCAAGTTCTCCAAGAACTTTTGGAAGGGGACTTTGAGAGGCGCCTTAAATTTTGTGAGCGGTTACAGGATATGTGTTTCGAAAACAGAAATTTTGTAAAAAATATAATTTTTTCCGATGAGTCCACTTTTTGCTTGAATGGTGACGTAAATACCCAAAATTATCGATATTGGTCCGATGTAAATCCACACTGGATGAGGAGAGGACACACAATATAATCAAAAAATCAATGTGTGGGCTGGCGTTGTTGATGACACTGTTATAGGGCCTTTCTTTTTTGACGAAAATTTAACAGGCGAGAGATAGTTAAGTTTTTTAGAACAAGAACTTGTTCCAGCCCTGGCCACCCTTTTTCCTGAGTTAGAACGTCCCGATTTGCCACATCATAATATCTGGTTGCAACAAGATGGTGCTCCCCCACATTTCGCTGTGGGAGTTCGTACTTATTTGGACGATACTTTTCCAAACAGGTGGATTGGAAGAGGTGGTTCTATTGAGTGGCCGCCTAGGTCACCCGATTTAACACCACTCGACTTTTTTTTATGGGGATACCTTAAGGAAAGAGTATTCAAAAGCCAGCCTGCAAATTTAGATGATTTAAAACATCGCATCCGGCAACAAATTCGGCAAATTACACCTCAAATGGTTCGAAATGTTCAGCAAGAATTTGAAGATCGGTTAGGCTATTGTCAGTTGACCAACGGAAGACACTTCGAACATTTACTTAAGTAAAATTATTTTTAAGTTCACCAAACTGTTTTTTCGATAAATGAAACATTTTTAAAATAATTGTATTCTTTGTTTTCTCCATGACTTTTTTCCACTTTTCAAATTTTGAATGAGAATAACTCCAAAACGCTTGGGCTAAGGTATAGCACATGCTACATGAAAAATGTTTAGAATTTTCCGAAGAATCCAACATGCAATAATATACAGGGGATTCTATTTAAGAAAAAAATATTTTTTTGGCACTCTTATTTGGAACACCCTGTATATCTACATTTTATGTCAGAATATGCGCGATCGAAAAACAAAATCGACGGGTCCAAGCGATTTTTTTAAAAAATTGTAGTTTCCGAGATAATGAATTTATTCCTTACTTTACGTCCACCCTGTATATATATTTCCATTTTGTTTTTGAAAAACAGGTCCTGCATTAACTGTTGATATCTTTAAATGCCGAGATACTAAGGAACTCAAATTTGGTCAAGAGTGAGGCAATATCTGAAGACTTCTTACGCTACGACTAAATCTTAGTTGCAATATAAAGAGTGGTCTAAACATACAGATATTTTGGTTACTATAAAAATATATATTAAATGTAAAAATAGAGATATTTCGGTTACCAACTTGAAACAAAATACCCTGTATATTACTACTGATTTGAAAAGCTGCTATAAATGTTCTATATACATATACTATATATATTATATATGCCTAACTAGTTAAGGTGCAGATTAGTTATATCTTATAAGTATTATTTTAAAATCATACTTGAAAAAGAGAATTCCCATTCGGTTTTTAGTTAGTGGGCATTGCCATGATGCATCACATCACTGTTGTTATCGGAATTAGCCTCCGAGATCACCCCATCTTAACTCATTAAATTTTTACCTATGGAGTGGGTCTAATTAAAGTAAATAAATGCAAATCACGAATAATTTCAAGAGAAGAGTTACTACATAGGATTAATTATTAAGCATTTGAAGATCTAGATACAAATGAAATTAGTCGGTTAGTGCGGTCTACAAGGGTATTTCGTTGCGTTTTCTTCAACTCTAAGGCACCAAAAAATAATAATAATTAAAACCACTAAAACAAAAGTTTACAGTCCTTTACAAAGATGCAACCGGGGAGGACATTGAAAATGCCGAAGCAGAGTGCAACGCTTGTGACTATTGTGAGATTTGAGATTTGCGAAAACTCATAGATTTGAATGTAATATTTAGATAGTTGATATAAGCTATATTGATTCATAATATAAAAAATAGTAAAATAAAGGTTATAAACTCTAACGCGCCTCTAACTCTCGACTTGGTCTGATCCCGTCGTCCTTCGTCTCTTCTCTTTTTCCCGTCATCATCGGGCCACCGGCTCGACGGCGGCGCACAGTGGTCGATTTTGATGATTTAGGGGGACATCAAAAATCTATTAGAAAAATAGCAGAATTACGCCATTTTGACACTTTGTACATAAAATATGCTTAATTTAGAATAATATGAATTGATTACTATTATTTTTAACTGTTTATAAACGAAATATATTAAAAAAGAAATAAACTACAAAGATTACAATTTTTCTAACTATAAATATTTTTGAAAATTATCAACTTCTGAGTCATAATCATCTTCAGAGTCCTTAGAGACTTTGAGTTGTTGATGATACAAGATACAAATGATGTATGGGCAATATCTAGTAGACTCCGGACTTCTGGAAATAAGGTACACAATTTATTTTTAGGTAGTGGCCTTAATGATGAAATTACCATATCTGAAGATACTAGCAGAATGTCAATGAGGTCTTCGACATTATTTTTTCTGCTAGTTTTTCTTGCACTATTAAGATGGAAATAACGACACTCTTTATGACGTGCCTCCAAGGCTTCCTCGCTCAGTTGTCCAATAGGTAGCAAAATAGTATCTATAACATCAGCACCGTGAATCATTATTTTGTGTACACTAGCGGGCATGTTATACCAGTTATATTAACTCAACAAATGGTTTGGCTGTTTGAAGCGCATAATCTTTAAATTTTTCATACTCCAGTCTGTGTCCACAAGAAATCGCTTGTAAGATTACCGCAAACCTAAAGATAAGTTCCTTATCGACTCCAGTGATTTGATGTTTTCTTAATATCCTTGAAGAAACGTCTTGCTGTGTTTCCATCATTAGTATAGCCCGAACCCTGCTTAACAACGTCTACAAAAATCCCAGTCTCTTATTATTAGAGATAATATTTCTTTTTATTTCATAGAAATTTTTTTTCTTTTCAGGCCCTTGAACACCTTGGTTTTTTAGACGATATGAAACATGCAAAATACACTCAAAAAATCTTATATTCGCATGGAGGACAGACAGCATACTGAAACGTGTCCGTATTGCAGGGTCTATTGAGAATATTTTCTATGTCGTTCATATGTTTGGGTGCTGCCTTGCAGATATAACAACTTGGACTCGAAGAATTTTCTGCCAGAGTATTTGCGATCTTACCATCCAGCATTGTTTTTAACAGAATATGACTTCTCGATATCTTTTCCCATATTTGTGCAATATGTTGGAACCAAGTTCTTAATCTGACATTCTATGCGCTCACTTTCTTTTTTAATAACATCATATGTTTCCTTAATGAACTGAAACAAAAACGTGTAGAAGAAAATCGGGGATTTTGTCAAAAAACCTTCACACCCGAATTTGTCTTACATGTCATTCTCAATGGCAGAATAGATGTCAGTAACAAATCTGAATCAGTTAAATGAGGGTAATTTTGAAGCACTTGCTTATATGTGGATTGGTTGGAGCTACCATCAAACCCCCATTTGTAAATCATTTGAAAATCAGAAGCTTCATCCCCCAAAACTTGCTCCAACACTTCGTTTTGCACCATGCATAAACGCTTGCTTGTATGATCTAAGAGACTTTGTAATTTTATTTTGGCCATAGATTCAGTGATAGTGATATTCGTTGGATAGCACTCTTTTTTGGCTCGAAAAACTGAATCGTAAGAAGGGAAAATATCGCAATTTCGTCTTTTAGCACCCTCTCTTAGCTTAATGTATTGTGATTTGCTTAGCTTTATATCAACTATTAAGGCTTAAGCGTCTTCTGGGGGACATAGGCTAACTTTCTAAGCAAAATTGGGGGAATTAGTCCAACTAAGAAAAATATGTGGAAAGAATAAACGAGTTATTGCCAGATTTTTTTAAATTTTCTTAAATGAAAACACCGCACTTTTTTGAGAAACTTTGATACATCTTAAGATTCTAGACAAAATATAACAAATGCAAGTTTTTGGTTAGAATGGCGGTTTACGAGCTATTATTGTTTAAAATTTAATTTTGGGGTCCTCATACGAGCAATGTAAAAACTGTTCATTGAAACGAGTTGGCTATGAATTGTATTGCTTGTCCCTTCTGTCATAATATGAAAATAAGTTTTGTGTAGTCTTGGATTAAAATGGATTGTATTACACCTCAAGAGAAAGTTGATTTAATTTTTTTGCATGTTAGTGGATTAAGTTGCACTGAATTCCATGTTAAGCATCCCGATAAACCTCGTCCTAGTCCAGAATTTTGAAGACAAAATTTGGTCAAGTTGAAAGCTACTGGAAGTGTGCATTAAACAATAATAGCTCGTAAACCGCCACCCTAATCAAAAACTTGCATTCTTTATGTTTTGTCTAGAATCTCAAGATGTATCAAAACTTGTCAAAAAAGGCGGTGTTGCCATTTAAGATAATGTTTTTTTTTTAAATAGCGCCCAATCTGGCAACAACTCGCTTATTTTTTCTACATATTTTTTCTAGTTGGACTAATTCCCAAAAACTTTACTTTGAGAGCTATAGGTCTATCTCTTCGAATAAAAAAGTGAGCCTATGTCAAGTTTTAAAAAAATAACCCTGTATTTTTCAAGAAACACTTTTCAAATGAATGCTTATAAGTTAGAAGCTTGACTTGTTAGGTATAGGTATAGAAATGCACGAATGAAGAACAAGCAACTTTTTAAATCAGTATCTAATAATATACAGGGTGTTTCATTTGAAAAAGTCTCCTTATAGATTTTTTCAAGTTACCAAAATAATAGGTACCTGTATCTTCAGATCATCCTTCATATTATAGTCATAGCGTCTGGGTATTTCCTAACTCTAAACTAAATTTGGGTGTCTTAATAGTACCTCAGAGTTTACAAATAATTTATTAGGTACAGGGTTATCCAACCAAGACTAGACAAGGCGATTTTTTGACTTTTCCTGTACTTTTATAAAAAAACTGAAATAGCCATCTTAAGTCATTTTCTCCCGCGAATTCGAATATCTTCAGCAAAAAAACAATTGAACATCAAACAAAAGTACTAGGGGTCACTTTGATATTTTTTTAAATGGGATGCCGTATTTTTAATGAGCTTATCCGATTTCTCATATAAATTTTGATCTAAAATGTTGGATTTTTAATTCAAAAACGCCTTTTTTCTTCAGTTTTAAATTCGGAAAATGTTAAAAATAAAAAAAAAAAAATAAAAATAAATTAAAAATCCAACATTTTAGATCAAAATTTATATGAGAAATCGGATAAGCTCATTAAAAATACGGCATCCCATTTAAAAAAATATCAAAGTGACCCCTAGTACTTTTGTTTGATGTTCAATTGTTTTTTGCTAAAGATATTCGAATTCGCGGGAGAAAATGACTTAAGATGGCTATTTCAGTTTTTTTATAAAAGTACAGGAAAAGTCAAAAAATCGCCTTGTCTAGTCTTGGTTGGATAACCCTGTACAGTCATATTTTCTTAAAAAAAATGGGAATTAATTAATATCTTCAAAACAATAACAGATTGGTACCTACGTATAGGGAAATAAGAAAGAAAGTTGTTAAGAAACTACTAGAGATGCCGCATTGCTCAAAATATTTTAAGAGTGTAGAACATGCCGGTTAATACAAAAAAAACATTTTTTGAATCCTCCCGTTGAATGATTCGAAATAAACGTATACCACCGTGAATCACCCTGTATAAATATAAAGGTATTAAAAAATATTATTAAATTATACTTTCTATGAAAAACCGGTTAAGTACCTAGTATGTACATTGTGGTATTACCATAAGTGCATGCAATAAGTATATTCATTGTATCTTTTATCAATAGTTTGTGCATCACTTTAATATACCTTCAGAATACTTAGGAGTTTTTATTGGATATTACTAAATAAAGTAGTTGATAAATCAGGGATACATTTTATCTAATGAAATTATAAAAGTAAGGCTACAATCGATAAGAAAGAAAAACTGTAGAAGAAATTGATTTTTTTTTGTTTTTTTTTTTTAATTGAGATAAGCACGAGTAATATTGAACATCTTTTCCTGGAGATTACAAATCTGAACTATAATCTAGAAGTTACCATTTCAAAAAATATTCAATAACGTTATAAGTGATAATTTGGGACACACTGTATCAATATCTTATTTTTATAAAAAAAGGTCAAAACTTAAAATACTCAAACACCTACGTCTCTCAGCATTTTTGAAGAAAAGAATATTATATTCGATTCACTGAAAATATTGCAAGTCACAGGCTTGCACTGTACAAGGTGTCCATTTTTCGTGTGTTTTCATATACCCTTATTATAAAAGATAGAAAAATGGGCTTTGCGGCTTACTGTTCTATTATTTTCTGAAACTTTCATTGCCACAAGCGAAATTTTTATAGCCCTCTCAGTTTCTGACATACAGGGCGATTTTGAAGATCTTTGACGCTCTCCTGTATCTCGATTATTTGATAACTTCTTAATAAGGTTTTTTTCTAAAAAGTTTTGTTTTTGAGTTATGACCCAAACTTGTGTTTTTTTTTTTTTAATGGAATACCCTACATATTATTTCTTAGTCTTATCCCTCTTTTTAAGAGCTTTTCATAAATATATATATAATAATTATATAATCTCATAAATCTTTTTAAAATTAATAATTTTAGCATCTTTTGTATAGAAGGCTATGCCATGGTCAATCACAGATAGCCATGACAGAAAACCAAATTCAGTAAATGCGCCATTTCGGATTGTTGTCAAATATTACTGGCATTTGTTTAATTTTGTAAGTTTATTTTTTATTTTTGTGAAAAACTGTTCAACATGGCACAAAATAATAAATATGAAAATTATGTAAAACACGATATGTATGTTTGTTTTATCCAAGCTAATGAAGACGCGAACGCAGCCTTGGAGCTGTATTTTAATAAGGAAGTTTTAAAATCATTTGTTAGGTACCATTAATCACAATAAAACAGTTTTAATCATTATTGTTATCTATTATTAGCTTTTTCTTACATATTTAAATTTTTCGTAGATATCCAGAAAGACAACAACCTGATAAAAGAATATTTTAAAAAGTCCAAGCCAATCTAATTTTTTTTTAAAAATGAAGGCCTTATTTTGACAACAAGGAAAACAGGAAAGAAGAAGAAATACATGTTTTGGCCTCTGTCACGGTACAACCATCCTTAACATGCAGAAAAATGTATGATGAAGTTGGGATTAAAAAATTAAGAACGCAGTTAATACTAAAAACAATTTAAACCATACAAATACCATCTCGTTTAACATGTGCATCTCGGTGACGCAGAATGTTGTATAGTTTTTTGCAACTGGTACATTCAAAGGGTGGTATGGTCCGACGATGATTTTACGAGTTCTGGTATCTTAAACCGAAACAATTCAAGGTACAGGTCCCAAAAGAATCAACATGTAATATTTCTACGAGAACGTCAAGGTCGGTTTGGATTTAGCGTGTCATGCTTTACTTTTGGCGCTAAAATCATAAGATCAAACGAACTTACCTAGTGATGTTCGATCTTGATTATATATGAAGGCCTCGTTGAAGTAAATAAGTCAAGTGTAGTACCTCCGTCCTGGCCTTATCGATCACTTATTTCAAAGTTTAACCTTTCCGCGCCCCGTTTCCTTAACATCCCCTGGTGCTGGCTCTGCATTCCTCACTCATCTTCAAAGCTCAAGTATATTGTTGCAACTTAAATCGGGATTAAGGGTGGGTTAGGACCTCATTTACTAATTTCATATAATCAAGATCGAACATTTAGGCAAGTTCGTTTGATCCTATGGTTATATTCAGCCTCGTTTCGTAAATAAGTCAAGTGTAGCTATTTAAAGCTGTTGCAACAATTAAAGTAAGTAGTTTCGAAATAGATTTATTGGCTAAATGCTATAATATAATATGACTCCTAATACTAATAATTAATAACCATTCCACTGAGAAAAAGCAGTAATATAGTACTAAGAAAATTCGAACTTCTGAAATAAAAACAATAATAAAATAAAAAAGTGTTATGAGCCAAGTACAATTTTGCAAAAGATTTGTTTGTGTGACACACAAAAATGTCCGGGTCAGAATTAAGAAACGGTAATTAAAGTGGCTGGGGTTTATTTCTATAAAGCGTTGGCCCGTCTCGAGTGCTAACAAGGTAACAAGTTTTTGCGTTAGAACTTCAAAAGAAATCTCTGCATAATTCAAAGTTTTAAGATAATTCCCATGTGTTATCGTATTTGGACAAGCTAGGCCTAAGCATAAAAGCACCCTTAAAGTATCGGTGTATCCGAAAAACTTGGGCTAGCTCAGGCGCTGCTATCTGCGCTATGGCTGATCTGTAGATGTATAGGGAACTGTATGAGGCTCTTCTCGTAAGCTGTAAGGTCAAAAATTTCAGAACATTTACCACTGAAACTGAGAAGGGGTTGGTATTTTGCGAAAAACCAAATTGCCACTCAAGTTCTAATCCACTATTAAATCGTTAAAGTGTTGCTTCCGTTATTGAAGCCATACATATTTCTAAGCATTACTCTGGCACTAGCCTCCTGTTGTAATGATTCCCTGATTACTGTCTATCTGTCAATGATAGGGGGCGAGAGAGTCTGTCAAAAGAAAGCAATTTGCATTTAGGTTCAAACAGAATAGGTTGGCCCACTAACAAAGACTTAAAATTTGGGTACCATGGCTGCGTAGGCCAAACCGGTACAACCATAATACCGTTTGCTTTGTTTTGTATAATTTTTTCCAAGGTTTTTAAAATAATGGAAAAAGCCGGAAAAGCATAAAAATAAAAGTTTTCCCAATTCAGGGTAAAAGTATCTACTGCTATGGCGTCGGGGCCTCGCAACCATGATACATACTTTGGGCATTCTTTATCTTTACGGCTGGCAAATAAATCGATCTCAGGTTTACCGAAGGTCTCCACGATTGTATATTAAGCGATATCACTAATACTCCATTATGTGTCCATATCTAAACAGCGTGAGGCATTATTTGCTTCCACATTTTTTTCGAATTTAATATATGAAGCGATTATACAAATATTTTTCTCTTCGTACCACTGCCAAATTGTACGAAAGAGCTTATTTAATTTTGGAAATCTGACGCTTCCCATGCGATTTATGTACGCCATGGCAGTGGTGTTATCTACCGTACACAAAATTGAACAGTTACACAAATTCTTTGCAAAACATTTTAATCCAATGAAAATGGCCAGTAATTCCAAATAGTTAATGTGGTAACTTTTTTCCCTATCTGCCCAAAAACTTCGAGCTGATATTATTACAGTGAACTCCCCAACCAGTGTTCGATGCATCGGAATAAATTTCTACTCTAATAGAATTCTTATTGGATCTTAAGTCATTTATCCACCAGCATAGATCATGTAATCTCTTACTTGATACTGACACTAGAGCGTTATAATTTCCCCCGTTCTTTCTAAGTGCTAGATATTCTTCTCTCTCCAACAATAATTATGCATACAGAATTCCATGTTGTATACCTCTGTATGTGGATACCAACAAACCTATTATTTTTGAAACGTCCCTGACTCTACAATATTTCCGGGTTTTAAATTTAAGTAAAATACCTATTAACTTTCCTGTTTTCTTATTTAGTACGGAAATAGTCATATCTATGGAATTATACTGAAAACCTAAATAAACCCAATATTGCTAGGTCTTAATTTGCTTTTATCAAAATTGATTATAAACCGAAAATAATGTAAGAGCCGTACTGTCTCTAAGACATTCTATAAGCATTCATTATATAAACCCATCGATATAAAATCATCCAAATAAACAACTGAAATATAACCCTTAGCCCTCAGGTTAGAAAATATGGGTTTTATGGGATTTGTAAACAACAGTGGTGCAGAGTTTAACCCAAAACATAAACAGTTGTTATACTTTATACTTAATTTATACTACGTTATACTCTAAGGGACCTCTGACCATGACGTGATTGACGTGTTGAGTGTTCCGAGGATATTTGTGATGTAAATTACAGCGCAACGTTATGATTTGTGTTTTTTAAAGAATTTTACAATATCCCAACTTTTCCGTATAATGTTTTTACACCTTAATTTTACAACTTAATTTTAGTATTTAGGTTTTACATAAGAAGAACTCTTTAAATCACCTTTCTTAAGAAAAACACTTTTGTTAAGATGCGTCCCTTCAGTTTGTACTATTCTCTTGTAGAGCCTAAGCCCTGATGATGACTCAGTATTGAGCCGAAAGCGCTTGGCTGAACTTCCCCAAGAATTATACGCCGAATACATATTAAAGCTTAATTTTATTGTCATACACAGCGTACAAACCGACATTCCCTACTTATACAGGGTGATTTCTTAGGTGATCCTTTCTTTTTCAGCCTGTGTATACAACTACTTAAAAGAAACAACTTTTTCAAATAACTTTTTTTAAATACCTCAAAAATTAAGGAGACACGGTAATGTAAAAGCTTACGATACGACTGCTGATAATTTTTTTTATTTCATACTGTATTGTTAAACACACCTTTACATATTTGAATTTAGTCCAGAAAATGAGGTTTTACAGCAATAAGTCCGGTAAAAATTTTTTACCGGACTAGTCCTGTAAAATGTCTTTACCTGACTGAAATTTGTAAGTTTTAGTTTAATCAGTGTCAAACACACAATGTTTCCACCAGTAAATATAAGCACTTTTCAAATATACGACGCAGAATAAAACTTCATTATAATTTCAAAACATAATTATAATTTTCAACAGAAGAGTATGAAATAAAATATTGTACGTCATGCGTCCGGCAAATCCTCTACAGTATTCGTTTCAAAATTCCAGACTCGGCTCCTTCGTCGCCTCGTCTCGAAATATTTCACTCATACTGTAAAAGTTGATTTACCGGACTTACGCTGCTTTCACACTATCAGGTTCGCCGGTCAGGTTTTAAACCTGACAGAAACCTGAAGTAAAAATTTATTATCCGAACGCAATCAGGTTTTCAGACGGTCCGGTTTTATAAATTTAGTCTACTCGTCGATGTCATCAGTGATGGATCGTAATAATATTATAACTTTGTGGTTATTTTACAGAAAGCGTAAAAAGCGATGTAATCGTAAAAGGACCCATTGGATGTCTATATCGCTGGTCATTCTTTATAAATTTACTGTCGCACCTTCCACAATAACGTTGTAGCAAATACTAAACCAAGACCCTTTACTAAACCGGACGGCAAGAACCGGACAAGTGTGAAAGCACACGTTGCTGTGCATACCCCACTGCCACTTTTCCGGCGTCAGGCAGCCGGATGCTTCAGTCGACCCATCCGGCTGCATCCGGTCGCTGAGCCTGAACCTGATAATGTGAAACACCACATTTAAATCAATGTACTATTACTTCTCCGGTTTTCTTCAGGTTTAAAACCTGGCCGGCAAACCTGATAGTGTGAAAGCAGCGTTATAATGTAAATATCTATTGTTGGTGTTTATTTTTTTTTTTATGTCAAGCAGTGAAGTCTTAATTTGTTGTCAGTTCATCGCGTGATAGATTTCAGTTAGTTTGGGAGTGTTTAAAAATAAAAATGGCTAATATGTGTATGAAAAAATATCTGCTTTATTTTTCAGTTATTTAAAAGTTATTTGAAAAAGTTGTTTTTTTTTTAAGTAGTCGTATACACAGTTGAAAAAAAGTATTACCTTAGAAATCAACCTGTATAAACAGTTGTATTCATAAAGAAGGCAGTTAAAATAAGATCTTAAATATTTCCTATGTATTTTGTCAATAGGTATTAGAAAATAAGCGTCCCTCAAGTCTAGTTTTGTCATAAAACAATTATAAGTAATTACACGGGAATGGTCTTCCACTATTAAATGGCAGGTTTTTGCATATAAATTTGATGTTTTAAGATTCGAAATTAAACGTGAAGATCCATGCGGCTTCGGAGTACTAAAAATGTTTGAAATAAAAGATATTCATGGTATGGTCGTTTTACTCTAGATGTAGCACCATTCTGAATTAAATTTTTAATTTGATTGTTAACTATTTGATGAACCTTATTCCTTGGGCGTTAAGCAGCTCGAATGGGATAACTGTTGGAAGCCTGATGCCACCTGGTCTGGAAACGTCCATCAAGTCTTGCTCCGTGATGATGTTTGAATGGACTCTTGGAAACCCACTGTATAATTCCTTTGGATACGGTTTTGGGGCTCTAAGTAGTTTTGACGACATCTGTAGGGATTTTGCCGTTTTCAGCCTTTTATCGGGATTTTCTCCAATAAGCCACTCGTCAATTGGAAAATCCAAGAGGGTATCTTTCCATTCCTTATTTAGGTTTATGGATACCAGTTTCATCTGAAAAATGGTTTCAGAGTGATGTATATCCGAAAGAAGGCGGCCTGCATCACTTAACCGTTCGGCATGCTGCATATTGTCTCCCCCCCCCCCTTTCATGAACAAATCAGAGATGATCATAGCCATAGCTGATAGACAAGAACTAATTTGGGCCTGTACTAAATTGATAGTCGTCTCTTTTTAACACAGATCCGCTTATAGCCTGTTTCACAATAGGATTTAACTTTATAGCTTATTTATTTATTGCTTATACGTTTGTCAAGGCAAAGACCTTTTTTGGTTATATACGTCCAACTCTTGATCATCTTGATTAAGGGCAACAGAATTCACCTGAAATAAAACAGGACGGTAAAACTCCTAACGATAGCTCTATGCTCCATGTATATTAAGTGTGATAATTAACTGTTTTCCCAAATAATACGTATTCACGCATTACGCTTACCCACTATATTATACGTGTGTCATATAGTCCGAATAAAAAATATCCAGTAAGCGTATCTTCAAGATATCTTACTTGATTTATCACTGTTATCCACCAAGAAATAAAGCTACTGCTGAATAAATAAATAAAACATATATATGAACAATACCGACAAAGTAAGCGAGGAAAGAGAAGAAGTCACAGGTCTAACCTAACTTAAAAACACATGGAAGATCCCGTAACACTGTTATCCCAAACAGCCAACTATTATCACAAACATACTGGGTAAGTTAAATTGTAAAAACGATACTGTTGTTCCAAACAGTAGTGGATACCTACTGTTATCACAAACAGTAGTGAATATTGTTATCCCAAACAGTAGTGGATACTGTTAAAGTAAGCGCCACGAATATAATATTACGGTTCACATTTAATTATTTGCATAAAAACTCCAGCAACAAATATATAAAAGGAAGCCACATACCCGTCTTAATACTTTAGGAGTCAATATGGACGCCAGTAGATATTCTATTGACCTTCAATGTCCATTTTCCGTTTCTCATTGGCTGAATCAGTTAGAAATTGATATCACCATGTAAAACTCGACATATTGACAGAATTTTTGATCGCTACTGGCGAAGCGCCGATACGGCTTCGCTCTGCTCTTATGCTCTTATCTATACTACGTTAAAAAGAGAAAGATGCGAGGACGCCTTACGTCTGTAAGGATCGTACTCGGCGGCATCTGGCTTTTAAGTTCCAAGTAATGCGCTCGCCGAAACCTAACATTTTAAGCCGCAATGCAGGCCGCATAGAGTCGGGATTTTGCGCTGGAGTTTTTATACAGAAGACGGAAATGTAAACAATATGTTATATTTGTGGCGCTTACTTTATTACAAACAGTAGTGGATACTGTTATCACAAACAGTAGTGGAATCAGACATCCCCGTCAGATAGATATTTGATAATAGGCCATAATATAATAATTCAGTAAATGATGCATAGTATAGGTCAAATGTAATCTTTTACCTGCACTCATTTCGACAGCAAAGTCTAGGCTCAGGGTCCAGGTGTTTTTGATCATGAAAGTGAAGAACACTTCTCTCCCGAACTAGAGTCGGAAAGTTTGCGAGGGCGTTTTCTTCTCTTCTGTTTCATAGCATCCATGCGATGTTCTAATCTTCGCAGAATTTTAAATACCGATTTATCAGCCGCCGCGGCGGCCTGCATTGCGGCTTAAAATGTTAGGTTTCGGCGAGCGCATTACTTGGAACTTAAAAGCCAGATGCCGCCGAGTAAAACGACCATACCATGAATATCTTTTATTTCAAACATTTTTAGTACTCCGAAGCCGCATGGATCTTCACGTTTAATTTCGAATCTTAAAACATCAAATTTATATGCAAAAACCTGCCATTTAATAGTGGAAGACCATTCCCGTGTAATTACTTATAATTGTTTTATGACAAAACTAGACTTGAGGGACGCTTATTTTCTAATACCTATTGACAAAATACATAGGAAATATTTAAGATCTTATTTTAACTGCCTTCTTTATGAATACAACTGTTTATACAGGTTGATTTCTAAGGTAATACTTTTTTTCAACTGTGTATACGACTACTTAAAAAAAAAACAACTTTTTCAAATAACTTTTAAATAACTGAAAAATAAAGCAGATATTTTTTCATACACATATTAGCCATTTTTATTTTTAAACACTCCCAAACTAACTGAAATCTATCACGCGATGAACTGACAACAAATTAAGACTTCACTGCTTGACATAAAAAAAAAAATAAACACCAACAATAGATATTTACATTATAACGCTGCTTTCACACTATCAGGTTTGCCGGCCAGGTTTTAAACCTGAAGAAAACCGGAGAAGTAATAGTACATTGATTTAAATGTGGTGTTTCACATTATCAGGTTCAGGCTCGGCGACCGGATGCAGCCGGATGGGTCGACTGAAGCATCCGGCTGCCTGACGCCGGAAAAGTGGCAGTGGGGTATGCACAGCAACGTGTGCTTTCACACTTGTCCGGTTCTTGCCGTCCGGTTTAGTAAAGGGTCTTGGTTTAGTATTTGCTGCAACGTTATTGTGGAAGGTGCGACAGTAAATTTATAAAGAATGACCAGCGATATAGACATCCAATGGGTCCTTTTACGATTACATCGCTTTTTACGCTTTCTGTAAAATAACCACAAAGTTATAATATCATTACGATCCATCACTGATGACATCGACGAGTAGACTAAATTTATAAAACCGGACCGTCTGAAAACCTGATTGCGTTCGGATAATAAATTTTTACTTCAGGTTTCTGTCAGGTTTAAAACTTGACCGGCGAACCTGATAGTGTGAAAGCAGCGTAAGTCCGGTAAATCAACTTTTACAGTATGAGTGAAATGTTTCGAGACGAGGCGACGAAGGAGCCGAGTCTGGAATTTTGAAACGAATACTGTAGAGGATTTGCCGGACGCATGACGTACAATATTTTATTTCATACTCTTCTGTTGAAAATTATAATTGAGGAGAGAAAGTAACAAAGGGGCTAAGTGCCAAAATTGTTAAATAGAGAAATTAATAAAAAACCTTCACATACCAAAATAACATACTTTATTTCCAAATAATTATCTAATATATATTATTTGCGTTACGCGTAAATATACTACGATAGAAACAACAAAAAAAAATGAAAATTTGAACATTTAAATAAAGTTAAAAACAAAAAAATGGGAAACGGGCTAAGTGCCAATATATTATTTAGTTAAATCAACGTAGAATGCTTCGTGTTTCTTGTCTTGTAAATACGGAATCATTGATTTTAGGTGTTTTTTCTTATTGTCACCAACCTTATTTACGTGTGGTAGCTGGTTAATTGAGATATTTTTTAGGTCTTCCATGGTTTTTCCTCTTTTAAGTATCGGAGTTGCTTTCCATTGTGCTACTTCAGAAAAAGCTTCAGCAGTAAACAAAAAACCAGGTTGTTGGGAATTAACCTTCAATCGTACAACTTTGCTAATATTCACTTGTTTGAGATTTAAGAGCTTATCGGCTGCCGCTTGTACATCAAAAAATTTTTCCTGTGACATATCTACTATTGCAAATCGGCCTGTGTGTGTACTTGATAGTATTACATCGTGTAAGTCCTCAGGTACAATCGGAGCGCACTTACGCTTTCTTTTCTCAATCAAGGCGAAATCTCTGTCGCACTGAAGGAAGCTATGACCACTGACAAGATACCTATGTTCAATGGTGTCAAAGAGTCCACAACTCACCAAAAATACGTAAACAAATACAACCATTCTGTTTTTATTTTGGGCGGTACAGTTGTCGCTCCAAATAACAACATTCATTTTTCCTGTAATGCCCATATTTAGGACGCGTAATAAGCAGGAAGCAATCTCGTTACCGCCACGTCCTGCCACTCCTTCATGCCAGCAACACATAAATGAATTCTTGTTATCCCCAAAACTGATTCCTAAGTTATAGCATGAAAGTTGGCTCATGTAAAACATATCAGAATGGGTCAATGTAGGTACGAACATGACTTGTTCTAAATCCACTGAAAACACACTAGTGGTGCTTCCTGGTACTTGCGAGGATGCAATGTCCCTTTTCATTAGCATGGTAGCTACTTCTGCCTTTCGATGGTGGACGTCCAACTCCACCTTTGCTGCCCTACTTCTTTCAACTTGCGCTTTTATTTCGCAATTTAACGAGTCACATTTCCGACAGGTGTCACTTCTAGGAGCTCTAAATGAAACATTTGGAAAGTCATTTTTTAATACATTTCTGTAAAACTTATAAGTGACCAAGCTGTGGGGATATTTCTGCTTGAACGCTTTATAAAGGCGGTTAATATTTAAATCTGGACTAATATATTCCTTTGCACTTTTTGCGCGCGAATAATGAGACTGTTCTCGGGGTATACTATTTATGTGCTCTGTAACAAGTTTTTTGTCATCCTGTGTAAATTTTCCAGGGGCTGTACGAGTTCTCATATCTTTATAAACTACTTTACCGCTTTTTTTCTTTTGTATAATAGTCTCCAAATGCTTTTTTGTCAAATCGAAAGTATTCATAAACGTAAATTTGCAAACAACTACAATATTACCCTCTCCATCTGGAAGGCTATAGTGGATGGTAGCTTGACGATGACTTTCACGAGCGTCTTCATATGAGCCATGCCTTCTTCTCTTCACGTCGGTCAACTGTAATAAACCCATGATGTATGTTCCGCGGACGTCAGGCCTGCACTCGTAGTATTTTTCAAAAAGAGCCAATCTATTTGCGTAATTTAACGACTTGCACCCAAATTTGCATTTACATGTTATCTATAAAAAAAAGAACGTTTTAGGGTTTACACAAAATAAATATGGTTCTGGTTCACTATAATTTTTACACACGTATAGCTACATTAGAAATAATGACTTACTTCTAGGTTAGGTATCCTTTTTTCGCCTACATCATTTCCATTTCTCCTATTATAGGACTGTCCTGCATTTTTGCGTTTTCTCTGTTCGTCACTCCATTTTTGCGACGTTCTATATTCATTTTAAAGCTTACTTTATAATATTGTACAGCCGTGTGGCACGTGGCATATATTCCGGTGGGAAATAAACCAAATGAATGCACAACACAACAATGCGTACTACGGCACTTGACCCCTTTGATGTGGAAATGACCTAGCACTTGCAGAAAGCGCCATCTATCTGTCTGATTGTTTACGAAATTTAAAGTCCTGGCACTTTGCCCGTTTGATAGGATATAGTCGAAGGCACATAGCACCTATCTATAGGAATATCTCATTTTTCAGCAAATTGGCACTTAGCCCCTTTGTTACTTCTGGTCCTCAATTATGTTTTGAAATTATAATGAAGTTTTATTCTGCGTCGTATATTTGAAAAGTGCTTATATTTACTGGTGGAAACATTGTGTGTTTGACACTGATTAAACTAAAACTTACAAATTTCAGTCAGGTAAAGACATTTTACAGGACTAGTCCGGTAAAAATTTTTTACCGGACTTATTGCTGTAAAACCTCATTTTCTGGACTAAATTCAAATATGTAAAGGTGTGTTTAACAATACAGTATGAAATAAAAAAAATTATCAGCAGTCGTATCGTAAGCCGGCGGCGAGCAGTTACGCCCTTCTTTCCGACAATGCTTAGGCATCGTTTTCGCACTATAAGTCAAAGACGCGTAAGACAAATAGCGATACTGATCGGTTCGGCACTAAAACGAAGACTGAGGAATGCAGGGGATGTTAGGGGAACGGGGTGCGGGAAGGTTAAACTTTGAAATAAGTCATCGATAACGCCAGGAACGGAGGCACTACCCTTGACTTATTTACGAAACGAGGCTGAATATAATTAAGTATTTTAGGAACTTTAACCGGAAATACACACCTAGATAGAACGCGAGATGCTCTAATTGAAATATTAGAGGATGTTCCTTTGGCAGATTTAAATAATATTTATCACCAGCAAGATGGCGCTCTGGGTCACAATTCTCATATAGTGAGAGAATATTTTAGAAACCCATTTCCCGATAAATTAATTGGTACCAATGGACGTGTCAGGTGGCCTCCAAGATCACCTGATCTTTCGGTGTTGGATTTTTTTATGGGGGTATATAGAAAAACTTCGAGAACCTTTAGGCTTTTGCAGGGAAGGCCAATTATTTTATTAAATGCGTTGCGAAGAATCGAAACGGTGTGTCGAACATGTTTACAACACAACGGAGCCCAATTAGAGTAATTTCTTAATTTAATAAAATAATATATTTGTTTTATTGTTGGTTTAAAGTTATGTATTAATATAAAGTTGTCTCCTAAAAATAATGTTGTTAATTTTGTTTTTTGTTTGCGGGCATAGCCTTCTATACAAAAAATGATTAATTTTACAAAAAATGTAAAAATTATCCCACTTTAAAAGAAATGAATATGGACTAATATATATTTTTAAAAAGCTCTTAAAAAGAGGAATAAGACAAAGAAGTAATAAATAGGGTATCCCATCGAAAAAAAAAACCTTATAATAATAGAACAGTAAGCCGCAAACCCCATCTTTCTATCTTATATAATAAAGGAGCTGGTATATGAAAACACACGAAAACTGGACACCCTGTACAGGGTGGCCGGATTTCGATGTATTTGAGGGTTATATCAGCTATTAGTATAGATAGAAGGTTGCAGCTTGCACGTAATGGTGCTACCTTTTTGTGAAACTGAAGATACCACAAATATAATTTTAGTAGCTAGTGGGTGATTTACAGTTTTTGAGAAAAAAAGTAAAGGTGTTTTTTTAGTGGCACACCCTGTATATTTATACATCGTTACGTTTCCGCTCAGTGAGGTATTTCCAAAAAGTATATAAGACATCTTTTATTTTGTTAAAGTCTTTTAAATCACAATTTTTATTGAAAATGCCAGTTTTTTATGACAGGCCTTGGCTAACAAAACTATTAATATGCATTTTACTAATCTTGTGAGTATGCCAAATTATTACAGTTTGATTAGAGTTTGCTACACTTAGGGTTTTGCTGAAAATATGATAAAACGGTTTTTTTTTTAATTCAGTGTAGTGTTTTTATGATCACGCACAGCACTCCAAGATAAATCGGATTCACATTGGTTTTGAATCTTTGGAAGTTGAACTATGTATGGAATCGGCCGGCTGCAGTGGCTCCTCGTATATTTCCACCATGCACCGTTCTGGGAAGCAAGCGGGCAACCTCAGTTAAGCACTTCGCATGAAAATAAGGCTTAAGTCAGTGGCGCAGTCACCAACCTGCCTTGATGTTCTAGACTTTAAAAGTTTTTTGTCAGATCATGGTCGCCTATCAAGCGAACCCTTCTTTGTATGGAATTCAGCAGTCTGTTTGGGAGTAGTCCCCAAATGTCAATCAAAAGTTGTTGTGGTGTATAGAGCGTCTTAGTTCGAAAAAGTATCCCACCCAGGTAGCAGGATGACGTCGAATATTGGGGATTTTTCACTTGACGTCTTTTGGTCCCGAAATGACGTCAAAATAATGTAGTTTTTAAGACGTGTATTATACGTCATAATTTTACGTAATAAACACGTCGATCTTTAGTCATTTTATTGATTTATACGTATCTTTAAAAAGTACTAGAAACGTCAAAATTTGGTTATCCAAGTTTTTTGAAAATATAGTGGGACAGAGTTTTAACGTAAAACGCCTGAGAATAGTTTTTTTCTTATAGGTAAAGGCACGTCTCATAAAACTTTTAATATATAAGACCCTATACTATATTATTTTTTTACATTTTTATGTTTATACCAATGCAAAAAACTTTAAAAATATTACCATTTCAAATTAACCATTTATGTATGTAAAATTTGCAAAAGCGAATATATTGTCATTCAAAGTGTGCGAATATTAAATTTAAATTACCCGCCCTCCGTTTTATGACATTTATTTGCTCTGATAGTGGCAGTCTGGCAGAAGGCAGAACGCATTGGTGTTCTGTCGCTGGCGCTGGCAGTCGACCATTCGGCAAAAGTAAAAGTGAAAAGTTTATGGTGATTTAGTTTTTATATATTTTGTGTTATAAAAGAATATGTATCAGGTTATCGAGTTCGAGGAAAATGACGGGGAGTAGCCGTTGTACACTTAAACTGGGTGACGCCCCGAAAAAAAGAGGTATTTTGGCCGGCATAAGGATAAGGATAATTGGAAAACAATTTCGTGTTTATAAATCATTATATTTATATCCAATCGACTCATTGTCATTGAACATTTATTTTATTGAAAATATATCAGAATATAAAGAATATTAATCACTAGATGATATTGTAGCAAAAATGATAATACTTCCTACAACTGATGATAAGTTAGTGTCTTTTCCAATAATTTTCCATACACATGAAAATTGTGATATGTAATTCATCACTAAAAGGATTTGTACATAAAATATACATATGTATTTTTTTACCCCTGTTATGTATTATTAGTTTTTAGTAAATGTTCATTATATTGGTACAGGATGTTTAAAAAAATCATAAAAAGTTAGGAAATAATTTAACGGTAGGTATAATAAGGTGTTAAAAAAATTTCCGCATAATATGAATTTTTAAAAACATATGTTAGCAGTGTCGTTAAATATTTCAATTATTTTCTGGAAAACGGAGTGCTTATTTTACAGCCTTTAATTGCAGAAAGTTTCTTTCGCACCCAAATCAGTTCGAAAATGTGCAGTTTTAAATACCGCTGAAAAAAAATTATGACGTTTATTGACGTCTGCTACACCTACAAAGACGTCTTAAGATGACGTATTTTTTACGTCAAAAAAGACGTCATTGGTCTGTGACTTACGCACTTCTTTTTTACGTTTCATTTACGTAATTTATGACGTCACTGATGATCAATAATCGACGTCTTAAAAACGTCACCTTGCTACCTGGGGCAAGGTTCTGCCAGGCTATAGCGGCAACGTGACAGTGCCAGGACATATGACTATAAAAATCGGCGCACAATAAATTAATTGATGAAGTCAAGGGAAGCAGCGATGGGACGCCAGACTTATTTTTTGATAGGTAAGCTAATCTTGTATCAGATTACTCAATGCCATCTATTGGAATTGTGATAGGCGGAAGACCTACAAAGTCATGCTTACCAGAATTAAAATCAATCTCGTAAATTTTGCAAATTGATTAAATTAATGTGCTGGCAACAGTTGAGACAAATGCCACAATTAATACAGAAAAGCTGAAGAAGGAGTTCAGGAAATACATTTAACCTTTATTTAACAATAATAATAATAATAATACATACATAATAATACATTATAAAATACAATAGCCACCAACAATTATTACATATCAAGTAAGAAAAAAGAAAACACCTACCTAGGTATTAAAATAGCCGTATATGTTTCGTAGCAACTAATAAACGAAATATAATATAGAGACAAAACATAATATAGAGATCGAATAAGGCCTATAGTGTACCTACTAACAATTAAAATAACAATATTGAATATATCGCCAGTTGTTACATACATACAGGGTGTTATTTAATAAAAGCCCGATATTTTATAGCACGATTTCTCAGTTATTTATAAGGTGGAAAGCTCATATAAGCATGGGTCCGCAAACTCTTCATTTTTGAGATTTGGAAATTTATTTCTATTTTGGTTTTTCGTAAATAACTTTTGAAATAATGTCCATATTTGGACGAAAATTGGTATCTATGGGTTTTTTAAAATGCGAAATTCGAATTTGATGTTAGTATGGCTCCAACTTGTAGAGGGCGCCATCTACGTATCTTTTTACTCTTTTGAGGGGTCATAACTTTTTCATACGTACTTGTATTACATTTTTTGTTCCTGTTAAAAATTGTAACACCCTGTATCTCAGAAATGAAGAGCTTGCGAACCCATGCTTATATGAACTTCTCACCTTATGAATATTTGAGGAAACTACCTATAAAATAGCGGACACTTTATAAATAACACACTGTATACATAAAAACATATTTTTAACGCGTATAATTTTAAGCTCGTACAAAATTTACACCCCGGAGATAGTGATATATTTTATTTTACAAGGAAGTATCGCCAGCCACAACCTTTTATCTTTACTAATAACTGAAATAACCCGTAAATACATCAAGATCCGGACACCCTATACAGTACCTTAACTAGGGAATTCCGGGTGTAAAGCTGTAAAGAAATCTACCGTTGCATTTTAGTTCTGAGTGTAGTTCTCAGTTTGTTCTGTCTATCATTTCATTAATCAAAATAATTTTACTTTATTTTTTTTTTCAATCGTATTATCTCGGAAAGGACGCATTTGCGGGCCTCTGTTAATATGAACTTTTTTTATGTTTTCATATATATTCCAAATTTTGAAAAGCATTTATTGAACGCCCTGTATACAGTGTGCCTGCTTCAGTTCTCTACAATATGGGAAATTTTTGTATTATTAATTTTACGAAAAAAGTCACTCTTTTCTATTTGGTGTGTTTACAATTTGTTATATTTACAGGTATTTATGGTTAACAGATCAGTAAACCCCTAAAGCTAATTGCTTAATTACAACAAATAACCACCATAAAAAGCAGGGAGTTTCGCCTAAGCCACATAAGGACTCGAATGTCTGTGTTAGTACTAATGTATGTGATTGGAAAATTGAAAAATAAATAATTCAGACAAAAAGGAAGAAAACATTTCTTCGATTTAAAGAATCATGTCACATTCTAATATTATTATTTGCGGTTTTTGATTATTTTGATTCTGTTTAAAATAGGTAGGTAAGAAGGTATATTATCTAAAAATAGTTACATTTTATCCGCTGATAAGATTAACAGTTTATACATATGATTTTGTAGAACACATAATATGAACGTTACTAAGAATTTAAAAAATTTTAATGACAAACTCGCTTATCTGTGAGTAATTTTAAGGACATTTCAGGAATACTGATTCTTATGGAAATATGATAAATCACAACAGAGTTAGCAGTAGTGTCCGAATCAGATACTACTATTACCCAGTGCTATTCCTTCCTACTAAAACTTCTTAAATAACCTGACTAACGTTTTGACGTCCCTTTCATTGCATGGCCTAAAACACGGTAAAAATTTAACCACACTGAGAAAATGTTTTCATCCTTCCAACAAGTTGTTTTATTTACTGGAAGAAGAAGAAAATGAAAAATATAAAAAAGCAAAAAGTCACGAAAAAAATAGGTGCATAAAAGTTTGTCGGAGAAAAAAACCAAGGGAGAATAAATGTTTACGTTATATTATTATAAGGATATAGATGACGAAATTAAATTCCATCAATACATCAAGAATGTCCAAGTATCAGTTCAATAAGTTGTTGTCAAAAGTTGAACCTGCATGTATTATGAAAAATGCATACTACATTTAGGCAAGCACTTACTCCAATTGAGAAGCCGGCAGTTTGTTAAATTTAATATCGAACATTGTTGGACGATCGCCAACAAACGAACAAACTATTGTTCATCACTGTTATTCCCATTTATCATCAGTCGCAGTATCCAACAGGCAACGATACGTCAAAACCACATGGGTAAAACTAATATGGGAAGCCCCGCAACAAAATGAGTCATCATGACTAATTGGCCGACTTGCTACCAGCGGACCTCTACGGTCGGCACTGCCATTTGCTCGTTTGCGACACATCAGATTGCATATCAATCTGTAAACTACCTCCCTCTCATATTATTGATATATGAAAAAGAGACAGAGTTATTACTACCCCAATAATAGACTAGGCTCACTAACTCAAGCATTTATTTATCGGTTTTCGGATAAAAAAAAAGAAAAAGGAAAGTTCGGTGAACTGAAGTGAACTGTGAAACCCCGAAGCCCGAACGAATTGTATTGGTAAGGACTACAATAGCTATTTGTGTGTTAAGAGCGTAAAGTGATACATTATCGCCCTGAGCGAGAAGTTTCAACCACAACGCGTATCGGAGCGCGGCTAAATCGCGAAAGAGGCAATACATAATTTTTTCTACAACCAGTGTTTTTGTAAAAATGTATTTAATGCAAATTAAACATTAGAAACTGCATAAGAACATATTACTTATTTAAATACCGTCATACTGGTCATAAAATTGTCGAGATGTGTCACTCCTCAACGTCAACATTGGGTCAAACATGAGGAACACCAGATGTTTTATAATGGTTGTTAAAGTAATCAGGCGAGCGAGCGATTTGGTTACTTTGTCGTTCGGCAAGGGGCAAAGTGAACACGCTCGCTCCTCAGAAAAGTGCACTTTATGCTTTTTTTTTGGGAGCGCAAAGCTGTACTTTGCCCACGGTTGTACAAAAAGATTTTTTTTTAAATTTTTATATCATAATTAGCTGTTAGTTTTTGTTATACCTATACAAGCTGTTTTCACATGCTTCGACGAATTTTAGGGTCGTTAAGTGACCTTAAATCAGAGGTATGTAACCTAAATATGAACTTTACATATGCTTTAGGAGTCAGGTATGTTGAAATTTATAATAAAAGTTGGTTTTGTTTTATTACTTTTAGCATATTTTTACAACGAACCATGCTCCAAAATGATGTAGACAGTCCCCAACTCGAGCAGATGCATGAGACCATGCCTAAGTAGTTTAATGTTCTACTGTGCAAGTTATTCACCTTCATTCTTTGTTATTTAATGCCATAGTTGTGAAATTTTAGTGTGTTTCTGATTACTTTCCTCTTTATTATTATTATCTGATGGTATATGCCTATGTTGCTGGATATATTTTAAAATCTATTAGTGTCCCCGAGTGGAAAATTTGTCATGAAAATCTATTCTCCCCCAAGGTGACTCCCTCACATTTATTTACGTCATTTAAAGAGTACTCTGATATCTCTGGCAACTCAGAGCTGTCCTATGCGAGCGAAGAAGTAACAGAGTTGGTAAATAAGGTGCATACTTTTATACAAATTTCTGGATGAATATGCTCATGAAAAAAATCTGGAAAATACATGTAAGGAGTTTTGCTCTTCTAGTTTAAACGTATAGTTTTGTACTATTTATAATGTTGATGGCCTAATAAAGGTCGATATCTTTAAATACACTACAGATAACTTGCCAAAAAATTACACCAAGGGTATGATGAAAAGGTGAAAAAATTTAAATGAACTCAATTAAATTAATTTATTTTTCATTCCGTTTTATAATACATACAAATTTTATTTTCCTAATTATAGTGACAGATAATCAGTGTTAATTTTAATTAAGTTAAGTTTAAGTTTCCAAGTACAGCTTTTAATTTAAAAATTATGTTTTCTTCAGTGTGATGGTCATGCAAATTAGTATTGTAGTAGTATTTAAATTTGTTTGTATTGCATGAACCACTAGTGGAGCCCAAATGCCCAAATGTGACTATTAAATTGGAAGCGACATTGTGCGTTGTTTTTGGTTTTCTTATAGAGAACATTTAACAACATTTTTGCTGTTCTTTTGATAGTATGCCCAATATTAGAGGTTACGGTTAACTTCAACATTCAGTTTAACTGGACTGGACAATCCTAAGGTTAAACTGTAAGCTTGAAAGTAATCCGAACCTATATTATCCGGCATTAGATATCAGTTTCTTGTAGAGTTTGTTCACACCAATTTTTATAGTTTAGTTTAGATAAGATACTTTTTTAAAGTAGAAGCTTTATACGTATTCTAATCAAAGAAAGTATTTTACAAGTTTAGTAAAGCAATAGGTAACAGAAAAGTTGACTTTATCGGAGTAAAAAAGCATTTTTATTGCCAATAATAAAATTATTGCTATTTTAACAAAAAAAAATCTTAGGATAGATTTGTTTGCTGGGAATTTTCAGAAATTCTTTCAGTGCGTAAATGACGTCTAAATTAATCCGCTGCCATATTATCACTAAAATAAAGGTGACTACGAGTTCGTCTATACTCAGGCAACTTACAACCATTTTTTGTGTGTACTTAATACTACAAACTTATGACTCTTAAGGTGATTCTAGACTTGTGACAAAACCCCGTGTCGTGACACCGTCACGTGTCATCTAAACGGCACTCCGTAACGACAATACGCGGTATCGCCACGTTTACCGCATGTCATCAGTCCGTTCCATATCTTGTCGGTTTTTTGACGTCTCATTAAAGGGATGCCACGGGGCTCTGTTTGCTAACTCTGGACGGCACCGCGTATCATCGGAGTTTTATAAGGCATGTTGACTTATTTTATTAAAATAAGCGGAAAGCACATAAATTTGCGACGATGATAAGCAACGATGACACGCGACGAGGACACGCGTCAAAGTTCGCCACGTCAGAAAAATGTTCGCGAAGCGGTCACGCCACGGGGTGCTGTCTAAGTCTGAAAGCAGCTTGACAGAATATTTTGTTTTATATAGGTACCCTCCTATATTTCTACGTTCTTTGATACTAAATGCTATATTAATATAAAGTTTGTGGAACGAAAGTGATGTAATGTATCGTCAGCTGTTAACAAAAAACTAGTAACTCAACTACGTGATTCTGAGAACTGACCCTTTTTGATCAATTTTTTAATTCACAAATTCAGCCTTAGACTAGACCAGAAAAGCAGCACAGGGGAATGTAAATGGTAGTATAGTTATTAACGTAATAAGCACAGAACGCTACTGGACGAGAAAGCTAATTTTCAGAATTTAGAATTTTGCAGACGGACGTAGAAATATTTTTTTACTGATCTCTACCATCCCATGGGATTAGAAAATCCAGTTAAAATAACCTATTAGTTAAAATATCCCGTGCAACGTTGCCATGACGACGCCACAAGGTTATTCGTTTGTACTGCCAAATAAAAAAAAGTAAATCCATGTTTGTTGCATTTTTTTTACAACAAATTTTGTACGTTTCATGCTCGGAATCAAATCTTTAAGGCCTCCGGCTACGGTGCCGACGTCGTCGGTGTCCGTTTAGTTTGCTTTGGAGAGTGTACTGTAGTGATCAATATTACAGGTGTGTTTTTTGCTCTTGTAGATCATGAAATGCTAAGGGGTGCTGGCGAGTAACATAGAAAAAAGAAACAAAGTTTCTTTTTTCTATGGCGAGTAACTACTGCAAAATAGAAAATCTATATGAAAATTTTAAAAGCCAACGTGATTGGTTTTTAAATTTTTTTAAAAATGCGTATTTTTTTGTGACTTTGCCTGATGGAAAAAGTGATTCAATTTTTTATTATTTTTTAGTTGGGGCGTAAATAAAAGAGAACAGACGCTACTACAATTACTCAGCTATGCCTCTATATAATGCCGATGTCTAAAAATATAGGTCTGTTATATATGTGCCTGGAAATGATGTTTTGTTTGCTTGTATAAGAAATTCACGTTTTTTGAATATACAGGGTGATTTATAAGGTGATACTTTTTTCAACTTATACAACTACTTAAAAGAAACAACTTTTTTAAATAACTTTTTTTAAATAACTCAAAAATAAAGGAGATATTTTGTCATACACATGAGCCATTTTTATTTTTAAACACTCCCAAACTAACTGAAATCTATCACGCGATAAACTGACAACAAATTGAGACCTCACTGCTTGACATAAATAAGAATAAACAGCAACAAAAAAAATTATCAGCGGTCGTATCGTAGGCTTTTTACATTAGCGTAAAGCCTGTCCAGAGATATAAGAAAGTTACACTTTGCCTTTGAATTGGATTATCCAAGGGTGGCCATAAACAAACAATAAATGAATGAATAAATGCAGGTAAATTATGGTCCGTACTTGAAAATGTCTTAAAGTAAACTGCAAATCCGGAAGACGTAATTTCATTATTAAAGTAAGTTTGGTGATTTTAAACCGATTTTTACCTGATTCAAAATGAGAGGGTTAATCCCATAAAACAAATTATATTCTACAGACTGTAATATATAGCCACTCTAGTTAGTTTTAAGTTTAGTAATTATTCTTATTTCGTGGGTAATACAGCGTTTGTTTAATTGTGTGAGTCATGGAAAATATGTGCGAGCCCAATGTATCTCAGGAGATAACCCCATCGAAAAGCAGAAAACACTTTTCTGTGGAAACTAAGGAAGTTATAAACAATGTTTATTCAACTCTCATTGAACGTGCGGTCAGCAGGCAAGCAGCGTTAGAAGAAACGGCCACAATAACAAAAATCCCAACATCAACTGTATGGAACATTGTGAATAATTCCATTTTAGCGAGGAAAAAAAGAACCGATACTGGCATTTTCTCGAAGGTAGATGGAAGTGATCAAGATATAATACGGCGTAAAATTTACAAGTTATACGAGGAACAAAGCGTGCCTACAAATGTGGCAGAACAACGTTATGGAAGTGTATCCAACACATGGGTTTTAGATTTAAAAAAATTAACAAAAGGCAAGTTTTGATGGAATCCAGTAGAATTCGGGAATGGCGATCCGAATATCTACAAAAAATTAGGATTTAAAGAGCAAGGCCGATTATTTACTTGGATGAAACCTGGTTTAACACATATGATACCCCGGAAAAGGGTTGGGTTGACTCAAGCAGCAAGTGTAAAACAAGCGCGCCATTAAAAAGAGGTAAACGTATTACGATTTTGCATACTGGATCTAAAGACGGATGGATTCCAAATGGACTTTCTGTGTCTGCAAAAAACATTAAATATTCTTCTCTGGATTACCATGAGGATACCACTGCTGATTTATTTAAAGATTGGTTTAAAAACAAGCTAATTCCAAATATACCTTCGAATAGCGTAATTGTAATGGACCATAGTAGGCAGTTGACCAAGACTCCCTCCTCAAGGGTCTAGGACATTTAGCCGTCGCCGTTTCGCCGTTGCCGTTTCGCCGTCGCCGTTTCGCCGTCGCGACAATTCGCCGGCAGCCGATTCGCCGTGGGCCGTTTCGCCGTCAAATAGAAATTAATAAAATACGTAAAAAAGGTTATAATATATATTGCTAAATTTTAACAAAATTGTTTGATAAAAATATACCTACATAGGCAAGTCAATAATAAAGTTCTCAAATATTATACTATAATTATTATATACCTACAACAAAATTATTACATTTCATAATTATGCGCTAAACCTCTGAGATATTCTGTCATATTATTCGTTTCTAATCTAATCCACCTTTTTGGGTCCAATTCGGTATATGCTAGATATAAAAAAATTGTAATAATTATAGACTTATATTGGTTAAACAGCGCTAACACGGCATCTAATCCACCTTTTTGGGTCCAATTCGGTATATGCTAGATATAAAAAAATTGTAATAATTATAGACTTATATTCTATTTGACGGCGAAACGGCCCACGGCGAATCGGCTGCCGGCGAATTGTCGCGACGGCGAAACGGCGACGGCGAAACGGCGACGGCGAAACGGCGACGGCGAATAGTCCCATCCCCCTCCTCAAATGGCACAAAAGCAACAATCCAAAACTACATGTATGATAATGACATTTATTTTCATGAAGATTACACCAAAAGGCAATTAATTGAGGTTTTATAAAGTTTAAAACTACAAAAGGAATACTTCTGTGATAATTATGCACAAAATCTAGGGCATACAGTTTTAAGGCTTCCACCATACCATTGTATATTATTTAATCCCATCGGACATGTTTGGAACCAACTGAATTCTGCCATTCGTCGTAACAATATTTGCCCTACTATTAACTTCAGTGTACTTGAGCTTATAGAAACTGAAGTTTTTAACATCCCTTCACAAAGTTGGGCAAATTCTGTTACACATGTTGAAAAAGTGGCAAAATCCTAGCAGATGATAGCGATAGTGATATTGATATATTCAGTAAATAATTATTATAAGTACCGAATAATTTGTATATTTTTGTAATCATAAATATAATTTTTAATAATAAAATAACTTGTAATTTTACATTTAAACATAAATAAAAAATTATTTAATGTCTTACTTATTTTTATTACAAACCACAATTAAATTCTAAGCAAAATACGGACCTGTTCGGCCATATTTCAATTTTACAGTTGGCCCGGGTCTCTCCTAATAGGGATCAGTTAGCCACTTTCTTATATCTCTGAACAGACTTTATCTCCTTTATTTTTGAGTTATTTAAAAAAAGTTATTTCAAAAAGTTGTCTCTTTTAAGTAGTTGTATACACGGTTGAAGAAAAGTATCACCTTAGAAATCACCCTGTATTTGTGTTTTTCTCTTCACCCAACTTTTAAGTATTTTTCTTAAAATCCTAATAATGTGGCAAAGTCATCTTGTGCATGATAGTGTTACCACGCCAAGTAGTGCATTTTACAGACAATGGCAAACTGAGACCGACTGCCAAATAAAAAAAATAAAAGGCACTTTTATAATAATTTTTTAAATATTATGTTTAGTGAAAGTGATAGTAAGGCATATTTTTTATAGTTGTATTGGATATATTTTAGTCGTTACTTTTGGTTAAGAAATGAAGAAAGTGTCAAAATAGTCACACGACTCTCCGGTGGGTAGTGGAATATTTGAATCCTTCATAAATTAGCTAGTATTTTCTCCAAAAGGAATTCTTGCTTTTGCTTTTAAGATATCTACGTTCTTTAAAATACACATTTAACTTAAAATTTGGTTTTGCTTAATTGAAACACGTTAAATTTCAAGTATGTAGGTAGTAACTTAGCTCAGGCTCCAGCCAATGGTTACACAAAAATTTGTATAAAACTAGAAAATAATAGTATCTTCAATCTTTAGTTACTGAGTGATATTGATTTTTGCATACGGCTATACATCTATTTATTTATTTATAGATTAGGTAATTAATTCAACATTAAAATTATCTGGTATTATTTGGTATTAATAATTCTGTGCATATGAATGCGACATGCATATTTTGCAAATCATAAAGCTCTGACGTCGGTTCTGTAAGGAGTCATTACTAAATTTTATTATTTAGACAATAGTCGATTAACAGTTTATGTTATGTTTTTAAATGTGATCAACACTAACTTGAAGTTTTAATGACAAAAGGACAACAAAGACAGTTTATTTATCATTTAACAAATGATGGATGTTTGTAGAATTTTACCGATTATACACATCACACCTGAATAATGTATATTACTTGTTGATGAAAATTTATTTATGACCTTATTCTATTAAAAAAAAGCGTGTAAGGAGTCATTGCTTGCGTTTAATGACAATTTTAATTTAGCCCTATTAATTAGCCAAGCCTGGACTAGACAATTTTTATTATAAATAAACGAAAGACTTGAGATAAAATTAAACATGTTTTAAAAGCTGAGTAAATGATTATCAAATAATTATTATTGTCTCCAGCTGGGGTAAAATAATCTATTGCAATTCACCAAGGTCGACAAACTTATTAACGGTGCATTTTGCCATCCTGGATAAGTAACGACAAAGTTGTCCATTTAAAATGCCCCAAGTAGAAAGCTGTGGTCTGTATGACGTCATTTATTGGTCATAATTGGTCATTAGACGTTATTCGAGTTAAATGGTACGTAATAATAAAGTCATTTTTTGCCGTATTATTGCCGTCGCCAAAGATACGACGTCATATATATATATCCGTCACGTATATGACCCAAAATTTTAAACAAAGATATTCGATTTCTGAAATGGTATTCATTACTCATATTCGATCTTAATGATTATAATAGGTTAAGGTGGTTTTCTTCTCTAGCTTGTGCAGTTAGAAAATGACAGCTATATGATTAGACTGATCCGATTTTAAATTTTGAAAAATAAAGTCTCCCTTTTGTATATAATACAAAAAATAAGTCAAGACAGATAATTTTTTATTTATTATTATTATTGTATATACCCCTAATTTATAGCTGTAAGAACATTAAAAAAAACCATTTCATTTAATTAAAAAATTAATTTTCTGTAGTTAAAATCCTATTGGTAGCATTTGTTAGTTGGCGGTTGGTAGCATTAATTCCTGTCAACTCTGAAAAATGGCAATCAATTTTAATTTTATTTTGCGTCTTCTAGGTATATTTTGCTCCAACCAAATGAAATGTTTACTTCGTGTTCTTCAATGCAAAATAACTTGGAATTTAACCGTCTTGTCAAATGGCACATTCCCCTTATTTAACGCAAAAACTCCGACAAATCTGGTGGTATAGTTTTGATAATTTGTGCAGATATTTCAAGGGCTTAGTACGTGGTCATTTTGACACGTGTAGAAGCAGCCTTGCCCATAGTATCCTTCTCTTTACATTTTTAGGTAGGTATATACTTACAAGTTTATTGAATTCAATGCGAAAAATGTATTGTAAAAAATATTATTTCACATTTTTTAGATGGAAAAGATAATGGGCCTTACCTAATATATTTTTATACATCACAAAAAAAAATGAAAGTGAATCCTGATCTTGTTGTAGTATTTATTGATGGTGAGGATTATTTAAAAAAATATTCTATTAATGTTCAATACCTACTCTGTATGAGAAAACAAAATTATTAGGTATTGTTTGGATAGTGTTAGCAGTAGATATTTAAATTGATAAAATATTGTCATTACTTTTAAGGTTTTCAAAATAAAGTTTGGATATACTACTAAAAATTCAACACCAAAATGATGAAATTTTGACCAACTTTAAGTGAGCACGCCAGCAGATACATGCTTCTTCACCAGAAAACCTTATTCCGTGCAATTTCCCCTTAATTATCTTGGTGATGCTGATATAGCCTGGAAGCATTTTTTAAAGAAATAAGTAATTTATTAGTATTGGTAAGTACAATTTTTATAACTGTAATATTCAAGTTTTATTGTGCCAGCCTATTTACTAGCAGGTTGTCAAATGTTAATTATTTTACTATAATGTACCTTCTTGTGACACTAAAATTCCATAAACTAGAATACGAATACAGTCTTGCTTTTGAGAGTATGCCCTACCGTTCGTCTGAGGCCCTACTTCATAAAAATTTGATTATGTAGAATAACACCAAATTTTGTTGTTTCAGAGCTCTTATGCTGAATATTGCTGAAGCTTATGTTAACAGATCCACTTATGGGATAAATATATAATGTGAACGAGTTACCTAATTACCACTTTTAAAAGTAATAAATACATTTTTATTAGCAGTTTATATACCAATCGCACATTTACTGGCCCAAAAAATATGTAATATTATGTAAATCCCATATTGTAATTCTGAATAACTGATACATTTCTCTGGTCCAATACATTATGTGACGGGCCTTGTGTATATCTATTTTTTGTTTTAATCTAGTTAATGCATAATTCTACAACCTGTTGATGATTTTGGCGTAAATAGGGACAAAATGAAAAATATTACGGATCGTTATTTTGAAGATTTATTAAAATAGTTTTCACATTTTATCAAATATAATGTATGGTTGACTTTTAAATTGCGACCATTGTACTTTTTTGCATCAATTTTACGGTAAATAAGTGTCGTCAAATTGACGTGGTAAGATGACGTCAACGGTCTATAACTTTAGGAAGTTATAATAAAATATTCGAAATCAGACATGTTCTGAACACCCAGCCAGCACAGCAACGTTTCCGGAAAGTAAATAAACATTACAACACGCTTTTAAACCTCGCGAGCAACGTTATTTTTATGTATGCCACAACATTTCTGAAACGTTGAAATGTCCGCACCGTATGCCGATTATAAAATATTGCATAGAAGTTTCAATGGTATACTCTAAGAGATGTTCTAATCGCCGTAGAAATGCGTAGTGAAACCTTTCTGCAATATTGTGGACAACTATTTAGGGAATGTAAATTTATGCGTGCGCCTAAACATTTCAATCCAAACATTAAAGTACCAGCCTATTTCAATATACATGGAACATTTAAAATTGATGTTCCCCTGATGATTTCCTTAAAGGTTTATGCAACATGGAGATCCAAACTTTCCTAAGAGTTTATAGTTTTTAGCAAATTTTTGCCATTTTCTTTATTTGTCTTTACTTTTTTACAAAAATTCTTTATGCTCTTCACTGGGCTTCCTTTTGTATAGTGGCCAAAATTCATACTAACACTGCCGGAAACTTAAGATTAATAACATTTAAAAAATTAGTAACTTTAATTAATCAATTAGTTTTCCTAGATGTTATATTATTCACAACTTTGTCTTTTAGTTACTATACGAAAGGAATAAGTCAAACGAAGAGTATAAAGCTTTTAATAAAATATATAAAAAAAAGTAAAGAAAACTTCAAATCATTTGATAAAAACTTTTTGACCAGTTCAGATCCTCCTCTTAACATGAATGGATGCATTATGTAAATATCGATCTCCCCTCTTCTCCACTAGTTATATACCATTTCCAGTGAATGTCAGTTATAAAGATTTATTTTATAAGTTATAAATAATGCAAAATTAAATAATTTAAATGTTAATTTTTATTATTAATGCTTTATATTGAACAAAAATAAATTCAAAAATAAACTTTGAATACTATTATTTTTAAACAAAACGACACAAATCAGTACAAAACATCACAAATCAGAATTTTGACTCTACTTTTTGTCCTTTCTAACTTTCCGGGTGTGAGCATGTCTAAGCCATTCGGCGACATGGTTTTCGAAGTTCTTTAACGTACAAGAAGTTTTCTGGCTCACCACTCCTGAAACAAAGAAATATTATTAAAATATGATCAGCTTTTTTGGGAGGAAAATAATATTGACTTTACGTTATTGACTGACAGGGTAAGAATAAAATAAATTGGTAGCTAGGGGGTTCTACTTACTATACAATAAATCAACAATTTTTAAATGTCTAATTTCATAATTGTTTTTGCGCCCTGTCCATGAGCACGCCTCCGCTACGCTGTCAGTCATTATGGACTTTAAAAGTCGATAGGTCCAATCCTTTTCATCATGGCCCCCAACCGATTTCAAAAACTTTAACTGAAAGTAAGAGTTACTTCAGTTAAAATTAGATTTAATTTATATTAGATTGTAATAGGTAAAATTTTCTTATTAAACTCAAAATATCCTGGCATGCAGAAAAATCAAACCACAGAGTTTTTTACTGGCATTTAACATTAAGAAAGTATTGTATGTATTTTTGTACATATAATTTGTTTAAAGTGCTTCCTCATAAGAATTAAAAAGTAAAAGTTAAGGTTAAAATCAAATGTCAATTTTTTTTTCTTGCCAGGGTAGATGAACGTTTAAAAACAAGTTAAAGTAGTTACAAATTTTTTTCTCTCCAGCTCGTTTTTTTGAAGTTCAGCATTGTAAGCTTCCAAATTCTCTAAATCTGTAAATGGAAGTGACTTTCCTAGCTTTCTAACAGTACATCTTAGAGCAATACGGCTTACATGTCCCTATCTTCGATTTTTATTATCTTTCCAAATAAATCAACTTCCGGTTAAACCAGAAGAAATATATTTCCTGCTTTCGAGTTACATCCGGTTTAACCGTAAAGTTAAAGTAATAACATTTTCCGCTTACGGCGTCGTCTTTGACGAGCAGAAAGACTACTAATTGATTTGTACATTATGTATATTGACAATACTTACCTAGAAACTATGTTTAATTTTTTTCTTTATCACAACCTCCAAAAATCAGCAACAAACCAATAAATAACAGGAAAAAGAGCAAAAAAGGGGCCTTCTACAAGCTCAAGCCTGAAAATTGCAAAGCAAAATGAATGTAAGGTTAGGTGAACTAGGGGAGGGGATTTTCTTCTTTTTGTCCTTCTCCTCCTTGAGCAATAACCCAGCAACCTTTATGAACCATTCACATGTAACATTACCGTTCAATATACCGCAAATCACCTGTCGTTCTATTTACGGGTACGTATATAACGCAACGTGTCCGCAATGTTTATTTGTGCATTTTATTCTTGGGGCTTTATAAAAATAATATTATAATATTCCATAGGTATGTCAACAACATTTCATTGTAATGTTGTCATAAATGCAATAATAAAACGTTGGTGGGAAGTTGCTGTATTTAGCTGGAAAAATGTATCTTTGAAACGTTTTTAAAATGTACCACGTAAGTTTCTCGAAAACCATTCAAAGAAACGTTAAATTGTCGATTTGAAACGCTACAGTGCGGTTGCCACAATATAACCTTGAAATGTCTGTTGAGGCATTAAAAGAAACGTTGCCCAACTTCCCCTCAATGTTTGTGCTGGCTGGGCAGTAGGTACCTATTTGCATTTAAATAACAATTATCGTTACGTTTACTTCAAGATAATATTCGAATAAAAAAGCAACACAATTTTCATTACAAAATATAATTTTTTTAATTATTTACTTAGCTATTCTCTTTTATTATTAGAGTATTATTTTTTATATAAGACCCACACGAAAAGAGCTTATTAAATAACCCATTTTAGCCTGTTTGCGTTACGTAATATACTATATTATCGTATTGAGTGATGTAATGAACTCATTACATCACTCAGTGATGTAATGAACTTATTACATTACTCATTTTTAATCAAACTATGTTTTTTTTGTTCCGTCAGTCAGTCATTTTTTATGTAATGTCACTGCATAAATATGAAAACCATTTTGAATACATAAAAAACCAAAATTCTGGGTCTTATATAAAATGTTGTATATATATATATCACGTACAGTACCTAAGGCTCATTACAGTAACGAGTGGGGAATATTGCTACGATGAGGTCGTAGTAACCACACGAGTACTGTTACTCATACCGTACTAGTAATATAAATACATAACTATTATTTTACGACAAAAACCAAATGAACGTCACTTCCGGTTTCACCGGAATTAACGTCGTCTTTTTTCTAAATGAGGGTTGAACTGTATATTCTTTTCTACGACGTGAAACACATTTGTAAAGAACAAAATAGTGTCTATTAAACAACGTAGATATGCATTGACATGGAAAAAGTAACGATCTCTGTTAAATTTGACCCTTTGGTCTATACGTTTAAAAAAAAATCATCAGTTTTATGAAGAAATGGTGTTTCTTTCAACGATAAATACATTTCACTATTAAGCATTAAAATCTAAGGTACCCTTAATAATCTTAAGATGTTGAAAATCATAATCAGTTTTGCTTCAGTTCTAAACAAAATCATCAGTTGTTAATTAATAATTAACTTTGTATTACAAAAATGTTTAAAACTTAAGCAAAATGCATTATGATATCCCAAATATTTAATATGATTGGTTGATTGAAAAGATACCTTAAACTTTGATATTAAATAATAAAAAGTAGATAATATATTTTTTCCACTACTAACCTATAACATTGCCATTATTGACCGATTATTAACGTTAGAAATCGTTTTCCTCTACCTTATAAGTTATTACTGACCATGGTCAATAATAAGGCATTGAAATCCATTATTGGCCGATCTTCTAGAATCTATTTGAACGCAGGTAACTTGATTTTTTGATTCTACAACATGAATTCATAAACAGGAATGTGGTTAGGCAACCAGATAATTATCAACACATATTAGATTATTAGAGATTCTTGATATTGTAAAATATCGATACAATCAACATTTTTTCTGCATCCATCCTTAATTCTGGAGGTGTACACATAATAATATCACTAACATTTCCTTCGCTGATTTTTTAAGGAAACGGAAAACTGGTGAAATCTGATGACATAAGTGAACAAAAATTGACATTAACAAAGCCACCTGACAAAACAACAAAATATTTTGCCAATTCCAAAGCGCAGGTAACTTGATTAAAAAATATACTTATACCTACCTATAATTTTTTATAATTATTAATACTATAAAGATAAATTTGTCTTATAAAAGTTTGTAGTAGTGGAAAAAATATTATATTAACCACGGTTTAGACAGCTTATAGCCCTCTTGCCGCTCGGGCAATAATGATGGCTGTCTAAACCTTGGTTAATAATATACTATAACATATTTTAAAGCATAATATAAACTGTTAATCGACTATTGTATGAATATTAACGACTTATTTCCAAATAATGATGAACGGACGTCAGAGTTTCAGGATATGCAAGTCGCATTTATAGGCACAGTATTTATTAATATCACAGATAATTTTTTATGTTGACCTAACTTAAGTTTTAAATAAATGTTAGAGGTTAAAAATAATACAGCGCTAAAATATTTTTTTTTTAGTTTTTCACAAATTTATGTCGAAAATGAAATGTGTTCAACCCCGGGTCTATTAATTAGTCTCGAAATAGCAAAATTAGGTTTACAAAATAATTATTTATTATTTCCATACAATGAAAGCCCGGCTTTTATACGATTCTAAAACAGTCGAAAAGTGTAAATTTGACCAGCTTATCCCGAGAAGTTGGGCAAGCACAGATCACACATGGACCTACGCCACGCGAAGCAACGCTATTTTTTGGTCGACTACTAGCGATTCTCGTGCATGGTAATTCTCCCTAAAACACTTCAAAATTTCTGTTAGAAAAACGGCGTAACTTAAATAACTCACCACTTCACCACGTTTTGGCTGAATCGAGCTATCATTAAAAGGGGTGTGCTTCAAAAGCTAACCGAATCGATTTACCATTATCAACGAAGAAAACATACAATAATCATGAAAATCAGGTCTCTATAGATAGGTAGTCTTTTCATTCCCATAAAAATATTGATTCCAAAAAATATCTCTTCCGCGTCTGTGGGTTAAAATGGTTAGCAAACAAATTTGTCTGAAAACAAATATGTTCAGGTTATTTCTTGACTGGTCCCAATTTTTTATTTTTTTTTCTTTGAAAATTTCTTTATTAACTAAGTAAATTTACATTAGATCGTAAAAAAAAATCCCCTAAGCAGTGTAGGTATATAACACTGGTATTGAGGATACTGACTAGTATAAACTGTACAATAAAAGCTAAATTATAGAAAAATCAGACTCCACCACAGCAACAATTTGCATTTGTTATTGTAACGTGTTGTTTTAAAAGAATTTTGAATACTTTTATATTCCTAGATGTTTTTAAGTTTTCCGGCAAAGCGTTGAAGGTAGCGGAAGCCTGAGATACTGGATTATATAAACCTTTGTTAGTGTTAATATTGTGTTGGTATATATTGTTTTGTGTCCTAGTGTTGTGTTCATGAATGTTGTTTACAAAGAAAAATTGTGTATTGCATTTCTGTGTTTTATTAATTACCTTATAAATATACTTGCACTGTTCTAATTCTAATAGCTGGTTTAAATTATGTATTCTCAAGTCCCGGTATAGATCGCATGTGTGCATCCGCCATTCAAGTTTAAAAAGAATCTTTAAAATTTTGTTTTGCATAATTTGCATATTTTTGAAAATAGTTTTGCCACATGCGCCCCACACCGGAAGGAGATATCTTAAGTGTGTTGCGAAGTATGCATTGTATATCATAGTTTTTACATTATTGGTTATGTAGTTCCGATATCTATAGAGAGCACCGACCATTGAGCTCATTCTTTTAATTATATAATTTACATGTTCCGACCATTTCAAGTTTGCATCTATAATTAAACCTAAATATTTTATACATTCTACTTTTTGTAACTCTACATTTCCTATTCTTATGTTTGGTAATTCTGTCTTTTTATTTTTCTGTTTAAAGAACATATATTTTGTTTTCTCTATATTTATTTTTAGTTTATTATATAATAGCCATTTAGAATATAACTCCAGATCATTATTTATCACAGACTCTAAGTCTTTCACATTTTCGCCTTCATATAGAAGCACAGTATCATCTACGAAAGTGAAGTACCTACTACTTAAATTTGCACATCTTAAACTCAACACATATAGCGAATAGAGTAGGGGCTCGAGGACCGATCCCTGTGGTACTCCACAAAAATTTTCTCTATCACAGCTCTTGTTATTATTAATTTTAACATATTCTTTCCTATTGACTAAGTATGACTTAATTAAGTTATAAATATTATCTCTAAATCCCATGTCCCTAAGTTTTCTTAATAATAGCTCTAAGCAAACTACATCAAACGCCTTGCTGAGATCTGCAAACACAGCGACCACTATCTTGTTATTGTCCAAAAATGTTGCTATTTTATCTGTGAGATCTATTGTTGCACTCAGTGTATTACTATCTTTAATAAAACCATACTGATATAAGTCTTTTTCAACATATTTGTCTATAAATGCTAACATTCCAGTCTTTACTACCGATTCGATAATTTTTGAGAACACACTAATTACCGAAATGGGCCTATAGTTATTCATAGAGTCTCTGGTACCTGCTTTGAAAATTGGGGAAATCTTGCTGACTTTTAACTCATTTGGGAATCTGCCTTTTATGAGAGTACTGTTTACTAGTCTCGCAATTATTTTTACTAGGTGCTCTTTTAGGTTTAGTAAATCACGAACTGTTATATCATCTCATCATAAATGTGATGATCTGTTTATATTTTTAGAATGTAGTAATTTTCCCGATATGGTGCTGATTACTGAGCATTGGCTAAGGCCGGACGAATGTTTCTATGTTCAGGATTATACTCCTATCACGGTGTTCTGTAGGGAGAATTCTTTACATGGCGGCACTTTAATTTTAGTTAAAAAATCTTCCTATTTTAATAACTGTTTTATACCTATTGATAAGTTCAACTTTTTACTAGAAGAGGGCACATTTGAATTCTCTTTGTGTTTTTGCAGACAAAATAAGCTTTATATACTCTGTATTTACCGGTCACCCTCGGCGGAAGTCAGGGAATTCTTGACTAGGCTTGATGTCATTTTGTCTCAACTACCATCATGCTCTAAAGTAATTTTGTCTGGGGACCTGAACATAAATTTTAATGACAAACAGTCTATGAATACTGTTCTGCTTACGAATTTATTTGTGTCTTACGGGTTATGTATGCATGTTAACTCACCGACTCGTATAACCGAAACTTCGGCTACTCTAATTGATTACTTCTGCTCAAACTTTAATAACGTTTCATGTTCAATTTTAAATTCGGGTCTCTCAAATCATGAGGCGGTGAGTTGTACTTTTGACAATGTTTTATCCGGGTTAGGGCCTGCTCGTCGTCGCGGTAGAATTTATGATAGGGCTAGCTTTGACAGATTCAATCACTTGTGTCTTGGTGTCAATTGGCTGGGTATAGGGCGGTCTCCGGAGCCCGTTGCTGCATTTCATGCTGTTGTGCTTGACGTTTTCGAGAGATCCTTCCCTTTGAGGTGGATTAAATCAGGACCCCGGAAGCGAAAGCCCTGGCTAACAAGGGGACTCAGACTGTCAGCAGCTAATCTTCGCTCCCTTAACTACATAAAGAAATTCTGCAAAACTGATGGTTTCATATCTTACTGTAATAGGTATCGAAGCATATACCGCAGAGTTGTCGACTCTGCAAAAACGCTATATTATAGTCACAGGCTCACAAGCGCTAGAAATAAGCAAAAGGAAAGCTGGTCTATTATAAATGAACTATGTAATAGGTCTGGCCAGGGCAATGTTCAGGTCGGGGTTGATCCGAACGATCTAAATGCATTTTATTGTAACATTGCTGCCAATTTGGCCCAGAATCTGCCAATGGCTACTGATCCTCTCTCCTTTCTAAATGATCTTTCCGTGCATGGCTCATTTTACTTTTTCCCCACTCAGGTGCACGAAATCAAAGAAGCATTAAAAAGCATAAAAAATAAAAAATCCTGTGGGGATGATGGAATCTCCGCAGAAGTCCTTCAACGATTACCGGACTGCGCTCTGGATGCCTTGGCTGCTGCTATCGATGACTCTTGGTCCCGGGGTGTTTTTCCACCATGCCTTAAATCAGCAATAGTCATCCCCTTGCACAAGGGAGGCGATCTGGACGAGCCGGCTAATTTTCGACCCATATCCCTGCTTCCTACTCTCTCCAGATTAATCGAAAAAGTTGTAAAAGTTAAAATTTCGAACTACCTTGAACTCCAAAAACTAATAACACCAAGGCAATTTGGATTTCAAAACTCAAAGGGTACACACGACGCCATCTTTGGTTTTCTGGAGGGAGTTTACCACTACCTCAATCGAGGGGAGGCGGCGGCAGCAGTGTTCTGTGACCTGTCGAAGGCATTTGACTGCGTGGATCACGGGATACTGCTGTCTAAGCTTGAAAGGTATGGTTTTCGGGGCTCGTCTTTGGCATGGTTTTCCTCTTACCTCGAGTGTCGTAATCAGTCGGTGATTGTTTCTGGTGTGCGTTCGACGTCATTGAGGGTTGTGAGTGGGGTGCCGCAGGGTTCAGTTTTGGGTCCTCTTCTTTTTTTAATCTATGTCAACGATCTAATTCGAGTCGAGATTTCGGGCGAATTCACGCTGTTTGCTGATGACACCTCTATTGTATGGCATAGTAAAGCATCTGAACAACTTAAGGAAACTATTTCCAGAGACCTGATAAAGATCAAGCAATGGTGTGATGCTAACCGCCTTTCATTTAACATTGCCAAAACGAACATTGTAGGGTTTAAGTGCGATATACATGGGTTGCGCTTAGAGGACGAGCCTCTTCAAGTTAATACGGCATCAAAATTTCTGGGAGTGATAATTGATAGTGAACTTCGATTTGAAGATCACATTTTGGGTCTGAGCAAAAAGCTTTCCTCAGCTTGCTTTGCCATCAGAAAGACACGCTTAGAGCTCGGCCTGGAGATGGCACGAACAGTCTACTTTGCACTCTTTGAGTCACACCTCAGGTATGGGATTCCATTTTGGGGTGTGTGCACCCAACATTTGCTAAATATTTTATTTATTTTGCAGAAGAAGGCTGTTCGTTTCATCTCTAATGTTGACCAACGAGAATCTTGCCGACCCCTTTTCTCCTCCCAGAGGATTCTAACTCTTAGCTCCGTGTTTGTTTTGGAAACGGCTTCGCTAATTTATAAGAATTATAACAACATCCAACGTCCTGCCCCTCAGCGTGTCACTCGACGGGCTTTGGACCTGCCCTTGCCGATACCTACCAGGACACTAATTAAAAAATCACTTATTTATGAAGGCAAAAAAATTTTTAATCACTTGCCGATTCAAGTAAGGAACAAAAACACCTTGAAGTCTTTTAGAAGATCTGTTAAGGCATTGCTTGCCGGAAAGGCCTACTATAACTTAACCGAATTTTATTCTGATCCACTTAGTTGATAATGATTAATTGTATTTTATGAATGGAGTTATTTGTTATATATATATATATATTCCGAGCTGTGAACCCAATGTTTTTGTGTTATTTTCAAATTGTTATAATTATTACTTTTAAATGCATAATAATATGTCTTTTTATTTTTATTTTTGCGTTTGGTGTGTTTTGTTGCAGTATTCTAAATATAAGTAACGGAACAGACCAATTGTTTTAGTTTTAGACTGCTTTGTCAATGAATTGCTCTTTCTGACAATAAAGCATTTTTGACTTTGACTTTGACTTTGACATCATGTCCTGGAGCGGATGATCTTTTGAGCCCCATAATAATTTCCATTATCTCTTTTTCCGTTGCTTCTTGCACAATATAACTATTATCGCAGTGTATTTCATTAAAGCTAGAATTAAATCCATTTGTATGCACTTCTGTATTTATTTGGTCTACTATATTCTTTCCCACTTCGGCAAAATGTTTATTTAAATGATTCACAATAGCTTCTGGATCCTTAATTTCGGTGTTGTTAACTGTAAGAACTTCAATATTTGATTGCTTGTTTGTGTCTTTGAAGAGAGTATTTACTATTTTCCACTGCTTTTTTATATCATTTCCTGTTTCATCCCATTTGTTGCGGAAGTGGCGGTTTTTCAGGACTTTAATTTCATTGTTTATTTTGTTTTTTAATGTGTTAAATTCTTCTGGAACCTCCACGTCCTGTGGATTCTCCTTTTTCTTTTTATATAGTTTATCTCGCCAAGCCATCTTTTGCAGTAGTTCTTTTGTAACCCATGTGTTATTGTTATGACAGTGAATTATATTGATGTATTCTGACTCACGTTTACATAAATTAATTAAGTCTATAAGTTGCTGAAATGTGTTTATTTGTGTGCTTGTGATCCTATTTTCAAACAATATTTTCATTTTTTTGTGGTTAATGTGTTTCACTTCGTGCTTTGTCTTTATATTATATTTTTTTACGTTTTCATTTATTGTGATCAACAGCCTGCTATGATCAGAAAGTACATTGTCTACAATCGAAACCTGACACTTGTCGCTATAATCTGATTTACATAACACATGATCCAATATGCTACGTGTGTTGGCAGTAATTCTAGTAGCATCTTTTTCCTCTATATTATTTATGATTTTGTAACTATTTATTGTTAAAGTATTTTTATAATCTTGCATCACCTGTGTTTTTTTCTCTAACAAATTAATATTAAAATCTCCAATAATTATATGTTGTGCAGAATATTTTGACATAATAGATTCAAGAACGGCTAGAAATTGGTTGTTTATATAGGAAGGTGGTTTATACACCAAACTCAGTTTTGTACCTCTTTCCCCTATGAAAACACTTACCCAGCTCAGTGTGTCTTCTGGTGGTGATTTGTCCAGTGCTTTGAACATTATATCATTCTTGATAAATATTGAGGCACCTCCCCCTCTTTTATCTCTACATGAATGGACAGAATGGTATCCATCAAGTTCGAATAGCCACTTTTCTTCTTCACAGATCCATGTTTCTGCTAGTAACAACACATCACAGTCTGTCCGGTTCTGTAGCTAAACTGAAAATATCTATCTACTGTAACTTATTTTGATTAACTGGAGTTTTTGATATCCTATTCTTACAAAATTTATAACGGAAATATTATGGATCTTCAGTGTCATCAGAACTGTCATGATCCGATGTCAAAATACAAAGATTAAATTCGTCTTGTTTTGTGTGATATTAATTATTGTCTCCTTATCCAAATCATAATAAAGAAATATTCCTTTTTTGTAAGATAAGTTAAAAAGCCTACAAAATACCGGTGTCAATTCGTCAGCGCATGTCTTAATTACGATAACTGGAATATCGTCAGGAGTGTCAGGACCAGAAGTTTTTTGGTGTCAAGACTCCTCAAGATTCGTTTAACATGGCGGTACTGTTATGTTTACTAAACTTTATTAAAAACTGATCAGAAGATATTCGAGCGTTATACAAAAAAATTAATCCTGTATTGGAAATTATTTTAGATCTATAACATAGTATTATTGGTAAAAAAATGTTTGTCAACCAGAATCAGTAATTTTGCCGTGTGTGACCGCATAGAATGAAAGGCAAAGCACTGCACTTCAACATGTTTAATACTTTTTGAAATTATGAATTGATAGGCTCTCTAAAAAAAACGGTTGTTCACAGGATTAAATATAGGTAGATACAGTTGATAAATATAAAAAAATGATTTTTATGCGACTTGCTGGGAGCCCTAGGCAACAATATCACCTTTTCCTTTCAAAGGTCGAAGATTTATTCTTATTTACTTTTTCACCGAACAGTTGCTAGCAAGAAACTATTCTTTTAGGAATATGAAATGGGAATAAGCCCAACAAATTAGGGGGCTTGTTCACGGTTTTACATTAATTGAAGTTTACCTAAAAAATCTTGAATATAGCACAACTTATAATAACAAAGGCATTTGTAGAAACTTTTCTAGTTCGCGAGATCGAGAAGAAATTTTTACTTTTTAAAACCCCTGTTTTCTTTTTAAAACGTTAAAAGCAATTATTAAGCCGACGCGTGACGTATTGCATTTTGCTCTACGCAAGATGCGGAGGTAGAAAACATTAATATAATAGGTAGGTACCTAAAAACTGAATAAAAGAAAAAATTTTTGAAGTGATACAAATTAAAATTTATTAGGTATTATAACTTTTTAGGTTAGTTCAGGTTTCATTTAAATATTTCAATGAATACAAAAAATTGATCACGCCCTAAAGGATCAAAATAAGTTATGCACAAATTGGTAATTACAACTTTATAGGCCTTTTAAACATTTTATTAGTACGACAATTATCTTTATTAAAGCACCACCGCCCACATATTTTTCAGATCATAGCCGAACGACCTACTTAATATTACCAGTTCCTTTCTTGTTATTATAATAATACTGTTATGCATAAGATTTAATATATTATTGCATATTATATTTTATTTTAATTACTTTATGCCCATATGTGCTAGAGCAAGTTTGCATGTATGGTAAAACTAAAAGTGATAGTCGATTTTTAATGCACGGCTTTGGCAGCCTAGTAACGCATCATTTAATAATTTAGTATTACGTTATCAATGTTTTTACAGGATTTGTAAAGTAAGATAATTTGACGACGCAAAACAGTATGTAGGAAAATGCTAACGAAGAGGCGTTAGGAGTGTAAAAAAGGGAACCTATATATGAAATGTTTTAAGCTGTCTTGAAGTATACGTTCTACCTTAACAATTGTTTTATTGGCGTTGATTTATTTACTTAGTTTACAATTTTACAAATAAATATGGTTTATAACTATCTTTAGCTTTTATTTTAGTGCCTAGCACAACTGGATGTGCTATATCATAGTAATAATATATTGTAGGTATTATGCAGTATAAAAAGAAGGCTAATAATGTAGGTATTACCTCATTTATTACCAAACTTTTTTGTAGCCCAATAAATATTTTATTTGGTAAGCTTAATTAATATCAATTTTTTCCCCTTTAAAACTAAGTTTTCTCAAGAGCATTAAAAATAAAAGACATTCAAATATGTAGTAGCAAAAACTTCTCTGACGTTTTATAGGTATAGTCCGAGGTAGGTATAGCCATATAATTTTGTAACAAAATGAAACTATGAAAAATGAATACTTGTAAACCTTTCATTGTGATCCAAAAAAGTATAAAATTACATTTATTGTATTGCTCTTTCTGTGGTATATTTTAAACAACAGCAAATTATAGTTAAATATTATGGTTGATGTTAGAAAGTTCCTCTGGTTTTAATACAGCTACGAGCCTTTTTCTTGGCAGTTACTGTAGTGACGCCCAACCTCATTTCTTTACTTCTTTGGTTGCTGGCTTCGAAAATTCTTCTGAGAAGGGGATCGCGATCAGTTATTTCAACCTTATAAGTAGGTACACCAGTTCTTTCATTGTTCCCTACTAATGACCTGACCGGTCATAATGTTGGCCAGATTCTCCCTATCCTATGAGTGGGAAATGTTTCATTTATAAATTCGCGTACAGCAAGACGGTAATGAGTCGGGCATCCATTATTTTGAAATATTAGTTCTTACATTTAGCGATCGTCGTCCAGAATATTTCAGAAATTCTTATATAAAAATTCTAAATAGTTGTTTACATTTTACCTATTTAAAGAAGGATGATATGGACCAATACGTTTTGCCAACCACTGCTTGCTAAAGATTTACACTAAACTTGTGTTGAAAAGAAGTTTGCGTTTTGATCTATGGGTTTTCATCAACATCAGACCATTAATGTAGATTATGAAAATTGGTTATACCGAGAGAACCTCTACTTGTCAGTTCACAGAACACTACTAAGTCTAACTACTAATACTACTTCCATGTCCGCATTTAACAGAACACAACAAAAAATAATAGAAATGGGTGCTTTTCTTCAGTCTTAAGCCCAGTGAGAGCAAGTCTGTTGCTAAATCACCCTTGTTTAGTCTCTAGCATTGCGTCCTTTAGTAATTCAACTAGTTTTTCTAGACATTTATGAAAGAAGTAGCCGAGGAAGTAGCACTTCACTATGCCATTGTTATACTATACCTACTAAGGTAACTGACCCAAATTCAGACAACAGCAAACTGTGTACTGTTTTTAAGCAGAATCGTACCTAAATCACTTTTTGGAGTTACTTTGGTATGTTTCCGAAAAAGTTTGAGCTTTTAAAATTTATTTTCATAAAATTTTTTAACCAAACATAAAAAAAAAACACAAAAATAATTATTTTATCTTTTTGTACATCTGAACATAAATCCGACATTGCAAAAAAGAAACTGTCCATAAATCTGACATTGTCATGACCGTTATTCGGACAGTGGCTTTAAATCCGTCATTTTAAGAACAATAATCTGACACATGAATAAAAGCATGTACCTACTTACTCACCTAAGTACCAAGTACGTACCTATATTCACTTACTTATATACTTTAAAACCTAAAAATACGTTTTGAAATAAAACTAAAATGACATGTTATTAGTTTTATTAGGTTAAATACGAAACAAAAAATCACATTACGCATTAAACATTAAAAAATATTTTGGATACTTATAAAAAAATTTTCAATATAAAAAACAGACTCCTCAAATGATGTAGTCCTCGCAATTTTTATACTTTTCAAGCTCTTCAATAAAATAAAATCTCCTTTTGGTTAATTTCGCGTTTTTTTTTTGTACTATTTCCTCGTAATCATATCCAATTTCACCTTTGGTGTTTGGCCATTTCCAGTTATCTCTTCCTGATTTAGTTATTGCATTAACCACGATTTTGTCGGCTATCTTACTATTAATAATTCCTGGATATAATTTATTCTCAAAGTTGATAAGATTTTTCTTTTTCGATCTTCTTTTGTTTTTTCGATTTTTTTGCCGTTCTTCTTTATAAGTGAAATATTCTATCCAAGCATCTGATGATCCTACAGAGGGGACTTTTTTTGCCGTTTAACTGTAGTATTTTTGTTTGTCGATGCTTCAGGCCGAAATAGCGATTTTTTAAAAGGAGTAGGAATAGTTACCACTGGAAGAATACTGGAAAAACTGTCTTCTTGTGGACCATTTGGTTAAATTAATGATTTTTTTTGTTCGCCTTTTCGCATTCTTCATCCTCTTTATTTTTTTCTATTAGTTCATTTGTTGGGTTCTCTTTGTTTGCTTTATTTTCGTACTTATTTTTTGATGTTTTAACATTCGTGTTTTTTAATAAGTCTCTTGTTTGTTCTGGTGTTACTTCGTTTTCTTGTTGATTCTCTAATGGATTATTGTCCCTTTTTTTTCTGGTGTAATTTAGTTTTCATTCTGACTTTTTGGTGTTAAAATATTTTTTGTGTTTAGTATTTGGTAATGTCAAATTTTTTAGTTTTTCATCTTGATTTTTTTCCACGCCGTGATTGCTTTACTAATAAAGCAACACTGTCGAGTAGCTGAACTTTAGTGACTGGAAAACCTTTGGCACCCATATTTATAATCCATTGCTCCAGAAAATTTTCTTCCTCTGAAGTTAAAATTGTTGAGGCCCCACTTCTGCATTTCTCAGGATAAGTTCCCTTTATTTTTCTGATTAAAGTTGTTCTGGGAACATTAAATTCTTTTGATGCAGTTGCAAAAGGCATTCCTTTTTTTATAGCGTCTAATGCCCGTTCAAGATTTACTTTTGAATATTTGTAATATTTTTTAATAGTAGACATGCTAAAAAGAGAAACCCCCATTAAAAAGTTAAAAATAATTAATTAAAATAAATATATATTATTTATTACTTACTTATTATTTTTATACTTTTTCCTATGAATAGATTGTGTAACAATTTAACTGAGCTCTGCTAAACCTAATTTCGACACTTCGTGTACATAAATCCGACACCTATGTCGGATTTATGGCAAGTGAATAAACACGCATTATCAAATGCAATAAAGGATAGAACATACATTATTATTAAAAATGAAAGAGAAAGAATATATATTTTGCTTATTGAACATTGTACAGGGTTATCCAACCAAGACTAGACAAGGCGATTTTTTGACTTTTCCTGTACTTTTATAAAAAAACTGAAATAGCCATCTTAAGTCATTTTCTCCCGCGAATTCGAATATCTTCAGCAAAAAACAATTGAACATTAAACAAAAGTACTAGGGGTCACTTTGATATTTTTTTAAATGGGATGCCGTATTTTTAATGAGCTTATCCGATTTCTCATATAAATTTTGATCTAAAATGTTGGATTTTTAATTCAAAAACGCCTTTTTTCTTCAGTTTTAAATTCGGAAAATGTTAAAAATAAAAAAAAAAAAAAAAAAAAATTAAAAATCCAACATTTTAGATCAAAATTTATATGAGAAATCGGATAAGCTCATTAAAAATACGGCATCCCATTTAAAAAAATATCAAAGTGACCCCTAGTACTTTTGTTTGATGTTCAATTGTTTTTTGCTGAAGATATTCGAATTCGCGGGAGAAAATGACTTAAGATGGCTATTTCAGTTTTTTTATAAAAGTACAGGAAAAGTCAAAAAATCGCCTTGTCTAGTCTTGGTTGGATAACCCTGTACATAATTCCGACATCCTATGTCTGATTTATGGCAACTATATATAAGTGTGTACATAAATCCGACACGTTAAAATTTTATAAAACTCGTTGAAAAAACCACACATTTTTATTAAAATTAGACTCGTTAGTGCCTACTAAACCTAAATATCAATAGCTAATATTATTTGATTGGATATATTTAATAAAACAATACAATTAAATCGACTGAAAATTCGCTTACCTTCTAAAGAAATCAAATGATCTGGTGCTTTACAACAAGATGACTGAAATGTGCGCATTTGAGGTTAAATATAAAAATAGGTGTTGTACCTAACAGTACATTTTATGACAATTTACCAAGTACAGTTTTCTACATAAACCGAATGGATAATGTTCGAGTTTCTGAGAGTAGATGTCTTATTTTTATTAGTTTTTAAAATTAGTGACGGAATAATGGACACTGTCTGATTTTCGGACAGTTACCTTATATAGGTATGATTAATTATCTCATTAAATAGAAATAAATAAATTATTTATGCATGTGGCATGCTATAATAAATAGTCATATAGTGAAAACTCAAGTGGCGAATAAGAAGTTTCTATTTCAACGGCAATAAATAATACCTTTACCTATATACCGAAATTACTTTTTAGGAGGTTCACTGATGAAACCAAAAAAATTATATAATTTTCGTTGTTTTAATGAATCTGGATCCTAATAAATAAAAAAAAAACACTTTGATGACATTATCTTAAGCGCCTGTATCTTCGCCTAGAAGAATTAGCACCTATGTTAATATCAACTTTTTTTCGTATTTTTTTTATGTAAAATCCTCGGTAAAATCATACATACCTTATAATTTATCATAGTCATTTCCGGACACCCTGTGTATTTTTGAAAAAAGAGTTTGAACCCCTATTAAAATATTAAGAATATAGAGGATTCCATTCCTTTTAAAAATATATGGATTTGTTGAAAATACGCATGCGCGTTACTCCATTGTTTTTTGTATAACATATTCTGGCGATTTAGGCTAATTTCTACTTCTCAACAATATTGGCATATAATTATGAGGAAAGACCCTGGCCTGTACATCGTACCTACATACCTACCTTAAACTACGAGTTAAACTATGAAAATGGAACACATTATTGAAGATATTATTATTGTTGCCAGTATGCCAGTAAAAAAAAACAGAAAATTCGCTATTAGAATCCAAGAAAAATGGTTCTAAATACTTAGTACCTATTGGGTATTTACGTATGTTATTGTTTTAAATAACCAATGATATCATTTTATTAACTATGTAGGTACCTATCAGATAATATGTTATCTCTATTAGTAATGACATGACATCATTTAATATATGGAAATTTTGAAAGTTTATAAACTATAAGTAAAAGTAAAAAACCTAAATATACGTAGGTGGGAACCAATATGTAATGAAAACCTAAGAAAATGCTACAAATATAAACAATAGAATTATTGTATGCGTATTATTATCCCTTTCCACAATATACCTACTTTGCTATATATCCTTGACCAGTCCTGTTGTAAGTCAACCTTATGCTTTTAAATAAAGTACCTATGCAATTGCGATATTGCATGATTAGATATTTGTTTAGCTAATAAAATATTGAGGAATTTAGCAGTCTAAATAGTTAGGTAGGTACCTACCGATATTCACATTAACAGTCTTTAAAATCAATTAAAATAGTTTATTTATCGACAATACGATATTACCTACCTTAATATTAAGAAAATAAAGTTTCTTAAAAAAAATAATCCCATGCAGGCATTGGAAACTATTAAAACACTTACCAAAAAATACTTGCCGACAATCCGAAAGTATGACATTCACCGGTAAACAAAAGATATAAGTAATCCCAAAGGTGTTCTCGGTGAAAGTTCTCTCCGAAGCCGAAAGAAATTAACATAACATAACTATCACTGTTGGTAACTAAAGACTCACTACTAAACAAAAGTAAACTCTTTTCATTTTCAACGGTCGAACGGTCTCTTCTTGACTAGATGTGTAGTGCAGTGTATATTTCTCTCAGGCTATCAAAAGCGAGAATGACTCACCCGCAAGTGTATAGCTAAATGTATTCTCTATCTCTGCGATTCCGACACGCATGTCGTACTTACTTGACTTTCGTTGTTCTTGGCGCGATATGAAGGCGAGAGACTGGCTGCATCAACATTTATTTTTTATTGTTTATATATTATTATATGAATTATTATTAATGCTGTCTATACCTAACTATAGTTAAGTTATTCAATTCGTAAACTTCGTTTTTAAAAAACTTTATTTCACAAAAAGAACTTTAACAATTGTGGAGAACGTTGTGACTTACTTAAAATGAGTACATACAGAGACGAAAGTCTTAAAACTAACAAGATATGCTTATATATTAGTTCTTATCGTAAACATTAAGGGCCGAAGATAGACTAATGGGCTGCTGATAGAGTCTCTACGTTCTACGTCTATATAACCCCTCCCTCCTTAAGTTCGAAAAATGTAGTTTCATTATTTTCAGAGTTGGGATTCGTCTTCTTCTGCATATAAATTTTCTAAATTTCCATAAAATTATGCTTACAATAGATACTGTAAACAATCCGCCAATTGGTATTGTCCAGTGAACTGTTTACATATTCTGCAATTTAACAAATTTGATGCTGTTAATGTTAATTGCGTTTTGTGCATTTTTAATTTCTTCGTACTTAGTTAATTTGTTGTAGCTCTATATGTGGCTTTTCCTCATCAATTTGACCGGGTACTGGTACATCAGGAATCTCTAAGATATATTGGATTTCGGTTTTCCTAGTTCTTTCGAATCGTTTCCCTTCGATTTCCAGCGGACAATTGGAAAGTTGTATTATGCTGGGTTTGCTTATTTTTATTAAGTTGTGACGACAACTTGTTTTAATTATTATTTCTTTAGCTGGAATCACGAGGATTTCTTCGCCATGTATTCTTTCGATACTGTTTGCTCGTAATGAACATTGACGAATAGACATTCATTTTTTGTAGTCGTTAGAAGCCTTGACATACAGGGTTCAGGTTAGTTCAGGTTAGTTCGCAGATAAAAGAATCTTCTAGCTTAGGGCATAATTCTAGTATTGACCATTGGATACTTTCCGTGAGCAATACATAGGGTTTGGGTAAAACAATTGTTTGGTTCAGGACAGGTACGGGATAGATTTTATACAATACTTATAAATTGATTTGGAACAATTATTGGTATGTGCATGTATTAAAAACAATATAATATTATTTTTAATTATTACTTGTGCACTTAAAAGTTGATAGTAATTAATTTGCTCATTTTGTTTGATAATTCTATCTTCGCCGTACAATTTCTGAACGTCGTTTATTAATTTTTTAAGTTGTCTAGGATTCAAAATTGCATTATGCATTATATTTGCTTTGGCAAAAGATACTGCATTCTCAATATTGCTTACTAAATGTTTAATTATATTCAATTGGTTTAGAATTTGTCTAATATAAGTGATAAATATATAAGGAGTGTGATACATCTACAGTTTGTTTCTCTAGTATTTTTGATTTATCAAAAATTTTATTTTAATTGTTGCTTATTGTCGTTAGCTGTAAAACGTAAGCATTAATCGCGTATGTTAAAATCGTTTGTTCGGTATTAATGTTATTTTGTAAAGTTTGTTGGTTTTCTAAGATGGTATTTATGTACGAATCATAGCGTTTTTCGTCATCTGCGTCTAAATTTCCTAATAACCATTTGTTTACTTTACCTACAATATTAATTAGACCTCTTTTACTTCTGTTTTCGTGCTTATGAAAGATATACATTTTTTCTTGAATTAAGTCTAAAAGACTAAATATTTGGTCTAATTTCTGTTTGGTCATAAACATAAAATTTTCGTTAGAGGATTGATTCAAGGTTTTATTTGTATTTTGTAACAAATTATAAGATTGCTTCAAACAATTTTCTAATTTTGTTATATTTACATGATATAAGAACGTATGTTGAGAAGTAATAACATACGCTGCACCTAAAGATACAGGTAGTATAGGGTTTTTTACTTCTTTAATCTATAGTGCTAGTACTAGGGGTAATAGTAGGTACTAAGAGTAGATGGGGTTTCGCCATCTGAAACAATAAAAATAATAGAAATAAAAATATTTTGCTTGTCCAATTGGAGTTGAAAGTTTTTCGTATTTATTTAATTTTTTAATATCTTGAGAGAATTTCTTTTCATATATAGGCTTATTAGAATCGATAGGTTTTTCTTCATGCCTATTCTTGTTACGTTTATCAAGATTATATTTTTGTTGGGATAATAAATTTTCGTTAATTTGTTTTTTTATATTCTCAATATTTTCAGAATGATCTAGCATATATGCTGTAAACTTTTGTTCTTCACTTACTTCTAAAGGATTACGAGAATTCAATTTACCTTTTATGATTTGAAATGGTGAATATTTCAAAGTACTGTGTGTTGAATTATTATATGAGAGAATTGCAAAATTCATTAGTTGTATAATATTTTCAGAGGGTTTTTTATTTTTCAATATTACGATTGTTTCTTGAAGAGTTGAATGGAATCTTTCAACAGGGCTGTTCGAATTTGGGTTTCTAGGAGTGCAATAATGCATTTCGATATTATGTAATTTACAAAGGTTATGCAAATTTTCGCTCTTAATGGGGGTTGCATTATCGGATGTAATTTTTCTTGGGATGCCATAGTGATTAAAGTTTACTAGAAGTTTATCAATAATTTCTATGCTTGTTTGGGAACTAATTGGGTATGCTTGTCCTAATTTAAAAAAACTATCCATTATTGTTAGAAAATAGTTATTATGCGTTTTAAACGTGTCTATATAGATATGATCGAAAGGTTCATAGCCTATAGGGGTTGGTTTAAAAACTAGCTTATTAGGGTGTCGCTCATATTTTGATTTTTGGCATATTTCACAAAGATTAACATAATTTTTTACGTCATGTTCTAGGTTTGGCCAATAAAATACTTTTTTTCGAGAAGCTATATTTTCTGTAATTCCTCTATGTTGTGTTTTTGTCTCGTGATAAAATTTAATTTTTTCCTCTTGTACCTATATCAGGTTCAGTAACGTCTTCTAAAAGTATATTAGATATATACAATGTAAAAGCACCATTTTAAAAACATTTTTGGAATATTCTAAGAATTACCGGTTCTAGTGTTTTGTTTTTAAAATACATACAATAAGTCATTTTTGGGATTAAATGTTCTTTTATAATTTTGCAAATTATTTCTTCGGTTGGGTTGTTAGGTAGAAATATGAAGATTCTATTTTTATCAAACATTTTGTCTTTTTAAATCCTAACTTGGTTATTGTTTGAATACCTAAAGATTATTTGGTTCTTAAACGTATTTAATGGTTTTTTCACAAAAGGGGCTCCAATAATAGGGTTTTCGATATTGGAATGTTGTGTTTCTATATCGCTTGAGTTACCTTTTTCGTGCGTATCGACAGGTTACTTAATTCTTTTCTCCTTTACAACATTGTCTGTTTCTGGGAGTATCATCGTTTCAGACAATATATTAATCTTAGGGTTTCTTACAATTAAGGGTTTATCATATAGGCTATTTAGAATTTCTTCTAACTCGTTATTAGATAAGCAAGGTAATTCGTCTGAGTCGTAATTTGGAAATACTGATATGTTATCGTCATTGTCATTTTCAATAGCATGTATTTGTACTCGCGAAAGGGCGTCTGCATATGTATTATTTTTGCCTTTCTTATAAATTATTTCATAATCGAATTCTTCCAATTTTAATCTCCAACGAACCAGTTTAGAATTTGGTTATTTTATAGAAAATAACCATTGGAGAGGTTTATGGTCAGAAATGATCTTAAATTTTGTGCCAAAAAGATAGGGTCTAAAGTACTTGGTTGCCCAAACTATGGCCAAAAGCTCTTTTTCGATTGTACTGTAATTTATTTCTGCCGAGTTTAATTATCGCGACGCGTATGCGATAGGTAAGTCTTTACCAATTGGACCTTGTAATAAGATTGCTCCTATTGCATAATTTGATGCATCAGTAGTGACATTAAATTGTTTCAAAAAATCGTGATGTTGTAGTATAGGATCGTTAGTTAGAATATTTTTACAAGTTTCAAAACAATGAACGAATTCTTGGTTATGTTCGATCTTTACATTTTTCTTTAAACATTTTGTCATTGGTTTTGTTAGTTGTGCGAAGTTTTTTATAAATTTTCTATAGTAGGTATCCTATAAGTCCAAGAAATTATTTTATTTCTTTTGGTGTTTTAGGGATAGGGAATTTTTTTATGGCTTCGATCTTTTTTGGGTTAGGTTTTATTCCGTCTGTGGTAATTACATGACCTAAAAATTCTATATTTTTACATATAAATTCGCATTTATCTAGTTGTATTTTCAAATTAAATTCTTTAAGCTTTTTAAGTACTTGTTTCAAGTTAGAAATATGTTCTTGAAGAGAGGTCGAAAAGATTATAATATCGTCCATATAAACAAGACATATTTTTCCTTGCAAGTCTTTTAAGACATTGTCCATGACACGCTGAAAAGTGGCAGGGGCATTTTTTAAGCCGAAGGGCATACGAATATACTCGTAATGTCCGTTCTCAACATTAAATGCGGTTTTTGGTATAGAATCGGGGTGAACTTCGATCTGGTGGAAACCTGAAGCGAGATCTAACGTAGTAAAATATTGACTTCTACCGAGTTTATCCAAGATATCCGTAATATTTGGAAGGGGGTATCTGTCATCAATGGTTTTTTGATTAAGTTTTCTATAATCGGTAACTATTCGCCATTTCTGTTTACCAGACGCATCCATTTTTTTTTGGGACTATCCAAACAGGGGATGACCAGGGACTATCCGAAGGTCTGATTATTCCGTCATCTAACATTTTTGGGATTTGTTTTTGAACTTCTTGTTTATGAATGTAAGGGTATCGGTAAGTTTTTGTATGTACTGGGATGTCATCTAAAGTTTTTATTTCGTGTTTTACTTGGCTACTAAACGTGAGTTTGTCGTTTGGTCTGTGCAAAACTTCGGGAAATTGTGAAATTAATTTTCTCAGTTCATTTTTTTCCTCTAAGTTAAGATGTTGGGATCTTAGTAAAGAAAAATCGTCATTTATTTCATTTGTAACTCTTGCATGGTCTATAAAGAAACATTCTGATTTGCTAAAATCAGCTGTTGCGTGATCAATTTTTTCTTGGGTATCCATTATTTGTTCTAAGTTAAAAATTTCAAAATTTTCAGAAAAAAAGGGTTTAACTTTTTGTCTTATCGATGTAGGGTCGAAATATATCATAACAGTGTCATCTGTTAGATTTCTAATTTCTAAAGGGACTGTACAATAGCTAACCGATAATATGCTAGGTAATATTTCGATAATATTATTATTTATGTAAGGCATTAGTACTTCTACATTATCTTCTAAGTCCGTTATAATCTGTTTAAGGATTACAGTTTTTGGGGGAATTTCTACCTTTTGTAGATTAAAGTCGTTACGATAATAAAAAGGTATTTGACAATAATCATTTACCAGGCATTGGTTGGTTAAGTCAATATTTAAATTCAGTTTTCTTAACTCACGTACTTAAGCCTAAAATTCCATCAAAAAAGTCATGAAAATTATATAAAATAAATTCCAATTCTTCGTTTAAATTAAACTCTTTAACAATGGTATTTTAGCTTTAGCTTTTGTTTTTGTATTTCCTACGCAGGTTACTAAAGTATGGTTAGAAATTTTCATTTTCTCGGGGATTTTCGTCAACGCGATGGTAAATATAATCGTTGAGGGGTTCTGTCGAGTTAGTTTCGTCATCCGGGTTATACGAACAATGCGAATAATAAGGGTGGTAATTAGGAGTATAGTCGCTAGGTGGGTCTAGGTGAGTCGAATTATTATATAACTCGTTTTGGGTATACTCTTGGTGAGTGTCGTTTTGATTGAATACAGGGGTAATGGGTTCATCGTCTAGGTAAGTTACTTCTGTAAACACTAACGGATTCTTATGAGGGTTATTAAAGAATTGACCTCTGCTTTGATTAATATTTGTTGTCTGTAGAGATGGTATTCTACTAGTTGTAGACATTGGGGTTGGTCTTTCCGTTGGTTTGTGTGAATTTTCTTTTGAAAAAACATTTTTTGGTTTTCCAAAGACTTGTCTATTCGTTGGAAAATGTTGGTTAGTAATCTGTCTTGGTTGAATATTAATGGGTTGACTTGGGAATGTGGTTTTATGGGGAAGTTTGTTGCGTTAAAATTATGTTGATAATTATTCCGATGTAGTGGATTAAAGCTTGAGTAGTGTTGGTAATTATTCGGCATATAATTTAGACTTGGTTGTTGATACATTATTTTTGGTTTTGTCACAGGGGGTAATGGTCGATTTAAATTTAATCTCGAATTTATTTGTTGCTCAATTAATGAATGATTAAAAACTAGAGCACTTGCTTCTTCGATTGATTTTGGGTCACGGATCATTAGGATCGTTCTTAGTTCACTTGAAACATTTGCTATTAAAATAGATAGTGCCGTTGACTCAGCTTGTTGAAGTAGCGCTGTTTTGGTTAATTGCGTTAAGAATATTTCTGCCTGTGTTTTGATTGCAACACGAGAGATTACCTAATAATTTAATTCTGTCTATAAATTCTAATGGTGATTCGTTTTTATTTTTTGTTAAAAATGTTAATTGTTGTAAAAGAACGTGTCTATCGGTTTGGTCTCCGAATCTTTGTCTTAGGGCGTTTTTTATGTCTGTCAAATTTTTAAAGTCAGGCCTACATAAAAGAAAGTCGCCTGCTACGTCAATTATTTTAGAAGTAATTGCGGCAAAAACAAATTCTTTTAAACTGTCGTCAGTTGTATTTGCAGCATATCAATTATAAAAGGTATCTACGCTACTTATGAAATATTCTAGTTTTTTTTTTTATATGATAAGGTACAGCACTGCAGGATAAATCCTTTATGGCGCTCTGAGAGCGGTGCGTGTGCGCAGGAAACGATTCACGTTGGTCTTGAATCTTTGAATATTATAGTCGTTGGGGAACACAATCTCAGGGAGGTCGTTCCAGAGTGATGACGTCCTCCAGATAAAAGACTTTTGAAACAGTGTCGTTCGAGGGACGCTAAGCTGAACCACGTACTGGTGGGCTGCAGTGGCTCGTCGTGTATTTCTACCATGCACCGCTCTGGGTGGTTTCAAGCGGGCAACCTCAGTTGAACACTTGCCATGAAAATATTTGTAAAATAGACTCAAGTCGCCAACCTGCCTTCGATGTTCAAGGCTTTCCAGGTTGTTTGTCAGACTATGGTCACCGATCAAGCGAATGGCTCTTCTTTGAATGGAATCTAGCAATCTCAGGGTATGTTTAGGAGCAGAGCCCCAAATATGCGAACAGTACTCCAGCGATGGTCGAATTTGGGCTTTATAGAGCATCAAAAGTTGTTGGGGTGTATAAAGGTTCTTTGTTCGGAAAAGTACTCCAAGCTTCTGCGAGGCTGCCCTAGCAATGGCCGCAACGTGGCTATGCCAAGACACATGACTATCCAAATTAACGCCCAATAAATGAATTGATGAAGCCAAGGGAATCGAGTGTCCCGCCATAAATATATCCGGTTCTTCAACATTAACTTTTTTAGAAAAAACTGCCGCCTGGGTCTTTTTAGCGTTAAATTCTACTTGGTTACTGTCACCCCAAGACAGAATTTCTTCCAGGTCTTTGTTGAGATGTGAGACCTCTTGTTGCCTATAGAGATGTGCATTAGCAGCCGATGTCCGAGCATCCAAAGTAAAAGATGAAACAAGTGTGCTGTCATCAGCGAAGCTATATAGGTATAGGATTTTTAGTTTTTTCCAAAAGATCGTTAATGTAGAGTAAGAAAGGGTGGGCGACAATATAGAACCTTGAGGGACTCCGGCGTTGATGTTAAATGTGTCTGAAAGAAATCCGTCCATCGCCACTCGCAGAGAACAGTCTTTAAGAAAGCTCGACAGCCATGAACAAAATTGAACCGGCATTCTGTATGCTCTCACTTTAGTTAGGAGCCCCTCATGCCATACTCGGTCAAAAGCCTTGGAAATGTCCAGTGCTACCGCCCGGGACTCTCCATGATGTTCTATTGCGTTGTTCCAAACATGAGTAACATAAGCGAGAAGGTCTCCTGTTGATCTAGACTTACGGAATCCATACTGGCGGTCACTAATAATGTTGAAGCTTTCCAGGTATTTTAATAATTTTTCATTGATAGCCTTCTCCATAACTTTGGGTATAACCGAAAGCAATGCGACTGGACGATAGTTGTTTGGCAAGGTCTTCTTGCCTTTTTTGGGTATGGGCTGGACTCGCGCAGTTTTCCAGCATGAAGGAAATATTCCTTTTTTGTAGGATAAGTCAAAAGCCTACAAAATACCGGTGTCAGTTCGTCAGCGCATGACTTAATTACAATGATTGGAATATCGTCAGGACCAGAAGCCTTTTTAGTGTCAAAACTCCTCAAGATTCGTTTAACGTGGCGGTGGCGAAAAACAATCTCAGGCATTCTCGATTCTACAGGGGGAATGTTCGGTGGAGTACTTCCCTGAAAATTTACCGTTGAATGTGAAGAGAATAGTTCCGCCAGTAGGTTTGCTTTCTCCTGTGCTTTGGTCGCAATGGTGCCATCAGAATGTGTTATAGAGGTGGAATGGTTGACTTGGTAAAGTTCTGACTGACGGCCTTAGCTACCGACCAAAATGATCTTGAGCCGTTAGGACATTCAAGAAGTATGTCTTTGATCCTCTGGCTGTGTGCTTCTTTGCTTTGGTTTATCGTTTGTTTGCATTGGTTTCGAGCGTTAACAAAGATGGTACGATTTTCGGCGGTAGGATGTTTACGCCATTGTCGGTAGAAATAATTTTTTGATTTAACAGCTCGTTCGCAATTTTTGGTAAACCAAGGCTTGCTTCTGCCAGAAAATGGTCTCAATGTGCGAGCAATTTCTTTCGCTGCTGCTAAGGTAGACATTGTAACGGTATTAGTATTAATTTCAGAAATTTCCTCAACAATATTAAGATTAGAAATGTTTTCAATTAATGAATCAATATGTGACATTCAAAACTACTTTTGTAAGCAAATTTACTCGACTCGAAAATAAATTTTGCACCAGTAAAGTTTGAAAGAGGTACACATACAAATAATTTTTTACAATAAAATATTAGGGGATGGGAAGGAAAATCACTAACAGTAGTATTTTCTTCTGCAACAGTAAGTTTCTTGATAGAGGGATGCATGTTTGGATCTCCGCAAACAGTTGAAACTGATGACTCGTACTTGGCTTCAGGAACGGAAACTTGATGTTTTTCTTTCCAAACACAGGTACAGGTCTTCCGGGATCCTACCGACTGCGCCAGTTAAGTTATTCAAACTTCGTTTTTAAAAAACTTTATTTCACAAAAAGAACTTTAACAATTGTGGAGAACGTTGTGACTTACTTAAAATGAGTACATACAGAGACGAAAGTCAATCAAGAAGTGGGCTTAAAACTACAAGATATGCTTATATATTAGTTCTTATCGTAAACAGTAAGGGCCGAAGATAGACTAATGGGCTGCTGTGAGATTCTCTACGTCTATATAACTCTATCTAAACAGGGCCGCCGCCAGGATGTGTGCCGCCTGTGTACAGCAATGAACAGGGATAAGAAGTAGAAGGCGCTGTTATTGACACAAAATAAATAACGTAAAAATGAAACAAGAAAACATAAATGTATCATATTTAAGATGTTTTTTTGCTTAGTGGGATATTTTAAATACACTGTTTAGATATTTCCTAAAGGAATAATTTCCAGAAGGAAAATCATTGGTTAAGGTAGGTTGGTAGGTAGATACTTAGCTGGATTCCTTATGGGTACGGATCAGCTTCTTCAGCATACAAAGGTAATGATGCTACACCGCAACAGTAATCAACTACCACGAGCACCAACAATGACAAGGTGTGTACAATACCATATGCATAAAATCCAATAAAATAAGAACTATCCAATACCATAGTATGGTACTACACACCAACACGGTACCACACAACAAAAGAACAGCGGTACAACAACACCAACAACAACCTCCTGGAGAGCTAGAAGGTCGTACAAAGGACACCTGAGTTTGACGCTCCCTAAATATCGTTGGTCTCAAATATGTCCCTCGAGAGTCCCCTAAATGGCATTAAAATTCTCCGCTTGCAACATATGCAGTAATATCCACGGAAGTGACAATTTGTCTTTTGGCTTACCCAAGCAATTGTAGAACAAAAGGTATAAAAGACAAATATTATTCAAGACTTCATCCAAAATCCTCTTCGAAGATGGCTTCTTACGCCGGAAACGAAATCTTGCTGCTTACAAACGAAAAACTTCTTGGAAACTAACGATTTGGTAAATAATAAATTCCGTTGTTTCGATCGGTCGCCATAACAAAAATTAGGTATCACTATAAATATTCGAAAAAATGTCAAACTGACAATATATATGAAGTTAGGAACAAAGAAAATTTGGTAGACACACTGGTGAAACCAAGGCAGAAAGCTTATATTATAGTGATGGAGTAAAGTTGAATTTATCACAGGCCTAATTTCAAAAGATTGGTGCAGACAGAATTTTATCATAATTACAATAAATTTAGAAATAGAAATACTAAAATGTGCAATGGCCAAATTGAACCGTTACAAATGATTTCGTCAAGTAAATGTGTTTTACATAAATATTTTAAAATAATTGTGTCAATTGAGTTTCGCTTGCGTTGTTCTCTCATTACCTACTTCTTTTACTATATGTACAACCAGGGCCTATTTTACCATAAGGCACATAAGGCCCGGGCCTTGGGCCCGGTGGATTGTGGGGCCCGCTGGACCCCCCGAAAGAGGATAAAAAATTATAATTATAAACCATTCCAATTTAAATTTAAACACCAAGAAAAAAAAAGCCGTGTGATAATGAAAATGAAATAATTTTTTTTTCTATTTATAAATATGCCACTGCAGGTGTTTTAACTTAATTTTTAATTATAACCTTGGAATTTCAAGAATTTGTTCTTAGAAACAGACCTAAACAAAATATTGACAAAATAAGTGGGTGCCTAAAACAATTGGACGGAAAAAAATCTAGATGCTTACAAAGTTCAACATTTTATAAATTTAAAGAAAATGGCGAAAAAGTCCTTCGTGAGTGGTTGGTTTACAGTCCCAAATCATGCTGTGTGTACTGTTATGTTTGCAAACTTTTTTCGAAGAAAGATGTCAAGCTTAGTGCCGATGGCTACACTGACTGGAAAAATGTGACTCAGTACTTGAAAAACCACGAAAGGTCTTCCGAACACATAACTTCATTCAGTACAATGATTAATAGAAGTCGAATAGAGGGCAGGATAGATACAGAAATCGAAGAAAGTTACTTGCAGGAAAAAAACTACTGGAAAACCGTTTTATTAAGAGTGCTTGCAACCATTAAGTTTTGAGCAAAAAATGGTTTACCGTTTTATGGTTCCACGACTAAACTTTTTACAAAAGGAAATGGTAATTATTTAGGCTCGTTGAAATTTCTTAGTGAGTTTGACCCGTTTTTAGCTGGACACCTCCAGAAATATAGTAACATTGGAAGTGGTCATGTTAACAATCTTTCTTCAACCATTTGCAATGAATTTATCCACCTTCTTGCAAGTGAGGTAAAAAATGTTATTATCGCAGAATTGCAAGTGGCAAAATACTTTTCCATTATCGTCGATTCTACGCCCGATATTTCTCATATCGATCAACTAACTATCATTATAAGATATGTTTTACCTACTGGTCAATCAGTAGAAAGGTTTTTGGGTTTTGTGGCAATATCCTCTCATACTGCAGAAAGTCTTATCAAATGTTTTACAATCCACATTAAGTGACCTTAATATCGATATTAATTACTGCAGAGGCCAAAGTTATGAGAACGCATCCAATATGTCCGGGAAGTATAACGGATTGCAGGCAAAAATTAAAGAAAAGACAAAAAATGCACATTTTGTACCATTTTCCAGTCATTCTTTAAACTTGGTCGGTAATAGTGCTGTCGAAAGTTGTTCAGAAGCTTCCAGATACTTTGAAAATGTACAATGCTTATACAACTTCTTTTCTGCGTCAACACAAAACTAAATTACCATTAGTTAAGAAAATATGTGATACAAGATGGCCGGCATGAGCTGATGCTATCAAATCTGTTGCGCTTGGGTTTAGTGAAATAAGAACAGCGTTAATAGAGCTAAATGACGATGCAAACCAAAAGAAGTCCACCAGAACAGAGGCTGGAGATTTACTTCATAAATTGAATACATTTGAATTTGCCTTGATGACAGCAATTTGGAAAAGAATCCTAGACAGAATAAACTCCACCAGTAAATCTCTACAAGATAATCAAGCCAATCTAACTGCGGCTTGTACACTATATAACGGATTGATTGAATTGCTCAAGACTTTTAGAGAGCAGTTTGATGAAATTGAAGAGAAAGCCAAAAAAATTTAGCCTAATAATATTGTTTACAAGGATGAGATTTCAAGAGTTCGTAAAAGGAAACAGTGTTTTGATGAAGGCCCTGCAGAAGACATTACTTTAAGCGGTGCTAAGAACTTTAAAATAAATACATTTTTTCCCATATGTGACAAATTAATTTCTGAATTAAAAATGAGAATGCAAGCTTATGATTGTGTAAATGAAGTCCTTGGTGTATTTTTCTTCGAACCCGTGAATGAAAGATTTAATGTAAGTATAAAAAATATTAAAAAATATTACAATATGGATGTGGATGCTACTGAAGGTTTAGTGGATGAAATTATACAATTTAAGGCACTTTGTAAATCAAATGATATTTCCTCCAAAGACCCCCAGGAAATGTTAAAATTTTTAATTGACAACAATATTTTGTCGACCTTCTCTAACGTTGAGGTATTGTTGAGAATATATTTAACTATTCCTATCAGTAACGCATCCGGCGAGAGATCATTTTCTGCGTTAAAACGGGTAAAATCCCATTTAAGAAACTCATTGAATGAAGAAAATGTTTCATCTTTGGCAATTCTAAACGTAGAAAGCGATATTCTCGATAAATTAGAAATAAATAGTATCATAGATAAGTTTTCTGAAATGAAAGTACGTAAAAAAAGAATTAATTAGATGTTTCTGTTTACTATTAACTCTTTAGTTTGTTCGTTGTTCTTCAGAAGCAAAAGCTTTTTTATTTATTTTTTGTTGTGATGTTAATTTCCAATTGGAAATTTTGTTTAAGGACCGCTTAGATATAATTAGTCTTTTGTATCTTATTTATGTTGTGAAATAAAACTATTTTATTTTTTTAGTAAAAGCCATTTTTTAATTAATTAATTGAAAATTAAATTTTAACTATACAATTTTTTTTTATCATGAATTTTAACAAAAAAGTGAAGGTGCCAAAGGTAAGCAGAAAAATTCTTATTGGAAAGTTATATAAGATATTGCGGGCCCGAAGTTCTGCTTGGGCCTTGGGCCCAACTAAATCAAAAATAGGCCCTGTGTACAACTAAGTTTAGTACCTACATTATTGCTTACGATATTACGTAATCTTGCAACAATAATCCAAGGCGCTAATAACACACTATAAGAATAAGGTGTAGAGCTACCGCACTTTACTGTGCTTTGAACTAAAACTATTTCACTAATTTAGTTAACCCGGTTGGGTCTTCCTTTTAAACACGTGTTATCGATAAGTAGGATAGCCTCATCATTAACGTAGGTAGTAGAAGAGTCGTTTTTGGTTACGCGTATAGGTACCAAACACTAAGTTCCTTACTTTTTAGAACCAAACCCGAGAAGAGCCAACAAACGAGAAGCGACAAAATCCCGAGTTTAGCATTGATTAAATGGGAACCAAATTATATGTCCTTCACCTTGAGATTTTGACAGTTGTCCGTGTTATTACACTAAAAGAAGCACTAAAACGGTGAAAAAATGCTTACCACTGAAATAAAAAATGTGGGTACCTAGTAAGAAGTAATTTTTTCATGATTATCTTGTGTTTCATTTAATTGGCTTTCAGCAAATTTCGTAAATTCAAAAAAAAATTAAATAAAATAAAAATATTTTTGAAATGTTTTTTTAATTGTGCGTTACTTACTGATAGTACATTTTAGAAAGGAAATAAAATAGTATATTACATACCAAGAGTGGTAAGAAGCTTATTACTCACGATTTTGAAAATTACGGTGCGAGCGTTAGCGAAAATTGCCCTTGTTAATTCAGACATTATAATATTACGTAACTGGTCTTACGCACAGCTTGGCTTCTTACAATATAGTGTGCGTAATTAAAGTTTTACGGATAAAGTAGACAGTGCGTAAGTAGGTTCTTACTAATACAGAAGTAGAAAAACAGTATTTTCTTACGTACCCCTTTATTTCTTTTTAAATATTGAACAGTAGTTTTGTTACCGTTTCTTACATTTTTAGTCAACAATCCTAAAACTAAAATAAACAATGTTATATCTAGGTCTATTGGTCCTTAAATGTACGTAACAAATAAGGGTCATAATTTAAAAGGCTTATTGTGATATTTTTATTATAATTATTATAAATTTCTGGATTACTATTAGGCACTGCTGAGGGCACTGTAAAATTTAAGTAAATGTTTGGCAAATTTTGAGTTTTGGTTATAATAGACATGATCAGTGGCGTAACTAAGGGAATGTGCGCCCCCCCGCAAAATTTTGAAAGTACCCTGCTATTTTGCACCTGTCTGAATCCTTATTCACACTTCATATTAAGTATTATGAATTTTGGTGCGCGGCATTTATTTAAACATGACAACAAGCTTTTATCTTATACCTACTGTTATTGGGGTATAATATTAAATTATTAAAATTGTTAATTTTGATTTAGTACGTTACCCTTATTTTATATCGACTCATATATTACATTATTTCTCATTCATTATTGTTTATTTTTAAATTTAATTTTGTGATAATGAAACTATTATTTTCGTCGATTTTCATTTGATTTATTATTTTCATCAAGGGACTTGAGTGCGCCCCTGGCCTTGCTGCGCCCCCCCCCCCCCGCAATGCGGGGCCTGCGGGGGCGGTTTTTACGCCACTGGACATGATATATGTTATATTATAACAAAGTGCTATTTTAATTTGCCTTTTAAATTATTTTTTAGCATTCTGATCCATTATGCGGCTTTAATTTGATATGTACGCAGGTAGAAATTGTTTCTTAGCCCACTCCTATAATGCTACAAACCATTTTCTTTTTGTAAAGAGTAGGTAGGTATGTTGGATATCTTTTACAGGTAAATCTGCTATTTTTCAATTCTTCGATAGGTACATGGACAATAATTATAAGTACTTAGAATTTAAACGGTAGGTAGATAATATGATATTTTATTTTGTTTAAACAAAATAAGTTGTAAATTTCGGAAAACCCTATGATTTTTTTATAACGTATCTATTACTATTTACTCTTTACTTACTTTACCTGATCTACGCGTAGAAATATGATATTATTCGATAAAAACTATACTAAATGAAAATATTTACTTGTGCTTTTAGGAATATTTTTCAAAAAAACACTATCAACACAGCAGCGTTTTAAGGACGGTAAAAAAAGGCGCCAAAGGCAAGCAGCATCAAAATCCTAGATTTTCCTTAAAAAGGTACTTACTTGTTTTTATACATTTAATATTAACTTCACTTGAATAACATAATAAATAATGGTAGGTCTTTTCCATAGGTACACCTTTCACGTAATAAAATACAGCAGATAAATACAACAAAACAAATATAAACAAATGTATCATAGCGATGCAAATGTACTTACTGTTCAGGATTCTTTGGAAATGAAAACATGCTTATTCCTTGACCTTCTTTTGAGTGACACCCTTGAAACGCACAGGTATTACCAGTCATAGTTTTATAATAGCACAGCACTCACAAAAATAAACCGTTAAATAACTCATCGACTACCGGACTAACGGGCTGGCTTAAACTTATGACAGTTGTCCGGGTTACCTCCCACTACATTGATTTCGCCAAATGTCATATTGTCGCTTCTTGTTTGTTGGCCCTTCTCGGACGATTGTCTAAATCACCCAGGCCAATCCTCGGTGTTGCCACATCGCGTCTGTTAGGTGGCAACCCGAAATACATCGTGTTTACTGTTTGACAGTTATACTATAACCTGAAATAAGAAGCTGACTTATTTTTTTTAGTTCGTTGTTATTGTTTTTTTTTTGGTTTGCCACAAATTAATAATATTTTTGTTCCTTTTTCGTTAAAATGCCAGTCATATGTAAAGTATGTGATCAGGTGTTTTCAACCCGATGTAATATGAATAAGCATCAAAGAAATATTCATAAGATGACAACAAGCCCTCTTTCCTATGACAAAAGCGTGTGCAATTTTAAATGTCTGGAATATGATTGCAACAATTCATTTAAGCAGAGCAATGGGCTGATTGACCATCTTACTAAGGCTCCCAGTTTAATATTTGAGACAATCAAATTGTGTGATGATTATTATGTCTATTGAAAACCCCCGATGTTGTGAATGTGGCTTCGTCAGTCCATAAGATATTTCTGAATAAATTAGGGTCTTCGTTTTCTTTCCGAATCACAATTTGGGAAACAAATTGGAACCGAAGTTCTTTTTGTGCCGGTGTTAGATGTTGAAGTGGAAGGATATGATAAGACTTAAATTTATGATTTCTTAAAGTCCTGTGAACAGTTCCTTGGGTAACTCTTCTGCGTCTTACACCGCCGCCGTATTGAACGTCCCGAACTGCGTCCGAAATTGATTTGGTTGGATTCAGTCGAAAATAATTCACAATGGCATGGTCTCGATTTCTATTCCTTTCTGGATTTCTTTTTCTGTCATGTAATGTTTTATTTTCCTCAAATAGGTTCTTTATCCTTAGAATAGTATTGACGGATATATTTCTGTGAAAATTTGCAATACATCTGGATACAACATTAAAATTTAATAAAAATAGCTGTCACAATATTAAATATTTTAATCAGAACGGACAAAAAAAAAATCACTTGTTCCAAAAATCGTATAAAAAAAGCTATGTTCCATTTAAAAAACACCTTATCCATAGCGTAACTCTTTTGTTTCTGGTTCAAATAAATTTTTGGTTTCATTTTTGAATTCTGCAGGAAAAAGTACATTGATTGGCTATTTTGGATTTTTCTTTAAATACAAGGAAGCTCAAAAATGAGCCCCTGTTCAGTCCTCGTTGGAAGACCCTGTACATGCTTTGATAACAATTTAAATAAAATTAGTTGCAAGCATTTACATTATATTGTTCAAAAAAGTACACACCAGTTGCCAACCAAGCCACCAAATGCTGATCTAAAAAATTCTCATTTATATGAGCATGCAGATTTCTTAAAGTCATTTGTTCATAATGATGCAGGAGAATCGTCAAGTAGTAAGGCTTTAAATAATATAAATGTAATATTTTGTAATTTACAATAAATTGATTTTGAAACTGTAGATAGTGACGTTATTCAACAAATTCTATTTCATTTAAGTGTTATTAATAATTTGTCAGATTTGCCGAAATATTCCAACAATGAAAAGTTGACACTAGTAAATAAAGAATTTCCCAAACTAATTCAGCCCCAGCTAAGATTTTCTTCAACAAAAAGGAAACCTGAAAAAGCCTTATATAATAGACCGACTAAAGAAGAATCTTCAAAAATTACTGAGAATGTATTAACCAATACTTCAACTCTACTTATTTCTACCTCCGCGCAAAATGACCATTTATATGCCATGGCAAATCATTTATAAACGTAATCTTCCATCCATGTAGCGTTGGCGGACACTGCATGTATAATAAATAATAATAATAAACAATCTTTATTTCATAAGTATGTTACATAAAGTTACAACATAAAACGAAATAACGTCAACAAAAGGAAGTAAAAATTTAAAACAAACAATCCCTAATTCTACAAATTTCTGCCAGATTCAAAATATTTAACAACATTGTAAGGCTCTATAGTTACCAGCAATTAAAATATTTTTTTTAACGCATTAATATTACCAATTGCCTTTATAGTTCCTGGCAAATAGTTAAAGAACTTTACACAGGTTTATGATGCTCCTTTTTCAGTGATTGTTAATCTATGCCTAGGATAATTGTAGTTTGTATGTCTAGAGGGATATAATATGGTTTATGGATAATTCTATTTCTAATTTACTCTCTACTTTTGTAAAAAAATATACATTCTTGTATATAGACAGCAGTTACAGTTAACAATTTGTTTTCCCTAAATTTACCTCGACATGGTTCTCTAAATTTTAGCCCTAATATAATTCTTAATACCCTTTTTTGACACACAAATAATTTTCCTACGTCGCTATTCCCATACTGAACTATACAATATCAGATGTGAACCTCAAAATTCGAATGATATATAACCTTCTTAGTTTGAAAATCTGTATATTTTGCCAAGACACGAACATTGAACACTTAGGTATTTGATTAACAACACACCATGTACTTTTTGATTTATTATCAGAATTTTTTATTTTATTTGCAAAATAGGATTTTTTGGAATCGCATAACAAGTTATTTTATTTATACTCTTTCTTTTAAGAGTTGTATATATTTTTGAATTGATTGCTTCTACTTCTTAAAACATATAAAACATTTAACTGATCCATACATTCCCTTATCTCAGGACTATCCAACCTATACTTAGATTTGTTGAAGTTTCTTTGTGGTACTTTTTGTACAGGAAAGCATTTATTGAATTTACTATGAAATAGATCCATGCGAAAGTACCTACTGTATAGATGTAGGTATCTATTTTTTGTAGCAAAGTAGATAGTGTAGAACTTGAACACTAGTTATAGCTATATTTTTGTACTACTGATTTGCTTGTAGTTTTACAATATTATATTTTTAATATACAATAATTTATTTTATATTTTGATTTTTTAAAGACCCATATCTACCCTATCATCACCTAACCAGTCAAACTATCAATAATTCACGACAAAACATTTAAAATTACTAGATTTCTAGTATAAAATGAAAGATTTGTAATTCAGCCCATTATTTTGTTTAAACAAATCAACATTATTTTCATTAGCATCGATTCCGACTAAAAGTAATAGACAATGAAGACTAGGTTAGTTCAGGTTGTAATAGACGCGAAGCAAATTTCTTTTCCCGCGCCTAACGTAGAACATGCGCAGTGGTCAAGGCTTATGAAGCAACGTGGCAACACCGCGGATTGGCCTGGGTGATTTAGACAATCGTCTTCTCGGTCTTGGTTCTCTCACACTACCAACATCAGGTAAGTAACATAACCATTAATGTCAGACTCAACATGTCAACAATGTTGCCAACGGTAGAAAGCATAATAGAATAACAGGTGAGTAATAAGTGTAAATTACTGATTAACTAATATTAGAATAGCTACATGATTATTATCATACATTAACATCAACAACCGTAATATTTCAAATAACAATTTCTCAAAAACCATTCAGTTTAGGTTATATTATATATAGTACATATTACAAAGTCTACTTTTAGGACAACCTGTATATTAAAGTATATATGCCTATTAAAGGCAGTTTTTGAAATGAGAAATATTGGAATTAATTGATTTTTTTTATATACAGGAGCTAAGATATTTCATGTCTAAATGGAATTGGGACACTAGTATTATGTCTTATAGATTGTAATAAAAATAAATGTAGTCTACCTTGTAATTACAATGTTTACAAAGGTTTTTATAATGTTTTCAATTTTAATAATAAAATAAAGTTTAGCAACTTTTTTGCAATAGTATCAATGTTTTATTTTGCATTTACGTACCTATGTACCCAAATTTTGTTATAAATTTGATTTATTTTGATAGTTCTGTCCAACTGAAACTAATTCAAAATACGAATTTTCCAAATAATTATCTCTTTCTTTATACTAGGATACGGAAACTTCGGAATCTCTTATATCAAAGGTGAATTTGTGATCCTGGAATCCGAGATTCAGTATTAATCCAATATGTAAAAAGGATTTTAGACGAAATACAATCAAATAAAACCAGGAATGTGATTAATTTTTTTTCATTCTAGCATATTTTTTGAGGCCTATTATTTCTATGAAAAAATTCTGATAGAAAAAAAATTATTGTATTATTTTTATACATTGTTGTTAGGTTCTAACCTCTGCGCCAGCAATCCAGCAGGAAACATAGGTCTACTACACTACAATGTTCGATCGATACAAAACAAAGTCGATAAAATTGAAGCTGCCATAATGGATGAGAACTTGAGTATTCTGCGTTTTACCGAACATTGGCTGATGGATTAGGAAATGAGTACTCTAAGCCTTACAGGATACAATGTGGCTGCTTTCACATCTCGTTGCCAGTCAAAAGGAGGAGGATAAGCAATACTTCTTAATGAGACGCTTGAGTCATCAATTATTGAAAATTTACAGGACTTTAACGCTGAAAGGTGTATTGAGGTCTGTGCTGTATCTGTTAATAAATTAAATATTTTTGTAGTCTGTATTTACAGAACACCAACTGCTTGTTTGGACACTTTCTTAGGGGCAGTAGAGGAGATAATAGATCATATAGGACACCATCATAACAGGATTGTCTTGGCAGGTGACTTTAGCGTGTCTTCTGGATCAGATCGCTTAAATTCCGTTGGTCTGCTTGACCTTCTGGATAGTTATGGATTTCAGCAGCTTACCTACACATGAACCGACACGTGGAGTAGCTGCCTGGATAATGTTTTTGTAAACTTTGTTGCTGATTATTTCTTACCTAAGATAGGAGATTATATTATATCTGACCACTCTGGTAAAATTATTCATTTTAATATTCCAGAAAAAAGTTGAAATAACTAAAAACACTTTCAGACCTTTGACGCAAGAAGGACTTAATAACCTCCTTGAAGTTGTAGAGCATTTCACTTGCGAATTCATTGACAGTCAGGGGCTTAATGCTGAGGAAAGGGTTAACATTTTCATTTCGATGCTGGAAGGGGCATATTATGCAGTCCTTTCCAGAAAAGACACACACCGTGCGATTAGTCGAACTAAATGAAATAAGTTGGTTTAATGATGACTTAAAACGAATGAGAGAACATCTGTTGGTATTTAAGCTCAATACATAGAGTTGGCAACATTGCATATTATGTAGTAGTTGGTAGCATTGCTTAAATAAAAATAAACTAGTTCTTTACTGCTGTTGAAGAGGTACGGACGTTGTTTTCTTTTCCCATACTTTCCCTCCAGAAAAAGTCTAAAGAAAACTGCCCACTCTAACAGGTTAATTATGGGCCCAGAAAATGGCAGAAAGTTTTTTTCATAGTTAGACGCGAGTTCGTTGCTTTTTCTTGGTGTGATACAGTTTCGCAGTTCGCAAAGTATCTTTTTAAAGGTGAAGGGCGTTGACGTTACAACGGTACAATGGCGGCAGTGAATTATCTCAACAGTGTAAACAAAAACAAAAATGAGGTAACATGTTTTAAGTGCAATAAGAAAGGCCATTTCAGGAACAAGTGTCCGCAAAATGCAGAAAAACAGGGAAATCAGAGTTCACAAAAGGCTTTTAACGCAGTATTCCTAACCGAAAATTTCAGTAGTACAGATTGGTACATAGATGGTGTAGTGTTCATCTGACATCTAGGAAGGAATGGTTGGAGAATATACACAATAATTTTCCATTGAAGGAGATCACAGTGGCGAACGACAATACATTGTCCATAGAATTGGCAGGTGACATCCAAATTGAAACTCTGGTTGGAAATAGTAAGAATATAATAAAGGTATCTGATGTTCTTTATGTACCAGGGCTAATGACTAATTTGTTATCTGTCAGCCAGTTGATTATGAATGGGAATCAGGTGATTTTCAATGAAAAGGGTTGTGATATTTACAATCACAGACTCCAGCTGGTTGCAGCAGCAAGTTTGCAAAACAATGTATATAAATTTGATTTTGTGAAACCTCGGGTTGATCTAGTTGCTGGTTTGGCATTTTCTGGGGATATTTGGCACAGAAGGTTTGGACATTTGAACTTCAACGACTTGAATAAAATGAAAAATGGACTTGTAGATGGTTTCGGGTGTACAGGATCTTTACTGAAAAGTGATTTTGACTTATGCGAAATATGCTGCGAGGGCAAACAGTCCAGGTTGCCTTTTAATAACAAAGGAAAGAGGGCAGATGCTGTTTGGAGGTTATCCAAGGGGATTTATGTGGTCCAATAGGGGGCTCGAAATACTTCATGGTACTTGAAGATGACTATTCAAGGATGGTCTTTGTCTATTTCTTGGAGAGTAAAAATCAAGCTTTTGAAAAATTCAAGGAATTTAAAGCGTACACAGAGAACCAACAAGACAAGAAAATTAAAGTTTTTCGCAGTGACCAGGGATCTGAATTTGACAGTAATCAGTTCAGGGAATTCTACAAGAAAAATGGAATTTTGCATCAACAAACGAATGCTTATACGCCTCAACAAAATGGTATGAGCGAACGTATGAACCGAACCATTATAGAGAAGGCTCGTTGTTTGTTGTTTGATGCAAGATTGGAAAAGTTTTTTTGGACAGAAGCAGAAGGTACTGCTGTTTATTTAAGAAATCGTTCTTGTGTTTCAGGCCTAGAAAAAACTCCATTTGAAGTATGGCACCGTAGAGAACCTGATGTTAGCGGAATAAGAATTTTCGGCAGCAAAGCTATGACACTAGTTCCAAAAGAGAAGAGGCTGAAATGGGACGAAAAATCCAAGAAAATGATTCTGGTTGGTTTCAGCGATCAAATCAAAGGTTACCGATTATATGATCCTATAAAAAAAATATTATAGTCAGTAGAGATGTGATGATAGAGGAAGCTTTAGATAAGCCTAACCTACCTGTATGTGAAATAGAAGAGAGATCAGCTTCAGTGGGAGGTAATACTTTAATTAAAGATTCCTGTGAAGCAGATGATGTTGCTAGTAATTCTTCTCCGCATGGTGAACACAGTAATAATGAATCCTCAGATGAATACATACCTGACGTCGTGGTGGATGCGCCTAAAAATGTAAGAAGATCTGAACGAGTACCTAAACCTAAGAAATCAGATGACTATGTTACTTACCTGTGTATAGACGACAATCTGGATCAAATAACTGTTGAGGATGCAGGAAGAGCTACAATCTTTTGTAGACAATGAAGCATGGGAGGTGGTGAATGACTCTCAAGGTAAAACGGTGGTGAAAAATAAGTGGGTTTTTAAGCGAAAAATCGATAGTGCGGGTAATGTGCGGTATCGTGCGCGGCTTGTAGCGAAGGGTTTCACGTATTGACTTTGATGAAACTTTTTCACCGGTTGTACGTTTCTCTACACTGAGATTATTATTTGCTTTGTCTCAAAAATTGTCATTGAATGTTTCTCATTTAGATGTAACAACTGCATTCCTCAATGGTAATCTGAAGGAAGATGTGTTCATGCAAATACCAGAAGGGTTGAATTTTTCTGACAGCAAAAATAAAATTTTAAAGCTTAGAAAAGCTACTTATGGGCTAAAGCAGTCCTCCAGATCATGGTATGAGAAAGTAGGCAGTTTGTTGCAGAAATTTGGTTATAAAAAATCTGCATAAATGAACCTTGTTTGTACACTAACATGAAAGATAACCTTAAAACTATAATCTGTATCTATGTTGATGATTTTTTTATTTTTAGTAACGATAAGGAAACAGATTGTTTAAAAATGAGGTTGGGAGAGAAGTTCAAAATTAGGGACTTAGGGGAGGTAGAAAATTGTTTGGGCATGAATGTAAAATTTGATAGGGAAAACAATACTATTTCACTTGATCAGAGTAATTGTATTGACCAGCCTTTACAGAGATTTAAGATGTTGTATTGCAAGACTGTAAATACTCCTATGGAAGCTGGTTTGAGCTTGGATGGAGGTGAGGATATAGTATATGTGAGAAAAAGTTTTCTTATCAACAACTTTTAGGAGGTCTGATGTATTTGTCATTCCTAATAATTAAGGCCAGATATTTCTTATGCTGTGAGTTATTTAAGTCAATTTAATAATTGCCATACAGAAACTCATTGAATACATTGTAAAAGAATCTTGAGATACCTGAGGGTACAAAGAATTACGGGATGTGTTTTGGTAGAACTTATAAATCTCTTAAGTGCTTTGTTGATGCTGACTGGGGCAGCAATACGTTTGATAGGAAATCGTATACTGGTTTCTGCTTTACTTTTTTTTTGTGGTCCAATTTTATGGGAGAGTAGAAAGCAGAGGACTGTAGCGCTTTCCAGCACCGAAGCAGAATATGTGGCAATGTCTGAAGCTTCGAAATAAGCCATATATTTGAGGAACCTATTTTTTGAGCTGACTGGTGTGAGTCAAAGTCGAGGTCAAAGTATAGTTTTGTTTAATGACAATATGGGAGCACAGAAGTTGTCTTTGAATCCTGTGTTCCACAAACGAAGTAAACACATTGATGTGAAGCATCATTTTTTGAGAAATATACAGTTATTGCAGAAGGATGGGTTCAACTGAAATCTTTGGAAACTGCAAAAATGCCCGCTGATGTTTTGACCAAGAGTTTGAGTAGTGTGAAACATCTTAGATTTATCAGTGATCTTGGTATTATGTGTGTCACTGACTATTAATCATTTTTGTAATTTTTTTTTGAAGAATTATGGTTATGATATTGAGCTAGTGGGAGTGTTGGTATTTAAGCTCATGCAATACATAGAGTTGGCAACATTGCATATTATGTAGTAGTTGGTAGCATTGCTTAAATAAAAATAAACGAGTTCTTTACTGCTGTTCATGCAAGAGGTACGGACGTTGTTTTCTTTTCCCATACTTTCCCTCCAGAAGAAGTCTAAAGAAAACTTCCTTTCAGCATAACTGAAGTTCTGTGGTTAAATGCTAAACTTGGCAAGCCAGCCGTTTACCATTAAGATTCTTGGTACGCACTCTGCTGCGAGCTATTTTTATTCTATGGAAAAGTCAACTGTCAAACCTGTCTTGTCACAATGGTCGTTCTCTTACCGTTATACAGTGCGTCCATAAAGTCTTGCACAAATTCATTTAAAATTCAGGTATTTACTTTTTAAAAACGCTCGGATACGTCAATTAGTACTTTTGTTTGCGCATTTTTTAACGTAAAATGTTTTTATACCGGGTGTCGCACGTATGAGGTATGAGGTCATCAATAAATGTGTTTAAAATAAATTTTCAAACGTCAATATTTCGGAAACCGTGATTTCCAGAGGTGTTAAGTGTTCATCATAGAATTCAAAATTGATATAATATACAGGGTGTTCCATTAAAAAAAATCCTTGATGACCTCATACCTCATACATGCGACACCCTGTATAAAAACATTTTACGTTAAAAAATGCGCAAACAAAAGTACTAATTGACGTGTCCGAGCGTTTTTAAAAAAAGTAAGCCCCTGAATTTTAAATGAATTTGTGCAAGACTTTATGGACGCAGTGTATAGAAATATGAGCGTCATGTTTTTGCAACTTTGAATTATGTTGTTTTTCAATATTTTTTAAAGTATTAATATAATCTAGTTATGATTATAAATCTCCGTGTTTTAATCTAACATTGGTTATGGGCCCAGGTCGGCAAGTAAAACGTATGTTTTAAAAATCTGTGTGAAGTGAAGAGACAAGTTCAAGGTCAGTAAAGGCATACAGGCTAGTAGAGGCAAAAGGCAAAAGAAATATCAAGATTAGAAAAATGGATATCTCTAGAAAATAAACACGGAATCGTGGCCTTTAAAGGCAATGGTTTTGATAATTGGAAATTCCGAGTGTATGCAGTTTTAAAAGCAATGGACTGCAGTGATGTGCTGAAGGCAGTGCCCGATAATCAGAGAAACGATGAGTGGAAAAAGAAGAACAATAAAGCTTTTGGAATATGTTAAAGAGATAGAAAATGCTCATGAAATTATTGTGAAACTGGAAGGAATATTTTTTAGCAAGAAAGGTACTTGTTCAAAATTTTACTTGTTAAAAAAACTTATAAGTTTGAAATATTTATGTAAAGAGGATATACAGAATCACTTTGCTAAGTGTGATAGAACATTCAGAGAGCTCAAAAATTTGGGTAGCAGCTTTGACGAGTCTGATATGTCCTGTTTTCTGTTACTAACCATGCCTGCAGAATTTGAGAATGTAGTATCATCAATAAGAACCCTATCAGAAAAAGATCTTACTAGAATTTGTAAAGAGTAGATTACTGGAATTCAATTTAAATAGGAACCCGAGTTGAGTAACAAAGGGAGATGTAGAATCATCTTTTGGGGCTGCACAGAAATCAGCAATCAAATGTTTTAAATGTGGAAAACTTGGACATGTAAAAAGTGTTTGTGGTATAAGATGTTATATTTGTAAAAGATATGGACATAAGTCAACAAATTGTAACTCAAATAAAACAAATGAGTACAGAGGTGGTAATAAGAATAGGGTGAACTATGCTGATGGTCAAAATACTGAAAATAATGTGTCAAATGATGGAGGAGACTCTGCTGCTTTTTGTGCCTCGTCAAGATTTGAGTGTTTTCCAAATGAAACCATATGGTATGCTGATTCAGGTGCTACAAATCATTACATCAATAGTGAAAATGTTTTGTTGAATAAGCACATATTTTCACAACCGAGGGAAATTCAGCTTGCAGAGGAAGGCAAGGTCATGGAGGCAATATGTGAGGGTGATGTAGAGGTAGTTAGCAAGATAGGAAATAGACAGGTAACAGTTACTTTGAAAAATTATTGTGTGTTCCAGGATTAAGAGTAAATTTGTTATCAATTTCTACAATAGAAAAAGCAGGTTTTGAGGTAATATTTTCACAAGGGAAAATGATTGTAAAAAGGGGTAACAATATCCATGTTCAAAGCATGCGTATTGGTAGTCTTTATAAAATATGTTTCATTAATAAATATGAAGGTGCTAATTTAGCAGCAAGTGGTGATATAGAGTTATGGCATAAAAGATATGGTCATTTAAATTACATGTGTCTGTCAAAAATTAAAAATATGAAGTTGGTTAATGGTTTGAATATAGTAAACAAAAGTGTTTTTCTTACTACTCAAAAATGTCAAGGTCAGGTAGAGTTTTAGAATTAATTTGTACAGACGTATGTGGTCCTATAACACCTGTATCACGTAATGAAAATAAGTATTTTGTAACCTTGTAAACTAGTGATTTTTCCAGGTTTGTAATGGTCTATGTAATTAAAAACAAAAATGAGGTTTTTGACTGTCTTAAGGATTATGTAGCTAAAGTAACATCACTGTTTTGTGATAAAAAGGTATCTAAAATTAAGTGTGACAATGGTGGTGAGTATTGCTCAAAGGCTTTAGTAGATTTTTGTTCAAATAAAGGTATTCAAATATCTTATACTCCACCATATACTCCGAAACTCAATGGGGTTGCAGAGAGGATGAATCAAACATTAATGGACAAGGCGAGGTCAATGATAATGCAAGCAGGAATTGATAAAAGTTTTTGGGAAGATACTGTACTTATGGCTGCCTATAATAACAAACAGAACTCGATCATTGAAGAAAAATAAAACACCTTACGAGTTATGGTCTGGGAACAAACCAAATGTTTCAAACATGCGTGTTTTTGGTTGCATAGCTTATGCTAGAGTGCCAGATTCTTTGAGAACAAAGTTGGACAATAAAGGATTAAAATGCAGATTTATTGGCTATACAGAAAATGGTTACCGATTATTGATAGAGAAAGAAAACAAACTTGTATTTGATGAAAATAATTTTATTAACAGTAAAGAACATGAAAAAATATTAAGTGTTCAACAACATAACACAGATGAAGAAATTCTAAATGAAGAGGAACATGTAGTAGAAAATATAGAGGATGCACAAGAAGAAGAAAGATGTGAAAGAAATGAGAATATAAATTTGAGGCCTAGGAGAGAGATAAAATTGCCAAAAAGATTGGATGATTATGATGTTGAGATAAGTTGTTTGGCATTATTAAGTGAGTTTTCTGATACTCTAAAGTCATATTTAGAAGCAAAGAAAAGTTTGAAGTGGGATAATTGGAAGAAATCAATTGATGAAGAATTAAATGCATTAAAGGATAATAAGACATGGGAACTAGTGGATAAAGCACATGATCAAGAAATATTTAGTAACAGATGGGTGTTTAGAGTCAAAGAAAATGATAAAGGTGAGTGTGTTTATAAAGCAAGACTTGTAGCAAGAAGGTATGAACAAAATGATTTTGGTAAGTATTCACAAATACATGCTCCTGTTGCTCGTCTTTCAACATTGAGAGTTTTACTGTCAATTTGTAACAATTATGACTTGACTTTGGAACAATTTGATGTAAAGAATGCTTTTTTAAATAGTAATTTAGAAGATGTTGGAGCTCCAGGGTAGTGGAGAGGGCCAAAATAAATAATAATATCATTAGCTTTCAACTCTTTTAATCAACACAAAACTCTCAAAGTATAAACTACATCTTTTTCCGCAAGACGCCATTAACTAACTCCCCAAATAACAGTTCTCCCCCTAAAAGTCACTAGATCTCGCGCGAAAATTCAAATGGCTCGTAATAGGTGAAGTTAACAGTTCGGCCAGTCCGGACAATGATCGCCCTCGATCTCTATAAATAGCCTAAACGATTTAACTTTACCTAGCCCTTAAATTATTGTAACAACGTGATCTAGAATCTAAGCCTTAAGATTTCTAATATAAGTACGTACAATCTCATAACATAATTAACAAATATAAATATGTATCATAAGCATAAACGACATGAATGTCTCATAACCATAAACGACATAAGTCTCATAATCATAAATTATTTTTCATAAACATAAGTTTTATTTTTGTATTAGATCTATGCTCAATATTGTAATCATAATTTTGAAGAATAAGACACCATCTCATTATTCTAGGATTAATGTATTTTTCGAAAGTATTTGACGAAAACTATCACAGTCTGTAATAATTTTGAATTTAAGACCCTGTAAATACACATGGAATCTTTTAAGTGAATAAATAACTGCTAACGTTTCTAGTTCAAAACTATGATAACGTGATTCGAACTCTGTAGTTCTTTTACTGAAATAAAAGACTGGATGAAATCTATTATCAGTTTGTCTTTGTAATAAAATATTACCAAACGCTATACTACTTGCATCACAATGTAATTCTGTCTCTGCATGAGGCGAATAAATAGCTAAAACCGGCTCTGATATTAACTTCAGTCTTAATGTTTCAAAAGCTTCCAGTTCTTTACTCTCAAATTTAAAAGGAACATGCTTTCGTAAAAGATTATACACTATTATACAACAAACTTGCGATTTGAGCAAAATCCTTAACAACACGTCTAAAATAACTGACAAGACCCAAAAAACTTTGTACTTCTTTAACATTAGTAGGTATTGGATAATTTTTTATTGTTTGAATGTTTTCTTCATTTGGAGTAACTCCCTTATTATTAACTGTATACCCTAGAAAATCAATTGACTCATTTAAAAAGAAACATTTGTCGATACGTAGTTCTAATAAGTTAGAGGACATTCTTCTTAATACAAGTGTCAAAATCTTTAAATTTTCGTCAAGCGTTTCTGTAGCAATTAAACAGTCATCAAAATATATAAGCATTAACTTCTTTTGTATAAAATCTCGAAAAATTTCACTAACAAATCTCATAAAAGTACTTGGACTTGAATTTAAGCCAAAAGGCATTTTCACAAACTCATATTGACCCTGAGATGTTATAAATGAAGTATATTTTATAGAATCTTTATCCATAGATACATGATAAAACGTATTCTTTAAATCCAACTTGGTGAAATAGGTGCTTTTTATTTCTAAGATTATCTAAATGATCGTCAATAAGAGGTAATGAAAATTGATCTCTAATAATAAATTTATTAAGCTGTCGAAAATCTACGCACATTCTATATTCGCCTGTTTTCTTTTTTGTAAGAACAACTGCAGAACACTATGGTGAACTACTTTCGCGAATAATACCCTTTTGTAATAAATTATTTAAAATTTTCTCGAGAGCATTTTTCTCTGAATAAGACAATCGTCTTGGACGTGTATAAAAAGGTTCGTGTTTAGATAATATCAAATGCATTTTAAACTTAATATCCGGTTCAAAAAGTCTTTCCAAATTTACATAGTTTTCTTGAAATAGTTTATTGATCTTAAATTTCACTTCAGGAGATAAGTTAGGATTTATTTGTAGTGAAGTTTCGTTATATTCCCTAATATCAGATATAAGTAAAATATCATTAATTTGTAAGAAAATCCTGATAAAAGTTTTTATTTCTTATCTTAACCTCACTTTCTTTTAGAATAATCTCTCTATTTTCCTTGTTTGAAATAAAATCTCTCCCTAACAGCATTCTATAAAACATTGTCTCTTTCCCAACAACGTAAAATATTATCTTGTAGTAATAACCCTCTATTATAGCTCTTTCAGAAAATAACCCTCTAATGTTCAACTTTGAATTATTAATGCCTGATAGGTTACTAAAAGCATATGGTCTTACGTACTTAGGTGGTACAACCTCTTCGGAAATCAATGAAACTGGACTACCCGAATCTAAAATTGCTAAGCTGGTTACCTCCACAGTACATAACTTAACCTCAACCATGTAAGCATCTAAAAACTCTGGTACACTTTCCTCAACTAACATTGTTGCGGTCCAAAATATACAATTTGGAAAATCAAACTCTAAAATTATGGTTGTGTAGGAAAGATGTACAGTATATCCAAATTATACAACCAAAATGAAGGACATAAATAACTGAAGCATGAAAATATGTTTTAATATATTTTTTTCCCCATTTTGATACTTAACATCTTTCCAAACAACAAAACATGCATAAAAACAATTGACATATATACAAAACATTTAAGTAGTTGAATCAGGTTCAGTTTGTCGGTTACGAGGACAAGTACTCACACGATGGTCCTTGCTTCCACATCCAAAACATGATCCCTTTTCTCTCATTGGTCTCCTACACTCGGACATTCGGTGACCTTCTCGGTTACAGTTAAAACATCTAAGTTGCGATTTATCGAATCTTCTGGTCATGTCTGGTCGTTGAGTCTTTTCCTGACTATTGTTTGCTCTGAATGGAAAATGAGTTTCTTCCTTCCTAATTCCGTTCATAACGGAAAACAAGTCTTCTAAGGTTTTAATGTTGGATAGCATTATACGGCATTGATTTTTCAGTAATTTATCATCAAACCCATCAATTACATAATGAATAAGCTCTGATTCAGGTACTTCTGCAGTGTTTCCCAACTGTACCTTCTCATAATAGTACATTGAAAATTTTTCACCTCTCTTCCATCGTCTTCTTTCCATAATCTTTCCCAACTGTATTGGATCATCTGCACCGCAGTACATTTTCCTTATTTCGGTTTTTAAAGTATCCCAATCCATTTGTACATATTCTACTCTAGACTGATACCAGTGCTTCGCTTGGCCTTCGAACTTCCCTATAGCAATTAACTGCATGATTTTATCTGGTACTTGGTATGCTTGTTGAACAGAATCCACTTTTTCTAGCCATATAGTTCCTCCAAACCCCTCAAAATTTGGCAGTAGTGCTGCAAGTTCTGAGTGTGCATAATTTGTGGCTCTCGGTTGCTCCTTGGGTGCTTTATCCCTGTTGTCGTACAGCATCATAGCTCTTACAGTAGCCTGAACTAAATCATCGATCGAAATCTTTTCTGTATTCTCCGTTCCTGTGGCATTTTGGTCATCCATATTATTTCGTATGTAACCTAAATGAGACACACTGTACTTTTCTAATCCACTTTCATCTCTGGAATCCTCTGCCCTAAGTCCACTGTGACCCCACACCTGAGATTGTTGGAGCTCCAGGGTAGTGGAGAGGGCCAAAATAAATAATAATATCATCAGCTTTCAACTCTTTTAATCAACACAAAACTCTCAAAGTATAAACTACATCCTTTTCCGCAAGACGCCATTAACTAACTCCCCAAATGACAGTTCTCCCCCTAAAAGTCACTAGATCTCGCGCGAAAATTCAAATGGCTCGTAATAGGTGAAGCTAACAAAGAAACAGTTTTCATGAAAATACCTGAAGGTCTTAATGTTTAAAGTAACGAAAAAGGTAAGGTTTGCTTACTAAAACGAGCAATATATGGACTTAAAAAAGCACCAAAGGCTTAGAATGACAGGCTCAATGATTTTATGTTGAGCGTAAAGTTTAAACGTTCAAAGTCTGATTATTGTTTATATTCCTTTCTTGATCAAAACGTGAGATGTTACTTACTACTGTATGTTGATGACATATTAATAGCGTGTAACGATAATAAGTTTTTGGATTATCTGAAATTACAGTTAAATGAAAATTTTAAAAATAGAAAGTTGAGCGATCAGTGCAATTTTATGGGAATAAGAATTTCTAGAAACATTGATATCAAAACTATTAGTATGGATCAGATATCCGCAATTGAAAATTTAATCAAAAAATTTAACATAAAAAGTTGTAAAGATTTTAAAACACCTATTGAAAAGAATTTAAGCTTAAAAGGAAATTGCGATATCAATCTAAAGACTAAGTTTCCATATAAAGAACTGTTAGGTAGCTTAATGTATATAATGATGGGTACAAGGCCTGATATTTGTTTCAGTGTAAGGTGTTTTGGAAAATTTTAGGATTGTGCTACAGATGAACATTTTAAACATCTTCTGAGAGTTTTAAAATATCTTAAATTTACTATGAATCATAAGCTATATTTTTATCATTCGGATAGTGATCTTCTTGGATATGCTGATGCAGATTTTGCAAATGATTCTTTGGATAGAAAATCTGTAAGCGGTTTTTGTTTTAAGTTGTTTAATAATTTAATATCTTGAAGCTCTAAAAAGCAAAGCGTTGTAACATTATCGAGTACCGAATCCGAATTTGTTGCAATGTGTGCTGCTTCGTGTGAGCTACTTTATTTTAAAAATTTGTTAGGAGATCTGGATGTTAAGATTATTTTGCCAGTGTGTTTCTTTGAGGATAATCAAAGCACTATTAAGTTGCTTCAAAATTTCGAAAATAATCGCAGATGTAAACACATTGACGTAAAGTTACATTTCGTATTAGATTTAGTAAATCAAAGAGTTGTAAAAATTAAGTATATCTGTACAAATTTTGTAGTTTTGTAAGAATGTTAAATGTAAAGGAGTAGGTACCTAGATTTAGAATAAAGAAAATTTGATTTGACAAGTCAGGTTTGAGTGAGGGTGTCAGCATAACTGAAGGTCTGTGGTTAAATGCTAAACTTGGCAAGCCAGCCGTTTACCATTAAGATTCTTGATTCGCACTTCTGAGCTATTTTTATTCTATGGAAAAGTCAACTGTCAAACCTGTCTTGTCACAATGGTCGTTCTCTTACCGTTATATAGAAATATTAGCGTCATGTTTTTGCAACTTTGAATTATGTTGTTTTCCAATATTTAAAGTATTAATATAATCTAGTTATGATTATAAATCTCCGTGTTTTAATCTAACACTTTTCACTCTAAGAACATCTAACCCTTTTGAATGAGGTATGTAAGAAATACCATGGAGTGAATGATCGATTAGAGTATGTGAGATTTAAACAAAATTACAAAACTGCTATCAAGAATGCAAAAAGAATCTCGAATGATAGGGCTATTGATAGTGCAAGGAACCCCACTAAGTGCATGTGGAATATTATAAATACACAAAGAGGTAATAAAAAGAAAGAACTCTCTTGCCGGGTCACACCCCAATAAGAATTCAATGACTTTTTTGCCAATATAGCAAATAGCTTAATAAAAATCTAAGACAAACCTAGATTTTTGCTCCCATCTTAAACAAAAAGAAATCTCATGTGATAAAATTCAACTTTAAGGAGGTAAGCTTTAACAATGTAAGAGATATTATTTCAAAATTAAAAAATAAAAAAAGCTCAGACATCTACGGGCTAACTGGTAACATTATAAAGTCTGTGAAAGATCTAATTATCGTCCCCTTACTAAGCTCGTAAATCTGTGCATCCGGGAAAATAAATTTCCGAACGTTCTAAAAAAGTCTCTAATCTCTCCAATTTTTAAAAAAGGTAATGCCAACATTGTAAAGAACTACCTACCCATCTCCTTATTGCCTTTCATTTCTAAGATCTTTGAGAAAGCATTGGTGATCCAGATCAACGACTTAACACAAAGTCGATGATCCAGATAGTGGACTTTTTTGAATTTAATGATCTCTTCTCTGATCAGTCCATTTTCAGACAGGGCAGAAGCACTCTGTACATGCTGTCCTGCAATGCCTGGATAATATTATGGATGGATTTGAGGACCAGTTGTGCTCCTTTGCATTGTTTCACGATTTTAGCAAGGCATATATTTGATTGTGTCTCACATGAACTGCTGCTCGAAAAGCTTAACTTATACAACTTTAGTAAGGACAGCACCAAGCTTATCCGTTCATACCTGCAGAGACGATGCCAAATTGTTAGGGCAAATGGGATGTTATCAGAACCAGCCATGGTAGATATCGGAGTCCCACAAGGATCAATCATGGGACCGGTTCTATTTTTAATTTTTATTAACGATATACCTTTTGGTCAACAGTTGGGTAAGTATGTGCTGTTTGCGGATGACACCACAGTTTTCACAAAAGATAAATCGGAGCATATTGCCATTGCAAAACTAAATCAGGCTCGAGTTACTGTGGAGGAGTGGTTTCCTTCCAGCAGACTCCTACTAAACCAGGAAAAAATGCAGGAAATGGTGTTTACACTAAAGCATACAAACCCTACAGTATCTACTGTAAGGTTCCTGGGAGTCTGTTTGGATTCAAAACTGAAGTGGGATATGCATGTGGAGAGTGTATGTAAAAATCTTGAGAGTAGTGTGTTTGTCGTGCGGAACTTGTATGGTTGTGTATCTGAGTTAACTTTGACAGCGGCCTACTTTGCGATTTCTCACAGGGTAATGTCGTATGGTGTAATTGCATGGGGCCGGTCTTCGTATGCACAAAGTGTGTTTGGGCTGCAACGACAGGTGATCAGGCTAATGTGCGGCTTAGGATACAGAGAGGATTGCAGGGATTGTTTTGTCAGACTAGGGGTTCTTACTTTTCCCTCAGTATATATATTGAAGAGTCTACTACTTGTGAAACAATAAGAAAACCTCATTACATACCAAGACATTCACGAACATGACACACGAAACAAAGTGGACTTAGTCCCAACACACTGCAGACTGAGGAAGTATCAAAACAGACCGGAATTCTCGTCGGTCAAACTATTTGATATTACAGTCACACAACTAATTGCAGCAATAAATGGCAAGGTTAAAGTATTGCATGAAAGAAAGTTGCACAATGTAAAACAGCGTGCAAGTCCATGCAACTTTTTTAATTCCAACAAGAGTACCAACCTCTAGAACTTTGTGCGAAATGTCATCAAACCTTCTAACCTCAAAGTTGTTTTATTTTGTGACTTTTTGGTGATTGTGAAATATTTTTTTGTTTGAAATAAGTAAATAAAATAAATAAATTAAAGCGGAGAAAAGTACTTGCTGCATCATTATGCACCATTATTGCTGCTTCTGCCTTACTGCTAGACGTTAATGGACAGGAACGGGCAGAAAGAAGCTTTTAGCGCTGTTGATGACACAAAAGTAACTAACTTTCTCCCCAGACTTGCACGAGCAGTGCAATAAAAATCGCGCCAGACCGATAAAATTTCCGTGCAACTTAGTTGCACCAAGGGATCATCTGAGCTTCGACTGCGCATGCCTTTGGGCAATTCTTATTGCATCTTGCATGGACTTGCATCGAGTTGCGTGACTGTAATACGGCTTTAAAATGAATTGCCACGACCAATAAAGGACTTACCTTTATTACAATTTAAAAACACTGATAACTCCTTTCTACTAAGCAAGGAATTATATAGCATAGATGCCTTTCAGTAACTCAACCCTTATGATTTTAATATATTTTAATACTTTAAATGTAGTCACGCTTCGACAGCCGTAGAGAGAGGTTGTCTGACAGTGACATTGTTTTGCTCCCGTTAAAACATCAAAAAATTCAAATAAGTTTTGTTTTGTCAAAGTCATAAACAAATATTTTAATTAATTTTGTTTCAATTACATGGAAGTCCAAAGCGGGGGGGATGCCTCCCGCCCTAATGAAGTTCAGCTGCCAGCATCAAAAGATGAGTCAATGTCCCCACAAGTCGTGCAGACCATGGAGGAAAGAATAAGCGAAATCGAGGAACGTATAGAGGCCAGATAGCGCAAATTATTGAGCGAGAAGGAGACCGAGTGGTTAAGTAAAATGCGACAAGTCAAGGAGGAAGGCTTCATAAGAATAATGGAAATCGAAGATTTAAATAAGACTATCGGAGAGTTAAAGGCCCAACTAGGTAAATACAATGCAATGATTGCTTCAAATAATGACAATACATCCAATTTAAATTCAAATAAATCTGTAAAAATTCCTACAACCAATGACATCACCTCTGACAGCACGAACAAAAAAATAGCAAATAATTTAAATAGCTTACAAGTTAACGTAAACGCTATTGAAATGGATAAGCCCGGCTCTGATATGGAGTATGACTCCATATCTGAGTCTGGTGAGGACGAACAGTGGTCCACGCAGCGAAAAGCAAGAACAAATCGCAAACGTCAAATGACAGATTCGACTAATAAGGACAAAATCAAAAAACTCGCTGGGGATTCTGCTTGGCCCAATCTCCCTAAGACTAACAACAAGGTATTGAAAAGTTATCTGGCTCAAAAAGTCTCCCAAGACAAATCAGCTGTTATAAGCCAGGCAGAACCTCCAACACAAGAGCGCGTAGCACTTAATAATGCTATAACCCTTACGGTTGTGAACTCGTGACCACCTAAAATTAGAGTCCCCCCGATCGTCATACGTGATAAACACAAGTTTAATGATATCACCGGGTCTGTCAATGTAGACTATGGTCGTGCAGTCACCATTTCGGAGGGAGTTAAAATCCATCCGACAACTCCAGCAAATAAAATTATTAAGTTTTTAACAACAAACAAATTGTACTATCATTCGTTCAGGTTTCAGGACGAGAAAGAACTACACGTGGTTCTAAGGGGCGTTCTCGAAACCTGGACGGAGGAAAAAATCAAAAAAGATCTTGTTGATTTAGGTTTTAATCCCTCTAGAGTAATCCGCTGGCATAGCCGCAGCGAGTCTCCATTGCCCCTCGTACTAGTGTTTTTACCACGTACGGAAAAAACTATTTACGACCTTAGGGCCTTAGATAGTATGTCTATCCGAGTGGAGGCGCAACGGGCACGTGCTACAATCTCGCAGTGCCACCGCTGATATGCCCACTCCCAATTCAAGTGTACAGCTCCAGTAAAATGCTTAAAATGCGCAAATGAGCATTATTTGTACGAATGCCCTAAACCCAGTGAGGAAAAAGCAAAATGCGCAAATTGTGGGGGTGACCACCCTGCTAATTACATGGGGTGTGAGCGTCACCCCAACAATTTGCGCAAAAAAGTTGCAAATATAGTAAATAACAACAGAAACTACATTCCTAGAAACAATTTCCGCTGGGGTGAGCAGGACAACAGTAAATTGGCCAGCGGTGGCACTGAGAAGAATATCTACTATTAACAAGAACTCGACACAGGGTCTAAGTACAACTGCGCCCAATGCAATGGAGGCCGCGATGCAAACAAATATGCAGAGCTTCCTGAATCAATTCACAAAGATCATGGAGACCCAGATGAGAGCCATCATGAATACTCTTGGAAAAACCATTGGTTAAATGGTAGTGCAAACGGAGACGGCTTTTTTCAAATTAGCTACTATTAATATCAATAGTAGGTATAAAGCATCGGAGAATCGAGCTTATTGATTTTGTTAAAAGAAATGAGTTGGATGTGCTTCTTGTCCAAGAAACATGGCTTAAGGGAGAGAGGTTCTCCTTCCCGAATTACATGGTGTTCAGGAACGATCGAATAGGCAGACGAGGGGGGGCGGCACCATGATCATGGTCAAGAAGCACATCTCGGCTCAAGTTGTGCCAGGTCCTGATAATTGTCCCCACATCGAGGGGACATTCATTTTAATAAATTTTAAAGATAATAAACGCGTTTACCTGGGATCAGTTTACTGTAGTCCGTCGGTAGGTTTCTCAGGCAACTGCCTTAGAAAAATTTTCGGTAATGTTAATAGTACAATTATTATAGGGGGCGATCTTAACGCGAAGAATACAGTCTGGGGTTGCAGAGCTACAAATCCCCGAGGTCGCACTTTAAATGAGTATTCGGAGGCTTTAAACTATCATATTCTGCCGCCGGAGGAACACACTCACATGTTTGGGCATGTTCTTCCGGATATTTTGGACATTTTTGTGATTAAGAACTCTGTTCGAATTTCACAGCCAATTGTCATATGTGATCTTAGCTCTGATCATGTGCCGGTTGTGATCGAAGTGGGCAATCCACTTGAAAGAGGCCGAGGTTTTAATACTAGGACTAGCACCAACTGGCCTAGATATAATAATATCCTTAAAACCGTTGAGCCTTTACACCTACTCCGCAATTCGGTTGACATTGAGAACGCGGTGAGCAAGATCACAGATGACATAATGACATAAATAAGGCTCTTGCTCAATCATCAATTACAAAGGTGTCCCAATATTGAAAATACGGGGCTTTGACTGATGAGATTAAACAGCGCATTAAAATCAAAAACAGGCTCAAAAATAGAGCGTATCGTACTGGAGATCCTCAAATCAAAGCGGAGGCAAACAAAGAAGCCGAAGCGATTAGACTTCTTCTTATCGAGAGGCAGTCTAATCTTTGAGACGACAAAGTCCAAAGTCTGTCGATTGAGGACAACTCAATTTTCCACATGACCAGAACTCTGACAAGAGGTGCTAAAGCCCCGATCTCATACCTGAAAGACCAGGACACAGGTGAAACTTTCACAAATGCTAAGGATAAAGCCGAATTGCTCGCAGACAAGCTTTGCGAGCAATTCAGCGAAAATCCCACCACTGACCTGCTACGTGATGAGAGGGTCTCCAGAACGATACATATATACAAAACCATGATTACCTGCAGCAAAACTTTGCTGAGGTCACGCTGGACGAGGTAAAAACGCTGGTTAGCAATCTCAATATCAGGAAAGCCCCGGGTTTTGACGGTCTGAGAAATGCGGCGTTGCGAAATCTACCTTACAAAGCTTTGGGGAATATAGTGAATCTATCTCAGGCAATAATTATCAAAGAAGGCCATTTCCCGAGCGTCTGGAAAAGGGCAAAGGTGATTCTTATTCACAAAAAGGGCGAAGACCCTACTGTGCCCTCAAGCTACAGGCCTATCAGTCTGTTATCAAGCCTTGGAAAAATTACAGAAAAACTGATTTTAGCTCGAATAAATAGTTTTGTGTTCGAGCACAACGTTCTGCCTAACGAACAGTTCGGCTTTAGAAGCGAATATTGCACAGTTAGGCAGACAACGAGGCTCACGGCCAACATAATGGGTTTCAATAGAAGGGAACACACAGGGGCGGTCTTCCTTGACGTTAGCAAAGCATTTGACAAGGTCTGGCATAATGGTCTCTTGCTGAAATTAATAAGACTCGGAGCTCCGAACTAACTCATCAAGGTAGTAGGCTCTTTTCTAGAGAATAGAAGTTTTGCAGTCTCGTCGGAGAACGCACCCTCTTTGAATAAACATATCAGGGCGGGAGTGCCACAAGGCACACCTCTCTCCACGATGCTGTATAATATTTATACGCATGACATTCCGCGAGATAGGCAAACGCAGCTTTATCTATTCGCTGACGACACTGCAATAACTTCCACTTCTAAGGAACCGCGGCTAGTCGTCACACGTATGCAGCGCAATGTAAACCAATTGGAAAAATGGCTTTCTAATTGGAAGATTCGTTTGAATCCTTCCAAGACAAAAGTCATATTTTTCACCAAAAGTCGCGTTAGACGGCCCGAAACGAGGCTTAGAGTCGGTGGGGTTCAAGTGAATTGGTGCCAGGAAGTGAAGTACCTGGGACTTATCTTCGATCAAAGACTGAATTGGAGGTTAAATTCTATTAATAGAATCAAGGCAGCATTGCGTCAATTAAGCTCAATCTACCCCCTGCTTCACAGGCGGAATAGAATTAGTAATCGAACCAAAGTTAACCTCTATAAGGTGTTGGTCAGGCCGGTACTTACTTATGGAGCAGCATCTTGGTGCAATATATGTAAGTCCGAGGTGAATAAGTTCCAGGTGATTCAAAACAAGGCGCTGAAACTCATCGCAAATGCTCCAAGATATACAATGAACCGTGTTTTGCATCAGGACTTTCGAATACCGACAATCAACGAATTCTTTTTAAAAATAATCACAGACTATTACAGACGTACGGACGTATAGACCAATATACTAATAACGGACTCACATACGACGGCCAGACCAAACTCTACATACAAACTGCCGAAAGATTGGCTCCCCGTTGGCATAAATCTCCAACAGTAGAGAAGCTCTACCATGATCGTCTAACAGACATGCAGCAGGCGCTAAGAACTATGCAGCTTTCCAGCCTTCATCCAATAAAGCAGCAATAGCCGAATCAAAATTCAAAATTAAGCCACAAGACCCAAAAAGTCTTCGATGAGACAACAGATGTCAAAGGATATTTCTGACGTAAAAACCCAATCAAGACCCCGTGTACTTTAAATTAATGTGTTTTTAAGTTTGTGATGTAGGTCAATTTATTTTATGTCTTAAAGTAGTAGTAGTTTCGGTAGATTTAAGTAAAGCATTTGACACGGTTAGCATGGATATACTCTTAAGAAAATTATGTAATATGGGCTTTGGGGGTAAATTTCATAACATTCTGAGATCTTACCTAGAGGACCGTAGTCAGTACGTTAAATTGGGAAGTGCCTGTAGCGAGATATTACCAAACAATTGTGGGGTACCGCAAGGTTCGGTACTATAGGGCCAATACTTTATTCGCTCTTTGTCCTTAACTTACAAGTTGCTGATCTTAAAGCCCAATATTACACATTTGCAGATGATACATTATTAGTATACACAGGTGAAACTGAACAGGAGTTGGAAGAACTAATTAATGAAGATCTTCATAGGTATCTTAGATGGCTGTACTCTAATAAATTAAAAATAAATATCGACAAAACCAAGTTTATAATTCTTAAACAAAAAAACAAACTAGTAAATAATCTTGATTTAAAAATTAATAACATTAGATTGGAACAAGTAACATCTCTTAAATATCTAGGCCTGATTGTAGATGAGTTTTTAAACTGGGTAATGCACATAAATAAAATAGTAAATAAAATAAATCCTATGATTCCTGTTATCTATAAATGTCGAAATTACATTTTTCTTTTAAGACGAAAAAACATATATATACTGCATTTTTCTTATCTCATTTGAGGTATCTATTACCCGTTTGGGGGACCTGTGAAAAAACCAAATTCAATGAAATGCAAATCATGCAAAACAATAAATTTCTAAAAATTTTATTTAACTTTGAGTACCTATCTTACACCGACAAATGCTTTCCCACATAGCAAAAAGATATCCTGTGGATATATGAAATATATTCTTTTTCGGATATGGATATTGAGTGGCACATCCTCCGCAGATTCATAGAACATACATATATGTACTACGTATATGCATACGACATGCGTTTGGCCACAAGTCGGACATGCTGAGGAAATGCGTTTCCGGACATTTAGCATATCCTCCGCACATTCACAGAAGATTCGTATGGGTATACCAATGACATGCACAGTATATTCGTTTTGCCCAAAATAGGAAAGACCCGATTTTTACTTTTAAATTTCTGGTACCTACTTAGACCAAGAATGAAAATGAAGATAAAATAAAAAAAAAAAATAAAAGTAGAAATCTATGAGCCAGCGTATCTAAAATTAAATGATTATTTTACAGTTTCTGCTTGTAGGCAGGTATGATGATGCCCATTCTTGCTTGGAATTTTCATCGAAAATATTGTAAATGTAAATAGGCTATTTCAATACCATTCCAATGCAAACATCATTCAGTAGAGCCTTTGGGAAGCTGGCAAATAGTAATTTTTTGTGTCAAGGATTTTATTGCGGCTAACTACCCCTACTAAATTTAAGAATCCAGAGTACCTATTTTGCCGACATGGCCACTATGGCCGCCGTATCTCGAAATGTTGGGTCAATCGACGTTTCACATATTTTATATTGAAGTGTCAGTCTCATATTTGTTTAAATCAAATCAAGTAAACATAAAATATTAAAAACAGGCTTTATTAGAGCACAATCAAACTCTTAGAAAACAATTACAGACATAATTATTAGTTTTTTAAATTAAGGAGTTACTGCTTTATAACGTCAGTTTCGTTTTTCCTGAAAAGAAAAACATAAATGAATGGTTGAGAAAATATTTACCTTAAAAAAATGTAGAGTAATGTCTGAGCACTTTAAAAACAGGTTTCTATTATATTATTATGTTCTTGCAGTTTTTAAAAAATTAATAAGGAATTCTTACTTGTCAAGGTTGTTTTTCTTTTTATTGTTAAGCATTTCCTTCGCTTTGACAAGCCATTTTTGAATGTGTATCTACTATGACTTCGTCCTCACATGCGTCCATTGTCCTGTTATTTTGACGCACAGCATCTAAAGAATTACAGAACTTATTATTACAGTATCTTAACATTTCAGGAATTTGTTAATCTATATTTTTTAGTAAATTATAAATTATTTTAATAATGAATATCGAAAATTTCTGGACGATTTTATATAGGTAGGTACCTCAAAACTTTTTTTTAATTGAATTGTTAGTAAACACCTTTAAACTAAGACATTTTCTGCTAATGAAATATCATCTGCTATTACACCTTCGGGTGAATGGCTCTAATACTTCTAAAGACAGCAAATCATTATGTTTTTCTGGATATAAACCTACGAAATGACATCTAACTTTTGCTGCTTGAAGACTTATTTAAGAGAGTAAAATTTCGGCTGTTGAAAGCAATATGATTAGGTACGTTATAAAATTAGCCTTATATATATATTGTTCACTTATTGTTTACAAATTCACACACCAAAACACTTTAATAAACAATGAACATACTTACTGAACTGTAAGAAAATGAAAAACAAGCCATCAAAAGAACTTACACAACACGAGCAGAGAAAATGACAAAAACTGAGGTTATGTAATGTCATCCCAAGCGCGAAGTGTTGTATCTGCCGTGCGCGAAGTGCGGGCGCAGGACTGCCAAAAGTTGGAGATTTAAATACCAACCTGAGCAATCGCATTGCCCTAAATTATATTATTTTAAAAATACTAAAGTAGGAAAATCTTTTTAATACTATTTTTAATTTCACTTTTTTGACTTGATTTTGATGATTTTTATACCAATTTCTAGATATGACTTGGATATGCTATGGATATATCCAAACGAACATGATTTTAATCAATTTCTAAATATGACATGGATATGCTATGGATGTACCTAAACGAATGTGAGTTGTGGGCTGTCGATAGCATATTCTCAGGATGTGAATATACTTTTTTTGCTATGTGGGTTATATAAGGAATTGAATGTTCCTAAATTAGAGCGTATACTTGAATTAGAACAATGCTGATGAATTCACTATTTACATTTTTTTTTTTTAAGCAACCTTATTATTTAAATATTATAACAATTAACATTTTTTCAATCTTAAATCAGTGCTTTAACATAGCTCTGGCCTCGAGACTTACAATTAACAGTGTTATGTTGACTAGTCAGTAGGTCGTACCTACTAATTATTAAACTATTTTGATATAGTATTAAAAGTTGTAACTTATATAGGCGTATTCAGGTAGTCTTTACATTTTCTAACAAAAAGTGGGTAAGAATTATTGGTAAATGTTATGTCATTGCTTAAACTATTAAAACGTTTAGCTGCGAGCTGAACAGGATTATTTAGACCTATGTTAGTTCTATTCTGTGATAGATATAAATTTGAGTGCGATTTTTAAAAATTTTATTTAACTTTGAGTATACCTATCTTACACCGACAAATGCTTTCTATAAGGAATTGAATGTTCCTAAATTAGAGCGTATACTTGAATTAGAACAATGCAAACTTATACCGGGTGTTGCATCGTCGAGCGGGACATAGGAAATCCCATGTAATTTTAAATGGGGTCAATTATTGGCTTCCCTAATTATTTTAGAGAAAAATTCTATTTAGGTTTATTAAAGAGCACTAAAACCCACATTCAAAAGAATAACTTTAGATATTTTTGATGAGCCCGTTTACGGGTTATCGCCGATTTCTTTTTAACAATTTCTCCTTTTTATGGCCCCGTATTTGCGGGCACCAGTCAAGGTAAAAGATGACTGTCAAATAAAGTTGTCATTTTGAAATGTGTGCTTTATTGTTATAAAAACTCGTGCATAGAAAATATTAAAGGTGTATTTATGAGTACAAATTAATCTGAATAAAACTAAAATAAAGTATCCAATTACAAGGTTAATTATGACATTTTACATGTTTCAATATTTTACTAATTAATAGGTAGATACTATTAAATTGTTAGAACTTTAGGATTTAAGAAGATGTTCAAATATTCCTCAAAATGACAACTTTATTTGACAGTCATCTTTTACCTTGACTGGTGCCCGCAAATACGGGGCCATAAAAAGGAGAAATAGTTAAAAAGAAATCGGCGATAACCCGTAAACGGGCTCATCAAAAATATCTAAAGTTATTCTTTTGAATGTGGGTTTTAGTGCTCTTTAATAAAACCTAAATAGAATTTTTCTCTAAAATAATTAGGGAAGCCAATAATTGACCCCATTTAAAATTACATGGGATTTCCTACGCCCCGCTCGACGATGCAACACCCGGTATATAAAATACTTAATAACCTACAAAAATCAAATACAAATTTTCAATCTGCTGAAATTCACAATCACATTACAAGATCGCACTTAAATTTATATCTATCACAGAATAGAACTAACATAGGTTTAAATAATCCTGTTCAGCTCGCAGCTAAACGTTTTAATAGTTTAAGTCATGACATAACATTTACCAATAATTCTTACCCACTTTTTGTTAGAAAATGTAAAGACTACCTGAATACGCCTATATAAGTTATAACTTGTAGGTAATACGATATCAAAATAGTTTAATAATTAGTAGGTACGACCTACTGACTAGTCAACATAACACTGTTAATTGTAAGTTATTTAAGTCTCGAGGCCAGAGCTATGTTAAAGCACTGATTTAAGATTGAAAAAATGTTAATTGTTATCATATTTAAATAATAAAGTTGTTTAAAAAAAAAATAAAAAATGTAAATAGTGAATTCATCAGCATTGTTCCGTATATTTAGTAGGCTTCTAAAACTTGTTTTAATAATACTTTCTTTTGTAAATTTTATTTTCTAGGCAAGTGTAAACAAATTTTGTACTGTACACAATAAAGATTGCATGATTGATTGATTGATTGACTGGCGATCAAAACCAAGGGACGGCTCACAATGTTCCCAATCGGGTCTAAGAGCCTTTCTCTCTCGCACTCGCCAATTATTTTAAATCAATAATAGTCCATAATTTTTTGAGAATTACGAATGAAACGTTTAGTCTATGGAGGGCTTTCTTTAGGAAGGAGACCGATCGAATAATGCCGAATTTTAAATTTATGTCCCTGTTTTTCGTTACTTCGCTGGTTGGCCGTCGAGGGCGCCACTGCACACTTGTAGGCTATTTTTTGCAGGTTTTGATAGGCGAGTGTGGTATTTTTTTCGAATATCTTGAAAAATAAGCGTTGGAATAATTTTTTTGCGTTATTAATATAAACAATGAGTAGCGTACAATGTTCTACAAGTAACGTTTGCTTCGTGCCAGGGTGTAAAACTGGATATTCGTCTGATAAAAAGCTCAGGAAAAATCGTGGTGAGAAAAATCCTAGTCTCTTTCAAGCCCCTAAGGTAAGCAAAAACCACAAAAGGTTCACAATATTGTTTATTAATAATGTCTTCTTATTAGGATCCTGAAACATTTGAAAAGTGGCGAATAATTATTCCTAGAGCAGACAAAATATTCGGTGTAAAGGATGCTGTTTGTTCGTTGCACTTTCCAGAAGAGGACATTTTGCGTTTTTACGAAACTAAACTACCTGATGGTACCATTAATAGAATTCAGAGAGGGAAGCCAACATTAAAGAATGAGTCTTTACGGACGACATTTCCTAATCTGCCTCCTTATTTGTCAAATAAGAAAAAAAGGCGAAAACCACCATGTGAGCGAACCGAGGTGCCAAAAATAAAAAAAATGAAAAATATTCACTGTCAAGTAGATAATTTAAATTCAGTTGGAGTTGAAATTCCAGAACGTACCTTAGAGGAAATTCCTAATAAGCCACTTGTCAATAATGGAATAGATGCAGCATTCGCCTTGTTTGAAAAAATTGTGATACGCCAGGATATGTCTTTTAAGGTAGGTATTACATTTTTTTTTTGGTTAATTGTCATGCATAGTTATGATAGATACTATAGAATCGATCATTAATCATATATTTCTATTGAATATTTAGGTAGGTAATAACTTGCGAGGTACATACCGTGCGAGCAAAAAATATTTTCATCCAAGCAGGGGGCTTGGACTAAATCACAATTATAAAATCTAGGTAAAAGTTTTGTCAAAATCATATTGTGACATGATATTATGCTAAACAGTACGGCCTTAGATGCTTGAAAATAATTTTTGCTAACACGGTATTACTATCCACATTGTATAATATGGTATCCATTATTTATTTCTTGAATGATTTAAGGTTTTTAATTTAAATAAAAAATGTTTATAGTAACGTGGAGATTGTGTAATTATTTTCTTTCCAAATAAAAAGTTGTTTGAGTGTCTATAAAGACCGCCAGTATTTAAAAAAATTAATCCTCTTGGTAATAATAATAGTGTCTTAGAATGCAATACACCCTTTTACATGCTAGAATTATGTATCTAGGGAGTATCTCGCACCCGCCTCTCACACATATCTCGGTCTGTAGACTGTTTAAATTAACTAATTTCGATAAAACAGTTAATTCTCCCATAAGAACCCATGAAATTTGCGCCTACAATGGAACAATGCGATCCTGGCGGCAGTTTTTGAAGCAATGCAAAAGTGGGACCGGAATCGATGTATTGCGATCGGTCTCCTTCCTAAAGCCCTCCATAGTTTAGTCCATAGAATAGGAGGGGACCTTATTTCTATGGTTTAGTCTAATAAGTAGTTCTAATGTCTTTGGGATTACCGAACGTAGGCACGAACTCGTAATCCGGCAAATCCACAAACTGTGCTGTGGGTATATCCTATGGGCTAAGCTGGTATATCGCCCCAGATAAACGTCATTTATAAAAAGGAAAGAAGAACTTAATTAATACATAACCAAACTTCTAATTTTTGTTTTAGTTTCAAAACAAGATTGCTTGAGTTCCGTTTTTAACTTTCCAAGCAAGTTTTGTCAGAATACATAGCTTTAGGAAACTATACAATACTGTTTCTGAAAAATATAATGACCATGTCTTCCAATGAAATTTCTGCCTCTTTGGAAGATCAAGCGCTTAAAAGACGGCAAAAATTGTTAGCTCTTAAGCGTAAAAGAGATGGAAAGACTGATGATAACTCAAAATTTCAAAATGATCAAGAAGTTTTACCCAAACCTTTGTTTAGAAGTTATAAACCACTGGATGAAATTTTGCAAGCACATGCTGTAACGGATATTAGGCCAGAAGACATTGGTTCACAAGTAAGTTCATTATGCAAAGTTGAGGCAAAGTTTTTCTATAACTGCCATAATAAGTGTACCTGTACTGTACTGTCAAATTAACAATTACTAAAGGTAAGGATTGAACAATTAAAATTAAGGACAGTCAGAGAAAACCCTTCTCCTCCCATGTTTCTATTACCTTCCTTCTATTCTTGTTAGTCTTTAGGCCATCATTTCCATATATTTGATACCTAGCATCTTTCCATATTTTTCTATAGGTTCATTTATAAGGTTCTTACGCCTGCTTTGGTAGTTTAAGTTCAGGTTTCAACCAGGGTTAAAATTTGTAATATTAAAAACAAATAACACCATCTCTATAAACTAGCTCTGTCATTCACATTGTTTTTAATATTTTAAAGCGAGCTTGAACCGCCAGCTTTTTGCTTTGTTGATGTAAGGTTATGGCAACAGTAGTTAATACTGTTCTAGTAATTGATACTGCTGTAGTAGTTAATACTGCTATAGTACTTAGTTGATAGTTTTTACTAAGTACTTATAAGCCTTCATCTTAGTTTTTACTGAAAATGTATTCTTACTTTCCTTATGATACTGGTGGAAGTAGCCCAAATATTTTTTATAAAAAAAATCTGTTTTTATGCCTAGTTAATATCTACTAAAATTAAAAACGATATCTAAAGTTGTCTTAAGAAAGGAAAAACCTATTTTTTTTTTATACCCTCCGATATACCTAATACAAAAGTTAGAATCTCCAAAAATTAGATTTAAATAAATAAGAATGTATGTAGGTGCCTACTCTACAACTTTGTTATTGTTTAATCATTAATCAAGTTATTTCAATATCGCTTCAATAATTAAAAGTGTTTTTTGTCAACTATTTAAATAAAAAGTTTTAACCATTAATTTTTTCTTCTTTGTTCGTGACAAATAAGTATTTGGTAGATTTTGTCAAAGTATTTTTAATTTATTATTATAATATTACTAAAATTAATCAAAATTAAATAAGTACAAGAATAATAATTTATAAAGAGCATGTATTAGAAAACTGTCTTTTATTAAAGATTGTCAACTACCAGTAGTGCGTTTACCTACCGCGCTATATTTTATTTTCCGAATAGTTTTTCTATTTCTCAGTTGTATCTGTTTCTTCACATTTGTGGCAATATCTCTGCAAATGCCATTATGTAAGTAGGTATATAACTCGCAGAATTTTAAGGGGCCCTACTTTCTAGTAATTTGTCTAGGTACGTTTTTGTTTAGTGTCAAATCCTTTGTTAACTACTGGTCCTAACAACGTAACTGTCTTGTACAGATTCATTTTTGTTTTTTTTTTCTAATTTTCTGTCAGTATTTTTGCCGCAATGTCTCGTTTTACCTTAGATATTGCCATTGATTAGTTAAATTAATTGTTTTACCACCACGAAGATATGGTACCTACCTACGGTTTTTTGATATCACCAGTATTTTGTTTTGTCTTAGTTTATTTTTCGGCCGATATTTAGTACAGACCCTGCAATAAGGATGTTAAATTACAATTAAGGAACACATGCTCGTACATATCTAATTAGCTAGTGAAAAATGACGCACGCCATAAGTAAGTTTTAGAGGTTAGGGCCCTATTATTGTCATGTAAAATTTTAGATTAACAAAGGTGTTTTCAATTATATCCCGTCTACAACCTACAATATAATTTATTGCCAACTAAGGGCTTAAAAATAACCAGTGCAAGAATTGGACAACTAATTCTTGAATTATAAGTTCAAACAAGTAGTACAAAAACTTGTAACAAGAATAACAAAATAGTAATTAAGTTCTTATGTAGAGTATTTTTTTATAATGGGTACAGGATGTTTCCAAATATGTGCTAAAAATTTGAAGGGGCATTTGAGCAAATATTTTAAGCATGAACTTACCCAACATCAAAATACTTAAACTTTTACTTTTTATTTACTGGTCGTTCCTAACCTTATACTATCCTTTTTAGTATCCCCTGATGATGAACGCTTAAGCGTTCGAAACATGTAGGGAACTATTTATTTTGTTTTCACAATTATTAAATTGTGAAGGAAGACTGCATTCTTTTATTTACATTTTTAGCTAAGCATACATATTTTGCGAGTTGTCATTCATTTGTACCATGCAAGCAAAACTTATTTTCATCCAAGAGGGCTTGAACACGAAAAACATAGGGCTTGGTTTAGATCACAATTAAGGGGCGATATATCTAACCAAATCTAGGTTAAAATTGTGCCGAATTCATATTATGACATAATATGCCAAACTGATTAATATCAAAATACTTAAATAAACAAATACAAATTTATTTTTGTTGTTTACAAAATTAACAAAGTAAGAATATAGAGAAAGGCAAATCAAAATTGTTGAAATTGCTGAAATTGGCCACCGCCATGTTTCAAGCATAAATTCACACATCTCTTCATATTTTCGAAAGCGTTGACTAGCATCATCATCATGTCATCATCATCATCATCATCATCATCATCATGTATTTCCAATAGCAGGCGGTGAAACCGATGAAGCTATTGTTTCTTCCTTGAGCATGTTTGTTTGTTGTTCCTCAAGCACTGTAGTGTATTGTTTTGTCAGCACTTTGTTTCAGCTCTCTGTCTACTCTGTTTTTAAATGCATTTGTATTTGGCGCAGTCACTGTCTCTTCCTCTAAAGCATTCCACGAATACACAATCCGGTTACATAGAAAATTTCTCCTTTGCAGTTTTGCTGTTCTTTCCTTCTCAAGCTTTTTTGAGTGCCCGCGTAGATGTTGGTTATGGTTTTGGTGGAAAATGTTGTGAATGTTACACTTGTAATAATTACTCGTTATTTTGTAAGTCTCTATCAAATCTCCCCTGTGTCTTCTCTCCTTGAGGGTGGTTAGGTTTAGCCGAGGGTTTAGCCTTGCCAGTCTCTCTAGGTACGTCAGATCTCGTAGCTCTGGTGGTATTTTGCTTGTTCGCCTTTGTACTTTTTCTAGAAGCTCAATATCTTTGATGAAGTACGGGTTCCACACTGCAAAAGCGTATTCTAACTTTGGTCTGATGAAGCTCTTGTAGATTTGACCTATCATTTCTGATGAGTGATCTTTGAAAGCTGGCTTTATTAGGTAAATAAATGAGTTGGCTTTTTTCACTATTATTGATATGTGGTTTTCCCATTTTAAGTCAGACGTAACTATGATCCCCAGGTCATTCTGTGCTGAGACGGTAGCTAATGCTTTATTATTTAGCATGTAGGGTTCGTTTGGATTATTTTTATTATTTGGTCCGATTCTTAGCACCGTGCATTTTGAGTCATTCAGCCTCATGCCCCATTTGCCTGACCAATCTTCCACTGTATGTAGGTCTGCTTTAAGCTGGTTGGTATTGAGAAGTGGATTTGCATAGATTTTTGCATCATCTGCAAAGCATTTTATTTTGGTTTCGATCTGGGTAGCAAGGTCAAACAGGATCTTTGGAGAAATGTTACCATATTCTTGGATAATCTTTTCTTGTGTTCTAAATTTTCACCTGGTGTTTTATAAATATTGTTCTTCAAATGAAGTAATCCATAACCGTCAAACGAAGTGATCTGGGTGGGAATTCAATGTCTGTTCAAATGTTGAAAAGAAAGAATATATTTTGGGTTTAGTATTCCAAAAAATAGTGTCAGAAATCTGGCAACACTGCTTAATACACCAAAATCGTTAGTGCATGCTGTACCTACTCCATCTCTTTTAAATATGCTATGTCTCCTAACGATTATCCTGCATTCTTAGAATACGGTACCTCACGTAATTATCCAAAAGTAAAAATATTATAAATATAATAAAATAAATAAATATAATCTGTATGGCTAATATTGACAATCGTTTATTTTGATCATATTATTGATGGACATTTAAATGACGGGAAATATTTTGAAGTTTATTAAGGATCATTTAAAATAATTTATTAGGGGAACTCAATTCCAAGTTCGCAACATGTTGTGAATGCATGACGGTGTTCTACCAAATATTATGAGAAACTATTTAGATTACCAGTTTTCCAACTAGTGGATATGTAGGGGGGTGGTCCATGCTCTTGGCCACCTCGATCCAGAGATCTAAATCCTTTATACTTTTTGTTATTCCTATTAAACGTTAAGTTTCGTTTTATTTTTTTGCCATTTATATGTTAGGTACTGTTATTGTTTTGCTTTTATTTTATTATTCTTGTTAGAATAAATTAATAGTTGGTTTTATTTTTAATTCATATGTTGAATTAGAAATTTATTATTTCTATTTCATTTATTTAACCAAATACTTAATACCTAAGTAGATAGATAGATAGATAGATAAATCTTTTATTTCAAAATGTTTACAAAGTAATACAAAGTGAAACGTCGTCAGGACAACAAATCAAATATATCGTTTCTTCAATTACATACTAGCAAAAAAAAATTCACCTAAATTATATGGTTCTATGTTTAATAATAGTTTTTTCACTTCCCTTTTAAAATGTTTTTGTTTATTGATTGTCTTTACTCTTTCAGGGAGGTTATTATATAACTTAATACACATATAATGGGGACACTTTTCTGTTAAAGTTAGTTTATGTTTAGGGTAACAAATATCTAAGGACCTGGTATTATATCCATGGTCTATATTATATGAGAATAGATCTTTATTCCTAAAGTAAAACATCAAACATTCATATATACATACAACGCATATACAGTCATAATTCCCAATTGCTTAGAAACACCCCTACAGCTTTCCAAATATTTCATTTTGGTAATAATTCTAATAACCCGCTTTTGGATTACAAATATATCTTGAATTTTACTATTGCTACCCCAAAATATTATTCCGTATTTTGCAACTGCCTCAAAATTAGCAAAATAAATTACTTTAAGGGTCCCTTTGTTCATATATTTGGAGACGATTCTTATTCCAAAGCAATTAGAGTTTAGTTTCTTACCCAAGTTATCTATATGATTTGACCAGTCTAAATATTCGTTTATTTCCAAACCTAACAACTTTGCTTTACTTGAAATCTCAAGATTGCTAGTTTCCAATGGTAAGTGTGTTGGCCTTATAAAATTTGACTGTTTTGTTCTAAAGCAGATTTATTGGTTTTATCTTTGTTTATAATTAATTTGTTTTTATTAAACCATTCAGTCACCATCAACAAAAAGGTTTTGGCTCGGTCCAGTATATCATGACTTTTGTTGCTCCCTACTAAAAGATTTGTATCGTCCGCATAATTAATAATACTATTATTAGGAGTTATAAGATTGGAAAGATCGTTTACAAATATAATGAAAAGTACTGGGCCCAAAATGCTACCTTGCGCTATTCCTATATTATTTTCTAGGATATCGGACCTAGATGTTTTACCATCTTTCGAGACAGTTACTAATTGTTTCCTACAAGTTAAATATGACCTGATCCATTTGTTCGCGTTACGTCTAACTCCATATATTTCTAGCTTTTTAAATAGAAGCTCCCTGTCTAAACAATCGTATGCTTTTGATAAGTCTAAAAACATTCCGACCGCCAACTGTCCATTCTCCAAGTATTCCAATATTAATTGAACAAAATTGTATAAAGCTGTTTGTGTCGATCTTCCCTTAATAAACCCATGTTGTGAATTACTTAACAAATTATATTTTTTAAAAAAATTTTGTCTATGTCTATTACACATTGCCTTTTCGAATATCTTGGAAAAGCTGGGCAGCAGGCTAATCGGTCTGTAATTGTCAAGTACTGTTGGATCACCCTTTTTAGACAAAGGTTCAATCAGTGCTATTTTCAAACCTTCTGGGAACACCTCAGATGTGAACGAGTTGTTTACAATATAGCACAAAACATCCCTTATTTTATCAATTATCAATTTAACAATAGTTATTGGGATTTCATCCACTCCACTACTGAGCTTACTTTTCAAAGATTGAGTAATTTCACATATCTCAGTGGGTGATATTGGATTAATAGACATAGAGCTTCTATTTTCACTTATATTACATGTGAAAGGAATATCAATTAAGTCTTTCAATAATGTTGGAACTATAGACAATAAATAACTATTATAATTACCCGCTATTTGATCAGAACTTCCCTCAATTTCTATACTGCTTGATTTGCTTTCCCTTCCATTAATTTCTTTACAAATAGCCCACATACATTTTGTCTTATTATCAGCATTTTTAACGCGATGTTCTCATATGAGTCGGACCGCAGCTGAGTTAATGTTTTGTCATATATTTTTTTTTCGTTGTTAAACGCCTCTTTAAATGTATCATTGACTTTTGACAGGGTTAAATATAGTTCTAACTTGCGCTTACATTCTTTGAGTTCCTCATTAGGTTCTGGTTTTAGTTTTGATTTATTAAAATTATTATATACCTTTTTTTGAGGAAAGTTCTGATCAAAATAGTGCTTAAAAATTTGCATAAAGGTATTCCACTGAGTATTTACATCACCCCTATTTATATTATAGACTTCCGTCCATTTCTCAGTTTCAATGCAAGACAAAAAATTTTGCTTATTTTCATATGAAAAAATGCGTGCATATTTAGCCTCTTGATCCTGTTTATCTGTAATTTCAAACAAGATTCTTTGTTCAGCATGATCCGAAATAAAATGTTCAATTGTACATGCTTCCATATAGTCTGAATTTTTTAACACTTTAACCAGATCGAAATTTATCACCTGTTTTTTCAAAAACCATTTTGAAATATCTGGTGGTGCTTGTAAGATCCAATTTTCTTTTTGTGTGTTTCTACATTGCTTTTTTGCAATAATTTTTATTTTGTCACCTACGTTATACCCCAAATATGTTTCTATTTCTTCATTAAGTCTTACAATATCTTCCAAAAATTCTTCATTTGGAATGCCCTTTGCAATCCCTGTAACCATAAACATTGGGTCCATATTTAAAGATTCCCGTATAGCTATATCATTTTTTCCTCCAAGCACATTTGCTAGTTTTTTTTGTTGATCTTCATTATGGCTTTCCAGAACTACAGCACCATTTTTTAAGTGTTTAATATTTTTGAGACTACCCACATTTCTTGTTGATATTTTTTTTTTGAAAACATTTATTTATCCAAATTAACACAAACTTAACAATATAATTTTATATCCTCTAAGCAGTGCCGATGCACTGGTCACGAGAATAGTTACATAATTTCTTAAATACTAAGCCACAGTAGGTATATACCTAAATCACAATGACATCACAAAAATCGTCGCCAATTTATATTATACATAATTTACATAATACACAGAAAAAAAATACTTAAGGTAAGTCGGGGCAAGTGTAAAAATGGGGTAAGTGCAAAAATGCAGAAATTAAATTAACCAAAGGAATATGTGATGTGTTATGTAACATAGGCAACCCACCATATACCCGTGCATGCCCTATGGTATTTAGGAACACGCTTGCTGCGCTACCTTTGACTTATCAGCTGATCAAAACTTGTTGTATCATAACGCTTTAGTTCTTAGCCATATGCGTTAAAGTTAATACCAGATTTGAAGTATTAATTTGGGTAAGTAAATAAAAATATTGGTACTGTTGTGTAAGAAATACTTCAATGACTATTTTTTTTCATTCAAAGTTTTAGTTTTAGTTGTGATGACTTAAATAAATCTAGATTTGCACATGCCCCCATTTTCCTATGGTTGGGGTAAGTGCTAATGTCAATGATTTTGCACTTGCCCCAAATTGAAATGTTTTGCAAAATGTTATTTTTGTGTTACAGGAGTTATTTCAAAATTCAAAATAATGGTCAGGATAGGTATACAAAAGAAAATCTCAAAGGGCTACCAAATATACAAAAGAACTTCTAGATACTGCTACTAACGCGATACAAGCTGGCTTAACAACGCTAGGACCAGCTAGTCAGATCTACAATATTCCTTATCATACGCTTTACTGCCATGTAAGGGGAACTCGTGGTAAACAAAGCAGTACTCAAGGGCGGCCAACAGCCCTTTCTTTAGATGTAGAACGTAAATTAGCCAACTATCTTCAAACGATGGAAAAGTGGGGGTTCGGTTTAACACGTCTTGAGGTATTGGACAAAGTTGCCGAATATGTTACGCAGAACAATATTAAAACACCATTCAAAAACAATAGACCAGGTTCCGATTGGTTTACATTATTTAGAAAACCACACAACCTATCCATAAAAAAACCCCAAAATGTTGAATATTGCAGGAAGAAAAATACCGACCCGTTTCTAATTGCTAACTACTTTGAGCTATTAAATCGAACTCTTGAAGAACTAGATTTGAATGACAAGCCAAATCTAATTTGGAACTTGGATGAGACCAGCTTAAGCATGGATCCTTCAAAATCAAAGATTGTGGGAGCACGAGGAAAACCATCTTCGCGAACCATTTCGGGTTCGGGAAAAGAAAATGTAACGGTTTTGGGGGTCGTTAATGCAGCAGGTTGCAAAGCTCCACCTTTAATAATATTTAAAGGCAATGCTTTATGGACGTCTTGGGTACCCACTAAAGAAGAAGAAACCTTTCCAAATATGGTGTTTAGTGCAAGTCCGAATGGATGGATGACAAAGGAAATCTTCTATAACTATTTTAGAACAACTTTAATATGCAGCTTTGGATCAGCCCGCCCTGTAATGGTAATATATGATGGACACACGTCACATATTGATGACAAATTGATCGCGTTGGCTCGCAGAGAAAACGTCCATATTTTGAAACTTCCGGCGCATACAAGTCATCTATTGCAGCCATTAGATCTGGCTGTTTTCAAGTCCTTAAAGTGTAATTGGGATAAAAAAATTGCTAGTTGGCAACGAGTCCACCAAGGTCAAAGAATCCCTAAAAAGGAATTTGCTCTATTACTAGGCACTTGTTGGACTGAAATGTCTGATGAAGCTATCAAAAATGGATTTCGAAAGGGGGGTATTTACCCTTTCAACAATCAGGTGATACCTGAAGAGAAATACGACATTGAGGCCTTAAAAAGATATAAATCTCTGAACACCACTATTCAACCATCTACTGTCACTTTCACTCAATCATCTATCTACACCTCCAATGATCCATCGACATCCACCTCCAATCATCCATCGACATCCATTACCATTCAGCCAACTGTCTCAACCGCAACTCAGTCCTCTCAACAAAACCAGCTAACTTCATCTGAGACAATTTCTTTTGAAAGCTTATTACTAAAAACCATGAAGCAAAAACCGGCTCATGAGAAACCCACCAGAAGACGACTAGCCCCAGGGGCAGAAGTAATTACATCACGAACAGAAACTATACCAACAAAAAATGTCATTAAAGGAAAGCAGAAGAAAATTGAAGAAGAACTTTCCAGTGACAGTTCAGATGACGAGAAAGTATCTTATAGAGAGTCAGATGATTCTATATCCGAACTTGAAGATGAAAATATAGAAAACATTAAAATACAAATTTCCTCTTGGGTATTGGTGAAGTATCCCATGAAAAAAACGGTTAAATTCTTTATTGGACAAGTAACAGATATCAACGATGATTCACTTACAACAAAATTTTTAACCAAAAAAAATGACCTTTTTTTTTGGCCCAACAAAGATGATGTTGATAATATATCCAAAGAAGACATTGTACAAATATTACCAGAGCCGGTATTAGACAGAAGAGGAGGGGCACTTAAATTTAACGTCTCTTTCGCGGGTTACAACATTTCATAAACATACTTGTAGTTTATTTTGCTCCTTTTTGTTTTTAGGACTGATAAATATGTATTTTTGTTAGTTCTATTAGAATACCTGAAAAGTGTATTTTTAGGCTTCTTGTTTTATTTTTTTATAAAGTTTGTAACTGGTTTAATAATAAAGATAAAAAATCAAAACAAAAACCAAAATTTTTTTAATCTTTTGTAGAATACTTTACACTTGCCCCAGAGTCGGTCAACGCGTTTGGTCCCAGCTTCGTTACAGATTTTGCACTTACCCCAAATCGGGGCAAGTGTAAAATTTCGTGCAATAAAAAAAAAAATTTAAATAACACGGTAAATGGTGAATATTTCTTTCTGCCCCTGGGACATATGAGTAAAGATACATCCACGATTATAACAACATTTTTTCAGATTTTATTCTCTCTTTAAATTGCTCAAATTTGGAGGTAAAATAAGCTCTTAAAATTGGCTTTGCACTTGCCCCGACTCACCTTATAACAAAGAACAGATACTGAGCTGATGATATCCGCAGCCTTAATGATACAATAATTATTTTGTAAAATATAGCTTTAACGCTCTATAGAATTTTACCTCATTTTCAATGTCTCTAACCTCAACAGGTAACCCATTAAATACGTCCGATGCCAGACTAATCGGATTGTACAAACCTTTATTTGTTCTTACATTTGTCAAATAAATACTATCACATGTCCGTGTACTATGTGTATGGATAATATTACAGAATACAATATCTACATTTGTTTTATGCCTTTTATGTAAAATTTTGTATATTAACTTACACTGCTCTAACTGCATTATTGTGCGTAAATTAAATAGTCCTAACTCTCTATAGAGGTGCTCCGTGTGTGTCAGCCTGTCATATTGAAAAATTATTTTTAATATTTTATTCTGTATAATTTGCATACTACTAAAACAGACTGACCCACACGAACCCCAAACAGGAATCAAGTACCTAAAGTGCGACAAACAGAAAGCGTTATAAACACACATTTTAGTTTTTTTGTTAATATAATTTCTTATTCGAAAGAAGCAACCGATTATGGGCGTTACTTTACTTATTACATAATTAACATGATCCTTCCAGGTAAGGTAACAATCTATTATCAACCCCAAATACTTAATCCTATCAACATGTCCAACATCTACATTATTTATCTTGATAGATGGTGTCCGGATGATTTTATTTTTTTGCTTAAATAATATATATTTGGTTTTGTCAATATTTATCTTTAATTTGTTATGTAATAGCCAATCTGAATATAATTTTAAATCTCTATTAACAATAAGCTCCAATTGATCGACACTCTCTGAGCTATAAAGTAATACAGTATCATCTGCAAATGTATAGTATTCAGCCCTGAGCCCAGCAGATTTTAGGTCCAATACATACAAGGAATACAGGAGTGGTCCAAGGACTGAGCCCTGAGGTACCCCAGTACTATTAGTTTTAATGTTACTTTTAATATTCTCACACTGTACATATTGTTTTCTATCCTGTAAATATGACTTTAATAAATTAAAAATTATGCCTCTAAATCCCATACCCCTCAATTTGTGCAGCAGAATGTCTACACTTACAACGTCAAAGGCTTTTCTCAGATCAACAAATACAGAGAGTACGATTTTTTTGTTGTCTAATTCAGTTGATATCTTATTTACTAAATCAGTAGTTGCACTTAATGTAGAACTGTTCTTTATAAAGCCATACTGAAAATCATCCGTACTGATGAACTTGCTAATAAACTTTAACATTCTTTTTTTAATAATTTTTCCGAGAATTTTTCCAATGATCTGAATATTTTCTATTAAATTAGGTTAAGGGTTTACTTTTATAGCACTCACATTAGCATATGTTTTTTCATTTTGTTTGATTTGATCGTCATTGTCATTAATTTTTATGCTTTTTTGTTGAGTTGTTATAAGTTCTCTTTCCAAGCAGCCTATTTTGTGTATCATTACCGTTAAGCATTTATGTATGTTTGTTGTTGCACTTTTCAATATTTCCCGATCTTCTCTTCCCAAAATCTGACTTACTTTTTGTTCCGTTTCTTAGTAGTGCTTAAAACGTGATTTGTATAGCTCCGATTGAATCGCGATTTTAAACGGCTTATTTTTTGAATTAAATCCTAAGATTGACATTGGAGATAGTAGTGATGGCAATACAGCGGATGAGTAAAGGAAAAACCGAGGGAAAAACGAAGAAAGTAATATTGAAAAACAAAAATTCCGCACCTTTTCTCTGGGATCATTGGATCAGCTAACAAAGAGCGAAATAAATAAAATTATTGGAACGCGAAATATAAACGAACTAAAAAAAAACATTGAAAACGTACTCCGATAAGGCAAACAAAAGTGCTGGTGATAAGGAGATGTCTGAGCTACAGGGTGCGAACAAAAAGATTAATAACACGGGCCAACTACCTTATGAGGATATCAGTGCGGGCGGATGGAGTTTTTGAAGATACAGATTTTGTATTTTTATCCTAGATTTTCAGTTGCACGCACACTACCAGCGAAAAAAGGCGATAACGTAGAAACAGGCGCAAATCAGGAAAAAGAGAATAACAATAAAAGGCCTAGTTATTACCCCTAAGTCGGATATATCGACGAAACGACAGTGCGACGGAAGGTTAAATTTGGAAGAAATAGAGTATGAAAACACCAAAAAGCGCCTAATAGACAGTGACAATATCCAAAAAGAGGGTCAGTTATCAATAGAGGCGCTCATATCGGATGTTTTCTCTGCAACGGATAATATGCTATATATATAGGGGAGGCTGGGTAACAGTGGATCACGGGGTAAAGTGGATCATATACCATAACTTCGTTCACATAACTCGTACGCGCGCGAAAAGATGGTTAATAGTCCCTCTTAAAAATATATCCTCTCGCCGAACTAGTCATTGCTACGATATCAAAGCGGTAGGACGTACTGCGACGCTCCGGTCAACAGGCAAGTACGAAACTATTTTATCACGTGTTTTAAAAATTTGGGTTGTATTTAACTGACTAATATAGATTTAGATGTTTGGTTACAGTTTTATGTCTCTGTTTGGTTACAGTTTTATGCCTCAAACTGCTTATATTAGTTGTAAACTATGTTGTTTTGTCTTTAGGAGTGTTTGTTTATTTTTTATCGGATTTTTTTGAAATAATCGTCATTGGGTCACAGTGAATCGTTTTGTTTTGGGGATCGCTGATCCACTGTGACCTGCGAAGCTCCAACTTATTCTTACTTTTTTTAATAGGTGAAAATGCCTCGCAACAGGAAAGAACAACTAGTATCGGACTCCACACCGAAGAACAGATGCAAAACGCTCTAACACTTACATCGGATGGCCAAAAAATAAGAGCTGTTGCTAGAACCACCCGTATCCCGTACACAACTTTAAACAGGTATAACAAGAAAAATCAAAATAACCCTGATCGTGAGAAGATAATTCGGCTAACACCTAATTACGCAGTTCATAGGATATTCACGTAATCACAATAGTATTGTCGATTATGTTCTTAAATGCAGCCAAATGTTCTATGGATTCACAATTATGGACGTTCGGCGCATAATTTACGAAGCAGCGATGTTGAACAATATAAAGGTACCAGAAAAGTGGCACGAAACGAAGCTCTCTGGCATTGAGTATTTATATAATCTCAGAAAAACGGATAATCGCTTATCTCTGCGAACTCCTGAAAGGTGCACTTTAAGTGGAGCGACATCTTTCAACCGCCATAATGTAGGTATATTCTTTGACAATTTAGAAACTGTTATGTCTAGAGTATTTAACCTAGATTAAACAAATACTATGACTGTTCAGAAGTCTGCCAAAGTGTTAGCTGCTAAAGGACAAATGCAAGTTTCTAAGGTTACTAGCGCAGAACGAGGGGCTTTAATAACAACTTGTTACATAACTAGCGCTTTGGGGAATGCATTGCCACCAGTAATGATATTTTCCAGAGTACATTTCAAGCAACATATGACTGGAGATGCTCCAGCTGGAACCTTAAGCCTAGCTACACAGTCTGGCTGGATGAACTCAGAATTATTTGTAACAACTATGCAGCATTTTATAACCCACACAAACAGCAATAAAGAAAACCCAAGTCTGCTCATATACGATAATCATGAGTGCAGAAGCCTTGAATCTAACGAAAGAGAATGGTGTGACCATTTTAACAGTTCCGCCGCATTCAACCGGAAAACTGCAACCCCTGAATATCGGAGTTTTCGGGCCATTTAAAACTGCCTATAACAAGACAGTTGACAGCTGGATGATACGAAATCCCGGGCAAACGTATTCAATATATGAACTGGCTGGATGCGTTTAGGAAGCCCACAAGAAAGCTATGACACCCGGACATATTTGCGCTGCTTTTAAAGCGACGGGAATTTTCCCCTTCAACAGAGACGTCTTTAGTGATCTAGACTTTTCGCCTAGTGAAGTTACTGATCGACAAATTAATCTGGAGAATGGACAAAACCAATGCAATCCACCAGAAGAACACGATGCACGTGTTAATGGTAGTAACAGAACGAGAACTTCATCGCCTTCAGTACTAGAGACTTCTTGCACTCTAACTAAACAATCATCTGCTAATGCATCACTACTAGATCCTAATATTGCACGCAAGAATACTCTTGAAGAAACAAGGCCGCAAACTACAAAACCATGGCTTTAGCTGGCACAGTTACATCCACAAATTTTGAAAAAAGCTTCGTGAGCCCATTTGAGTTTCGAGGTTTACATAAAGCAGGACCACGAAAAGAAGGAAGAGCACCAAGACGTAAAGGGAAGTCGATTATTGCAACTGACACACCGAACAAACAAGAAACGGAAGAGAGAGAAGCAAAGAAATGCAAGCAGACGAAGGTGGCTGCAAAAACAACGAAAATAAAAATTTTCCAATAAAGTTCCAGCGAAGATGACTACCAAATTAGTGTGACTGGACCTGACTAAGGCTTACGATTGTATTCTTAAGAAATTGGAAATGCACAGTATAAGAGGAAATGTAAAAGAATGGATTAAGTCTTTCCTTAATGACAGGAAACAAATTGTTACTATCTCAAAAGAAGGAAGAACATCAAAATCAAGGCACCTTTCGAGTGACTTGGGAATAACTTAGGAAAGTTTTTTGGGACCAATTCTGTTCATTATATTTATCAATGATCTATACCTTTTGTTGAATTCATCTCCTCAACATATTACCAAATACGCAGATGTCACAAATTTAATCGTTGGAAACAAAATATTATCGGAACTAGTTTTACAAGCAAGACATTTTTTCCAAATTGTGACTGCGTGGTTTGCAGAGAACAAACTGATATTAAATAGGGAAAAAACAAGTATCTTGTTATTCAGAACAAAACAATCGACATCCATAAAACCACCGCATATTGTTTTAGAGAATAGCGAGTTAAAGTTTTCAGAAAACGCAAAATTTCTGGGTATTTATATTAATGAATATTTAGATTGGTCTTTTCATATATCTAAATTGGCAAAAAAATCAAATTCTATATGTTATAGTATTCGGGTCATTGGTAAATATATGAATAAGAGACACTTCGAATAATTTATTTTGCTAACTTTGAGTCCGTTTTGAAATATGGCATACTTTTTTGGGGATGTAATAATATGACACGGAATGTTTTTGTAGCTCAAAAGAAGTTAATTAGAATCCTAGCAGACAAAAAATATTTGGAGACATGTAGAACCGTATTTAGGAGCTTAGGTATAATGACAGTTTATGGTGTGTACATTTTTGAATGCCTGATGTTTTCTTTTACAAACAAAAATGGTTTAAAAAAGAGATAAAGCAATTATTAATAGATTAGAATTAGATTAGAACCCTATAGTTTAAGTGAATATTGTAATTTGTAAATTTGTAACATATATTTTGTGACGTCATTTCAGTTTGTATGACTTATTTTATCTATATTAACAATCTGAAACGGTAATGAATAAATAAATAAAAAATTAATATTTCTTTAAAGGCGCACTTTTCAATAGCTTAAAAGAATTTACCTACGTTAAAAAATTGGCATTTTTTTAGTTTGTAGTTTTTAAATCCATTCTCCAGAATGATTAAATCTTATCTAACCAAGAATACCTTTCCTCGTAAGAAAAAAAATCATTATATTTCTTTAGCCTAACATAAAAAGTACAGAACTCGACGTTACAAAAAGGTTTATTTTTACTCGACTTCCCCTCCTTTTGACGCTACTTTTTAAATTCTAACACGTTTAAGATTAAATTTAAGATCGACTCAGTTCACAAAGTTTACCAAAATTTCTAACTTTTGAAAATATTTAGTGAAAACCATCTTGTAGTAAGTTGTAGCTCTTCAATGAGGCGACAAAGGTCAACATTTTATATGAGAGTTCTAACCTTACTTCGACCCAAGCTACTTAATTTCTAATTATTGACCATACCTTTTAGGATACCCTGTATATTTTTGATATCGCAATAGTTTGCCTTTGAAATCACCAATTTAAATAAATACATAAACCCAACTCTACAACGATAACTAAGATATAATAATTTTTTAAGGTTAAGGATCAATTGGAATCAGCTAAATCACAAATTGTGATGGATCAATTAGACGTAACTTCGCTGGCACCACGTAAACCTGATTGGGATTTAAAAAGGGATATTACAAAAAAAATGGAAAAATTGGAAAGGCAGACTCAAAGAGCTATAGCTGAATTAATCAGAGAAAGGCTAAAAGAAAGAAAAGAAGATCTAGCAACAATGGTAAATGCTGGAGCAGAAAATTTGGAGAGATAACACAAGATTGGCTGAATTTTAAGTTAAGGTATATTCAGGAAAGTACTTTGTATTCTGTATGGTATTAGATTATGTATTGAGATAAAAATTAATATCTGTATTTAGAAGCCCTATTGCCCTGTCTCTGTTGCTTTTTTAAAAATTTGATAGCAGCAAATCTGGCTACCTAAATAAATTCAGAATATAAGATATATTATTTTTACTTTTTCATTTTTAAAACATTCAAATAGCACACCCGGCACATCAATAAAAATGGCGCAATTTTTTTCAATTCAAAATTCGTTAATTTAAGAGGTGATCGTGGGTAGGTAATTATGGAATGGTTACTTTTTCTAAAAAAAGTTTGAAAAATTGACTAGCTAATTTTTTTAATTCAAAAACATTTTAATGGAACTGTCTAGAAACTCCTAAATATTTAAAGAAATTGTAATGATGTTCGTTTTAACATTTTTTTAAAATATTTATCATTTTGAAGTCGATCATTGTTATCCGAAATTCGCATCCATGGGATAAATGGCGATGTCCTTGAGAAATCGGTGAAAATCATTTTTAAGTTTGTTTGTCCTCTAGCGGATTAAGGAGTTTTTACTCTAGCTCTTAAAATAAGAGTAGGGAATATAAAAAACATAAAACGCGAAAAACGTCTATAACTATAATTTGAAGACAGACAATCGCATCTGATCGAGAAAATGTATTTCCCATAAAATCTTCCCTCTACTGTTAGTCCGTCGGATGGAGCGCGGAAAGCCTTCTGGTTTTTAAGCTGAAACAACGGAGGTATAACGGGACTTTGAGCGATTTTTTACATAGGAGATGGAAATTGACCCACACTCACCATTGGTCGAGACAGAAGATATAGGCAAGAAACTTAAAAACAAAACATAACTAAAATTTTAACTTTCAACGCATACAGGGTGTCAATTTGAAAATTTTCAATGCACATATCTCAAAAACTACAAAAGTTAAAACAACGCGATTTGGCATAAATGTCATTTGGGTAGGGGGAACTAGAACCACCATACTTTAGCCAAGGGGTCCAGTCACCCCCTAGGCGTCCCACACCACCACTTTAGAAGTTTAAATGGCACCACCCCCTTTGTTATACCTCAAATGAAAGGTCTCACTGAAGAGTATTTAGCTGAACAAAAAAAAATCGATAGAAAAGAAAATTTGTAATTTAAATAAAACACAACTTTGTAATTTATAAAAATATTGAAATATAAATAAAACACAACTTTGTAATTTATAAAAATATTGAAATATTGAATTTTGTTGAAAATGAAGCAAATTTTCATCTAAGTTCCTGTTTCCGGCAATATACAGCTGATTTTGATTTGAAAATAGGTTGTACTATTGTTTACAACAAAATGGAATGCATTTTGAGTATTTAATCAAGTTAAATAATATTTAATTTTTTTTATTTTCAATTTTATTCAAATTACAAATTTTCTTTTCTATCGATTTTTCTTGTGCAGCTAAATACTACTAAGTGAGACCTTTCATTTGACTGACTTCTTGACTAAAGTATGGTGGTTCTAGTTCCCCCTACCCAAATAACATTTATACTAAATCGCGTTCTTCTAACTTTTGTAGTATTCGAGATATTTGCATTGTCAAATTGGCACCCTGTATATTTCGCTCCTAAAAAGGTAGAAACGATGTTTTTTTTTTCTTTTGGTATTTTCTTCGTTCAATTATCTGTTTTAGGATATATAACCTATTGCAAAAGTATATTAAGTAATATAAGAAAAATAGCAATATTAAAAGAACAACAACAAATTGTCAATATATTTTTAAACTCACCTCGCCGTAACTTCCTTATGCAACAGGTATTCATTTGCTTTATTTACTAAAAACTGCGCAATTTAATAGGTCTCATTTTGTATCGATTAATATTGGCCCTATATTTTATAATAAACCCGGTAGAGGCTTTAGAACGTAGAGGTGCCGCGCTGCGGCGGCAGGCTCGGCGGCAGTTTTCTATACGTACCGACGACCCGCGGCAATCCTAAAATCCTTTGTCTGACGGAGTTAGAAGGGTTTGTTATCGGTTTTAATTACAAAATGTTTATGACTTTTATGGAAGTTGTGTGTGTTGTTTTGTTTTTCTTCTTATTGGTAGTGGTTTTATTATAAATAATTTGAATTTTGGTGATGGACAATTTACGATATATAAGTTTTCATAGTGCACAAAACGTGATTTATATAGCTCCGATTAAATCGTGGTTTTAAACGGCTTATTTTTTTAAGTAAATCCTAAGATTAATATGGGAGATAGTAGTGATGGCAATACAGTGGATGAGCAAAGTGAAAACGAGGAAAGTAATGTGGATAAACAAAAATTGCCCACCTTTTCTCTGGGATCATTGGACCAGCTAACAAAGAGTAAAATAAATAAAATTATTGGAACGCGAAATATAAACAAACTAATAAAAACATTGAACACGTATTCCGATAAGGCGAACAAAAGCGCTGGTGATAAGGAGATGTCTGAGCTACAGGGTGCGATCAAAAAGATGAATAACACGGGCCAACTACCTTATGGGGATATCAGTGAGGGTGGAGTTTTTGAAGATACAGATTTTGTATTTAATCCTAGAATTTCAGTTGCACTTACACCACCAGCGAAAAAAAGCGATAACGTAGAAACAGGCGCAAACCAGGAAAAAGACAATAACAATAAAAAACCTAGATCAGTTATTACTCCCGAGTCAGATATATCGACGAAAGAACAGTGCGGCAGAAGGTTAAATTTGAAAGAAATAGAGTATGAAAACACAAAAAACGCCTAAGAGACAGTGACAGTATCCAAAAAGAAGGGCAGTTATCAATAGAGACGCTCATATCGGATGTTTTCTGTGCAACGGACAATATGCAACTCATAGGTAATAAAAGCGAGGGAGACATCCGCAAGGAAGCATGATCTAGAATGCTTCCGAGCCAGTATATGTATTCATAAATGCGTTGATACATAAAATATGGCTCCTAGAAAAAGAAAATTTAAAGGTAAAAATTCAACCGCTTGATCAACAAGCTCATGGGCAGCCAATTTTGAATACCTGAATATAAAGAAACATAATTCAAGAAGTAACTAAGAAATAAACGGAGAAAATAAAGACATATGCCTCAGTATCATCTTTGACATCATTTTTTCTTAAAGTCAGGAACCTATGGTTATGGTAACAGGTATACGGCAGGGGCTTACAGACAAAGAATTCTTAGAAGAAACTATTCGACTAAATGAAGAGATAGAAACGGAACTGGGATACAATGTGGATAACAAAATCAACATTGTGGCAAAAAACAATGCAGAAATATAAATAAAGAAAACTGAATCCTGCAGGCACCACCTGATATTGCCAAAAGGTTTCTGAAAAAAGAGAAAATAAATTTTGATTTTGTGAAAGTCTACATTAAGGAACATTTGAATCTAGCAATTTGTTTTAAATGCTCAGGCTTTGGCCACGTGGCCGTCAAGAGGACCAATAATGTCATAAATGTGTAGGTTGACATTTGGGCAAGGACTGCACCGAAGGAATACTTAAATGGCCAAACTGCAAAAAAATGAAACTAGATTCAGAACCAAGTCAGCACTCTGCTAGAGACAGTCAGTGTCCAGCCTACAGAAGGAAAATAGAACAATACCAAAGTCATGTAAATTACAACTCAAATAACGACTCAAGTGCTTTTTTTATAAATGTGTGTTAAAAAGTGGGTGATGGTAAAATCATTAAATTCAGTATAATTTACCAAAATCTACAGTCATATGGAAACCCAGTTGACCGAATAAATGATATGCTAAAAAATAATCTGGAAATCTGAAGAACAGCTGAAGGTTATGACTATTAGTTACTTTACATTATTATCAATGTTTTGTCGCGAAACCGGGAAATATGAAGGCTGTCTAGTGTATGGCAAGGATAGTTTGAAGTGTAAAGCTCGTACAAAGTTAAATGGCATGTCAGTAAGTGGCAGTTTTGAATGTGCATCTATAGGATGCAAACTTGGTAATTTGAATGTAATAATAATTACGGTATGTAGGCCTCCTTTGGGAGATTTACAGGTTTTTATGGATAGAATGGAAAAACTGAATATTTTTAACGAAAATAAATCAATATTTAATAATAATAATAACAAATATCTTTATTTCAGATCATGATCACAATGAACCAGAAATTAAATGACGTCAAATTACAGTTTAACACAATTTTACCCTATTACAGATCAAGAAAAACACCTAAACTATAAGGTTCCATATTAATTAACATTTTCTTAATTTGAACATGTTTTGTGGGTTAATTTCTTTAATTCTATTTGGCAAAGCAGTGAACAATTTTAAACACATGTAATGTGGGCATTTTTCAGTCAATGTTAGACGATGTATTGAATATTGTGCTGACCCAACAGCACATCAAAACAATACTTCAATCTTAACACCCTTTATTAACCAAAACAGTCAATGTAAATACTTTAACAATTTTCCAATAACTAACTATTTAAACAGTTCTTTCCGCATTGTATCGCCCTCTGAGTCACCTCCCGCGTTACTCATCAGCCGCAGTGGCGGCCGGTTGCCACAAATATGAAACATCCTTTGTCCTTGTCATATAATCGTTATTTACTCTTAGATTAAAAAGTTCCCTTTGTTTGAAAAAAAATATCAGACATTTATAAATATGCACTCCATATACAGTCATTATATTTAGATTTTTAAATACACCTCTGCAGCTTTCCCTGTATTCCATCTTTCTCAAGATTCTAACTGTTCGCTTTTGAGCCACAAAAATATTCTGTATCAAACTGTGTCCTCCCCAAAAAACAATTCCGTAGGTACCTTAAAACCGCTAAATTAGCATGATACAACATTTTAAGGGTCTTCTCCCTCACATACCTACCAACTATCCCATAAGAAACAGAGTTTAGTTTTTTTTTTCCAAAGAATTTATGAGGTACGTCCAATCAAAGTTAGAATTTCCTTATCTAGACAGTCATATGCCTTTGATAAATCTAGAAACATCCCAAGTGGTAATTCCCCTTTTTCAAGATGCTCTACAATAAATTGTGTAAATTGAAAAATAGCAGTCTGTGTGGACTTTCTCGGAATAAAACCATGTTGGAATTCTTTTAAAAAATAGATTATTCTTGTATTCATGGCTATAATTCGAAAATTTTTGAAAATCCGTGCAACAAAGTTATAGGTCTGTAGTTGTCTAGTTTTTCTGGGTCTCCCTTCTTATATAACGGCTTAATTAGTGCAATTTTTAAATTATCAGGAAAAATGCCAGACTCAAAGGAATTATTTATCATGTAGCACAATACCTTCTGCATTTCAAAAGCGCAAAGTTTTACAGTGCTTGTTGAAACATCGTCTATGCCACTACTATGTTTATTATTTAATTTGCCTGCTCTTTCAGCGATTTCTTTTGTTGTTACAGGCGTTAAAAACATAGAGCTATCATTCTTATCAATATCACAGTTAAGAGGTATATTATTTAAATTTTCTAAAAGTTTAGGGACCACAGATATTAAATGTTCATCAAGATTTTTTGCTATAACATCAGGGTCTCCCTCTAACTCAATTTCTGTTGAGTTTCCGTCTTTTCCACGAATTTCCTTACAGATTGTCCACATGCATTCTGCTTTATTGTCCGAGCTTTTACTCTGTCCTCATAGCTTCTTACATGCGATTTAATTAAAATATTATCATATACCTTTCTTTCGTTACTATACAGTTCTTTATACCCTTGATTATGTCGTGATAAAGTTAAGAGAATATCCAGTCTACGTTTGCATGCTAAGAGCTCAGGGTTTTCCGGGGTAATACATGTTTGTTTTTTACCTAAAAGTTTTAAAGGGAAACGCTGATTGAATATTAACTTAAAATTATTCATGAAAATGTTCCACTGTTTATTTACGTCATACTTATTAACTCTATAGTCTATATACCTCCAACCAGTCTTGATCTCGCAAAGATGTCAGAACACTATTTTTATTTTCTTTCGAAAAAGTTCTCTTTTATTGCAATTCGTTCTTTTTTTGGTGTTCTATGTTAAAAATAATTTTTTGTGCATTATGATCTGATAGAAAACTTTCAAGTGTAAACGCGTCTGCAAATTCAGAGTTTGTAAAGATGTTATCTATACAACTGGTGCTACTGTTGGTTATGCGCGTATTTTCAAAAATGGTTCGATTTAAATTAAAGGATCCAGAGGGTGAAACGTAAGGTAGTTTTAAGAAAAAAAGTTCCTATGAAGTCTATGTCCGGAAATGCTTCGTTTTGGAGATACAGGGTGCTACAAAAAATATGTACGCCACTGCCGTTTTCTCTTTTGATAACACTGTTATGCAGGCAGTTTAATGGCTAATGCGAAGTGTCTTTTGATAATTTCTTAAATTTGATTTTGTTTAGGAGATAAATGCAATTTTATTAAACTCTGATATGAGCATAGCGATATGCAAATAAATATTTATTTTTTTATTATTCTTTTCCTCAAGAATGGTTGCTCGTAGCGATTTCTACCAAGTATACCTTTTTCACGTAAAAATGATAGAGTAACCATTTATTTCGCCTAGAAATGTAATAAAACACGTATAAAAAAGTTCTGACTCTTCAAAACAGTAAAGGGACATGTAGGTGGCGCTCTCTGCAAGTGGGAGCCATACTAACATCAAATTCAAATTTCGCATTTCAAAACAACCCCTAGATACCAATTTTAGTTCAAATATCGAGAATATTTCATAAAATATTTAGAAAAAACTTAAATGAGAATAAAACTTTAACGCCCTGTATCTCAGAAACGAAGCAACTCCGGACATATGTTCATAGGAACTTTTTTTCTTAAAACGACCTTACGTATCTCCCTCTGAAGTTTTGTACCGTAATTAGGAAAAACCCTGTATAGATTCAATTATCATTTGTACCTTATTAACTTTACATTTTGCTACGGCACATTCAAACACGCCCTCCATTGAAATCTTCTTTAGTTTTGCTCGAACTTTAAACTTAACATTATTTTTAATATTCACAGCTGAACCCCCATGTCTCCCCTCGTCACGGCAAAACATCGATGCTAACTGAAAACCCTGTATAGCGAAATGTCTCAATTGTGTTTCTGATTTCCAGTGTTCAGTAATGCACAGTATTTCTTGATGACTAGGCAACATATTACTTATTCTGTCGACAGAATTTCCTATTGACCTGATATTTTGATGAATTATGGCAATTCCGTTTTCTGCGTTTTTATTTTGGCTTTCATTTACATTATGGTTTATAAAAAAGTAGAATAGTTAATATGAGTTTGGAACTGAGCTAGTCTTCTTTTGTACACTGGGCACTGTACATCTCTTGCGCTATGATCCATGATCATATTTCATTTTGATGCAGTTTGGACAACGTAACACCTCTACTTCACAATCTTTGCAATAATGTTCTTGACCACATCTGTGACAACATACCTTCTCTTTACAATATTTGGCAACATGGCCAAAGCCGGAGCATTGGAAACATATTGCCAAGTTAAAATACTCTTGTAAAGTCTGTGCGTTTTAAGAAGTCCGATATCGGATTAAATCACCAAGGGATGTTATTGCTTTTAAAACAGTAAGTCGGTTAAGTTACAATATCTTCGCATCTTGATCACACCGAACATCCCACTGGTTTACTGTATTCTAGTACTGGGCGAAATCAGAGGTTTCAAAACAAAATTATCTTAGAATTACGCGTTGAGCATAAATAATAATTAAATAGATAATTAAATTATTTTGCTATTATTATAGTTAAATCTTATATAATGATCGCTATTTTCCAAGAACCAATTAAAATTTGCTCAAGTGCGGGATGGTTAAATATGTTTAAGATTTTGTCAGGTATATACTTTTCCGATAATGACATTATTTTGGGATTATTATAATTAAATCTTCATAATAATTACTATTTTCCAAGAAATAATTAAAATTTGCTGAAGTGCGGGATAGTATGTTCTACTTTCTTCTACTTCTTCTACGAAGTAAGACCGTTAATTATTACGAATGATGATGATGATGACGATGATGTTGATTCTGATGAGTCTGAAAGCATTGGTGAAATTTCAAATGCAGAGGAAGACTACTTTTAGTAGTACCTATCTACAAGTAGGTACGTTCTGTCGCAAGACTACAAAATCGGTTCTTTTTAGAACCAAAACTTTATAAGAAAGAATTCGTATAACTAATTTGTCTGAATACTACAGAAGCTAAAAAATTATTATTTTTCTTTACCTAAACTAATTTTTTATTTACTTTAAATTATTTTATTTAGAAAATGTAATTCATCAACATCCAAAATTACCTTCAATATAATTTATTGTTTGAGAGCCACCGACATAATGCTCAAGAGGTTTTATGGCTTAGCGGACTTCTTAAAACGCACAGACTTTATGTACACCTTGACAAGACCAAAATTAATTTTTTCTTTTTTTACAAACAATTTTGCAATATCCAGTGGTGCCTGAAGAATCCAGTTTTCTTTATATCGGTTTCTGCATTGTTTTATGGTAACTACAGTAATCTTATCCATCACACTGCATCCTAATTCCTTTACAATTTCAGTGTTTAATCTGATGATCTCGTTTAAAAAGTCCTTATTTGTCATTCCAGTGATCATGAACATGGTCTGTATTTTGTGATTCTTTCAGTTTAATATGTTCCTTGTCTTTTAGCGCAATTCTAAGTTTATCTTGTTGCTCTTTGTTATGACTTTCCAGAATGATAGTTCCACTTTTTATGTGTTTTATATTTTTAAATCCGCCATCTGTCATGTTCGACGATAATTCCTTTTTTAGTTATTGACATGCTTTTTTTGCGCCCTTTACATTTTCTCTAGTGTAAACTGTTTCTAGTTTTTTCGTGTTTTTTTTTTTTTGGAGTTATCCATATTTCAGATTTGTTTTCTACGGGTTTAACTTGCTGATTATTTGCTTTGGTTACAGCTGCCGTAGCACAGGTTTTAGTCATGGTTAATATACTAGGTATTTCTTTTTCCTCAACATTGTATTTTCTACTTGTTATTTGGTAACTTAAAGCTTTTCTTTTTCTAACACTCGCATCTTATGTATCAGTAAAGTAAGACATTTATGTATTTGGTTGCTAGCTTTTTAAAGACATGTATGCTCCTCTTTTAAAAGTAAATCCTTTTTTTCTCATCCACTGTTCCCTGAATTACATCTAGCGCTAAAAAAACTTTAGTTATTATTTGTCTCTTTGTGGTAATTTCGGGCTCTTGTTTCATCTTCTGTCCTAATTGATTTTTTATGTTAATAATAATGTTTGTGCTTAAATCCGATGGCGATTCACTTCTATCACATTGTCGTTTTGTTATTTTTCCAGTGTCTGGTGAAGTCTCTGATCTATTTATTTTATTTGTATTTTCATTGTTTTGTGATCCCAAGTGACATTCCAAATTTTTGTGAATAATATTTTCTTGCACTCTTCCTACGAACTAATGTTTGTTTATTTGGTCTAAATGGGTCTTCAATGTATTTATTTAGTTCTTTATTGGGTAGTCCTGGTACATCACTTTTATCATTAGTGTTTACGTCTTTTTTGTAATTTTTATTTGCATATATTTTAAATGGCTTGTTTACATTTTTTATTTTATCAGATACACCAATAATCCACACCACACCACTAGAAAAACTCCTCATTTTAGCCCTTTTTGTAATATTACGAAATTTTTCTTTATTGTCTTCGTCTTCCTGGTCCCTACTTTTATCACCCATAATATTTTAAACTAGTACCTTTGTTAAAATTACGCGATAATTTCAGTTCAAATACAGAGCAAACAAACTTGACTGCATCGCTTATACATATTTATAGTAGGGGATTTTAATATAGAATTATTACAACCTAATAAAAATAAATCAGACCTACTATCACTTTTAAATTCGTTTAATATTGTTCAAACTATTTTTGAAAATGCTAGGGTGACCAACAGATCCGCTAGCTGCATAGACAAAATTTTTGCGAATATTGACTTTCTGGGAGCTTTTAATTTTGAAAATCATATATCTGATCATACGGAACAGACAGTGGCGTGCATACAATGAAAGCACAAATGCATTGCCTACCCTGACGTTTTGATATTTTTTTTTATTTTCCCATTTAATTTTAATTCCGATAATATAAATTATAATTCGATTAAAAAGCATAATGAAAATTTAAAAAGTTTGTTTTAAGCGCCAATTAAAATATTAATTATATCATAGAAAAACATCACAGTCTAACACTCATATAACGCTGCGTATATTAAACGGAATAATATTCACCACCCTGGCCTCCTGCGACCGCAATCCGCTTACATTAAAAATCATTCTATAACAAATCCAAGGCATGAATTTAGACCGTCAATACTGGATTTAAATGCAAGCGAAAAGCAGTGCTTAAAAAAAGACAGCTAAATGAAACGATACATAAAAAGAAAAGAGACGAGGCAGAAGCCATGCGACGACTTACGACTCCCACCGACGCCGAAGGAACGATGAGTGAATTTGACTGGATTCACCGTTGCCAAAATGTGCTTTAATTAATTAATATTCTGATAGACATCGTTTTTACTCTTTAGTAATTGGTTAGAAAGCGTTTATCTCTAAATTAAGTTACAGTACATCGGGCATCCCTAAATTTAATAATATTTGTGCATTAATAATTTAATGATGCGATACAATTTTGTAAGAAATTGAAACCCGATAAGACAATGCCGGCCCGCTATTAATTACCAATAATTTCCGTTTTCCTATAAATTTCTGTGCCCTCTTCTTGTGGGATATCGGGATGTCACGCGCCGTAATTGTTTTGAAAGCTTATTAGTAACTATTTTTAGTAATTTACCTATACAAGAGGGATTGTTGTTTTGTTTGTGAGTTAGTTTTGTTGGTTACGAAGATTTTTGAATAGTTTTAGTGTTTTTTTATTATGGAGTGCCAGTGCGATGACAGTGTAAACTGTCTGGTGAAACTTATTAACAGTAAACCCTTTACAAGTATGACATTCAACGCAAAACAGAAGTTGTTTACAGCTATTTAGGCCCTAGTTTACGTTTCCGTAAGACATTCGTGAAAGTACCTACCATATTGGTAAGTACTATTAATTTTGTTTTTTTGCCTAACGCCTACATCTTTTGGAGGCTTAAAAATAACCTTTTGGGCGTGGCACCTGAATAAAAATTTCGGGCTTTCTCCTTCTTTGACATTTTCGATTCTGTTGCCTACCCTATTTTAAATGGCACTGCACGCCACTGGGCACAGAAAATTGTTTTTAAAGTTGAATCCCTTGAGAAAAAAAACAGACCAAGTATTTTATAGTTTTTTCAGTAAACAATAAAGATATTTTTCTGTCCATACTAAGAATACAAACTTGGTTAGAAGTGTATAACATAGAACAGGGGAATGTTGACAAACAATGGGACGTACTTATGAATCGTTTTATCCACATTTTTAATCAATGTGTCCCTCAAATTTAACTTGCAAAAGAAAAAAAACCTGTTACATTTTATAATAAAGATATTATCGAATGTAAACATAGATTGGACTTTTTGTTAAAATTATCCAAACAGGAACAGTATATTAATGAAAAAAAAATATGATAAAATGCTAATTACAGCTCAGAAAAGAAAATATGAATATATATAATAAAAATCTCCGATAATAAAACAAAATGCGCGTGGTCCATCTGTAAAAAGAAATCACGGGGAAGGACCAACATTTTACCGACGTTAGAGTTGAAGGAGACCCTGAAGATGTTGCTAATAGGTATAATGAGTATATTCTCTCAGTTATTCCTAATCTTTTAAGTAACCTAATTAATTTACCTTTTAACTGTGAAATTGTAAATAATTCGAGATATATGTTTTTGAGGCCTGTGATGCCCAACGAAATTTGTGAAACATGAAATAAACTAAAAAATAAACACAGCAGCGGTATTGACGAGATTACAACAAGCATTATTAAAGTAGCCGCTTTTGAGTTGCAGGGGGTTTTATGCCATATAGTAAATAACTTTCAAATTTGGAAAATCTCCTATAAACTTAAAACTGACCCTAATTAAACGGTTTTATAGAAGTGGGGATCCTAGAGTTTTAAACAACTATAGACCAATAAGTCTGCTTCCAGGATTTTCGAAGATGTTTGAAATGGCTATAAGCACAGGGTTAATGGATTTTTTGAAAAACTGCGAAATAATCAGTAAATACCAACATGGGTTTATCAAATATAAATCCACACAAACGACCATATTCGAATTTGTTCGGACTATCCTGGAGCACCTTGAAAAGGGGGAGAGCACTTGGGATGCCACTGGACCTGTCTAAGGTTTACGATTGTATTAATAGGGGACTACTTCTTAAGAAATTGGAAATGTACGGTATAAAAGGAAATGTAAAAGAATGGCTTAAATCTTACCTTAATGACAGGAAAGAAATTGTTACTATCTCGAAAGACGGAAAAACAGCAAAATAAAGGCAACTTTCGAGTGACTTAGGATTAACTCAGGGAAACTTTTTGGGACCAATTATGTTCATTATATTTATGAATGACCTATGCCTTTTGTTGGATTCATTTCCTCAACATATTATCAAAAACAACCAACATGCATAAAACAACTGCATATTGTTTTAGAGAATAGCCAGTTAAATTTTTCAAAAACGCAACATTTCTGGGCATTTATATTAATAAACATTTAGATTGGTCCTTCCAAATATCCAAATTGGCAAAAAAATTAAATTCTATATGTTATAGTATTCGGGCCATTGGTAAATATATAAATAAAGAGACACTTCGAATAATTTATTTTGCTAACTTTGAGTCCGTTTTGAAACATGGCATAATTTTTTGGGGATGTGATAGTATGACACGGAATGTTTTTTTGTCTCAAAAGAGGTTAATTAAAATCCCAGCAAACAAGAAATATTTGGCGACATGTAGAACCGTATTTAAGAGCTTATGTATAATGAGTTTGATGTGTACATTTTTGAATGCCTGATGTTTTTCTTTAAAAATAAAGGCTATTTTAATGCAAGTTGTCAACATGAGTATAACACTAGAATGACAAATGCTAACTACCCTACACACAGACTTACGCTGACTGAAAGATTTCCTCAATTCATGTGCATTAAATTGTTTAATACGCTCCCAGAAAGAAATAAAAAAAGCTGAATCAAATACAAAATAAATTAAACAAACGGCTGGCGTCGCCGTCGAACAGGGAAATAGAGGAAAATATTAGCGGATTTTCATTGTCTGAAAAAAAAATAGTCGAAGATCTTTCGACTCATGAAAATTATTCAATTATTCTCCATAAAGTAGCTGCAAGTTTAAAAACAAGTATTGCTGAACAATTAAAAATAACTCTGATAATTTATCATACGTTTACTCAAACAACATTAATGAAGATCAGTGCAGGAAAGAAATACCAGACTTACTATATTGATACATTCATTTCCTGGGTTTTAAATGATTCTAGTTTTTCTGGCGGCATCGTAGATGAGTTAGATATGGATATATCTAGTATTGCTACCAGTACTGCTATTTTAAATAATTAAAAAAAAAATCAGCCTAGACTAACTGAAGTCTTTACATATCCATATCATCATGTATATGAAACCCGTAAGGAGTAAAAAACTCATTGATATGCTTTTATTATTTTGGATATTGTTGTTCTGATGATGAAATAAGGCCATTTTTTACATCTTTGGCGGCCCATGCTCTAATAAAACCTGGTGATGGTATTTTTATTCCCCATGGAATTATTTTAAGTAATTCTGAAAAAAATAATTACATAGACGCTAGCATTGATAATTTTGATCAAAATGAAAATACATTAGATGGTAAAAATTATACTCAAAGCTTAGCCATAGTAATATTTACAAAAAAAATAGAAATTTATATTTTTAAATAACATAAATAATGTGTATAAAAAAAGCCAGAAATACGTCCTAAGCCTCCACGAGTTAGTGACGGTATGGCAAACAGTTGTTTTGATAATGAAGCCCCTAATCTATTTATATTTATTACTTCATAGTAGTACCTTTATATGTTTTTTTAATAAATATGTTCTCGATATTGATACCTATGGTTTCAGAAATGTCACACAAGAAATTTGTATGAAATTTTTGAAAAGTATGTGCCTCTAATTTGAAATATTTCAGCAATGAAATTATGAAATGTTTCAGAAACTTTACACTTATGGGCAAGAGGTGCAACACTTCTTAAATAGGTGTACAAATTGTCAAAATGTATTTAGATTCTTCTTCTTTTAGTGCCGTGCAGATTCCTGCGTAGGCGTTCATCTTTTTCTTATCATATCCTTCTATTAATTGCAGCGTTCTGTAGTATTGGGAAGTCCTTTATTCCTGTCCATTGACGGATATTTCTCAGCCACGACATTTTTTTCTGCCTAATCCTCTTCTCCCCCCTTCAATTTTACCCTGAAGAATGAGGCGTTGAAAGTGGTATCGCTCTCCGCGCAGTATGTATCCGAGATAACCTATTTTTCTTTTCTTGATATTTTCAAAAAGTTCTCGTTCTGCTAGACCGGTTCTTTGAAGAACGTCCTCATTTCTCACGTGATTGATCCAAGACACTTTTAACTATCGCCGTAGGATCCACATTTCGAAGGCTTCAATTTTGTTGATGATTGTTACCTTCAACGTCGACGCCTCAACACCGTGCAGAAGAACGGACCAGACATAGCACTTTACCATCCTATATCTAAGGTTAAAATTCAAGTTCTTGTCTATAAGGAATTTTCGAAGTCTTATGAAGGTTGCTCTAGCCTGTTCGATCCTGCATCTTATCTCTTGATCCGGATCCCATTCTTGGTTAATCGTGCATCCCAAGTATTTAAATTGTGTGACCTGTTCGATGTTCTCTTCGTTGTCGAGTTGTGGAATATCATTCTTACTAACAATCAGAAACTTGGTTTTACTCATGTTAATTTTTAAGCCTAGTCTTTGGCTTTCTTCATTGACCCGATTTAGTAGGTTTTGGAGATCATGTGCATCATCTGCCAATATCACGGTATCATCCGCATATCGGATATTATTGATGGGGATTCCGTTTACTTCAATTCCAAAGGGGCTATCTGAGGTTGCCTCGGAGAATGCTCTTTCCACGTACAGGTTGAATAACATTGGGGATAAGATACATCCTTGGCGAACGCCTTTTTAAATTTCAAAATCTTCAGTTGTTCCAGCGTTGCTTATTCGAATTTCTGCCTTTTGGTGCCAATACAGATTACCGATTAGTCTTATATATTTTCCATCCAGTCCCAAATCTCTGAGGGAACTTATCAGGAGATTGTGCTTAACGTTGTCAAATGCCTTCTCATAGTCAATGAAACACATAATATGGCTTCTCTAGTTTCGAATCCGCTTTTAAATCCGAATTGACTGACTCCACTTACTTCCTCACATTTTTGATAAAGCCTTGTGTGTAGAACTCGAAGGAAAAGTTTCAGATAGTGGCTCATTTAGCTGATAAGGCGATAATATTTACACGAGGTTGCGCTGTTCGATTTTGGTAGGGTGATAAACGTGGAGCAGAGCCAATCTTCAGGGAAGTGCCCAGTGTCATAGATGTTATTGAAGAGTCTTACGATCGTTTCAAGATTTTGTTCATTAATTAATTGAAACGTTTATACGTCTATACCCATTGTGATCGTTCCGAATTTTACATTGCCTTCGCTCTTCCATTAATTCTAGAATATCTTTATTCATCCACTCTTTCTTAGTTGTTGTTTATTTCTTTGAGAGAAGCTTTTCGTTGGTGGTTTTAAAGGCTTGTTTAAAATCAAGCCAATGCTTGTCAACTTCGTTTGTACTGGTAACAGTTTCTAATTCCTTATTAAGGTCTTCGTACAGTGATCTTGTTGTTTCATCTTTTAGTAGTTGAAGGTCTAGTGTCCTCCTGAAGCTCTTTCTTTTAGGTTTGGCGAGGCGTAAAACGATGTTAGCATACACTGGGTTGTGGTCTGATACGATATCAGCACCTGGCATTGTAGTAACTTTGGTGATAGAGTTTTTAAACCTACGGTTAATTGTGATGATCATTGTCCTGTGGAGATTTCCAGGTGTATAGTCGTCTTGGTGGGAGTTTCAACCACGTGTTTGCAATTATGAGATTGTTCTCCTCACAGTACTGAATCAACCTTTCACCTTTGTCATTTCTCTTTCCAAGCCCCAATCACCAACCACCGATCCCATCCTGCCTTTGCCAACTTTGGCATTAAAATCTCCAAAAATTATATTTATTTCATTCGTTCTTGTGAGTTTTAAGACCTGATCTAGTTGTTTATAGAAGTTTTCAACTTCTTCCTCTGGTTTGTCTGCTGTTGGAGCATAGACCTGGACAATATTGATCTTAATAGGCCTACCGAGTAGCTGAATTAGAACTAATCTTTCGGAGAGGGGAACAAAATTCTTCACTGACTTTTATAACTTTTCATCCATTAATATACCAACACCATGTTGGTGATTTCGATGAGTATGATTGCCGGAATAGTAAAATACTTTACCTTTTGATTTGAGCATTCCACTTCCAGGCCATGGGACTTCACTTACTCCAAGAATGTTTACCTTTATTCTGTTTATTTCTTGTATTAAAGTATCGAGCTTTCCAGCTGCAAATAATGTTTTCACATTCCAAGTTGCGATTTTTGTTATCTTATCCAGTTGGAACCGGAAGATTCTTCGCACCTCCTGACCACTTAAGGTCTGCCCGGGACTAGAGGCCATTTGTATTTGCGCTTCCAACATGATAAGATGATCGGATGAGTATCCTGGGAATATCTAAAAGATCTTTAATGCAGTGGTTTCCCATTGCTTTCTGCATCTTGACCATGTTATCGGTTCGTCCGCCTTTAGAAATGATTTGTCATTCCTAGGACAAGAAGGTGCCCTTACTCTTGTTGGCTCATCCACCCGAAGCTGTTGGCCACCAAGAGGGTGACTACTTATTCCGGCAGTCGTTCGGTCGACAGAGACTCGTTAGCCTCTATTAGTATTTATATAAATACATTTAAATACAAATAAATACATTAAAATATGAATGAATACAAATGAATGCAAATAAATATAAACTGATTTGGCCTTCGAAATAAAACTTCTTTTCTTCAATGTGGACTGTATAAACTTATATTTTTATATTTTAAATAGGAATACATACAACGGCTGTGTTCAGTCTACCGCCATATTTTAAGAGAGAGAATGACATTAGTTTTCTAGTGTTGCCACTTAACATACCGCCCGCCTTGAAAGGACGTAGCGAGAACTTTCAAAATTCTAATATTTAACAGACACTGGTTTATATAAGATCAATCATTTCCTACAGTAATTTTTAACAATAAGTACAGTTACAAATTCGTGAGTAATAAAAGTAATCTGTTAACAATGAAATGGTGCAAAACATATCTAAAAAACATAATTCTAAAATAAACAAATCTTCGTTCAAAATTAATTGTCAATGTCTACAGGTAGCACACAGATTCTATTTAGAGCTCTTTTATTGTAACAGAATGCACTTTAATCGTTACTACTCATACGATGCCATCACTTCCTTTATGTAGCTCAGTCACACGTCCTAATTGCCAGAACAATACAGGCGCGTTATCGTCTTTTACCAAAACCAATGACCCAACTTTAACAATGTCCATGAAGCCTTTTCGCCATTCAGTTCTGGTCTGCAACTCTCCCAAGTACTCCTTCTGCCATCTGGTCCAAAAGTGTTGTACCATTGCCTGGATATGTTGCCATTTTGACAGTCTGTTTTCTGCCAATTCCGTGAGATCATACTGAGGTAATACTGTCATAGTGCGGCCAATCAGGAAGTGAGCTGGAGTTAGAGCGGAGCAGTCCTGTGAATCTTCAGTTAACGGACATAACGGTCGAGAATTCAAAATACCCTCGATCTGCACCAACAGTGTGTCGAATTCCTCAACAGTCAAAGACTTTACTCCAAGAACCCGCTTTAAATGAAATTTAGTACTCTTTATTCCTCCCTCCCAGAGACCTCCGAAAGTTGGTGAGTTGGCAGGAATAAAATGCCATCTTATCTTATTATCAGCTAGTTTATTCCCAATATAATCAGTATTTTTTTGCAAAAAATTATAAATTTGGCAAAGTTCGTTATTCGCACCTACATAATTTAGGCCATTGTCTGAATATACATTTTTTGGAATGCCGCGTCTACTTGTGAATCTGGGGATGCGGTTAAATATCAATTATTATTAACATATTGGACAACATTTACGCATCCCAAGAAGAGCTTTGAAAGACTCCAATCGCGACATTGAAAATTTTGAAAATTTATATCCCTATTCCTGAGGTTCTTTATGGAAGATATTAAAAAACAGTAAGAATTTTGTAAATATCAAAAACATTTTGTTTGTATTTCACAATAATCATGACAGTTTCTCTGGAATTTCTTCACATTTATTTACACAGTGGCGGCTTTTCAGGGACAGACATCAGACAGTAGGTTTATTATATTACTTATCTACATCAATTTGCATTTCAATACTTCTCAAACTGCCAGCGAATAACCGCTCCACTTTTTAAATCGCCCTTGTAACCCCGGACCTCATACTCGCAAACTACAGCCTACACTAAATATCACCGAAACCTCGGAAGCATTCGGCTCATCGGCTCCTTTCGGAGATACGCTGGCTTTTATTCTACGGTTACTAGATTAACTGAAGCTTGTAAGCAATCGAGTGGTCCTGTGAATATAGCATTTGGGTGTGGTGCCATTGGTCCCGGGATCGATTCCCGTTTCGGCCACTTTTTCTTAATGACTTTTAGTTTTCTTATGACTTTTTTTAGTTTTTTATAACTCTTTTATTTTTTTTTAAAGTAGATCGACTCAAAAAGGGCTGGTAAATAATTGGCCGGTGAACTTGAAAAAGGCGAATTGGAACCGAAAAGGTGGATTAGATGCCGTGTTAGCGCCTGTTTAACCAATAAAGTCTATAATTATTAGTTACAGCATTATTTAGTTGAGTTAAGCAATATAATGTTCCAATCCGTTACGTAACATAATATCTTGTTTGACATTTCCGACCGACATGCGTCTATTTCTGACGCCACCAACAAATCCCCATTCGAATTCCCGCCAGGGTATCTCCGAAAGAAGCCGAATGCGTCCGAGGTTTCGGTGATATTTAGTTTCGCCTGCAAACTACAGCCGAGCCGCCATAAAATACATTGTTTTACTTTTCAAGTAATCCATGCTGGGATCTAAGATCTTGACGGCGGTCGGCAAGCCGACCCTACAGTAAAATATCAAGACTAAAAATAAAGCATTTTAGGCTTGAAGATAAGCAACCAAACATACACCATGAATCGACTGATCGAAATCTCTTAATACTCATTAGCGACATAGCGGAGTAAAAAAGCTTCTTAAATGCTTCAAAAAATTTTTTGAGCGTAGAACAAGGAGTGACCTATATAGTTATATTATATAGGGTGTCTCATATCCCATATAACTATTTACGACATCTTAGATTGGGGCGTACTTTAATTATTCCAAAAAAAAAGACAAATTCAGCAATTTTAAAATATTGCACATTTTATTACCTTATACATGATATCTCGCAAACCTTACAAAATATTGAAACAATTTTTTTTTTGTTTAAAAGGAGACACATTAGCGCTAGTAACAGTACTAGTTAATTCATAAAAAATTACTTTCATTTGCAGAAAAAAAAATGAGAAAGTAGAGTTTTCATTTAAGGGTAATATATTTTGACGTAATCGATAAACTTTTTTATTTTTAGAAATTCTCACATATAATATGCGAATAAAACTTAGCAAATACACAAAAAAAGTTATTAAAAAAAAACGCAATAACTTTTCTTTCATACTTTAGGAGATTTCCGTAAGTTAAGTCTAAATATTTTGGCCCGGCTGCGGCGTAAAGATTTTTAACCCAAAGTAGGTACAAGCCGCATGTCTTTGTTGCGGGACGCTGGCCGTTATTATATTTTACTAAAAATTATAATTATAATTAAAAGGCATTAATAAGGTAAAACTGGCTGACTGTATTAATTAGTATGTGCCACACATGTCAGGAAACTGAAAAATGGTAAAACATAAAGACTTTTTTTTCACGTAATGTAAATTCCATTTAACCTCAGAGACATTAATAAGATTTTTATTTCGTCTTACTATACTGTTAGTAATTCTCAGATTCTGAATCTGAGTCTTCAGTAATTGCTGTGTAAGAGCATGATTTGCATTTGCATTCGTTACAACATTTTAGGCCCTGAGTTACACAAACACATCTGTTATTGTCACAATTTTTATCGGAGCATTTCATCGATAAAATTTTCCTTAAATTTTCTGGTACAGGGTCCTGTGTAGTAAAAACTGGTGTCCAATAATTATTGTCCTCTAATTTCCAACCTTTTTTGCTGGGATCTTCGACATCATTTTCTGCTATATGGCTAGAGTACCAAATCTTTAACTGATATATGCATCTAAAACATAGAAGTCAATATTATTTAGCCTATATATAAAGATTGTAAGTGGGTACCTTTTAAGGTGTTGCTTATATGCATCATCTGTAGGGGGAAGTTCTGAGGCTGGACGATTAGTTGAAGATGTTAGGAAGACGCGCATTTCATTAAGATTGTAAATATTCTTGTTTTTATTTTTGTATAGGCAGAATATATACTGAAGGCTTTGTTTAAAGGCTTCCTCTTCGCTTATATTTGTTGCCTCTAAGTTGTTTATATTTTTTGCCAACACATCGAAAGCTGTCTTCTTTCCTATTTTATAAAATGCACTAGTGGTATCACATCCCGTCAGACAATGAATGGCTAGAAGGTTTTTTGAAATTTGGGGACCCAATTTGCTCACTACATCATGTATGGCAATATAACGTCTATTTTTACTATGCCCCAATTGAATAAATAAATGACATTCCGATAGTTCTTGTCTAGTGCTGTAGTAATGCAAAAGTAAAATTAAAACATCTGTATCTACTATCTAAACGAACTAGCATAGCCAGAATCAACAAATCCTTTTATAATTTGTTGAAAGACCACAATATTTTCAATAAATGTTTTAAACTTCTTTTTATCGTGCTCAAAGTTTTCAAGGTCATTTGTTAAATCTTCTCTAAATTCTTGTGTTAGAAATTTTTGTTCTTCCGGATTATTACACCAATTTGCTAAAGATTTGAAAAACAATCTGAATAACGCGTCAGCAGTTAAAGTTAAACCACGAATCGCTCTTGAGTACTGTTTACCTTCTAACATCATTTTACTCGTATTTTCAGCTTATACATCTGTTTCAGTTAAGATGGTTGTTAGACCCCCGTCGCCAAAAATGTAAGTATCCTATAGCAATATATGCCATATTCAAATGCATGCCGCCAAGCATTAAAGTGACGTTGTCTTTGAGTTCTGGGGGATTATTCCATAAAATCTCTCTAGCTTTTTGTAAATTGCAAGGTCAGCTGTTATAACTATATGATTTTGATTAAGTTTCTTCGCTAATTGAAGTAAGCGTACCATTGATGTATATATTGTATCGTATTCTGTGGGCGGGTTATTCAAAAATGGTAGATAAAGAATATCTGAAACGACGGTCTTATTTTCGGATATAATATTATTGTAAGATGACCAATTAAAAAATGGAGTCTCGTGTTTGAAATAACGGAAAAGTGTCCGACCTAAATTTGTTTTTTTTTGAAATTTTATCTTGTTGTCTTTTCAGAACGATTGGCTTGAATGGTGATGGTTTCGGTCGATTTAGTGGATTGTTGAATTTTAAAATATTTTGGAAAGTAAAATCAAGATCCTCTGTATTTAGCTAATAAGTTCCTTCTCTGGAAATATTTGAATGAACAAAATTACGATTATCATCATGTTGTTGAAATACAACTATAGCCATATCATGTGTTGTATTTTTACCGTCAATAGTTTGTTCGTTTAAGTCAAAATTATCCATACTAGCATGGATATAATTTTTTTTTGATTGGTCAACCTTGCCTATGCCTGGGGGTATGTAAACTTGTTCGTTATTAAGGTTTTCTTTCGCAAGTGCCGTTGTTAGTTGTCGAACGTCATTTTATGTACAACTTAATCCAATCTCGGACAATATTTGCAAGAGTTGTTTACTACGAACTAAATGATGAAGGAATAGCCCCAATCCAAATTGAAAGTAGTTTTTTTAATAAATTTTTGAGTTTAGTGCCATAATAATATTGCAAGGTATAACTGCTTCTACAACTTTATTTTGTAAATTATTAAACGCATGATCATCTATTAGCCAAGACACAAATGTAAGGAGCAAGTTAGGTACTTGTTCTTCGAATTCCATTTGGCTAATATTTTCAGGTACAGGGAAATTTCTTTGCTGAGGTTGAAATTCGCGCATTTGCCTTTTTAAAATGTCTGCTGCCTTATGCAAAAGTAGTTTTTCATTTTGTTTAATATTTTCATTAGAAATTTCATCAACTGCATCATCAGACTCATCTGAAAAATTCTCCTCTTGTTGAGATGAGGTTTGCGGGATTTGATTCGAAGTTATTTTAAGTTTATTTTTTACGACCTTTATATTCCGATCGGATATGTAATGACTATAGCAACTTCTGTACTATTTGGCATCATAAGCCAATAAATCTTCGTAACCAGATAGTTTCGAAATCATAGTAAAATCGTCTGTTTTTCTAGCCGCTCCGATTATTTTCTGATACGTATTTTTCCAGTACCTACAATATGTAGGAAATTAATATTTATTTGCATCTAAAGGTCGTAAACGAGGTTTCGGTAAGTATTCCTAAATCAAAATTTAAAATAAAGGATGATTGATATAAGAAAAAAAATATTTTGACATTCTGTTCGTAAAGATCCTATATAGGGTTTAATAAAAAAAGCAAAAATTTTATTTTTGACTCTATATAGTTAAATATTTTAACGGCCTTGGAAAATGGTGTAACATATAAGCTATAAAATTTTATGGAAGCAAAGTATATTGTCGTGAGACACACTATATATTTTATCTTTTTAGTATAAAAAAAAACCTAACCTAACTAACAAGTTTTATCCCACATTGCTTTTTCGTAAAATCACACCTCTTTGAATTATTTATCAATTTGCTAAAGATTTGAAAAACAATCTGAATAACGCGTCAGCAGTTAAAGTTAAACCACGAATCGCTCTTGAGTACTGTTTACCTTCTAACATCATTTTACTCGTATTTTCAGCTTATACATCTGTTTCAGTTAAGATGGTTGTTAGACCCCCGTCGCCAAAAATGTAAGTATCCTATAGCAATATATGCCATATTCAAATGCATGCCGCCAAGCATTAAAGTGACGTTGTCTTTGAGTTCTGGGGGATTATTCCATAAAATCTCTCTAGCTTTTTGTAAATTGCAAGGTCAGCTGTTATAACTATATGATTTTGATTAAGTTTCTTCGCTAATTGAAGTAAGCGTACCATTGATGTATATATTGTATCGTATTCTGTGGGCGGGTTATTCAAAAATGGTAGATAAAGAATATCTGAAACGACGGTCTTATTTTCGGATATAATATTATTGTAAGATGACCAATTAAAAAATGGAGTCTCGTGTTTGAAATAACGGAAAAGTGTCCGACCTAAATTTGTTTTTTTTTGAAATTTTATCTTGTTGTCTTTTCAGAACGATTGGCTTGAATGGTGATGGTTTCGGTCGATTTAGTGGATTGTTGAATTTTAAAATATTTTGGAAAGTAAAATCAAGATCCTCTGTATTTAGCTAATAAGTTCCTTCTCTGGAAATATTTGAATGAACAAAATTACGATTATCATCATGTTGTTGAAATACAACTATAGCCATATCATGTGTTGTATTTTTACCGTCAATAGTTTGTTCGTTTAAGTCAAAATTATCCATACTAGCATGGATATAATTTTTTTTTGATTGGTCAACCTTGCCTATGCCTGGGGGTATGTAAACTTGTTCGTTATTAAGGTTTTCTTTCGCAAGTGCCGTTGTTAGTTGTCGAACGTCATTTTATGTACAACTTAATCCAATCTCGGACAATATTTGCAAGAGTTGTTTACTACGAACTAAATGATGAAGGAATAGCCCCAATCCAAATTGAAAGTAGTTTTTTTAATAAATTTTTGAGTTTAGTGCCATAATAATATTGCAAGGTATAACTGCTTCTACAACTTTATTTTGTAAATTATTAAACGCATGATCATCTATTAGCCAAGACACAAATGTAAGGAGCAAGTTAGGTACTTGTTCTTCGAATTCCATTTGGCTAATATTTTCAGGTACAGGGAAATTTCTTTGCTGAGGTTGAAATTCGCGCATTTGCCTTTTTAAAATGTCTGCTGCCTTATGCAAAAGTAGTTTTTCATTTTGTTTAATATTTTCATTAGAAATTTCATCAACTGCATCATCAGACTCATCTGAAAAATTCTCCTCTTGTTGAGATGAGGTTTGCGGGATTTGATTCGAAGTTATTTTAAGTTTATTTTTTACGACCTTTATATTCCGATCGGATATGTAATGACTATAGCAACTTCTGTACTATTTGGCATCATAAGCCAATAAATCTTCGTAACCAGATAGTTTCGAAATCATAGTAAAATCGTCTGTTTTTCTAGCCGCTCCGATTATTTTCTGATACGTATTTTTCCAGTACCTACAATATGTAGGAAATTAATATTTATTTGCATCTAAAGGTCGTAAACGAGGTTTCGGTAAGTATTCCTAAATCAAAATTTAAAATAAAGGATGATTGATATAAGAAAAAAAATATTTTGACATTCTGTTCGTAAAGATCCTATATAGGGTTTAATAAAAAAAGCAAAAATTTTATTTTTGACTCTATATAGTTAAATATTTTAACGGCCTTGGAAAATGGTGTAACATATAAGCTATAAAATTTTATGGAAGCAAAGTATATTGTCGTGAGACACACTATATATTTTATCTTTTTAGTATAAAAAAAAACCTAACCTAACTAACAAGTTTTATCCCACATTGCTTTTTCGTAAAATCACACCTCTTTGAATTATTACCGTTGACTGAATTTGAATTTATAATAAAGTTCCGGTAACGTAAATTTAGCCACGTCTTTAATTGTGGGTTCACTGTTAAGTTGGGAATATTTCAATGTTACTAATACCAGCCACAGAACAATAAAGGTTAGAGAAATGTTACAACAATGTTAAAGTTTCGAAACATGGGCCATCTATGAACCAACTGCATGGCTAACCCACCGGCAAAATAGAATTATATTTGACCGATAATGTCATGATGGCATTATAGAAATCTGACATACCGACTGAAGAAATGCGCGGGAATATTTGAAAATATATCATAATTTTTAAATAAATTTTAGTTTTGATTCGATTTGACTGTAACATTACAGTTGGATTTCATAAGATATATGTTTGGCAGGAATACACAAGCTGCACGCCTTATAAGTAAATGTGAGCAGCTTGTGATAATTTCTAACCAATTTAAAAATATATCTTCTGGAATACAATTATATAGTAATGTTACAACCAAATTGAATCACAACCTTAAAATTTATTACACATTAATTGTTTTTATTAGGTACTGTTTTTTTAATTATAAAACAATGTCTAGTAAATTATCATAATAAAAGAAAATATGATCAAAATATATTTATTTAGAATATTTAAATTAAAAAGATACCTACATATGATTTAAGAATACAATATACAACACAAAAGTCATGATATTTTTAAGAAATTAGATTTTCTCACTGATAAAATTATTACAGCTAAGGAAGCCTAGGAGTGTGGTTAGACTGAAACAGAAAAAAAAAATTATTTTCAATTAGGATATAAGGTACAATAGGTACGAAAACTTTTATATTTTGCCCAATTAGAGTAAGGAGAGAAATATATAAAACTGTTAAACATAAGGGATGGTGTAGGTATATGTAAAAATATTCATAATTCAACTGCAAGAAAGGTAGGTAAACAGAAGTGATTCACCAGTTTTGAAAAATAAGGAAGGAACTAATTAATAACATTTTTACTCAGACACACTTCAAAAGATCATTATTAGAAGGTTGTGAATCTAAAAATATAATATAATTATTAATTACCTACTTTAGCATAATACTTACAATAATAAATATACTTCCAAAAATCATCAATACCAAAGCATGGTCGACAGCGAAGTTTCAGCTAAAAAATATCCCAAGAAGGAACTTACTTGCTCATGAAAAAATAAACTAAGGACTTAGATATCACTATAAACTTACCAAAAAGCCCCACTAGTTCATTCCAAGATCAAATTAAACCCATTTTATAAAGAAAAAAGTCGTGAAAAAAATCACAAACGCGTCAGAAGACCCAGACGAGAAGTAAACTGTCATTGTCATAAAATAAATCAGTGTTGCAAAAAAAGAAAAACACTAGCTTTTTAATGTTTTTGTAAGATTTTAACCGAAAATGATGATAGTATGAACTTACATTAATTACATATCCAATTAAATCATTAGAACTTATTAAAAATATTCGATTAGCGAAGATTATTAATAAAATCTTAACTCGAAATAAGAAAACCAAAAGTTACTAGCAGATATGTCAAACCCTCCCGCCCCCCTGACATGAACTGCCCATAAATTGCTTGTTGCCCTACTCTCGTATATTGGTGACATGCCCCTGATACCAGCTAGTTGATGTTTTAAAACAAATAATGCGCTATAAATTTACTTCAATTTCTACGAATTGAGCTAGGTACATAAAATTTACTTACCTGTTTGTACAGAGGTTAGTTTTTCTTTTTTTTGGTTTATCTTTTTATATCCTGTTTTTTCGCATATCAGGCACATGCTTCTTATGTCGAATAAACTTATGTTGCTCCTGGTGTTTTTAGAACAAGAACTGTCCTGTTCTTGATCATTGATCTGAGCAATACTGGTAGATTCAATATTTTGTAGACTTGTGTATATCTTTCTACAACTTAGATGAAATTTTACTTTTGTACTTCCATTAAAAATATAGCTTCTTTTTGTTCTAAAATTTTTTTTCCGAAACTATCCTGCCTTTTCTCTGCGGCACTAAATATTGTTTTTAGGCCCTGTTTCGTAGGGTTTTGCACGACCGATTTGTCCTGATGTTCGGTAGTTTCTCCACACAAAATGCACTCCATTTTATAATATCTAAAAGCATATATAGTAGTTACTGCAGTTACACACACAAGACTCGCACAAACCACTACACAAAATTTTTTAAATTTACTCCTGCTTGACTAAAACCGACTAATATTACTAAGAATACATCAAAAATCTCCGCAAGTACGGCTACACCCTTCAACAAGTAATATTATTATATTATGTTATAACGCGTTTTATGAGCAAAGTGCGGCACGCGAACGGATGAATTTGGCGCGGGCGGTCTTTTTACAATCGCAGATATCACGTGTCCTATTAGTCACAGCTTACTAAAAATTTTTTTACAACTACTATGATCTATTGGCTTCAATTCACTCGCAGGATGTATATCCAAATTCTCAAAAATAAAAAAGTTTTTCGATTGCTGAAAAAAGCAATGCAAAAAAAAGTAAATATGGATAAGTTATTTTTTCTTGGAAAAAGTAAAATTATTTAAAAATTTGCTGTTACACGTTCACTAGCGCCGATAAGTCTACTTTTAAACAAAAAAAAGTTTACCGTAATCATTATGATACTTTCGGAGCTATCACGAATTATATCTTAAAAAATATATTTTTTTTATTTTCCACATTTTGCCCATTTTTCGCTATAAAAAGAGTCAGCCCCAGCTGACGATGTCGTAAATATTCATTTCTAATGACCAATAACATACCTAATAACGGTATGTACGTCTCGCATTGTTCTACCTTCATTTTTTTTTCTAGATAGAAGCGTTTTTCAATTGCGATTTTACTCCGCTAACAGGAAAGATTTTATAATCCGTGATATCGATCTGTTGTTTTTCAAGTTTTTGTGATTATTTATGAAAAAAAGAACTAAATTAGTGTAAAATAAGTGAGAGTAAGTGTTATCTGTTGAAAACCCAAACCTTAGGTTTGGATTTTTTAAAGATTAGGACCACAGGTAAGTGTTTTAAAATTTAAATAAAATATCCTGTTTGGACATTCCGAAAAACTGAGGGTAACTGAGGTATATGATGTTATATCTAATATAATATTTTTTAAGCTTAAAATATGGATGTTCGTCATTAGATGAATTAATTTAGAAAACAATGGTCGGCCGACCTCTAAACTTAATTAACACTCGAGAGCATGTACCTCAGTCGACCACAACTCAATTTATTTTATTTAGTAAATAAAAGATTACCTATTTCCTTGACTCGAGTCACCCACATCTGTCAAATGAGTGAGGGTTTTCGTGTCTAAAGCGCGTTAAAACTTATTTTCACGTAATACAATTAACCAGGAACGACTGTCAAGTTTGTCACAATAATTACTGGTAAGTACTTAATAGAAAACAAAATTTAAAAAAAAAATCTGCATCAAACCTCTTAATTTTTGTTTTAATTCACCATTTTGTAGCCATATTGAATTAATTTAACACCTTTCAAACACTCCAAATTTCTTTTGCCAGATTTTTAATCTGAAAGAAAATTCTGTGATGAATTACATACTTACCTAACTTTATTTTTATTTAATTAGTAGTTATGTTATCCAAAGAAATAAAATTAATATACCCAACCAGGCGCGGAACCGGAAATAAAAAAGAAATGGACGTGGGATTTAATAATTTATCCAAAACGAAATTTAGGCGTGGTCTATACAAATTTTCGTCTGCGGCGCTATTTTTCCGTCTCTTCGACACTTCTGCCGACCCTGGCTGCCAACGCACAAAAGCCGCCACTGCATTTACACGGGGTAATAGCTAATAACGCATAATTATTAGGTCGCGATGGCCGCCGTCGCAGTACGGCGCCTCTACATTCAAAAGCCTCTACCGGGGATATTATAAAATATAGATCCAAAATAAAGCCTATTAAGTTAAGCAGTTTTTAGTAAAAAAACAGATTGAATTGCTTCTCGCATAAGGAAGTTACGGCGAGGTGAGTTAAAAAATTATTGGCATTTCTTCCTCTTTTTTCAAATATTGCTGGTTTTCTTATTTATTTATTTATTTATTTACCAAATTTTTGCAATGAGTCATAGCCAGAGAAAGAGAATAAAGTCATGCGGTTTTAAAGTTAAAACTTTGGTATTGTATTTTTTTTTCAGTTTTTTGCCTATATCTTTGGTCTCGACCATAGGTGAGTGTCGTCAATTTCCATTTTCTATGTAAACAAATGAGCTTTTTGAAATGGTAAAGATCCCATTTGGTTGTACCTCGATTTTTTTTGTGCATCGTAGCCGGAGCTATGCGACGGACTATAGTAGATTTCAGGCTAGTTCAAAACATATTCGGAAGAGAAAGTTAGTTTTATTGTTTAACGAAAAATGTCCAAAAATATTACTGTTATTAATGATTTTTTTACCATAAACTCCTTCGATCTTAAGACAAGGACAATCGTGGGACATGCTTTATGAATCGGATGTCTTTGAACATTTTAAGATGAGGTTTCTCGGAGCGGCCAAGATAAACGATCGTCATCAGCGCGGGCGCTAAGTGTAAGAGTAAGTATATATTTTTTGAAGTACCTAATAAAAAAAATTGAATACGAAAAGAAGTATTAACTCAAAAGACACGGAATTGATCATCATCTTAAAAAGAAATACCTGCCCTATTTTTTATTATTTTATTTTTAGTATGCCGGCGATTTTTAATCAAATTAGGAAGAATTCCACCAACTCTATTATTAGCATTTTTTTCGTCTTCGGTGCTTTTTCGTTAATTCAACATTCAACCCAAACAGAGCAGTCGACTCGATAGGGGCTTCTGTGAGTCGGACAGATGTGTTAATATTTTGTACAGTAACGAGACTATGTCCCCCCCCCTGTTTTCGAGAATGCTGAACACGATTGCGGTGGTTTAAACTCTTTTCGAGGTGAGCGCACGGACGGGCAAAAACAACCCCCCGAAAGGAGTGAAACGCGGATAGGCCGTCTCACCCCAATTCAACCTACGTCACTAACACGCTAACACCCGTTTTCGAGGATGCTGGACACGATGGTGAAATCTAGATCGTCACCCGACCCCCGCCAACCCCCCAAGCGGCCAAAAGCTATTCCTTTGATACGCGGTTTCATGAAATGCACCGTATGAGATAAAATGAATAATTTTTTTCACAGATTATTTAATACATACCAGATGATGATTCGAGGTTTCTTGATAAACTGTTCAATTGAAAAAACAGGCGCATACTTCGTATCGAGTTTTTAGGTGGGAAAAGCACGTATATGGAATCATTGGTACAATTTCGTTTATTTTATTATATAAAATAATGAATCTTTTCATTAACGGATGCAATTACTTATTCACTATAAATAAATATAAAGCATTCAGATTGACGCATATATTGACATATCCACTATATAAATATAAATATACAGTATGTCTCCGTAAGTTCGCACCATATGGAAAACTTTTTTATTATTAATTTTACGAAAAAAAGTTATTCTTTATAAAAAGCTCTGCATGGTCTAAAACCTAAAATGCCACTATCAGGTATTAAATTTTCCCAGGCATATACGGGGCTTGTCAAAAAATATGAATTTTGCCCAAGAGTAAACTACCTTTATTTTTGTCAATATCGAAAATTGTTATTAAAAAAAGTTGATCAGAACTAAAAATCACGTTTAAATATGCAATTACACCCATTTACGATAAAAAAATATAGGTTTTGTTATGTTTTTATAATTTTTATATTGCAAATAAGAAAACACATACAAATAATAAATTGTAACAATAATAGTAATAGATATAAATATAAATTAAATTTTCACTCATTCCACTAATGCCTCAACATATCCACCCTCTCGTTCAATACATTTCATCGTTCTATTGGCAAATTTCCTTAATACTTTCCTTATCATTTCTGAAGAAATTTCCCGGCATGATTGTGTAATTATCCTCTCCAAATGATTAACATCATGAAAAGGCCATTGCTGGTAAACTTTTTGTTTTAAGTAACCCCATAAGAAGTAATCTAGAGGAGTTAGGTCAGGGGATCTAGCAGGCCAAAAAATATCTGAAAATCTGTGCATAACTTTTCCATTGAACAAATGTTCAAGATATGCCCTAACATTTAATGTACTGTGGCATGTTGCACCGTCCTGTTGGAACCAAATACATTGACGTTCTTGTAAAGGTAGTTCGTCCATGAAGTCACTGATCTGATTTTGCAAAAAATGTAAATAACGTTCGGCATTCATAGATTGGTGAAAAAAATACGGTCCTATTAATCTGTCCTTGTAAATACCACACCACACGTTGGTTTTAAATGAATATTGGTCACGAGACTTTATTGTAAAATTGGGATTTTCATCAGACCACCAGCGACAATGTTGTGACGAGACAGTTCCATTTGAAGAAAATGTTGCCTTCTCGGAAAAAAACGGTCCTCTTCTAACTCTCCTTGGATGAGAGAGCAAAAATCAATAGTCCCTTTCTTTCAATGTGTGAACGATTTTTGGTTTGAATGGTCTGAAATTATTTCGTTTTAAAATTCTTCCCACTGTATCTTTACTTACATTTTGTTGTATTAACGACTTTCTTTTGCGCAATGACACTTTTGGATGTTCTACAACAGACAGCATTACTTCTAACTGCGTGTTCTCATTAGCAACCAGTTTTTGGCGTTTTCCATTAAAGTTATTGTTTAAACTACCAATAGTCTTAAATTTATTCATTATTTTTGTAACAGTTGAATGATTAATATTTTTATTGAGATGTCTATCATTAAAAATAATTGCTGCTTCTCTATGCGTTTTATGGTTTTCTCCCACAATCAAAACAATTTTAATTTTTTCTTCACAACTTAATAACACCATTTTTATGTACTTTATAAATTTTAACGCGTTTGGACGGTCGCTGTCAAACATTTCTTGCTATAAACAATTCATTTGTATGTCAGAGCACCCTAGATTACATGTAACTACAGTTAAATTTGCATTATTATTGTAAACATACGTTTCAAAAAAGAAAAAATATTTTTTATCGTAAATGGGTGTAATTGCATATTTAAACGTGGTTTTTAGTTCTGATCAACTTTTTTTAATAACAATTTTCGATATTGTCAAAAATAAAGGTAGTTTACTCTTGGGCAAAATTCATATTTTTTGACAAACCCCGTATATGCCTGGGAAAATTTAATATCTGATAGTGGCATTTTAGGTCTTAGACCATGCAGAGCTTTTTATAAAGAATAACTTTTTTTCGTAAAATTAATAATAAAAAAGTTTTCCATATGGTGCGAACTTACGGAGACATACTGTATATAAATATAAAACGTGTGTATAAAGTATCTAGTTTAAAAAAAAAAAAGACGTATTCGAGTTCCACCCCTTCCGGGGGTTCTTTTTGGCCGTTTAGGGGGTGAGGTCAACTCGAAAAAAATTTAAACCTTCGCCATCGTGTTCAGCATCCTCGAAAACGGGTGTTAACGCCGCCGATTTAGCCGGTATGAGACGTCGTATACCACCCCTTTTGGGGTTGTTTTTGACCGTTTAGGGGGTTGGAGCGGGTCGAATAACGATCTATATTTCACCATCGTTTTCAGGATCCTCTAAAACGGAGGGGGGGGGGGGGGGGGGCGTAGGATTAATTGGAATGAGATGACCTATCCACGTTTCCCTACTTTTGGGGGGTGCGCTCACCTCGAAAAGAGTTTAAGCCACCGCCATCCTGTTCAGCATCCTTGAAAAGAGGGGGGGGGGGAACATAGTCTCGTTATTGTACAAAATATTAGCATTTTTCGAGGGTTTTTCCGACTCACAGAAGCCACTACGACTCGACGTGCAGTCGCTCAACGTAGCCTCGTGGAGGGCGACGGTCACATTGATTTGCCATTGAGCAGTGGTTCGCCATGCCAGTGTATAAAAACCGCCAAAACATGGTTTTTTCATTACGCAAAGCTAATTTCTACCCACAGTGTTTTTTTACTGTCATAGGATTCCCCGTGTTAAACTTTCAACCCTATGCTAAAGCCCGTTTCTTTGAAGCAGCGGCAACTTGCAACAGGTGAAGTTTGTGGTCTCTGATTTAGGGAAAGATTATCTTTGCACTAAAAATAACTTTAAAATTGATTTCTCCGGTAAAGAAAATAATTGTACTTTTGTGCACCTCGTAACCTTTATTTCTCCACTTCAGAACAAGAGAGGAGACGTGAAAAGTGTTTGCGTAAATGTACCAAGGATATACTTGAAAGAAGTAATCGCTTTTTTCAGTTAATTTGACAGGTAAACTAGATAAAAGATAAAGGTGAATGAAAAATTGGATTGTCAAGTTCTAAAGTTTTTATTTCTTCAGAAAATTATAGATTATTGTCATTGTTACTGCATAGTACAGAATCAATAAACATGTACCTAGAACAGAGGATCTAAAAATTATAAATTTAAACTGAATGAGAGACGTGGTGACGTGTCCCCTTTCTACTTTGAAGTTAGTTCTAAACATAATATATTCTCATTTTTCTTTTTACAGGATCGGAACCATGACCACTTGCGGGGAGTTGTTAATCCTCAAATTCATTTAAAATTCTGTCCTGTTGGTCTTCTAAATTTTCGCAACGGGTTTGGAGAACTGACTTTTTAATGTCTGGCTATAAAAATAAGTTTCACGGCGTGAGATCTCAGGACCGTGGTAGGTACCTAACTGTCATATTACAATTTATTCTTACAAAAAATTTGAATTATCAAGAGTTACGTGAATTGGTGCACCGTCCTGCTGAAAGCAGCCTTGTTGCAACTCTTCATCGTCTAATGCGTTTATAAAATTTTCTAAAATATCATGACGGTAACACGCCAAATTTGAGAATCTCTTAAAAATAATCGGTCCAATTCACCTTCTTTTCGCCCACATGACAACTTTCTGAAAATGCAGAGGCTTCTCTTCTCTATAAAGAAATGTGAGTTGAAAGTCCATATTCTCATTTGTTGAGAATTTAAATAACCCGAGAGCTTAAAAAAAGGTTTTTTCAATGAAGTTTTTATTATTATGAAAATTACCCATAAAACACTCTGAAAATTACCTTCGCTGCGGATTGTCTTCGGTAACAATGCTTGGACTGAGCTTAGACAATAAGCGGGCATATGCAGGTCACATTTCAGGATTGTATTGCAGGTTCATATTTACCTGCTGGCCTAAACGCCGAATAGGGCTGTGTGGGTGTGCCTCGATTCTTCTACTTTTTGTGCAGTGCGAACTTTGGGTATCCCACTACTACACCAGGCAAATCTTAACTTTTGAGTGAAGTGTTTCCGAACTTTTATTTTTAAATGCCAATCGATAGCTCTTTCCGTGTAAAATGAAAATCCAAAAGTCCTAAAAAATCGGAAGTGAGCCAATGTCGCCATTTTGAAAAACATGGCGGTCAGCGCCTTTTCTAAAAATGATTATATTTCGGTCACCGTTGCTCCGATTTTCAATTTTTTTTTATTTCATTTGTCAGTACAATAAAACATTTTATTAGGTTAATAAGGAAAAATCAATAAATAACGATCGAAAAAAATAAAAACAATTTTTTTTTGTTTTTTTTTAATATAAATTGTAGTTAGAATAAACCAAGAGTAATGAAAGATGCAAAATGAAAAATTAACAAAAAAATAGCATAAAACCATTAGGTAGACATGTTATATTATGTGTATATAAGTTAAGTGTAGTACATATTGCTATAATTATTGCAAAGTTATAGAAATTTAAATATCTAAATTGTCTTCTTCAATAACGCACGCATATTTACAGTCAATCCCATGACAGTTTTGGTACATGGCACTGCAACGTCCCACTTTCGAGCACCCGCATTTTTTTTGGCATCCATTTCTACATTTACAATAAATGAGGCTTAAGAGTTCTGAAGGTGCTGGAGACTGCAGTGTAGTTACTGGAAACATTTCGTTGTTGCACACCTTCCAACCAAATTCTTTCGGTGAACACTAATTTCCCAACCACACTTGGATCTGGTGGTATGCCCTAAAATAAGTTTGTTATTTAAAAAAAAATACTTATAAACACACATTTCTTACCTCAATATATGTTGATTTAGAGCAGCTTTTGTAGGTGGAAGAACAGTTAGATCAAACGATTTTTCCAATGTCTGTTTGGCAATGTAATAGTTGTATAGTCTAAACCTTTCTTCGTTTATATCATGGGTGCCTTGCAATCCGTACATTAACAATGTAAATTCGTGTCCAACTTTTAGCAGCATTTCCTTATCAGTATCAGAGTCATTAAATATTAACAATTTCTCGTGCATCGATTGGTGTTTTTTTAAGACGTTTAATGCTGCTGATTTGCCTTTCTTATAAAGATAGGAGCTGGTATCACATCCGCTAATGGCGTGTATAAACAGGAGATTGTTAATAATAGGTAAACCCAAATCCTTGCAGACATTAACAATATGGAAGATTACATCTTCATCTTCGCGTTCAGTCTTTTTAAAATACAGATTAGGCAAATTTTTTCCCAAAACAAATGAGAGAACTATCAGGTCGGTGTCGTCTCCCACCACAACTATCGATGAATTGGTTTCATTTCTCGCTAAATTTACAGCAGTACTCACTATAAGTTGGTCTGCATCTCCACTTGCTTCAAATGTTAAAATATTTCTTTCTTCTTTCTTCAAGGCTAATTTTCAGTAACTGAATTAGGTGATATTTGTTTTTACCGTGGGATAAGAAGTCTCCTTGGCCTACTGTTAGAACCAAAGATTTGTTAAAAACAACTTCAACAGGGATTTTCTTTTTTTTTCTTCGTCGGTGTTCTTCATCTTTAGTGGAGGGAATATCGTAATACCCATCAAAAACAACCGTAGTGTTTACTCCAAAATGTTTCAATACATAGGAAACATACAAATTAGCAATTTGCTCAAAGGTAGCTAGCTTAGGCCATATCACCCGGTGTAAAAGTCATCCCCCATCAACGACATATAATAGTTTATTACCTGGATAAATACAACTTTTTGGTTTCAATAGCTTAATTAGACTAGATTTGTTACCTTTTCTCATTAAACCATTATTAAACAATGACGGGGGCGAAGGTGCCAATTTATAACAAAAGTAATTTTTAAGGTCCTGCTCAGTTTTTTTTAAACAAATAATCCTATTAAACAACTGATGTGAGTCTAAAAGAATGGTGTCGTCGCGCAATTTTACACTTTTTGTTACAAGTGCTAATGGTCTTACTTTGTTTTTAGTTTTAAAGTGTATTTCAGAAAATTTTTTACTATACATCGTTTCAATTGACAATATTCCTGCTTGTCTTGCCATGTGACAGTTCACATTCTCCACAGCTACAACTCCAGTTGATATGCATGAAAGTTGGCTAAAATTATTGCTAAACGGATTGTTATTTTCCAGCCACTGTATGATAATTTTTAAATCTTTGTTATCTCGGGTTATTGTCGAGTCTCTAAGCTCAATATGTTGCTCGGACTGGCCAGACTGTACACCGCAAAACGTCTCTAATGCATCACAAACTTCAACGGTGTATGGCATCGTTATAGTCTACTTAATTATCGAACTGTCCGTGACACCTCTTCCATGGGTTAATCCCCCCGATGTCTTCATAGACCTCATAAAATATTGTTCAATACACATATCAGTCCACGTACCAGACCATAATTTGTCAGTACGACGTATCGTAAAATAGCCAAGATTACAAAATTTTTCATATTCACTTGGGGCCATTATTTCTTGTAATTTTGTCATATTCTGTACATATAGGTGAGCTGATTTGGCATATTGCAAGTGACCTGCAGCATGTAAATAAGGCAACATCATTTTTACAGCTATTAGATGCATGTTCCAGTCTCCACAACGTTCGGCTTTTAAAAAAAGTTTTATTATAGTTACCATTTCGTAATATTGTATCCAAAGCGTTGAAGTAGGACTTTTTATTTTTAACTCATCTTTAACGTTATTAATGTTCAGCAGAAGATTATCTAGAAGGTCCGCTGTGGAAATCTCCTCCAATGTAATTGTTTTGTTGCGAAATGAATCTGTATAGAATTCCGTCAATGCTGTTTTGTTAACGTCACATGTATCCAATAGCAAAACAGTTAAAGCCCAATGAACCAACAAATGTGCTCTGATAGCTCTTGAGTAAGCATGACCTGACATCATATGACAAACAGTTACTCTTGCATAAATTGTTGACCACAAGTCTTCTAGGCCCGATCCCGACATTATGAATCCAATGGCGCCCATAAATGACATAATTAAGTGAAATCCGCCTAGTCTTAAAATAATAGGCAATTCTTTTGCATAGACGATTTCAGAAGCTTTATGAAATAATGGCTGGTCAAAAGTAACTATACAACTATTTTGATTTGTTTTTTTAGTTTCTGATAATGCAAATTCGAGAGCGGAATATATAGTCGACGGATCACTAGGATTTAAGTTAATAAATGGGAGCGCCACAATTTTGCTTTGATCGAACGGCTTTGATCCATCCATAATCAATGACATAAAGCCATTCCAATTTGGGCTTGTAGCATCACCTACCCAGTACCCAGAACAGCTAAGTAGGTCCAGTTTAACAGATAAAATAATGTTAGGTTCGTGAAAAGTGATGTTGTTTAAAGATAAGTCAGCCACTTCAACTTTGTCAAACTCCGATTTGAATTTTTTGTAGGTTTTAATTGGAATCTGTCCAAAAGATCCTATTTCCTGAGCGGTTAATTTTTTTTTTAATTTTGGTATATTTTGTTTGCATTTATAACTGTCCTGAGGAGTGAATATTTGTATTCCACCCATTGCATGAAATGTTCCGGACCCATTTAAAGTTCTAACATTATGGTCTGCATTGTCGAATACGTACTGATAAAATACATCTTCGTGTATAACAGGTTTTTTTGCAGCAACAACAGATGATTCGAATAACAGTGTATTTGCATAACTAACTGCTACGCCTAGTTTTTCAAATATTTGGACTAGAATTTTTGATCCAAATTTTCTATGCAAAAAAACAGACAAGGCCAATTGCAGCGGAGACATAAAACAGTTTGGGCGAATAGCTGATATTATAGCATGAGAAATATTTATTGACTTTGTCACTAACCTATCATTTTGAGAAGTTCTTAAAAGATTATCGGTAAATTCTCTTAAAGTTTCAGGAATGAGCAGTTGACACTCTTCCCTCATATTTTCACTAAAGCTAGGATAATTTTCGGTGTTGTAAACTTGCTTCTTTATGTCCTCTCTTATTATTTGACTAGCTGCCTTAACGACCTTTAATCGCTCCTCCTCAATTGTTTTACATTTTTCTGAATAAAATTTTTCTGTAAGAATACTTTCTAAGGTATCTGTTAGGGTAATAACGGTTAATTTACGAGTCGGCATGGTTATAGTAATTCGTTGCCCAAAATGTCGTTGCAATTTTTCTTTCAGCCATCGCGGTACGTAGAGTTCCAAACCATTAACAAATTCTGTAATTTTTTCCACTAAATGCGAGAGGGAAAATTGTGAGTGTTCACTATTTTCCATATATTCACACAATTTTAAAAATGCGTTATGTTTTTCACTATTTTCTTGTTGTGACTTTAAACAACTGGGGGTATCGCGAATTAGGCTTTGGTAGCAATTCAAATGGTATTTTCCTTCTGCAGCTACTAAATCTATAATGTTTCCTAAACGATGGAATATTTGTCGCCCTAGCTCGTCGCGTCGGTTTCTACAAATTTCCATAATTTTGTCCTTGATATGAATTTCGGTGACCTTTCGAATTATTTGTTTATATTGTTGTGGCTTCTTTTTTTCTTGTTCTATGCATACATTTTCTCCACAGACAAAACAACTTGTTTTGAAATCAAATGGTTTGGCTAAAGACCTTAATACCGGTTCGTGTGGATCTTGATCTAAAGGATTTGGTATTATTTTTCTCACATATTCCTCACGAGTGTAGTTCTTACGACATATTACATGAACCTGCATACAAAATTTAAAATTTACTTAAGTATTATATTTATTTATTTATTGACCATAATGCTGCTTGCGTTCTCCAATTGTTCGCCTATTTCGTCTCATTTCTTTTTACTCGCAATTATAATCGACTGCAATCCTTTTACTCCCACATTAACCACTTTATTTTCACTTAGTGGCTTTTTACAAAACAAACAAATATTTATAGCGTCCATTGTCCGGTTATACAAATTGTTACTAGATTTACAATAAAATATGTTAGTTCAAAACAACGACGATGCGCCGATAAACGTTTCAACTCGAATAACCTCGTGTTTCATCGAATTCTGTCTAGCTCGATTAGCGTAGGACGGGAAGCGGACAAGAGCAGTGTTGCCGATTTGTCAGTAATTACTGACATTGGCAAGGAATGTATCTTGCCAAATGTGCTCCCACGTCCACGACAAGCCATTTCTCCGTTAATATTTGAGCAACAAAGGCAAACAAAATAGGAACCTAAAGTAAATTGTCTCCTCCGTAACTTTTATTAATAGTTTTTTTTGCTATTTTTTTTTGTTTAGTATTTATTACAGTCAGCAGCCACAATTTATATAAAAAAAATACGGAAAATTAGTTTTAAATTTTTTTTGGCCCTTATTTGTTATTTTTTTGTTTTTAATAATATAAAACTTTTTATTGCACTTAATAGGACGAATAAAATGAAAAAAAAAATTGAAAATCGGAGCAACGGTGACCGAAATATAATCGTTTATAGAAAAGGAGCTGACCGCCATGTTTTTCAAAATGGCGACTTTGGCTCACTTGCGATTTTTTGGGACTTTTGGATTTTCATTTTACATGAAAAGAGTTATCGATTACCATTTAAAAATAAAAGTTCGGAAACACTTCACTCAAAGTGGTATAATTGTAGAAATTTGCCTGGTGTATACCTTCCTTTCTATTCATACGTCCTGGTTCTCTAAACAAAGACAGATCTATAGTCGACACAACCAAAACATGTCCACTTCATCGGCGTACAAATCGAACTTAAAATTATCTAAAATTGTAGAAGAGTAGAAAATTTAATTTGGTAATAATTGCTAAATGAAAGTTAAAAAATCGGGGATCCTGTCAAAAAATCTTAGCATGCACCTGCTAGTACTTTCGATTTAAGAATAGAAAGCATGTTGGTGCCACATCTACTTCGTCACGTGGCAATGTTTACATAGCGTCTATTTTGAAAATAGGTAAATAGACTTTAGTTCCAGCTAAATGCGACATAACTCTATGTTGAATTTCTGTTCGAAACTCCTGAATGGCATCCAGTTTTGAATAAAGCCACTGGCTCTCACAACCCTTCTACCATTTCTAAAGTATCTTTCGATCATAAAAGCTTTTGGTTCTGCGGTAATTACTATACTATTTAATTTTCTTAAAAATAAAAACTCCAGAAGTTCCATTTTTCATTCAGCTTTACCTTTTACCGTTGATATAAATTAAACATAGTTTTTGAGCTGACATCATTTAAGAACCCTGACATCTGTTTAAAGTTCTGTATTGATCAGTAGAAGAGGTCCAAACATGGGGTTGAAAATTTAGCACGCAAAATGACCCGAGTTAAAGAAAACGCATTCTGTAAGCATATTTTTTTAATGTATTAATGTATTATTAAGTATTGGTAGTGACAGTGTACGAAACGCTCGATCGGTCGCGCCGAATTTATCCAGAAGTTAAAAAATGGAATTATTGAATATGTGGCCAGTTAGTCGAGGCAATGACGAGGAAAAATCATTCAAACTTCTAAGCTTTCAGAAATCCATCCGATTTTGATGATTTTCTTTAAATGTTTGATAAATCAGAAACATGAGTGATGGCGATAACAATTTGTTGAACCCCAGATTTAAAATTTGGTGTTTTTGAGGTCGCTGATAGCGAATTCACATTATTGATGAAACCGTTGAACCGATGAAAGCCAAATCTAGAGGATCCTTGGGCTTAGAGATTACATATTTGAAATAAATGGAATGAATTTTGAATATAATAAAAGATATTCCTTTTTCATGTTCAGAATTTTTTTTAACTTAAACTGTCATAACAATTATATGACGAAAATAGTTCACATTGCTCTTTTCAGTCGTACATTCTAGAGCTGATTGTTCAATCAACCGATCAGCACCACATTCTGCTTGACTACACTCAAAACTATTCTCAACCAGCTTTTTGGAAAGGAGATTAATGAATCTGCTTTTTTTTTACTGTGGACCAAAATCTTTTCCTTGGTAGTTTTTAAAGGCATATCTTCATCAAAAAGATAATCGATGGAAGTATTACTTATATTATCTACGATTTCTTTCTGATTCGTTAATGATTTTTTTTAATGATTTGTTATATTTAATTAAATATTCACAATCAGAACATACTTACGTACAATGGCAGACATAATTTTTTGGAGCCGACATTATTTTTTTTTCTATTATCTTCACTCCATTATTGGTCTTAATCAGATCCCAAAAACCCCTGGCCATATCGCCGATTTTTTGTTTAGTTCTAGGTACCGATTCAACGTGCTCTTTGAAGTAAAATTTCAAAAATTATTAATTCTGTCATACCTTCTGATTACTCTAACCGTTAATTAGAATTTATTACTCTTGCATGGCTTCTGCATAAAAAAAATCTCAACCCTGTCCGCTCCTGTAAATAAATTTTAGAAACTTTTCCTTTTCTCATCCTGGCAGAGAATGGCCCACCTCCACGTTCGTGATCTCTATTGGACAACAACATTTTCTAAATCGCGAAGTTGAAACAAAAAGTCGAATCAGAAACCGGTTAGCGCCCTTTTAACCCATGTAACTCTAGTGATGAACTCCAGTAGCTCTCTAATTACTAATGGCACCTTAAAAAATGTAGTTGACTAAGTTGGACAAGCTGTAGTTTGCATAACTTATATTTTAGTAAAAAAATAAAAAAAAACACTGTAAATTTTGACTGGTCACCCGTCAGATTATTGCGATTTGGCATACCTTTGACCTGAGGAAGTCCAGCCAACCCAGGAGCGCGTTCACATTCATTACCTCAAGTAGGGGAAAGGTAGAGAAGAGGTTACCCTGGAGCACGGATATAGGCCCTGGAGTAATTGTAGCACTTTGATTGTAAACGATTGAAGGTAACTATTTAGCCCTATCTAGCTTTGTGTTAATAGAACTTTTTTGTAAACCTAATAATTATAAAGAATGATACCATTGTCGTCGCCATTGTAGTTTCATTAGCAAGAAAATGATTTTCGTATTTAAATGTTTTTCCTCCCCATTCACTGTTACATCTAACCGACAACAATGAATATGAAGCTCCAAGAAGAATTTTAAATTATATTGAATACACCATTCCAGGCCTTATCTTTATATATTAAAAAGAGTTTCAAGTGGAATATCTCTGCATTCGGTTCTAACTTCTTGAAAAGACTTAATTCCAATATTCCACATGCAGAAAGTACCTCTATATTTTCGTCGCTCGCGCGATCATTGGTATAAACACCATTTTTCTATCTAAGAAGGTATTCCTAAGTATCCTATGAATTTGTTAGTAGGTATATTCTGAAGATAAAGGTACATAACTTGACTAACAATGGCTAATTGAGACAAAGAGCAATTTCACGAGCCATTCGCAACAAAATATTTTAAACTTTAAATCACAGTTAAAAGTTTATTTTGTAATAAGTGAATATAAAGACTGCAAAAATGTTTACTTATAGAGATACACTAAACTTTGATATTAGCAGCACTTTATTATCTTCTATTATAAAGTCTCCACTCGGATCTGTTTGAGTATAGAAGTTTTGAGGCATAATAACAGCTTCCATTATTTTTCACACCTAAATATATACTTATAATTAGTACAAAGCAATAGCTGATAGCTCTTATTGTTTTTAAAGAGAGTAAGCAAACGACAAGTACTTAGGATTAATGGACAATCCGAATCTGAATTTCGTATATTATCGTTTGTATTCACAAAATTTGTATTATAGCATTTATAACATTTGGGAATCCCAAAACAAGTCAAAACTCTTAATGCGCATGCTTGGGTAACTTCTCACGAGCTCAAAAGCGAGGGACACTTGGAGTTACCCTTGGGCAACTTTAGGCAAATATGAACGTACCGGGAAATGTAACCTTGCAAATGTGAACGGCTGCGGAACGCAAAAGTGTTACGCTTCCCTTCCCTAATGTGTGAATGTGAACGCGCTCCAGGGGTTGAAAGAACCCTACCCAAGAGTGTTTTTTTGTGATAATGAATAACAATTTCGGGAAGATTTTTTTCATGGCTGTGTTTGTATAGATATACATGTATGTGTATGGTTAACCAAAATAACGGCCTATGTGGTTTCTCAAGCGACGAAATTACAGTTATTCATTTAATCGTCAATATGCAGGTGCAGTGTGCACCTCCCGATGTCCTGACAAGTGACTTCACGCTGCTACCCTCAAGTTTGTTTCAAATGATTTACCGGCGCGTAGAACTTTAATAATTAATAACAACGTCATTATTCCAGGATATACATTTATGTGTTAAAAATTTTGCGTCAATACTGCTAAATGAAGTAATTTTAATGTATTTGTTTTATAGACGCCATTTTATCTTTGGTAAAATGGCTCTTGCACCTCTATTTTGAAAATAACTGGCAACTTGCATGTCGTTGGAAAGGTAATTTTGAGAAGAATTCGATTGTGCAATGAAAAATACAGGTTGTCATGTAAAAAATAAAAAACTGCACACTTCGGTGAAACTGTAAATGACGTTAATTTGGTTTTTCGGTAAAAATTAATATGCCTCTCAAACACATCAGTAATCCAATTATATCTTTTACCATGCCGTTGTGGTGCCCTCCACAACGATTTCGTTACACCCGGTAGGTATATGATAAAAAAAATAAGTGTCCAAAATATAATAATATGCATAGTACTATGCGAAGGAAGGAAAAATGTATTATTTAATAAGAAGAAGAATAAATATCATACCAAACCGCAAAGACAAGTACCCATCTAATTCATCTGACCGGCCAGTGTAAAGTATATTGAACTTATTTAGTTTATTTAGAAAGATTTCGTACCTATGTTCAAGGGAGTTTAGTTGTGGGTATTTGAATAAAAAAGTTAGAGTATCTTTTGCAATTAATTGACGAACATCCATTAAATGAGTTTCAGGGAATAGTATATATATTTGTGGAATATCTGCAAGGCTTATTAAATTGGATTTTTATGTTGTGCAAAGGAAAGTTTCTTTACTGCAGTCAACTATACCTACAGAAGGCGAGAATGTTGTGTATTATTCAATTTTTTGTTAATTTCTTTTTGCCGAAAATTCTATTATAAAGAGTTTGTTAAAAATCATAAAACGTTTTATTTTAATTTTTTAGTAGAATGTCGTGTAATAATAATGGGTATTTTTTAGAGAACTTAAAAGTTACCGAAATTACGGTTTTCTTTTAAGTGTTAAATAACCGACTGTAACAAAGAAATATTTTCCTTAGAATCCATTTTACTCTTTAACAATTATGAATTAGCTGAATACAACAATATGTAATTAAAAATTAATAAAGTAGCTGACCAATACGAGTTTTTCAAAATAACTGTTTTATTTATTTGCTGATATTTGATTTATAATAAACAATAAAAAAACAGGTAAAAACACAAACAACACTAATGATTTTTAATATTTTATTTGTCGATTAATACCTATTCATTGAAAGTAACACACATAACTTAAAATTTTAGTTTCGGAAACGTACCTTTAGATGGAAGGAAAATGTTTGTTCTACTCGAGTGTCCTGAAAAGGTAAAATGTAATGTAATTGTAGCACTTTGATTGTAAACGATTGAAGGTAACTATTTAGCCCTATCTAGCTTTGTGTTAATAGAATTTTTTTGTAAACCTAATAATTATAAAGAATGATACCATTGTCGTCGCCATTGTAGTTTCATTAGCAAGAAAATGATTTTCGTATTTAAATGTTTTTCCTCCCCATTCACTGTTACATCTAACCGACAACAATGAATATGAAGCTCCAAGAAGAATTTTAAATTATATTGAATACACCATTCCAGGCCTTATCTTTATATATTAAAAAGAGTTTCAAGTGGAATATCTCTGCATTCGGTTCTAACTTCTTGAAAAGACTTAATTCCAATATTCCACATGCAGAAAGTACCTCTATATTTTCGTCGCTCGCGCGATCATTGGTATAAACACCATTTTTCTATCTAAGAAGGTATTCCTAAGTATCCTATGAATTTGTTAGTAGGTATATTCTGAAGATAAAGGTACATAACTTGACTAACAATGGCTAATTGAGACAAAGAGCAATTTCACGAGCCATTCGCAACAAAATATTTTAAACTTTAAATCACAGTTAAAAGTTTATTTTGTAATAAGTGAATATAAAGACTGCAAAAATGTTTACTTATAGAGATACACTAAACTTTGATATTAGCAGCACTTTATTATCTTCTATTATAAAGTCTCCACTCGGATCTGTTTGAGTATAGAAGTTTTGAGGCATAATAACAGCTTCCATTATTTTTCACACCTAAATATATACTTATAATTAGTACAAAGCAATAGCTGATAGCTCTTATTGTTTTTAAAGAGAGTAAGCAAACGACAAGTACTTAGGATTAATGGACAATCCGAATCTGAATTTCGTATATTATCGTTTGTATTCACAAAATTTGTATTATAGCATTTATAACATTTGGGAATCCCAAAACAAGTCAAAACTCTTAATGCGCATGCTTGGGTAACTTCTCACGAGCTCAAAAGCGAGGGACACTTGGAGTTACCCTTGGGCAACTTTAGGCAAATATGAACGTACCGGGAAATGTAACCTTGCAAATGTGAACGGCTGCGGAACGCAAAAGTGTTACGCTTCCCTTCCCTAATGTGTGAATGTGAACGCGCTCCAGGGGTTGAAAGAACCCTACCCAAGAGTGTTTTTTTGTGATAATGAATAACAATTTCGGGAAGATTTTTTTCATGGCTGTGTTTGTATAGATATACATGTATGTGTATGGTTAACCAAAATAACGGCCTATGTGGTTTCTCAAGCGACGAAATTACAGTTATTCATTTAATCGTCAATATGCAGGTGCAGTGTGCACCTCCCGATGTCCTGACAAGTGACTTCACGCTGCTACCCTCAAGTTTGTTTCAAATGATTTACCGGCGCGTAGAACTTTAATAATTAATAACAACGTCATTATTCCAGGATATACATTTATGTGTTAAAAATTTTGCGTCAATACTGCTAAATGAAGTAATTTTAATGTATTTGTTTTATAGACGCCATTTTATCTTTGGTAAAATGGCTCTTGCACCTCTATTTTGAAAATAACTGGCAACTTGCATGTCGTTGGAAAGGTAATTTTGAGAAGAATTCGATTGTGCAATGAAAAATACAGGTTGTCATGTAAAAAATAAAAAACTGCACACTTCGGTGAAACTGTAAATGACGTTAATTTGGTTTTTCGGTAAAAATTAATATCCCTCTCAAACACATCAGTAATCCAATTATATCTTTTACCATAACGTTGTGGTGCCCTCCACAACGATTTCGTTACACCCGGTAGGTATATGATAAAAAAAATAAGTGTCCAAAATATAATAATATGCATAGTACTATGCGAAGGAAGGAAAAATGTATTATTTAATAAGAAGAAGAATAAATATCATACCAAACCGCAAAGACAAGTACCCATCTAATTCATCTGACCGGCCAGTGTAAAGTATATTGAACTTATTTAGTTTATTTAGAAAGATTTCGTACCTATGTTCAAGGGAGTTTAGTTGTGGGTATTTGAATAAAAAAGTTAGAGTATCTTTTGCAATTAATTGACGAACATCCATTAAATGAGTTTCAGGGAATAGTATATATATTTGTGGAATATCTGCAAGGCTTATTAAATTGGATTTTTATGTTGTGCAAAGGAAAGTTTCTTTACTGCAGTCAACTATACCTACAGAAGGCGAGAATGTTGTGTATTATTCAATTTTTTGTTAATTTCTTTTTGCCGAAAATTCTATTATAAAGAGTTTGTTAAAAATCATAAAACGTTTTATTTTAATTTTTTAGTAGAATGTCGTGTAATAATAATGGGTATTTTTTAGAGAACTTAAAAGTTACCGAAATTACGGTTTTCTTTTAAGTGTTAAATAACCGACTGTAACAAAGAAATATTTTCCTTAGAATCCATTTTACTCTTTAACAATTATGAATTAGCTGAACACAACAATATGTAATTAAAAATTAATAAAGTAGCTGACCAATACGAGTTTTTCAAAATAACTGTTTTATTTATTTGCTGATATTTGATTTATAATAAACAATAAAAAAACAGGTAAAAACACAAACAACACTAATGATTTTTAATATTTTATTTGTCGATTAATACCTATTCATTGAAAGTAACACACATAACTTAAAATTTTAGTTTCGGAAACGTACCTTTAGATGGAAGGAAAATGTTTGTTCTACTCGAGTGTCCTGAAAAGGTAAAATGTATCGTATCAATAATGATAACTTACAACCCACTGGATTTACAAAAATTTGTATTTATTATATTTATTGCTTTAGAAAAGTTTTGTAAATAAAGTTATTGTATTATCTGGTAGATTTTACTTTTTCAGGGCACTCAAGTAAAATAATATTTTATTATATCTGTAAAACTTATATTTTACTATTTTTAACATTTCTAAATTAGATAAGGACATTTTTAACTAACCTCATATTTATGTGCGGTTAGCATCATTGCCATGGCGTAACTTGAACAAGATAAACACCGGAAAATGTCAGAAACCATTGTTAAGTGGCAATAAAAAGCAATATTTTAATCCTTATATAATTCCATCCTAAAAAACTTGGTACATACTTAACTTACTTTAAATTGTGAAAAATATTAAAAATACAATTTTTTTTGATAATTTCAAAAACAGCGCTTGTATAACAGAATATTTACTAGTGACACTACCTTAAAGTAGACGCCGATTAAGATCCAGTTTTTTTTAAACGCTAGCAAATTTAAAATGTGAATTTGTGGTAAAATGATATATTATTTTCTAAATAAAGTTAATTGCCTCCAATTATACATACATACAACAGGGTCTTATAGACTACTTTTAAGATTATGTAACTAAAAGTCGATGATTGAGATTTGTACCCAAAATACTTACATTTTAAATGTTAAACTATGAACTATTTACATATAAAAAAAAGTTTATTAAGTAAATAATGAGATCGTATTTTCGATAAAAGAGTGGCCTTTCAGCAGATGTGGTGGCACAGATTAGTTTCTTAAAAATTATCTTTTCTTGTACTCACCCAACGGTTTATTAACTCTTAATTTGCTCATGTTTGCTAAAGAGATTGAAACATGTAGCAAATTTCATTTTTTTTTCGCTTTCCCTATCTTCTGGAGTAGGTATATTCCGCTTAGTAGCGATATTATAATTTTTATGTTTTTATGTTTAAGTATGGTAGAAAAAATAAAATAATTCTTATTAAAACGAGCAACAAAATGTTCCCATAAATTATCAGTCTTAAGAAGATACTATTACCATGATTATATATACCATACCAATAATACTAATATCTATACCTAACTACCAATCACCAGTATGTCCCAAGGATTGAGCTCAGAACTGATTTTTTCTTGTTGAATTATGCCAATACCTTTTATAGAAACTTCGTCTTTGTGTCGATTTTGCCAAAATCCTGCAAAACGAATGATTTTTAAACATTTTGACACCCAAATTGTTCCATTTTTAAGCTCAACTCTTAGACATATTGTCTATCCCGAGGTGTACAAAACAACTTGTTCGACTGCAACTGAGAAATAAAAATTTACAATAACTACGTAGTTTAACAATTAGTCCTTAACATAATTCCTTCTGGCCCAGCACTTTCATCTTTAATTAGTTCCTCAGGTATTTTATTGATAACACTAGCACCGGGTGGTTTTGATACTTTTCGAGATAACGTTGAACTATCCATTACCGAATCAAGGTCGTCATTCCTATTTAAAAGGTAGTCAAGGTCGTGTGATATACTATCTAATACACCATCTAGGTTGTCGCCTTTAAACTTGGAATGGTGAGAGCTACTGGGAGTATCCGATATATCTTTATTTTTTTCTATCCCGGAAACAATGTCGTCATGCCCATCTGGCTGGGTTCTTTCAGTTTGAACTGCCGTGTCAGTCTCCAAGATTTTGGAAATAGCTTCGTCAGGAGTAATAATCACTTTAGGTGGAAACATTATTCGGACAGTTTTGTGTTCCGTGGATTTTTTTTCACCTTTTACAGGTGTTTCGTTTGCAACTTTACTTTCAGGTTTGCTTACGCACATACTAGATGCCACTAAGTCAAGACCAACATAGGGTTTGGCAGTTAAAATATCAGGAGATGGCGAGAATGTGTTATTAGAGGTTAATTTTCTAAGTATTGGGGGACTACTGTTATACGTTTCTAGAAGAGGTTGATTTTTAGCTCTACGCGACGTTGAACTTTCCTTGACACTAACGTCGCAGAAATTTGAGCTGGTCTGTAAACAACTTTCAAATGCATTGGAAATACTTTGGGTTTTGCTTACGCTGATTTTTAGGGTGTCCATTGATTTCATTGAAATTTGTTGAATATCTTGTCTACGCAAACCAATTTGGATTTCTAAATCTCCGTCCTGTTTCGTCACAACTACAAGGGAAAATATATAGATATACGGGATGCAATAAATAGAGTGGCCTATTAGAAGTATCTGAAGAACTAACAGATTTGATTTTGAAAATTTGGCTGTGTCTATAAGAGATGGTGTTTTAAGTTTTTAAAATATTTTGGATGATGCGGTGGGGGATGCACCTTGGGGATTTTAAATGAATTACCCTGTATAGTATTCTATTTTTAGAATCTCTATTAGTATCTCAAGTTACTCAACAATCATTCCCATTATTTCCGTATACCTATCTGTTATCTGTTTTCTTAATACTAATTAATTTCCTTTTTTTTATATCAAAATACATGATCTCACAAATTCTGATATTTTTGAACTCTGACATACTACGGCACTACAGTTTAGTTGGTGGTTAGGCAATACCCTGATGCCTTTTACGCTATGGTCAAATATTAGTTGCAATATACAGGGTGGTCTAAAAATACAGGTATTTTTTACTTATTTTTCTTAAAAAATGTATAAAAGTATATTTTTTTTAAAAGAAACACCCTGTATATTATTACTAATTTAAAACGCTGCTGAAATATGTGCTTCATTTATGTATATCATACCCATACCTAACTATTCTACTTTCTGACTTATAAGCGTTTATTTGAAAAAGTTTCTTGAAAAAGTTACCTACTCCCGTTCGATTTTTAGTTAGTGTGCCATGCAGTGTCAAGTCACTGTTATAGGAATTATCCCCCGAGATTACCCGATAGTAGTCTATTTGATTTATAACCTAAGTAGTAAGTTTAAAGAAAAAATGTAGAAATCATCAATAAATTGAAGAGAAGATTTCTTACAAGATATAATTATATCCTAATTGAAATTGGATTTGCCAAGACGAGTGCAGGCAACAAGCGCATTTGTAGAGCCTTTAGAAGTAAAGTGAAAGTGTTTGGAAGTAAGCGGACATTGTTTTGATCATCTATTTTAATATTCTGTTTTAGCAGTTTTAATCATTTTAATTTCTTGGCGCTTTTAAAGTTAAACAAATCGCAACAAAATGCACTTATTGATTGTACTCCTCGTGGCAGATCTAATTTAATTTGGATCTAGAGTTTGGAATGCTTGGTAACCCGATGTAGCAACTCTTAAATTTACTGGTGATCTATAAGTATTTTTTTAAAGCATACCCCATAGGCAAAAATCGATCTAACGGTTTATGAGCGGATGATTTCAATTTATCGCTTATAAGTCCAAAACTTGACTAATTAGGTGTATGTATCCATAAATGAAAAATACAGGGTGGTTTATTTGAAGAAAATATACTTTTAGACATCTTTTGTTTAAGTAACCAAAATACATGTATTTTTAGGCCAACCTGCATATTGCAACTAAGATTTGGCCATAGCGTAAAAAGCCTACCTTCCAAACAAATGTCAGTGCCTTAGTATGTCAGGTACAAAAATTTCACCATTTTTCGATACAAAAATAGAAAGTTATTAATATTATCTCGAAAATTCTAAAAAAAAAACAGATAGGTAAAGGAAATAAGAAGGAAAGTGGTTAAGAAAATACGAGAGACTAAAAAAAAATCATTTAAAAAGTTAGGTGTATGTATCCATAAATGAAAAATACAGGGTGTTTTATTTGAAGAAAATATACTTTTAGACATCTTTTGTTTAAGTAACCAAAATACATGTATTTTTAGACCAACCTGCATATTGCAACTAAGATTTGGCCATAGCGTAAAAAGCCTACCTTCCAAACAAATGTCAGTGCCTTAGTATGTCAGGTACAAAAATTTCACCATTTTTCGATACAAAAATTGAAAGGTATTAATATTATCTCGAAAATTCTAAAAAAAAAACAGATAGGTAAAGGAAATAAGAAGGAAAGTGGTTAAGAAAATACGAGAGACTAAAAAAAAAATCATTTTGACGTTGCTGTCACTAGTTCTTATAGCGAAAGTCAAATTTTTAAAATAAAATCTCGTTTAATTCTGGGGTTACTTCTAAAAGGCCGTTTTATTAAGTGCACTCTATACAGGGTGTTCAAAAAATAGACGGAGATATTTTAGAGGATGATTCCTTGTTAAAAAATATGAAAAAAGTTTCTATAAACATGGGTCCGGAAATGTAGAGTTTTCAAGAAATACAGGATGTTAAATAAAAAAAAAAAAAAAAATTAAGTTATTTTTTTTTATTTATTTATTTATTAACTTCACTGAATACAATGTAAGTGTGATCTACACAGCATTATGGGATGGTCAATTAGAATATAATATACTAAAGATATACACGCATACATAAAACGGTTTTTCATAAATTATATTAAAATCATCAATACTATAGACAAGAAAAAATACATGTCACATACAATAGGCAAATTTTAAATAAAACAGTACATAACGTACAAAAACAGAACCCAAAAAATATACAACAGACATATGTATATTGTAAATGTTTTACACCCTTTCCATTATATTAGAATAGATAATAGTTGTGGGATTATTGGATTTGGAAGTTCCCTTTCGTTAATAAACTCATCTAGCGAGTAATAACATTTATTGATTAGAAATTTCTTCGATTTATTTTTTAATGTTGCATTTGCCACCGTCCTCCGTGGAAAGTCATGGGTAATTCGACCCAATTTATTAAAAACTTAAGCCCAATGTATTTTGGGTGATTCTGTCCTACCGCGAGTCTTGAAAATGGTAGTTGAAATTCATTTTTATATCTGGTGTTATGAGAGTGAATTTCTTGCCTCAGATGAAGCGACTCTTTGTTGTTTATGGCATACAGAATTAAAGAGTATATATAAAGGGACGTTGTCGTCATTATATTAAGAGATTTAAAATGCTCCCTACAGGATATTAAAGGAGAGATTCTTACTATCGTTCTTATGATTCTTTTCTGCACCACAAGAACCTGTTGTGCATCACATGACCCACCCCAGTATACCATTCCATATGCAAGAGTAGACTGGACCAAGCCGAAGTACAAAAGCTTGATCACATTCGGGGATACGGTATCGCGAAGATTTCTTATTAAATAACAATAGGAGCTAAGTTTAGGTAATATGCTTTCTATATGTGCGCCCCATGTAAGCTTTTGGTCGACATGTATTCCCAAGAATTTTGTAGATGAGGCGCCTGCGATAGATTTTTCTTCTGCTTTGATCAACAAACTATAGTCCACCGTTTTGTTTTTGGCCCCAAACTGGACAAATCGTTCAGCTGTAGTCCGTTGGAATTACACCATCCGGTCATAATGTCGACAGCCGTGTTCCCTTTACGTACGAGGTCGTTTTGGGTCTTACCTAACTGCCGCCGCGACTGTTGGGAGGTCGTTAATGAAAATATTAAATAATGTTGGGGATAAACATGAACCTTGGGGCGTGCCTCTTTTAACCCCCCGGCCAGTAGATCTAACCCCGTCGATCTCAACGACCTGAGACCTGTCGTAAAGGTATGACTTTACCCAACTCGGAGGTGGTCCGCGTAGCCCTATTGCCTCCAATTTTGTGATCAGGAGCCCATGATCGACGGTGTCGAATGCACGAGACATATCAAAAAGAGACCCAATGCAATATTTTTATTATTCAGCGCATCGTAAATGTGCTCAAGAGCGGAATCGAGTGCTGTTTGTGTTGAGTGACCAGATCGAAAGCCATTTTGGCATTATGAAAGCAATCCGTATCGCTCTAGATATTGGCTCAATCGGGAGTTAAAAGCATATTCGAATATTTTACCGAAGTGACTCTGCATTGCCACTGGCCTATAATTTTTTACGTCCTTAGTATCTCCCTTCCCCTTAAAAATCGGAACAACTTTGGATTCTTTTAAGCGCGTGGGATAGATCCCTTGAGCGAAACTATCATTTATTAATACTGACAATGGGCCCGCAAGGTTTACGGCTACGTTTGTTAAGATCGTACCCGGTATATCATCGACTTCAGACGATGTCTTTTGGCATACTTTTTTTATAATTATTATGGAAATTTCTTGCGGAGTTACCGGATATAGGAAGAAAGAAAAACTATTATTTTGATATATAGTTAAATTATTTAGATTTGGTTTAATATTGTTTGATATATTTACAAAATATGCATTAAAGGCTTTGCCTATTTTTTAACGTCATTTATTTCTTTCTTATTTTCAGAGAATGGATCATATACCTTTAAAACTCTTGATCCACTCCCATTGTTATCGCGTCGTTCGTTTATGATATCCCAACAAACTTTGTTGACATTTTTTGCTCCGTTTAGTCGTCTATCGTTAAAAGTTTTTTTTAATGTTTAATCTTGTGGCGATACAGTCTACGTAGTGCTAAGTACATTTCGTTATATACTGGATTATCTATCCTCTTACTTATACCTGCCATTTCCCTGACCATCCTTGATAACTCTCTTGTTTCAGCCGTAATCCATTTATTTCATTCTATCTAGGATCGATTCTTGTAAAGTTCAAGGAGAAATGCATAATTAAAAATTTCCATAAATTTTGAAAAAAAGTTGTTAAATATAGTGTTTATATCGTCACAAAAATCAACCCCATTAAACCATTTAACGCGGAGTATTTCTTCTTTAAAAGTTCCAATTGTTCGTGTATCAAATTTTCTTTTAGGCTGTAAGGGCTGAAGTTCTGTCCCAAATGGGGTTAGTTGATATTTAAAAAAGAACAATTGATGTGTATGATCAGACATGCCATTGTCCTGTATTTGTGTTTTGAAGTCAGACAGGTCTGTAAAGATATTATCTATACAAGTTTCACTTACTTTAGATATTCTGGTCGGGGAAAACAAGCAAGGTGTCATATTAAATTCTGCAAAAAGATGTGTTAAGTGTTTACAATTTTTGTCCTGTGCCTGGGGCAAGAAATTCACGTTCACGTCCCCGCAAACAATATATCTGTATTGCGGTTTATAAACATTATTTAGTAGTAGTGACAGTTTATTTATAAATTGTGCAAAATCTGCACTTGGTGATCTATATAATGCAAAAACAAAGATATCGAGGTTGTCGAGTAGAAATTTCGAACAACAAATTTCCACCACCTTCTCTTCACATATTTTATTAAGTGGTATATTAGTAAAGTTAAGGGTATTTTTTGCAATAATGCAAACTCCACCTCTAATATACTGCGCTCTGGTAAAAGCATTTATAACCCTATAATTGGAGAAATACAATGTTTCGATCTCCCTACCCTGCCAATGCTCAGATAGGCAGCAAATGTCAACGTTATTATCTATCAACAGGACCTCCAAATCCAACAATTTACTGTCCATAAGTCCTTGAATGTTCAAATGCATTATCTTGAAGTAGTCGTCGTTGGGTCTAAAAAATCTTGTGCATCGTGAAAAGGGATGTCCTTCGTGTCGGTACTATGGGCTGGGTTTGCTTGTTTATTGGAGCGGGGAAAATAATACCGATTAATTAGTGTGCCGTTCGGCCATATGCTTCCGTTCATAATCTCATCTTTTTTATTAAAGGGTGCACCTAATTGAAACGATGCGAAGTTGTCTCTATTTTTAAGGTTGAGTTTGGTACATGAGACTTTGCAGATACCTGAGAGGTGTTGGACGATCTGCATCTATTTTGCGATGTTTTCTTATCGTATGAAACAAGTGTGAATGACCCGTCTTGTTTATTTTGGTTTTTTGTGGGATCTCCAATATGATTTGGTTTTTGTTGTGTCTGTTTAGGGTTGTGGTCCTTGACGACCGCTGCGTATTTTGAATCTAAAATACCTTCTTTATCGATAACAGATTTCTCCGAGATGTTCGCGTCAGGTCCGAGAGATGGCGCAACTGGAATTTCTTTAATTTCAGCTGTTTTCTGACTTTCGGGGCTTCCGAAACCCTTTTTCATATTATCATTCAAATTTTGATTTTGCTCTGCTATCTGTATTGTATGGTTACTTACACTTTGCTGCAAGACGTTTATTTTGGCTTCAAGTTTTCGGAGAAGGCCGCCATCATGGAGGTGCTGTTCATGCAACTATCACAAAACAATTTTAGATTTGGGTTTTCCAGCAAGAGTTTGCTTTCGTTTCTTCCTAAACTGGTGCAGTGTTTGTGGAACACTATTTCGCAAAGCCCGCCGTATTTAATTACGGAATCACTTTGTTTTAGATCAAATAAACATTTACCACATTTTACAACGTTGTTTACAGTCGGCGCCATCTTGACATCATTTATTATTTATTAATGTCTTAAAAAATATTTACTCGATTCTGTTGAAATTTGGCAATGTTATTTGTTCTATTAAGAGGCTAATTTAGCCACTCTTTCCTAGAAATGTTTTTGAATATTTGTTTTCCAAGGCACTTGTGATTTTTTTTTAGTAAAAATTGATAAACCAATTTTGTCCAGTGACATGCAATAAAACGGTTTTTATTTTTTTACTCGAAAACGATAGATGAGATAGGAAAAAAAACAAGCGGCAAAGAAGTTGTATTTTTAGATGCATGATCAAACAAAAAATACTAAAGTTACATAAAAGGTAGTGGCGTACATTTTTTTGATAATAATGTTCGCTAAGGTGCCCCCCGGGACGCCACTGGACTTAATAATTTTAATCTATTTAGGGCTAATACAACAAATAACATTGCCAAATTTCAACAGAATCGAGTAAATAATTTTTAAGACATTAATAATTTCATTTTTTATTTTTTCTTATTTAACATCCTGTATCTTGAAAACTCTGCATTTCCGGACCCATGTTTATAGAAACTTTTTTTCATATTTTTTAACAAGGAATCACCCCATAAAATATCTCCGTCTATTTTTCGAACACCCTGTATAATATGTCTACGAATACGGTAGACAAGAGGACCAATGGGCTAAAAAGTGAAAGATACAAAAAAGGTAATTGTGTATAAAAGTTTTTAGTTGTTGTAAAAATAAGATCCAAGATGGCAAACGTCTGTTTTTTCTTAGAGGATATGCAAAAAATATCAAAACGTAAAATTTGGCGAAGAGTAAAGTTGTCTTTCTTAAAGTTTTAATTCAAAACAGTTATTAAAAAAGTTGTGTTAAATTTTAAAAGTATTTTTATCCAGATTTTCAGCAAAACATTTGAAATTTCTAAATTACTACATCATGTGATAAAACGATGATACTCGCAGCGTTACTTTTTTTTTATTAGATGCATTATTGACGCTAGTATTGCCGCTCATACATAGTCACATTCTAGCTTTTTGTTTATTTCATTACACCTTTACATGTTGTTTTTAAAGCAAAATATATTTATAAAAATTAAAATGTCGAGAATTGTTATCGCTGCGTTATTGAGAACTTTTAAGACTAAAGTTTGATTTTAAGAGCGTAATTTAGAAATTTTAAATGTTTACTTGCAAATCTGGAAAAAGAAAAAAGGCAACCTTGCTTTTCACCAAAATTTTACTTTTTTGGGTTCTTTGCATACCCTGCACAAATAAAGACAAAAATGTTCTGTTCCCGCGTTGATCTTATTTTTAAACCAACCCTTTTTCATATATTTTACTTTTTGATCAGTTTGTCCTCTTGTCTATCCCTCCTCCGTGAGCCTACTGTATACACTCATATTAATGAAATATACATTAAAATATGCTAAATATATTATCGTGTTTTGAACACCCTATATAGAAGTAAAATATTTCAAAACAAATCTAGCCCCTTTATAAACAACACATCCAAACTTTGATAAGCATGCCATTCATTTGATTTTAGGTCATGCAGAAATGTCGTGGAAAATAGAACATCTATGTATAGTTTATACGAAGTTAATTGAAACGGCACGATATTGGGGTACGATCAATTTACTAGCAGCATTAGAATAGGCAATCACAGGGTGCCCAAAAGGGGTGATTCTCCAATAAAAAATAAGAAAAAAAGTTCCTACGAACATAGGTCTGCATCCGCTTTAATTTTGAGATACATAGATATATTTTGAAAAAAAAAAACGGTTTTTCTTCATTCTCTTTTTGAGACCGCTTTAGATATCATTTTGAATTTCAGTAGGTAGTAATTAGACATAAAAACGCATTTGATCTACTTCTACCAGTGGCATGCGCGCTAACATGTATTTTGATACTTTTAACGAATGTAACAATCTTTTTGTGCTTGTTACAACGTTAGTAGATAGCCCGAGTTTTTATCAAATTTTGACCAACTTAAATAATTAAATTTTTTAAAAATTTTTTGAATACGCCCCTGTCTAAAAGGTTCTAGACCCAGGCTGGTCTTCTTAAAATAATAACCTACGTATAGGCAACCCGTAATATGACGATATGCATGACTAGCTGTCGGAATATCACTTGCACACCCAGATGGTATTATGCTATCTTTTACATTTTTGGGATGACTGCCATTCCTTCGACGTTACCTAACCTAGTATTTTGGATGCATTTAGTTTCGGGTCAAACGTGCATCTATTTTCATGTCTTTTTTGGTTAAAATGAGTAGATTCCCGTTTTCAAGTTCAAAGTGCCCTCCAGCTTTACTTGTCATTACCGGAAGTCACATGGGTTTTCGAAGCAGTACGAGTCACGAGTGGGAAGTTGTTTTTTTGATAGGAAAGTCTATTTAAGGACTTTACGGCGTAGTGCCTCGGTCTGTTCGTTCTATATACCGGTCCAGAAGACTTGAACAGCAGGTGACGAAGATATAAAAATTATGGTTTTGTGTTGATTAATCGCATTTTATATGTGGCGGCAATGGCCGGATCGGAATTTAACACAGAAGCTGTCTTTTGAGCCTTAAATGGGATTGCTTCGTCACCTAGACCGTAGAAAGCCCGACCATCTGGTGAGTAGTATTTTTTGGTTTCACAAAATGGCGTCCTAATGTTCACGTTTTGTTTTAGGCTTTATTATCCTTCATTATTCTTCATTTTTCGACTACTTTATTATCCTTCATTATTCTTCATTTTTCGACTACTTTATTATCCTTCATTATTCTTCATTTTTCGACTACTTTATTATCCTTCATTATTCTTCATTTTCCGACTACTTTATTATCCTTCATTATTCATCATTTTTCTTTTATCAACTTCTTTTTCTACTTCCTTTATCTACTTCGATTACCGTCTATTTTTCTTTTATCTTCTGGTTCTTTTATCTCCTACATCTTTTATCCTCTACCTTTATTACCTTCTACTTCTATTTTCTACGTTCTACATGGATTTAGCCATGTGTTGAAAGTGCTTTAGTCAGTACTCGGAACCTGGAGTCTTCCTCTTAATTCTTTACCCTGCTATGGATCCCATGTCTGGAATGGAGGATGTATGTCTTAGAGAGGCCAATACGAGTGGGGGTGTCATTTTGGATGAAGTTCCTGTTTCGGTGCATGTGCCGGTCACCCCGACGTGCTGTATGGTCAACCGTCCACATTGATCTGATGCTGGAGATTGACGCATAATCCGTCGTGCCTGTCTGCTAGAGTCCTGCCTTACATGAGCTAAGTAGCATATTTTTTCTCCTTGATTACTGTACTAACACCACTTCCGACTAATTTTTATTAAAATTTCATAAAATATAGTACCAAAAAAAACCCTTCTTTTGAGTTTGAATAAGTAAATTTCATGTGTCTAATAATTCAGGATAATTTCACCTCTATACTTCAGTTAAATCACTCGTAATGTACTATTAATGGGCCTAGAGCCACCTTTTTATGTAATATTGCTAAAATAACCCTTTTTTATTCACTTGTAACGTTTTGACTGGCACAATGCCACACTTACCGGACTTAACCTTTTTTATTTGATGACTGATAGCCACTAAAAGTCAATTTGTTAACCCTTAACTTAATTTCCTATGTTATAAACCTTTTATGTGGTGATTTGGTAGACTGTATTATATTTGTATATTCTTCCCTCTGTATATTTTTATGTATAGTGTATAATTACCCTAGCTTCGCTTAAGACTGTTGTAAATTCTTGTAGATTTCGCTTAAAGTGGATGGGTCACTCCAGTAATGTATATATTGCCTAAACTACCTATCTTGTATCATACGAAAACTTAGTTTTCAATTTAAAACCGAAACCTCCCTCGTCAAGGAATGCTTGAGTGGTTGGTCTATTTATTGTAAATTCATTTGCATATTAATCCCTAGGAGGTTTTATGCTTATCTAGCTGGAACAGGCTAGTTTTGATTTATGAAACTAACTTTTACTCGTCAAGGAGTATAAGATGGTTATTTTAATTATCTTAAATTGAGATTTACATTAAACAAAAAACGTAAGTCTTACTTTCTAACAGAAGTAGCGGTTAAATGTTTAATTTTTAAGTATGAATCTAGAACTTCCTCAGGAAGTATGCATTTTCCCTCTAATCAATTTTGGGTAATGAATTTTAAAATCTTTCCTAAGCTATATTGGAGTTATTATCTCCTGTAAAGTTATTGAGATATTATATCTGTAATTTCTTTATTTTTGCTTAATGTTATTAAGATATCCCTATAGAGTATTGAGTTATTTCTATAGCTGTAATTTTCTCTATTTTGATTTAATTTTATTAAGATATCCCTATGAATTTGTTGAGATATTCCTATCTCGGTAACTTCTTCATTGGACTTAACCTTGTAATGGATATATCTATATCTGTTTTGAGCGGGTTAATAAGAGACTGATAATCCCGGTTTTGGATACATTACTTACTGACCCAGATATTTTAGTTACCATCAGTATGTATTTTTTTGTCATTCTAGGTTTTGGCTATATCTATTAGTTAGACTTAGCTAGAAAATCTTTATCTTCACCCCTAAGCTATTTAGCTGGGAACATAACTAAAGTTTTAAGTTTCTCAGTTCTATTTTGGAATAGGGCATGGTAAATGTCTTTAATTATAATTTGATTCTAAATTCTATCTCACTTTAAATTCTGGCGTAGTGAATGCTATATATATATGTATATGACTTTATATTAACTTTACCCTAACTGTTGCTTTACTTTGAATTTTGGCAAAAGGGTAAATGTCTTTAATTATATAACCTTGAAGTTATCATAAATTTCTCAAGGGATCTTAACCAAATTTTGGGGCATCGTAAGTGCTTCAATTGACCTTTCATTGACTTTACTATAAAGAATATTTTATTTTCAATTTTGGCATAATGAATGCCATAATTTGATTTAGTTTACCTTAAATTTAAATTCTGTTTTATTTTGGTCACTACCTTTAAAGTAATTACACTTTAATTATGTTCAAAGCTTTTAGTTAGTATTTGACTCCTTTTATATTGGGTGTTTAGAAAGAATCCTCACTTCTTATTCTGTTTGATTTCCTACGATCTAATATATCTTTTAGTGGAGCTGTCTAGCTCATGTCATAACTTTTTCTATGTTATTTTTTATATCTTCTTTCTCTGATTTAGTTGCTTAGCCTTTTATTCAAATCCTTTTTCTATGTTATGTTTATTCCTTCCTAAATGAATAAAATGGGTGTTTGGTGGAAAATATTATTCTTTTATTAATAAAATAGGATTTGATTAAAATAATTGTTTTATTCATACTGCTTTCTCTTTCAGGGCTAGGGAACTAAATATTCTATTTACTCTTTTCTTTATAATCTTTTTCAACCCCTTTGGTTGATGGCGCCCAACAATCTTATCTGAATTAAATCTACGACCTTAGCTCTCAAGCGAATTAAAAAACTGAGTGGCCGTGGTGACCCAAGTAATTAATTAATAAAAATATCAACAAGAACATCTTAAGATAAATAAGATAAAATAAGGTAGATAAGAATCTTTTTTTTTTATTTTTTTTAAATTTTTTATTTTTTATTAATTATTACACGAACAAAATCATGCACCACTGTTTTGTTCAAAATAAATATTATTTTTAAAATTGCGCATCATCACTTAGCAAAAATAGTTCCTAGACTTTTTTTCGTGTGACCATGCGTTTTGGGTTAAAAAAATAAATGACAATTATTTGCATATCATTATGCCTATATCACAGTTTGATAAAATTACATCTCCTAAACAAAACCGAAATCAAAAAATTATTAAAAGGTACTTCGCATTATACAATAAACTGCCTACATAACTGCGTCATTAAAATCGAAAACGGCCGTGGTTGTTCCGCTTAAAAATTGCGACACCATGTATCTCAAAAATAAAGCGGTTGCGGACCTATGTTTGGAGCAACTGTTTTTCTTATTTTTTATTGAAGAATCACCCCTTAAAGTTTGTCAGGAGAGTTTTTGGACACCCTGAATGTATAAATATTACTCTCCTGGACATAAGTATTGCAACAAATCGAAAAATTCTTAAAATAGTACAAATTAGGAATTTTTCAAGTCCCTTATACTTTCATTTTCGTTTTCTTTAACAGTAGCTTGCAGCACCATCTCACAAAAAATGCTTTAAAGCAGAATTTAAAACAACATGCAGAGTAAACAATTGTAGAAATAATTTATTAAGAAATGGTAGCGACAAAAATATTGCAGGTTTTTATTAAGGTCAATTGATTAAATCAAAGCGAAGTCAAATTCTAATATTAAATAACATTTAAAACTATTAACGAGTTTAATATTGGACAGCATATCCATTATTGGCTATAACTTTGGTAAACCTTCTTGGCATAGAGTTGATTAACTTGTCTACGATACGAAGTGGCATGTTTCTTCAAACCTCTGTAATTTTATTTATTAGAGCTTGTTTCTTGGGAAATAACTCGGTTCGTATTCGTCTGTCTACTTCTTATAAGTTTTCTATGGGGTTGAGGTCGGGAGATTGCGCAGGCCAGTCTAAAACTCTAAAATTGTTCTGCGTGAACCAAACTTGCACACGATTGGATGTGGGGTTTGGATAATTATCCTGTTGAAAAATGAACTGTAGGGGCATTTTCCATTCTGGAAAAGTAAGCATAAAATTTTCCATAATTTTTGCGTAGATGAATCTGTCCATTATACTGTCGATAAAGGGTTGAGGACCAACCTCCCCAGGGGAAAAGCAATTTCATAAAGTAGCACTACCTTTGCCATGCTTAACTGTAGGCGTTACATACTTGGGATCGAAGCGTTGGTTTACAGGTCACCTAACTCGTCTCATGCTATCTGAATTAAAAATATTGTATCGCGTTTCATCACTGAAGAGGACATTTCTCCAGTCAGCAGCAGTCTAGTCGATATGCCTTCGTGATAATGCAAGCGTAGCAGTTTCTAGTGAAAATTAAAGGTTTCTTTGTTGGTCTCCTACTCTATAACCGTTCCTGCACTAACCGTCTTTAAATAGTTCGGCAGAAAATGTTTGCGTTTGGGATTTCGGCTTTGATCTAAGGACCCACCTTTCACGGGTCGGTTTTAGAAATGCGCTTTATCAACCTGTCTGTGTGAGAATTTGTTTTTTTCGACCTACCTGACTTGCGAATAGTATCCTAATGACGTATTTCATTGACATATGAAATTATGTACAACACTGTACTAGGCATTAGTGAGAACCTTGGGGCAATAGCAGCTTGTTTTTCTCAATTTTGAAAAGCTTGCAGAACTCGTGACTTTACATTCATAGACATAGCAAGTCCTTCTCCAATTTCCAGATATATTTCTCTAAACTAGCGTTAACAAAACAAGGATTTACCACCAAGAATAACTAAAAATTGCAACAAAATTTATTTGTTGCAATACTTTTGACGCTTAGAAAAGAGCAAACTACTAAACGTGTTTGAAAATTGCTGTTGTCAAATGTGACGCAAAGCAAGATAACCTAATTTTTTTCCTGTTGTATTGACTCGTGTTGAAGCGTCTTCTTCATTTTTCGCGCATGCAAGCATTTTAAAGAATGTATGGTAAATCCATTCTAAGCTAGGGAATTTATTTATAATTTCATTTTGGTGACGGTGGCTTAAATATTTTATAGCAATACTTACAATGTAATGGACCAGTTGAGTCAACACTAAAAAAAGGGTCGTCCATTTGTGCCTTCGTTTTAAACATGTTCATGAACCCGGTTTCTGATCTAATGATATAGCATGTTACTAAAACCATACCCTGAAAACATTTAATATTGTTATTGATAACAAATACTTTTATTAATAACATCTTGATGCTTTTTGTTTGTTTGCAAGGAGTATTTTTCTTCATTGAATAGAAGTTCGTTAAACTATACCTACTATAGTTCTATCGAAATATGAATACGAATAGAAAAGACAGTAACCTGCATTTATGAAAAAGGAGAAAGTGTTATGTGGCCAAGATTTGAGTTTCGATCTTAAAGTTCTGGCTTATGGCGAACCAGTCAATGGGATTATTCAAAAATTTTTTTTTTGCATAAAAGGACAGCTTAATTATTTTAATTATTAAAAACAACAACACTTTGACATTTTAACTGAAATACCCTGTATATTAACTTATTTTCAAAATCTCTGGTTCTTTCAACTAAGCACTGCCCACCTACTTCCAAACACTTCAAAATGCGCTTGTTGACTGTACTAGTCGTGGAAAATACATTTCATTAGGATCGCTAAATAAATGTTCAGTTGATCCGATGGAGCAACTCTTCAAATGGTGATTTGTAAATTTTCTCCTTAAAATACCCCACAGGTAAATGAATATCTAATGTAATAAGATCAGGTGGCCGCGGAGGTCATTTCCAATAATAACAGTAACTGGACACAATACACAATATCGCACTCCATAGCACACTGACTTAAAACCGTATTTATAGCTACCTTTTTTGAAATAAATGCTTACAAGTCAGGAATTTGGCCAGTTTGATATAGGTATAATATACATAATAAAAAAGAAATTTCAGCAGCTTTTCAAACTAGTAAAAATGTACAGGGTATTTCACTTGAACTAATATACTTTCTTACATTTTTTCAAGTTACCAAAATACCTATATTTTTAGACCACCCCGTATATTGCAACTAAATTTTGGCGGTAAGAAGCCTCCGGGAATTGTATAACTGCCAAGTCTCAGTGCCTTGTGTCTTTGGGTTTATTGCAGGTCATATTTTTTGAAATAAATACATGGAAATTTATTAATATCTCGAGAGCGGTAATAGATAGGTCTAGGAAAATAATAAGGAAAGTTGCTAAGAGACTAGGTACTAAGAATTGTAAAAATACTTTATTATTATTGTCAATATTGCAAAGAAACAAACAAATTTTTCGTTCGCCAGAAACATCTAATATGCCATTTACGTGAATCACCCTGTATACCTGCTATCAGGCATGGAGACATGGATGTACAACTAGTCCAGGCTAGCGTGAAATATGAAAATTTTGCTGGTTGCGTACAAACCAGAAAAAGAACGCATTTGGAGAAAAGATAGGCATGATCTATCACGCGACCGATCGGTGTTGGTGTTGGTGCTTCTTGAATAGTACAGTCCAACTATACCGTTCTTTACTCTATAAAAGTCTCGATAAATATGACAACTTTTATCTCTAGCCACGGCGCATCGAATAAGCGGTACATATTTGATATTCTCATATATCACGCTTATCTTAGACGAGTTTATCCTTTGGATCTTGAGAATACCATGGAGAGACAATAAAACAACGTAGCACCACAGTCTTAAACTTTCTGAAGGTGTTATCGCAAAAGGTTTTACTAACTATTAAAAGGAGAAAGTAAAATATTGAAGTCACATTATAAGAGGAAACAGGAAGTAATTGCTTCAGATTATTATAGAGAGGATAAGATCGTAGGAACCAGAAGTGTGGTGTAGGAAATAGACGGCATTCGTGGCTGAAGAATCTCAGAGACTGGTTCAATTGCCCCAAAACCAACTTTTTAGATCAGCTATTTCAAAGGTTCGAGTTGCCTTGATGATTACCAACCTTTGGAACGAAGACTACACTTTCAGGAGAAAAAATATCCTTACAAATTTTATATAAAAAGTTTTAGCACAGAAAATATTCTGTGCTTTTAGGTACACATGTAGGATTTAGAAAGGCGTAAACAATTTATCCAATTTTTTACATGTAAAGGAGATTAAATTACTTATACAAATGTTGACGGTATTTATTTGTGTAAGTACTTTTCTAGTTGTACGAAATTTTAATTCTAATAAATTTAGTTTAATGGACAGTTTTATAAATTCGGTATTTCAAAAATCGACTTCGCCTCTGTATTCGCCATTGCCGTAGTAATAATAGTTTAGGCCAAAAAAATATATATTAGAGGCTAGAAATGCAAACTACGTCGAAAATTCGCGAAACAAAGATTTTGTTTAGACAATCAATCTTACCACCAGACGGCACCCCGATAGAAAATTTATTGCGGGTAGTTTAAATCGCTCTTTTTTAAACTACAGGTTCACTCTTTTATTAATATTCTTATTATTATATATATATATATTATACCAACGAAGCCATAAATGTCAGTTAAACCCGGAAATTGTTGTTATTCTTTAATGACTGCATAAATAATAAACTATGTTTACGAAGACGCAGACGGTGTGAACAAATTCGAAAAAGAAATAAAATTGGTATCGCTCTCTAATATCAATCTAATCGAAGTCTAATAGAAAAACTGAAGAGCTACGAAATATAACTCCGATGGCGGTTATATCAATGTTCTGATATCTGCTATCAATAAGGTCACTTCTGGGTAACCAGTGTTAAGACAATAGAATTGTACTCATTGAACTCGCGCTGCCTTTACCACCAACATATTATTGATATAGCCGGCCTTAATACAAAGGAGACACTGGATACTTGGTAGAAACACATACAACATAACATATTAATAAATGGAAAACTGTTGCGACATTAAATGCATCATATATATATTTCTTCCAGTAAACCCGAGGGGGAAACCACCTATCCAATTTTGTACACCAAGAATTCTAAAATTCTAAAAAATTATAAAAAATTCTAAAAAAATTCTAAAAAATTCTGAAGCTTTATAAAAAAATTCTGATTATTTTTCGGACATTCTAGAACACTCTTAACTAACTATTTTTTTATCTGCATTTTTATCTTCTGTATCATTTTTACGTTTATAATGTGTCAAAAATATGCAGGGTATTTCAGAAGTACGGTATATAACTTAAGGAGATAATTCATTATCAAATTTTAAAAGAAAATGTTCATATGAACATGTGCCCAGAGTTACCCGTTTTTGATATACAGGGTATTTTTTCAAAAAAATGTGCCATGTGCCAAAAAATTTAGACAGCTCCATGCAAGACCGAGTGAAAATGGACGAGTTTTAAACGTAGTACGGAACTTCCTGACAGACCTGCAACAATAACCACGCCTGAGTTAGAAGAGGCTATACTTCGTTCCTTCCTTTAACTAGTGCCAGGAAGGTAGCAGTGCAACTTCAAACAAGTGCATCAACTGTTTGGAGGGTTTTGCATCTTTATCAACTATACCTATACCATATTCAACATGTGCAAGCTCTGCTTCCCCGTGATTTTAAGCCAAGGTTTGATTTTAGTAGGTGCTGCATACAGTAGCACATAACAACACTTTTTTACTGAACATTTTATTTACTTACGAGGCCTCTTTTTCAAGAGAAGCCAACATTATGGATTTTCATAATGAACATTCCTGGGCGGACGATAATCCTCATAAAATTAGAGAAGGTCGTTTTCAGCAACAATTTTCGGTGAATGTATGGGCAGGGATCATTGGCGACTATCTTATTGGACCATACTTTTTATCACCTCGATCTACAAATAAGAACTAATATGTGGCTCATGCACGACGGCACCCCAGCTCATTTTAGTCTAGTTGCTCGTCAATGCATCGACAAGACTTTTCCTAATTGCTGGATTAGACGCGCTGGTGCCCAAGATTGGCCAGCTCGCAGTCCCGACATGAATCCTCTAGACTTCTAGACTATTCTTTATCGGGTCACTTAAAGTCTCGTGTGTATACAAGACACCAAGTTGCGATGCGATACGAAACAATGCAGGCATTTTTGAACTTCTAAGATTGAATCAATGGTGAGACGATTGCAATCGTGCGTTTCCTCAGAAAGTGACCATTTTCAACATTTGCTTTGATTAACTGTTTAAACTGCGTTTTTTTTTATATCATTATCTAAAAAAATTATTTTATTTTTAATTTAAATGTTTTAATTAACTTTAAAATACATAGGTAGGTTTTATTTTTTCTCTCGAATACGAAGCAAAATACGAAAAGAATTCAGGGAACAAAGAAGTTGTATTATTAGTTGATAAATTCGAAAGAAAATATCAAAATTAGGAAAATGTCAGTGGCGTACATTTCTTGTCAACAATATTCGTTAAGGTGCTCCCCGAGACGCCACTGAACTTAATACATTTAATTTAGTTAGGGCTAATTAAGCCCCTTATCATTATGAACAACGGTACCAAATTTCAATAAAATCGGGAAAAGGATATTTAAAAAAGTTATAAGAATTTTTTTTTTTAAACTATAACACCCTGTATATTAAAGACGGGACAACTCCGGACACATGCTCATATGAACTTTTTCTCTTAGAATATCATAAGGAATCGCTTCCTTAAGTTACGTACCGTACTTCTGAAACACCCTGTATTTATCCGACCTGGGTTTACCCTTTTTTTTCCCTCATAGAGTAATCAAATAAGTGATGATTTTTTAAGAAGTCGTACTACATTATTTGGTAAGCTTACTCTTAAATAAGATTGTGTAGATAAAGGATGCGATCAGTTATATCCACTTTTTGATCTGGATAATATTTAAGCCAATATTGTCATCTGAAAGGTTTTCTTTCTTGCACAAGTTCTAAATCGTTGGCACGTATATTTTTTCTAATATCTGTAGCGCTTTCTTATTGCGATAAATATTGTATTGTTTTTTCCGGTTTTATCCTCGGTTTTATCGGAAAAAAATACAACATTTTATTAATATGCAGAGACCATTCAGTTCATCAACATTCGTAAACCTAAGTAGTCGAGAAAGTAGTAGAGGGGAGAAATTTTTATAGATTATGCATGCTTTTGAGCATGCGCATAAGTAAACAGTTCTAAATAAATTCAAAAAAATTCTAATTAAATTCTAAAAAATACTTTAAAAAATTCTAAAAAATTTAGATAATTCTAAAAAATACTAAAAAAATTCTAAAAAATTCTGATAATTCTAAGAAATGCTACTAAATTCTAAAAAATTCTAAAAATTCTATAAGCTTGTACACCAAAATTCTAAGGTGGTTTCCCCCTCGAGTAAACCACTCTTCATAAAGAAAATAAATATTTTTTTTAACACAAGAATAAAACTTAACAAACAAAAAGGCTATTTACACGGTGACCAACTAAGCGAGGTAAGCAAATGTAAGTATTTCGGAAACCGTTCACCATACCTTCCCAAAAATTATATCTGGTAAATACGGCCAAGAGAGATTGCTTGAAATTATTTTTAAGTTCCATCAATGGGCGCCAGAGACGGTAACACTAAAAGTAAGTCGAAAAAGGGGAGTTCTTTACAATTTGCCTAAATGAGTATGGTATATTAAAAATACTTGCAAATGAAATTATATTTTCATGGCATTGCAAGTAATAATCCAATTTGACTTTTTTTTTTATTTAAGTTTTTCGAGGAATATCATAAATTTTCTAAAATGTTTAGAAAGCGCTATCCAGCAACTGCAGTAAAAAATAAACATTTCTTGCAGTCCAGATGATTGAGCATTAAAAACTCTTTTAAATATCATTAAGTTTAATATTTCAGAATGGATGAAAAATTTATTTTTAGTAAGTATACCTTATCTAGGCAAATTGTGAAGAAATCCTTTTTTTTACTTACTTTTAGTGTTACGCTTCCGACAAATTTTTCTCGACTAGCAATTTAATTTTTTTTTAAGCTGTTTGATAAACGGTTTCCGAGATACAACCACCCTATATTTACAAATGATACCTTAAAAAAATACAAAACTTAAGAAAGAAAACCTGAAATGTAAACGAAAAGCTTAACAAACGAAAATCCATGTGCTAAAATTGTCCATCCAGGTGTAAAATGTCTTGGTCAGGAGTAAAATGTCTCCTATAGGTGTAAAATATCATAGCCAGGTGCAAAATATCGTAGCCAGGTGTTGGTAAAATGTCTCATCCAGATTTAAAATGTCACATTTAAATTCGATGAGTACTTATGCAACAAAAAAAAAATAAGTGGTTGGCCAAAAAACCTGAACAAAGTATATAGGTACTTACAGTGCATTCATAAAGTAGCGAATAAATTCAATAAAAATGAAGAGGGGAGTTTGTAAACAAAAACGCTCGGACCCGTCGACTTGCATTTTCAGTTTAAACTTTTTTAACGTTGCAGCGAAATATACAGGGTATATCAAAAAATAAATATGACGTCTTCGTTTGTTTTTTAAATTAAAACCCCCAATTTTTTATTGCAGAATTAGATAGAGCATATTTTTTACATACGACAAGGTAAATAAGGGCAGTGGTTACATCAGGAAATTTTGAAGAAAAATTGTCTTTAAAATTAAAAATGTGAAAATATGTATCTAAAGTGAATGTTCGAATTGAGCACCGTTGAGAATCTGTTTTATCTGCAAAACATACAGCACGTCACGACTATTGTTATTTTATTTACTTACTTTGTTATTAGTGTCGCAAAATGTTAATATTGTATATTTTGTAGAGTTATTTAAGGTGCTTGCATGTTAGCAGCTAGTGTTTACTCTTGTTGATAGACGAAAGCAGTGTGATCGTGGGCTTATCTAGTAAAAAGAAAATACTTTTATTTTTATTTTGTGAAAAATGAGAAAATTAAGCGAACGTGAGAGAACTGAAATCTTATGTATGATTGGTTTCGGAGATAGGTCGCGCACTAAGACGGAAGTGGTTCACTTATTTAATGCAACTCACCCTGATCGGCCGGATATTAATTAAGGCATGGTAAGCGGAGTTTAGGCAAAGTTCTGGGAATTTGAGTATTTTTGAGATATTCGAAAATCTGGTCGACCCTTAATAACTGAAGAAGATGAGCTTAACGTTCTGTTAACAGTGCGAGATAATCCTCAAACACCAATTACGGAGACTGTTCATTTGGCGCAATCTACTGTGCATAACTGTACCTACTTAAGAAAGCAAAGTTCCATTCCTACAAAATATTTCTAGCAGAAGATGATTTTGCTCGGCGAACTGAATTTTGTGAGCAAATGCAACAATTTTGTAACGGTAACGATAACTTTGTAAAAAAATAATAATTTTTTTCTGACGAGGCGACATTTACATTAAACGGTCATGTGAATAGACAAAATTGTCGTTATTGGGCAAGCGAAAATCCTCATTGGTTTTCAGAATGTCATACACAACACCCTCAAAATGTGAACGTGTGGTACGGTATATTTGACGGAAGAGTTTTAAGTCCTTACTTCTTTGAAAATACTCTCACTGGTGCAAGATATTTGGAGTTTCTTCACAATGACCTCATCCGCGCTCTAATAACTTTGTGTCCGGATTTAGAAGAACCCGATGTACAGCAGCGTGACCTCTTTTTCCAAAAAGATGGAGCCCCGCTATATTACGCTTTACAAAATTTACCGAATCGAGTAACTCCCTTTGGCGCTCCTTCATCTCACGCATATCATCTCGAAATTCCTGAATGAGATATGCCGGTGATACAGCGGGGTCTCGAACAAGCTGTACGGGAGGCGACACAGTAGGTACCCGCCAAAGTGTTAGTTCCAAGGGATGGTCGACTCGTCGATCTGCCGCAGCCGCACCCCCGCGACAATGCCTGCAAATCCACTGGACACCGTCCATGCGTATCGCATCGAGCTGACTGCCGATAATGTCGATACAGCGTCCGTGATAGTGACCTTCACAAAAACCACTACATTGAAGGCCCGGCTTTTTTCTGTTGACTGGTTCGTTGCAATCCTTACACAATTTACTGGTCATTTTAGGAATTTATAAACAAAGTACCAACAAGTAAGCCTTAAAACACAATTGTTATTATCTTCACTATCGGTCGATAAGAAATCGGTATTTATTTTTATTTTTATACCACCAAAAACTGTACTTATATTAATCAATCCGGAACGACGTGCAGCTAGCAGCACGAACCAAACTACTGTATAAACTTCTAAAAAGTTTATATGAACAAGGGTCTGGAAACGCTTCCTCGGGAAGCTAAAGCCCTTTGAAGATGACCTTTATAAACTAGTTTTCGTTTTGTATCTCCGGAACTAGTTCAGCTACCGTAACCTATTTTTGGGACATAACTTAATGTTAGCAAGTTCATCTATTTAAGCCTATTGGACAAAGTTAACTTTAACCATTGGCGTGCAAACCAGGGGGGTATTAGGGTAAATTTGATCCCATTTCTCTGAGGCTTTAATCTCTTGCCGTTTTGACATCAGATTATGATTTTTCTATGCCTTTACATAAAAAGGGTATGTACTCTCTATAAAAGTCGCTAAATGTCATCGTTTCTTCCGAAATTGGCTGAAAACAAGTTAAGATATAGAAAACAATTATTAAAGTCTTAAAGAATATAGGTCAAAAGAACAATGGGGTTCACTACAGATATCAAGAGATAAATTTATCAGCGTTATTATTATGGTATGTAGTACAAAAGGAACTTAAAATAGTAGTTGCTGAAAATGCCTGCCACCATGCTCGATACATTTATTGCACCTACACAGCTTAATAATAAAAATTTACCTTGATTTAAGGTAAACTTACTGTTGTCAAGAATTTGTCATGCAAAACCCGGATTTTGAGGAAGAGGTGCTTTGGCGATTTGAAAATAATCCTTTTGTAAGCAGTCGCAGATGCCATGCATGTAAATAATGTCAGTGTGTATGGGAGGTTGTTCATGAACAGCTTCTTCGCCCCTACCATTTTCAAAAAGTGTAAGCATTGGGACCAAATGATTTTATGCCCCGCGTAGAATTTTGCCAGTGGTTGCTTGACCGGTGTACAGAAGAATTTCGATTAGTTTCAGTTTCAGCAACTACTATTTTAAGTTTCTTTTTGTAGTACCTACCATAATAATAACGCTGATTAATTTATCTCTTGATATTTGCACTGAACCTATTGTTCCTTTCACCTAATTTTTTTAAGACTTCAATAAATGATTTCTGTATCTTAACTTGTTTTCAGCCCATTTTCGAAGAAACGGTGTTTTATCTACCAAAGAAGTTTGTAACATGATCACATTAACACCCTGTATATTAGTAACATTCAATCTTTGATTAGGCATAAAGGTGGTTTTTGTTAGATATAATAATCGCTCACCGTCCATTGTCGGCTTTAGGCTACATACGTGTGTTATACGATCACGCTCCCATTCTAAAAATCTTGGAGCTTCTAGTGGATAAAATAAACGGGATAAAAACAGCAAATTTTAATATAAAAATTACCGCCAACAATTCATTATTAGGTCCAAATAAAGGTTAGGGTGAGTTGGATATCTAAAAATATTTAAGTCCGTCATCTTTTATACAGGGTGACAATTTTAAAACTTGCAGTGGCTATATTTCCTACACTGAACAAAATTCAAACAATGAAAAAATATTTTTTCTACAATTCGGGGAGATAAAAATGAGGTATTTTGCGGACCATCCGTATTCCTCACCCATTAAGCACTATTCTCAGCTTAAAATCGTAAAGACCACTGCCAGTGGTGACACCTCTCTGGAAAGCATATTCAAAATGCTTTTCAACAATACTAAAATCAATAAGATTTATCTACAAAATCTTAGCAAAATATTGAAAAAAAGTCGCTTTTGTAAAATTTGCCTGAAAAATTTATTAAATAAACGTAAATGGCAAATTTGTTTTATTCTAGCGATCTTTTAGTTGAAATCTACCCATCTGGTTATTCTTCACATTTTAGGAGTATAGAGCATTTTGTCATTAAATCTTATTAATTTTGGTATCGCTGAAAAGCATTTTTGATAAGCTTTCCAGGAATGTATCACAAGTGGGGTAGTGCCATTTAATATTTTAAAGTGGATAAGGGTGGCGCTTAAGGGTTTGGTGGTGGGTAACCCGCAAAATATCGCATTTTCATCTTCCTATTTCCTGTATTTTTCGTTTTTTTTTTTATCTTGTTTAGAATAAATAATATATACTCATTGTAAATTGTTAATTTTAAAATTGGCACCCTGTATGTTAATAATGTGAGAGGGAGATGGTTTCCCGACTAAAATGCAAGTATATTATGCAGGAAAAGAGCAATCGAAGCGATGGCTAGTGGCCCTCTTGGTGGTAAGATCATGATCACGTCATGTGTTGCGAGGACGCTCAAATGAATTTCACCAATATGGTTTAGGTTATATGTTTGGAATGTCGTATGGCGATCACACTAACTTTCTGATCGCTAAAGGTACAAACTTACCAAAATGATGTTGACGGCACTAAACTGATATACACACCACATCATCTGTTGGTTATTTATGTAAATAACACTACTTATGGTAAAAACTAATAGAATGGAAAATAAGCACCCAGCTCGTCGTATTAATGAGATTCTGAAAAATAAAATAGATTGAGCAATATTTACCTATTGTTTATAAAATTTTGTAGCATTCAGATGTAGATTAAAAATTAAGAAAAAAATCCGTCGACTATGTATACTTTTTTCTCAATTTTTAATCTTGGTCTGAATAGTGGCATATATTAAATGAGAAATTGTAATAAAACTACATCGTAGTCAGATAGTTTCGTGACCTGAACTAACCTACTCATTGTATATATGTGTATGGTGTATATAACCGTAAAGTATTTTAATTTAAACAGTGTAATTTGCACAAACATGGAGCAGATCAAACTTTTAATTATTTTTTCATGGGGCACCCTGTACATATACCTATATATTTTAAAGTTGATCATTTGAAAATATAAAAAATTATGTAATTGTGGTTTGATATATTTAAATAATTAGTTTTCGAAATAATCGCATCATTTAAAAGAAAATATTGACATCATTTTACATTTCCCTGACCTTCCTCGTGGTCAAAATTGAAAATATTTCAGGAAAACCTTTTTGGAAAAACACTTTTTCTTCAATTCTGATTCAAAATAGTTTTGTCTCGTTTTAAACTTATACAGGTACTTACATAAATACTTAATCTACTTTTCTTGAAACATTTAAATACCTTTTATATTAGTAATTATTGCGCATTTCTATTCAGTAATAACACACCACAAGGACTTATAAATATTTTCTTAATAATTTACCTTTCTCTTAAAAAGGTGAAAAATTTCACCTGCGTACCGTACAAACATCCTCAGATACTTATTAAAATCGATCATTTGTGACAAAGTAGCAGGTGCTTGCTAAATTTATTGTTTATGCTATTTTACTGTCTACTGTCAAATAAAATGCAAATTGCAAAAAAGCGATTTTCCCTTTAAAAAATTCTGGAGATTTAAAAAGAACCGTTTCTAGGGCTGTGCGTGAAGCAAAAGTGGCCAATCTTATCTACAACGCGTATTTTACTATTGCTATTAACAGCGTGCAAAAAAATACCTAATTGAATATAGGTACGCATTAAAAAATTACAAACTAGCAGAATTATTAGCCTTAGCATTTAGTGTAGCAGATACTTTATACACAAAAGAGGTTAGAGGAAGGTCCCCAATATACAATCGGTTCCTAATATGAGATACCTTATTATCTAGAAAAATATAACGCTCTATCTAGCGATAATCACGACCGAAGTTAAGTATTGACACAAACCCCAACGTACATTACAACGGTGATTAAAAGAGTTAGGTATTTTAATCATAGATTACAGCTTTTAAGATTGACTGACCGGCGAGATCACACGAATACGATTTGTGCCCTTGTCGATGACCCTTCTCCGTGTATGATCTACGTGTAAGTATGAAGTAAATAATCTAAATTTCCGACGTTTTCATTATTGAGGTATCCTTTTAAGCAAATATTTCGAGTTAATTCCTATTTTTTGAACTAAAATATATTTTTGTTATTTAACAGTTCGTTTCCTATTATGAGATAAGTACGAGAAGAAAGAGATTCTTTATTTAGATATATCTCATATATATAGCAGGAAGAGATATTTTTTATTCCCAAATTAATACCTACTTGAAGCTTTTTTTAAAGTAGCCTTTCGTTTTTATATACATAGGAATATACATATGCGAGATGTTACACGTTGCGACATCTCGTGGCAATCGAGGAAATAGGAACATGTTTGATATAACAATAAAACAATAATATTATACATTCAAAAAATATTTTTTTCTTCGGTTGTTCCAAAGATAAGACCATGATATTAGGAATTAGAAATGTTTTTTACTGTTTATTTTATTTCCTAGTTTGTAAAAAGAACTAGTAATTTTTAAAACCTTACTTAAATTTAAGTTGGCTAAACCCGGCCTAATGCATGAAAAATCAGACACAATATTATATTAAAGCGGTAGTTTTGGAAAAAAGTTATATTCACTAGGGTTGAGACACCTATTATGGTCTTCGCGTCTTAAATCCAATTAAAATCGACGCTTGTACGAGGCGTCTGTTCAAAAAAGTAGTTCTCTAAAAATTGTTCTAAAATTATTTTTAGTTTTGTTTTTGCTTTAGTCAGGGTGTAACGTTCCAAAATAATAAATTAGTTTCTTTAAATCTCATCTCGAAAACTACCATACCATACTTATAAGGGTTGTTTTTAATTTTTTCTAATGGTAGGTATAAATGGTGTTAAATAATATAAAACAAAAAACGCAAGTTTCATCTGCTCCATGTTTGTGAATTATCCTGTAAATTAAAATATTTTCAGGGTAAATATACCTCTTAATATTCTACACTATTTTTATAAATTGGGTATAAACAGGGTGGTCATTTGAAAACGAAAAGGAAGTCAATTGTAGGCACCCTAGGTTTAAAAAAAATCGTTTGGGCTCGTCGACTTTTGATTATAGGGGAAACATTTTTTATAGAATAGGGGATCGAGTGATACTTTGTTTTAAAGATATTTTTATGTAGAGCATAACGCCAGAGTTTTACATCGCTACTATCTACCTAGGCTGTACAGTGGCTCACCAAAAGTACAAAAACAGGTTGCTTTTACCTTTTCATCATGAAAAATGCCAACGATAGATAGCATTTGCTGGGGTAAAACTTTGCTTTTTTGACAATTCTAGTTTTATTCCTGTGACCTTCAATTATTGTTGCAGATCATATCCTTCGGTCGCGGTAAAGTAGTAAGGTTTAGAGATCAGAATCGGCATAAAAGTGATAATGGCTTACCTACTCAATTGCTATAAGGATGCAAATAATTCGATTATTTTTTGCGAATAATGAATGTGTTAACAGAACTGCCCAACTGTTTAACCATCAACATCAAAATCGACAAGTTCATCGAAAGTACATTTTGGAATTGGTACAGAAATTTCGGGAGACGGGGTCACTAGCTAACAAAAAAGTGGTAAATGTAGTTATAGAACTATAGAGGTGGCGATTTTAGGGCATGTTGTTCAAGATCCCAGACTAAGTATAAGAAAGCAGGCCACAGCATCTGGTGTTAAAAGAAGCAGCATTCAAACGATATTTAAAAAAAACATAAGTTTCATCCTTGCAAAATACATCTGGTACAAGAACTTAACGAAGACGTCCTTGATAGGCGATTGCAATTTAGTGAAATTATGAGTGAACGGGCAATAAATGATCAGAACTTTCTTTTCAACGTATGTTTTTCTGACGAATGCTCTTTTTTCCTTAGCGGTACGGTGGATCGTCACAACTGTTGTTATTGGCCTGATTCAAATCCCAGACTATTTCGTGAAGTGCATACCGCAACATCCGGAAAAATTGAACGTTTGGGCTGGCATTTTTGGCAACCATATAATAGGCCCCTTTTTTTTACCTGGCAATGACAGGCGAAATATAGGTATCTGGAATTATTATAAAACGCCATTTATCCAGCGTTAGTAGAAATGATTGAGAATGACGATCATTACATGGAAACCGCTTAATATTCCAGCAAGACGGTGCGCCACCCCATTTTTTTTAACGGGCCACTTAAAAGCTAAAATTTATGCCACCCAGTCAACATCTTTGGAACACCTACAACAAAGGATAATTGCTGAATGTCGTTAAATCACCCCACAGATGCTTTAAAATGTATAAGAGCGTTATGAACAAAATCTTTACTATTGCATGGAGGCCCAAGGACAACATTTTCAGCATTTACTGGACTGACTTGTAAGAATTTCATGTGATATAAAAGGTAAAAACAGTCTGTTTTGTACTTTTGGTGATTCACTTGTACAGGCTAGATAGATACTAGCGATGTTAAACTCTGGGGTTATACTCTACATAAAAATACCTTTAAAACAAAGTATCACTCGACCCCATACCATTTATAGTTTGGAGGGTAGTTGTCGCCTTCGCTAGGGGTTTGACTTTCAGGGGGCGAAAATCCCAAAAAAATGTTTCCGCCCGTAATCAAAATTCGACGGATCCGAGCGCTTTTTTTTTTAAACCTGGGGTTCCCAAAATTAGCTTTGTTTCATTTTCAAATGGCCACCCTGTATGTCGTCTTGAATGCGAGAGATTTTCTGTCTAGTGTGCGACATGACCTTCAGCTAGTCTACTTAGAGCCTTTTTCCTACACTGCAATTTCGGAATCCGATTCCAGAATGTGATTTATACCTATATATGGGATATTTCTTGTTTTTTTAAGTCAGACTGCAGTTGTTTAAGAATCACTATGCGAATAAACTCGTTAATGCACATTATGGATATAAATACTATTATTATGCAAAATTTACCTTTTCTCAATAGCTCTATCATGTTTTTCCTGAGTTACTATTAGTTCCTTCAGTTTCTTCATAACCGAGAGATAAATAAATATAAATAAAGCTGTTACGATGGAGATAACGGTGAGGAAAATATTAAATGCCAATGAGTTTTCGATCATCCACCAAGATTTTAGATTAATATCCATTGTTTTATAGGCCAAGTGATTTCCGAAAATTGTTATTAGTGGTACACCTACAAATAAATAACAATTTTAAATAAATGCAATAAATATAAAACATAATACAATAATTAAAGTGCCGAAAATAAAAGTCTATTAACTTGATGAATTTTTCAGATTATTTGGTTGTGTTGCGTAAGATTGTGTTTTATGTCTCGGACTTACCCAAGTACCAGAAAAATTATGTCAATTGAACAGTATTTGACAAGAAAAAACTAACCCCTGGGTAAGTATATTTTACATCTTGAAGTTTCGTAGAGGGATAAAATAAGGTCGGTAGGTATGATTTTAATATAAAAATGTCTATGGTACGAGGATACCAATTGTCTATCTTTGAACTTAGTTTCAAAATAAATTCGTTCGCTTTCGTACAGTAAAACAGAACTTATTAAACGACGAGTTTTGAACCTTTGTCTCTAGGTGTACCTATTCAATTTGAATAATACAGATGATTATTGTGATGTGTAATATCTATATACTATGTGGATATCAATGTATATTTGTCCGGAAATAAAGTCCAGCAAATTCCAAATGAGGTATAAAGTTGAAAATTGGTACAAAGTACCTTTATACAGGGTCCTGCAACAGTGCGTCGGGCTTCCATAGCTCCTAAACGAATTAAGTTAGAAATTTCATTCATATGCGGGCTTATCCAGTATCATAGAGTGTATTTCAGGAAAATATTTTTGCATAATATACAGAGTTGCCCAAAAAATTGTGGTAACATAATGTTGAATTTTTTAAATGGGAAATCCTGTATTTTCTTGCATATTTTGGTTTGTATTATTATCCTTTATAAATATCTATAATTTTATGCAATTTGTATTGGTAGGTTAAAAGCAATAAATTAAAAACTAAGATAAAAGAATTTAGCAGCTCTGAAGAAAAATGACAAGGAGTCCAGAGATACGATGAATTGAAAAGTTTTCATCAATTTTATACAGGGTGTTCTAAATAAAGTTTCAAAAATGAGTCATTAAAAACTCATTTTTCTAAAATTTTTCAAATAGAACGCCCTATATATTTTCAACTAATGTAACGTAGAATTCATAAACAAATATTTTTTGCAATACAAATATGTAGGTTATTTCCAGCCGTTTACGAAATAATTGCAAATTTCGTAAACTCTGTTGTGTAGAAATGTAAAAAGAACGTTTATTTTATTAATTAAACATATTATATACCTAAACTAATATTATAAGTTCAAAGTGTCTTTCATTTTAATCTGTGCATAATTAATACGCTCTTAAAAAGATCTATTTACTTCCCTTAACTTTTCTGTTCAAATAACAGCAAAAGAATGTATAAGTAAAGGTTACGCATAAAAATCTTAGTAGGTAGTCTTTGAAATACGATAGGGATTTCATTTTTATTAGAATTTGACAAGTTAAATTAATTCAAAAAAGTTGTCATTTAAGGCTAATAGTACTTAGCGCTTTAGTATAAGATATTAAAATGAATTTTAGTAAAGAGGAGTTAGTTGATATGATTTTTGCACTTGGCGAGAGCGAAAAAATTTGCTTGTTAGCAAGCAGAGTTTACGTGTCACGTTATCCAGAGAGAAGGCAGCCTCTGACGAAAACAGTTCTAAAAGATTATTATTAAGATTGGTTGAAACTGGAAATGTCTAGTACACAAAAGAAGAAAGAACAAAACCTGTCACCAACGAGGAAAAAAAATTAGAATTATTATTAACAGTTACTGAAGATCCACACATAAGCCAAAATAGAATAGGGAAAGCAGTAGATATTAGCGAAAGATCTGTACAACGAATTTTAAATAAGCATCGTTTTCATGCCTACCACATTCAATTCCATCCTCTTAGCGATAGAGATTTTCAAAATCGTATCGAATTCTGTGCCTGGACGAGAATGAAATTTCAAGAAGATCCTATGTTTTTCAATTATGTTTTATTCTCTGATGAGGCTACATTTCATAACACCGGTTGTGTAAATAGGCATAACTTTCACTATTATTTCACAGAAAATCCGCGATATATGAGACAAATCGATCAGCAGCACCAGTGGTCTTTAAATGTGTGGGCGGAATTATTGGTGATACTGTGATAGGTCCATATTTTTTTAATAGTCATCTTAATGGGCCCATGTATTTAAAGTTTTTACGAAATGATGTACCAGGTTTACTGGCAGACGTTGCTCCATATATTAGAAATAGGATGTGGTTTCAGCAAGACGGAGCCCCGGCGCATTTTTCACGGGATGTAAGAAATTACCTTGGTGATGATCTGTTATTGGAACAGAAATGTCAAGGGAAGTAAATAGATCTTCTCAAGAGCGTATTAATTTTGCACAGATTAAAATGGAAGACATTTTGAACATTTATTGTAGTTTATAATATTAGTTTAGGCATATAATATGTTTAATTAATAAAATAAACGTTCTTTTTACATTTTTACACAACAGAGTTTACGAAATTTGCACCTATTTCGTAAACGGCTGAAAATAACCTACATGTTTGTATTGCAAAAAATGAATTTTACGTTACATTAGTTGAAAACATACATTTGAAAAATTTGAGAAAAATGAGTTTTTAATGACTCATTTTTGAAACCTGATTTAGAACACCCTTTATAAGATTAATGAAAACTCTTCAATTCATCGTATCTCTGGACTCCTTGTCATTATTTCTGTACAATGCCGTGATTACCAAAAATGTTTTCAGATTTTTTTTTTGGTTTTTCTTCAGAGCTGCTAAGTTTTTAATTTATTACTCTTAAACTACCAAAGCAAATTGCATAAAATTATAGATGTTTATAAAGGAAAATAATGCAAACCAAAATATGCAAGCAAATACAGGGTAGCTCAATTTAAAAAATTCAACATTATGTTACCACACTTTTTTGGGCAACCCTGTATATGCAAAAATATTTTCCTGAAATACACTCTATGATACAGTATAAGCCCGTATATGAATGAAATTTCTAGCTTAATCCGTTTAGGAGCTATGAAAACCCGACGCACTTGTAGTGTAATAAGTAGGCATAATGTAGTAAAACGTAATAATTAGTTAGTTAATATTTTACTTATTTTACTAGATATTAAATTATAAGTTTATATTATTAAATTCTTAACATTGACCCCAAGGCGATTGCCATGCATGAACCATCATATTACCTTATTTATAATTATTAAACATAGGCATATAACAAACCATAGTTTAAGGTTAGCTATATATATATATATATAGATGTTTATTGTAAAGCAGCATAGAATAAGAATAATAGTAAGAAGAAGAATAATGTCTATGTTTCATTGACATAATATAAGACCCTTCGTTTCAAAAAACATGTGTCTTAATTCGAACCAGAGTACTCATCTCACACACTGTTGCAGGACCCGAAGAATTATCAAAAGGTCAACTCCAATCCCTTCGGGGATAAAAAATTAAACTGAGAATAATAAAGTTAATATGAACATGTGTCCGAAATTGCCTCGTTTTTGATAGAAAAAAATTGATTTTTTATAATTTTTTTAAATATCCTTTTTCCGATTTTATTGAAATTTGATACCGTTGTTCATTCATAAGGGGTACCGTTATTCATTTATAAGGGGCTTAATTGCCCTAACTAGAATAAATTTAATAAGTTTAGTGACGTCCTGGAGAGCACCTTAACGAACATTATTGAGAAAAAAATGTACGCCACTGACCTTTTCTAATTTTGATATTTTTTTTCGGATTTACCAACCAATATACAACTTTTAGTTCCCTAAATTGTTTTCGTATCTTGCTTCGTTTTCGACGGAAAAAATAAAAACCACTTTATTGCATGTACAAAAAAAATACCTCTTGTATTTCAAAGTTAATTAAAACATTTAAATTAAAAATAGAATTATTTTTTTAAATAATGATACAAAAAAGGCAACAGCTAATCAAAGCAAATGTTGAAAATGGCCACCTTCTGATAAAACGCACGATTGCAACCGTTTTTTTAAAAAAACTTTAACACCCTGTCAATATTAAAAACTTTTCAACTCCGGATACATGTTCATATAAACTTTTTCTCTTAAAATATCATAAAGAATCATCCCCTTAAATTACGTACCGTACTTCTGAATATAGGTACCTACATTCAGAAAAATATGAAATGCGAAATCACCCCTAGCGCATCCACGGATGAAAAATTTAATTAAAGATAGTAAAGATGTAATATATTAATTTGAATATAGTACGTACTTATAAATACAAAAAAAATACACTGAATATTTGAACATAGAACTAGAAAACTTAAGTGATCCTCTTAATTACACCAAACCGTCATTTAGACTTCAAAACCTAATGGTTATTTATGTATCTAGGGAATTATAATGGTCTTAATTACCGAGGGCAAAGTTTACGTCCCGAGGGACAGCAATTGCCCGAGGTAATTGAGACCCTTATAATTCCAGTGATACATAGATAATTTTATTTCTGACCGATTTTAGTAACATTTTGTTCATTTTTAAAGTGGAATAAATGTTTCAATAGATGACAATCAAATTGACATTAGATGTCAATCGTTTGATTTAATGTCACATTTTTCCTAATATCCCAAGGGAGTTATGACCCTTATAATTCCCGCGTAACTAAGACGTTATAAGCTAATAATATACCGGTCAGAAATTAAATATTTAATAAAATAATCGCGTTATTAAAATGGATGTTTAAGTTTTACATAGGAATTCGTATGTCCCGCCCCACGATACAACACCTAATTATGATTAATATTATTTGACTTCGCTAATTTTTAAACAAATAATAAATTTTCTGGTAAAATACCTAGACCTACGAGTTGTTAAATGTAAAAAATTTTTGCTTTAATATTATGAAATATATTATCATTTTATTTGGTAACTTCCTTGGTTATTGTGTCCAGCAGAATAACTTTAAGTTATTATTGTCATTTTCAGTATAATTTGTTCTGTGCGTGTGTAAAGGGTGCCATTCACGGTGATAACTTGAATTTTTGGAGATTAGTAGTAGAGGCAATGAAGCGGAAAATCATTAAATCTTCAGATCCCGAGAAAATGTTTGCAAGTTCTTTTTCTTAATTTAAGGTTTTTATACCTCTATATACTATTGTTAGCTGGGTAATTTTTTGGAAATTTAACATTACCGGGCGGACAATTCTTCGAACTATTTTATTTATTATTATTATTATTATTATTATCAACAATTTCAACTCTTAACAACAACTGCTGAAACGATCCCCTATTCATTTATTGCTATTTTAATTGTTATATTATATATAAAACAACTAAGCTGTGTCGAATATTCAGTTTCCGTTTTTCTCGAAAAACATAGGCTTTTGAGTACCTACCTTTTTTGTATACATATCACCTGTTTTTTTTTTTTAATTTCTCCATAAAGAATTATCACTAAAATATGAACATATACCCACCTAGTTCGCATGGTTATAATCTGTATTACTATTATTACCTTCAGATAATAATGTTCCTAAGTGGTAACTTATTACCTAAAACGTATCCCTCTCCTCGAAGCAGTTAAAAGTTTGTTTGTTTTGAATCGACCAATTTGCCTTTAAAATTCGATAGGTTGGTTACGTACCACTATAATAAATACTAAATAAAATAAAAATAAAATATATTGCTGAGGGTTTTCGGGATACCTTAAGAATACATTGCCAAACAACAGATATTATTGAAATTTTCGCCATTTTTTTTTTAGATATTATCGGCATTTCATTATAATGGTGTCCGGAAATGACTAGCAAAAAACCAGAGATAATTCTGCTCGAAAAATGAATAGTACAAATTCATAAACTTAACATTTTTTTCGAACGATAGGTATAGAAGTATAAATATAAAATATAGGTATAGGAAGTCGGTATGTTCTTATGCATTTTTTTTTTGTTCCAAATTTAAGGTAAATCCTTTCAAATAATAACCATAAGATAATTGTTTAACGTTATTTAGAAATTATAATAACTCGCAATAATAGAAGAGTAGGTAATAAAAAATCAAAAATCACGATAAAATGGACAGTTTTCGAGAAAATAGCCTTGAAACATTTCCATGCCAAGAATAAATACCATTACACTTCAACTTATTTTAAATACTATCAAAACATAATGGAATACCCCGTATCTTATATATCCATTATTTAATAGATAACATGTAATTTATAACTAATTTTGTCACTTATCTACAGTGTCGGCTTGTGAGTTGCCAGCCAGGGTCGGCAGTTCGGTATTGGCGTGGATCCAGGGAAAAATGTCATTGAAGACTAAGGAGTGCCGAAGGCAAGAATTGGTTAAGACCACGCCCAATTTCGGATTTGTCTACTATTCTAATATTTGCATTGTACAGATGTATGATAATTATTTAATTTCACTTCAATTTTTTTTTTATATTTATGCAAAAAGGTAGGTTTGAACAAATGTAAATCAAACATTCTTTATTCATGATAATATTATGTAGTACCTATCATATTTACTAAATAAATTAAGTTCTTCCGCACAGCGGATTTTAATGTTTTCCTTTTTGATTTGAAAATAAAATGCATGTTATGGCCAATTAACAAAACAATGCATGTTTTTAGTGGTCGTTGGAAACGATCCTAAACAAACCTATAAACTAAACCGAAAGTTTCAGGTCACACTCACTCTGACTTTTTTTTATACTAATTCAGTCCTTTTATTTCAAGAATAATAACAAATAACCGATAATTAACGAGTATAACAACCAATAAATAATTATAATAACTCTAACTAAACTGATTTTCTATAAAGGTTTGTTCCAACCCGCTATTCTATACGTGTGGTTGCCACGAGATGTAGCGACGTGCTGCAACTCTCATTCGTAAACCGCTATTCTATGCCCGAACGATTATTTCCAGCCTGTTAATAAACTATGAACTTGGCAATCGACTGTTGCAGTGGTAAATTAGTTGTGAGACAGTTCGGGGGACTATACTGATACGGTTTTTGGTCGGGTTGAAACAAACCTTAAATTTACTGGCAAATATATTTTTGCCGTTTATGCCGATGTGTGAAGTTTTCAATTATATTACTATATATTATATATGTATGTTTGGTTGCCTATCCTAAAGCCTTTCGATGTAATGGCAGGATAGGCTTTGCCGACCCAAGCCTGGGTTATGAAGTCCGGGCATACAAGGGCGATTTAAAAAGTGGAACGGTTATTCGCTGGCAGTTTGCCAGTCATCAAAAATTTATATTAATGTAGACAAATAATAATATTATACTGTCTGGTCTGTTGTCTGTTTGACACGGGGTCGGCGCTACTGAACCTGCCGCCCCTAAAGGCCGCCACTGACTTATCATAATATGGTCTTAATATAAGGATTCACAGAGGTATTTAGATTGAAATTAAAGTAGTTGCAGGCACCCATGACACGTAGCAGATGCATAAACCGAAGAATATATTTGGTTCTTACAAAACCAACATTTGTCATCGTTTACTACAATTGTTATTCTTTTGCAACACTACGTATGTTTTTACCAAACCGCAGTTTTTCATATTTTCAACACCATTTTTCAAAAACCAAATTTAAAAATAATTAACGAAATGACAGATTAATCGGGACAAATCGGTGCATATGTTTTGTACTTTTCATAATTGACTGTGATAGTGGCGGCTTGTTAGGAGAGGCAGTGCCTCCCCTCTGTCCTCTGCTACAAAATAAAATATTAATAGGTAGGTATCACATTTTAATATGCAATTATACAAAATGTGACTGGAGGCTAACACGCCCACCTTATTACTTTAAACGAATAGCATTGACGGATATTGATTTTAGTAATTAGGTTAGGCTCTTTAATTATAATAGTATATTAAAGTAGTACAAGTTTTATAAAGCATGATTTTAGTGCACGCGAGACAAGGATGCTGATAGCTTTATAAAACATGCACTGTATCTATTCTCTCTATTATGCATTTTGTTTTCAATAAAAATCCATATTTAAAAAAAATTATTTCAGGTAAAATTTTTTTTGCCTACATTTGATGTTGTTAATACTATCAAAATCTATAGTCTATTTCAGAAAGGTGTAGAGTAATAAAATGGGAAATTCCTTCCAGTTCGGCTTAATTTCGGTGTCGGCCATAGGCGCAGGTAAACTTTGTGCATTAAATTATTTATGATAACAAACCAAAAATTTTAGATAATTAGGTTAACGGGTACCTATTAAGATAAAATAGTATTGTTTGTAATATTAAAATTTGAAGTAATTGCGTAAGAGGATTAGGAAAGGTTTGTTTTCTGGTCTGAAGTGTCAAAATCGAAATATTGTTTAGGGATTAGTTAGGTAGTAGATTATAAAGTTACGTTTTGCGTTTAACAGGTACCATTTAACAGGTACCGACCTCTTTGGCTGGATCATATAAATAGGTGGTAATTTGGAATAAACTTCATATATCGTGTGTGTGTATGACCTTAATAAGTATATTTGTTTAGTTTAACGCATCAGTATTTGCTGTTAAGCCGTATATAGTGTTCACAGTATTATAAGATTAGTAATAAAATGCCGACATTCACACCAACAAAAAGATGTTCCAATAATTTTCCACTATCAGTGAGTGAAAAAATTATTATTTTAAATGTACATGATTGCATAAAATACGATTATCCGAATTTTACTCTAGAAGAAACTGTCGACCGATGTTCCCGAATAACTGTAGTTGGAAAGTCCACCGTTTTTAAATATGGTGGGAGAGAAAGACAGCAGGTCAAGTGGAGCCTCCCAAGAAAAGTCCAGGCAGACCAGTAAAAATCCTTGATGAAGACACCAAAAGTGTAGTTCGAAGAAAAGTTCACTCTTTTTATTTTAAAAAAGAAATACCCACCCTAGATAAGATTCTAATGGAGCTTGGCCAGGATGACAGTATTCCGTTTATAACTTGAAAACTTTTATGGACCACTTTAAAAAATATGGATTTTGTCTGGGAAAAGCATAACCGTAAATCACTTTTACTGGAACGCGATGAAATTGTTTGCTGGCGACGAAAATACTTGAGAGGTATAAAGCAGTACAGAAGAGAGCAGAAGAAAATCTTTTATTTTGATGAGACGTGGATTAATGAAGGTTATATAGTACCAAAATTGTGGCAAGACAAAAATATAACCAGTGCTCGCCAAGCTTTCATGAAAGGCCTATCAACAAGTATTAGGGTGCCCTAAGGGACTAATAATCGTCCACATTGGAAGCAAAAAGGGATTTTTAAAAGAAGGTTTGCTAACCTTTTAGTCATTCAATAGGGAGATTACCACGAGGACATGAATTCGAATGTTTTTGAGGACTATTTCGGTGAAATGATAAAATATCTTCCAGCTGGTTCAGTAGTAGGATAACGCAAGCTATCATTTACGACTCACAGAGAAGACTCCAACTTCATCTTGGAGAAAACAAGAAATTATCGACTGGTTAAACCACCAAAAGTATTGAATTTGAAGATAATTTGATAAAGAAGGAACTATTAGCTATAGAAAATTTACACAAACATCGTTTAATGAAATATGCCGTGGAAGATATAGCAGAAAAACATAGTGTAACTGTGCTGCACACACCGCCATATCATTGCGAAATAAATCCTATAGAACTTATATGGGCGCAAGTAAAAGGATTTGTAGCAAGACACAACACGACATTCAAAATGAAAGACGTTAAGCTATTGTTTGATCAAGCCATTAAGGAAGTTACACCAGAGAACTGGCGAAAAGCAGTCCATCATGTCATTAAAGAAGAGGAGAAAATGTGGGATCTTGACCACCTGATCGATCGGACCGTCGACCCGTTAATTACAACGTCAAGAGGAGATGACAGTTCCTCAGATGACGAAGAATATTATGATTTTTTATAATTTATTTTCTGTATAATGTATTTTTTGTATTTTGTATTTTTTTTATAATGTTTAATAAAAAATAAGTGTAGCTAATACTATGTACATGATGCCTAATTTTTATTTTGTAGAAATAAATTCTCTCCTTTTTACGAATATCCTACCGGCACGCCTTTGTGACACCATTTTCAGGTTTTGTGAATGGATAACAATAGGCAAAACCCATACATTGACCCAAACCCGGGTGTGAAATCAATGCCAAATTATGAAAGTGGCTTAAATATTCGTTGGGTCACTCTGTAGTCCCTTTGCATAACTAATGAGCTTTTATTACTCTACACCTTTCTGAAATAGACTATAGTCTTCCTCTGTTAACAAGATAATTTTATGATTCATGTTTGTGCAGCCATGACATGACCAAAAAACAAGATTTTATTGGTATAGTATTTTTCAGTTTATATTCTAAGTTATTGAGGTTAAACTTTTATAATATGTGTCACGGGTACTTTGAAGCAAAGCACTGGAACGACACGCTGCAGGTCCAGGAGCGGCTTTCTCGACAAACGGCCAAGATTTGGGTGCGAGTTTAGCCGTGTGACTGGCACACTTCGTAAATCGTAATCATTCCACCATTTAATAATAATTAAATTACTCGTTTCAAAAACGACATAAGTCACTAAAACACAATTTTACAGGAAAGGCACAAAACTGGATTATTAAATAAAATGGTTAAATCAAGGTAGGTACTAAAACATTTTAAGTTGAGTGTGAGCAAGTTTTTAATTTAAATAATTAATGCTCCTTTATTTTTCCACAAAATATTTTTCAGATTTAGACTAATCCAGTTTTTGCAAACAAAAATAGCCAACAATTATTCCTTTACAAAGTACACAAAATCAATAGAAATCAAGAGAACTTTTATTCCTAATGTCATTACAATATGTTTTAAACTATAGAACGTAATCATATTTATTATCATCTTCTACGTCTTCTCTGTCATCTATGATCTTTGTGGTTTGCCATCGCAAGGTTTCGTTATAAAATGGCTTATACTCGTCAAGAATGCTAGTTTAAAGTACTATTTTTTAGGGGTTTTTTAGTACGTAGTTATTTAGATAGGTACGTCAGTAATAATGTAACTTCATTGGATGTGTTTCGTAATAAACTAAACGTGTGACGGTTTAGACTATTAATATTTTGTTGTGCTACAACAACTCCTTGAGTATACTCACTGCATTTAAAAGACATGAATGTGGATGGTGTAAATGTTTTCGGTTCTTAGGAACTCTCTTTCTAAACGGTCCATCGGATAAGCATGTTTTTTTTATAATGAAGGGTTCACCACTTATTGAAGTTGTGAATTTGATGGGTTTGAAGGATAAAATGCTATAATCTGGGCTATTTATTTATTCATTTATTTACAGAACTTAGTTCCAAAAATAACCGTAAATTGTAAGGGTTCGTATACTAATATAGGTAATATGAAAGATTGGAAAAAGCAAATACATAATATATTAATATATCAAATCATATGACATTAACAAATACATGTGTAAATAAAAGTTCGCTTAAATATTAAAATTGTAGCAGAAAAGACCTCAATATCATTAAAATATGCATGCTAATTTATGGGGCATTGCATCCCACATTTGTTCTAAGCAACGGTATGTTACATTATTCCTAACTTCTTAGTTCCCTTGCAGAAACAATAAAATTTAGGGAAGATAGAAGAAGTGGTGAATCGATCTGATGGTTTACAAATTTCAATATTGTGCATATGTACGATATGTTTCGCTTCTCGGCAAGCGGTAAAATTTTAAATTTACGGGCTACACTCTGAGGGGTACAAACGGCTTTATATGTCAATGCTATAATAAACTTATTTTGTTATGCTTGAATTCTCTTTATGTGTATTCTAAAATTTGGATTTCATATAACTGAACCAAGGGAGACTTTACTGGAAACAAAGGCAAAGTATAGCGATAGCAATGTTTTTGGATCTCTAAAAACTCGACAGCTTCTAACAGTAAAACCTAACATTCCGATATCTTCAGCCACAATCTTATCAAAATGAAAACGAAAAGACCATGTACTATCGAAACTACACCAAGGTCTTTAATTTGATCAACTCGTTTTAAAATTTTTGAATCAATATTATAGTTCAAATTATTTAAGTTAATGTTTTTTAAAAAGTTATGGAGATACATTTGTCTAAATTCAAATAAAGTCTACTTGCATTGCAATACTCGCGCAACCTGTCCAGATCCTCCTGCAACTTAAGACAGTCCTCCGTGGCCTCTTTTGTACGATACATCTTAAAATCTGCGTATAAAATAAAATTACTGTTCAAAATGCATTGGCTTTATGCTGTTAATAGAAATTATAAATCCCCAAGTGACTTCCCTGGGGAACCCCCGAAATCGACTTAAATGGTTCTGAGTAATACCAGTTCACAACAACAATCTGCTCCCGCTCACAAATGTAAGACGAAACCAATTTCAATAGTGCCTCCGCGCACCCCGACATCAACAAGTCGCTCCATCAACACCCTATGACATGTTGACAGCCTTTCTGAAATCGGTGTACACGGCGTTAACAACCTGTTTTTGACTATCCGTAGCTAAACAAACATTCTGAGAATAACATAACAGATTTGCCTCCAAAGAACTTTTAGGAAAGAAGCCATGCTGTTCAATTATGGTGTTTTTTACAGAATTTTTTTCTAGAATTTCTGCACATATACTGATTTTACTAACTGATCGATAATTGGAAACATAACTTCTATCTCCACTCTTAAACATTGGTACTACGTAGGATGTCTTCTAGTTTAGAGGAAAGCATCCGTCTTTTAGGGACAAATTATAATAATATGACACCAAAGTCATTAGGCAGAAGGGATTGACCCCGAACTGAAGTAATTCTTAATTTTGAGAAAACGTTGGGTATGACAGCATGATTTTTATTCTGCCCTTCATACTAACCTTTAGTATTCGTTGCATTATACTTCCAATAACGTTCGCAGCAAGAACTACATAAGTCAACGATACAAGATACGAATTTGACGTTATTTCTGTAAGGAGAGATAGGATGTGCGTTTTCAAATAAAAAACCATTTCATGGCAAACAGTGAATCTCCTAAAAAATTGACTTAAGTTGCTTTTAAAACGAGCGATTCAATTAAGTACCTAGGGGCGACTTTTTTAATGTATGTAGTTATTTATAGGTTATTTTGTAGTTTATACCAGACGTTAATCTTTGGTTTATCAACCTTCTCAAAAATGTCCATTTTACAACATTATACAGGGTGTTTCAGAATAAGATGCTGATCCTTAACGGTGCGAATCCTTAGGTGATTTTAAGAAGAAAAGTTCAAATTAACATATATCCTTAAACTATCAACTTTCGAACTACAGGGCGTTAAAGTTTTAAGAAAAAAATCGTTTTTCTATCATAACTTTAACAACTTTCTAGCTATTTTTATGAATTTTTCACACATTCCCTCTAAGCATCAATAGCCATTTTTTGGTGTAAAAAAATTTTAAAATTTTTTAACCAGTGGCGTCGTGAAAGGGTTTGGACTAGACATTTTGGAAAAATATTATGTACGCCACTGCTTTTTCTCAAGATAAAAATTATTTTTAAAATACCCATTCATTTTAGGCCAAATTTGATATCTTGCCTTTTTATCATCCGACAAACAGTTTCCGACAAAAAAAAATAAAAAGCATTAAATGCGCATTCGCTATGTGCCTATGGTTTATTTTTTAACATTAAATTAAAACAACTAACATTAAATAACGTGTGAACAAAAACGAAAATAATTTAGATTAGCTGTTGAAAGTGGCCACCACCTGCAAGAATGCATGCTTCAGCTCTTCTCCTCATTGAGTCTCGTACCCTTTGAAAAATTCCTGGAGTATTCCTGATAGTGTCGAAACAAACTATTATGCGGTTTCTCAACTCCTCTTTAGTATTTATTGGGATGCTGTAAACCAACGTTTTCAGATGTCCCCACAGGAAAAAATCTAGACTGTTTAGATCAGGAGATCTAGGTGGCCACGATTGTGTTCCTCTGCGCCCTATCCATCGATTACTATAATGTTGATTTAAAAACTCTCGTGCTAAGAGACTGAAATGGGCAGGTGCACCATCGTGCATAAACCACATACGATGTCGGGTTGAAATAGGGACGTCGTCTAGCAAATTTGGTAAAGTGTGTTCAAGAAATTGGCGATAATTGATTCCGTTCAATCTGGCTGGTAAAAAATAAGGCCCGATTAAATAATCACCAATAATTCCAGCCCAAACATTTACAGAAAATTGCTCTTGTTGGTGGGATTCCGTAATGGCATGTGGGTTTTCTTCTGCCCAGAAGTGATGTTATGAAAATTTTGTTTGGCATTCCTGGAAAAATTAGCTTCGTCCGTGAACAAAATTCTGGCATCAAATTGGGGATTTTCGGTAACCATTTGAATAAACCATTGGCAGAAATTGATGCGTAATGGAAAATCCCTAGGAAGTAGGGCCTGGACACGTTGAATATGGTACGGATATAACAAATAACTTTAAAGAATTCTCCAGACTAGGACATGGGTAATATTTAAAATATTCCCAATTTTTCTGGTACTTATATTAGGGTTTTGTTCCACTAAATTTAAAACAGCTTCTTCGGTTTCCGGTGATCGTGTAGTTTGGTGTGCCTCTTTTAAGTAGTTTTTTGTTTCAAAAGATCCCGTTTCACATAACTTTCTGTGAGTTCCTGAAATCGTTCGTGCATCCGGAACTATTCTATTTGGATAACGCTCTTGGTATAATCGGCTGGCTTCGAATGCATTGCCGTCAGCAAGCCCGTACAGGTAATGCATATACGCAAACTCGACATTTGTAAAATTTACCATGATACTTATACGTTTAAAAAGTATTACGTTTTTAAAATTTAAGTTAAGTGGAAAGCCTTGTACATAAATAAATAGCTGTCAAAACTATTTGGCATTAAATATTTCGTTATTGTCATTGTTTCCTTAACAAAGTTCATAGCCTACTTGTCAGAAACCATAGGCACATAGCGACTGCGCATTTAATGCTTTTTATTTTTTTGTCGGAAACTGTTTGTCGGACGATAAAAAGGCAAGATATTAAATTTGGCCTAAAATGAATGAGTATTTTAAAAATAATTTTTATCTTGAGAAAAAGCAGTGGCGTACATAATATTTTTCCAAAATGTCTAGTCCAAACCCTCTCAAGACGCCACTGGTTAAAAAATTTTAAAATTCTTCTACACCAAAAAATGGCTATTGATGCTTAGAGGGCATGTGTGAAAAATTCATAAAAATAGCTAGAAAGTTGTTAAAGTTATGATAGAAAAACGATTTTTTTCTTAACACTTTAACGCCCTGTAGTTCGAAAGTTGATAGGTTAAGGATATATGTTAATTTGAACTTTTCTTCTTAAAATCACCTAAGGATTCACACCGTTAAGGATAAGCATCTTATTCTGAAACACCCTGTATTACCCGCATATGTATTATGAATACTGTCATTGTCATTATCACACATCCTAATTTCTAGACATGTTCATTTTGTTGAAGAAGTCTTCCTCCTCCTCAATAAATATTTCCTCAAATATATCGCAATGTCGTTCAAAAAATCTATTTCCTTTCCAATAATTTGCAAAATTGTCATAATTTCTGGTTCAAACAATAGATTGTGGCTCAATTGGTACTTCATCAACAGGCTAGCGTTAAACTTATGTTTGGGTACTGGTGGTAACCAGAGGTTGTAAAATGGGTATATTTTGGAATAACCCATGGTTTATAGTTAACTACACATTGAAAGGGCCGCCCTAATAGGTAGTTGTTGCTAAACCAGTTTTTCGTACTCCTGTGACGTTTGTTGCTGTTTATGACTTTTAAGGTAACTACCAATTTAAGGTACTTTTAGTGTTTTTAGATCCGATACCGAAACTCTTGATGTGCAATTATAACACTAGAACTAAACATGTTAATAACTGCTAATCAACATCACTGCATGTCGCATGTCTATTAACATACACTTTCTTGCTGAATACAGGGTATTAACTTATGTCAAGGGTAGAATTGAAATATTAAGACCAGCAAATACCAAGTTACGGTCTTTTTGCTTCTCTCTTCATTCAGGTTTCTTTGGGAATGATGGCCAGCTTTATTGATGTAGAGTTGAAAGCCGTAGTACTTAACTAAATACACAGAAAAAAACATATTCTCAAACAGAACATTTTGATATTTTCATATATTTTTGCTTATATTTAAACTAGAAAATCTTAATTGAAGGAAACAAGTTTAAGTTAAACATTTGAAAATATTTAAAACAAGATTTTCATATCTTTAATATATATTTTCATTTTAAGAAAGTTACTTTAAAACAAATATTTGCAAATTTCTGTATGATTCGTTCATTTCTGTACGATAAGATTAGTAGCTTCAAAATAAAGTATTATATTCTCCAAACAAGGCATCGTAACCATTTGGTATAAAATTTTGAAATACTCAATTTGAGCTGCTACTTGAAAGTATAATCTAAATATGATAAATTTAATAACCCAAAATACTTGTTCCTAGCTTTACGATTCTCGTCGTACTACGAAAGCAACCGAAATTTTCCCGAACAGCATCGCGGGCGCAAATCGCGAATCGCGAGACAATCCACTCAATCTAGTTATAACCTTAGTCTTTATTGCCAGTTATTGTGGTCCATGGTTTCGGTGGGTCGTGTCCTCACGCCTCAGTACTTGATTAAACTTGTTTCAGTTCAAAACCTACGAAAGTTTTGTGCGTGTTAAACTGTTACATAAATTTTCGACGTTTCACCAATAACGATTGTAGGGATTTTTTACTCGATATGGCTGATTATATAACTGACTTAATTATTTCAATGTCTACCAAATCCATTCATTCATTTAGTGCTCTAATCCCTTATAGTTACAATCCTTGAAGATGCCACGTGAAATCATTTGTGAAACGTCGGAAAATAATGTAACAGTCTGAGACCGTCTAATTTCAAGAATCATAACTTTCTCATTACAGGCTTTATTTGAATTTATGGTATTTTAATATTGGCAATATGAGTGCCTCAAATTAAATATTCCAATATGTTCAAAGTAAACATATGATATGTGTATTTTGAAGGGTAGATATTTACAGTTTAAAACTATAAATGACTATTTTTAAAATAATATCTATTCGTCCTCATTAAACCGAAAATATAAATGCTCAATTTTAGTATATTATGCTTTTAAAATAACCAAATGTCGCTTTGCTTTTAAAAAATGGTCTGTTACTTTAGACAGGTCGCAGGTTTAAAACTAAGATTTAATTTTTTCTGAAATCTTCAAAATAGTAAAACCAAATACTTCTTTTAAAAAACTCATCATTATCCAGTCTCAATATAAATTCTTAAATGTTATGATTGAAGATATTTATAATTGAATCGTTTATTTCAGAAAGGGACTAACTAACATTTTCGGTCATTTTCAGTTTTTTAGCTCATTACATTCTTTTAAGATATATGTACAGGGTTATCCAACCAAGACTAGACAAGGCGATTTTTTGACTTTTCCTGTACTTTTATAAAAAAACTGAAATAGCCATCTTAAGTCATTTTCTCCCGCGAATTCGAATATCTTCAGCAAAAAACAATTGAACATCAAACAAAAGTACTAGGGGTCACTTTGATATTTTTTTAAATGGGATGCCGTATTTTTAATGAGCTTATCCGATTTCTCATATAAATTTTGATCTAAAATGTTGGATTTTTAATTTTTTTTTTTTTTTTTTTTTTATTATTTTTAACATTTTCCGAATTTAAAACTGAAGAAAAAAGGCGTTTTTGAATTAAAAATCCAACATTTTAGATCAAAATTTATATGAGAAATCGGATAAGCTCATTAAAAATACGGCATCCCATTTAAAAAAATATCAAAGTGACCCCTAGTAGGTACTTTTGTTTGATGTTCAATTGTTTTTTGCTGAAGATATTCGAATTCGCGGGAGAAAATGACTTAAGATGGCTATTTCATTTTTTTTATAAAAGTACAGGAAAAGTCAAAAAATCGCCTTGTCTAGTCTTGGTTGGATAACCCTGTACCTTTTGATGCAAAAAGGGACCATCTTCCGTAAATACAATGTCAGTAAATTCAATCTAATTTCAGGAATTTATTTGAGAAAGGTATCAACTGACATCAGTTAGTCCCTGTCTCATATAAATGGCTACTAGCGCTACCGAACTTTATATTCGCATGAGCTGTCAAGTAGAATAAACCTATAAATATTGTAATATAATAATAAATATTAATATATTAATATAATATAATATATTGATATTAATATAATATAATATATTGATATTAATATAATATATTATATAATATATATATATATATTAACCTATTTCATATTCCAATGATAACGTCAAGCCGATTCCTTAAAAAAAATTTCATTTATTTCAGAAAGGTACTAACTGCATTTTTTCAATTTTCTTTTTTTTCCGTCATTATCAAAAAAATTCATGGTTTGCCATAAAAAAATATCTAAACAACTCCGTCTTAAAGCACTAAAATTACTATACATAAATATATCTATGAAAAGTGAAGAAATCAGATTTAAGATATATTTAGCACATTCGCAGACGCTCATTAAAAAGGACTTACCTGAAATTATACCAATTACGGTATGTTTGGACGTCATAGACTTCGGAATTTCAATTAGCTCCGTAAAAATAATAAGCAATTTGCTAAGATGGCTTGATATACCCAACAGTAGAAACATTTCCAGAAATGTCAGATAAATCATGAGGTATCTCTAAAATATTAATAAAATGTGAGGAAACAAACCATAGAAAATCTTTTTTTTTATATGGACAATTTTTATATACAGTGTCACCATTAAAGTCCGCACCATATAGAACTTTTTTTTATTAATGAGGTTAGTTAAAATTAAATTTCGGCAATCGTTTTTGCTTCAAATTAGACTAAAAATTATATAATCAAATGTCACCATCTGTCATTCGGTATCTGTCAAAAATTACATTTTAATCAAAAAATGCTGAAAAATGGCATTGTTTTACCGAATTTCAAAAAATTTTATTAGAAAAAGTTGTTTCTAGTACAATTCTTGGCCTAAATACAAAGTTTCAGTTTTCTAGCTCAAAGTTGATTTTTTTGCCATTTTTTCTAATTAACTTTTTTTTTATTTAATATAAGTTCGCTTAATGGATATTAAACTATTTGCTTATACCATACTCAATATTTTATTTAGTTTGTATGAGCTTTTTTTTACTAGAATGCCATTTTTTTTCGAAATTTAAAATTAGAGGCAAGAAAATTTGACACAGGTGGTGCAAAGTTATCCTAATTTAAAAATTTTAACAGATAGACGTCAGATGTTTCGTTTTTCAAATGACAAATACATCTAAATATTTGATAAAAATTTAATTTTATACTTAAAACTATCATTATTATTAAAAGGAACAAAAAGGAACTTTAATCATTTTAAATAGGTAACACAAAAGCAATATAAATTTCACATTTCAGTGTGACGTCCTTCTCGCTCTATACAAACACCCGTCCGTCTATAAACGTCTTTGACAGCATTTTGTAAAAAGCTTGGTCTTATATCGGCACAACACTGTCTTATCGTTTGTTCCAAATGCTCGATATTTCTAAACGGTCGATTCTTATAAACTTTCTGCTTAAGATAACCCCACAGAAAAAAGTCTAGTGGGGTTATGTCAGGCGACCTGGGTGGCCAGTGACATTCTCTATCACGCCCTATAACTCTGTTTTGAAATAATTGGTTTATGCGTTCTTTCACTGCTACAGTTTGATGTATGGGTGCACCATCAAGCTGATATCATAAGTTATGTCTATGGTGTAAGGGCATGTTATCCAAAACTTCGGTAATCTCGTTATCAAGAAAATTCAGGTACCTTTCACCAGTTAAGTTTACTCTAAAGAAGTATGGTCCAATAAGCTCATCTTTCAAAATTCTACACCAAACATTGGTTTTAAAATGATACTGGTCGCGACATTCAATTGTGAAGTTAGGATTTTCTTGGGACCACCATCGGCAATTTTGTGAGCTCACGGTACCATTCGAAGAGAAAGTGGCTTCATCTGTCCATAATATCTTGTATGGAAAAAGAATATTCTCCTCATATTGTCCCTGATACCAAAACGAAAAATCAAGTCGGATATCAAAATCGCGTTCTTTTAATGTGTTTATAAACTTGGGTTTATATGCCCGAAATCGATTTTTCTGAAGAATTTTTCTAACGCTTTCCCTCTTGCACCCTGTTGAATCACTTATCTTGGTTACACTAGTTTCACCGTGGTCAATAACAGTTAAACAAACATCAAGTTGTGCTGCTTTATCGTATTTACTTGCCGCGTAAGGTTTCTTAAAATTATTTTGAACAGATCCAGTTTCTCCAAATTTTGACATTATTCTTGAAACAGTGCTATGCTGCAAATTTTTTTCTGGATGCCTCTTATTAAAAATGGCAGATATTTGCCGGTGAGGCATATTCTCTCCACAAATTAAGACAATTTCTATTTTTTCTTGAATGGACAACATTGGTGATAACACTGAAAACTATAACTTGCGAAAATATTCAAATTTATGACATTTCTTTTATTTATTCGGCACTCTAATTCGTTTTTTTTTTCCATAGCCTACTTATAAAATTCAAAATTGCCTTGATATTTTATTGTGGATAAAAAGAAAATGTGTCTAAATTTTGAACTAATCTGATATCTGGGAATTTTATTATAAGTTTTTTAAACTTCTTAGGTGTATGTACTATCAAAAAAATGGATTATCTGACGTCTCTCTGTTAAAATTTTTAAATTAGGATAACTTTGCACCACCTGTAACAAATTTTTTTGCCTCTAATTTTAAATTTCGAAAAAAAATGGCATTCTAGTAAAAAAAAGCTCATACAAACTAAATAAAATATTGAGTATGGTATAAGCAAATAGTTTAATATCCATTAAGCGAACTTACATTAAATAAAAAAAATGTTAATTAGAAAAAATGGCAAAAAAATCAACTTTGAGCTAGAAAACTGAAACTTTGTATTTAGGCCAAGAATTGTACAAGAAACAACTTTTTCTAATAAAATTTTTTGAAATTCGGTAAAACAATGCCATTTTTCAGCATTTTTTGAATAAAATGTAATTTTTGACAGATACCGAATGACAGATGGTGACATTTGATTATATAATTTTTAGTCTAATTTGAAGCAAAAACGATTGCCCAAATTTAATTTTAACTAACCTCATTAATAAAAAAAAGTTCCATATGGTGCGGACTTTAATGGTGACACTGTAGGTACACGTTCGGCGAAGTATATAAAATGGTATATTATTCGATAATTATTTTGACAACGAGAACATAGACATTCTTGTTGACATCATTGATTTAATTTTTCCGATTGAAAAGCAATGAGATAAGGAAAACTATAATATCGCCTAATCGCACATGAAATTAATAGGATAGAATTTCAATCTCACGGGTTTAGATTAAGGCAAAAAAAATAATTCTGGTAGATTTGCATAGCTATACCTACAGTCGGAACGGTGAATCCTTGCCGGTGCATCATGTATCAACGATCAAGATGTGATTTACAACTCCACATCTTTATTTATTATAGCCTTAAAAGTGAATAAGCACATAATAGAGCGTCTCCGGGATTGCGCTATACGTCGCCAATTAAAGTAACGTGCGAGACAAATAGGTACGAAAGATATTTGGAGAGTTGTTGTTCATTAATTTCCAAGTCATCGTGTTGATCTGCCAACTTTAATTGGTTTTTAAACGTTTTTGTGCTTTAAAATTGTTTAGGTAAAAGAATAAACACTATTTTGTTAGCAACAAGCTTTATAATAATTAACCAATTAACGAGTAAACAAAACTAAAACATTAGTACACGGCCATGATCGACAGCACTACTTATTATAATGAAAGATGGCGAAGCAACTGACACATGTGCAGCCAACAAAACAAACAGATCTATTGTTGGTTGCCTATAACAGAGTAACAACAATGTTATAAATACAAAAGTAGAAAGGGGTGTAAAAGTGTTTCAAACAATAATACTTTTAACACTCCCACATTTGAAATACATTTTACAATATTTTAACAAAGATCCTAAGCTAAACATTCCTAGACTAAACAACACTTTTAAAATTCGTTTATACCAAGGGCATCCCTTAACTTTTCAAAAGTATTTTTAGGCAAAGCCTTAGTGAACAAATCTGCTTGTTGCTCGCAAGATGCTACATACTTTGGAAAAATTAAGCCAGCTTCGAATTTCTCACGCACAAAATGAAAACGCACATCTATATGTTTTGTACGACTATGAAACTCGGGATTCTTTATAAGTCTAATAGCACTCTGATTATCAATGAACAACATCATAGGTTTGGACACAACCTCTTTAATATCACTTAACAGCTGTTGTAGCCAGGCAGCTTCTTTTGTAGCATTGGAGGCAGCTACATATTCAGCTTCAGTTGTCGACAAAGCCACACTTTGTTGACGTTTACTTGCCCATGTGATTGGTCCATTGCACAATTTAAAAACGTAGCCTGTTGTCGATTTTCTAGTCTGACAATCTCCAGCATAGTCTGCATCTGCATAACCAACTAAATCGTCAATATTAGTTGTATTCTCATATTTTATGCCATAGTTAATAGTTCCATTTAGATATCTTATTATGCGTTTTACAGCTTTCCAATGCATAATGCTATGGTTTTCTAAATATCGGCTCACAACTCCCACAGCATGCATAATGTCAGGTCGACTTACTATTGCTGCGAACATTAATGATCCAACTGCTTGTCTATATGGAACATCTGAGAGTAACTGAACAGTCTCAATTGATAGGTTTGTATGTGGGTCTTCAGGTGTACTCACTGGTTTTGAATCTTCAAGGCCAAACTTCTTAATTACTTGCTTGATATAATTTTGTTGACTAATGATAATTGACCCATCCACACATCGTTTAATTTCAAGTCCAACAAAGTAATTTAGTACATCACTAGCAGTCACTTCAAACATTGTCTGTAATTGAGTCAAAACTGTCTCTAAAATCATTTTATCAGGTGAGATAATTAGTCCATCGTCTACATAAATTATTAATAGAACTTTCATATTATTAACATAACCTATGTACACGCACTTGTCAGCTTCTGTTTGCTCAAACCCAAAACTTTTGAGAAACTGGTTAAACTTTGTATTCCAGCACCGAGGTGCTTGTTTAAGTCCATACAACGATTTTTGTAGTCTGCAAACAAGGTTATGTTCACACTGCACACCTTCGGGTATTGTCATATACACTTCTTCTTCTAGCTGTCCATGGAGGAAAGCAGTTTTGATATCGAACTGTCTGATCTCATAATTTTGTTTTGCTGCTATAGCAAGAAGCACTCTAATTGAATCATATCTGGTTGTGGGTGCAAAAATCTCATTGTAATTGATGCCTTGTTCTTGTGCAAATCCTTTTGCACACAATCTGGCTTTGTATCTTGAGATCTCACCTTCATTATCCCGCTTGACTTTGAAGACCCATTTGCAACCAATAGACTTCTTTCCAGGTGGCAAGGATACTAGTTCCCATGTTTTATTCTTATTTAATGCTTCAAGCTCTTCATTGATAGCACACTTCCACTGACTTGAGCTCTCACCAGTCGTAGCTTCTTCATAGGATAAGGGAATGTCAGTCTCGACAAGATTAAGTTCGTAATCTTGATACTTAAGGGGTGTTTTAATTGCTCTCTGAGGTCGTAGGATTGGGGCCCTTTCTTCAGCCTGTTGCTCTTCATCTTCTTCTTCACTGTTTAGGTCAACAATGTCGGGTTCATTGGCTTCAGGAAGTTCTGTGACGTCATCATATGTGGCCAAGGGTATTTTTACAACATTTGGCTTTTCTTGAAGGCCATTGAGCTTTTCACTAAAAATCACATTTCTTGAGACAGTGATTTTTCTCTTGACAGGATCAAACAGCCTGTAGTTTGTCGAATTTTTGTCATAACCCACAAAAAACAATTTTTGACGTTTAGGCTCCAACTTTGTCCTCTTCTCATCGGGTATATGAACATATGCTTGACAGCCAAAAATTTTTGTATGACTAAGTATAGGTTTTTGTCCTGTCCAGACCTCATAAGGAGTAGAATCTGGCGTCTGTGATGTCGGTGTTCTATTCAGGATGTATATTGCGGTGTTGACAGCTTCAGCCCACAGGTACTTTGGTAAACCTGCACAAAACAACATTGATCTTGCACTCTCTACTATTGTACGGTTGTCCCTTTCAACCCTACCATTTTGTTGGGGTGTATACGGGGCAGTCGTTTCTAGTTCAATACCTTCTTTCTTTAAGTAATCATTGAACTCATAATTACAATATTCTGTACCATTATCAACATGTAAAATTTTTACAGGGTGGCCATACTTAGCTTTTATTTTCTGGTTGTAAACTTTAAAACAGTCAAGGACATCTGATTTATTTTTAATAAAGTATGCAACTCTGTAACCAGAACACTCATCTTTAAATGCTGCAAAGTACTTTGCTCCCTGTACAGATGGAGTTGCTATCGGACCACACAGATCACTGTAAACTCGTTCTCCAGGTTCCATTTTCTTATGGGGCACTTTTTTAAAGGGTAACTTATGTTGCTTACCATAAAGACATGCTTCACACAGAAAATTGTCCACATCACTTAGGTTTATACCAGTAACAAGTCCCTTTTTAACCATTTCAAGCAAAATCTTGATGTTTACATGTCCAAGACGTTCATGCCATATACGTAAACTGTCAGTTTGCGCCACACTTGCACTTTTAGATACTGTACGAAACAATAGCTTGTAAAGATTGTTAGCGTCACGCACTGCACAAGCAACGAGAGTGTCCAGGTTATATATTTCAGCTCTGTCATTTTGCTTGATGATTGTCATGCCCTTATTTGTCACAACTCCTTCAGAAAACAGGTTCTTTCTCAAATCTGGAATGTACAAAACCTCGTTTATTGTAGAATCAGTCCAATCACCATTCAGTAACTTTTGAATTTTAATACAGCCTTTTCCTTTTACTTCGAGGCTTTGATTGTTTCCAAGAAACACACTTGTATTGGACACTTCTTCAAAAGTATGAAAGAAATCACGTCGGTAAGTCATGTGTTGAGAGGCACCACTGTCCATAATCCAGCTATCACTTACAAAGTGTACATTGGCATCTACAACGTTGAAGGCTGTTTCACTGGTTGTAGAAAAAACTTTATTCTCTCTTTTGTTCTCTGGGGTACTTTGGTTTCCAACCTTCTTTCTTGGGGCTCTACAATTTCTTGAAATATGTCCTTTTCTTCTACAGTTGTAGCATATAACTTTGCTTAAAAACTTTGGAGGTCGTGAGACTGCTGCCAGTGCAGTTTCATTTTCTTCATACACGGTCAAGTTTGATTCTTCATCCAGAAGTCTCGCTGTTAGGTTCGGAATTGTCTGTTTGGATTCATCAAGGGAAAGCCACGCTTGTCTTACATTTCTAAATTTTGAGGGTAGTGTATTCAAACCTTTAGTCATAATCGCGGCTTCGCTTATCGTTTCTCCTGCTTCCTTCACTTGTCTGGCAAGGCTTTCAACTTTAGAAACATGTTGGGCCACAGTGTCACTTGGATTCATTTTGTATTGATGAAACCTTTCGTGTACCAACATCTTACTGACCTCAGACTTTTGTTGATAGATTGAACCAAGCCTATCCATTATTTCTTTTGCTGTGTTGCAATTTTCAACTAAAGTGATCTGTTTCAAATCCATCGCAGTCGTTAGGGTAAACATGGCGATAGCATCCTTCTTGTCCCAATTCGCTATTTCATCATTGCTGGATTCCGGTTTAGGAACAGATCCGTCGACCAATCCATAAATTCCTTTGGCTTTCAATGCACATTTCATCTGAAACTTCCATTGGTGGTAATTTTCCCCATCAAACTTATTGATGCTAGCAACATCCACTTGGTTCGCCATTTTGTTACTCATTGCCGTTTGCCGTTCAGCTTGTCACAAAACTTAAGAAACAAATTCTTCGCGACTAAATAGTGTTTTCGAGATTCCGTTGTCACTCAGCGGTATCTGGGCCCATAACCTGTTTAGGTAAAAGAATAAACACTATTTTGTTAGCAACAAGCTTTATAATAATTAACCAATTAACGAGTAAACAAAACTAAAACATTAGTACACGGCCATGATCGACAGCACTACTTATTATAATGAAAGATGGCGAAGCAACTGACACATGTGCAGCCAACAAAACAAACAGATCTATTGTTGGTTGCCTATAACAGAGTAACAACAATGTTATAAATACAAAAGTAGAAAGGGGTGTAAAAGTGTTTCAAACAATAATACTTTTAACAAAAATTCAATTTAATCCTGTAAGCTGTACTTTTTAGACGCATTTTGTTCGTACTTTTGTGTTAGCGGTAAGTATTTATGAATATTAGTTATTATTATTAGGTCCGAACGCTAGCCACGAAAATTTTGACGTTTATGAACTTAAACTTTGTTTTATCTTTTTAAATCTCGTAATTTTGATTAGATTCATATGGTTTTAGTCACGTAGAAACAATGACGCACCGGCAAAGAACGAATGTGCCAACTGTACCTATATTATCTTTGAGAATGGTTTTTAATTGTTATTATAAACTGGCATTAATACGTCTCTGCGTCTAGGCGAAAACGAAAGCCAAGTTTATGAGGGGTTTTATTGCAGTCATTAAGTCAAACGGTATACCTTGGTACACACTTTAATTCATATCGAAATCTGAAACAAGCCCTTAAGAATGGATTCAAATTAACTAAAATTTATCGAGCTATTAAATTTAAACAAGCAACATTTCTAAAACCATACATTGATTTAAATAATAATTGATAAAAAAAATACTGAAATAAGAAACAAATCCAAGAAAGAGTTGGAAAAGGATTCCTATAAATTATTTAATAATGCTATCTATGGGAAATCTTTAAAAATATTGATAAAAGGGTTGACAAAATTAATAACTCATTCGGAAAATATTGGGAATATGGGAGTTTGTATTATTTTCAATGCTATTGTGTGTGGTTTAAATTTTTTTAACGTATTTTTTTGGGTGACCAGATGAAAAATAGAATATTTTTTATTGTTTTTGTTTTAGAGACGATATGGGCCGTACAGTACGTAAGTACAAGGGGAAACAGAATATAGGTTCTAGACACGGTTCTAGCCACTTAGCGACGATTTGTATACTTAGGAAGGCGATGGCAACATAAGTATATGAAAAGCTAAGTTCATATATATGCGAATTACGAATAGCGATTACGAATTTCACATCCGAAAAGTTACCTCTGCCGTCCTATTTCTTATACACTCCTGGACAGAATTAACGCAACAATATATTAAACCAGCCAAATCGCTATAATGAATTAATTTCAATAATTTTTTTATGGACATTGGTTACGTTAAAACTTAGAAAAAACATTATCTAATACTTTAGAAGTAAATTAGCTACAATATGTCTGTATAAGATTTGCATTAAAATTATTCTTAAGATCTAATAACGAAATCGTTGAAATAATGAAATGAAGAAAGAGAAATTAATGATTTAACTGGGACACTAGTAGCTTGTGTTGCCTCCTCTACTTCGGATTACAGCATTTATGCGTCTAGTTTTGAATAAAATCTTGGGGAATTTCTTCCCATGCTGTGATAACTGTATTTTCAAGTTTCCTTAGGTTTCTAGGTGCTGGTATATGACGTTTCACATTTCTTTTGAGCTAATCCCATACATGTTTAATCGGATTCAGATCCGGGCTTCTCGGTGGCCATTGCATAATTGGTATACTACCAAGTTGATTAAGATAATCAAGTATCTGCCTAGCCACGTGAGGTCGAGCATTGTTTTGCATAAACAAGAAATTGGGTCCTACAAAATGACCGAAAGGCATCACATGTTCTATTACAATATTCTGAAGATAGAAATCAGCATTCATGGATCTCGTACGAACAGGAACTAATTCTGTGTGAGCGTCAAAGCAGATGCCACCCCAGAACATAACAGAGCCACCGCCAAATGGAATCCGTGCAGAGATATTGCAAGTAGCAAACCTCTCTACTGGTCTTCGCCATACTCGCTCACGGCCATCTGAATGTTTTAGGCTAACTCTAGTTTCATCTGTGAAGAGAACTTGTTTCCAATCATCCACAGACCAATTTTAATGATTTCGAGCAAAATGTAACCTGGTAGCTCTGTTCTCTCTAGTAAGCAAGGGCACAGTGGCTGGTCTCCTACTGTCTAATCCAGCTTCATTCAACCGTCTTCTAACTATTCTGGAAGAAACTGCGACATTGCGGACAGCTTTGAGTTCGTTTCTCATCATAGAACTAGTGGCAGTCATGTTTCTTAAAGCGTATTGTCTAAGGAAACGTTCATCTCGGTTGTTCGTGCAACGTTTTCGCCCTTGCCCTGGCCTTCTAGAATAAGTTCCAACTTCAGTTAAACGGCTTACCATACGACTTATTGTGGACTCTGACAATATCCCTCGTCCAATAAAACTGACGCTCGCACTACCTCGTGTTCAGTTAAATTCCTTGTTCGATTCGTTTTTCCAATTTTTCGGAGTCACAAATAAAACAGTCTACCATAAAAACGTATTACTTAAAAAACAGTAACAAATTATAAACTTAATTTTAGAGAAAATCTATAGCAAGTATTGCACAAAATTGTTTATCTTCTAAAAAATTCTTTAAAACTGTAAATCTAAACGAATTGTTTTGATTGCTGTCATTAACAACGAAACAAAATATCCATAGCCTACTATTCAAATACTCGATAAACCTCAAAAGTGACATAAGATAAGATAAATTATTTTTTTGGACAATTTCACATTGTTGCGTTAATTTTGTCCAGGAGTGTAGATGCGCATTTTGTTGGTGTTTTAAGAATATTTTAGTGATCTTAATTTTCAACATTTTAAACCGTTGGCAAAACATTGGCCGTTCGAAATTATATAAAACGTCAAGCCTCAACGTGTCTCTCTGTTCAGCCTATGGAAATTTTTATTTAGTTTTACCTTTATTTATTTATTTCTTCTGTGATTTTTACGTTTTTATTATGATTATAATCATAATTCTAAAAAAATTACCACAAAACTTCAAAAAATACTTGGGTTATAAGAATTGTCCAAAACAGCTGCGAGGTCGGATACAAGGGCGCATGCTCATAAGAAAAATCGCACGAATATTCGTAAAATATTGACAGTCATTCAAGATTCGCAATTTGCAAATGCTTGACTTCGTGCTGACACTTTTACCTCCAAAAATATTTGAAATTGACCAATCAGAGCATTATTCGCAATTCGCAATTTGTGATTCGCATCTATAAGAACTTTACTTTAGTTCGTCGCACAAAAAAACATAAAATAAAGATTTTGATGAACCTGAACGAAACGATCAAAGTACAGGTTTTTGCTTTTGGAGATCGCTGATATTTTTAATATATTATTGACTTAATTTCAAAACTATGAAAAGGTGCCACCACGTATATCATTGGTTCGTATCTGTAATTATTGTTTACAATGTTTATTTTTAACATTAATAACAAATCATTATACCTATGATTTTGCACTTTTTTGTAAAAATAATCGATAACCCTTAAAGGAGCTTTATTAAGTGATTTGTTTCTACTTCTACTTCTTTTTGTTTTTAATTTGTTCGTATTTACGTCCACAACTAAAAAATATCAGTTGCAGAAATGTGTGGTGCTGATTTTTAGAAATATTTGTACAATTACGTAATAAACAAGGTAAGGATTTTTTTTTTTCGAAAACGAATGAAGATTTGGCATGGAACTAAACACAGCTCAAGTTAAAGCTAATTAAACCCTGCATCTTAAATTCCTAACAATGTTATGTATATAATAAAGTAAAAAATATTCAACAAAGTTAAATTGTTTTTCAAAATAATTTTCTTGATAAATGGTATGCCATTGTTGTTTCTTTTTAATAAGTATTTGTTTCTTAATCCACACTTATTTCTTAAGAGAAGCTTGTCTTGATTGTCTCTGGTAGGAGAAACCATTTTCAGGTAATAATTAGGTACAGTATTTCTTCTTTACAAGCGCTTTGCAAAGAGATGTTAAATGCCAATTACCCGTAAAGTACGATTCTAATAAAGAAATTGTACTCTTTGTGTTTTTTCTTTAGAATCAAGAGGTGCTATAAAGATTTGTGGAAAAATGCATTATTGCCATTAAAAAAATTACATTTTCTGAAACAACTTCCAAGCTGGCAACACTAGGAAAAATGTGTTTAAATATTTTTCTTAGTTGGATTATTCTCTAAAATTCCGCTTTTGGAGCTATAGGTATATTTCTTTAAATAAACAAATTAGCCTATATGTCAGGTTTAAAAAAAATAACCCTGTATACAAAATCAGAACACCCAACTTCTGCAACTACTATTTTGCTATTTTTTACATAAAATATTATAAACCAAGCAGCCTTCTAGATTGGGGAAATGAACTGTTGATATAAATGCACTTTTATAAAGGTTTTTTTTTTCTAATAATTACTAATAACCGCACAACTAGGCCAATTATAATACAACAAACGCGTGTAAGTTCTTTCACTCCCGTTTTAATCAGCAATGTGTTTTCGACACACATGTAAACATTTACAGTTTTAGGAACCATAAAAATTTACAAAATAATACTTAATTATATAAAAATAAACAACGCCTATCGACCTTTATCTAGAAAATAATTTGTACAATTCGCGTCTTTTAAGTTAGCTCCATAATAATTATTTGAAAGATTTGTATTTTTTTTAAATCCTCGTGAAGGCAAAGGTTTCGTGCAATTCAAACAGAACCTTTTTTTTTATCAAGACGTCTATTCTCCAACTTAAGAGAAGTCAATGCTCTCTAAGGAGAAGTAACTATTCACATCATATGGTTACATCGTATTTATTGTAATCCAAACGCGAATGCTTGTCAACGCACTTTTCATCATATGATCCAGTTCTCTTAGAAAATTCCGAGAGAACGCATTCTCCTAACTCTTGATAAAAGCGATTAGTCATTTTCACTTTCAAGACTACGATATAAAAAACTTTAAGAGAAATAATTGACAAAAGATAGACCACTTTTCTCGATATGATCATTCCCTAATTGGAGAATAGACGTCGAGGTAGACTGGTGCAACTTACGTGCCCCACATATAAACTCAGGAATTATCTCTTAAGTATATCCTAATTAATAAATTAAATTAAAACCACTTTTATGACACCATATTCAAGGGCCTGTACTCTCTATAGAAGCATTTGCGGACAACTGTTAGTAATATTAACTGATTTTTTTATGTAGAATAATCATGGTTTCTGATACCCTCAATTATTGGCAAAAATAGCGCCTGGATGCCACACGAGTGATTCTAAAGTACAATAGGTGCTTTTACTATTGATAGATCAAATTAACCTTAGTTGACAAACGTGGCTACCATTTTAAAATAAATCGATAAAATATTATCCAACGCTTGTAGAATAAAAATTCCTTTCCCAAGGAGGTACCACGTGATCACACCAACCTAAACATTGTACTTCAAGAAAATATCCTGGGGAGGGGGCTTTAGACACATACTGTACAAGAATAACATTAAATAAGAAAATAAAACTTAATAGCTATTTATGTTATAAGTACCGGGTGTTCCACCTAAGGGGGTAATCGGCTATATCTCAGAAAGTAATAACAATAGGACTTTGGGAAAAAATATATATCGATAAAAGCGGCCAAGAGAAATTACTGGAAATTATTTTCAAGTTCGAAAAATGACCGCTAGGGGGCGTAAGAGAACTTTCAAAATAGAAATGCCGATTTTCTCTTGATTTTTCTTAATAAAAATGTGTTAAAAATATAAGCATTGTATTCTTCATAAAATTATGCAACTTTATGTTAGGAATCGTTTTTTTCTATTTTCAATAATAAAGTGGTGGGAGAAAGTCAAACGCTGATATCTCCGCTTTTGATAAACTGATTTTATTCAACTTGGTCTTGAAAAAAAGCCCTTCTTTTTCTCTACACGTAGATCTATTAACTATCCCATATTGATTCTGATGGTGGCCACTAGATGGCGTTTTCCGTAATTCCTCAATGAATAAGGATTTTCTCAAAAAACTCAAATGTTATAATATGACTTTTTCATCATATTTTATTTTAGGCTTATAAAGGCTATTAAATAGTGGAATAAAAAAACCAGGTATTTAAAATAAAAAAGTTGATGATGGTCGCTCGAATCCGAAACGTCGGATTAAAAAACTAACCCCATCGGCTTGTAGAGGAGGAAAAGTTACTATATAAGGAACTAAAAACCGCAACGTGATATCTTTTGTTAAACTACAGATTTAATTGATTAATTAATGTTTTAAAAAATGGCCTATTTTTCCATATTAATTATTATTATCCCTAATTTCTCTAGTTTAACAAAAGATATCACGTTGCGGTTTTCAGTTACTTATAGTAACTTTTCCTCCTCTACAAGCTGATGGGGTTAGTTTTTTAATCCGACGTTTCGTATTCGAGCGACCATCATCAACTTTCTAATTTTAAATACAGACCTGGATTTTTTATTCCACTATTTAATAGCCTTTATAAGCCTAAAATAAAATATGATGAAAAAGTCATATCACAACATTTGATTTTTTTTGAGAAAATCCTTATTCATTGAGGAATTACGGAAAAACGCCATCTAGTTGCCACCATCAGAATCAATATGGTAAAATTATTAGATCTACGTGTAGAGGAAAAGAAGGGCTTTTTTTCAAAACTAAGTTGAATAAAATCGCTTTATCAAAAGCAGAGATATCAGCATTTGAAAGAAAAAAAGTTTGACATTCTCCCACCTGCACTTTATCATTGAAAATAGAAAAAAACGATTTCTAACATAAAGTTGCATAATTTTATGAAGAATACCATGCTTATATTTTTAACATATTTTTATTAAGAAAAATCAAGAGAAAATCGGCATTTCTCTTTAGAAAGTTCTCTTACGTCCCCTAGCGGTCATTTTTCGAACTTGAAAATAATTTCCAGCAATTTCTCTTGGCCGCTTTTGTCGATAAATATTTTTTTCCAAAGTCCTAGTGTTATTACTTTCTGAGATAAAGCCGATTACCTCCTTAGGTGGAACACCCGGTACATAGGGCTCCGTTTGTGTACGTATGTCATACCTATAAGCTTTTAGGTTAAATTGGTCCGAAATGGCAAAAAAAAATGTTGATTTTTAATTTATTTAATTCCTAAAACGCTATAATATAACAGACTTGACTTTGTCAAGACCGTCTCAGCTGTCACACGTATGTGCAAACTATTCTATGGTTCCTAAGGGCTACAAATGATTTGCGCTTTGATTTTAATGTATCAAATAAGGTAGTCAAAAAAGAGTATCCGTGAAAATCGAAGGAGTTCAAAATATAACTTTACTTGCCAAGGACCCTCTTGAATAAAAAATTGTTTAATATTCTAATTTTAATATCAGAAATTATAGTACAATAATGCTACTTTATTCTACTAGTACAATAAAGTACCACTTTATATCCGCTAAACTGTATAATGAACTGTCCGTTACTAAGCAATTGTACATAACCAGAATTATATACATTGTCTTTTTTAACTTGGATGCATTATAGACACGGTGATCTATTTAAATATCAAATGGCAGAATTCTAATTATTTAGGGTGGATTTATGCAGAACTATTAAGAAATATTAAATTAAGTTATCGGTTAACATATAAACGGCCGTAATGCTACGATGGCAGGAATAATTTGTGAGTCAATACAGATCTTCTTCAATTTTTAAAATTGATTACTTATTGAAAAATGTCAAAATAAATTCAAATATAATTTATTTTTTATTACTTTATCATTTACACTTAATTGATGCAAATATTTAAAGAATATTAAAAAGTTAAATGAGGATGAACATCAAACGCGACGTCATAGTCAGGTAAAAACCTGAAAAGTAGAATGCCTTATTTAATACTAGGATAATATTATATCAATACCTTGGCAATTAAAACAATCAACAAACTCACCTGTGGAGGTTCCATTAAAATTGCAACGGTAAAAAGAACTTCGCATAAAAACATGGACAGTGAACACTGAAGCTTTAAAATTACCAGGCAAGATCGTTTATTCAGAAAACATGATGTTCCAAGACAAATTGTGGTAAAGAGTGTTAAAATCATGGAAAGAAAGAAACTTGATATCAGTATATATTTATGTGGATCCTTGGGAATTATTTGTTCCTAAAAGTAAAAAGAAACGATATTATATTAATTTTTCAATTCCATTCATTTCCATATTATTTTTGTCAAAGAAGGTATTAAGGAAGGGTATGTTTACATTTATCATTGTCAATTTGATAGAACCATAGAAAAAAACAGTTTGTATAAAAACTAAGACGAAGCATCTATGGCTGCCAAACATGATTGGTAATACTAAACAACTAAAATAAAATTAAACAAACAACAATTTTACGTGTAAAATATTTTTATGTTTCCTATAATATCTAACAAGTTTTATAACAACTAAAATAAAATTAAACAAACAACAATTATACGTATAAAATGTTTTTATGTTTCCTATAATATCTAACAAGTTTTAGGATATTGATATCTGATAACGGAATTTTTTTATCCTTAGCACGCTGTAGAATATCTGATTTAACCTAGACCAAAATTTCTTTCACACTCCAATCATAGTTGTTATTCGCCATTTGAAAATGGTAACTTCCATTCTAATTTTTCCATAGTTCAATTGAAAAATGTTATAGAATACAGGATTACATCACTTAAGAAAAATAACTTAATGATGAATATTCAGTTTTAGGACAGCACAAAATCAATTTATCATAATATTATGCATTTCGAACTACAAAAAAAACTTGTGTATTTAAAGCTTTTCTGAATGAGTAAATTGAAGAATAATATTACACCCTATAAAGAAAATATCGTGGTTACTCTTTTGAACGTATTAGGGTATTATTTATTAAGCAGCAACTATTTCTAGTTCTACCAGGGTTATCATGGCCTCGTGTCTTTTACAGACATCCAGACAAACCACGGTCCTCAATTACGATGATCCCGGCCTACATAAGTTGACGGTTGAAATATTGTTAGTTAATGTAGCGTCGGAATGAGAATATATATCAGAGCTTACCAAGAAAATCAGTTAGAGTTGGAAATATTGGTTTTAAAATATCGCTCAATAATACCTATAGTCAGAAATTTCGAAAAAATGAATTTTGCTTTTTTTTCATTATTATAAAAAACAGCTTAAAAAAATATTTTCTAACTTTCACGTCGATTAGACGAAGAATGTTGGAAATATACAAATTACCTTATTTCTGTCGGATTTAGGACATACATGAAAAAACAACTTATTTCATTAGCTTATGTTATACGTTGTATTTTATCTTTTTTCGCTATATTCCCATAAAGACTAAATATAATAGTTTGCTCATTCGCTCCGATTATCCATAACAGGTCGTATATAGTGTATTTGTTTTATTAATATTTCTCTGCTTGATAAATGTACTGACCTAAGCATTTAAATTTTTAAAACAAGATCTTTATCTACGTCCCTCAAGTCGCTGCAAGCAGGCAGGTGTAGGTACCTCATCTTGATTGAAATTTTAAACGCATGCATTTCAAAAGTAAATTTTGAAAGTTGGTGACCACCATTTTGCTGAAAACGATTCTTCAAGTGATGATTTTTAATGGTAAGCAGGATCAACAACAGATAAAATATTATGATTAATATTATTTATAAATTATTTTTTAAAAAATCACGTATCTGCACTTGCATTTGCACCTATAAAGCGTAAAAATTAAAAAAACCTGGTGTTTAGTATAATGTTTTTAATGGTTTAAAAATATTTTGTTCAAATTAAATTATTTAGATCATAATTGCTACAAAGTTTCATAATGTTAATATAAACATTTTGCTAAGATACGCCCAGTTTTAAGGTGCGTACAGACCAACCAAGCGAGCCAGAGTTCGTTATTGTTTTTTTTTTCTTGTATTGCTTGCTCAACCAAGTATACACACTGGACAGCTGTTATTGTTTTTAATCTTGTGTTCGCAGAAAGATCTGAAAGTTAGAAGCAGAATATGACCGATTCAAATGAGTTGCTGTATGCAAGTGCTTCTTTTATTGTGCTTTATGATTTATTAAATAAAAAAAAAATGGAGAAAAGGAAATGACGGTGGTGGGTGACAAGTATTTTCAAAAGCAGAAAGACAGATAGCGGAAGTCATATGTGTCATATGAAGTCAATGTCACTTTATCGATTGCAATAAAAAGGGGTCTACAGACACGCGTACAATTATTAATACATGAACGCACGGTTATGTATGCTCGTCGATGTTCGCCAGTGTGTAGATAAGCTTTCTTTTAAAAGACCGTAAGTCCCGTTTCAGATGGACGCGTATTGTACGCGTGCGTACGATACGCGCGAGTTCGTATATCATAACTTAAATGTAGGTTTTCAAATGGACGCGTAGAGCGGATGGCCGTGAGCGCGCTTCGATTTATACGCGCGGGTGACGGCCCAGCCCGTTCGCCCCGCGTAGGAACGCGAGGCGCAGATTGCTCGTAGTTCAGTTGTTGGTTTCAGATGGTACGACGCGTACTACACGAGCGTATGTAGTTGAGAGTGCTTGTCTTTGTTGCCGATTCTAACCAAAAAATTATTTATTTACGTTGTGAACAGAAAATGGCTAATGATAATAGCTTTATCGATACTGAAATTCTTATTAGCGAAGTTGAACAGAGACCCAATTTATGGTATAGTTCGAACGAAGAATATAAAAATCGGGACTTAAGGCAAAAATCCTGGGATGATATAGGACAACATTTGGATGCTTCAAATAATTTTCTAATTTGCTATGTAATTCATCAAACGTTGCTGTTGACATACGAAAATAATTAAAGAATTTTTTAGGGTGTTCACGTAACTCCGAATACATCGTAACGAACGCACCTTTCAGTAATCGCTTTTCAATAATAGGGTGCACCCATATCCTTTTCTTTTTTAGACTTTTTTTTTAAAGGCAATATGCAGCAATGGCAACAACGCTAGATGTTTCCCCTTGCATGTTTCTTTTGCTACTACTGTCTGCGACCGTCTGTACGCCCCATGTGAAAGTAAAACCACGCGTACACATACGCGTGACCTTTAGTAGTACGCGCGCGTACCATACGCGTCCATCTGAAACGGGACTAAGGTTTATCTACGCACTGGCGAACACTGATGCGCATACATCACGGTGTGGTATTAATGCTTGCATGCGTGTCTATAGGCCCCTAAATATAACAATCATTTCTAGGTCACTTTTGGTTACTTACATGTATTTTTCGACAAAAAAGATTGTACGTTTTTTTTTAAAAAATAACGAAGCATAAGTATCGACGGATTTTAATTTCTAGCCCATAATTTATTTTTACGAAATATAACTTCACTTTTGGTGGCAGCTATTTTGTTAATTCTTTTAAGAAGTAGTAAACTAATCCAAGGTATTGTATTTGCTTAAAATTTAAGAGGGCTATTATGTTTCACCTTTATTAAAAGAAATCTTCTTTTCGGGGAAGTCTTAAAAAAGAAATTAAATAAAATGTTTCCAAACAAAATTCGCACAAACAAATTGTTATCCTTCTCAAAATAGGCGCCAGTGTAATGTTTTCCAAAATCCGCCGGTGCTATATTATCACCATAATTCTTGGGTGCCAGTATTCACCGTAGGATAACCAAAAATATACTGAGACAAGGCAACCTATCCACCCTTACTTTGGCAACCCTACGCCCTAGAGGATGTACTTCAGACAACAGTCCCTTAAAATGACCTATGTTGTGCTGCCTGAAAACTCACCCCTTAACTAGCTCAACTCAGGGTAGATTCGCTATTTTGTTTTTAGATTGAGAGGTTTAGCACTCTTTTATAAGTAAATTAAAGTCAAATCCTGAAGGCGGCACCTTAGTTTTATTTTACCTAAAAGCCTTTAAATGTTCTAGTGCTTGGCCTCAATGAAAAACAAACTAGGAAAGAAAAAACAGTTATGTCACAATCGGTTTACAATAGCTTCTTACCAGCTCTTATTCACTCAAGTCCCTCAAAGTCGTGTCTTTCAAATAAAAGCCAAATCTTAGCAGAGGCCAATACAAATATTTATTTCTTATGTCGTGTTAGGCCCTTGACTACTTGGATTTATAAATACAAGCTCCTCTTACTTTGGTGGACAATATGTACTTAAAGTTAAAAGAGAAATAAGTGAAATGTATCAACAAAGTGGTAGTATTAGGTTTTACACAAAAGTTTTGTAGGTGTAAATTTCAAGGTTAACATTTAAATAATGAGTAAAAGTCAAACCCTGTTTCACAGGGTCTTGCACAAGACTGCAACTGTCAGACCTACACCGTAAAAACGACTGTTTAGTCTGATCTGGCAGCCACATAGACCTACATCCAGGACATTGCTCCAGACTTGGAATTTCCACAAGCTCTGTGCAATAACCTCTCACAGCTAACTATATTTAGCATAAAAGCATCGTCAAAGTACAATGCAATACAAAATCCCAAGAGTATCTGTATATATATCTGTATACTTATCGAGTAACTACTCGGGCATAGATTAGTTACAATATTAAAGTTACAATCGTTAAAATTTGAAGAAACAAATGGCCTTTAGCCGGGAAACAAAAATATTTACTTTATAATAATAAATTGTAACTATATTTACAACGAAATTAGCTGTAACAGGCCACCTAACGTTTTGAACTACTAGACTCTTGTGACGTCTTAACGTTATGTCGACATACGCTACACGTTTACAATGCACAAGTTCTGTACATAACATGGGCGCAAAACTCTTTCAAAACACTGTACATAGGACAATATGCAAATGCAAAATTTTAAGATGTTAAGTTGACTAAGTTTTTAAAGAGAAATGATCACAGTGTATATGGTTTAATAATTTAGAGTGAGGTACGTTACCCTGATTGCACCATAGTATTCAAGTGTTGACAGAAAAGGATTATCATACACGCCACGGGAAATAATATAGCAAAGGTTGATTTCACACTTTCTTGTCACCTACTGAGTACTCCCAAGGTTCCGTACTACTCAAGAAAAATGTTGCTTAGCTGCAACTTTATGTGCTACCCAAGGTTCATGGAAACTCGATCTTCAGTAAAACACACACACACGTGGTCTCTCAAACAGCCAGCCGTGGATACTGCCACACTATTAGTCTCCAAAAATTCAAATAGTACATGGCAACTGGCACGTCCCACGTCCAGGCAACTCCAATAAGAAAAGCAATACTCCAGTTTGAGCTTTTAGCCCCTACCAAAAAACTCTCAAATAACTAACAAGGGTTCCAATCTACAAAATGGCGTCTAGGACCGTTTGTTAAAGTTGATGAAAAAGCGTTTTAAATCGGTATTCCGCCCAAAGAATAGGCAAGCTACTATGCCAAATTTTTTTTAATGAATTTATGAAAATTTTATCGTCACTACATTGCCTTTGTTTGCCTAAGAAAATTGAAATTCTGGAGCTACTTCCACAAACGTGCTTTCCCTTCAAGTGTCCATTGTCGAAAGGGCCAATAACATTCCCACTTGAACATACATAGGTACCAAAAAAATCGTCGAGAAATTAGTCATACCAATCTATAAAAACTATAACCTCTTTAACACCATAACAAAAACTTGACAACCTGAGTCAACCAATCGCAACCGCAAAAATATGCCTTAAATAACCAGACGTGGTAGTGAAAATCCACAAAACTGTCAATCTTATCGAATGACACTGACCTGTCTTAACTTATCGATTTTCTTAAACAGCTGATTTACAACAACCAAAGCATTTGACCTACATCTTATATACAGGGTTAAAAAGTTATTTATATTGATAACTTGAAAAATTGACTAATTACTAATCAATTAAAACAAAGATTTGAAATAAGACTCACAATTTCATCTACAAGTAGTATGAAATAAAAGAACAGAAATCAATCCACTTGGCTATATCCTACAAGATACAAAACATTCCTGGAATATAAACATCAACAAAGGCTTCAAACTGAAAATAGTGAAACTATTGACTATTACATAGACATCGTAACTATTAGACCGAACAATAACAAATAAACGTGATGTCATCATTGTATTCCAGTGTAAAGTAAATCAACATACAAGCTGCTCCCCTCCACTTGGTTTGCCAGACTTGATTAACTAGATTAGCATGATGTGGGAAATATATAACATTGCCTAAAACCTTGTAAAAAATCTGTAGTATGGCAACGCAGCAATAACGGATCCGCCCAGATTTCATCATTTTCGTGGCCAACCGCATCGACTCGACAATACTCGGCAAAGCGGATGTTGTTTTCCTGGAGTTTTGTCGCATGCATATGTAAAGTCAGCGTAATCCCCACTCTCGGCCCCACCTAGCTCCTCACAGCGTCTCGCCCACAAACGATTTTGGCATCACAATTTTATAGCATTTATGAATGGCGTGTCGGATCTATAGTTACGATGCCTATGGACTATTAACAGGTAATTAATGTTTAAGGTGAGAGTCTACATAGGAACTTTAACAATTTAAAACCGAAAACTTAACCTAGATAACCAAACTATAAAAATGCAATTTTCGAATCGTAATAAAATATTAAAAATGGTTCTACCCCCGAAGCCCGATATTGCTCTATACTGCTCTACTGAAAAAGACAATAAACCTCTTTATCCGAATGGAACCCGGCTTCATTATATTGACGTTTATTCGGAGTAAGACTCTGATTCTAATTCAAGTTCTAGTGATGATAATAACTAACCTCCCTCTAATACAAGGAGAGAAACAACAGAGACACAAACGTTCTCCTTTGATTTTAAATGAACCGGTTAGGAGTGATTATCGCAAACCACTAATTGAAAAAGGCATTCCAATTCATGTCTTCTAGATTTAATGTTTTTAAATTACTTTCTACACAAAGTTCTTCATTTATGTTTTAGGTACCTATAGGTGTATACTTTTAAAACATTCAAAACAACAAAACAAAGATATAAAGTTAATTTAAATAGTATATCAAATGATAGTACTCTTTTGTAGAAGCAACTGTGTTGCGAAACATATGTCGAGTCAAAATAAAAATCTGTGGAAAGTGTAAAATTATATTTTTATTATTATACCATCTATTTAAATTAACAATGGATTAAAAGCCGAATCAATTCAAAGATATAAAGCTTGAAAAATCACAAAAAATACTTTTTTTTTCACTTTGTAACTACAACAAACCTCTTCCCCCCTCTGTTCCGACACCTCTGTGGCTAGACAAAATGAAGCCCAAATTAGTATTGGATTAACTATAAAATTTTGTTTTTAAACCGTGTGTTGGAAAATAAATCATAAGGAAATACCCCCACATTATGGCACCAGGTATATCAGTAAAGATTAAGATAAGATCTCAAATTACAAGATTTTTCTCTGGTCTTATTTCATTTTTCGCCGGCTGTGTTAAGCAAATAATTCAATGAAATATAACTCCAGTGCTGTATTTCCTCTTTTCTTTAATTAAAATGTTTGTTTGGTGCCACAGTAATCATCCTTATGCTGGTGATAAGTATTTTATTTCCTGATAATTGAATTTAGTTCAGTATTTGATACAGGCGAAAGTGTCAACTTTTCCAACACGATTAACGATAATTTCGTTTATTTAGGTCTACTGATAAATTATTTCGCATTAAGATACAAGATATCTGTAAAAATGATTAAAAACTATTTGTAAGTTAATCTTTTATCTAATTAGAAAATTACCATTTTCTAACCGATTTTTGGATAGGGAAATGACATAATCCGACAAAATAGATACGCCCGACACTGGTTAGGCTTATTGTCAAATTATGTCTTCCCCCCTCTCCACCATTATTTTAGGATATGACTATATAGATGAAATTCGTCGTATTATAAAATCATTGGTATATATATGTGCCAAAAATATTATGAGTGCTGAAAACGATATAATAAACTCCTGGCCAAAATTATCGTCTACCTAAAAATTGCCATAACTACTAATATTACGCGTATTGCCAAAACACTCTGTATGTTTCCTTTATACTAAATTTTAACTTTCTATAATTGATAAACATCCCTAAAAAGTTGTTAAGATTGCTAAAGGGCATAACGAAAAAGTGAATGTAACGCTTATTATTAAATATCTAAATTTAAATACTATTATATGATAAAAAAATATTATATTTTAATTTTAGAGAACTAGACAATTTTTAAAAAACCATGGACGTTGGGGAACATAAAAGAAGTAAGCAACATATTAATAAGCTCTCGTGAAGCAACAGAAACGAACGTTAGAAGAAGCAGCGGTATTTCGTACGCATTTCCGAAAGTATAAAAATAGGTAGAAGAAGAAAAGTTATCAATATTTATAATTACGTAGGAAGAGTTTTATGAAAAATTAGTTGAAAAACATATAAGTATACCGGTCATGGTCGCGATAAGATGTTAATGGCTCTGAAACATAACTATGCAATTCCCCGACCAGCAGTAGAAATATTTGTAAAGTGTTGTACAACTTGTGCCGAAAAGAAGCAACTTTCTAAAAAAGGACTAGTAGTAAAATCGATTTTATTGGCTAGTAGGTATTACCCAAGCCATAAAACAAACAAAGAAAATCGAAATATTTTATTCATCGATTTACCCGTAGATTCAGTCAACACCCGATGGGAAATATAAGTGGGTGATAAACTACCAAGATCACCTCACAAAATTTATTCATCTGAGACCACTAAAATCTAAAATTGCAAACGAAGTATTCGAAGAACTTATAAAATTACGGATTTCATCTAGTCATATCCTAAAACAATTGTCGAGATTCTTCATTTTTTCGTATTAAATTACAATATGCCTATAAGTCGTTTCGAAAAAGCCTAGGAGTATTAGACTAGAAAGATTTTACAATAAACGTATGACATATACAGGGTGTCTGAAAATTCCGTTTGTACATTTTAAGGGGATATTCTATGAAAACATGAAAAAAACTGCATATGAATGTAGGTTCTTAAACTTCTTATTAGGAAGGTATATTATGGCTGTCCAAAGACTAGTTTCCATTTTATTTCTTTACAACCATTTGAGATACTAGCGGTCAATTTAATGGGCTAGTATCTTCATTTTTTAAAATGACCAGGCTACCGGAAGCTATAGATAATTTGTCAGAAGTATCCCACTTTACTCGCTGCTGCAATGTATGTAAATATTCACGGTGCCACCTGCACCAAAAGTCGAAATGCAACCTCTGTAGCAGCTGCCAGCGAGTATATTTAACCGTGAAGAAATCATGTTCTGAATAGGAGTCAAAGGCTCTAAACACAAAAAATGGTCCGGCATTAATACTGAAAGATCGTTCGGATCAGTGGCCTTGAATTTAAAATAGCTTCAACCAATGTAAAACCAATATTTTTAGAGTTGAGTCGTCTTCCAAATCTAACGAAAAATCCTTTGTTTACAAGTATGCTTCTGGTAAATCAGAAAGTAACCTCATTGTTGATCACTTACGTAATTCAAATCCACCACTTGTAAGTAAAGTAATCAACTCATTTTTTACCTTAAAAGCTTCATCAAGATCTTGAGAAACCGCTGCAATATCGTCGACGTAAGTAGAGTTATGTAAGACTAAGCTAGCTGATCATTAGATAATTGTTTTAAAGTACGAATAGCTAGATAAGGCGAATAAGCTAGGCCAAAAGTAACAGTATTAAGTTTGAGAACCGCCCGATGTGGGGAAAACGGCCACAGAATTTTTTGTTTTCTTTATGTTCGGATTAGTTCAGGTTTTACCAGAATCATACGAAACAGTTGCTTAGTATCACATGTAAGAACGTATTTGTAAATTCTAAAGTTCAGTACAATTTTAAATAAATCAGCCTGTAGCTTGGGACCGGCGTAAAGTGCTTGGTTTAATGACATTTTACTTGGGGCGTGGCTAGACGCATCGAATATAACTTTTAATTGAGTTGACGTCGAGTTTTTCTTTTGTACGGCATGGGGAGCAATGTAAAAGTTTTCAGAAGTTGTAGGCAACGAGTCCACCACAAGCTCCATGTATCCTAAATTAAAATATTCGCGTAAAACATTGCAGTATGCGCAATATAACTTTTCTTTTATCAGACGTTTGAATAGTTGTGTCTGCGAAGTATTTTTCGCAGTAAAGATTTTCAGGTGACCGTAAATTTACTTCTGGTACTTACACTATTTCCCAGAATCTTTTGATCGAATTATCAAGCTCTGTATTAGTAGAAGTAGTAAAAAATTATTGTATATTTTTGTGTACATTTAAATTGGTTAGAGGCACCATCCCCATTAAAGTCCACCCAAACACAGTATTTATAAATGAGGGATCATTTTGACCTAAGTGTATTTACCCATCAAGCAAAATAGAAATCAAAAATATCGGCCCCAATAGCAAATCAGCCCTTGTAAGTTCAAGGAAATTATATATTTGGATAATCCTAGTTTATTAGAAAGCCCTTTTGTAATAAATGACGCCTGCGCACCAGTGGCTGGAATCGCACGTGCTTGATATAAATTGCTAAAAATATCCCTTATTTCAACAAATACTCTAGAGAGCACTAGGTCATGGTCGTTTAGCAACGTACCAACATGTAGAGCGCTATCATCATAATTTCTGGACGTACTTGGTAAACTATTTAGCAATTGAGTATCGTTTTGAGCATTTTGATAATACTATTTTGGAAATTTGATTAGATAGATGTACATGAGGACTCTGAGGTATGACTTTATCAGGTTTATTTTGAGAAGTACATGGGTTATTGTTATTAGAAAATAAATAGAGTAATGAAGGATGATTTTTGTTGCCAGCTCATCTCTTAGGAGAAGTGCATTGAAATATTGTATGTGCATTCGCTAAACAGTTTTTACAATATTTAATCTTTTAAAGGGAGGTTTTAAAAAGAAAACAGGACATTTATAAATATTATGTGATTGCTTAGATAGAAAACAAGCATTTATGAAATGTCTTGAGGTTTGCTGTTGTCTAAGCAAGAAGGCAGAGGTATTATGCCAAGTTTTCCCGAGAATTATTTTAATTAATTCGTCGCCCATACCGCATAAGGACGTATCTCATTAATTGTAACATTTCAGGAGAGAGACTTTCAATAAATTGATACTTTTTGTGATCACATAGTGACAAAACTAAAATAAGGAATGTGTCCCTGCCTTTTTTTGTAGTAAGGTCAGTTGTTAAAGAACTTATTTCTAAATCAATTAACTTAAATTAAACACCAGTGGTCGCACAGAGAAAAAAAAATGTTTTTTTTTTAGATACGCCCTTATGCGGAACAAGTGATAAAAATATGAGTTACGCCTTTAGGTATGTGAGCGTTTTTACTATAATATACTCAATCTTATTATTACAGACAAAATAAATGTTCAAGAAACTCAAAAATCTAAAATATAGTAAAATAAGTTCATATTGCAAAATACATGTTATAATAAACTTAACAATCAGAAATAAAGAGTAATATTAATATTGGAAAAAAAGCATCAACGTTAAGTACAAAACAGAATATTGGTTAATGTGGTAATTCTTGGTAAAATTTAACGTATTCACTGTTTCTGATTACTGGAGTTTCACCTTTACATAATGCCATTATATCATTATATTTTGCCTCAGGAATTTTTGGCAGTTCTTTGTTCAACTGAGAAACTGGAGATTTTAAAAATGGAAAGACGAGTCGTTTTAAGAGTATGGTTCTATAAGTTTGGTCTAAGTGACTTGTTTTAAAAAATAATTTTAATTCATCGGTTTTTTTCACTTTTATTTCCGCCATATTTTTCCAATTTAAAGGTTCTCCAAGTTCATCACTTCGAACAGAAAGTACTTTCAAATCCGTGGACAGCTTCTTAAAATCTAGGAATTCAGATGAATCTAAGCTAAACACTTTATATGGATGTTGTCTTCTAGCCAACCGGAATATAGGAATGAGTTGGCATGGAACAAACAGATCACCTGCTTTTTTAATGCTGTAGCTTATGGCACTATGGGCTGAATCACCCTCATTTTGACTATGAAATGGGGTAAAAAATCTGAGACTAAGCTCTTCCAGGTTTTTGCTGTTATTAATTATGTATAATAGGGCAGATGCCACAGCGGAATTTTTATTTTGCCCACTGCAGCCATCTGAAAAAAGATGAGCTATTCGTACGCCATTTTCGTCATATCTTTTTAAGATTTTATATAGTGCTGTTGCAATTTCCGAAGAGTCACGTCTGCTAACACCTTCATGCCAGGTAAAACAAAAGCAATCACTACTTCCTACATCGTAGACTGTAAAATTGAATACACTAAGTCGTCGTTTGTAAAATATAGATGAATCATTGGAAATCGGTAAATAAATAACCTGTTGTAGGTCAAAGGATGCACAAAATACCTGTGGACTCTTCTTAGCTTTCTCTTTGCATTTTTCCTTTATGCCACGAACTGCTTCTTTACAGCTATGTGTTTTTCATATCTATCCTTCAAATGTTCTTTTTCTTCGATAGTGCCTTCTCTAAAGGCGAAACAGAGTCCACATTGATCTTTCTTGGGACAGTGAAAGGAAATATTTTTACTTTTAAATATTTTTTGATATAATGAAAAACTCGGCTTCTCATCAGATAGACCCAGATCGTCTAAACACATGTTATACATTTTAGTAACTGTTAAGTTAGGATGTAGGTATTCTCGAGAAGTACTTTATCTACAGTAGTGGGACTCTACACGTGGGAAACGACGAATATGTTCTTCAATTTGTTCTCTTAAAATAGCGTCCCGGTTAACTTGAGCGTCGCGACGACCTCCACGTTGGTCTCTTTGTATAACTCCAGTAGGTTAAACCTTCTTTAAGGATGTTCGCATCATCTTCTCAGGGACTCCCAGCGTATTTAAAAATAAAGTACGACAAACTTTACACTTTCTGTTTTCTATAATGGAAAAATATATATTATATGTGAATATTTATATTTATATTCTTCTGATATGCTTTATAAAGAGAACAAGAAAATGGATACCAGACAATTATTTTTTTATAATATGTTAATATACAGGGTCGTTGGTATGTATGGAAACGGTCGAATATTTCTTAAAGTAAAGCAGCTAACAAAAAATGTTCGAGACAAAAGTTTTAGGGTTTTACATTGTCTATCAGAATTTTAAAAAATTAAGTATACAGGATGAGTCAGAAAGCCGTAGAGAAATAAAGTTACTTTTTTTTAATAGAATACCCTATATCTTACAATATTTTAAGCTTTTACATAAAATTACAATTATTTTTTATTAAGTGCAATATCAGTCTTAACCTAATAGTTTCCGAGATATCGACTTTTGAAAAATTACATTTTTGAACTTTGACAGCTTCTAGCTTTCTAACGGTACGCCATAGAGCAAAACGGCTTACATGTCCATGTCCTACTTTTTTATTATCTTCTCAAAAATGCCAATTTCCGTTAAACCGGAAGTACTATATTTCCGGCTTTTGAGCTACATCCGGTTTAACCGGAAGTTGACACTTTTAGAAAGATAGTTAAAAACTAAGGTAGGGACATGTACGCCGTTTTACTCTAAGACGTACCGTTAGAGAGCTAGAAGCTCTCAAATTTCAAAAATGTCATCTTTCAGAAGTCGATATCTCGGAAACTATTAGGTTTAGACTAATGATGCACTTAATAAAAAATAATTGTAATGTTACGTAAAATCCAAAAATATTCTAAGATAGAGGGTGTTCCATAAAAACAAAATTAACTTTATTTCTCTACGGCTTTCTGACTCATCCTGTATACTTAGTTTTTTAAAATTCTAGTAGACTATAAAAAACCCTAAAACTTTTATCTCGAATATTTTTTGCTAGTGGTTGTGCTTTAAGAAATAATAGACCGTTTTCTTACATACCAACGACCCTGTATATGTTTAAAAATAGAAATAAATTAAATTTTAATAATCACAAATATAACATTAGAAATATAAATAAAATAACGTTAAAAAATAGAGTCAACAAAGTTATAGGACAAAACATTCTTTAAACATAATTCCCTATAGATAAAAACCAAAACTTCTGTCTTCCTCCACAAATGATATATTTCAAAGATTAAATTTTTACATAGCGATTGTCCCTACATGTTTCGACCGTACAAACAGTCATCTTCAGGGGAACTAAATCGAGTTTGGTCTCGGTTTTAGTAGTTGCCTCAAATAAATGAGTGCAACTCTTTTTAAGATTATTAGGCAATTGAAATTTTGTTAGTTGAAGACTTGTTTGGCTGAACGTGGTGGATAAATAGATGAGCACAGTTTAAAAAATATTCATTATATTATTGTATCAATTAATACTTAAAAGGGATGAAATATGGTTATATGTAGCATGATTTTAATTTGGATTTTATATTGTTATAAGAAAGGTTAATCAAGTAGGTAGTATAGTGTGTAGAAGTCAAAAAAGAAAAAAATAGTTTTTCATCTAAACTAGTCAAAGATGTATTCCTCAAAAGGAATTTCGAAAAATGTTTATCTTAAATACATTATTGAAATCTTAAAGTAAATGTTAGGGTTTTTTATATATTATTTAAATTGGCATAGGGGGCTCAGCCCCTGTTGTGTTAAATAATAATCGATCATTATAGAATTAAGAGTATTTTAGAAAATTTTTATAATAAAAGAATCGGTTTAGTGCTCACCAATGCCACGCCGAACGTGAAAAAAACGTTTTATTACGTCCCAATTTAAATAATATATAAAAAACCCTAACATTTACTTTAAGATTTCAATAATGTATTTAAGATAAACATTTTTCAAAATTCCTTTTGAGGAATACATCTTTGACTAGTTAAGATGAAAAACTATTTTTTTCTTTTTTGATTTCTCCATACTATACTACCTACTTGATTAACGTTTCTTATAACAATATGAAATCCAAATTAAAATCATGCTACATATAACCATATTTCATCACTTTTAAGTATTAATTGATACAATAATATAATGAATATTTTTTAAACTGTGCTCATCTATTTATCCACCACGTTCAGCCAAACAAGTCTCCAACTAACAAAATTTCAATTGCCTAATAATCTTAAAAAGAGTTGCACTCATTTATTTGAGGCAACTACTAAAACCGAGACCAAACTCGATTTAGTTCCCCTGAAGATGACTGTTTGTACGGTCGAAACATGTAGGTACAATCGCTATGTAAAAATTTAATCTTTGAAATATATCATTTGTGGAGGAAGACAGAAGTTTTGGTTTTTATCTATATTACCTACTCCACTGTAAGGATGGACTACTTCTTCAAATATAATTCCCTATATTTTTAATATTCTCCCAGAATCAATTAAAACGATTAAATCTATAACTAAATACAAACAAGAAATTAAAATATGGATAATCAAAAATCCAAGATATCTTTTCCATAATATTATAGATTAAATGTTTTAAAATATGAAATATAATGAATATATTATATATAATTACGTATATTATTGTGACGTATATTCTTTATATTCATGGATATGAAAATATAAAAACATTATTATTACTCACTACAAGTAAGACTTCGTGAGTCTTATTATCATTTTTAGTTTATTCAAATTTTTAATGTAAACAAATTGCAAATATTTTATTGTATAATATATATTGCATAAACTTTTTATTTATTTATTTATAGGCAGAAAAAATACATTCGTAAATTTGCGTCTAGACTCCGCCTTCCTTTTTTGTTTAGTTTCAAGTTGTTCAGTAAACCGGGAAATGTATTCTCTATGTAGTTGCGAGTCTCCAAGTTCATAAAAATCGGAAAATATTTTTTGCCGCACGTTTTCAGTAAATAGGAAACACTGTCTATTAAACAATTTTTTACACACCTCTGCATTACATAGTTCACCCATAACCTTCTGGGGCATTTTCTTTTTTGTTACTGGAGAAAAGTATTGATTCCGTAATAGTTTGGCTTCTTTTCTTTTATCTATTTTAGATATTTTCTCAATGTCAGCTTCCCTAGGCGCACCATCCATATGTAATTTTTCTGGTCGCGGACCCAATTTGCGTTTTTTGGTATTCTTTTTCTTAGTTTTATCCAAAGTATTCTCGTCGCTATGATCACTGTTTATAGCAATATGTTTATCACAATTTGTAGGTGCTTCTAAAAAGTGATCCCAGCATAGTAATATTTTGCAGCCAAAGCACGACGAAACTACCTCCTTTTTGCATTCTGGAAATTCACATGCTTGAATATAAGTAGAGCCTTCATGATCGGAAATTTCCATACCAGCGTAAACGTCTTCGTCAGATGTAGTAATAGCAAGATTTTGTGTGGCCGGTTGCTTACTTTCAGGCAACCTGCGTTTTTTGGGATTATTTTTTTCAGCAGTATCCACATTCCAAGAAATTTTGTCGCTATTATCCGAGTTTATAATAATATGTTTGTCGCAGTTTGTATATTCTTCTGAGAAGTGATCCTAGCAAAGCAATATATAGCAGTAAACGCACGATGACCATACCTCTTTTTTGCATTTTTGAACCTCGCATGTTTGAACATGGTAAACGTCTTGCTCGGGCAGACAAACATTAAGATTTTCTGCAGCAGAGACCTTTATAGGACTTTCATTGCTTATACTGTCACCAATCGCAGAAACGGTTTTTGAATTAGAAATGGCTCGTTTTTTTTTTTTTATGATAAAGCACAGCACTGCAGGATAAATCCTTTATGGCGCTTTGGGAGCGGTGCGTGTGCGCAGGAAACGATTCACGTTGGTCTTGAATCTTTGAAGATTATAGTCGTTGGGAACACGATCTCAGGGAGGTCGTTCCAGAGTAATGACGTTCTCCAGATGAAAGAATTTTGAAACACTGTCGTTCGAGGGACACTAAGCTGAACCACGTATTGGTGGGCTGTGGTGGCTCGTCGTGTATTTCTACCATGCACCGCTCTGGGTGGTATTAAGCCGGCAACCTCAGTTGAACACTTGCCATGAAAATATTTGTAAAATAGACTCAAGTCGCCAACCTGCCTTCGATGTTCAAGGCTTTCCAGGTTGTTTGTTAGACTATGGTCACCGATCAAGCGAATGGCTCTTCTTTGAATGGAGTCTAGCAATCACAGGGTATGTTTAGGAGCAGAGCCCCAAATATGCGAACAGTACTCCAGCGATGGTCGAATTTGGGCTTTATAGAGCATCAAAAGTTGTTGGGGTGTATAGAGGTTCTTTGTTCGGAAAAGTACTCCAAGCTTCTGGAGGCTGTCCTAGCAATGGCCGCAACGTGGCTATGCCAAGACATATGACTATACAAATTAACGCCCAATAAATGAATTGATAAAGCCAAGGAAATCGAGTGTCCCGCCATAACTATATCCGGTTCTTCAACATTAACTTTTTTAGAAAAACTGCCGCCTGGGTCTTTTTAGCATAAAATTCTACTTGGTTACTGTCACCCCAAGACAGAATTTCTTCCAGGTCTTTGTTGAGATGTGAGACCTCTTGCTGCCTATAGAGATGTGCATTAGCAGCCGATGTCCGAGCATCCAAAGTAAAAGATTAAACAAGTGTGCTGTCATCAGCGAAGCTATATATAGGATTTTTAGTTTTTTCCAAAAGATCGTTAATGTAGAGTAAGAAAAGGGTGGGCGACAATATAGAACCTTGAGGGACACCGGCGTTGATGTTAAATGTGTCTGAAAGAAATCCGTCCATCGCCACTAGCAGAGAACGGTCTTTAAGAAAGCTCGACAGCCATGAACAAAATTGAACCGGCATTCCGTATGCTCTCACTTTAGTTAGGAGCCCCTCATGCCATACTCGGTCAAAAGCCTTGGAAATGTCCAGTGCTACCGCCCGGGACTCACCATGATGTGTTCTATTGCGTTGTTCCAAACATGAGTAACATAAGCGAGAAGGTCTCCTGTTGATCTAGACTTACGGAATCCATACTGGCGGTCACTAATAATGTTGAAGCCTTCCAGGTATTTTAATAATTTTTCGTTGATAGCCTTCTCCATAACTTTGGATATAACCGAAAGCAATGCGACTGGACGATAGTTGTTTGGTGGAGTATTTCCCTGAAAATTTACCGTTGAATGTGAAGAGAATAGTTCCGCCAGTAGGTTTGCTTTCTCCTGTGTTTTGGTCGCAATGGTGCCATCAGAACGTGTTAGAGGTGGAATGGTTGACTTGGTAAAGTTCTGACTGACTGCCTTAGCTACCGACCAAAATGATCTTGAGCCGTTAGGACATTCAAGAAGTCTGTCTTTGATCCTCTGGTTTTATGCTTCTTTGCTTTGGTTTATCGTTTGTTTGCATTGGTTTCGAGCGTTAACAAAGATGGTACGATTTTCGGCGGTAGGATTTTTACGCCATTGTCGGTAGAAATAATTTTTTGATTTAACAGCTCGTTCGCAATTTTTAGTAAGCCAACGCTTGCCGTTAGAAGGGCACTTTTTTGAGAAAGGGATGAAGGCTTCCATGCCAGTAAGGATAACCTCCGATATTTCTGTTGCACAGATGGATGGATCATCAGAGGAAAAACAAACGTCCAGCCAAGGAAACGTTCGAAAATGGTCCCTTAGGTCATCCCACTTAGCTTATGTATAATGCCATACCTTGCGTGGTTTAGGAGGCTCTTCGGCACTAATTGGTAGTGTGTTTAGTGCCGAAATAAGGTTGTGGTCAGAGGTTCCTAGCGGCGGCTTCACGGTGACAGTGTACAAGTCGGGGTTTGAAGTTAGGAAAAGATCCAACAAACTAGCAAAATCACCATCTCTGTCTGGAATCCGAGTTGGTTGACCCACCAGCTGGGTAAGGCCAGAGCTGATGGCAAAGGATTCGGCTTCACGACCTTGTTCGTCGGTCATGTTTGAGTATTTGAGCCAGTTGACATTATGAACGTTGAAGTCGCCAAGGATGACAACTTCGGAATTGGAATGGTGGGTTTGCAAAAAGTCGATGGTATTAGCAAGAGAGGAGAACAAGTCTCTATAATGGGTATCACTTGGCGGCCGGTAAAGGCAGCAGATGAATTTAGTAATTCTCTGCGATGATATTTTAAACCACATTACATTAAAGTCTTTAGGCTCGAGTGTCTCCTCTCGTTCACAAGAAATATCACTCCGGACAAAGAGACAAAGGCCCAAATTCCGCCTAAACGGTGATGAAAGTCGTACCCAGGATATAAATAGCTGCCCGTATTAATCGATGATCTGACTTTGGTTTCGGTTCGTTGTCACTATCTTCCAAAATGTTTTGCTTGGGGTTGTTATTCTTCGTATTTTTTGCTGCCACAGAAAGTGGTTTATCTTCACCGGTCAAACACGATAATTCCTCATTGTCATCTGAGCTTACAGTGATTATTGTTCCGTAATACCACCTCCGATTGTACAACATTTTTACTCCAGTGCCGACGGCAAATTTTACATTATTCTTTACTGTCTTTAACTCGCTGGTGTGGACTAAGTTTATACTTTTGTCCCTCCACTTGACTATTACATCCATAACTAAAATAAAATTATAATGTTATCCTCTTTTACCCTTAACTAGGGTTTAGATAAATGAAAATTTAAGCACCCAATTACACAACACTATACCCTATATTTTTAAGCTTGCATGTACTTGTTACGGTTCTCGAGATCATAATAGTTGCCCTCGTAATTTTAAAACCCTGTATATTGGACATTACTTCTAAAAAGGCACTTATCAATACACAAAAATAATCATCCCGAGACACTGACTCAAACTGTCACAATAATTTTAACAGAGTTTACCTAATTATTACTAAACTTCTGTTTATATTTGCGACAACCCTCGTATATTGGGATTTTTTGATACCCAGGAAGAAATACATAAAAAAAAACTAATATAATATATCCATTTCAATTTGCGAGTGGTTTAGATGGCATTGTCAACCTCTTTCAAAAAGAAAAATACCGTTCGAATAATAAAACTCAGTATTGCATCGGTTTCTGTTATTACCACTTTGTACTTAGTATTGTATAGGTACATCTATAACTGAGTGGGGTTAAAAACAAATGTTATTTTATTTTATACTTAACTATTAACTAAAACATACCTGTTTAAGTGTGGTTTCGAATACTAACACACTGTATAAACACTTAACACTGTGTCAGTTTAATTTGAAGCAAAATTAACAACACAACAGCAACAACACATTAAATAGTCAGATGTTGACTATTTATTTGTACAATAAACGGAATATGCAGTTCAAAGCAGATATTGCGCCATCTATTGCAAAGTAGATCGACCTTTTTGAGATACGCCCGCAATATTTAAAAATATTACCACCGCATATGGGCGGAACTTGATTTACGCCCGTTTGCAATATTATATGTTTACGAAATTTGAGATAGGTCTACCTTATGCACACGTGTTACCGGGGTATTACTAGTTATAGAGATACGCCACTTTGCGGAAGTATGGGGGCTGACATTACAATACTTTTTGCAGACCTAACTCGATTTTGATCATTTTTGAGATACGTCCTTATGCGGTATGGGCGACGAATTGGTTTAGGTCTTTTTTGACTTGTATTAAGATCTAAAGATTCTAAAGCAGTACATTGTCTGGTCACAAATGTTATAATGTTATTATGTAGGCATATCATTAGAAGCATTACACTGTTCAAATGCCTTTTGTGTAGCAGAGTCCCAACCATCCAACAGCATGTTAGCAAAAATAAAATCTCATTCGGAGGGTTTGTAACTGATATTCTTTAAAGATGCTAGATTGTCCTCAAACGTATCAATTAAATTACGCAACGACTGCACATTGTCAATACTTAAAATAAAAGAACTTTCAATAGCTTTCCAGCAAGATGCTACACATAGGCGATGTTTGTCGTAACGTTTTGCTGGAGTATTATAAGCAAAATGATATTTAACGTCCACTAATTTAATATTTTTACAAAAAGTTAGAGGGTGACCACTTAAAACTAAAACTAAATAGTTAAACTCTTCTATGTCGGAAAGTGCATTACTATTATGAACTAAAGCATTAAATAATTCAATAAAACTGGATGGGGCAGACAGGCTCTTTTTCGAAATTCTGCTTCCACAGGGGGGGTTTTATAACCCATAGGTTGCTGAGTTCTTGAGATTGGAAAACAAACAACACTGCACAACAAAACATAATTTATTCACAACTGAGAGAAAACACGTAAATTACACTAACATTCGCTTAACTAACAAAACATACACTTCTTCGAGACGCTCAAGTTACACTACCTGGTCCGTTGCACCCCGTACCTCTTCGCCGCGTCATGACCTTGGTTCATCCCTTATGATTGGCTAAGGGTACAGAGAAGCACCGTTCTTGACTAAGAAATTGCCTGTTTTTGAGCTTTTGTGAAATTATATTTTAAAGTTTGTAACACTTAACATTGTTGCCGATTTTTTCCGCAACATACTGTCCCGCGTTGAAGCTTTTAGCTTTAAAACCAAAGAAGAGGAACTATCTGCATAAGAGAGCAAACTACTAAATGAAATAATTGCTAATAAATACCAAAGAAAATTGAAACCAGCATCTCCATCGTCACTTCAGTTTTCAACATGACTGTCGTTGCTGGGAAGAGGAGAGAGTTTGGCAATAGAGCGAATAAATATCCCATCAGAAGTTCGCAGTTTAACAACCCTAACTCTTCTATCAGATCCGCAATGAACTTCTACAATTCTAGCACGAGGCCAGAGTAAAGGGGGAACGTTATCTTCTCTCAGAAGGACGAGATCATTGGCTTTCATATTTCTAACAGATTTTAACCACATTGGTCGGTTCTGAAGGCGATTTAAATAATCAACCGACCAACGCTGCCAGAAAGTCTGTTGTAATTGCAAGCATCTTTGCCAAAATTTTAATCTATTGTCAGGTATACGAGTCAGATCTTTATCTGGGTAAGAGGTCAAACTTGTCTCAATCAGAAATAGACCTGGGGTTAGACATTCTAGATCAGAAGGGTCACTTGATAGAGGACAGACAGGTCTGGAGTTCAGAATTGCTTCGATTTGAGAGAGAATAGTGTTGAATTCCTCAAATGTGAACTGAGAGTTGCCAACCAATCTTCTGACATGGTACTTAGCGCTTTTAATTGCTGCTTCCCAGATCCCTCCCCAGTGAGGGGACCTCGGAGGGATGAATTTCCACTCTAATTCGTTTAGGGACAAATAATTTTTAATAAAGTCATAATTTTCCGAATTCTTAAAGAAATTATAGAGAGTCCTCAATTGATTTCTTGATCCTTGAAAATTGGTAGCATTGTCACTCTATATAACCGTTGGGTTGCCACGTCGAGAGATGAATCGTTTTAGGGTCATCAAAAACGCTTCTGAAGAGAGACTCGAGACAAGTTCTATATGGATAGCCTTGATTACCATGCAGATAAAAAGAGCAATATAACATTTCGTAATTGGAGCTTTTCGTAATCGAGACGACTTTACAAAAAACGGCCCGCCAAAATCAACACCAACTTTCTGGAAAGGTCTGGAGGCTTGGACTCTATCTTTGGGTAAACTAGCCATTATTTGTTGAGCAGGAGTAGTAGAAAAACGAAAACAAATAATACAGTGTCTGATAATTTTTTTTTACTTCTCGTAGACCATTTAATGGCCAAAATCGGAGCCTAAAGTTTGACAATACAGTCTGGGCACCAGCATATCCTAACCTTTTATGTTCGTGAGTCAGCATGAGAGAGACAACATGATTATGTGATGGGAGTAAGAGAGGGTGTTTCTGCTCATATAGTACCTCTGCACTGTCCAATCTTCCACCCACACGCAGCAATCCATCACAATCTACAAAGGGTTTAAGAGACCGTAAATTTTTGTCTTGAAGAGGTTTTTTATTTATTAAATCGGAGATTTGTTTAGAGAAATATTGAGTTTAAAGTGTTTTAACAATAACCGTTTGAGCCGAATAAAGTTCTTTCACCGACAGAGGGCCACGTGCTCTATCATTCTTAACTTTAAGGTTTTGCGTAAATCGCAGCACATACCCCACTGTACGCTGCAAGCGAACAAAATCGGAAAATTTTGAGAAAACGTTCTCCCAAAACACACACTCTTCGGGCACGTGAACAATGTTAAGAGCTTTTCTCCTTTCTTCGGGAGCTTGAGTCACTTCAATGGATGCGTTGAATGAGAGATCCAAATCTGGGTTCTGTAAGAACTTGGGACCAGAAAACCAAATACCAGAGTCTATAATTTCTTGCGAGAAAATTCCACGAGAAATGATATCAGCAGGGTTATCTGCTGATTTGACGTGTCTCCACTGAAAATTTAAGGTCATTGCTTAAATTTGAGATACTCTATTGGAAACAAATATTGACCATCTGCTAGGGCAATCCTGACACCAGAAAAGAGCTATTTGAGAATCTGACCAAAGGTTGACCGAATCAATTGTCAATATTTTTTCGTATATCTTCAAAATTTTTTCAGTGAGTTTAGCTAAGAGCAACATAGCACAAAGTTCGAGTCTTGGGAGAGTTGTAGTTTTTATGGGGGCGACCCTTGATTTAGCTGATATGAGAGAGCAAGATATCGAGTTATCTTCATAAAAAGAGCGGATATATATGCAGGCTCGATATGCTGACATACTTGCATCAGCAAATCCATGAACTTCAATTTTTTGAGGAGATTTATTCGGAAACAAATATCGAGGTATTTGTAGAGTAGCAAGTAGAGAAATATTGTCTAGAAACACTTTCCAGTCACGTAATAGAGTTTTGTCAACAATTTGAGTATCCCAGTCCAGGGATTTTATCCAGAGTTTCTGCATGAGAATCTTTCCTTTGACAATGACAGGGTTTACCAATCCAAGGGGGTCAAAACATTGAGCAAGAGCAGAGAGAATTATTCTTTTAGTAGGGGGGTTGTCAAACGAAATTCGAGGTATAGAGATTGTCAAAACATCATTTAGAGGCTGCCATTTTAAACCTAAAACCTTACTTGGAGCTTCATCAACATTCAAATCGTATTCGAGGGTTTTCTCCAGAGAAATTTTTTCTAAAAAAGTTTGGGAATTACAACACCATTTGTGCAGTTTAAATCCTGCACTGTTTAGAAGAGAGTTGAGTTCAGAGTATAATTTTTCCAAGTCTTCATAACTATCACTTCCAGAGAGAATGTCATCGACGTAACATTGAAGCAAGAGAGCTTCAGAGGCTAGAGGGTATTTTTCTTTATTTTTGAGAGCGACATCTTTTACTACACGAGTAGCAATAAAGGGAGCAAAATTAGTACCGTAAGTGACAGTAAGAAGTTCTATGCATTTCAGAGGTTCATTTGGGCTATCACGCCAGAGTATGTTTTGAAGGAAAGTGTGTTTGGGGTTTATCTTTATCTGTCTATACATTTTCTGAATGTCAGAGGTGAGAACGTATTTAAAAGCACGGAATCTACACAAAATGTCATAGAGTTCCGGTTGCACCTGGTAACCTTTAAGAGTGACGTCATTCAGAGACGTTCCAGATGAAGTTTTACTGGATGCGTCAAAAACTACTCGGAGTTTAGTAGTTTTACTTTGTTCTTTGATGACGCACAAGTGAGGGATAAAATATTTATTTTTTTATTTTCGTTTTTTTCATTTTTGAGCATCAGAGGAACGTATCTGGCATGCCCGAGCGATAGATATTCTTCAATAAATGATTTGTAGTCCAAGAGTAATGCTTGATTATTTTGAAACCTTTTTTCGAGAGTCAGAAAACGTTTCTGAGCTTGTTTAAAGGAGTCACCAAGTTTATGGTGTTCTTCGGAGCTTTTTAAAGGAAACTCTATCTCATAAGAGCCATCATCGAGAATTTTGGAGGTTGTGGTGAAAATATTTTCGGCTAACTCATCTTCAGGGACCAAGGTTTTTTTTTATTTCCACAATGTTCCAAAATTTAGTCAATAAATCATCTAGCTCTTGAGTTTAAACAAAAAGACATACATTATCGAATTTTTGAGAGAGAAGCGTGCTAGATTGAATACAAGGAGATAACGAAGGAGATATACATTCAAAGGGGATGTTTCCAGCAATTAACCATCCCAAATGCGTGTTTAAAAGAGTGGGAAGTCCATTGCCCAATTTGTGAACACCTGAAGAGATCAAATCATAAAATATATCAGCTCCAATGAGCATATCGATATGTGAGGGATTAAAGAAACTAGGGTCGGCGAGATCAGTGATAAACTCCTCTGGAATTTGCAATTTTTTTACATCAATCCGTACTTGTGGAAGTTTATAAGTTATGTTGTCTAAAACAACACACGAGACTAAACATCTTTTACTGTCATCTTTCTGAGAGTGAATAACGACATCTACCATTTTGTTCGAGCTAATATTATTTTGAGAAATACCTGTTATATTTAACACTTTCCTATAAGGTGTACATTGAATTTTGTTTACTAAATTTTGAGTAATAAACGAGGTCTGGCTTCCGTTGTCTAGCAAAATTTGAGCATTTATGGGATAACCCAATTTTGTATACAGAACAACTTGTGCTGTCGCCAAAAGAACGTGAGAGCTTCTGGTTGAGAGAGCTGAAAAAGTACCCGAATTGCTTGCGCTCTGAATGGTATTTTCACTCGGTACAAACTCAGTGTTCATATTCTGAGCGTTTTGATTATAAGAGTTTTGTGCATCTTGATTGTGAAGATTCGAGTTATTTTGATTCTGATTTGTGTTCCGTTGTATGGTTAGTTTATTGAGTTAGTCAAATTAAGACTTTTACTCCTATTATTTAATTGTATTTTTCCTTTGCGGTTACATATTGGAAGGTTTTTGGATTTTGCTTATACATATTTTTTTTTTTCTCTTTATTTCGTATTTGTTAGTTCATTTTTGATTTTTATTGTGCAGGCTACTGTTACTGCTCTTTATCTATTTCTGTACAGTTAAGGTGGGAGCCAATCTTTTGGGTATTTATGTCTTTGATCTTCAGTGGAGTGAACGTGTGAATTTGTTATTAACGGGTTGAGTGAAACGTCCGTTCTTTGAAAATACTTTATTATTAATTTTGTGAAATAGTCATCTATTTTGTCTCTGTATGTAGTACGTCTATAGACATAAATCTTGGTGCATTTGTAATTATCCTGAGTACTCTATTTTGAAATTTCTGAACTTTTAGACGTCTCGTATTGTTTACGGTGCACCAGGTCGGTACACCGTAAGTTAGAACTGGTCTTATGATAGTTTTGTAAATTGCTGTCTTGGTTTTGAAATCTATCTTGTTTCTGGCACAAAGCAGTGGGTATACAGCACCCAGCTGCTTCTGTGCCTTGGCAATTCATTCGTCAACGCATGCATTCCAAGCCATCTTTTTATCAAATGTGAGGCCAAGGTATTTAATTTTATTGCTCCATGAAATTAACTTATTATTTACTTTAATTCGCGTTCTTGGTAATTTTACTCTGGCCTTGGAGAAAAAGATGGCTTGCGTTTTGTCTTCATTCAGTTTTAGTTTCCACGTATCCAGCCACTTCTGGAGGATAACAATATGACGTTGCAGACGTGAGACTACGCTCCCAGGTGCCCCCGAGGTGGCAGTGATCGCAGTGTCATCAGCAAACAAGTATAAATGCGTCTGTGCGGGACGTGGAATATCCGCCGCGTAAATATTATAAAGCATAGAAGAGATTGGAGAACCTTGCGGCACCCCCGCTCTAACTGCTCTTGTCGTAGATGTGATGTTTTCTGATGACACCGCGAACGTTCTGTCCTCAAGGTATGAAATTAAAATTTTTACAAGCCAGTTTGGCATACCTAACCTTATTAACTTTAGGGTTAGTCCATCGTGCCAGACCTTGTCAAACGCTTTCGACATATCAAAAAATACTGCCCCCGTTGACATGCGGTGGTTATAACCTCTTAGTATATTGGTTGCCAATCGTGTCGTCTGGCGCACCGTGCAATGAGCAGCTCGAAATCCGAATTGCTCCGGTGGTAAAATGTCGTTGTCTAACACAAAATCGGTTACCCGATTTAGTATTAGTTTTCAACCACTTTGCCAAGGCATGATAACAGACTTATCGGCCTATAATTGACCGCCAATGTTAAATCCTTTCCAGTCTTCGGTATCAACACCACTTTAGCTTTTTTCCAGTCATTGGGAAAGCAGCCTCTTTCGAATATAGCCTGGGCTATATTTACTACGTCCATTGTTGTTTTTTCCGGCAGATTTTTGATGGCTTTGTTTTTGATACCGTCAAAACCAGGCGCTTTCTTTGCATTTATGACATGCATAATAGAGCGAACTTCCTCCAGAGTTACCCTTGGTCTTATTTCAGCATCATGTCTCATATTTCTGTTCTGAGTATTTTGAGAGTTCTGAGAAGCATTATTAAAATTTCTTCGAACGTGTAATGTTTGAGTTGAATCGCAATTCAGAATGTTATGCTTTGTGCACAAACAGTTAAAACATAATTTTTTAGACTTTACTAGCCGTTCTCTGTCTAAATGCGACAAACTTAAGAATTTTTGACAGGTATATATGCGATGCCCTGAGGTATTACAGCTAGTGCAAAAGGCGGTATTCACATGAGCGTCTCGAGGACTATAACTAGATCTAGAGCTAAAAGAGTTGCTTTGCGAATGCAGAGAAATTTTATCACTCCTTTTTGAGTGCCACTCACTACTTGACAAGTTTTCTAAAACAATACATCTTTTCTCTAAAAATTCAAAAAATACATCCAGTGTCGGCAATTCATCGAGGTCGCGCCCTAATTCAAATGATTTCTTGGTTCCAAAATCTAATTTCTTTTCAGAAAAAATACACTAAGAGATACTCAAAAAGATCACTATCACTCAAATTTAATTTTCTTAAGGATTCTATATTTTTCCTGAGCGTTGCGACAAAATCTCGCAACACTGTAGCCGAGCATTTTGTCATAGAACCTATTTCTAATATATTCCGAAAATGACTATTAACAACGCATGTTAAATTTTCATATCTTTTTTTTAGAATATCGAGAGCTATTTGAAAATTGTTATTAGTCACTTCCAAAGAGTCGATTAATTTAAGTGCTTCACCCTTGAGGGACGCCTTTAAATAAAAGAACCGCTGAATATCCGATAAAGTACCATTGTCTATTATTAATGCAGAAAATAACTCAAAAAATGATTTCCAATCTGAAATCTGTCCCTCAAAAGGTGTAATACGAATATCGGGTAATTTAACATTCGGCGCACTATGCACCTATACGATGCCACTGCGTTGAAAACTCTGTACATTACTTACTGTCACTGGTGACAAATTATCAATACAGTCCTGAATTGTCGACAACAATGACCAATACCTTTTATCGAATTCATCTCTGTTTTCGGAATCAGTCGCATCTAACTCTTCTAAACTATCTTATGCATCACAATATTTATCGAAAGCTTTTTTTAAATTTTCTTCTCTATTCTGAAATTCTTTTTTATTAAGCTCGGTGTCTTTGTTATCGGCAACCCAGTTAAAAATACGAGTAATTGCCTGTTTGGCACTTTTACGAGACTTTTTACAAGAATCCAAATCCATTTTGAACAAAAAAGAGTTTAAACAAATTTAATTTCTTAAAGGGAACTAAAGCTAAGAAAATATTTAAGTGCGAGAACCAACTAAACAATATCCAATATACAAAATGCACTATTTAATCGTAAATAGAAAAAATAAGAAAATTTATATTCTTCTCAACCGCCACTGTAATTAACCACAATATTTATTTTAAATCACTTTCAAACACCCGAGTATATTTTATTACAGTAGACCTTTAAATATTTTTAAACCGAGATAGTCTTTTTACACTAAAATAGTAAATTTTCAAAAATCGAACAACAAAACACAGAAGAGATGATTAAGTCAATATAACACTACTTCAAACACGAGTTGAGAGTCAAAAATCGAGTCACTTTTGCCAGAGGCACAAAACGAAACAACTGATTGATTAAAAAGTTAGGTAAGCATTTGCGAATTGAGGTGATCACTTATTTTCAAATATTAAGTTCTAAATGATGAATGTGATGCAAAGAGACACAGCCAGTTCAGTGGTTTTTAAACAGTTTTTTTTAGAGTCTCCGAATCTTGCTAACAGAGTAAAATCAAACTTACCCAGTCGTCTTCTGTATTATTTGAGTGTACCTTACTTTGTGAGAGAGAGAGAGCTTGATATTTGACACTGCATCGAGGGTCAAAATATCCAAATCCGGTTCGAAGGACCAATATGGGGCAGACAGGCTCTTTTTCCAAATTCTGCTTCCACAGGGGGGGTTTTATAACCCATAGGTTGCTGAGTTCTTGAGATTGGAAAACAAACAACACTGTTCAATTCCACAACAAAACATAATTTATTCATAACTGAGAGAAAACACGTAAATTACACTAACATTCGCTTAACTAACAAAACATACACTTCTTCGAGATGCTCAAGTTACACTACCTGGTCCGTTGCACCCCGTACCTCTTCGCCGCGTCATGACCTTGGTTCATCCCTTATGATTGGCCAAGGGTACAGAGAAGCACCGTTCTTGACTAAGAAATTGCCTGTTTTTGAGCTTTTGTGAAATTATATTTTAAAGTTTGTAATACTTAACATTGTTGCCGATTTTTTCCGCAACACTGGAAAACCCTTAAATATCCCCTGTAAAAGTAGGTAACTTAATTTTTGGTAGAATCGCATGATCGATTTTAATTGCTAATGAACATCCGATTTAAACAAATATCGGTATATTGTTTAAACATTAGAACATCGCTCTTTGGTAATCTTTTTTAAATTTCTGTACATTACTTTAAATTTACTATGTAAAGCAGAATTATTTTTGAATTCATTTGCCATCCCTTCAAGACATTTTAATTGATTGATAGAGATTTGACGTAACGCATAAAATCGTAAATATTTTTGATCATCTATACTGCAGCGTTCCTTAAACTGTGTTCCACGGAACCCTGGGGTTCCGTGAAGATCATTTAAGGGTTCCGCGGATCTAACGTGATTTTTTACTAATGCCTCGACGAAATTAAAAAAACAAAGAACTATCGAAAGAAATAATCGTTTATTCAAAATACTATGTGAGGACATGGGAAGTGTACATACATCTCTTCTTTTACATACTGAGGTCAGATGGTTATCTCGAGGAAAGATACTATCCCGTATTTTTGAGCTAAGAGACGAGGTGCGTGCTTTTTTTTTAGAACACAATTTTGAATTGAAAGGTAAATTATTTGAAAGAAATTGGCTTCTTAAAATTGCCTATTTAGGCGACATTTTTAGTAAGATCAATGAACTGAATTTAACCTTTCAGGGCAAATGTATTTACTGTCCACGAGAAAATTGTTGCTTCCAAGAAAAGTTGTATGCGGTCCAACAAGTTAGATTGCTTTCCAATAATAAAAGGTTTTTCAGAAGAAGAAGGGGTTGAAATAGGGGAGACATTTATTGAAGAAATTATTCAGGACCTGACAGATTTGAGTGAAGCTTTTAATCAGTATTTTCCAAATGAACAGCAGATCAAATATCAAAATGAATTGTGGATTAAAAACCCATTTATTGCCAATGCACGACCTTCGACCATGTCAGCAGAAGAATACGACACTTTTATTGAAATGACAGCTGATTCATCGTTGCAAGAAAAATTTAAATTAATGCCGTCAGTGGAGATCTGGTGCAGTTTATGAATATCCACAATTGTCGCAAAAGGCCATGTTGACGTTACTACCATTTGCAACTACATATATGTGCGAAACAGGGTTCTCAGCTTATGTGTCGACAAAAAATAAATACCGCAACAGACTTGATGCCGAATCTGATATGAGAATTTTCATCCATTAAATATTAAGTATATCTGCGATAATAAGAAGCAGTCCCACTCATCTCATTAAAATTGAAAGAGTTCTGCAAATACGTTATTTTATAAATCTTTGAAATAATTTTTAAATGACTTTTTGAAGCCAATAGATATTATTTGAAATAATTGTCTTTTTTGTTGCAAATGATCCCCTTACAGAATGATGCATTAAAACCTTACTATTGAACCAAACCAGAGGTTCCACGATAAAAGTGGACATTAAAAAGGGTTCCACGTATCAAAAAGATTAAGAAACGCTGATCTATAGTAACAGGCATTTTGTGTAGGTACTTGTTAACTAATGTAAAAACTATAAGATAATTAATAATCGAAAAATCATATGGCTTGACAAGAAAAATAACAAGTAAGTATTCGTCATCATAAATGCTCTAAACACGAAAGCAAAGTAAAGTAAAGGTATAATAATTATAGCCTAGCAATTTGTATATTTTCGTAAATAAACCGTATTTTTTGTTTGAAGTTAATTCGATGTAGCAGCGCAGTAAGGTTCGGAAATCACAGCAAGAAAATAACCCGATCGCAGACAAGATAGATTTTACCAATTTTTAAAAAATATAAATTTTCAATTAATATTGTATGCTATGAATTATTGTGATTCGATTTATAATAACTTAGCAGGCCCTGTATTTAACGTTCTTGATACGAAATAGATCAAATATGGTTAAGCAATAATAATTGAGCAAGTGAATCTTGGAACCGATATTTGATATTGGTAAAGTAAGTAAAAGTAAGTAAGTAAGTAATACCGTAATGATAATAATACGCAAAATATAATGTGTAGTTACTAAATCTAAACATTATCTATTATTCTAAGTACTTGTTCACTAAACTAGTAAAAGAAGTGAAGACAGAACAAGGGGTAAATGATAAACTCTCTTAAATTTCTGAAAATCTTGGGAGAGGCACTTTTGACACCATTTCCAGGGAAGAGATACAAGGTGAGATCGGGTCAATCAAATACTTACTTACTTTTAAGATCTTAATTGACACAATAATATACAACATCACTATATCAAAGGGCTATTGACCGAGGTCCTTCTGCCCACCGCCTTTAACAACTCTAAATTGTATTAAAACTATATTATGTAGCATTAACAACAGTAAAGGTAATTATGGAATTATTATAACTTATTTTTTCCACTACTAACCTATAACATCACCATTATTGACCGATTATTAACGTTAGAAATCGTTTCCCTCTACCTTATAAGTTATTATTGATCAATAATAAGGCATTGAAATCCATTATTTACCGATCTTCAAGAATCTATTTGAACGCAGGTAACTTGATTTTTTGATTCTACAACATGAATTCATAAACAAGAATAACCTGAAAGCTGATTTCTTGGGGTTAGGCAACCAGATAATTATCAATACATATTAGATTCTTAGAGATGCTTGATATTGTAAAATATCGATACAATCAACATTTTTTCTGCTTTCATCCTTAATTCTGGAGGTGTACACATAATAATATCACTAACATTTTCTTCGCTGATTTTTTAAAAAAACGGAAAACTCGTGAAATCTGATGACATAAATGAACAAAAATTTAGATCAACAAAGCCACCTGACAAAACAACAAAATATTTTGCCAATTCCAAAGCGCAGGTAACTTGATTAAAAAATATACTTATACCTACCTATAATTTTTTATAATTATTAATACTATAAAGATAAATGTCTTATAAAATAAAAGTTTGTAGTAGTGGAAAAAATATTATATTAACCACGGTTTAGATAGCTTATAGCCCTCGCGTCTTAAATCCTTAAATCCGTCTTAAAAACTTGCCGCTCGGGCAAAAATGATGGCTGTCTAAACCTTGGTTAATAATATACTATTAACAAAAAAAAGAAAAAAAAAATTTTAGAGTAATATAGAGTAAGTACATAATGGTATGCAAGAATAAAGTTTACTAAGTACTTACTTATGTCCGCGTGTGGCATAGTCTTTGTACCATAGTGAGATTGTGTATATTGGCTGCAAATTTGCTGATAAGGTTATTAAGTCTTGTTGTAATTGGTTCAATATTAGTTGCTTCATACGACAATACATTGGGCGGATTGTGTAAGGAGTTGTCAGGATGTCGGATTTTTGTTATTATGCGTAGCGATGATGTTTCTGCTACTTCAAGATTTTTTTAGCCGTTTTTTTAATGTTTAACAATACTGGGTGGGCATATTCTAGTAGGGGCCTGCAGATAGATTTATAATGTGAAACTTCGAAAATGTATGGCTCTTGAGATTGTCTTCTTTTTTAAGTTTTAGGTATGGTAGTTGAAGTTCACTTTCTGATCCAGTGTTACTCCAAGATATTTAATGGATGGTTTTGGAGAAGCTTCATTTGGCCCAATTCTTATTTTAGGAGATGCAACGAGTGATTATTAATTATTTTGCTCAAGGGCGGCTGTGACCCAGTATACATAGTGTAGCAGTAGCGCGTAGATTAAATCATAGGGCGAATTTGCAAGAAAGCAGCGTTGTCACGTTGAAAACCTAAAATAATGTTTTTTGACGGTATGTAATATAAAATCCTGAGCTATCTTACTTTGAAAGCCTACTTTATATGACCGCCTCCTACTTCTAGACACCTTCTGATGTTTCTTCTTACCCTCAGAGACACATTAACCAATACGTTTGGAGAATTATTAATTTCGGCAATTTTTCCTGAAATCCTTCGTTTAAGATCATTTATATCCTCAATTGGTGTTCGATAAATGGAGTTTTTTATAAAAGGCCACAAGAAGAAATCGCAGGGTGTTAAATCGCAGGAACGAGGTGGCCATATTTGTTGCGTATTTCGGCTTATAACTCTGTTTTCAAAAAATTCACTTAAAAAATTTAAATTTTCTCTGGTTACATGAGGTGTAGCGCCATCTTGTTGGAAGTAACCTTCCCGCAATTCATCATCGTGAAGCTCATTAATAAATGTTGTCAGAATTTCGATCCGATATCTCTCAGCTGTAATTGTGCCATCAAAGTAAATTGGGCCTACTATTCTTCTAGAACTAATTGCTGCCCACACACCAACTTTTTGAGGATGAAGAGGTCTTTCTACGAAAACATGCGGATTTTGCATATTCCACATTCGCATATTTTGTGAATTAACATAGCCTGATAAATAAAAATAAGCCTCATCGGTAAAAAATGTTTTTCAAAAGCACCACTATTTTCTTCTTGAAAATTGTTTAAAAACCATTCACAAAAATTAGGTCTTTGGGGAACGTCATTGGGAAGGAGTTCATGAATAGCCGTAACACGATAAGGGTATAGATGCAGATCCTTTTTCAAAAGTGTTTGACATGTACTGTAGCATAAATCCGTTTGCTGAATTTGTTGAGATAAATGCCTAATAGAAGTTGAAGGATTATTTTCCATAATTTGTCGCGCTTCTTCAATAACCTCATTCGATCGTTTCGTTGGTCTTCCAGCCCCTTTTTTATGTTGAACAGAACCAGTCTGACGAAATTTATCAATTAGGTATTGTGACCCAGTACGAAAACTATGAAAGGTCACCGCAACATCAGGAAACTCGGTTCGAAATTAATCAAAGCAGTCATGCATAGAGTAATTCCACACACCGCCCATTTTGTTTCCATTTCTAAAAAAACTTTCAATCCGGCAACAAAGCTTCACCAAAACTTGATACGCTGAAAAATAAAAAAAAAATAAAAAACTAAATCATATCCTGCAAATAGCACTTTATAATAGTCAAAAGACGACTCCCCGGAGAAATATTAGTTAAAGCAATAGTAACCTACCTTCAAATAACTGCAAAAATTACAAAAGTTCTCCAATTTTTAAACTTTACAAATACACAAATTCAAATAAGACGTAAATGTCATAAAACAATCATGTCATCTTATCTACGCAGTACGGCCATGATGCTTTTAAAATGCATGGCCTCCCTTGAGCAAAATAATTAAAAATCACTCTTATGTTTAACATTATGATTAAAGATCATCAATTGGGATTTTGTAGGATTAGGTTGTAGTCTCCACATATGGAATCATGTAGTTGTACGGTTCATAAGGGCTTGAATTGTTGCCATTGTCGTGAGTAAAGTAGAACCATGTGAAATTAGGGCAGTGTCGTCAGCATATTGGAGAACATAAGCCTTGCTATCAATGTTTGGCTGTATGTAGGAAAATATGTCATGGTAGAATATATTATATAATAATGGAGAGAGTAAAGAACCTTGGGGTACCCTCTGTTGTGGAATTATAGGGCTGGGCAGTGTATCATATATTTTGATTTGAATTGTGCGTTCTTCTAGAAAGCTTTTGGTTATTCTAACTAATGATGGGTTACAGTTGAGTTAAGTCATTTTAAATAGAAGTCCCTTATGCCCTACTGAATCGAAAGCCTTGCTAATGTCTAAACATAAGATTGCACTGTGTTGGTTAATCAGTCTTGCGTTCTCCACGTTAGATGTCATTATGGCTATCGGATGTGTTGTAGAACATTTCTGTTTGAACCCAAACTAATAACAAGGTATAGACGTTGTTGTTTATTCAGAAGCAGGCAGAAGCGTGATTGGCCTGTAGTTACGTGGTGATGAATGGTCACTGTTCGGTTTTGGAACTGTTATTGTGATACCCTGTTTCCACTCAAGAGGGAAGTAGCCCTTGTTAATGCAGTATTCATAAATATCTATTATATGCTTGTGAATATTTATATTAAGCTTCCTTACTATATTCTTGGTAACCGAGTCCACTCCAGGTGTTGTATTTTTTCCCCAATTGATAATAGTAAAATATTCCTCCTCTGTGATTATGACTGGGTCCTGGTTGTTGTAATTGTTGTTGAAGAATGTTTCATACCATTCGTTAACAAAGGTATAGTTGTCTTGGTCATAGTTTTGGTTTGGTTTGCTTCTAAATGCCCTTTCAAAATGTCTCGCCATAATGTGTACCTTTTCTTCATCCTTATCATATTCCATACCATTCTCTATCAGCGTTGGAATATTGGATTTTGTTTTATATTTGCTCAGTTGCCTTATTTGTTGCCAATAGTTTTTGCCCTGTTGTTTTTCTATTTTCTTGCATGTTTCCAGCCACTTGTGTTTACGGTATTGAAAAATAAGATTTTGGATGTGTTTATTAAATGTATTAAGCTCTGTTTTTGCTGCTCGAGAAGGGTTGGATCGGTATTCTCTGTATTTTCGTCTCTTAGTTTTAATTAGTCTAATGATAAAAGGTGGAAGCGTTCGAGAGTAAAACTTTGTTTCATAAAGGGGAGAGTGTTTTATGACCGTTTCTGATAATGCCACATTAAATTTTTGATTTTCTCTGGAGATATGATATTGTTGTAGTCTCTAGACAGGTAATGGTTCATATCTGTATTTACCTGTTCCATATTGCATTTTCCTATAGTTATTAATGATACTAGTTCGATATGAACACTATAATTGCACAAGTTTCATTAACAAAGTTCATATCGAACGTGTATCATTCAAAATTTAATCTACGACAGTGCAAATAGATTTTATTCGTCTAAATTTCATTGATATCAGATAACCTTTTCGTAATTTTTAAAATTTTCAGGTGTTCATAATAGTCGTTATCATGGTAACCGCATTTTTGATTGTTTCAATTTCGATTTTGACAACGTCATTATTGCCGTCTAATTTTCTACTGTATGCAAAGTGTTGGCCAAAAATAATTTAAATATGGGAGATTCTGAATCCGAAAGTGTCCCTTCGGATGTCGAAAATATCGCGCAAAGCGTAATAGTTTGCACCGACTTTCTTTTTGTTTTTGTATCTTAACATTTGGATGTTATTATGAATTCATAATGGCACTGAGTGCTATTATGAAGGTCATAATGACATCCAAATGATAATGCTAAATACGTCATAATGGCACTGTCGTAGATTAAATTTCGTATTAGTTCTTGTCCATGGCTTGGTGCTGTTATGATGTCCAGAGTAAATCCTATGGATAGATGGTCAGATCCTAAGTCAGGGTACCCATCTACATTACTCAGATTCTGCTCCAAATTTCTTGTATACAGTAGTAAGTCTGGTGTTGTGTCGGAATTATTTTCCATTAAAAATGTTGGTCGTGTGTTGGCCTTGATAAAATTAGAGTTTTGCATAAAGTTGTTAAGTTGTTTTTGCTTTGCTTTATTTACATTAACACTCTTATTATGGCATATTTGTGTGACGAGGCCATTACGAATACATTTTCTTCGATATTTGATGTTGGGTAGACGTAAACCAGGAAGATGTGCAGCAGGTTTTCTGCAAAGGGCATTGTGAAATGTGTAGCCTCATTTAGGGCATTATTTATTCTTGGCGGACTAGCTTTTCCAATTTTCAATGCTGGGTGCGCCTGGACTAAAATTCCTCCTCTCACATTGGTATTTACTATATTACCATTGAATTGTAGTATCTTCCAGTTTTTAAAGGTGGCATTTGTTTCTTTAGTTGTTTTTGTTTCTACATACATTGCACATTGAATATTGTTTTGTTGAATAAAGTATTCCGCGAGATGTTTTTTTTTTTGTAACTGTTGATGTTGGTGTATATTATTTTAACTGTGCTAGCCATTATATTGAGAATTTAGATTACCTTCTATTGGAACTGTTGGAGATTCTTTATTGGTGTCTTCTAAGTCGAACATTAGTATGTATATCCTGTTGTCCGACCATAAGGCCGCGGTGTCTACTTAAAATTCTCCTATGAATCTGTACCTTAGTTTGCTTAATAAGGTTTCTCTGTTACTTATTTCATTCTTGTTCAACTTCCTGATATATGTATTTATAATGTGGTCATGTATAGTTATAGGTGAGTGGATTCGGTTTCCTTTTATTTTGTTTGGCTCGATGTTGTTTGTTTTTTTATTAAGTGATTTTATTTGAATATTTGGGATGCCTTCCATAGGTTTTGTTGGTCGTTTTGGGCACTTTATGGACCATGCTCCATGTTCTTCTGATCCACAGAGTGCACATTTTGTAGGTTTGTTTGTTGTACATCGATTTGTGTGGTGTGATCCTTGGCATTTATTACATTTAGTGGGTTCTGTGCAAGTTTCTGTTTTCTGTGTATAGTGTCCACACCTTGTACATGGTTTTGGTATAGGTGATGGTGCGTTACTTGGGTAGACTGGGTAGTGTCTGTGTTTATAAAATACACCCTCTTACAACATTTTTTTTTATGCGTCTCCGTCATTGGTGATGATCCGTACCAGTCTAGTTGGCTGCTCTGTAGTTCTTGAAATGATTCGTTTACAGAATCGATGATCTATTTCGATGTTTTTTAAGTAAGAGCTGATTTTGTCGTCTGTAATTTCTAGTTCTACTGAAGCGATTACTACTGAAAATGACATCTGTGGAATTATTAGAGATTTTGACTTGGTAAGGTTAGGCCTGGTTTCTGAAAATTGTTCGATAAAATTCTTTTGTTTCAGTGTATTTAAGGTCTTCAATATTTTGTTTTTCTCTGTATCTGCCTTGAGTAGGAATCCTTTTTTCGTTTTGAGGATAACATCTTTGGATTGTGGCATTTTTTGTTCCCATATTTCCGCCATTTCACATCTCTGTTTCTCTCCTTTTATGTTAAAGTAAAAGAGTGTTTTGTATTCTTTACGTGTAATTTCTTTTAAGTCCAGTTGTTATGTTTTTTGAATCATTTTGTTGTAAACGTAGTTTTTGGTTAGTCTTTAAGTAGTTTTGAGTGCTTGTGGTGGGGGTAATTTTGGTTTTCTTGTTTTCTTGTATGGGTGATGGGGCTCCCATTATTATTTGTTGTATTTCTTCCCGGCACATTGGTGTATTTTCATCGTCACTTTTACGTTTTCGCTTTTTATACTCCGCTATCATCCAACCCAGGTCTTCATCTTCATCTTCTGAGCTCGACATCCTGGCTTAGCCGGATCCTTTCATCAAGTTTAACGGAATTTTGCAGGACGTGGCAATGCTGTATTCCTACCGTTATGGCTTGTTTTCAGATTTTGTAAATAAACAAATCAACTTAACCTATTTTGCGTGCTGTCATCAAGTTGGCGGGAGAACCGCTTTTTATTTTATTGGTAGTTTATTTGTGTTTATGGTATTTTCTACGCTAAACTTGTATAGTTTACCTTAACCACCACTGTCGACAACTCGGAAGTGATACTTTCCACTTTTTAATTCAATAATTGACTTCGGAATTTAGGAATTTTGTAGCAACAATCACAGCAGATATGCTCCACGGATTGCGGCGTTGCACAAATTTTCACTACAAATAATATAACATGGTTTGACGATGGACTGAGAGAAATGCGAGACCATCTGCAATTTCTTGATGAAGTAAGCAAACAATATAGTAACCACAGATTTATAACTGATCATTTGAACTTTCAAACAGTTCTATACAGAGATGCTATCTGTGTCTCGAAAGTTAAGGCTAATGAGAGAGTAATAAATTCCTCTGGAAATCCTGCTGGGAGTATGTGGAGAATAATTAATAAACATAGAGGCAATAGTACTAAAAACCTGGATATCAGCATATCACCAAATGATTTTATTGAATATTTCTCAAACATAGCACTTAATCTTATTAAAAGTATTTTCCCTATTGTCAACAATCTTTTAGACAACTTACAATAGCCATTTGTGCATTAAGAGCGCAAAGTGATTCAATGCCGCTCTGAGCGAGAAGTCAATCTCGCGAGAGCGGCAATGTTTGTTAAAATGTATTTACTGCAAACTAGAAATGACAAATTGCATAAGTACATATTATTTATTTAAATACCGGCTTACTGGTCACAAAATTGTCGAGATGTGTCAAACACCCCTCAACGCCTACTTTCAAAATTAGGTGAAGTGATCAGGCGAGCGAGCGTTTTGGTTACTTTGGCGCCCGGCGAGCGGAATTCAGGCATAATATGTGGTTCTATTGTAACAGCATAAAATATTCCATTAGATATTTTAATATTTTAAAATCAGTTGCTAAACAAAGAAGCTTTTAAGAAACAGCTGTATCTACATATTGCATCATTTAAGAGGATAAGAACATTGCAAAAACAAACAGAGAATCTATGAAACCAAAACTTTTCAAACACCCGTATTGTCTTTGTCAATGTTCAAGTGGATAGTTTGTTGTCTAAGAACCTAAACAAGAATTACATCTTATCTTTATATTACACAAAACATCAAAAAGTTAAGAAAGCCTATTTTGATTACGATTCACCACCCAGAAAAATATACTCTTCAAATAACTGAAGTATAAATAATCCTTAACTACTCTCGACCCATCTGATGCGAAATGGGGGAGTTTCGCTTTACATAAAGCATCTGGAATAGTCATGGGAAACAAAGAAATTATTCAACCGTTTGAATCATATATTTTAATATAAAAATAGATAATACTCTAATTTCTAAGACTGCAATTTGTGACCTAAGCTTTTCTAACATTGTACAAAAGATTTTAGATCTGTTTTTTTTTTACCTAAATAACAACTAAAGTCCGAAAACGAAGAAACACGTATTAACTACGTTGTAGGTTTTTTTTAAACATTTCTGACTTTCTTTTTAGATATTTAGTATTATGTATTAATCCTTTTATGTAAACTTAATTTTTAAGTAAATTTTTTTAAGAGAATACAGAATAATTAAAATATATTCTGCCCGTGGATTAGGTGAGCCATCTTACGGCTAAACAGCTAATCACATGAGGGCGGGATCTTAGGCCTATTCTATACGAGCCACAAAAACGCGACCGTTTGCCTGCGAGCGACACGCGTGTGTCACAGAACCACAGAGTGTTAATTGGGCATACTATACGGGCAACTTTGCGGTCGCGTGTGGACGCGTCGTTGGCGTGCCGGCGTGTTGAACGCAAGAGGTTGCGTAAAAGTCGCGCGCCGGAGACCGGCGTTTCATTCTACATGTAGCAACTTGCAAGCGTCTGGCCGGCTGAGCCGATTTGTCCTTCAGGAGTCCACGACTAGTAGTGCAGATCATTGTTGTTAAATTTTTGAGTTATGTGATTGTTGTGCTTGGTATCTTTGCAAACAAGATGTTTGAAACTGAACGATTTATTTGTGAAATCGAGGGTCAACCTCCTCTCTATGATTTTAAAAGTAAGGAATATTCTAATCCGGTAGTACTGAAAAAACTTCTCAGGATATCTCCGATGTTCTGCAAAGCTAAGATGAAACACCCCTAAGGTCAGACGATTAGCACCAACCGGGTGTACCCACCAACGTCTTTTTTTACGTTTTTTGGCCAAAAAACTTAATAACGTTAATTGGTGAACAGCGATACACCCAACTTGTACGGGATCCATAGCAAATATGAGGCGTTTTGTCGCTAGTCTAGAATGGGTCGCGTTTCACTCACCGGTTAGACGCGCTACAAAGGCGCGGCGTCAACACGCTCGTATAGAATGGGCAAAATTTTCAAGCGACTGAGCGTCTAACCGGTCGCGTTTTTGTGGCTCGTATAGAATAGGCCTTAGTCGTTAAGACAGAGGGGCGCATAAAGCTCTAATTGGCGACACAATGTGATTTTGGAGATGTGAAACCCACCCTTATTTAAGCTTGAGAAATGTAATTGGCTTTTAAGAAATAATATATTTATTATAATATTTCGGGGGTGTATCCCTAAGGTTAGCAGTTAAATTCACAGAGTCACTAAGTTCAGTTCCGAAGTTTTTCTTAAGCTATCCAGTTGGCTCAGTTAGTGCTCTCTAGTGAAGTGACTCTTATTAAAAAGCAAACTAAATTTCTCTATTTCTTTTTGTTAAAGTTTTGGTAAGAATTAAATAATATTTTACAATTTGTTAAAGGGCCGATCACCCTGGACAGACTTGTTCATATATTCTATTAGGATTTTATTTGGTTAAAGATTAATTTCTTTGTAAATATTTTCTATTGTCAAAGGACCAAACACCCTGGGCAAAGTTTGAATAATTTATTTTAATCAGGGACTTTGATTGAAAAATTAATTTCATTTATTTTTCCTAGTTGCGGGGTTAATCCATAAAAACGTGAACTCATGTCAGTTAATCAGTTTAACACTGAGTAACTTATAGTGGGGATAAAAATCTCTAGAAATTCTATTTCTTTTTAGATATAAGATTTACCATAGATAACTTAAGTTTCACCTTTGTAAAGTTCTCTTATTTAATTTTCTTTTGTAAATAAATTTTAAGTGTTTTGAGAAGAGAAGTTGTTGTTTCTCCCAACCATACTAAACGAAGGGTCACTTGACAGAAGAGTTTACAATTCGCACGAACATCGCGTACGCGAATCGTGAATCGTTATGTCAGCTGCCCTTCTACATCAGAGGTTGCCACAACAAAAAACTAGCTGTTGCTGAGTAAGGTCCAGTTTGGTAAGTGTATAAGATATAATTACTAAAATTACTAATTTGTTGCTGAGATATCTTCAAGAATCTACAAGACATCGTGTAAACATCTAGATTCTACAAGAGTGTTTTTGCCAGGTATAAATGCGATATTTTTATAGTTTAGATATTAATTAGGCGATGCGGAATTTAAGACTTGAAGACTTCAGTCACACCGCTACCAAAACTTTTGTCGATTTAAATCTTTAGAATAATTCCGTCCCGCCACACTATTAATCGATCGCTCAGGATACCTACACAAACATTAATTAAAGATTTATTTTGAAATCGACTTTCGAAAATTGCATGGGGATTTTCTTCTGCTCATACATGGATTACCCATAGAAGTTTACGACAGTAAACAGGACTTTATTAAGAAAAAACAGTCTTGATGGCATTTTCTCTGAATACACAAACAAAACGGAGCGCGAGGAAGTAGGACTTAAGGCCTAAATTAATTAAAATTATATATTTTTTTACCATTTTTGTGCATTTTTTTTTTAAACAATATTTTTTTGGGAAAATGGAAAAGAAAAATATTTTTATATATTGATTATTCAAACGAATAAATGTTATTAAGCAGACTAACTAAATAATTGTTACACTAATTTTGACTATTATAATATGTAGTTAACATGCGGTTAACCCTTGGATTAATATAGGGTCGACCTCTGCATTAAGGAAGTGACCCTTACAATATTTTATTAAAGCTGACCTATTCCTACACAGGTTAAAATCATTCCTTATATCAATATATACACTGTAAGCTTATTAACTTTTGTTTGTATAAAACATTCAAATAATTGATATATTTGAATTGCAATGTTCGGGGCCATATTATTTTCCTATACCTATCTACTTATTAGCATTTTCGAGATATTAATTTTCATTTTTTTATCGAAAAACATGAGCTGCAAAAAATTTTATGTTGAGATTTTATAACTCTGAGATACTAAGAAACTAAAATCTGGTTGGTTTTTTTACACAACAGTAAACTTTCAGTTGTGATATTAGTTTTTCTTATAGTTAAAAATATATAGGTATTTTCGTTACTTCAAAAGATGTATAAAGTAGATTTTTTAAACGAAACGAACAATAATATTAGTGATTTGAAAAGTTGGTGAAATTTGTTCTTATACATAATAAAGGATCTTCGTTGTAGTTTTTAAGTCAGGCCATTATCTTTTTTCGTTTTTCTTTAGTTTACTTCTTTTAGGTTTGGTCAAGTAGGTTTTACCCTATTTGTTTAGTTTTCTTTTGTCTTCTCTCACGCCTTTTGTGATTATTATTTTTCTAGTGTGGTTTGCTTTTTCGGTGTTTGACGCGTATTTATGTACACCAGGTTGGTGCAGCAGCAATGGCTGTTTGATTAAATGAGACTCCCTATTTGAGGTTTAATATGCGGGTTCCCAGTTCAGTATATACGCTTTCTGTCTGTTTCAAGTTATATTTTTGATTTCCTATGATAAGGCCCTGTGTTTAGAAAATACGAACGCCTTTGTGATTGAGACCTTCGCCATAGCCAGGCTTATGTTATTTGTGACCTTTCGTATTTGCCGCAATCTTGCGGACCTCGGATCAGAAGTAGTAGTTTAATATATTGTAACAAATGTTTAGAACGTCCAAATACAATTCGTGTTTGCTACCCTAGGCTTGATCTCAATAGTCACTGGTTAGTGGTCAGAGCGTAGTTCACAAATAAATAACTGCTGTTTTTTACCCTTTTCCATTGATATACCTAACCGAAAGCAATTGGACTGACCCATAGTTACTTGGGCAAGGTCTTTCTTGGATATTGGCTAAAATCGTGCAGATTTCCATTAAGAAGAAAATATTCCTTTTTTGTAGGAAAAGTTAAAAAGCCTATAACATGCTGGTGTAAATTCATCGGCACATATCTTACTCACGATAACCGGAATTTTTTCAGAATCAGAAGCTTTTTTTAGTCTCAATACCCTTCAAGCAAGTTTGCTTTTTCCTCGGTTTTGGCCGCAGTACTGCCAGTAGAATGTATCTGAGATGAAATGGTTGACTTGGTAAAGTTCTAAAGCCTTAGCTACCAACGCGTAGCTTTTAAGGTCGATCGGGCGGGTATTCAAGAATTTTGTCTTTGATCCTCTGGTCGCGTGCTACTTTGCTTTGATTTACCATTTGCTTGTATTGGTTTTGAGCATTAACAGAAATGGTATGATATTCAGTGGTATAGTTTTTATCCCATTATCGGTAGAAATAATTTTTTGATCTAACAGCCCGCTCACAATTTTTGTTAAGGCTTGTTGTTAGAATGGCCCTTGTTTAAGAAAGTGATGAAAACCTCCATGCCAGTAAAAGGTTGATATCCGATAGTTTTCTAGCACAAATGGATCGATCGTCAGAAGTAAAGCAAACGTTCCACCAAGAAAAGACTCGAAAATAGTCTTATAGGTCATATCCCACTTAGCTGATGTATAATGCCAGATCTGGCGTGGTTTCATGAGGCTGTTCAGCACTAATTAGTAGTTTGTTCAGTGGTTAAATAAGGTTGTGGTTAGACGTTCCTGATGGAGGCATTTACAGTGAAAAGATCCAATAAACTAGGAAAATCACCATCTCTGATATTCGCTAAAAGTAGCAAAAAATAACACTATCGTTTAAATTCAAATTCAAATTATTTATTAGCGTCAATGCAATCAAGTGCTTACACAATTTAAATAAAATATACAGTAGGCACATTATATACAAGTTCTGCAAAGACTACTAATGAAATATAGGCAGAAGTACGTGACGTGGCAACGACGTCTCTCGAACCAATAAATCATCATGCACAGCAAACGGCCCGGGCAAGTGGTCCAGCACACGGCTAAGTGGCAAAGCGGTCTCCGCTTTTTGAGTGAAAAGCGATTCAGCTCCATCTGAAATGCAGTCCACAATGACCAATTCCCCACCCTACCTGCTCAAGCACATAGCCAGACTTACATTACCACTACCACTGCTAGCGGCCGACCAGCAACAACCGACATCCGTGGGGTAAGCGAGTAAGCAACTTAAAGTCCGAAATTACAAGATGCTGATTTGCATAATTTATTCAATGTCAGCCGGTAATGATGATGGAAGATCTAAGTGCGCGACATACAGAGTGGCATAATCGACGCATTAACCGTAATAGTCATTTTGTGGACGATTATGTCACTACCAATAATGTCAATTTGATACACACGAATACACTTCCGCACTATACAGTGAACGATATGAGCCCATCCTATATCGATTAACTTTTGAATATAGGCGTGCTGAGTCTCCCAGAGCTGCAGGTTCTTGATGTGCTCTGATCGAATCACCTTTCTCTTTCGTTCAACTGGCAAGTCAACACGGTGAGAGAGAGGGGGGGGGGTCCGGTGACATGGATATACAGGGTGTTCGAAAATTGCGTTCCTATATTATTTAAGAGGATATTCTACGTATTGAAACATGAAAAAAAATCATATGAATATAGCAAAATTATGATTCGTAGGACTTTTTTACATAAAAGAGGTATTCCTGTGTTGTTTTCTTTTTTGATCGAAAAAGAATCCCTTTTGTACCTCCAATTTACATTTTAGGGCCCCTTTTGTTGATTAGTGTATGGTGTTTTATTACTGTTAGCGGTGAAGTATTGGCTTGTTTACTAAGAGAAATTTGTAGCGTCTTTTTATATCTGGACTGTTCAGGCTCTAGATATTTTGGACCTGACTATACTTGGTTTCCATCGCTTATAACAGTTATAATAATTTATGGCCTAGTTATTAAATATGAAATATTGTGCTGTTATAGAAATAAAATCTGGTATGCAAGTTCACAATAAACGTTCTTATTATATTGTCTAAATTTCATAAGAATTATAATTTACTTGATTCAGCGACATTACGCTTGCTGTTGCATTTTAATGCAAAATAGTTTTAATGATTTGTAATCAAATTTTTCTATTACAAATGAAGAGATTAAACGAAATTTTTTGCTATAATAAGATTAAATTGAATTAAACAAGGAGCGATAATCATCTGTACCTAATAATTTTTAATTTTAAAAATGAATTAATGGCTTATCAGACGAAGAAAAGGATTGCAATTGCCGTTAATAGTGAATGAGTTCCTCTTCCTCTTATAATATTTCCACCAGTCGTAATCGCAGGAGGTCTACCAGGGGCTTACCATAATATCACCCAGACATTTTGGCACAAACCGGATCTCGACAAGTGAATTAACCGCTATATCCATGCTGGCTCAATTGATAGGACGTTGGTGACTTGTTAGTTGATTGAGTTGAGACAGTTACAACTACCCATGGTCGTGAGAGTAATATAAGCGCTCCTACTGTTTATGTAGTATTTTGAAATAAACCTCTTAAGTTTGTTTTTTGATATGAGCGGGGCGTTTGACACTGTCAACCACAGCTTGCTTTAAAAAAATCTTGACATTATGGGTGTCAGAGGCCCAGCTAATTTATGGGTTAAATCTTACCTCTCGGATAAAACACAACAAGTTGTGATTGACGGTGTGAAATCGACGACTCAAACTGTGAATAGGGGAACACCTCAAGGCTCTTGTATCTCTCCCACGCTATCCAATTGCTATATTAACGATCTCCCTAGCAACAAAATTTCCAACACTCCGTTTGTGTTGTATGCGGAGAAAGGGAAAGTTATTTGTGGATCACACAATAATTTATATTTCTAAAAAAAGTAATCCCCGAGCCGGAATCGAACCAACAACCTCTGCATATCTAGTGCAACGCGCTACCAATATATATATATATATACAGGGTGTTATGGAAATGACTTATTATATTTTAAGGGGCCACTCCTGAGGTGGTCTAGAGTTACACTTGATAGTTTTTTTTTCTAAAATCGGAAGTATTTTGAATTTTGTAAAATACCTTAAAACCGGACTATGTGCGCCTTCCATGATAGTTCAATGCCCCTGAACACATGTGTTTTTGACAAGACAAACTGCTGGAATGGTAATTGTTTAGTTTAGTGCAATTAATGTTGAATTTTGTGCTAAAATTTCGTATATAGACTAATTGAGGGTAGCTGATCACAATTTTCCTTTTGCGTTTTTACGGCAAATGCACTGGTTTTGAGAAAAAAAAATGTTAAAGTTTTTCACTTACAGGTTAGGGTATTCTTTTGTAAGGATGTCTTTCAATTTCCTAGATTTTATGGTTTTCCCTTCAAAATATGTGATAAAACTTTCACCAAACTATCTGTTCATAAAATAAGAACAACATTTTAGCAAAAAAACAATGGAAAAGGCACAAATTTAATTAAATTCGTTGTTAATACGCCGACAAAGTAGAAGCGTCTCTTTTCAGATTCATTGCACTCACGTTGCCAGATTGTTCTTCTTTTTCTTGTAATTATTAATGGCTTCCATCCAGGAGAATGATATGCTAGCTTGAGCCAATAGGATTCATTCAATTAATAAAAATGAATTGAAAAGTATAGGCAATTTATAATACACTAACAATCTGACAACATGGGTGCAGTTTGCTCCTTGTACCGTGCAGTTTGCTTCTGCTTTTTTGGCCAGCTGTCAGTGAGCTGTCTCCCGTCTTTTTCCAGATAACGTAGAGTTTTCTGTTCGCTTACAAGTTATCCCGTTTTTCAGAGTTTCCTTGTGGCATATTTCGTTTATTTCAACTCAGAAGTGTATACTATGACTCCGACAAGTAATATTTTATTGGAAATAGCAACATTTTAGGATTACATGCAAAATAACATACCGGTGAGTTAGAAAAACTTTAACATTTTTTTTCTCAAAACCAGTGCATTTGCCGCCTAAACGCAAAAGGAAAATTGTGATCAGCTACCCTTAATTAATTTTAGCGAAAAATTCAACATTTGCACTAAAGTAAACAATTACCCAAATCAGCTGTTTGGGTCATTGGCGTTTTGGACCTAAATTTTTGAAGGCATTTTTCTCGAATTTCTAGCTTCGAGCGCCATTTATAGCAATTTTTTCCCAATTCGTCTCGACCTATATATTTACGGGTTAAAAAATAATAAGTCATTTCCATAACACCCTGTATATATATTTAAAAAAAAAACTTACAGTGACGTGCTTACAATATTGACCATTGTATATAAATCAATGTTTGTAATATTATAAAGCGAAATATATAGGTACTTTACTTTACTTACTGAAATTAATAAGTCATTACTTGCTTGTTTGTGTTTGTTATAGTTTATATATGACTTTGTGAACGACAAAATTGATCATTGTATTTATCAATTTCCAGAAACACAGTGGGCGCATTCAGGAGACGAAACTGCTCCGGAGCAGTTCCTAAATCGTCTTGTTGCTTCGACCGCTAGTTCTACTACACCTTCCAACATGTTACGGAATGGTCACCATATTGGATAGCATCTTTCATTTTCGCTGCTTAGAGAGAGCGGTTCGTTATGTCAATGGGGAAATGACGTGTGGCGACAAAAGTTTGGTTACGAAGAACGTAATAAATAGAGTGGATGCAAAAACATGTATATTTAAAGGAAAAACGTATTTTTTAACTGCTACCAAAGAGTTGCACCAAAGGATGAGTGTTGGTAAGCTTCAAAGAACAATAAAGGTTAATGTGTGTTACGCACAGCTAATTTGGATTTGACATTCGAACCAAACGTTCTTCTTTTGATCGAAATCCAGCAAGCCGACGAATCGGTAGAGGTTAGATCACAATCGGTAACCACTCCGGAGCAGTTTCGTCTCTCGAGTGTGCCCAATATTTGACTGTGATTGCTTAATATTGCAAAAAGTGTTTACTACCTTTGAAACAAGAAATGTTAATGAGTTAAAAAATTAATATGACATGTTAAATTACATGGAACAATGGTTCCAATGTCCTGCTCGGGGTCTAAAAGAGCGTGAAAAGTAATTGTATTTAAAAAACATATTAGGATAGGCATAAAGTAAAACAACGTTTAAATTTTATACAGTAACTCATAAGACCATATCGATGATATCCAGACCATAATCTCTAATATAATCCACTATATTTATTAATTTATTAATATTTCCTACTCATTTTCGTAACTTGCTTTTAACAACTTTTAGGTGAACTATTGACAAACTTTGGGAGTGGCTTAAAGAAAATTTTCGTCTCCGTATCTCACCGCACACCACTGCAGTTAGCTTACATGCACAAATTATTCATTTTTCCAGTGTAAGAAAAAGATTTAATAAAAAACTTTCTAGTTTTGTTAGCGGAGTTGGTGGTATTTAATTTATAAATAAGTTGTAATTTGATATTACTAAACTTTTTTCCTCTAAAACAACTTTCTACGTAAGGTTGTTATTTTAATAGAAAAAGTTTCAAGAAAGTTAATGGTGTTTTGGCAGGCATCTTATGCCTTTGGGGAAAGGTTTTATTCCTAAGCACAAAAGCCTAATTATAGTGAATAAACCAATTTTAGTATCAAGGTTAACCTTGAACAATTTAACGCGACCAATTAAAACCTATTTTTAGTTTTTCCTAGCAAGTCACAGGAGAAAGACGTTACTGTCAAAATAGTTTTAATTTCACAGATTTTCACGATTAAGTATAGTCGGCTTCCACTTAACTAGGCGCCTTATGAATTTATCATAAAGAAACTTATATAGTGTGGTCTTGCTTAAACCAAGGTTAAAACGGCATTATAAAGATATCCGTAATATAAACGCGATAAACTTATTGCTTATTTATAAATCGGAGAGAGAAGCACATCTAATTTTTAGTAATTATCAAAATGTGTTGAAGAACACTCCCGTATTACATAATGTCGTGAATAAGCTTTCTAGTTTTGATAAATGTGTCATTTATTAAAAAATATTCCGACACACAATGACGAATATAAATCGGTTTGCAGGTCTTTTGCATCTCCAGGCGAAAGAAATGGTTCTCAATTTAATAGATTATTCTAAAAGTGAACAGGAGTAGGCTACTGAAACTGGCGAGGTATTAAATCCCAAGTCTATTAAAAAGAAAGTCTCAGAAGCACTAAAACTAAGTTTAAGATCAATACAGATGATTGTTCATGAAAGTAGTAGAAGTATACCAATGAAGAAAACGCAACGACGATCAAGGAAAACGAAGAGTGAAAGTTTACAGGAAGGTAAAAAAATGGATGTAAGGAATGTTATATACGACTTATATGCATCACAAGTTGATATAACGCTTTCAGTTTTGAAAGATGCTTTGAAAGAACGAGTTATTTTAGAAATAGGTCTCAGGTCATTGTCAGCGCTAATAAAAAACTTGGTATTTCGTTATACAAAGGACTGCAACAGAAGATATTTGTGCAAACTACCAAGAATTGCAAGCGAACGAGTCAAATTCTTGAAAAAATATGTTGAAAATTATCAATCAATGTTTAGAAAAGTAGTTTTTTTAGATGAAACTTGGGTACTTTCGAATGAAAGTGGATCTAAATCATGGCAAGACGACTCAGTGAAATCAGTAAAATGAAAAAGAGGTTGTGGTTCGGGAAAACGTTACATTATAATAAATGCTGGCTCATCTACTTGTTTTATAAAGGGAGCGAGTTTAATTTTTTCCTCTAAATCAAAGAGCCACGATAACATAAATTGTGAGCTTTTTGAAAAGTGGGCTAGACAAAAGCTGATACCAAATTTGGATGAACCATCCCTAATTGTACTAGACAATGCATCTTATCATTCTCGGGTAATAAATAAACAGCCAAATTCATCCTTGAAAAAAAAAAGTAGTAAGTTCAGGAAAATGAGAATCCATCACCTGATTTATTAAAATTTGAACTGATAATGAAAGCGAAAACTATCAAAAAACAAAAAATACATGTCGTTGATGAAATTTTGCGAAACCACGGTCATGAGGTTTTGCGGTTACCACAATTGCCAATTTAATAGAGCTAATTTGGGCAGGCGCAAAATCATTCTCTGAAAAAAATGTTGGTAATGGTCTGAGTTCAGATAAGGTAGAAGAAGTTGGAAAAACAGAGAAAAAGTATTGGATGTTCAAGTGGAACCACTTATTATTTCAAATGCAGAAGATAGTGAAAGTACTGCTGAAGATGAAATTGACGAATCAGAATTTGAAGAGTTTTGAAGTTATGTTTATTTTGTATCTTTGTTATATTTTTCAACCTCTATTTTAAATTCTGTAATAATTGTGCAATTAGAAAAATGTCCCACATAAATTACTGGTCAATAGTGGCCTCAAAGTTAGTTTAGGTACTTCTTATATTTTATCTTGACCAGACTTGCAATTTTATTTTGCCTTTTCTTCATAGGTATACTTCTACTAGTTTCATAGACAATCCTCTGTGTAGGTCTTAAACTTAGTTTAAGAACTTCCAAGAGTTTCTGTGTAATAGATTGGGAATTTGATAACTCGCCGGTTTTAGTAGCTTTTTCTTGTTAATTTTTCAAGTAATCTATTAAATTGGGAACATTTTTTTAGCCTGATATTACATAACAAAAATTTAGCCAATGTGTAATTTAATTAGAATTTTTTTGATATTTAATATATTATCTACTGAAATAAACTAAATTTTGTTTAATTTATCTAACATTCTATTTACTTTGTTTCTTTAAATTACAAATGATTAAAAAAAGTATAATTATTAAAAAGATGTATTTAAAATACATATTACATGCAACCTTTTTCAACAATACGAATGCACCTTTGTGACATTAATTTCATCACTATATATGATGAGTTTAAATTTTGCCATAAAAACAATTGCAACTAAAAAGTTTTCGCGTGTTTTGGGACAAACGTGAATTTTTGAAATTTGCGGAAAAAGAAAATATCTCTCTTTAGATTAAATTGAAAAAAATTTTTATTTGTTTACTACTACCTAGCTTACTGCATCATATATTATATAGTATTTTATATATTTTTGTTTTTGTGACTTGTCTAAACATATTGTATGTACCAGGTACCTATATGTACCAATAAATTATTTTTATTTGCAATTTAGTTGAGATAAATGTACACAAAAATATTCAAAATTATATATAATGTAAAATACAGACCAGTTCTGATGTTTTAATTTTTCTCTATTAAACAACCACCCCTATTTACCGACCAACATTTTTGATTCCCGAGGGTGGTCGCTAGTCAGAGGTTTTACTGTATATTGTTTATCCAATTTTCTACCATCATTTTAGTTATTAAATTTTTTAAATATAAAATTATTGTGTCGACCGTGTGCAACAATACGAATGCACCCCTGATGAAATAATTTTGGAACGAGACCCGTCATCCATCATTTATATTATGACTGATAGTTTCAAATTAATTGTTAACCTATTAACATTCAATTTTATGGAAAATCAGCTATCTATATAACGCCATATTGGTTTTTATATTTTGAAACATTTTTGAAACCCCTGATTCTACTGATCAGAGATCATATGCGCCTAGTTAAGTGGAAGCCGACTTTATTTGATATTTTTTATATACAGGGTGTTACTTAATGATAGACCGTAATTCCAAGGGCGCATTCCTGAACAAAATTCAAGTAGGAAAGTTCATATAAACATGTGTTTTAAAAAGTCTGGTTTTCAAGGTACAGGGTGTCCAAATAAAAAAAAATCGATTTTTTATTAATATCTCAAAGATCCTTTTGCCGATTTTGGTAAAATTTGGCAGTGTTGTTCGTTGTGACAAGACACTAAGTTAGCACCAACTAGATGATAATTATGAGTTCCAGTGGCGTCCCGGGGAGCAGTGTGATTTTTTTCTTAAGCTTTGACACTCTGTGTCTTGAAAACCAGACTTTTTAGGACACATATTTATATGCACTTTTCTACTTGAATTTGGTTTAGGAATGCTCCTTTAGAATAACGGCTTATCATTAAGTATCACCTTGTATATTTTGGTTTCTTAGTTCTTTCTCTACAGTACACAGTAACATTAACAGCCGGATAATAGTTGTGGAGATCCACAGATTTTGCTGATTCGAAAGATACTATGACGGATATACAATAATTTAAGATTAGCAAGAAAAAAATCCTCGAAAGCGATATATAAAGTTGATGCACGATTATGAACTTTAAGGAGACAAGCATCTAAAAGAGACGATTAACAAGAAAAACTTCAAGTATGAATTAAATATGAAAGAATTGGAATCCGTCCTTATATTTTAAAAAGAAAAGAGAATTAATACGCAGCGTATACCAACACTGATCTACTATTAATACTGTTAATAATAAAATTACTTTAAATAATAATGCTACATTAAATATACAAAACTTCATCGTCAACACCCGTAATTCTGTCATCACGTAAAGTTTTTTTTTGCAAATTTAATGCTTTCAGACGACGATACATCAGACAACGCAAAATTCTAACTTGTCAAACGAAACAGGAAGCATCACATTAATTATATTAAAACACGTCTAAGGCAAAAAATAACAAATTAAGTCTACGTCATGGCTACATTTACCTGCTACCGATAATAAAGTTCTCAAAGAACACATAATACTGCTGCATCTTCTGCTCCTACATTGTATTATCGACAACGCTACATTATTAATAAGGTAGATTTTGAAAAACCTATTATTGTTGATGGTGACGTGAAGCTCCACTCCTCGACTTCCAATGATTATTTTAAGTTCAGGTTCTTCGATTCCCAAAAATACCGTATCTGAGGAGAAGGATCTCCCTGTTTTTCATTGAAACTTGATCCGAGGCTGAGGTCAAGAAACACTTGAAGGCATTGGGCCTTCACCCGAACAGAGTGGAACAAAAAATAAGGTTTAATATTACCGTTGAAGCTGTTCATTTGGCCAAAAATTGAAGAAGGAATTTTTGATCTAAGTAAGTTGAAGTGCTTAAAATTCAGGGTTGAATCTCAAAGATCAAAATCTGTGATATTTCAAAGTGCCATAAATAACTCTAAGGTCAATGATAATTTAAATTTACTATCCCAATCAACAACTAACTTAACACTGATGAACACAGTCAGTCACTCATAAAAGCGCCTATTATATGTGGCCTACATCGATTAGACCAGCGGGGTGCGACGGGTATCTACTGCGGCTTCAAATTAGAAGTCGAACCTAAAGGGCGTGGTGAGACAAAACGCCAATTCACTTTTCAATAGTAATATGTTAAGTGCATGTAAAATTGCTGAAAATCATGCATGAAGGTTTGTTGCCCTAGAAACAGCTTGAATGCATTTTTATTGTTATTTACCAAAAAGTGCCCGACCGAAGGGAGGGCACTTTTTAAGTTCAGTGAACGTGACCATTTTCAGTAGTTTTTATAAAAGAATAAGCTTATTTCATATAGTTACAGTATAATAATAATGTTAATATGTTATTCTTCAATTAACTTATTCATAAATTCCCCAGAAGACGTGCTTGTTAGAGGCAAATGTTATTTACTTAAAAGTATTTAATAAACGGTACTTTCTTGATGATAGATTATTAAATTTATGAAAAAGATTAATTATATAATTGATTCACGATAATATTAAATACAATTAATTAGTTATAGCATTTCCAAAATTTATTTAACTACAATAATAAAATAACAAAAAAAAAATGGCGGTAAAGTCCAGCAGAGCTATTCTACCTTAGCAAGCCATAATTAGTTTTAATTACAATTAAGTCATTTTAATCAAGAACAAGAAAAACACAAGGAATAAAACGTAGAATTGACCAGCCTAGTTAGAAACAATATCTACATTTAAAAATGTCTGTGATGTACCTACCACTTTTTTGTCTATGCATTGACGTCACTGGTGAAGTAATAAAATATTTTTTCTAAATAGAATATATGATTATATATCCCATTAACACATATCAGAGTTGCAAATAATACTTAATTACCCTCGTAGATAAATACTACAAAATAACGCTTTAAGAAGACACCCTTTAGCAAAAAATTTACGCCGTTGCGGACATACTTTCACATTACCTTTCCTTCATAAAATGACCTAAGGAATCACCTAAGTATAATCATCTTTTTACCCAATTATACTAAAATCCAAAGAATAGGACAGCTGTAATAAACAAAAATGTAATTGTCATTGTAACTTACCTCTGGTTGAGAAAGCATTAACAATAAAACATATGATCCATACTTTGGACATACACATCTCGTAGCTATTTCATCTATATATTCCGTCTTGCAAGCATAAATATCCCAGGAGTAAGCAAATTCCACAAAATCTGCATATCCACACTGTATATCCCATTTTTCGGTATAACTACTATTTATCATATCTATACGAAACTTGTGTTGAAAATCTGTAGTAATAGTTACATCATTACTTCTAGATATGTTTTGAACAACTGGCGAAAATGTAGCAATTTCTGAGAATATCTGGTATTGGATTTCTCTACCATCTCTAAAAATTATGTAGGTAAATATTATTGCGTTGCATAACATAAAGCCACAGCCACATCCGAGTGATAGTTAACCCCTAAAAAGTCGGGAAACACCCTTTTAATGGGTGGTTTTGAGCAAATAATTGCCTAGACACCCACTGTTGTTTTCTGCAGATGTAAGTTTGAACGTGGTTTGGCAAGAGTTGCAAATCATGCGGACAGGGGCGAAGGGGGTTATGTTTTAAATGTTATTAATCTTTATATGCCTTTACCTCCTATACTTTCTTACTTTACAATAAAAAGAATACCGTTAAGTACACTTTTATTTACAATACTTAGAATAAATCTTGGAATCGGATGACTCTGCCTGTCGTTGTTAGAACCTGTTCGGAGTACCTTAACATTCGGGTCATAGAATTCATAATAATGATATCTCTGTAATCCTAAACATAACCGGATCATAGATAGCTATAACTAACTCTGCCTGGGAAATGAACGAACATCCAGGCTTTAATTTTAGATCTAAAAGCTAAAGCTACCTCTTGTTGAAGTGCCATCACTCGCGATACGATACGGATTTTTCAAACCAATAAATTCAACTGAATACATATTCGACATTGACAACGATAGATTAATAGAGCTCGGATTACGCAACAGAGGAGTATAAATTATAAGTACCATTTTATTTATTTATTTATTTATTTACGGATAAAATAATAAGTTGTTCGGTATATCTCTACATTACTGTATTTGAAATGAAATACTATAATTTAACACTTTTTCCTTGTCTATCCAAAGACAAACAACAATAGTACATTGATTGTTGGAAAATGAAAATTATATTAATTATTGTTAGTTATTTGTTTCATATTTATACATCTGACGTTTCAGAAGACGTCTGAACTGACGTTATATTAAATATTATTAATTTTCGAAAACATTTGAATATTTAGAGCTTGTAAACTTCAATTTTTTTTTCCATAATTTAAAATTAAAAATAAATATATACAGGGTGTCCGGAAATGACGATGAAAAATTTTAAGGTATGATTCTACATATAAAGATATGAAAAAAAGTTCATATTAACATAGGTCCGGAAATGCTTCCAGAGGGAGCTAACAGGCCCTTGAAGATGGTGTCATAAAAGTGGTTTTTATTTAATTTATTAGGATCTACTTACAATACAGGAATTAACTTCTACGTATAAGTTAGAGTGAATGGAGGTCACTTTTTAAAAATATCAGGTGACCCATATTGCTACCAGTGGCGTGGGAACAAAGGGGTGGTTAGTTATTTAGGGGTCATATTTTTTTTCGCCGAGTGTATTTTCGCTATCTTTTAAATAAATTATGATTCTTTGAACATTGTTACGTAAAAAAGGTTCCCTTAATATAAAGTCGTATAGTCGATCGTTTTCGAGATAAACGGACTTAAAAGGACGACTGCAGCGCGTAAATACAGTAAACAGGCTATGTAATAAAAATAAGAAGATGCTTGAATACTATTTTAAAATGTAGTTATTCTTTTACACCCATTGCCAAAAAGACAAACGAATTTACTGGTACACTACATTGGGTACATTTTTAAATTCACCTGTGGATTTTACCAAAATCTTCATTTAAAAATGTAACGCATAGGATACCAAGCGCTTCGCAACAAATCATAGTTGGCTTAATTCAAATGCATTTGAACTTGTTTAATAAGCAACTTCACTTTGTCACTTTTTGAAGTTTTAGTTGAACAACCCGTTATTGTGACTTGTGTGTTTTTACTATTTAAGAATTTCACTAAAAAGCTGAAAAATGAATAATTACTCATTCTGTATGGAAAAGCAAATGATAACGCTCTCGAAGCGCGGAGTTTATATCAAGAGATGTACCCTGACAGGCAAGTTCCATGCATTCAATTTTTCATTAATGTACATAGAAGACTTTGTGAAAAAGGATCTTTTAAACCAGATTACTCAACTGTTAGACCACGTACCACTCGAACTGTCGAAGCTGAAGAGAGAGTTCTTGAAATAGTCGCAGGTAATCCAGGGATAAGCATTAGAAGGCTAGCTACGCAAGAAGGCATTCCAAAGAGCTCGGTTTTAGAAATTTTGCATGAACAGTGTCTCTACCCATACCACATTCAAAAAGTTCAGGCTCATTTTACCAAATAGATTAAACGGTGAATCATACTTAGAGTTTCTACGAAATGTGCTACAAGTCCTGCTTGATGATGTGCCTTATGCTCTAAGGACAGATATGTACTTCATGCAAGACGGGGCTCCACCACATTACAGTCTTAATGTGAGGGCACATTTAAATAAAGTTTATCCTGAGCGATGGATAGGACGAGGGGGCCCTGTAGCTTGGCCACCTCGTTCTCCAGATCTAAATCCATTAGCTAATTTGTATGGGGTTACCTAAAATCCTTAGTATACGAAGTACCAGTTCGCAGCGTTGAAGAATTAGAGCAGCGGGTGTTTGCTTGTTGCGAAGTTATAAGAAATAAACCTGGTATTTTTAGAAAAGATAGATCTATGAGAAAACGAGTTCGAGGATGCATTGAAATGAACGGAAATCATTTTCAACACTTAATATAAAATTTATAATAACATTAAAAAGGATTTAAAAATTTAGGGACAGCGTTGTTTATTATTTTGTAATTGATTTGTTGGTATTTTTTATTAATAAATTTATTATTCAAAAAAAAAATCTGAGCATTAAAGTCCGCTTATCTCGAAAACGGTCGACTATACGACTTTATACGAAGGGAACATTTTTTACGTAAAAATGTTCAAAGAATCATAATTTATTTAAAAGATAGCGAAAATACACTCGGCGAAAAAAATATGACCCTAAATAACTAACCACCCCTTTGTTCCCACGCCACTGGTTGCAATATGGGTCACCTGATATTTTCAGAAAGTGACCTCCAATCACTCTAACTTATACGTAGAAGTTAATTCCTGTATTGTAAGTAGATCCTAATAAATTAAATAAAAACCACTTTTATGACACCATTTTCAAGGGCCTGTAGCTCCCTCTGGAAGCATTTCCGGACCTATGTTAATATGAACTTTTTTTCATATCTTTTTATGTAGAATCATACCTTAAAATTTTTCATCGTCATTTCCGGACACCCTGTATATAAGTATGCTCTTAATTTCTAGTACCTTAAAAAAAATCTACATCCTACATATACTTTTACAACTTGGCATGCACTTTCTTGCGTCACAAAATAAAAATGTTCACCACGTACCTATAAACTAATTAAAAGAGGTATAACGAAATTTTAAAAGCTGTGCGACGATTGCCGAAATTAGTTCATAACCTATATTTTCGGTGAAACTAGAAAATGGTGTAACTCCACATTAAGCTGAAAATTAAGTTTTTGTGCAATCTATTAGGACTTACTGGTGTCTATTTACTAGGAATCTGTTAAATTAGAATAATTTTACTGTTTCATGTAAATTTGATGTTTAGAAATCAGTGTATCTCCGCATTATGCCAGACTGCCACGAGAAAGAATAATTCACCTGGTTAAATCGTCGTAATATGGTATGCTGTACAAGGATTAAATAAGTAGTCACAATTTTTTAGGAACAAGAACTAATCATTCTGTGTCATATTATAAAGGTAAGTACTTGTATTAGGTATAACTTTTTTTTTATATTTATGTTATTTTGTTGTAAATTTAAAGAAAATTGATTAGGTAATGTTTCGATTTTTTTATATGGCGATACACTTTTTTCCTGTAATATGTTATAAGGAGATACACATTTTTCTTGGCATATTTTTTTTTCTTAAATCTCTTTATTTTCATAATAAAATTTACATAACAAGAAGTTATTAATGTGCTGGCAGAATTGCCCATCAGGGCAGAGCCAATAACAAAAAGAAAGAAATAAAGACACAACAAGAAGTATTCTGTTCTAACAAAACTAGAAAACAGGTATTTAAAACGAAGTAGGTAATAGTTCTATTGGCGTATTTTTTTGTTTGGTGTATTTTATTTTTAAATTTTTCACTATGTCATGTGGATTAAAGATTCTGGCAATGTCAAATCAGAAATTACATGACGAACAACCAGAAACCACACAAGCATCGCTAATTTCGAATACAAGTGCAGATATATTCATTGCTTCATTTAGCAATGAATAACGAAATATTTTTTGCACTTCAGCATTCCAATATTTCAAATTGGAAGAAATAGTGAGTTTTATTGAAAATGAAGATATTGCCTTAAATAATTCAGACATGTTACAACAAGACCTTCTTGATGGAAAAAAGACAGACAGCATCAGCCTCTTTCCTAAAAGTTTAGCCCGAACGACTTTCGATAACAATAAGTACAGCGTAAAAATCGATTTGTCTGCGCAAAAGATTGAAAATAATATTTTAACTGATATTACCGCAACGCAAAACAATATTGCGGACCCTGAGAGTTAAAAGTTGACTCAGGGTAGTTGCTTTGCAATCTTAATGCTCCATGTACTATAAAACAAAATTGGCGGTACACAACTTCACAATTTATAATATTAAAAATTGTGCGAACTCACGTTTGTAAGAATGAGGTACACAAAACTTTAACCTGTATCTCCACAAGTCGACTGCTTCAAATTTGTTGAAAAATTGGAAAATAAAATCCTTTTTGAATTGTTGAAATGTCATCAACGTATCTATGCCAGTATATAAATTGATTAAAAATAGGATGTTTTGAAATTTGATGTTCTAAAAAATCCATAAAAATCTCAGCTAATAGGGGACTTAATGGATTACCCATTATTAAACCTTCTTTGCTAATGTAAATATTGTTGTTGAATTCAAAATCATTTTGTTCGAGACATATTGTCAGTAGATTCAATATTTCCTCTTTTTTGATAAAATTAACCTGTTTTAAAGTAAGTAGTTTTTCAACGAAAGTTATAGTCTCTTTGATTGGTATACTAGGAAATAAATTAGTAACATCAAATGAAATTAGTTTAGCATTTGCAGGTAGACTGATATTTTCGATTTCCTTGACTAAATCATAAGAGTTCTTAACCATAAATTTAGCAGAACATTCGGTGTGTGATTTAATTATATCTATAAGTATTTTAGATCTAAAATCTATATGTCTTTAATCTAAAATACTTATAGATATAATTAAATCACACACCGAATTTTCTGCTAAATTTATGGTTAAGAACTCTTATGATTTAGTCAAGGAAATCGAAAATATCAGTCTACCTGCAAATGCTAAACTAATTTCATTTGATGTTACTAATTTATTTCCTAGTATACCAATCAAAGAGACTATAACTTTCGTTGAAAAACTACTTACTTAAAAACAGGTTAATTTTATCAAAAAAGAGGAAATATTGAATCTACTGACAATATGTCTCGAACAAAATTATTTTGAATTCAACAACAATATTTACATTAGCAAAGAAGGTTTAATAATGGGTAATCCATTAAGTCCCCTATTAGCTGAGATTTTTATGGATTTATTAGAACATCAAATTTCAAAACATCCTCTTTTTAATCAATTTATATACTGGCATAGATACGTTGATGACATTTTAACCTGTTTTACAGGAACAGATAGACAGCTAAATCAGTTTCTTGACTATATAAATAATTTACATAATTCCATTAAATTTACTGTAGAAAAAGAAGTCAATAATAGCATTAACTTCCTCGATTTAACTATAACAAAAGAAAATAATAAACATACTTTCTCAGTTTTTCATAAACCTACACATACAGATAGTATCATACATAATAAGTCATGTCATCCCATACAACGTAAACTAGCTGCATTTCATAGTATGATACATAGGCTAATATCACTGCCATTAAATCAAGAAAACTTTAAAATTGAATTAAATATAATAAAACAAATTGCCGTAAATAATGGCTATACCCCACATTAATAGACAAAATTCTGAGTATAAAAACATAAAAAAAACAATTGACATGGTTTATCCCAATATAAAAAAGAAATTTGAACAGTTTAAACTAGTATCATATGAAGGACAAACGAGTGACAAAATAGGTACATTTCTAAATAACTTAGAACTTAAGGTTGCTTACAAAACCAACAATTCATTAGTTAAAGCTATAAAAAATAATAAAACAAAAACGGAAAAAAATAAGAAATCTGGAGTATATAAACTAACTTGCAATGATTGCCCTAATACATATATAGGACAAACAGGTAGAAACTTCGGTAAACGATTGAAAGAACATCATTCAAGCTTTATCAAAGGAAAGACCGATTCAAATTACGCGAACCATCTAATAGAATGTAATCATCAATTTAATGATAACTTTCAAATTTTACATTTAGAAAAGAAAGGTATAAAACTAAATTTGCTTGAGTCGCTTGAGATAAACAAACTTAAAAATTCCGACTATTTGTTAAATGAACAATTAGACCTTAACAATTCTCCTTTGCTTAATATGTTTTGAATAATTATTTGGGAAATACCCTTAATCTTAATAGTTTTATTACTCTAAGTATACTTTGTAAAATCCTTATTGCTAATTAGACCATTATTATGCATATACATATATCCACTATTTGTAAACTGAGTACATCTGAAGAAGCTACCGTGTAGCGAAACATGTTATGTGATATGTGTTAATAAATAACTGGAAAAAAGTGTGTAAAAGTCTTTACATTTCCAAAAAACATACTAGTTATGGATTTCCAGCAAGTATCGGCCAAGTCAATAAAATTAAAAAAACAGAAAAAACATAGTACTTTAGCACGAATGCGACGTTGCCGCTTGGCTTAGTATTACATTACATTAAATCCCCTAAGATTGATTTCAACCTTGTTACTTTATTTTCCTACTGGGTCACGACAGAAATATGAAGTGTGTCCCAAACAAAAATCATGAAGGGTATTGCTGTCTATGGGGCGAGGTGAAAGGGTCTATGACTAACGAATTTTCGTGGAGCTTATTGAAAAAGAATTCATACCAAAAATGAATATTGGCAACAGATCCATAGTATTTTGGAGTGATGGCTGTACTGGACAAAATCGTAATTCGTGCTTGTTTAATGCTTTACTAAATACTCAATGGCATATAATATCACCATAATATATTATTATATATATTTTTAATGGTCACACTCAAATAGAAACGGACTTTATGCACTCAGCAATAGAAGGCGGCGAATCCCAAATTAAGACATTAATATACCAGCTAATTATGTCGCACATTGTGAAAATGCTAAAACCATTTTCTCCCTAAGTGTTTTAATTGAATCATACTTTTTTTAATGATTTTTCAGAAATGAAATAATACATTTCTATTAGACCTGGTCGCAAAGTGGGAGATCTCACAGTCACGAACCTAAAACAATTAAAGTATGGAGTATGAAGAAGGGGAATACTAAGATATAAATTAGGGATTGCACTAATAATATTTGGCTGGAATTCAATCCGGGACCAGGGACCGTTAGAGCAGAAAAAGGAATATTTGAACGTTACCTCATTACCAAAAGATTCTATTACTTACAATGACTAAAGAAGAGCTTAAAACGAGTTTCTCATTATTTCTATGATAATATTCACCATTATTAAGTTATGTAGTTGTGATTTATAAGTTTTGCTTTCAGTAAAATTATTTTCCTTGTATTTAATTATGCAATGTTTTTCTTAAGCCTCCTATAATGAAGTGTGTATATCCAAAAAAAAAAATAGCAAATATAAAAAGAAAAAACATGTATCTTCATTTTGAAAAATGATGCAAGGCAAAAATAATGATAATTTGTTTCTAATAGTTAATACTGCCCTAATTCTACCTTTATAATAATATAATTTAAAAGATATTTTAACTGACTAATTTTAAATAGGGGCAATCTATTTAAAATTAGTCAGTTTTATTACTTTCCTGCACAATTTTCATTTTTGGAGATCCACCATTTCTGGTTTCACCGACTATATAGAAAACAAGCAGTAGCTAAGTAAGTACTTTATAATAAATTAACCACGCTTTTACGAAATTATACAAGATACAAGCAAGTTTAATATTTTAAATGCCATATGTTTTATCAGAGGTACAGGTAACCGCTAATATTGTATAGACCCTAAATAATCAGTTTAGCTTAGTAAAATGGTTAATTTTTACTAACCAGGAGTTGGCCGACATTCATTCATTACAATTATGGCTGAGCTGAGGCACCGTTAGCTAAACGATTGTATGAAGAGCGCATTCCGGATAGAGTCACACCCGATAGGCGAACATTTTCAAACATACATAGAAAGTTGACTAAAATGGGTACTTTTAAGCATAATAATGAATTAAAGGGTGCTAATAGGACTTCAAGGACTTTGAAAATTGACAAAGTAGTTTCAAATTAAATTGATAATAATCCAACACTAGAAAAATTAGAAACAACTTGAACATCTCGCACATTCTAGTTTGGAGAATTCTTCACGATTCTCTGTTATAATTCCCCGAAGAAAACCGGCATGCAATAATTGTGGCCCCCGAGGTCCCCCAGCTCTAAATAGTTTGGTCTTTTCTTATGGTGGCAACTTAAAACTCTGCACACTGGTCGCCAAAACTAAATATTTTAATTGACGGAAGCTGATTTTTTTAAAATTAAAATATACAGGGTGTTTCGTTGCAAAATTGTGTTTTCTTCAATTCCTTGTACAAAAGTAAAATATTTGGAATCAAAACTAGAATAATTATAAACTACAACATCCAAAGCATCATACTCATTTGTTCTTAGGTATTTCAGAAATGTCATAGAAGATAGAAGGTTTTTCATAAAGAAACTGATTTTCTTTTTAACTACTAACTTCTGACAACCTTATAATAATATCGAAATGATTAGAATGATGAGGACTATGATTTAAAATAATTATTATATAGGGCGTCCTATTTAAAAAAATATAAATTTATATCAAAAAAAGTTTTTGGGTATCTCTGTAATTTATTAACACCTCATACATCTGATCCAAAATTTGTATATCGTAAACTCATTTTCTCGATACGCTACAACTTTACAACTTTTCGTTGTAAAATCAATAATAAAGATATTTCTTCTTATAACTCCATCCGGGGAAACACTTTATATCGGTTGGCTTTTCCAAAAAATTACCAGTAACTTCTTCTTAAAATCAATATCCGGTATATGATTAGCACAGCTAATAGAGTGTAAAGCTGGCAACGGACGGCCAGCTATAATATAATAATATTATATATTATATTTTACAAAAATATCGCTATGATTTAGAATACACAAATTTGCCAATTGTCCTTCGTTATTGAGGTATTCATAAAAATGCATTATATAATAAGTTTTATCAAAATTTACCTCAAAGTAGTTGTATAGAATAATACAATTAGGTTTCTGTAAAAAATGTATGACTTGTTCTGTCATATTGTCAAGTATCATTTCCTTTGGTTGTGTTAATTTAAAATGAAATGGTACTACTCTAATTGCTTGATATGTTGCTCTTGATTGCTCTCTAATGACGATGCCAATGCGGCATATTATGCTGAAAGATTTTCAAATCGTTGGCACCCTAATGGAAAAACCATAAGACAGGTGGAGCAAACAATGTCACTGTGCGACTGGCTGTATGGCTTTTCAGCCACATTCCAATTAAAAAAAAAACAGGTGGAACAAAGTATGCCGGAAATAGGTAATATAAATCCCGTAAAAAATAAAGAAGTATACCATCCTACACTAACCGTCACTCAAGAAAAGCAAATTCTTAAATTGGTTAAAGGGATACCATGTACGTACAAGCCTTCAAATTATGCCATCCTAAAATAATTTTCAAAAAGATACCTACAATTCATAAATTATTTGGAAGAAATGGTAGGGCACAAGAAGTTAATGTTCTGCATGACGGCGATATGGAGCTTTGGGTAATTATTTGCAGATGGTTATTGCAGAGCGTAAACAATGATCCTTTCTCGATTAACAAGATTCTGTGGAGTGATAAATCCACATTTACTGAAACAGGTATCATCAACACTCATACCTTACATGAATGAAAAGATTTAAAGAATAAAAAAAAAAGAAATTTAATGTGCAATCCTATCAAACGCAATCGGCAATAAACATTCGTACTGAATTACTCCATAATAATATAATTGGTGCATTCATTCTATCTGGCCAACTCAATTCAGCTTTGTACCTTCAATTTTTAAATCAAAATATATCTCTGAAAGAAAACGCGTACCCCGAATCTGTTGTTGATCATGAAGAGGTGGTAACACGGATTCGCCCTGATGACATTCATAGATGAAAATATGTTACTGAGAGTTACTGCTTTCGTGAAAAATCGTGCGAATATCTGTCTTGAAGTAGATCACCTTCTACTGCCATGAAGTAGAAGGTGATTGGTTTGCACATCTTTTGTGACAACAGAACATTATTTTGTTTTGTAATAATTATTTGTTGTAATTAAATTAAACTAAAGGACAATCGGCAAATTTTTTATTTGTTTTAGACCTATGACCTAATTCCCAAAAGCATGGGCGTAAATTTTGAGACACCCTCTATAGGTATTATATCGTACATTACATATTACGAAAATATCGATATGATTTAAAAAGTACAAAACGCCGCGAATTGTTTGATTATTATTTGACTATCTGATCTAAAATTTCAAAACAAAATCTTTATATATTATACAATTTATTTAAAATTCTAAAGTGGTTTTAAAATATTTATCGCAAACCATAAATGTCACTATCCATAATAAGGTTATCCATAATAAAAACAAAATAGCTGACCATGGACAAGCAAGCACATTTTGTGAATTAAATACATTTTAACCTTACCACTTTCCAAAACTATACAAATTTCATGGTGCTGTAGTTTAAATTCATGAAATTGAAATAGTTACTAAGTATGTTTTATAAATAAAGAGTGTCTTTGAAAACAATAGATTTGTACTAAGATTAGTAAACAAAGTTATTTTAAAAAATATCCGAAATATCTTCCATTTTCATCAAAGCATCTACCAATTCTCGCTTGAAAACCCCTTTTCAAGTTTCTAAGCATTTCATGGGTGCATTGGTCGCGTTGATAATTCTTTATCGCATGATTTCTTGGATTGTTATATGATCCCTATAAACGAGGTCTGTCATTAATGTTTGTTAGGTCGGGCCACCTTGCAGGCTATCTAACTGGTCCTCCTCTTCCCATCCACCGACAACAACCTTCAGACTCCTTATTTAACAGGGTTCTAACCTGTTTCAAAAAATGGGCCGGGTTTAGGCTAGATGGAAATTTTGAAGCAATCTTGGTAAGTCGTTTGCTAAAATTTCCAAATATATTTGGACGGTAAGGTTTCGAAAAATGTGAGGTCACTACATATTGACTAACAATTTCTCTCGAAACGTTTATTGACCAATCTTGCTGGTGACGTATTGCTATTAACATCGTTCTGAAAATAGCTTCGTCGGAAAGAGGACGTTCATAAAAAAATGACTTTCTTGGAGGAACAATAATCATTGTGCCCGCGCACAAAACTCTGCCCTCCTCTGAGAGTAATTTTCACCGAGAGTCGCGTTCAACTAAATGCGGTGACCTCTCAACTCTCTTATTCCAACTCCTTGGCCCATACATGCTTGACCAATATTTGAAATTTCAAAAACTGTTCATAAAACTCTTTTCATCATTTATTTCCATCTTTATTCTTTCTTCTTTTTTGTAGTGTACGCTTTCTGTACCAACAAAAATTTAACGCTTCTGGATATCGACTTTTGGAAACCGAGTCGCATAAACGCAACCAGTGGTTTTCACTCTCATTCAATCAAAAACCATACCAATCCTTTGAAATATTAATCTTTTTATTAAAATATTCGTTAACGTAGGTAGAAAAAAATAAATATCGCTTTTATTTTTAATTGGAAAACATGCTTTTCTTTTGTTTGCTTCTGTTTTGTTCATAAAACGTTATTATGTATAACGATATTCTTTATGGTTTCTGGCAAATATTCTAAAAACGGATCAGAATTTTAAATAGGTTGTGATTACTAAAATTACCTGTTTCTAGATTTTGTAATGTAATATTTAAAACCTTAAATTATAAATACTATTTAATTTATAGTAGAATAGTACACCCTATAAATGATAATGTTAACCATTTTTATACTGAGATTACACCTAAGACACAGAAACTTTTTTTTTTGTATTACACGCATTTCTAGGTTCTAAAACGCACACATCTCTACACACTGTGATAGCTTTGATAGGCAATCAATGACTATTTAAATTTAAAATGTAAACAGCCCTGCGATCAAACACACAAGTTAACTTTTAACAAGGTTCAACTTTTTCGTTCAAGTCGACAAATTCAAGATGGCCGGCACTAGGTGGACGGAGGAAAAATCGATGAAATTTATATTAGCTTATCGAAAACGTCCAATAACGCAAAAACTTTAGAATATAGGAATAGAGATTTAAGGGCAAATGCGGTTATCAAAGTTATAGCGTTTTCATGACTACGGTGGATGTGAAGAATCGCATAAAAAGTATTAGAACCACCTACGCTGCAGAAGTGAGAAAAATAAAACAGAGTGCAAAGAGTGGTTCAGGTACACATGATATATATGTACCCTCATGTGCATGGTTTAAAACAGCTGATGGTTTTCTCAGAAACACAGTGACTTTACGAGAAACTTGTGACAACCTGGTAAGTATTAAATATATTTACCAGCTAAAGTTTTAATGCTGTGATATTTGACATGCAATTTATGTCAAATACCACAGAAACTAACCTAAATTGAATTCATGTTCTTTGTTTTATTGTAATTAACCTAAATGCATTAAACTTTAGCTGAATAATAATATAAGTCTTGACTAAATAAAGGATTTATATAAAATAATATAAGTACGTACATTTAAAAAATAATTAAACAATACATGTGATTATTTAAACTATCATATTTGCTTGCCACGGTACTGCGCCAATAGTGTTAAAATAATGGGCATATTGATCTCGAATGCTAGCAGCATTTTGTGTATAATTATTGCTACCCTGTTGGCCCAGCGAGGTCATTGCTGATTGTAAATTTCGCCACGTACCAGGTATAACTACTCCTCTGTCCAGATCTTCCATATCTACTAACCCTGGGTTATTAAGGTAACTAGAAGCTGAAGTTTTTCTCAACCAGTTGTGCAAGACAGTTGTTGCTTTCACAACTGATGTTGCTTTTGCAGCAGCAAGTGCAATAGGGCGTTCAAATATTCTAAATTTTGCCACCAATATGCCAAATGCATTTTTCGAAATTCGTCTGGCCCTGCTCAAACGGTAATTAAAGATTCTTTGCTGCATTGTTAAATTTTTTCTTGCGTATGGCTTCATTAAATAGGGTTTTAACGGAAAAGCATCATCCGCGACAATAACAGATTTTGAAGGCATATTCAGTCGGGAATTTTCTAATTTTTGGTAAAGCGAGCTTTCACTAAAAATACTTCCATCTGAAGCTCTTCCTTAAGCTCCCATATTTGCGTAGGTGAAGCAATAATCTGCATCTACCAGTGCCAATAAAACGACACTATATGTTCCTTTATAATTAAAGAAATCTGAGCCTGCGTTTACGGGATTTCCTATTAAAATGTGCTTCCCATCCAGTGCCCCGATGCACTGCGGAAAATTCCATTTGGTCGAGAATTCTCTTTCTATTTTTCTCCATTCTGCTCCCGTGTTAGGAACCTAAAAAATAAGAAAGCTTATATATAGTCAGGTATATGTTAATTGTTATTTTTAATCCACTAAAAACATATATAAAAATTTGGAATTGACAGATTTCTAGAGGTATTTTTAAATTTGTTTCAGGACAGCCAGACTCAATCGCCAGATGATGAAGATCATTTGTCTCCGCAAAATATGCCAAGCACACCTGAGCCCCCTGACAGCATTGCCGAGAGTACACCAAGGTCTTGCGTGCAACGCTCTCAAAAAAGAACTAAAAAGGAAACTCCTACTGATGACGTTACTGCCGCCGTAACGAAACTTGAAAATATTTGCAAAAATAGCGCACAGGCTATAACAGAAGATGAGTTTGACACCTATGGAAGGTACATAGCATCACAGCTTCGCTCTATGGACCGGGAGAGAGCAATTGATGTCCAAGCGCAATTTAACAACATCCTATCAAAGGCAAGAATACAAGATTTAAAAGAAAATAAAGATAATGCCAAGTCCATTTTTAATATACCTTCAACTTCAAAGTCTTCATACTTGGGTTCACCACCAGCAAACAGTCACGATTTTAATAGTTCAGGACCAGCGAGTCATGGTGAAAGTAATGATTTTTTTAATTCACCACCACCAAATTATTTTTACGGCGAAGGCTATTTAGAGATAGAGGAGGAAAGTAACCAAACGTCTTCAAATCAGGGTCGCAGTGATATTTTATCTCAAGCTGTCACTTCCATACTTGATTATGATACAAATTTTGAAATGTAAAAATACCTACCTATCAAAATAATATAAAATAAATACATTTTTACTTTAATCTTACCTTTATGAATTCTTGTAATGCACCAGAAATTGATTCCAGGGTGTCAGGGATAAAACGTGATATTGTGCTTTTTGGTACTCGATAAAGAAATTCCAAACTTTTGAAAGAGTCACCGGTTGCTAGGTACCGAAGTGTTATTTCTAATTTTAATTAAGGAGAAATCGCTTCTCTCATGAAAGTGTTAGTTTTTGTTAGTTTTGGTATTATTCTTTCCAGTAGAAAGTTAAACTGCTCCTCAGTCATTCTAAAAAATTTTTTATAATCTTCTGGTTCTTCATCTTTCAGTTCTTGAATTAACCTTGCCGATGCCCCTTCTTTCCCGAAATCTTCTTTTACGTCGAACAGTTTTATTGACAATATCTTTTTTTATTTTATTAGCAATACCTACCACTGCTTGTAAAATAACGCGATGAATCTCTCTCCGCGCCATCTTTTTTTACTGAAATGCCTTCATGTCAATTGAATCGTGTAAACCTTTTCAAGCGTTCAAGTCACTTGAATTCAAGTGAGTTGATCAACTCACTTGACCCGTGCCAACGCAGCTTAAAAAACAGTTAATTTTGAAGTTATTTTGAAGCACGGCGCAGCACATCCCGTCAAAGGAATGGGCAACCGCACATTTAATTAGTCCAGTACGGCGCAGCCCAGCCTTAACGCCGACGAAATGGATTGCTGGTCTCACCGCTCGGCGCTGGCCAGCATAAACTTTTCCGTCTATCTGATTTGCAATATTTCGGCCGTTGTTGTTTATAAATCAGAGCATAGAGGAAATTTGAACTACTGCTGACACACAACAGGGTGAATCTGTCACTGCTAATGTAAACTAAGAACAATACTCATTACAGCATGCGGACTGCTGGTTACGCCGGAGAAGTTGGCGATGTTACTATTCGTAGCTGTCAAGCGCTGGACAGCATCCGGCCGTGCTGTCACGGTCTACTTTGCGAGCAGAGTAATTGCTGAGTGAATAATAATTTTTAAATTTGGTTTGGTGTTAAATAAAGGCCCACGGTAATCTGTCCTTTACTTTCTTAAATATAGCTCTACCAGGTTTTCTGATTACACACTGGCAAGTAGGTAACCCTTCCACACAATTTAGCTTATAAGTCACAGATATGTTTAATAGATAATAATGTGAAAACACAATTCAGTTGTTAGAAAAATGGCTTTGGATTGTTTTGTTGTTTTTTTTTGTTTAGGGCTAAAAAACTTTTTTTTTTTAGTTTTAAATTATTGTTTTTAAACTACCAAACCAAATAAAATGTTAGACAATTATAAAGGATACTAGTACCCTAAACCTAAAATTATGCAAAAATAATACGAGGCGTTCTATTTAGACAAGGTAAAACTATATGTTATTATACTTTTTTGGACCACCCTATATATGCGAAATTTATTTCCTGAAATACACCCTATAAAACAGTATAAGTTCCATTAAGCATATGAATGAAATTCACAGATTTATTCCTATGGAAGCTATGGAAGCCTGACGCATTATTGCAGCATACTGGATATTAAGTATGTCTTACATATTTTATTATTACAAAAATATCGTTATGATTAGAAAGTGCAAAGCACCGTGAATTGTGTGAGGGCTAACTAAGCCTCTTATTATTATGAATAACGTCACCAAATTTCAATAAAATCGGGAAAAGAATATTTATAAAAATTATAAAATTCCGATTTTTTTTTTAACTTTAACAACCTGAATATCAAAAACGGAGCAACTCCGGACACATGTTCATATGAACTTTTTCTCTTAGAATATCATAAGGAATCACCCCCTTAAGTTACGTACCGTACTTCTGAAACACCCTGTATATTGTTGTTTTAATTTTAGGATAGTCCACCTTCGTAGGTTCACTGCTAAATAAGGATGGGATAACCCCAGTATTAGCGAACCCACACAGTTGTAAACGTATATGTATATGAATTAAAATGTCTTATAATATAATGTATAATGACATACCAGCCAAATCTGACTTACCTTATCCTTAAAAAAGATTTTGGGGGAAAAAAGGCTAATAAGTTTTTGTAAATTACTTTAACAAAAAACTCTGAATAATTGCTTCCATTTCTTGTGACAGTTAATTCTGTAGAAACCAAGGACTGCGATCTAAAAAATGAGGTGTATCAACATAGTAGGTCTGTTCTAATTATTGATCTATGGAAAAATAATATTATTAACTTTAAATTGCTAATAACATAAAGCTAAGTAAAAGGTCTAGCATATTTTTAATATAACATACAAAATAAAAAAAAAGTTTATAAAATAAATGGTCCCAAATAATAAAATAATATGAAATCGGAAATAGGTACATTAGAAACACATAGTATTTCAAATAGGAGTTCTTGATATTAAATATTCTAGAAAAACTGTCTCCTTGAGATAATTATATGGGATACTATTTATTATCCATGTATATGAGTTTGAGTTTGATAAAATTGCATTTATCTCCGAGACGAAGCCGAAACAAAAAAAAATATCAAAGTGTACTATACATTAGACATTGAACTGTCTACATAACTGTGTTATCAAAAGAGAAAACGTCAATGGCGTACATATTTTTTATTCCGCTTTAAAATTGGAATACAGGGTAAAATAATTAAGCGGTTGCGGACCTATGTACTTTTTACATTTTTTTGAGATCCTCTATCATGTGGTACTGTGTATTGTACTTTTTTTGTTGTCATTTTTCATTGTCATCATTCATTGAATATACAGTATGTCTGGCGATGTGGTAGAAAAGAGGGTAAACGGACCAAAAATTTCACTTTTCGCGGAAAAGTCATTCTTTATAAAAATTTTCGCTTGCTGAAGAAAATACAATTGTCGATGAAACAGGGTGTCCAAAAAGTTAAAAATTGAAATTATTTACAAAAATAAAGTACCCTTATTCTAGTTATTAGTAAAATGCTATTTAACTACTACTACCAAGGACGATTTGCTTGACACTATAATAATTTATTTCTGAGGTACCTAATCAAAGGTGATACTCAAAGGTGTACAAAATCAAAGGTATACCTAGCAAACTTTTTAGTAAAATGCAAATCTAAAGGAAAAATATTATTGCTATCCAAACTTAATGAAAACCAATATCTTAAAAGGTGCGATGATTTGGAACAATTCCCTTAATAGAATTTTGCTAAAAAAACTTTAGAATAAGGATACTTTACTTTTGTAAAAAGTTTCAATTTCTAACTCTTTGGATTGGTATACAATATATTTTGTTTTTCACCGACAATCGTATCTTTTCAGCAAGCAAAATTTTTTATAATATTATCTTGTTCACCACATCGCCTGACATACTGTATATTATGTACAATGTAAAATGCAAATCTAAAGGAAAAATATTATTGCTATCCAAACTTAATGAAAACCAATATTTTAAAAGGTGCGATGATTTGAAAAACAATTCTCTTAATAGAATTTTGCTGAAAACTTTAGAATAAGGATACTTTACTTTTGTAAAAAGTTTCAATTTCTAACTTTTTGGACACCCTGTATACAATATATTTTGTTTTTCACCGAAATCGTATCTTTTCAGCAAGCAAAATTTTTTATAATATTATCTTGTTCACCACATCGCCTGACATACTGTATATTATGTACAATGTACATATAGAAAAATAGCAGAAGTCGCTACAAGCAATCGTTCTCGAGAAAAAGAATAATAAAGAAGTAAATGTCATTTATTTGCATACTCTATGCCCATATCAGAGTTTGATAATATAGCATTTATTTCCTAAGCATAGCCGAAATTAAAATATTATGAAAATGTACTTTGCAAATTCCACGTTAAGGTACCGTATACCTTTGATAACACCATTAAAAAGCTTGGGCAATTATGCATCATTTTAGTCTTAGGCTCATTGGCGCACCGACTTTAATACGAGTGGGGGAAGCTGTTGGACGTGTAATAATTTAAATGCAACTTATAAACGACTCATCCGATTTTAGTAAACTAAAGATTGTTTGGAAGAGAAATGTGCTTTTAACTATCGTATTCGGTGGTCCATGATAGTTGTCAATAAAAATGCTAGAGGGTGCAATTTGCAATAATAACAGATTTTTTTATTTTATTCCGAAAACCCAAATCATACGGTATAATTATGATATCATAATCGGAAAGTAGATAAAATTTGCTAGAAAAAACGAAAAAACCGCAGTTCGATTCCTCCGTTCGTTTCAAAGTTGGTGCCAAAAGAATAATTTTTAAAACTTTAAATGAAGAAGCGATTGTTTTTATTGGTTTTATAGTCTCGTAGGTGTGTAGGTTGATTTAGTAATAACGGGTTATGATTTGTCATATTCCGTGCCTTCCCTCACACTTTATCTAGGCTTAGAACTAGTCCAAATCATGTAAAAGACAAAATTTGAAGCGTGTTTCAAGACCAACGGGTCATAAAACAGTATTGGAATAATTGTGGGAAACTATTAAAGGAAACAATAGAAATATAATAGTCATGAAAAACTTCTTGAGGAAATAATTGAAAGACTTAATAAATGTTTAAAATGACCTCCGTTTTGCAAAATCCAAGATTAATTCTTGGCTTAGAACTAGAGAGAGCTGTTTCAATTTCAGCTCGTGAAATTGAATTTATTGCATCTTCAATTCGGTTAATCATGTTGTCTCGTGTGGTTGGTCGCGTTTTATAAACAATGTCCGTTATTCGTCCCCACAAGTAGAAATCTAACACAGATAAATCCGGGGATCTGGGTGGCCACGCAAACAAACTACCCCTTCCAATCCAGCGATTTGGTTCTCAAACATTTAAAAAATCACGGACCCTTTGCGAAAAGTGTACCGGGCATCCATCATGTTGATACCACATGGATGTTCTTAGACGAATAGGAACATCTTCTAAAAGGATAAGCAAGTTATTTTGTAAAAAGTTTAAGTAAGATTCGCCATTTAGATGAGCATTAAAAATAAACGGTCCGATAGTTCTGTTTCCTAACACTCCGCACCACACGTTTACGCTTCACCTGTATTGGTGATCCACTTCGCGCATCCAATGAGGATTTGTTTGTGATTAATAGTGCATATTATGTATATTAACTTTCCCACAGTTATTGAAAGTGGCTTCATCAGTCCATAAAACTCATGAGAGGAATTAAGGATTCCCATTATACAGCCAATAGCAATACTCGAGCCGTCTGTCAAAATCAGTTTCTGATAGGACCTGATGTAAAACTACATGATAGGGATGCAGCTTAAAATCCCTTAATATTCGGAACACTGCAGTGCAGCTTATGCCTAGGTCTAACGAAATTTCTCTTATGCTGAAATGCGGATCGACTTTCACGCAGGCAAGAACGTTTATAATATTGTCTTCATTCCTTATTGGACGTCTTCTGACAGGAACGGAAATGCGTCGTACACTTCCCGCATGCCTCAAACATAAAATATTGCCAGGCGCTGAAATACTATTCCACCATAGTGCCTTCGTTCAGGATATCTGGCAACATATTCGCGTTCCACTATAGGCGCATTTTTAAAACATTCAAAATATACGGCAAGCATATCGTAAGCCACGGCATTGGTATAGGCCATTTTTGAAGGGCATATATCACAAAATTTTATCAAGAAATTCAAGACGAATTAAGGAGAAACTTTTGTCAACACAACACTTTACAAAATGAAAGTAGTTGACAACTATTCCCATTTGTTTATCTCCATGGAAACCTTCCGATTTTATTTCACAGCAATCTAGATTTATTTTTTAAAACACCATATTATTAGAGTTAGTACGCCTAAATTAGATGTTTTCCATCATTATACGATTAATTCAAGAGTGATTTCTGGGCCCTTGGAATAATAAGTAGCAAACCGCCACAACCATAAAGTTTATAAATATTTTTGGTCATGGAATGCTTGACCACGAAACTATAAAAACAATCCCTTCTTCATTTAAAGTTTTAAAAATTATTCTTTTGGCAATAACTTTGCAACGAACGGCGGTTTTTACGTTTTTTCTAGCAAATTTTATCTACTTTTCGATTATGATATCATAATTATACCGTATGATTTGGGTTTTCGGAATAATATCAAAAAATCTGTTATTATTGCAAATTGCACCCTCTAGCATTTTTATTGACAACTATCATGGACCACCGAATACGATAGTTAAAAGCACTTATATTTATCTTCCAAACAATCTTTAGTTTCCTAAAATCGGTTAAGTCGTTTATAAGTTACAGCGATTTAAATGATTACACTTTTAACAGCTTCCCCCACTCTTATTAAAGTGGGTACATCAATGAGCCTAGGACCAAAATGATGCATAATTATCCAAGCTTTTTAATGGTATTATCAATGGTATACCTTAATGTGGAATTTTTGGAGATATCTAAAACATTAAAATTTACTTTTCAATTGGTCCCTCTTGCGGCAAAATGCGAAACTTAAAAGTTATTTCCAGGATTTTCTCATGGCCACTATGAATTTTTTTTACCTGAATTTCTATGCCCAGTAGTTTCCGAGATATGGCCGGTGGTCGACCTTAATGAAACACCTTGTATAGTTTTATTGAATTAATAATTATGGAGGAATTTGGAGTTCCGAATATTTGATTGATAATGCGGATAGTGCAGGTAAATTTAGTTCGTAAACAATACTAAATATAAAAATGTTTACTCACTTACCCCAATTTCTTTCCTGCAACAGGAAGATAAAGAACCCGTTGAGTAGGATTTGCTTTCAAAAGAGTCATATCAAACGAATTAAGGGAAATGTTGGAAGATTTAAAGCTTTCCTGGTCCGTTAAATAAAATCGGAATATTGTTAGTTGATCAAATAGAATTTTCTGTAAAAGGTTGATCTCCTGAAATAATTAAAAATGTTAAAATTAATACCGTTCTGGTAGATTTAGTTTTGGTAAAATTTACCATATTAGTAGAAATTTTGTAATTAAAAATATTTAAAATTAAATTATCTAAAATACTGAAGTTGCAGCTATGGTTTAGAGTAGCTCTTTCACAATTAATAAATAATAATTTGTTTTTTTGTAAAGGTACATACTTTTGTTTGAGTTGAAACTAGATTTGACTAAATACTTTAATTACAACTAGTTTTAACTAGTGTAAACTGGAATATGTATACCTACTATAGGCATATAACTTTTAAGAATAATTATAAAACTAAGTAAAGTAAACTTAAATCAAAGAAAAATTGCTAACTAGTTCTAAATTCGCCTTTAAACTAATATTCATAATATTTTTATTTGCACTGTATAGGTAGTTATAGCAAATTCTTGTAAACTAAAAATTTACAATAAATAAATATTTTACCTATTAGTTTAAAGTTGAATTTGGAACTATGTAATGTCGGGAATATTAAAACTCGTGCCGACCCTTCATGATCTACTTTATTCTTAATAATGATAAAAATAATGTTTTACAAAATATTGTTTTGTGTACCTTCCTATGACATAACAATGCCTACGTTTTAAATATATGTCCTAGATAATTAATTACGAACTATTAAACATCTTATTTATTATTGAATAACTGAATCATCATAATAATGAGGTTTGTTATATTGTTAGTAAATATGTTATTTGATTATTATGAAATTAAATAGTTTAAAGAACTTAAACTATTACACCTCCTTTTCGCAGAAAAATGGCCTTCACTATGGCCACTTGTGAAGGTCATTTTCCTCGTATATTATTGCTGATTCAGTGAAGTTAAATACATGACAACTTTATTATTATACTAGTAACCCATATAAATATATTAAATTTAACTATGTAGAAAGATTTGTTATGAAATAAAATATCTTACTTTGTAATAAAACCCTTGACTTAATGCGTACGTATGTTTTACTTAGGTTATACTATATACATAATATATGTTATACTATGGGTGACAGGCCTGTCTAAGGTTATTATCTATATTAGCAATTTACATATTTTTTAACTCTATTTTTATGTAGCGTGATACATTTACCTTTACTGTTTATTATTGTACAGTTTGGGTTTTCAATGCCAACTACCTCAAAAGGACCGTCGTACCAAGAGTCGAATTTTGGGCGATTTTCGTTAGTTGTGATAACGAGATCTCCAAGTTTTAGACCGATCTCGTTTGCTTTGGCATCATAAGAAGCTTTACGATCTATCTTAGTTTTTAATAAAATTTTTCTTGCTTTGTTATGTGCCAATTGCAATCGATATCGAACTTCTTGATCGTACGCGTCTATATTATAAAGAGGATCAACCTGCGAGTAGTTATGCCTTTCTAGATTAGGTTGTTTAGCAAAAATGAGTTCGTACGGAGTATAGTTGTGGTAAGTACTTGGATTGGTATTGTAGCAAAATGCGTAAAATCTTGTCCAGTTGTCCCAGTCCGTTAGTGAGTCGTTTATGTACATGCGTATATATTCGTTCAGAACCCTATGATTTCTTTCACATCCGCCAATAGTCTGGCTGTGGTACGCAGTAGACACTTTATGTAAAGTCCCTAATAGCTTCGCGATGTTGTCAAAAATTTGATTTTTATATTCCAAGCCCATATTTGTTCTGACCTTTTTGGGCGCACCATAAATAAGAATAAAATTTTCGACAATTGCTTTTGAAACTGTTGACGCTTCTTTATTTGGTATAGGTATAATAGTAACGTATTTTGTTAACTCACATTGTATGGTAACATATAAGTTACCTGTGTCAGTTTTTTGAAACGGGCCTATTGTATCTATGCACACTATATCGAAAGCACTTTGGGGAGTTGGTGTGATAACAAGGGGTTCTAAATGTTTAGTTTTCCTTTTGTTGACTTGACATTCGTGACAATTTTTAATAAAGTTAGCTACATCACGCGACATATTTTTCCAAGTATAGGTAGACTTTAACTTCTTAAGTAGTCGTTTTTGACCGCAGTGACCTCCTAATATTGGGTCTCTGTGAAATTTTTCTACCAGCTTTAACTTTTCTTCCTTATTTGTTATAATCTTATTTGGTTTAAATAATGAAATAATTACATTTTTTAAATGAATTTCACCTAAGTGTTTAAATTCATTCACGGTGCACCTTTTAAATATTTCATCTCCTAGGCTTAATTTAACTTTTTTACACTTACCCTCACTAGCCATTAAATTTAACTTAGACATCACTTGCTCTAAGGCAACTGCGCCATTAGTGATTGGGAAGCTTATTTCAAAGATATCTTTATTTTTATACCTAACCGTTATCCTAAGATAAGTAGTTTTAAAATCAAATTTTAAACTGGGAAGTTTCAATACTTCCGAGTTGTGTAAGGTTTCATAAATTTTTGGTTGAATTATCTGAGGTTTTCCTTTAACGACTGTATCCCTGCAGTTTTGTACTGACTTTGACTTAGAGCGCGTAGTAATAAGAATGGCATGTGGGTTATAAGAAATTTCTTTTAAGGTATCTATACTAATTCACGATAAGGCGTCAGCTGTAACATTGTCTTTGCCTTTGATATATTGAATTTCGAAATCGTAGTCCTCCAAGTCAAGACGCATTCTGGTCAGTTTCGACGAAGGATCTTTCATTGAGAATAGAAAAGCAAGTGGTCCATGGTCGGTTTTGACTAAAAATTTTTGACCATAAAGATAACAGCGAAAGAATTTAATTGCCCAATGGACCGCAGTAAGTTCTTTAAGGATTGTTGGTTTATGCGCTTCACTTTTTGTAAATTTACGAGATGCAAATGCAATTTGCAAGTCTTGTCCATTAAAATTTTGAGAAGGTACCGCTCCACACGCTTCGTTAGAAGCATCCGTGGTAACAATAAACTGTTGCGAAAAGTCCGGGTATTGCAAAATTTGTGGGCTAGTTAGCGCTTTTTTTAGAGAGTCAAACGCACTTTGGCATTCCGCTGACCAAACAAATTTAACATTTTTTCTAGAGAGTTTATTTAATGGTTGTGCTATCAATGCAAAGTTGGGTATGAACCTACGGTAATAGTTACAGAATGCCACAAATCGTTTAACCTCGTCAGCAGATCTTGGAACAAGATATTTAAGAATAACATCGTATTTTAGTGCAGTAAAATGGTATAAAAAAGCGGGTGTTTCAAGAAAAAATTCCGGAGTTAGGTTTCTCAACGTTTCTTTATGTTTTTTGGTGTGCTGAATCCGAATTTCAACTTTGCCGTGTCGTACGAGTGACGCATCATCCTTAAAAATTGAAAAATATGTGAAAATTGGGCTTATTGTGGCATTTATTGCATATAAGAAGCAAATGGAGATAAATAATTAGATGCCTCGCCTGGTTTATATATTATCGGGAGCACTGGATTCCAATATCAACCTTCCCGACAGCATACATTAAAAACGCCGCCGGACCGCGACCTTTGCCCTGGGCTAACGATATCTGGGGCCCCCACGAAATTATATAAATATTAGGCATTTTCCTAAAAAATGTTTTATGCGGGAAAATTTGACATACGAAACTTAGGTTTTTTATTTGTTTAACGGGGGGACCGGGGGTCCTGTAATGCAGCCCATTAAGCCCATACGTAGATCCGGCCCTGTACATTAATAGTCACCCGATGCGGATCAATCACAAACAATGGTAGGTACCTACGTACCTAACGCCTTGCTTTTGGCGCGCAAATTCTGTTCGGAAGGGGGGAAGGATAATTTATTTTATTTATAAAACTTACTAATTTAACTAAGTGCTAACCAGGTTTCGCTTTACCTTTTGCATGAGAAAGGGTGTCAAATCAACTTTTTACAAAGCGTTTCAATCTATGCCAGACACGCAAACTCTTCCGAGTAACACAGTATATGTTATTGATGGAGGTTTCCTACTACATAGGGTTGTTTGGACAAGTGGACACTCGTTCGAACAGATCTGCAACAGGTATATCGAATACGTCCGCTCAAAGTACAAATCAACTGCTGTGATTGTTTTTGACGGATATGACGAGAATCATGAAAGTACAAAGTACATGGAGCGAGTGAGAAGATCAACTAAAAAGCACTCTGTGGAAATAATATTTAATGACTCCATGGTGCCCACAGTCTCTCAAGATAACTTTCTTGCGAACTCCAAGAACAAAAGTCGCCTAATATCGATCTTGATCAAAAAATTTGAAAAGGTCAATATCGCCACAAAACAAGCAGTTGAGGATGCTCACGCTTATTGTGACAACTGCTTATTCCCTTGCACGATACCACGAAAGTGTAGCAGTTTTTGGTGAAGATGTTGACCTTCTGGTAATAATGATAGGAATAAGTACACCTGCCAACGTGTACTTTATCAAGCCAGGGAAAGGAAAAGCACCACCAACTTTCTTCCATCCACCAACCACCATTGACAAGCACGTGGCTGAACATATTCTCTTTTTACACGCAGTCAGTGGATGTGACTCAAGATCAGCACTATACAAACAGGGCAAATTGAAATATGTCAAAGTGATGATAAAAAATCCTGACCTCAAATTACTTGTCATGAAATTCAGGGACCCCCAACGCTGATGAAGATGCACTATTTGAGACAGGGGAAAAGTTTAGGGTGGCGCTATATGGAGGCAATCACCATGATACCACTTTGAATAAGCTGAGGTACAAACAGTATCTCATGTCCTCTTACAAAGTAACCTCCAACCTTGCTTCAATTCCTCCAACTGCTGCTGCCGCCAGGAACCACTTTCTCCGTGTGTTTTACCAAATTCAGTTGTGGCTGGGGAACAATAAACTTGATCCGAAGCAGTGGGGATGGAAATCCTCGAGAAACGGTCTGATACCTGTCACAACACTACTGCCACCAGCACCTGACAACGTACTGAAGAAAGTTGCATGCCATTGCAAAAAGAATTGCAGGGGAAATTGTGGCTGCAGGCGAGCAGGGTTATTCTGCACAAACATTTGCGCTAAGTGTGAGGGCAAATGCACCAACACAGACTCCGTCGATTTAGAAGAGCTGGATGAAGATACTGACTTTTGCCAAATAGCACCAGTACACACAGTACAGTATAGCACCAGTACAGTGACAACCGGTGGTAAGACTACAACGGTATTATAATTTTTCATGTTATTTATCTATCTTTTGTTGCCATCATCTCACGAATTCACAATTTTTATCTAAGTTACGAAGTGCCTGGACCTTCCAACGTCCTGGAACTATCACAGTCCGGACCCTCCCAAGCTGGACTTTTCAAAGAACGAAGAGTATCAAAAACAGACGGTATGTTCAGTCAATACTTACCATACCATTTTTTTTTTCATTTTTGTTTTTGCTACCTTTTTTTTCTGATATACTAATTCTCTCCCTGTTTTTTCCAGATCCAGAACTAAAAGCAAACCTTCGGCCTGGATCTTCTATCGTACTGGAACAATCACAGCCCGGAACCTCCCGTGCTGGACTTTCCAAAAAAAGAAGAGTAGAATCAAAAACTAACGGTATGTTCAGCCAATACCCACTATACATCTTTTTTCTCCTTTTTTTATAGAATTACTGTTGCATTGATCTTATCCTCTCTCTCTGTTTTTTTCAGATCCAGAACCAAAAGCAATGAAGAAATGAAGAAATTAATAATTGTAAATACAAACGAAGACCTTATTTTTATATAATTTCTTAATATATTCCGTTTAAATGAGCTAAATTTTTGAATTATGTCAAAACTAATTATGCATTTCTAAGAGAAAAGTTGGCTATAACTCTGCCATTTTTAAGATTTTTCACCATGCATCGTTGCCTTTGCAAAGCTGGGACGTAGAAATTTGGATTCAGCACCCGAAAAAGCATGAGGAACTTTTGAGGAACATAATGGGTTTTTGGGGGAAAAATATTAAAAATTTTGTCAAATTTTGCATTTGTTTAAAACTTTCGCCATGTGTCGTCACTTGTCCAAGTCGGGCGGGTGAAAATTCAGATCCAGCACTCCCGGTAACATATTAACCAAGCGACGAATTTAATTATTTTTCTCCATTTGCTTCTTATATGCAATAAACGCCACAAAAAGCCCAATTTTCACATATTTTTCAATTTTTAAGGATAATGCGTCACTCGTACGACGCGGCAAAGTTGAAATTCGGATTCAGCACTCCAAAAAAACACAAAGAAACGTTGAGAAACCTAACTCCGGATTTTTTTCTTGTCAAATCTACCATTTTACTGCACTATTTGGAGTCATCGGGTAGAATGCCCTTGTCGGTGATTTTGTGACCCAGATACGTAACTTCTTTCCTGAAAAACTGACATTTTTCCGGATTTAATTTAAGGTTAAATTTTTTACAGGTTTGAAACACGCTGGTTAGATTGCTTTAATGATGTTTCTCTGAACAGCCAATTACAATGAGATCGTCCATATACAAAAATGCTTTTTCGGGCGTTACGCCGGCGAAGGCAATCGACATCATCCTCTGAAAACTATTTGGACTAACTGACAGTCCAAATGGCAACCTAGTAAATCTAAAGGAACCAGCGTCTACGCTAAAGGATGTTACGTCACGTGATTCTTCCTCTAATGGAATTTGGTGGAATCCCGAAATTAAATCGATAACTGAGAACCATTTGGCTCTGCCTAACTGATCCAGAATGTCGTCTATTCTCGGAAGGGGAAATTTGTCTGCGACAAGTTTGTGTTTCTTTATAAATCTAAAGTCGATACAAAGTCTCCACGCTTTTTGACCGTCTAATGACTTTTTGGGAACTAATAAAACTGGGCTATTATATTCCGAAGTTGATGGTTCTATTATGGCGTTATCTAATAATTTTCCTATTTGCCGATTTATTTCGTCTTTTTGTAGTTTGGGAATTCGATAATTTTTAATATAAACGGGATTATTATCTAAGAGTTTGAGCTTTCGTTTATAAAAATTATTTACTGTAATTTTACCTGTTTTCAACGCAAAAATATCGGAAAATTCTACGCAGAGATTAAGAACATCGCTTTTTACATGATCTGGCACATCTAAGTTTAATTGTTTGAATAAATTATGACGACGATCGGTCGTTTCCGGTTCTATGTTATAAATATTAAATTCGTCAAGATTAGCGGTTTCAAGTTTAAGATTTGTAATAGTAGCCGTTTCGCACGTTGTGTTAATTATTTTGACTATTGGATTATCTTTAGAGACTATTGATCTAGCGACAAAAATTCCGTTTTTTATTTCTTTGTTTATTACTAGAGCATCTTGTGAAAGGTATTTTAAACTGTTTATTTGCCGAAATATTTCGCACCGGGGGGGGGGGGGTATAATTATTATGTCTTCCTGAGGGCTGTTGTAAATTGGGACACAAATATTCTCACGACCTGCCCTAAGCGTCAATGTCCAATTGGAATAATCTAAAAGACATTTATATTTAGAAATAAAATCTCTTCCTAAAATACCATCGGAAGGGATAGGAAATTCATGACCCACAATGTGAAAAGTATGATTTAAAGTATACCCGTTAATAGAAATATCGGTTTCTGTAGTACCTACGGTGTCTTCAATACCTTCGGTAACACTCCTAATTTTGCAACGATTTGACGTAGTAACTATTTGATCGAAATGAACCTTTGTCCTTTTAAAAACTGATATATCTGCTCCCGTGTCTATTAGAAGTGTAATGCTCGAATTAGTCATTCCGCAAAAAACGACTATGAAATTTGAAAAAGATAAATCCAGTGTAAATATCTTCAATTTTCCCCCAACCGGCCCTGTTGGGGGACCGGTGGGTTTTCCGAATTAAATTCCGAGTCATATTGTCTTATGTTAACCCGAGAGTTACCGGAGGAGTGACCAGGAGTGAAAAAATTACCCCGTTGAGTTCCTCTATAATTACTGCGCCACTGATATCCTCGCCCACGTGCGTTGTAGTTATTGTTGTTGTTATTGTTAGCAAAATTATTTGGATTTCTGTTGAAATTACTAGGCCATCCGCGGTGATTGTTTCTATTAAATCTAGTAAAATTGTTGTTGCCTCTATTGTTGGTGCCTTTATAATGAAAGATATTTGTATTTCCGGCGTTATTAGGATTTATATTGACAAATTTGTTTACAGCTTCCTGTACTGTACCAAAAGACCCCGCTTCCATTACTATACGAGCCTTCTCCGTATTGGCATTTTGGCTCAATGCCCTTACCACCGTTTCGGTTGTATAGAGATTAGCAGTGTCCGTTGGCACACCTTCGTCAATATAAGCCCTTTTTAACTTTTCTGCCAGATTGGCAATTTCCGACGAGTATGTTACAGAGTCTTTACTATTTTGTTTTGAATTTTGCAATTTAGCCATTAGTACCCTAGAGTTATCGCCTTTTATACCATTTTTTAAACACGTAGCTATACCCTCAATTGTGTTTTCATTCGTCATTAGATCCCTAGCCTTTCCTGATAAGCGCGTTTTAATGAATGCTATAGCATTTTGTTGGTTACCTTCTGAATTGTTTTTTAATAATTCGAGCGCGTCTAAAAATGACCGCAATTTTTCGGCGGAACCGTCAAAATCATTTGGCACTATTTTACTTGCAAAATCAAAAAATTCTACTGCAGATAGCGGCATGTTTCCCGAGTCGTCTTCGTCAGGTTTTACGTCTTTGAATTCCGCGGCCCAGTCCTCGTCCATAACTAATGGGTCGATTTGTTCCGTGCACGATAAAGGAACCTTGCAACTAACCTCGATTGTAAGAAATGCTCTAACTACTCTGTCTCTGATATGTAAAAAAATTTGACGACTTATACTTTTTTGCGCCTCTTCAAGAGAGTTCCAATATTTTTTAAGTATTTTTGTAAATTCATTAAAAAGTTGAACTAGATTGTCGCGAATTTCGCATCGCACTGATTCGCTTTTTGGTACTTGGATTTTAATCACTCGTTTAGATTGATTAATTACGTCTTGTTTTAAATTGTTTAATTTTAAATTAATTTGATTCCAAGTGGTTGTCATTAAAAACTGGCGAAAGTTATAGTTTCTTTGCCACTGTTTTTTAATGTTTTTCTTATATATCTGAAAACACTTTAACAGGAACAACAGCAACAAAACACTAACTATAATGTACAGCAACACTTTTACGTCTTTAGAGACATGAACTTCCTCCTGTTGCACAATGAAGTTAGAGTTGACTACGCCATTTTCTACTAGTTCTTGCTGTTGAGATTTTGAGTTTCCCATTTCCGCTCGCCTTACGTTAGTACACCATAAAATTCTTGTGATATTTGGTGACTACCCTCTTCTGATGCGCAGTCAGATGACAGGATGCCATCAACAGGATCGCAGGACCTCAGAATCCCAGGATCTTAGAATCGCAGGATCGCCATGTAATGTCGGGAATATTAAAACTCGTGCCGACCCTTCAAGATCTACTTTATTCTTAATAATGATAAAAATAATGTTTTACAAAATATTGTTTTGTGTACCTTCCTTTGACATAACAATGCCTACGTTTTAAATATATGTCCTAGATAATTAATTACGAACTATTAAACATCTTATTTATTATTGAATAACTGAATCATCATAATAATGAGGTTTGTTATATTGTTAGTAAATATGTTATTTGATTATTATGAAATTAAATACTTTAAAGAACTTAAACTATTACAACTAGTTAGTAGGTTTTCTAAAATTAAAATTATTCCTACTTAGATTTTGATACAAATAAATATTCGGGATGCATATCGGTTCTTATAATGTCCAAACCCTCCTATCGGAAGCAAGATTATTGGAGATGGAGGAGGAACTAAAAGAAATAAAATAGGATATAGTCGGTATCAGCGAGATGAGACGCAGGGGAGAAGATCAAATAATACCTAAATCCGGCCATATGCTTCATTACAGGGGAGAAGAAGGCTCATCAAATGGCGGAGTCGGTTTCTTTGTAAATAAAAGACATATACCAGACATAATAAAGATTGAAAGCATAAGTCCGAGAGTTATCTATCTAGTTCTGAGGCTAAACTCAAGATATAAACTTAAAATTATACAGGTATATGCACCAACAACTGGCCACTCAGATGAGGAAGTCGAGGAATTCTATGAAGAAGTCAGAACTGCCCTACGAAACACACAAACACATTATATTATGATAATAGGTGACTTTAATGCCAAACTGGGATTCAAGAGAGATCACTCAGAATTAGCTGTGGGAAATTTTGTATATGGCGAAAGAAATGAGAGAGGAAATCAACTCATCGACTTTTTGCATCAGGAAGGTCTTTATGCAATGAATTCATTCTTTGATAAAAAACCCCAACGTAAATGGACATGGATAAGCCCAAACGGAACAACAAAAAATGAAATAGACTTTATAACGACAAACAGAAAAGAGATCATTCAAGACATAACAGTTCTGAATAAGTTCTTGATTGGAAGTGATCATAGAATGGTCCGAGCAAGGGTATGCTTTGACGTGAAAAGGGAAAGAGCAAAAATGATACACAAGATCAAGAATATGAAGCGGCATCCTCCGGAAAATATCAGACTATACAAGGACTCCATCAATAACAACTTAAATACCCACGAAGAAATGGATATAGAACAAATGAACACCAACATAGTAACAGCCCTAAAAGAGGCTGAGAAATTATGCCCAGAAAACAAGAAAAATAGCGAGAAATTAAGCCAAAATACGAAAAACCTTTTGGACGAAAGAAGAAAACTGAGGAACAAATATGATACAAACCTGGCAATGCTGAGAAGCTTGAACAAGGAGATCCAGAAGGGAATTCGAAAGGACATTAGACAACACAATACGAGAGAGATATCCAAAGTAATAGAGGAAAACAAAAGTTTGAAAGTTCTGAGGCGAAATATGTCAACGGGGAAAAAGAACATACGTATACTGAAAGACAAACAAGGTCAAGTTGTCAGTGACAGAGAGAAAATTTTAGAGGTTGTAGAGAGTTTTTACCGCGAATTGTATAAAGAACCAATACAAAATGAAAACCGACCGCTGACAAAGGTAATAAACCAGGGTTCTGAAGAGATGCCGGACGTAACACTTCAGGAAGTAAAAAAGGCCATACAAGAAATGAAAAACAATAAAGCTGGATTTATAAACTCGAAGCCGGCGTCGGCGCTCGCGCTGGCGTGGGCGCTGGAAGTTAAACAAGTGAATCGTAATGGAGCGATTTATAAACTTCGCCGGCGCTGGCGCTGGCGCTGGCTGGCGTTCGACATAAACCATCTTTATATTGCCAGCGCCGGCGTTCGTAGGAAATCCGTAGCGCCGCGTCATAACCAATGGGATTTTAGCATTTCTATCAAGTCATCGTTGGCATCTGCCAAAGTGTCAACGGCCAAGCGTCATTTTAATTTTTGTGTTGATGTCAGCTTGGTATTTCTAGATTATTCGTTTTTGTGGTTCTTATATTGGTGGAGTTGCTGCTAAATACTGTTAAATATGAGTGAAATGGAGAGTGAGGCCCTTGGTAAGTACAAACATACTTTAAAGTTAGTTTTATTTGCTAATTTTATTTGCATCTGATTTTAGGTGAATCTGAAGTTCTCCAAGGAAAAGAAATTGATTTGGGACTCCTGATAGATACGATCCAAAACTACGAGTTTTTATACAACCTTAGCAATAGATATTACAAAGATGCTAAAAAAAGAATCTTGCGTGGGAAGAAATTTCAGTTATTCTAAATACAACTGGTTAGTAAAAAATTATACCAAAATAGAAAATGCATAAAAATATAAGTAAAAAAGTTAGGTGCTTTAATTACAATAAGGCATCTGAAGTACTATGTTTACCAATTCGTATATCTCGTTTTTAGTTGAAACATGCCAAAAGCATTGGAAGGCCCTTCGTGACAAGTTTGTTAAGGAGAAGAAGAGCAAATCTGGGTCTAGCGCCCCAGAATCTGAGTGATTATATTTTAAAAACATGTTGTTTTATACAAAGTATACAAAACCCAGAAAGTAGGTTTTTCATTTAAGATATAACTGTTTAGTTTTAAAAATATTTCATATTTTATCCATGTTGTTGAGCATTAATATAATTTTTTAATGAATCAGAAATATTTTTTGATAATATAATTTCAAAAATTTTTGCTATGGACGACAATATGTTGTTAGGTCGATAATTATTGACAGTTGATTTTTTCCATTTTTAAATATAGGTGTTATGGCTGTATATTTAGTAAATAATAAATAAATAAAATAAATAATACCATTTTTTATTATAGTATACTCATTACATAAAAAACATGAACTATCTGATAATTGTTACAAATTAACAAGAACAAAAATATACAAATAAAATAGTGCAAATAAACAACACACAACACAAGACTGCCTAAAATAACTAATCCTAAAATTACTGTTGGAAAAAAGTACAAATTATGAAAAATATTATGAAAAATATACCAACATTCGTAAGGCCAACATGAAAGTTCCATGCTAGGGCTTGCATACTGCTCCCTTGAGACAAATATCTAAAATAAAAAATTATATATATTAGAATATTAGGTATAAATATACAAAAGAACTGTAGCAGTCTTCTACTGCTAACTGCACTGCGTTTACTAAAAAATATACATACTGTACATGTTATTATCACTCTTTCCTCGGGCGATATTCCATCGGATTTCATGCCTCTTTGGATTCGTAGAGAAACAAAGTTTACTAACTTATCAAAGGTAGGAACAAGTCATTCGTGTATACTTAAAAAACTGCTGCTTATCCATCGCCTTAATCTTTTGAAAATATTTAAATCCACCTTCACTGCGTTTGGCTCTATTTATGGGTCTCGTTTTGAAGCGACGAGTGCGTTTCCTGAGTAATGCTACATATAAGCATAAAACTACCCCCAAGACACCGAGAAACTTCTTCCTTGCTAAATCCATTTATTTACCTCTTTTTTTTGTTCTAATAACTGCACTAAAAAAAACACCACCAACAGTACAAACTAAAATGTCAGAAGTGTCAGATTATGTTTTTATTTGTCATTGTCAATACTGCGAACGCGAACGCCAAGTTTATAAATGCCTACCATGCACGTCTACGACGAGCGCTGGCGCCGACGCCAGCGCCGACGCCGGCGAGAGTTTATAAATCCAGCTTAAATCCCCGGGAAGTGATGGAATAGCGATAGAGGCTATAAAATGGGCTGGGAAAAGACTTCTGAGAGCCCTAGTTAGACTATTTAATAAATGTTTAAGCGAAGCGACAACGCCAACTCAGTGGAGCAACGCAGAGGTAATTTTGCTGCACAAAAAAGGGGATATTACTGATCTTTCAAACTATCGCCCTATAAGCCTACTCTCTCATGTCTATAAGCTCTTTACAAAGATCATCACGAAGAGACTAATAAATAAATTAGAGCTCTACCAGCCACGAGAACAGGCAGGTTTTAGGTCTGGATATGGCACAAACGATCACCTACTGGTAATAAAAAATCTAATTGAGAAATGTACCGAATACAATAAACCCTTGGTGTTAATATTTGTCGATTATGAAAAAGCCTTTGACACAATAAATCAACAAAAAATGTTAGAAGCTCTAACGGAATGTCGAATAGACTACCGCTACACAAATATAATTAAACACATATACCAAAATGCTACAGCGAGTGTAAGAGTCGGAGATCAACAAACAAATAAATTCCCAATAAGACGTGGAGTACGACAAGGCGACACCATATCGCCAAGGCTATTTACTACACTGCTGGAATATGCATGTAAAAGAGCGAACTTAGATGAGAAAGGCATAAATATAAATGGAGAACGGCTTAGCCACCTGAGGTTCGCTGACGATATAGTCTTGATAGCTGACCAAGTAGACGAAGCAAAGGATTTAATAGAGAGGCTCCATAGTTCCTCCCTGGAAGTCGGACTAAAAATTAACATGGCCAAAACACAAACTATGACAAACCTCGTGCTCAGCGAAAGCATATCAGTAGCTGGGAAAACAATTGACCAAACCACATCATACAAATATCTGGGACACGAGATTAGCATAGGAAGAGACAATCAAACTACTGAACTTAACCGCCGCATAAGAATGACCTGGGTAGCCTTTGGAAAACTAAACTACGTATTCAAATCAGAGCTTCCATTGTGCCTTAAAAGGAAGACTTTTAATCAGTGTATACTACCAGTTCTGACTTACGGAGCGGAGACATTGACTCTGACCAGAAAAACCATAGACAAAATCCGTGTAGCTCAAAGGGCAATGGAACGCGCAATGTTGGGTATCTCTCTCAAAGACAGAGTCCCAAACCGCGTAATACGACAAAGAACGAAAGTAGTGGATGCGACAGAGAGAATAGCAACTCTAAAGTGGAACTGGGCTGGACATGTTGCCAGGCTAACAGACAACAGATGGACCAAACGAATATTGGAGTGGAGGCCGAGACAGGAGGCCTATCGAAATAGGGGCCGTCCGCCAACGAGATGGACCGATGATCTAAAACGTTGCCAGGGAAACTGGATGCAGGCGGCGCAAGATCGGAATACATGGAACAGATTAAGGGAGACCTATATCCAGCAGTGGATACAAGAGAGGGTTGATTGATGATGATGATGATGATGAAATATTCGGATTGCCCTCTGAACCAATTTTTTGTCCCAGTCACTTTTAAGATCATGCGCACATACACAGATTGCTAGCATCAAAAACAATGAATTGAATCTATTGAAAACTACTCTCATAACTTACAACATGATGTGTCTGCTAGTGCTACAAGACAAAATATTTAGCTAGGTTAGTTAGTCAGCATGTTGCACATAATAAATGCGTTTTATATATTAACTTTAGAACTGAAGAGACAATTATTATAAGAATGAAATATTCCAAGCTTTTGAATCAGCATATCATACATTTAATTGTTGTAAGGCGAATAATTACAAATAAGTGTTTAGAGGGGTATGTGTTTAAGAAGTTTAAGGAGTAAGGAAAAAGCTAAAGAGCACGAAAACTAAATAATTATTTTTATTTGATTTGCAGAACAATCAAAACCGTGTTATCGCGTACGTAAAATGATCATTCAGATCCCGGAAGTGTCCTTCAAGTGCTTTCCGAAAAGATAAGTCGAAATATGTCGATCGTGCGTCATATTTACTGATTTTCAAGTCCCTGTACAGCCGGTGCAGCCAAGAAGTTAAAACTTCATGTGTGCTTTACCCATTGTATTCTGTCCTATCCCGTTCAATGTGGTTTTTGTCTGATCAAGTGGGCTGCAGGTAATGTACCTGTAGTAAAAGTCAACAATTCGTATTTGTCAATACCAAAAATTATCAAATTGGCAGATCGTGATATTTCAAAGCCTTGTAAAATTGACATATTGATCGGTACGGATATTTTTGGGAAACAATTTGTGTTGGTCTGATATCTTTAGAAAAAATAAACCAGTGTTACAAAACACACGCTTTTGCCGGGTGATTACGGGACCACTGTGTTACAAAATAATTCGGTAAAATGTAATTTTTTGACAAATTAGGAAAATAATATAAAATCCAACTAGCTAAGTTTTGGGAATTGGAGGAATTGGACATAAAAAAACCTATATCCGAAAAGGAATTTGAGTTTGATTACAGGTTTTTAAAGAACACAAAACGAGATAAAAACGGAAAATTTATAGTCGATATGTCTTTAAAATATACAGTTAATAATTTAGGGGAGTCATATGAGTAAGGTAAGTAACGCCTGTTTACTCTAGAGAAAAGGTTTACAGTTCATTCTACTTTAAAATCTCTGCGTTCAGATTTTATGAGCGAATATCTCAAATTAGGACATCTATCGTCGTTGGAGCGCAGAGAAATAATAAGGTGCTCTGCAGTGTTTTCTAGCATGTTATCAGCTTCCCACATTATTTCTTCTATTTTAAAATATGAGAAAAGTACAAAATTTTGATAAAGAATATATTAGTTATTTTTGCCTCATCAAGGAGTATTACGAGAAAATAGTTCGAAAATAGATTAACGTTGTGTTCAAGCTCAGATAATTTAATGTATGAAGCACGGATTTAGGTACAAAGGTCTCAAAATGTACAATATTTTCTAGTGTTTGTCAAGTCAAGGCATTTTGATTGGTAAAACTTTAATTCAAAAATTGTAGCTTGAAAAAGTCACATTGGACGAGTTTTTTTTATGATAATGCACTGGCACTGCAGGATTAATCCTTTATGGCGCTCTGCGAGCGGTGCGTGTGCGTAGGAAAAAATGCACGTTGGTCTTGAATATTTGAAGATTATACTCGTTGGGGAACACGGCCTCAGAGTGGTGGTTCTATAGTGATGCCGTTCTCCAGATGAAAGAATTCTTAAACAGTGTCGTTCGAGGAACACTAAGCTGAACCACGTACGGGTGGGCTGCAGTAGCTCGTCGTGTATTTCTAACATGCACCGCTCTGGGTGGAATCAAGCGGGCAACTTCAGTTGAGCACTTACCATAAACATAAACTACTCAAAACTGAATATGGAACTACAGTAGAGGATTAATACACTTTCATTGTCACCCCCCACTCCTCTGACGTCACATGACCTTGAACGCAGGTGTTCAATGATGTCACATGACCTTGACCTTGAACGCAGGTGTTGGTATCACCTTGACCTTGACCTTGAACGCAGGTGTTGGTATCACCTTGACCTTGAAAATTTACGTCATATGACCTTGACCTTGAACGCAGGTGTTGGTATCACCTTGACCTTGAAAATGTACCTTGAAGTTTTATGACCTTGATGTTGCATGACCTTGGGCGTGCATTGTTTGTGGTATTATTCCCCCTCCATTACCTCGAAAATTTATCCTATAAAAAGGTCCCTTTCCTACAGAGCCGCATAGTCACACAGGCATTGATAACTGTTGCCTTGAAAGTTGAATAGAAATATTGTGTTTGTGGTGTGTTTTGTGAAAGTTATTAAAGGTATTTTATTACATATTTCAATAATGAGTCTTTCACAGCAGACTTTGGCTGAAATTAATAATATGATAAACAAGGATGTTGAATTTCTCGAGCACCGAAAAATTTCAACACTAACAGTGGGAAAAATTTATATCATAAAACAGATAATATTTGTTTCAACACGTTTTGGTAAAAGTATTGTTGTTACTTTATATGATACAACACATAATGTAACATTTCAAAGTTTCTTACCCAAGCGTGTTGCTGAAACATTATCAGAGGCAACTGTTGACATAATGAATAAATCAAGTGATAAATTTACCCTAACATATTTGGGGCAAAGCTCACATGTATTTTCTGGGGGTAATACTAGAGCATTATTAAATTTTGGGTGTTTAGAATAAACAATGTTGTGTAAAGAATATTTTAATATATAGTTTATCGTATTTTTAATTTTAATTGATAATGTAAGAAAAGTGTAATACCTAGTATCAGAAAACACAATCACAATCTCATTATTCTATTGTAGATGTGTGACAATGTTGCTGAAAAACAAGATACGTATATAAGTTGGTTAGCATGCAAATTAAGACGTATGGCTCAAGATATACTACAGTTTTCAATGTTTGATGGTTCCTGTTTGGATTCAACTGGCTGTCAGTACAGAAAGTATGTGCGTGATGCAATCAATTTTATGGCTGGTGCGCATCTATGTGGACAATATCTCTACGGATCCATAAACCTGAGTGAATTTTGTGCTGAAATGATTGATAATGATCTTGCCAAGTTTGTCATTCATATACCAGATCTAGCAAGTGATTTGGTAACAAAATTTAATTTGGTTGATTATGTGGATCCCGACGATATTACTTATATCGTAAAAGATGGTGTAGTCATCCGCAGCGATGGTGCAAATGGTTGTGAAATAATGGACAAAGTAGAAGATCAAGAAAAGTAAAATTACTTATTGGAACAACTTTTGTTTGTAAAAACATGTTCTGAACTGTATTTCCATAAACCAGTATAATATATAATATATATAAATGTATGTATATATTATTATAAATAATGGTCATGTTTAAAAATAAATGTTATGGTTTAATATATATAAATAAAACCGATAGGAAATAAATTGTTTGTAGTAAAAGCATTGTTTTATTTTTCCCAACATAACAAACCCTATATAAGCGTTTGTAAGATGAAAACCTTATGAAGTTATATAAGTAGAAGGTAAAATAGCAAATTAGTTTAGTTTAAGTTAAGGATGAGTCGAAGTAACAGCACAGTTGATAAGTTTGGACGTAAGAAAACCAATGAAAAATGTCGGTTTTTACGTGGACCACCTGGAAATGGATTCAGGCTTACTCTCGATGATCAGTATGATATGCAAGGAAAATCCCTAGAGAATGTTGCATCACCTAAAAAACCAAATGATGCTGCTACTCAAGAATATGTTCTCACTCAACGTGATCTCCTGCGTATACAACTAACTGCTGTAATTGTTAAGAAATTATCAGATCTGCGCATACAAGTTGCTGACGAAATTAGTAAGAATGTTATACAATTTTTTGAGCGAAAAATCATAGGATTGAATACAGATATTTCTCGGAGATTCGCTGTATTGAATGAAGAAATAAATCACTTAAAGGAGAAAGTACAGAAAACTAAAGAAAAAGTTGATAGAAATTTTCATCCAGAATTTACATTCGGAAAGTAGACAGAAGGTTTTATCATGATAAATAGAAGGAAAAAGTAACAAAATACTTTGGTAATTGTATTGTTATAGCAATCACCCAAGTTTAGTTCTTAAGGTCTTTATTGTAATGCTTTTATGATAATAAACCGATTTGATTGTTTATTTATCTTATTATTTAAACCAATCTGGGAAGGGAAATAATAAAATAAAAGATACATGTGCAAATTTTACAATAAGTGTTATCTATTTTCTGGAAAAATATTTTATAAACTACATTAAGTACTTAAACAATATCAGACTTATCTATCCAAGAATTAAATTGATTAGGGAAACCCAACCATTTTACAAACAATTGATCGATGTGATTTTTCTGACGTTTTCTAAGAATTTTTTCAACAAGATATACGTTTGGGTTGGTTGTCTTTTGTAGTTCAGCTTCGTAGAAACAACCTTTAATCGGTTCACCTTCTAATGATTCCAGTATGTAAGTAGGTGGATTTGTGATGTTGCTTTTTACTATTTTGAAGAGTTCTGTTGACCATGAAGGTGTATACCCCTTTTCGAATATGGATTTGTATTTACTGATGCGAACTATATCACCCAGATGGAATTTATATTTCTTCGGTCTAACCTTTAAATAATCGTATGCCCTAATTTGGGTATCTTCTAACACATTTTTGGGCTTCATGCCGATGGTGCGATGCATTGTGTTATTATAGACGCTTGTTACTGATGGTAATAGTTCCACCCACCGGTAGGAACCTCTAGTCGAAAATTGTTTGTATAATGCACTCTTCAAAGTTCTTATAACACGTTCAACAATTGCCGCCTTTTTCGTGCTAAATGTAGAATAATGATTTATATTAAATTTTTTCATAAGGGCTTGAAAGCGACTATTATAGAATTCTTTTCCCTGATCACTTTGTAAATTGTCTGGTGTATACGATGCCTCTTCAATTATACTCTTCATTGCATTGGTCACTTCAGCACCGGTCTTGTTTTTGATTGCTCTGGTGTACACAAATTTGGAGTAACAATTGATGCATACAAGGATGTAGCGATAACCATCGTTTTCATCAGCATATTGTTGCATTTCCGCTAAATCTATTTGCCATAAATCCTTGTATCCTTTAATGATCGTCCGCCTTCTAATAAAGTTTTTTCTAGCAGTCCGGTGCAGTTCATTAACAATTTCAATTTTTCCCCTGCTTGCTTCCATATTTTGTAGCGAAGCGAACACGTCTCATTAGACACTGAGCAAAGGAAACAAGGTACATAATTTAATATATTATTTGTTCTTCACGAAGTTCCTCAACAATTGACATAATCTCATTGTCATGCCCAGTATTACCAGCTAATTTTGAACTCCACAGCAATCTTAAGCGATCAACCAACTCCTTTGGTTTATTCCAATAAATGTATTGAGGTGATTTGGAAGAAAGTAGTTTCTTGTTGGGTATTTTTATTTTTTCAGCGATGTTATTTTTTACAACAGCACCACCTGATTTAGTGCCCGCCGGCATCAGTAGTGGTTTTATAATATGCAAATATTTCATTAATCTGGTTTCTCGTAGACCCATATTTTTGTCATAATTTTCATATGCTGCACTAGTTAGTTCTAAAATATCCGTGTATTTCTGTAGCACACCATCATCGATTTTATCGTGTTGTGTTAGAAATGGTGGATTTCTTAAAAAAAGCAAATCGTAAAGTTGAGGCGTTCCATCAAATACACCAACATTTTTCCCGTTTTTATATAAAGAAATTTTGCCATTTGGAAAACGCACTTCTAGGTTACCAATATATCTTTTAAGGTGATTCGGTTTTTTACCAAAATGTACACCATAAATGGTATCGTATTGAGATGGCTTATTTTTTAAGCCATTTAAGTACGCTTGAATCTTGTCGAGCGGTGGTGAACTTGTATAACTTGAAGGGGAAGGTGTCTCAAACAATGTAACATTGGTATCACGTTTCGGTGTTGTATCGATGTGAGCTTTTCGGCTTATCCGCGGTGTAGACGATTGAAATGATGATATGTGATCGGATATTTCCTCAGGCTCCTCCATTGTGCTAGTACTACGACTATATTGCTTTCCTTGGGTTTTGGGTTGCTGCTGCTGCTGGCGTTGCTTTACTACATTAGATATAGATGTTAGTGGTTTAGTGATTGGTTCGTAAAATTTATCCAAGTCGAGCGCACTTTGTGTCTTCACCGCCTTGAATTGCTTAAATTTTTTTCGAACAGCATTGGTCGTTTCCACTAGTTTTCGTTTTAAGTCAATTTCTTCATTCATGGTGTTGACAAACTACCGAACAGCAATGAAATGAATGCATTCATCACTGTTAAACAAATATATAGCTATCAAGTCCCTTGCGATATCTTCCCGAATTTACATCACTATCTTTATCGATAACCAAGAATCCATATTTATTATCCCAACATTTCGAGCACATTTCCTGAAATTGTGTAAAATTCAGGTCGGGTGATACATGATCGGAAAAAACGTGTCTCATATTCATTTCATCTTGTTTAAACATAATAATAAAGTTGGCATTATCTCGCACAAGCTGTTTAGGAACTCGTGAATATGTTTGAGCCAAATAAAAGGCATCCACATTTTTGTGACGTCCCATACAAAAATAAGATCTTATGACATCCTGTTTTTCGCACATAACATCATCAAATATAAATATCGAATTAGGCTTTGCGTCCGATGGTTCCACAATATTGCAAGCATCACTGAATGCATAGTAACCAAGGCCCTTGATGGGTGTAAGAATTTTCCTCAAATATTCGTATTTTGGTTGATGTAGGGACTTGGAGTAGATATAAACATTTTCAAAACGAAGACCCAAGGGGTGAGTAAGTAATGAAATCATAACATTGGTTTTGCCACAATTCGAAGGTCCAATTATTATTCCACGAATGGATGATGGAAGCAAAGGACCGTGTTTCCTTAACAATTTCTGTTCATGTCCACACCCAACTTTTTCATCGAGATTATCGATGGGGAATTTTTGTTTCAAATGTACTATCCGCATATTGATAAAATCAATACTTTATAGCAAACTTTTCACTTAAATGGTCATTCAGATGCTGATCACCGGACGAAGTAGATCGTCTCGTTTACAGACTAAGACTGGAAGAGGCTTTGTTAACTCCTTAATTAATAACCTGCCGGTGGAGCTGCATATCCCAGGTTATCAATATTGTGGTCCCGGAACAAAAGTGATTAAACGTGTGAAAAGAGGTGATCAAGGAATTAATCCTTTAGACGTGGCGTGTAAGAAGCACGATTTAGCTTACTTACGTAATAGAGACAATTTAAGTGAGCGGCACCAAGCAGATTACGAGTTGGAACAAAGTGCTTGGAAACGAGTGAAATCTGCAGACGCTAGCGTTGGTGAAAAGAGTGCTGCGTGGTTGGTAACAAACATTATGAAAACAAACAACGTTTTGGTATGGGTGTGTCATCAAGCAAAAGGAAGGGTCGTAGATCAAAAATTACCAAGAGGAAGCGGCGAGCTGGTAAGCGACGTGCTGGAAAGCGAGTGCGTGTGCAGAAAGTAGCTTTTGGTTCTGCTGTTCGACGTCCGATTCGAGCAGAATTGCTAAGAGGTGGTGGAAAGAAAATGAATATTCTAAATGCATCGAAAATAGCCGTTACAGCAGCCCGCAAATCAGTAAAAGAAGCAGGTGGTAAACGAAAAGTTCGCACACCTAGGATTATTCCTATTCCTAAAACTGGTGGAGTATTACCATTAATACCAATATTTGCTGGTCTGTCAGCCTTAGGCTCGTTAGCAGGTGGCGTCGCCGGCATTGTTCGCACCATCAAAGAAGTGAAGAAGGCAAATGCAGAAAAAACAGGCGCCACTTTAAAACTAAGAGGAAATGGATTATATCTGAAACCATATCGTTCAGGTATGGGATTGTTTATGAACCATAGGAATATGTCAAAAAACTAATTGAATCCCTACCCCATAGACCGCTATCAAATGTCGATCTGGAAAAGTATGTGTTAAAACTAAAGATACCTCACTTTAGGGGAGTTTATATGCGAGATTCATTACCTGCACGTGGTCCCCGACGGTATGAAGCAGCCATTGTTAATTTGGATAGCGCATCGGGGGTAGGGACGCATTGGGTGGCATATCGAAAAGTCAACTTTGAAGTAACATACTATGATAGCTTTGGTGATTTGCCACCACCTACCGAATTGGTGAGATATCTGCAAACAGGTTCGAACGCGTCGAAAAACATTTACTATACATACGATCGTCAGCAAGAATTCGATTCAGTTTGGTGTGGCCATCTGTGTTTGAAGTTTCTCTCCGATATAAAATAATAATAATAATTATGTCTTTGACGTCACAAGTTGAACGCGATAACTACACAAAGATCTTGCACTCACTTAAAGTGTTTAAACAAGTGGGTGGATTGTTGAGAATGACTGCCGAAGAATTAGAAAACGTGCCGAAGGAAGTAATGATTTCGATGGCGCCAAATGAAATTGCTCTAGTTTGGGATAAGCTGTCAAATGAACTGAAAAGTGACGAGGATATGATGAAATATCAGTTTTGCTATGAACATTACAATAGCGACAGTGACGATTCCAACAAGGATGTGGGTGATGGGCCATTGCCTCGAAAATTATTTTGTTGTTACTGCAAAATCAGTGATGTGAATATAACAGCTGAAAATTCGATTAACACGACATCAGATGAGAAGAAAAAAAAAAAGCGCTAGTGTATTAAACCCATTGAACTGCTGCAAATGATAATAAAAACAATCACAAATAGCTACTTAACGTCAGTCATGTCGCATACATTCACGCTAACAGGATCCTCGAGCGTGTTAAGCGCCGACTTTTATCCACCCATTGAACTGAGTACAACAAGTAAATATGGTCTTGCACTTGTGGGATTTTACACATATAATTCAATTTTTAACATTGATGAAAACAACAACTCATTTGGTTACATAATTGATGAAAACAACAGCTCATCTGGTAAAATAAGGAATGATGAAAAAATATCACATCTACTGACCATTCCACCAGGAGCATATGAAATTGATGAAATTGGTCAAGCTATGTTGACAGCCCTAAAAGAGTCAACCCGCGACGATAGTGATGAAATATTTTCGTTAACAGCCAACAATAATACATTACAATGTGAGATGAAATCGAAGTATGACATTGATTTGGGTGGTGACAAAAGTATTGCCAAAATGTTGGGGTTTGACGCTAAAGTGTTAAAAAAAAATGAAAAGCATCAGTCAGTGTACAATGTGGATATTATGAAAGTACGCATTATACGGGTTGATTGTAATATAATCTCTGGTGCATTCCTGAACTCGTCGAAATGCCACATCCTATTTGAATTTGATATTGACGTTGAAGCAGGGTATAAAATTACGAAAGAGCCGCAGAATATTATTTATATGCCGATTATACCGGAAGGACGTCAGTTCATAGACAACATCAGTCTGCGAATCTTGGATGACGACGGAGATCTGATTGACTTTCGAGGCGAGAAGATAATTATTAAATTGGAATTAAAGAAAATAGCATAAGGATGGGTTTCTGCTTTAACACTCAACTACGTTTGTTGCATACTGTGAAAGATTCAGTTAAACATAATAAAAGTAAACAAAGTAGGCAAACCAGGCTCATTCGTAATCCAGTCATAAGATCGAAAAGACCTCATCGGCAGCAGCAGCAGCAGCAGCAGCAGCAGCTTTCTCGTGAAGATTACAGTTTTTTACGATCAATTGGTTTGAAAATACGAAAATCTAGAAAATGACGGCTACTAGTGAAAAGATCGAGGTTTTCACCGAACCTATCTTCGAGAACTCCATAATAAGTTTACAGGAACATACTTATAAACCATATGGTTCCCCAACATTTAAGAACTCTGATGAAATTCGTATTCCCGTACACTTTCAAGACATAATCTTGGATGTTTCCGAAAGTTACATATACATCGAAGGTACTTTCAAACCTAAAGATGCAACAAAGAAATGTTACTTATCGAATAATGCTATAGCCTTCCTTTTCGACGAAATTCGCTATGAAATGGGTGGTGGTGAACAAGTCGCAATTGTCCGAAAACCAGGAATTACTACAACACTGAAAACGATGGCATCCTTCGGCGCCTTACAAAATAATTCTCTAATGGTTTGTGGATGGGGTCTAAATGAAAATAATCAAGCTCTTGTTGATGCCACAAGTCATGTATTCTCCGGAAAGCTCCCCCTAAAGTATCTAATGGGTTTTGCAGAGGACTATACGAAAGGAATTTTTAATGTTAAGCAAGAGCTTATTTTAATTATCGCTCGCAATTTTACCAATTGTTATGTTGGTGAAGTGGAAGCAGACATTAATATTGATAAAATCGAATGGAGAGTTCGTCATATTGTTCCCGACGATCGTCAAAAGCTAAAGATAATGTCTCGCATGAATAAAGGTGTAAATAGCGCCAATATTCCAATGGCATATCGTAAATGGGATCTTTACGAACTACCTGCTTTGCGACAAACATCATCAGATGTGTGGGCTTTAAGGACTAGCACAAGTCTTGAAAAACCGAGATATTTGATTATTGGTTTTCAGAATAGTAACAATTGCGACAATAAGGCCAAAGATGCCACCCAGTTTACTACAGCCAATATAAGTGACATACGAGTATACCTTAATTCCACCGTCTATCCATATGAAAGATGGAATTTAGAGTTTGGGAAAAAATTATATGCGACAGCTTACTATACCTATGAGAACTTCCAGAGTAGCTACTTCGGTCGAGAAATGGTGGACCCAATGTTAAATTACGTCGAATATCCTGACAACCCCATTTTCATCGTGGATTGCAGTCATCAACCAGAAGCTATCAAATCATCCACAGTTGATGTCAAAATCGAGTTTGAAACACGAAACAGTAAATTTCCCAAAGACACTGAAGTTTATGCATTGGTTATTCACGACTCATTTTTAAGTTACAATATCATGAATGGTTCAGTTAGTAACAAATCCATATTTTAATCTAAGTTCTGTAGTTTATCTTTCTTTGTAATAAAATAACCTTAGATATTTAGTATCTTAACAGTTTTATTTTGTAATACCGTTTAAGGAAGGCACTGTATTACATAGAAAATAAGTTTAGAAATAAATATTTTAATATTATCTACCGTGTTTCTGTTATTGTAAAAGCTACTACTGTTGGTTTAATTTTTGTAACCGAGGATCGAGGGTATATTTTAATATGTTACAAGACATGAATTCTTCAATGATAAGAATATATAGAAGTGTATGAGACAGAGAGAGAGAGGGAGGTAGAGGTGGGGGCAAAATAAAGTATATATAATGACCGATTTTGACATGGAAACTCATACTGTCCCGAAATGTCATCAAGTTCAGATGCAGGATATTCAACCGATGAAGACCGAACAGTTGAACCAAATGTTCAACATAGAGCGGTACGTAGGGGAGGTAGGTTCAGAGCTAGATTTTGCATAGTTCAATCCTATGTAAAATGGGGCCTTCACGTCAATTTATGTATGAATTGCTACATAACTAGATTTGGAGGTTTGAATGATGTTAATTTCATTCAAACTCATTTTACATTAGAATATAATAGGGCGATGCAAAATCACTCGAGATGTAGTGATTGTCGTGAAAGATTGTTTACGGTCTTTCACCAACAATCTTGCATTATTTGCAATAGAATGTAAGTTCTATTACAAATAAAGCTACTACTACCTACCGCCCGAACCCTGACCCACCCTAACCCCCTTCCTCAGGTCCTCTTCGGAGGGCCACATAAAGACTTGAGCGTAGTTAGTTGTTTAATGTCACATACCCAGGGTGGCACAATACTTTTCGAGAAATAATTTTTCGATTGTGCTACCATGGGTAGAGACATGCGGGACCGGTAGAAGTCGGTTCAGCGGACTCAACGACTCCGTAGAAGGACTACGATAATTCCCACTTTCTCTCTCCTATGCGACCACCCGAATAATTACACCTCACAGGTCCTTTTTGAAGGGAAAATTAAGACTTGAGCGTAGTGGATCACTTGATTGTGCTACGGTATTATTATTATTATTATTATTATTATTGAAGGCATACCACCGTAAGCATATTATTAAAATTTTACTATGGTAAGGTGACTGTTAATAAAACACTTTGGACATTTTGTATTATTTATTTAGGTAAACAATTATGTATATAGTCATACAATATTCTAGCATTTGTTACGCTACAAGAACAAATATTTAAACTATGATTGGAGCAATACGTAGTATCCATTGTTAATTTTGGTATATTAATAGAATCAGTAGTGAATTCTAAATTAACAATAGAAGGAGTTTTAAGGTTCATATCGAAAAAAGTGTTTATTAAAAAATCCTTCTTAACTTGTCCCTTGACATAAATAGTGTCGACATCGTGCAGAGCGTCGTAGAGAATCGAGAAAAGTTGGTCGAGATCCGTTTCACCATAAGTATAGCAAAGTCCATGTCGGTTTCCATATAAGTACAACGCCTGCTTCTGACATTCATACGATAGTTCTTGAAACGGTATTGTTGGTTTAAAGAAGTAACTTTTCATCTCCCTTCCATCATAAATAGCCAACTCTTTAGGTTGAAATTGTGGAACGCAGAATCCTTGAATGTCGACTACAACAAACTTCATCTCATCAAAGCTGGGATCAAACTAAATTATTTTTTTAATTCAAGACACATTTTTGAAGGATATAGTAAAATTTACACCCCACCCCTAAAATATGGCTATAAATACGTATGCGCATAGCAGAATGTATCACTCTTCATCCAGCCATGGACGCTACTAGACTGATGTTGACCTCGACCAGGAAGAGGAAAATCGAAGAGTATTGGGCAGCCGCAAAGAAGAAATTTGAAGGGAAACCGATCGCTGTCGTTAAGCCGACAGTACAAGCAGCACCACCACCACCACCTATCGTGGTGGTGATTGACGACGACGACGACGACGAGGAAGAAAGGGTTGGAGCGCCCGAACCACCAGCACCTCGTCGGCGTTGGCGTCGGATAATTGCACCGCGATCTGTCCAGATCGCCAGAGGGGAACAGCCGAATTAGCTGGTTTCCCTAAACCTACAAAAAACGGTCCTTTTCAGGACCACACTTATACTTTGAGCGTAGTTAGTTAGTTAGGCAGAAGTCCCATTTTTGGGATGATACAATACCAACATGTGGTATTTGTTATCATCGCATAATAGAAAAACTTCAAGGGATTTTCTGCAGTACATAATTCATCGCATTTCTCTCAAATTAGTTAAAAATAAAAATCTTGTGTTTGATTGTGTTACTGTTGGTAGAGACCGAGTAATGTTTATTATAAATGGCTATAAGGCAGATCATTCAAATATTATTATCCCCCACTACAATGTTAGCATATAAATACTAGTTCAGCTTCACAATTAATTCATATACATCTTGGACATGGCCCAAGAAAGACCTGCAAGCCGTGGCTCGTCGCTGTTTAGCGATGAGACTGAATATGTTCCTCGACCCCAAGAAGGACCTGCAAGCCGTGGCTCGTCGCTGTTTAGCGATGAGACTGAAATTGTTCCTCGACCCAACAGACCACCACCATCGAGGCGAGTTGAAAATGTTGAGGCCACTGGACCTGCGGACTCCACATCGAATGCGGGATCGGTAGAAGTCAGCGATGACTTTAGCGGACCAGCCGATTCCACATCTTGGTGGGATTTTGAAGATGATATGGACGCCGGTCCTGCGGACTCAACCACTCCGTAGAAGTCCTATTCTCTTTACTATGCGACCGCCCGAACCCTGACCCACCCTAACCCCCTTCCCCAGGTCCTCTTCGGAGGGCCACATAAAGACTTGAGCGTAGTTAGTTGTTAAATGTCAATTTTTATCCCAACGTTTTACGGCAAAATTTTTTTAAGGCAATAATGATCTTTCGTCATACCTACGAAATTTAAAGTTCTTACAATTTTTTACTGAAAAACCAGTTATTTAGCTCAAAAGATTCCATTTCTCTCGACAAATTGTTAATTTTTGTAAAATAAAAAATATTTAAATTTTCAACTTTTAAGAATTTTTTTCGAATACATGCCAACATTTGGGAAAAAAATGTTATACTACAAAAACACTCATTTACCTCTAAAGATTCCATTTTAATCAAAAAATCGTTAATTTTTGTAAAATAAAAAATATTTAAATTTTCAACTTTTAAGAATTTTTTTCGAATACATGCCAACATTTGGGAAAAAAATGTTATACTACAAAAACACTCACTTACCTCTAAAGATTCCATTTTAATCAAAAAATCGTTAATTTTGTAAAATAAAAAATATGTAAATTTTCAACTTTTAAGAATTTTTTTCGAATACATGCAAACATTTGGGAAAAAAATGGTATACTACAAAAACACTCATTTACCTCTAAAGATCCCATTTTAATCAAGAAATCGTTAATTTTTGTAAAATATAAAATATGCAAATTTTCAACCTTTAAGAATTTTTTTCGGCCACTTGGCGATATTTTATGAGGAAATGTCATTATAAAATATTTTTTGGCATATTTTTCTACATAAAATTGCTGAAAAAAAAATTTAAAATCTCCAAAAATCAATAGGGGGTTATGAAAAAGATAGGTGAAATAACGAAAACTGCACTTTAAAGCTTCACAGTGCCTCAATGGTAAGTCGTAGAGAAAAACTTTTCGAGTAAATGTTTGTTGAAATTTTTTAAGGAAAATTATCGTGGAAACAGATTTAAAATCGGATGAAGGATAAAGAAGTTTGTTCAATTTTTTCAAGGTCAGAGATAGTTCTAGCTCGCTTATGCGTAATTGAAATGTGCAAAACACACTGGGAGATGGTAGGCAAGGTTCGGTTTATACGTTTTTTTTTTTTTTTTTTTTTTTTTTTATAAGTGCCCACCCGCCCCCACCCTTTCACCGTAGACGGGCGTCAAAATCGTTTGCGGGGGGTCCCGTCAAGATCGGACCACGGATAGCTGAGATAAAACGATTTTTCACCGGCGAACTTTTTTATTTATGGTTTTTTACTTTAATAAAAAATTTGTAAATATTCTCCACATAATTTAGACCATCTCTTATACGAAGCTTTTTTTTATGGGACTGACAATAAGGAAGTTCTGATACTTGACACTAAAAATGCTATTTTTTTATAAATTGTTGTAAAACTTGCTTCATATTGTTAATTTTTAAAATTAAAAAATTCCATAATTAAGCTCACGAGTAGACGAATCTTTTATGTCAGATACAACTTTTATGTAGGATGGGCGAAAAGCCTAAAAATTAAACATTTCTAAAAAATAGCCAGGTGGGGCACCCCATGCATTTCACATTTCAATTGCTTATATAACAAAAAATAGCGGTATTAAGAAATTTTAAAAAATACCATAATTAAGTTCGAAACCGGCCGCATCTTATTTATTATGCAACTTTTGATGTAAAAAGTATGGAAATACCTCAAAAAGTCAAAAAATAGAAAAATCTAAATAACTCGCTTAATATACATAATTTAAAAAAAATGACAATGGGGTTTTTAAAATTTAAGAAAATGCAATTTTAAAAAATGGGAGCTTATAGTTTACATCTAGTCACACATTTTCACTTCAATACTTTTTTCTCTAAAATTATGGCAAATGCCTAAAAAAAAATAATTAATAACAAATAAAAAAAATTTTTCAACTAAATGCAATTTAAAAAACGGGGATCTATGGTTTAAACGAAGGCAAACATTTTAGCTCTTTTGCATTTCTGCGTCAAATTACAGCAAATGCCTAAAAAAAATTAATTAATAACAAATATGAAGGTGGTACTACCAAAAAAATTTTTTTTTCAAATAATTGCAATTTAAAAAACGGGGATCTATGGTTTAAACGAAGGCAAACATTTTAGCTCTTTTGCATTTCTGCGTAAAATTACGGCAAATGCCTAAAAAAATTAATTAATAACAAAAATAATGGAGGTACCACCAAAAAAAAAATTTTTCAACTAAATGCAATTTAAAAAACGGGGATCTATGATCTAAACGAAGACAAACATTTTAGCTCTTTTGCATTTCTGCGTAAAATTACAGCAAATGCCTTAAAAAATTAATTAATAACAAATATAATGGAGGTACGGCCAAAAAAATTTTTCAACTAAATGCAATTTAAAAAACGGGGATCTATGGCTTAAATGAAGGCAAACATTTTAGCTCTTTTGCATTTCTGCGTAAAATTACAGCAAATGCCTAAAAAAATTAATTAATAACAAATATAATGGAGGTACCACCAAAAAAATTTTTCAACTAAATGCAATTTAAAAAACGGGGATCTATGGTTTAAACGAAGACAAACATTTTAGCTCTTTTGCATTTCTGTGTAAAATTACAGCAAATGCCTTAAAAAATTAATTAATAACAAATATAATGGCGGTACCGCCAAAAAAAATTTTTCAACTAAATGCAATTTAAAAAACGGGGATCTATGGTTTGAACGAAGGCAAACATTTTAGCTCTTTTGCATTTCTGCGTAAAATTACAGCAAATGCCTAAAAAAAATTAATAAATAACAAATATTATAGAGGTACCACCAAAAAATTTTTTCACTAAATACAATTTAAAAAACGGGGATCTATGGTTTAAACGAAGGCAAACATTTTAGCTCTTTTGCATTTCTGCGTAAAATTACAGCAAATGCCTTAAAAAATTATTTAAATACGAAACGGGTAGTACCAAGAAATTTTATTTTAAGTTGTGATTTATTGTAAACACTAAGTCAAATATTTTAAGTTCAATACTAGCTAGCCAATCTAAGAGAAAAAGTGTGCAGATTCAGTCCATGATACTTTTCGGCCCATTTGACATGTTTTAGCTCCGCAAGGGACAACATATTTTTCGCAAAAGGAGCTTTAAATAGATAATTTGAGATACGAAACCCATCGTAAACTGCTAACTCTTTTGGAAAGTATCCAAAAGAAGAACAATGGTAGCCTTGGATATCAAGAAAAATGTCTGAAGGATATTCTCCCATCGTGGCTTGCAATCGACTGATGTAGTTAGCGAAGGAAATATAGTTTTAGACAAATCTATTCGATTTAATAATTTCTTGAATTCGCTAAAGTAAAATTTCTTATAACTTCGTTTGCTTAAAAAATTATTTAAATATTAAGATTTAAACTTTTTTATATATAGCCTATGGGTTTATTGATTCTCATAAACCAAACTAATTCAAAATGTTGTAAATAAAACAAAATTTAATTGACTAGGATGATATTTATTTAAATATATTTTTATAAAATATATACATTTATATTACATTACTATACAATTCTTAAACCTAAATCTATATACATCTACTATAACAAAACTTACTCTAAATTAACACTAAAATTATATGCCTATACAATTCTTAAACCTAAATCTATATACATCTAATATTACAAAATTTACTCTAACTTAACACTAAAATTGTCTAATAACAATAGTTTTTTTTTTTTGTCCCACATCACACCTAGCTAAATCTAACTTTTTTTTTAGTTCCGTAATCTGTCTCTCGTAAATTTCCACATCACTTTCTCGCGCCCTTAATTGTCCCAAAAGTTTACCCCGCACATTATAGGCGTCTCTTAGGACATTCCTTTGGCTGCTAGAAAACTCATCTAGCCAACCTGGTTGAGACGCCACAAACGTTGATGATGATGTGGACGCACTAGATGCACTAATTGGTCGCTCTATATTTTTCTTTCGACCTTTTCGTCCTTTCCGGCACAGCTCCGGTGATAGTGGTGGTGGCGATGGTGTCCTCATGATTGGGCCATCCACGACAACTACCACCGGAGCCAAGTGGTTTGGAATCGCTGCTGCTGGTGGTGGTGAAGACGGCATCTCGAATCCACCGGGAAAAGGTACTGGAAGGCGCCTAAATGTGAATTTCTTCTTTTTCGGCACATCCTTTGCCACAGACGAATAAAATTCACCCTTGCTTTTGGGTCCACCAGTCGTCAATAATCTTTTTAATTTTGAATGTGTCGGCTGGGCTTCCTTAATCACAACATTACTGAGAACATTGACTTTTTTGTTCTCAGCTGCTTGCCGCTTCTCTATGTCCCTCAACAACTGGCCACATGCATCATCCATAATCTGCTCCATTCCATCGTCTGCTATACTCAAGTCGTTCCCGGGGGCTGCGGGCTCGTCCACAAAGGCGTTTGCGGTAATCAGATGTAAATCATCTTCGACGCCCAGAAGATCTTGGGTTGAAACACTCATTAAATCAGAAATATCACTCATGTTTGAACACATTACGTACACAGGAATAATTGTCGTCACTAAAAGTTTCAGACTGAAGAGCTCCACACAAGATGCTCGCTTTTATGCCTATTCCCCCCACTATAAGTTCACCCCACCTCGAGTCTCGCCGTCCTTCACTTCGTTCTTGTCACCACTCTTCTTAGTGCCCTTGACTACAGGCACTTTTCAAGGTTGCGCGTTCTCTTGAAATTTTAAAACTAGCTTTATCAAGGTCAAGGTGTATCTTGCCATCCTTGAGGTAGTGCATTTTCTTTTAAAATTCTACATAACACTAATCCAGTACGTTGATAAATATTAAAATTAACAGTTTATATATGAATTTTCCAATTATTTTAACGAGTTTAAAATCGGTATGACATAAAATTACTTAAAAACTAAAGATATGATTGAATAACTTTCAACAAGTTTACCAAATTTTCTTCTGGGTCTGCACTATAAAAGTCTAAATCCTTATGTCCCCAAGGCAAAGTTTTTGTCGTTGATGGTATTATATAGCGTTTGTCGTCGTGGTGAGATAATGCTACCTTGTTTAATATTTCCGTGTAAACGTCGTGTTTATAACTACGAAACGTTTTCATTTTGCGAAATATTAAACCACCACGCTCTACTACATTTTGATAATCTTCCAGGTGAAGTTGTTTCTCAATAACTGCTTTTTTGACACCTTTTGCTTTCTTCACTTCATTATGAAGCGAGCTGATGTAATAAGCTTTAGCGCCGGTGCCGTAAAAATACATTATCGGATCACCTGGAAATTCATCTTTCATCCGACCTACTACTGATTGACTTTTCCGGATATTAAAAATATTCCCTTCTACATAATTAGAGGTGTCGAACTTATCAGGGTTCTCTGCAATTGTTCGATAAAAGTCGTCGGTAAAAACTTTTAAAATAAGAGAATCGGTGTCAGTGTACAATAAGGAAACGTTACTACCAAATTTTGCTTTAATGAAATTATAAAAAAAGTCGTAAATCACTGTCTTTGACATATCCAATATGGAAAATCCGATATAAATTGGTTTATTGTATATAATTTTTAGTTTATCCATATGTATTGCAACAAAATCTTCGGTAAATATTGTTGAACTTTTGTAATTCGGACGCGATATTAAAGCCCTTGCCCCTACTTTACCCCGCATGTTTTCCCACTGTGTGATTAACTTTATATCGTTGCGATTTTCGACATTTTCCATAGTCTTGCCAAAAATGGCGTTAATAATTAATTTAAATGTATCCTTACCGAATTTTGATGTTGCCTTATTCCGCAAATCTGTATTGAAATCAATGTATGTCTTTAGCCACTTAGATTGACTAAATTTTAAAATTCTATGAGTTTGCATTACCATTAAGCCACTAGAAATCGCCTGCTTTAGGGTTCGATAATGCACAATATATTTTTTTTTTATCATTTAAATTTGGTATTAACTTTGACAATTTGGCTGTTTCTGTTGGTGGTATTATATTCTCAACCAGAAATGGAAGGTCAGAATGTGCATCGTGCAAATCCAGTGGATAATGCACATCGACTTCCAACACGTAGCCTTCTGGGCTGTTGTCGTCAATATCCATAATATTCAAATCTAAAATTTCGCGTTGTGATAACCATCTAAATCCACCAAATGGTAATGCTTGTGACAACTATGACCATACAAATTTGTGGCATCCAGATAAGTAATGAATGAAGAAGGTTTTGATGCATCATAATTCGGTAAATAAATATTATTGGCAATATGTTTCCTTTCCGAACACTGACTTATACCACCACGAATTCCTTTCTTAAAAAAGTGAATCATGTCAATATCAGTAAGTAGTTCCAACTCTACCTTGGTCATGCGCAACATACAATCAAATGAAAAACTGGGAAGAGTGTAGTACTGCACTGGGTCTAATTTATAAATGTTTAAAAACATATCGCGAAATTGTTCAAAAACATCGGTTAATAATAACACATCTGATTTTAAATATAAATCTGAATATTCCCCTAAATTCTTACAATCAAATAAACGCCAAACTTCCTTAGCTCTTTCATAGCTTTCATCACTAATGTGTTCCTCTGATAGATTATCGTAAAACTGATTTTTAGTTGGTAAATTTGGATAGTTCATCTTTTCCAAAGAATCCATGAAACTGTATGGAAAAATACCTTTGCCACGCATTAAACTGAACTTCTTATCATCGGGATAATGCTTGCGCATTTCCTTTAAACTACTTAAGTCTAAACCTTTACCCAAAGTATCTAGTGATGCTGATAAAAATTTGAAACTATCAATAAATCTTAATTTTAAATATTTTTTTTTTATTGTCATGGTCTTTGAATCTACATAATCATGAACGTAAATACTTTTGGTAAATGAAATGTACTTTTCTTTGCTTTGAGCTATCACATCAATTTTATCACCATGACGACACAATTCTTTGATAAACATGTGACTATCATAACCACTCAAATTATGAAATACAATTGGTATAAATGTAGGTACTTTATAATTTAAATTACAAATCGAATGAGCAGCACCAGGTCTTTTGTTTCCCGTTATGTGACAATGATCCTTTACCTTATCATTATTGTTAATCGGACCTTCACAGATGTTGCACTCTGTGGCATTATCGAAATCTTTTATTTCATCAGATGTTAAACGGTTCATTGGTCTAATATCTTTTAAATACGTATTGTATAAATTTCTTAGATCTGTCTCAATGCGGGATACAAATACTTGGGCTGCATCATCTCCGCGATATAACTCAAATTTTGAAATAGAATCATCAAAGGAGCACTTTATTAGGTATGCAAAAGAAAACGGCTCATGTTTAACGTTTGTCGTACTGTAAGAATGTTCGGGGTTTGGTTCAGTTGAATCTAATGGTTTAAGCACTGATTCAAAGTCTGCATATACAATGAATGGTACACGCATTTGTTTTTCGATATTTTCAAATTTTAAAATGTTTTCCGCTACACTTTTCCCAAATTTATCCACTTTTAAATTAACTGATGGTATAACTGAGTATTTAAGTTTACAATCATTTTCTTGATGTAATGTCAAAGCGAATGATGATTTAAAATATATAAGGCACCCATCACAAAAATAAAGCTTATCACAACTTGATGATATCTGACTTGAACATAATCTTGATAAGTCTTTTATCCAGCAGTAATGACTTTTCATACAATTTGTATCGCAAATGTGTGCATCATCATCATCATCATTATCTCTGACATTACAATCCTTGGTTACTAACAACAAATTTACATGTATACCCAGCTTTTTACCAGAATATCTTAATGGGCCCACAACTTCATATTTTAATTTATTATGTTCAAATACCGATTGTAAACCATACACGTTTACTGAAATATTATTCATTTCTTCAAATTTAGAAATATCACGCAATTTAATTGGAAAATTCATACCTGTAAAATTTAGCACTCTAGAGTAATGGGGGTATGACGTCATTTGTGATGACATGTTACTGGCAGGGAACAATGCTGACGTGACGGCCCAAGCGAAGCAGCACTCATCTTGATTGTAAACATTAACAACAGCATTCTTCAGATCAATGAATTTCGGTAACTTGATATATGATGATCCCCCAAATGGTTTATATTCATTGATGTTTACCTCCAAGTACAAAATTTTTTCTAATGCCCAACCTGTAAGATAAAATATATATTTAATAATTAAATATGCTTTCAATTATTGACCTATAACATACCTGAATCCTTTTCCTGAAATTCCGTTGATTGAACCTTCATTGCCTCAACAAATGATCGGTACACTTCTTCCAAGTCACTTGCAACAGTAACAATTTCATTACACGTGTTAAAAGATTTTTCACTGTAAGAATCCTGTGCGGGAAGAATGTACAATCCCACCACAACCATGTTTATTTTTAGTGCACCACGAACTGCTACTACTTCACTTATTAAACTAAGCACTTGAGCTTTAATTTCTTCAAAAAATATGGTGAAGTCTATATGGAAATTTTCACTGCTTACTCGATATGTTGCAATCCTCTTCTTAAAAGCCGTTTGCACAATTTGAACACCTTGTGACAATGGCAAACAGGAATTATTTCGATGTTGGAGCGTTCTTTGATGAGCACCCAATTGATTATGTGGAACAGCTATATTACAAGTTACACATGTTCGCATCTGGGGTGTTGTTGTAGCCACATCGACTCTCCGTCGCTTTGCAGACTCTGCGTTAACAAATCGAAACATGCAAGACTCTCTTCTGTGTCGTAACATACTGTAACTACGAGTAAATGTCTCACTACAATCTTCACACACATACTCCATGTCCGTTTAACTAATTATTTTGAAAAAGTCTTGCTGAATATTCTGTTCAATACTAAAATGTGACACCTCCTACCCACATATATACCTAGCGGCCAAGGTCACACCATTAAAAATTAACATTGACAACAGGTCTTTCAAGGTCATGCAACATCAAGGTCATAAAACTTCAAGGTACATTTTCAAGGTCAAGGTGATACCAACACCTGCGTTCAAGGTCAAGGTCATATGACGTAAATTTTCAAGGTCAAGGTGATACCAACACCTGCGTTCAAGGTCAAGGTCAAGGTGATACCAACACCTGCGTTCAAGGTCAAGGTCATGTGACATCATTGAACACCTGCGTTCAAGGTCATGTGACGTCAGAGGAGTGGGGGTGACAATGAAAGTGTATTAATCCTCTACTAACTACCATGTTTTTGCCTCTTTTTGAGGATAGATATTTTATAGCAGAAATCAGTGAGGGGGATTGCTCAACCAGGGTTGAATGGGGAATTTTGTCGACTTTGACATGAGCCGAAGTTATTATTAAAAAGGGCTATGTTTCTATGTTATACAGTGTGTTTTAACAAGTATTGCAAATTTAAAAATTTTTGATGTGCTACAAAATTTGATTACATGATTTCTGACTTATTCTAAAGTATTTTTTGGAAAGCTTACTAGATTCTGCCGAAACGTTTTTGGAATCATCAATTGATTCTGTAAAGTCAGATAGCTATTAATTTTTAAATTAAACCATACATTTCCACAGCTGTTTTGCCTGTAAATGTTTAACAATGGCCGTTTCCACGGAAACGAGTTTAAAATGTGAAGTTTTATGAAGGCGTTTAAAAAAAAATAAAATAAAAATAAAAATAAAAAAAAAATATAATTAAAATGGAAAATCATTAGTCACCTATCAGACAATCATTTTCCATTTTAATTTATTTGCAGACACTAAAAAACTATACTAATAATGATGATAACTTTATTAAAACATTTAAAATAAGCCGGTCCAAATAATAAGTGGTAATCGTAAAAAAATAAAACTAATATCTAGTGGGGTGACCTCGACTTTGAATAACTTCATAACACCTCTGAGGCATACTTCTAATGATGTTGTCGATGTGTTCTTGAGATACTAGTTGCCACAAGATAGGAAGTAGCTGCCGCAACTGACCAATGTTTTCTGGCTGAGGCAAATGTTGATCCAGTTGGTACTGAAGCCTGTCCCACACATGTTCAATCGGGTTGAAGTCTGGAGAATATGGTGGTAATGGTAAATGATTTAGCTCTAAGTTGTTAATTTCTTCCATTACCACTCGAGCTCTATGAGGGCGAGCATTATCGTCAAGAAACACAAAATTGTGACCAATTCGACCTCTCGCCCCTGTCACATAAGTTGTAATAATTTCATCCCTGTATATTTGACCAGTTACTGTATTATCAAAACAGTGCAGCTCAGTTCGAAACCCCAGAGCAACACCAGCCCAAACCATGACACCACCTCCTCCAAATTTATGAATTGGCTGTATATGTGCTGGCAAGTTTCGTGTATTTACAGTTCGGTACACTCTTTTACGACGAGAATCATTGTGTAAGCAGAATCTTGACTCGTCAGTAAATAATACATGGTCCCAAATAAAATTTTCTTCAATTCTTTCATTGGCCCAAGCAAGCCTAAGTCGTCGAAGCTTTCTAAAAAATACCCTAGAATAAGTCAGAAATCATGTAATCAAATTTTGTAGCACATCAAAAATTTTTAAATTTGCAATACTTGTTAAAACACACTGTATAACACAGAAACATAGCCCTTTTTAATATTAACTTCGGCTCATGTCAAAGTCGACAAAATTCCCCATCCAACCCTGGTTGAGCGATCCCCCTCACTGATTTCTGCTATAAAATATCTATCCTCAAAAAGAGGCAAACAAATGTTAGTTCCCTATTCAGTTTTGAGTAGTTTATTTGTAAAAGAGACTTAAGTCTCCAACCTGCCTTCGATGTTCAAGGCTTTCCAGGTTGTTGTTGTCAGATCATGGTCACCGATCAAGCGAATGGCTTTTCTTTGATTGAAATCTAGCAGTCTCAGAGCAGAGCCCCAAATATGCGAACAGTACTCCATCGATGGTCTATTTTGGGCTTTACAGAGCATCAAAAGTTGTTGAGGTTGTTAGTTCGGAAAAGTATTCCAAGGTTCTGCGAGGCTGCCTTAGCAATGGCCGCAACGTTACTATGCCGAGACATATGACTATCTAAATTGACGTCCAATACGTGAATTGATGAAGCCAAGGGAATCGAGTATCCCGCCATGACTATATCCAGTTCTTCAACATAAACTTTTTAGAAAAAACTGCCGCCTGGGTTTTTAGCGTTAAATTTTATTTGGTTACTGTTACCTCAAGAGAGAATTTCTTCAGTTCTTCGTTGGGATGTGGGACCTCTTGCTGCCTATAGAGATGTGCATTGGCAGACGATGTTCGAACATTCAAAGCAAAAGATGAAATAAGTGCGCTGTCATCAGAGGAGCTATACCGGGTGTTGCATCGTCGAGCGGGACATAGGAAATCCCATGTAATTTTAAATGGGGTCAATTATTTATTCCCTAATTATTTTAGAGAAAAATTCTATTTAGGTTTATTAAAGTGCACTAAAACCCACATTCAAAAGAATAACTTTAGATATTTTTGATGAGCCCGTTTACGGGTCATCGCCGATTTCTTTTTAACTATTTCTTCTTTTTATGGCGCCGTATTTGCGGGCACCAGTCAAGGTAAAAGATGACTGTCAAATAAAGTTGTCATTTTGAAATGTGTGCTTTATTGTTATAAAAACTCGTACATCGGAAATATTAAAGGTGTATTTATGAGTACAAATTAATCTGAATAAAACTAAAATAAAGTATCCAATTACAAGGTTAATTATGGCATTTTACATGTTTCAATATTTTACTAATTAATAGGTAGGTACTATTAAATTGTTAGAACTTTAGGATTTAAGAAGATGTTCAAATATTCCTCCATTGACTGCTAGACAATAACCGAGGCGATCATAAAATTCTCTTCTTACATTCGCTAGTTGGTAAACTGAAATTCTATTGCACTCGGCAGAAATAGCATTTTTTAACTCGTCTAGATTTGGGTATTTTTTATCTTTGTATATCCTGTTTTTTAAATGGCCCCAGAGAAAGAAATCATTTGGCGATAAATCAGGAGACCTGGCTGGCCAATTTACTGTATGATTTAAGCCAATAACATTTCCATTAAAAGTACGGTTTAAATATTCCCGGACAGCAAGGGTACTATGTGCCGGGCAGCCATCCATTTGGTACCAAACTTCCTGATTTTCCCTGGCGGCATCATGTAAAGTAGGTAAAATATGATCTTCAAGCAGTTCCAAAAAATATTCTGCATTTACATTTCGTGTAAGAAATAATGGCCCGATAATATTTTCTCCGAAAATCCCAGCCCATACATTAACTTTTTGTGGATATTGCGTCCTTGTTTCCACAAACCTGTGTTGGTTTTCTTTGCTCCAATATCGATAATTTTGAACATTGGGTTCATTGTTTAAGGTAAATGTGCATTCGTCAGTGAAACAAATGTTTTTTAAAAATTCCCTATCCATGTTTGCTCTTTCCATCATACCAAAACAAAACTACTGTCGTCGTATTTCGTCCCTATCTCTTAGCTCTTGGTGCTTTTCATATTTGTATGAATAATATTTATGTCGTTTCAAAGCTCGTAACGCTGTGGTGTGATCTAATCCTATGTCATCCTCAAGTTTCCTTGTGCTGATCTTCCCATCATTTTCTTCCACGCACAATAAAACTTGCAAGTCCCTATCATTTCCTGAATCTCTTCTTTGTTCCTGCCTTTCTTCACATATGCAGTTATTTATTACAGTGCCTTTTGTCTCAAATTTCTTGATAGTCTTTTCGACTGTAGATTTTGCAGGTATCGGTCTATTCGGATACAGAGCAGCAAACATGTCTGACACATTTTGATAACTATTTCCTTGATAATACCATTTAATCATCAATATTTTTTCTTCAGAAGTGTAATTCATGGCTAATATTTTCGATGTACGAGTTTTTATAACAATAAAGCACACATTTCAAAATGACAACTTTATTTGACAGTCATCTTGAGAAATAGTTAAAAAGAAATCGGCGATAACCCGTAAACGGGCTCATCAAATATATCTAAAGTTATTCTTTTGAATGTGGGTTTTAGTGCTCTTTAATAAACCTAAATAGAATTTTTCTCTAAAATAATTAGGGAAGCCAATAATTGACCCCATTTAAAATTACATGGGATTTCCTATGTCCCGCTCGACGATGCAACACCCGGTATACTCGTATATAGGATTTTTAGTTTTTTCCAATAGATCGTTAATGTATAGTAAAAAGAGGGGGCGACAATATAGAACCTTATGGGACTCCGGGGTTGATGCTAAATGCGTCTGAAAGTTTGTAAAGAAATCAGTCCATCGCATCTCGCAGAGAACGGTCTATAAGAAAGCTTGACAGCCATGAATAAAATTGAACCGGCATTCCGCATGCTCTCACTTTAGTTAGGATCCCCTCATGCCATACTCGGTTAGATGTCTAATGTTACCGCCTGGAACTCCCCATGATGTTCTATTACGTTGTTCCACACGTGAGTAACATAAGCGAGAAGGCCCCCTGTCGATATAGATTTACGGAATCCATACTGTCGGTCACTGATAATGGTGAAGGCTTCTAGGTAATTTAATAATTTTTCCGTGAATTCTGATATAACCAAAAGCAATGTAACTGGACGATAGTTGCTTGGCAAGATCTTCTTGCCTTCTTTGGGTATGAACTCGCGCAGCTTTCCAGCAAGAAGGAAATATTCCTTTATTGTAAGGTAAGTTAAAAAGCCTACAAAATACCGGTGCTAATTCATGAGCACATGTCTTAATTACGATGACTGGAATTTCGTCTGGACCAGAAGTTTTTTTTGTGTCTAGACTCCTCAAGATTCGTTAAACATGGTGCTTGCCGGAAAATAATCTCGGGCATTCTCCATTCTACAGAGGGAATATTCGGTGGAGTTTTCCCTGAAAATTAACCGTTGAAGTTGAAGATAATAGTTTTGCCAGTAAGTTTCCTTCTTCCTGTGCTTTGGTCGCAATGGTGCCATCAGAACGTGTTAGAGGTGGAATGGTTGACTTGATAAGGTTCTGACTGACGGCGTTACCTACCAATCAAGAAGATCTTGAGCCGCTAGGACATTCAAGAAGTTTGTCTTTGATCCTCTGGTTTTGTGCTTCTTTACTTTGATTTATCGATCGCTTGCATTGGTTTCGAGCGTTAACAAAGATGGTATGATTTTCGGGGGTAGGGTTCTGATGCCATTGTCGGTAGAAATAATTTTAATTATAATAATTTAACAGCAATTTTTGGTAAACCAAGGTTTGCCGTTGGAAGGGCATTCTTTTGAGAAAGGGATAATTACTTCCATTCCAGTTATGATAACCTCCGATACTTCTCTAGCACAGGTGGATGGATCGTCCGAGGTAAAACAAACGTCCCGATCAGGAAAGGTTCGAAAATGGTCCTTTAGGTCATCCCACTTAGCTGGTGTATAATGCCAGATCTTGCGTGGTTTAGGAGGCTCTTCGGCACTAATTAGTAGCTTGTTCAGTGTCAAAATAAGGTTGTGGTCAGACGTTTCTAAAGAGCGCTTTACGGGGACAGTGTGCAAGTCGGGGTTTGAAGTTAAGAAAAGATCCAACAAACAAGCAAAATCACCATCTCGGCCTGGAATCCGAGCTGGTTCACCCACGAGTTGGATTCTTGCACAATACATGCCTATTTATTTTTTAAGTCATTTAGCATAAGATGTTCCGAACGAAAGTCTGACCATATCGAATAAATGTTTAAAGGCAAAGACAATTCTATGATGATGGTTCCAAGATCAAAATGCTTTGGAGTTAAACTCGCCCCTCGATCGGATCTCCGGGTGAGGGCTGGTCCTCTGGCGCCTCATCAAGCGAAATTATCCCAATATCCACCATTTCCTATTAATAGGCGGGTCCTTCGAACAACATTCAAAACGGAAATGGTGTGACAACTGAAGTTGTTAAAAGCCCCAAGATTACCAGCTTCCAAATTGACTTCTGCAATATAAGAGAACTGAACTTGAACATCAATGCAGTCCATCAACATCTACAATCTACCAAACCTCATATACTCGCACTAACCGAAACAAAGATCAGATCATCCATTAGTACGGTCAGCTATTTATATCCTGGATACGACTTCCATCGCCGATTTAGGCGCATTTTTGACCTGTGCCCCTTTGTCCGCAATGATATTTCTTGTCAACGAGAGGAGATACTCGAGCCTAATATGGCTTTGTTGTAATGTGGTTTAAAGTATACTAAATTCATCTGGTGCCTATATCGGCCGCCAAGCGATATCCATTATAGAGACTTGTTTTCCTCACTTGCTAATACTATCGAGTTCTTGCAAACCCACCATCTCAATTCCGAAGTCGTTATTCTTGGTGACTTTAACGTTCATAATATCAACTGGCTCAAATACTCAAATTCTTTAAACTTAGTAAACTTAGTAAAAATAGTATTTCAGTATTTGAGTTAGTTGACATTATGAATGCCGGTCAATCTTCTGTGCGAGTGGCGATGAACAGTTTTCTTTCAGACACATTTAACATCAACGCCGGAGTCCCTCAAAGTTCTATATTGTCGCCCACACTCTTTTTACTATAATAATATATTAACCATCTTTTGGAAAAGAATAAAAATCCTATATATTGCTACTCTGATATTAGCACACTTGTTTCATCTTTTACTTTAGATGCTCGAACCTTGGCTGCCAATGCACATCTCAATAAGAAGCTAGAGGTCTCACATCTCAACAAAGACCCGGAAGAAATTCTGTTTTAGGGTGACAATAACCAAACCTCTTTACACCCCAACAACTTCTGATGTTCTATAAAGCCCAAATTCGAGCATCATTGGAGTACTGTTGGCATTTGGGGCTGTGCTCCTAAAAATACCCTAAGATTGCTAGATTCACCATGTGAACCATATGACCATGATCTGACAAACAACCTAGAAAGCCTTGAACATCGAAGGCAGGTTAACGACTTTAGAGTCTATTTGATAAATATTTTAATGGTAAGTGCTCAACTGAGGTTGCCCGCTTGATTCTACCTAGAGCGGTGCATGGTAGAAATACACGGTGAGCCACTGCAGTTCACCCGTGCGTGGTTCAGCTTAAGGTCCCTCGAACGACACTGTTTAAAAATTATTTTATCTGGAGAACGTCATTACTCTGGAACGACCTCCCTGAGGCCGTGTTCCCCAACGAGTATAATCTCCAAAGATTCAAGACCAGCGTGAATCGTTCCTGCGCACACGTACCGCTTGCAGAGCGTAATAAAGGATTAATCTTGTAGTGTGGTGAACTATCATAAAAAAAGGATAAGTTCTTGTATCAGCTCGTATGTAAATAATGTTTTATTTTGATTCCTTGAAAATAGTACTTCCAAGTTTGGGGGTACATATGTTGGAGCCTTTTAAAGATTTCAAAAACAGAGACTGATAAATGCAAAAGGTTGTATATTATGCACTTAAAAAATAGTAAGGCAAGGAAGTTGACAGAAAAAAAAATTTAAAATGTTATTATGACAAGAGTATTTTTTTGAAGTAAAAACTAAATAGAACGACGTACTAATTGCTTACCTAATTTATTTTTGAAACCCCATACATAATTATCCTAAAAAAAGTGTATTTTGATACAAAAATCTCCCTCCATAAGGAATCGAGCTAAGCGACGCACCAATAATTAATTATTATTCATTGTTCCTGTGCTTACCCCGCGAGCTCGGCCGTATTTTAAGTTCACCTCATATGTTTATATGGCAGTAGAAAACCATCAAATGCATTGAAATCAAGACAAAAACAAACAAAGGATCTTCAAGGAAGTTAAAAAGTATTAATATTACCTAGTACGAAATGGTCGACAGCTTGCAAATTATAATTAAAATATCTGTGGGCGTTCGCGTGGTAGTCGACCTCGCCGGTTCTCGGGCTGTTACGCCTTGGGTGCCGGTCCTATGGAAATACACTCGAACCGCTGGGTAAAATATACTATTGTAAAACATTCGGGTTAGACAAAGAAAAAGTAATCACTTAATACGCATGGTAATTGCATAAATTTCTGTTTACCTTTCATGACACTGACAAATTTACTTTTTAAATGTTTTCTTGGATTTTATTTGTGTTGTGTACTTTGGGTAGTAGTGTAATACTTACTACTTGTAGTACCTACTCCAGCACTTGTATTAACAGTGGTTTTAATTAAATGCGGTGGAAAATAAGCTGTGCAGGTTACTTTAGAAATTTATCTTGTTAAATTCGAGGTTAAATTATTATTAGTTGTCCACAAAATTTGCCCCACTAGTAAAAAAAATCACTTACTGCGCCTGTCTTCTATCATCAGATTTGCGTAAATTTGTAATGAAAAATTAACCCTACATTCCCTGGAATCATGTTTTAGACTTTTCAGAAATTTTCAGATAATGTAAAATATTTAACACGTGATTAAGTATGTGTAAAACGAAAGGAAAACGTTGACATTATCGTTGATATGGATTTAATTATTGAATTGGACTTCTATCCAAATGCAAAATTCGTTCTACCAACTTGTTTTTTTCATAAAGAAGAATAATATATTTGTGAATTAACAAATGTTTTTTATGTATCTTTGGTTAACTTTTTTACACCCTTTCCTAGTAATATAGTTTAGGGTTGTCTCTCAGCATTAATTTCCAACATTTGTAAATAAATTGGTTTATTATTAGTATATTTATATTTAACGTGCCCCAGTGCAACACACATTAAATAAAGAGGATTCAGTTAAGCGAGTGTATGTAGTCTTCCTTTTCTTTTTATTACTGCTTCGCCACAGACTTATACATCCTAGTGCTAGGAGAAATTGATCTTAAAAATGTATACGTAGCTACTTTAATAATCTTTTTTAATTTTGTTTCTTCATAACTACCACAACTGTTAGGATAATATTTACACAATAAATTCTTAGAATTTATTAAAATAACCTATTGTTTATAACACTTCAACTGTTCTGAACCTTGGGCTCAACGGAAATAGCTTACCCTATCCCAAACTATGTAACCATTCCAAAAGAAGATTGATGTACAAATTACGTTGACCTAATGTGTTACGCATCAAGATTCCATCATAATGGCTTCAAATTTAATGTGATACTTATTATCATAATAGTGTGTATAATAATCACTCCAAAATTTTTAGTTTTTGTTCAGAATCCCAAACATCCATAATGTTATACTAGACGATCTTACAACATGTCGTTTACTAAGAATGTCACTAACCGTAAGCTTTTCTATACAACTTTTCCTTTCCATACAACTCCCACTCCTATGAGCAATGGAGAGGTCAATATCTGAGAGAAGCTCCAAAATAACCCAAGCGCTACTAAATCAACCAGAACTCTTAAGGTAGGTCGGGGGTAACCTATGAGAGGGAACATATGTGGGGAATCGGCAAATCAAAAGGTTGTGGGGGGGGGGAGTAAAGAGAGCCGGCGAAATATTGATCGTATGATATATTAACAGCATTTGAATACTTTGTTTTCTGCATCCCTATCAAAATCAGTTTATTATTTCCGATAAGGGTTAACGTTCTAGCCTGGTTCTGGATTAAGGAATGTAGGAAGTTTCACACAATATATAATAATTAAAGAAAATGACATTTATGATATAGAACACTAACATCAAATATTTGGGTCTGCCTTTCGATAAAAGGCTGGCTTGGACCGATGACGTAGACCAACTGTAAAAAAAGCAAATAGTCAACTCGGCGCCATCTACTTGCTCATCAACAGTCGAAGTAGACTGGACTAACGAATAAAGACATTGCTGTACAAGATTATTATTAAACCTGTACTTATTTATGGTGTCGCCTCCTGGTGCACCGTATCTAAGTCAACATTCAAAAAAGTTCAGACATTCCAGAACAAAGTACTCAAAACTATGCATACGCTTTACGCTTCACGATGGTACATACGCTACATAATGACCTACATATGACTGAACATATTGACAAACTTATTATCAACTACTACAAACGGACGGACGTTTCCCTGAATCCCCTGATCATACAATCGCACATCTACTCAAACCCACTAAAATCATACAGCCCACAGAGAGACTGGCTCACTCCTGCTCTGCCTTCCCTGCACCACTATCCCACACCCCTTCTACCTCAACAAGCGACGAATTTGAAGACTCAGTATTAAACCAATGCCAAGCCCCGCTGAGACGCTTATTTGTTTACAAATAGAAGTTAGTAGTCCCCGACTGATTTATAGAACGAACATGATCCTCGTCTAGGTATCTAAAAAAAGAAAATTTGAAAACTCTCGATAGATACCAAGTTTTTACTAAATGGCATACCTAGTTGTCTCACTGTATAGAACGCGACATTTTAAAAGTTAACAAGGGATGTGTCCTCTATTGCGTAGCCATAACCTTCCTATGTAGAATTTTCTATTTAGTGGGGCTCATGTCCTTTTACGTTATAACCATCTCATTCATTACAATTATTAAACTTATTGCAAATTAGATGGTTTTAAAACTTGATTTGACTTTATAGAGTTTTCTACATTTTTTAAAATTAATATAAGCAAATAACAAAATATTTATATTGAAACGTACCTGTGGGCGTATCAGAGCATCTGGAGATAAGCAAATATAATTAATCACTGAAATAATCGTGAAAGTTACGTTTTGAAGAGTGTGATTATTAATCTTAGTCTGACCAAGAAACTCCTGTACTTCCTGTAATAGGGATAATATTCTTGCTCCTTCTCCTGGTCGTAAGTTACCCAGTTGAGTAATCGCAACGTAATTTAGGAATCCTTTTATTAAACGTTCTAAGGTGATGCTTGCATATCCCAGCCGTAACTGCTGAAACTAAAAAAAAAAGTCACCAAGATGCGATATATTTGAATTTGATTGTTCGATACTATTTAAAAGTTTTAGAAAATTAACATTAATATAAAATATTATATCGGTACATTGTGACTAAGGTTCCTTATCATTTAAAAGTTTTTTTATAATAATATTATGCTTTTCAGCTATACCTAATCAAATTATCTTGGTTTTCCCACGGTATTTTGACACATTGTAAATGCTTATAGCAGGAATAAAGATTTTAAGCTGCCATTTCCACAGGGGAGTTGACGTAGCTCTGAAGTTTTTTTTTTTGATAAATTGGTTATTTACAATTATACAGGGTAAGATAAAAGTAAAAATTAGAAATGATATTTTTCCGAGATAGGAAAAGTTTGATATTTTAAAACGCGCTGTAATATATTCCATTCTAAGCTAAAGACTTGCTCCTTTACGATTCTTAAAATTTCTACTAGTATATGTATATATAGACCTACCTTTATCTATACAATTTTTGCAAATATTAATTTTTAAAAGTTACCCTTATCAGATGGGAAATCTTAGTCACAGTAACGCAGGTTGTCAAAATTCTGTTATCTGCAGTTTATCGGAATTTACCTTTTAATAAAAATCTTTAACAATCTAAAGTGGTTCCCAACGTGCATTAAAATATTGAAATTAATGGTCGACACTTCAGTGGCTTAAGTACAGATATTGGAATTTATTCCCATTCATAAAACAATGATCTTTTAAATGTTCCATATTTTAAAAGATATATAGATACTGACTCCGTAGTAGGTACTTTTAGAATCGTGTATGGGATCACAGTTTTAGCATTTAACGGGTATTTAACGGGTATCGTATTTTTTAGTTACTTTAATGGTATTAAGTATATCTACTCATTATTGGGCTCTCTGAAATGCAAATATTGCAAATAGCCTGTTTTTCTTAATGAATACACGTTTTGAGGTTGAGTCAGGCCCTAATCGAATACAGTTTTTCAAAACAAATGACAATATAAATAGGCGCATCAGACACTACCTAAATGACTCTATTTTATGACCTTTCATTCTTTGGCAACAATAACGATTTATCGAACCATTTTATGAGCATCGGGTCTGCCATGACCTACGACAAGAGTCAGGGCCGTTCCAACCCGGTGGTGCCATGGGTACAGGGCATACGGGCGGTAAGTCAAGGGAGAAGCGACAGTTGCCTGGTTTAAAAAAAAAATGGACTTAAAACTAATTTATTAGTAAAATAATCAATATAAAATATTATCATTATACTAGGTAACCACTTAGAATTAAAAATGCATTTTACAAGTATAACTGGAAATAAACTAAACAATTTTGGTTTTAAAAACGCTACTTCACGTCGCAACCAGTTGGGAAATACATTGTTCGTTTTTATTTTAACACGTTTTAACCGATCATCCCATCGAATCGCGTCGCAACGCCGGCATCGCGTTAATGCGGGCGGTTTTTGTCAGGTTGCAGGAAAATACTCGTTTATGCCTTGAGCCTATAAATACACGCACCGGGATAATTTGCACTATATTAATTTTGAACGTGTCAATCTCAAGAACTGAAAAACACAGCCTTTGGTCTCTAATTTTTGTGTTCGATTTGTGATTGCTGGCGTTTGTGGTGTTGTGATACTTGTTTGGCAAAAAAAAAGAATTTATTACTTACTTAATTCTATTTTAAATGTTTTAATTTTGCAAATGGAAAACACAAAACATATACTACAGGAGCAAATGTAAACTTGGATTTTTGAACTGCATCACTTTATTTTGTTAACAGATGCATGAAATATGGCAATTTCTTGCAGAAATCGGGAAAATGCGATTTTTTGTATTAAAGTAAACGTATGGGGAATTGTTTTTAAAATATTGTCAACAAATTGGCGGGCTTCACATCATAATTATATTTCCTACACCTCTAGACCAGTGTGCGTTGAGGTCGCAGACCACTGTGCCACCCAATGTCAGGATCAACTAAACAATAGTCAGCACTTTCGGTGTATAAATACCCGAACATTGGGTGGACACAGTACCTTCGTCTTTCCGACTGGTCAACTCCCCTACGATCGGGAGCGCCCATGTGTCTTACAGACTCCAGGTCTCTCTCCTGATCTTCCCAGGAGCGCCCATACGTCTTATAGACGCAAAATAACTTTCCTGGATCCCTTAACCGTCCACCTTCCCCGAAGGCGTAGCCCGGGAAATGCCCTTCAGGCGCATCCCCATAAGAGCCCCCAAGCCGATAGTGCCGGCCAGGTCGACACCCCTACGGAGGCATGCTGGGTTTCCTCCAGGCTACCCAGTAAACAAACGATATAACGTAAATAAAAGGGCCTGTGTTCTTTCTAGCCAGTGTTTTCAATCGCGCCCCGTTTGGGGAACTACCCCAAGGGTGTGACAACATGAACAAAATTAAAATGAAATCGATTTGGAACGTTTCTTCGCAGAAGTTAATCTTTATAGAGAAACAGCTTAACTTACATTGCGTCTTTTTTATAAGTTCTTTACGAAAATTATGTAAAATGTCAACGCATCGTGTTGGATACAATATCCAACAAGGAATAATAGTAAAGCGTGGCAACTATGTAAAGATAGAAATAAATTTGGCATCGCCGAACTTAAAAATAGTGCAAAATGAAAATGGGTAGAAGCACGGTCTTCTCCCGTATTTTCTGCTCTAAAAAGCAATAATTGATTAACAATAAAACATGCAATGGTTTTGCACCAGTCATTAAATTAGACTTTCGCTGTCCTTAAATATGACTTTTGTAGTCATTAAATTAGACTTTCGTAGTCGTTAAAAAAATACTTTTGTAGTTATTATGTTAAGACTTTCGTAGTCACTAAGTTAGACTTTTGTAGTCCTTAAAATAGACTTTCGTAGTCATTAAATTATACTTTTGTAGTTGTTAAAAAAAAAATACAATATAAGCTTTTCAATTTTTACATAGGATTGTCGCATTTTTCTTATTTAAATGTCTTGTTATTTCTCAAATTTCGTTCAATCCAAGCCTTTGAGGCCCCGAGCATGTTGGATACAATATCCAACAAGGAATAATAGTAAAACGTGGCAACTATGTAAAGATAGAAATAAATTTGGCATCGCCGAACTTAAAAACAGTGAAAAATGAAAATGGGTAGAAGCACGGTCTTCTCCCGTATTTTCTGCTCTAAAAAGCAATAATTGATTAACAATAAAACATGCAATGGTTTTTCACCATTGCAAGTCAAGCTCTACCTTTTAGGTATCTTTGTAAAAGTGTAAATAAGTGAATTTGTTAATAAAGTATAAGGTTTGTAAAATAGTAACCTGGTGTTTTTTAAAGGCATCATACCAGTAAATTTTGTGTGCGCAAGAAAATCGTACATAATGGTCCTTCTAGCGGATATTCGAAGCAGTACATAGAATACAGGTAAAGCAGTCCATATTTTAAAGTCTGGAACGAAGATTTCAGCCAAAGTTTCCTAAATCCGTGAAAGTCATACATTTCTCGGCGTCCCGGAAGTTCGTCCGCCATTGCTTTATTTTACGAAGTCATGCGCGTCATAGAAAGCGCCTTGGCAACCAACGAACCCTTGATGTCATCGGATTCGAGCAATTTAGGATTCGGACATTGAAAAGTTTAGTGAAGTGTATAAAAAACGGTTGGTGTTGGTAAATGGTTTTAAAGACTGCTCATGGATGGCAGCACAGTAGACTTCATAACAAATATCCTTTTTTAGGTTAGTGTTGTGTATTTGCACTATTTTCTTTAATGTTTTAGCAAGTTTTAACAAAAATTATGCAGAAAAAGGTTATAAACTAAGGTATGTTTACGCCCAGTTGTTAATTTTGTAGTTAAGTGTGCAATTATAGCTAGTAAAATGTCGAAGAAAGAAATAGGTAAACTTGTTCTTCACATAGAAACGCTAAAAGCTGGTTTGTCTCGTGTGAGGAGATTCATTTCTGAACATGAAAATGAGCCTGTCACAGACTTATTACTAAATCAGTTTGAAACAAGAAAAGATGTATTAAAAAATAATTTTGATAAGTTTCAAGAAGTCCAATTCCAACTCTTATATCTAGATCCTGGACAAAATGATAATTCACATGATTTTGAGCAAGAATATTTTGACATTTTAACTAAAATCAATTTAAGACTGCCTAGTTCTCATAAAGTTCAAAGCAGGTCCAATACGAGTCCTACTGTTTCAAGTAGTAACATTTCCACAACGAAGCTACCTCACATAGACATTCCAGCATTTGATGGAAAAAATTTAAATGATTTCAAACCATTTATTGAAATATTTATGGCTGTTATAGATAATAATAGTAACTTGTCCGATGTAGAAAAGTTGTTTTATCTACGTAACTATTTAAAAGGTGAAGCTCTTACTCTTGTTAACACCTTACCTATCCTTAATTCTTCATATAATGAAGCTTTAAAAATTTTGGAAAATCGTTACGATAATGAGATCATGCTCATAAATTCTCATATAACTTCAATTTTAGAAATACCTAATATTTAAAAAGGCTCTCCTGCTGCTTTAAGAGAATTTATTAGTAGGATTAAACAGCAAATAGGTGCTTTAAAAAATCTAAAGCAACCAGTAAGTCACTGGGACATGATATTGATTTGTATTTTATCGAAAAAATTAGATCAATATACTAATAGGTCCAATCAAATTGACAGAGACACATCAAAATTGCCAACTTTGGATGAGTTCTTGCAATATTTAGAAAACCGAGCAACAGCTCTAGAAACTGCAGGAAATTCTGAGAAAAGGTTTCCAGAAAAACCAAAATTTTCACATTTAACTTTACAATATGATCAAGAAAAGAAAAAAAAATGCCTTTTTTGTAAACTAGCAGGTCACAAAGTTTACAATTGTAAAAAGTTCAAAAGTATATCAGTAAGTGATAGAATTCTTTCATTGATAAAAATAAATTTTGTAGGATTTGTTTAAATGGCCATTTAGGAAAATGCAAATTATCTATCAAGTGCCAAGCCTGTTTAAAAGATCACAACAGTTTGCTGCATTTGAAAAAGTCCGAAGGGTATAAAATCAATGTAGTCACAAGTGGTAAAGAAAATGCTTTTAATGGTTTTCAAGAAACTGCACAGAATGTACTTTTACCCACAGTAAAGGTTAAAGTTAAAGGTAAAAACGGTACATTTTTTGTTGCTCACTGTTTACTTGACTCTGGTTCACAGATGAACACCTTTCAAAAACAAATTAAATGTTATAGGTATATCAGAAAATGTAACTCAAGTGCAAAGTTCTGTTTATATTGAGATTAAGTCATGTCTTTCTCACTATAAAACAACTGTTAAGTGTGCAGTTGTAGATAAAATTGGTAAATTACCTCAGTTTGAATTAAAATCACTTAACGAAGTAAAATTTCCTGAGTTCATCCAGCTATCTGACAGTGAATACAATAAGCCTAAAAATATTGATATATTGCTATCAGCTGATATTTTCTTCCAAATTTTATTAAAGGATAGTTATAAATTAGAAAATGGTCTCGTATTACAAAATACCATTTTTGGATATATAGTAAGTGGTTCAGTTCCTTCAAATTCAATAATGTCTGATCATACAGCTGCTTCTTTTCATGCCACTTGCAATATTGAACAGCTTATTTCTCAATTTTGGGAATTTGAAAAGGTCCCAGAAATCTATCATGAGTATACTAGCGAGCAAGAAGCTTGTGAAGTAATCTTTAATAACTCTATTCAAAAAATTGACTATAAGTTTCAGGTGGATTTGCCATTAAAATTACCTTTGCAAGATATAAATCTAGGCGACTCTTTTTCTGTTGCTTATAAAAGATTTGAAAACCTTGAGAAAAGGTTTAGGGCTAATCCTGAAATTTTTAGACACTATAAATTGTTCATTGACGAGTATCTTTCTTTAAATCATGCGAAGGTCGTTGACATTAACAGTTATGATCTTGACAGTGGACAGGTGTACTTTATGGCTCACCATCCTGTTATCCGTGAAGATAAACGTACAACTTTGTTTCGAGTAGTCTTCGATGGTAGCATGAAATCAAAAGGTAAAACTTCGATAAATGATGTTTTGTATAATGGTGCCGTAGTACAAAGTGCTTTATTTGAAATTTTAGTTCTATTTAGAACTTATAAATTTGTGATATTGTCAGATATCAAACAAATGTATAGAATTATCTTAATTTTATTACTCCTGAGCATCGTCAACTGCAAAATATTCTTTGGAGAGAAGATCCTAGTATGCCTATAAAAGTCTACAGTTACAAACAGTGACGTATGGTTTGAAAAGTTCTTCTTTTTTGGCAACAAGATGCTTAGTTCATCTTGCTAATTCTGACGGTGAAAAATTTCCTTTAGCAGCTAGTGCTTTATTAAAAAATACATATGTGGATGATATTTTGACGGGAGCAAATACGTTGCAAGATGCCCTAAAATTAAAGAACGAACTTGTTAATCTTTTAAAGGTAGGTTCTTTTGAGTTGCACAAATGGTGTACGAATAACGCTTCTATTTTAGATGATATTCCTAAAGACAAATGCCATTTAACCGAGGTTGATATGAATAAAGCTGATTCCGTTGTAAAAACTTTGGGATTGTCATATATTCCAAATACAGATTCTTTTAAAGTTATTTCTCCAAAAACTAATATAAGCAGTTGTACGACAAAACGTCAAGTTTTAGGTTACATTTCAAGATTCTATGACCCTTTGGGTCTAGTAGGGCCAATTCTAGTAAAGGCTAAAATATTCATGCAAAAATTATGGATTCTTAAATTAGGCTGGGATGAAATTATACCAATTGATTTACTAGAAAGTTGGAAGCAATTTGTTATGGATCTTATGTCCATGCCACCAATTAACATACCCCGAAACTTAAATTTTGTCGATGCCGAAAAAATTGAATTAGTAGGGTTTTGTGATGCCTCAACTATAGCTTATGGAGCTGTTTTATACGCTCGTGTTACTAACAAAAATGGAATTTCTGTCAGTCTTATTGTTCGAAATCAAGAATTGTGCCACTGAATAAAAATCTTACAGTACCTAGATTAGAACTAAATAGTGCATTGTTGTTAAGTAGTTTAGCAAATACTATTTATAACATACTTGAATCAAAAATAGACAACGTCTTTTTGTTTTCCGATTCAAATATTGTCCTAGCATGGTTAAAGTCTGACCCTGTTAAGTTAAATCCTTACGTTGCCAATAGAGTAGCAAAGATTCAAAAAATTAACGCTCATTTTCAGTGGCAATATATTAATACAAAAGAGAACCCAGCTGATTATTTGTCAAGAGGTTTAGAACCTGTGCAGATTCATAAAAATTTATTGTGGTTTCAATGACCTATTATGGTTTCTGATAAGCTTCTTTTTTATAATAAATTGCCTATTACTCTACCAGAACCTTTACCAGAAAGGAAGGAAGTATTTACATTACATGTAACCAAACCTGAATCATTCTTTAATAAATTTTCTAATATTTTGACATTACAAAGAATCGTTGCCTACATACTTAGGTTTGTTCAAAATGCAAAGAATCAAAATAAAATCAATGTAACTCTAAAAAGGTCTGAATTAGATAGTGCTCTGAAAATTATTATTAGACATGAACAAGATTATTCATTTTCTAGTGAAATTCATTGTCTTAAAAATAGCTTACCCATTAAATCCAATTTGACTTCATTATCTCCATTTTTGGATAGCGAAAATATTCTTCGTGTAGGGGGGAGACTGCATAATGCAAATATTAACTTTAATCAGAAACATCCCATAATTTTGCCAAAGAATAATTACATAACTGACTTAATAATTCGTAAAGAACATTTCAATTTATTACATGCAGGTCAAAAATAAGTTTTAAGTTCTCTTAATCTGAACTATTGGATCATAAATGGCAATAGAGAAGTAAAGAAAATAATACACAAATGCGTAATCTGTTTTAAAGCAAAAGCTCAGTGCTCTCAACAGTTAATGGGCTCATTGCCAATAAGTAGGGTTTCCAAAAGTAGGCCTTTTCAAAATGTTGGGGTATATTTTTGTGGTCCATTTCTTATAAAGCAGTCAAGGTTAAGAAGAGTCGTTGTAAGTAAAGCTTATATTGCATTATTTGTTTGCTTTGCTATAAAGGCAATTCATATGGAACTTTTATCAGACCTAACTACGGAAAGTTTTTTAGCCGCATTTAAAAGATTTATCTCTAGAAGGGGCAAACCTTCTCAGGTATTTTGTGATAATGGGGCTACTTTTAAAGGAGCTAAAAGCAAATTAGATGAATATCATATGCTTCAGTCCAAAGAAAGTGTTAACTAAATATATAATTTTAATCTTGAAAACAAAATTGAATTTAAATTCATTCCAAGTTATTCCCCAGTTTTCGGTGGACTGTGGGAAGCAGGTGTAAAAAGTGCGAAGTATCATATAAAAAGAGTAGCTGGCAATGCTCAGATGTCATACGAAGAGTTTAATACTCTTATAATTCAAATTGAGGGAATTTTAAATTCAAGGCCAATTACTCAAATGTCAAATGATCCTTTAGATCTTTCATATTTAACACCCGGCCATTTTCTTATTGGTGCACCCATAACAAGTTTTGCTGAACCTGACTATACACAAATTCCTGAAAACAGATTAAAATTTTGGAAGTTATGCAGCCAAATGCAGCAACATTTCTGGCAAAGGTGGCATAAAGACTACTTAGCGCAACTTCAGTGCAGACCAAAATGGCGTTTTGATGTGCCTAATGTGCAAGAAAATATGTTAGTTTTACTTAAAGAGGACAATGTGCCTTCTCTAAAATGGCCTATGGCCAGAATAGTTAAGGTTATTCCTGGAAAAGATGGTAAGGTAAGAGTAGTTCAGGTAAAAACAATAAACGGCGTTTATTTAAGGTCTATTACCAAAATTGCTGTATTGCCCATTGATGGTTGAGTTATAAGAACAATCTAAGCAATCTGTTATGTGTTTATTTATAATATCTAGTTAAAAATATATATATAAGTTAGACTTTCGCAGTCATTAAGTTAGACTTTCGCAGTTATTAAGTTAGACTTTCGCAGTCATTAAGTTAGACTTTCGCAGTCATTGAATTAGGCTTTCGCTGTCCTTAAATATTACTTTTGTAGTCATTAAATTAGACTTTCGTAGTCGTTAAAAAAATACTTTTGTAGTTATTATGTTAAGACTTTCGTAGTCACTAAGTTAGACTTTTGTAGTCCTTAAAATAGACTTTCGTAGTCATTAAATTATACTTTTGTAGTTGTTAAAAAAAAAATACAATATAAGCTTTTCAATTTTTACATAGGATTGTCGCATTTTTCTTATTTAAATGTCTTGTTATTTCTCAAATTTCGTTCAATCCAAGCCTTTGAGGCCCCGAGCATGTTGGATACAATATCCAACAAGGAATAATAGTAAAACGTGGCAACTATGTAAAGATAGAAATAAATTTGGCATCGCCGAACTTAAAAACAGTGAAAAATGAAAATGGGTAGAAGCACGGTCTTCTCCCGTATTTTCTGCTCTAAAAGGCAATAATTGATTAACAATAAAACATGCAATGGTTTTTCACCATTGCAAGTCAAGCTCTACCTTTTAGGTATCTTTGTAAAAAGTGTAAATAAGTGAATTTGTTAATAAAGTATAAGGTTTGTAAAATAGTAACCTGGTTTTTTTTAAAGGCATCATACCAGTAAATTTTGTGTGCGCAAGAAAATCGTGCATATCGCTATATCATACCCTAATTTTTTTGCAGATGTCTGATACTCGAATTTCTGGGGGCCCAATACAGAAAAAGAGAACTTGAAAAAGAAGAATTAGAAAAGAAAGCTTTTGGTTCACTAAAAACATTTCTTATGCCAGCAAGATCGATGAAGCGCCATTAAGTTCCCGAGATACAAATGTGACGGAGACCGGAATCACAAACCCCAGGAAGATGTTTTAATTGCAGAACCAAGTCTTGAAACCAGTGAAAGCATTACCAAAGACGCCTCAGAAGATTAGGCTTTGCTGGAATCAGTAAGCTGTGAAGATATTCTTCATATTTCTTATAAAGATGATGTATATAAGCTTAGCTCTCTTAGCTGTTGGCATTGCGTATTATCGGACAAAGCTAAGTTAACTTTAGTAGAGTTAGGCCCTAACCAACTTACAGAAGCGGTTGTAAACTTTTCTTTAAATAAAGATAACAGAGGTTTCTGATCTACTTATTATAAAAAAAATTAAGTAATGGGAAAATAATTCCAAGAGGTTGGCTAATGTATTCTAAATTAAGATATTGTGTATTTCGTTTTCCTTGCAAAATATTTAAAACTTTTTCTAGTGCCTTTGTTGAGAGATATAACGATTGGAAATATAAAATTCAGGTTATAGAACCTCATGAAAAATCAAAAAGTCACATTTGTAATACAAAATCGTGGATTGCTTTAAATAAATCAATTTCTTCTAAAACAACTACTGATTCTCTAATTGAGAAATTAATAAATTCGAAAAAGAGAAATGGGTTTTCATGATAAACAATATAATTTATACCGTTAAATTCTTACCCGGTCAAAGTTTGAGTTTTAGAGGCAAAGATAATAAGTTAAACGAACAAGAAAATGGAAACTTTTTAAAGTTAATTGAAACAATTGCAAAGCTTAATGATACGGTATCAGACCACCTCACTAGAACTAGCAGAAATCCGTCAAATATGCCTCATTATTTAGGTGTTGATAATCAAAATATAAGACATGAAATAATATCGCTCTTAAAAGTTAGCAAATATTATTCTATTATTTTAGATTCCACCCCTGATATAAGTCACCAAGACTGTTGTAGTAAGATTTGTTCTATTAAATAATAAATCAAATCAAATAGAAAATAGGGAGCATTTTGTGGGATTTATTTCAATATCACATTCGACAGGACAGGGTTTAACTAAGGTTGTATTAGATTTTTTGGAGACTCACAACATTTGCTTGAGGGATTTAAGGGGGCAGGGTCATGATTATGGTGCGAATATGAAGGGTCGCAATAATGGTTCACAAAAAGAAGTTTTTGAAATAAACCCCTAAAGCTTTTCATATGCCTTGTGCGAGCTATAGTATAAATTTAGTTGTTAATGACACCGCAAAAGCGTCTTTAGAAATTACAAGTTTTTTATAATAGTACAGGAGCTATAGTCTATCTTTAAATGGCGCGAAGTAAAAAATGCTCATTAAATATGCAAAACGCATACCGGGGCATCAAGAACAATTTTATTTAAACACCATCCCTTAAAATCTATTGTGTTTATATTAAAGGATCCAAATAATCAGCATTCTTTAGGTAGGTCCACCCTGAATTTGTCGCAAGCTATTGTTACATTTAAGGATTTATCATTGTTATTGGGAAAATCCCTTAGCCGGGAGCGTGTATTATGGAAGTTTTTAAATTAAAAATCGTAAACATGCCTATTCTCCTAAAATTCTATTATATTATATTCGTAGGTGTTTATAACATTTGAAAACACTCAAAAAATTGTATTAACTAATAATAACAATTTGTGGTACTATTTTACATAATATAATTACAAAAACAAGATATATTATAAAATCTTACAAACAATGCATTTTCAAAAATCGAATAATACTTTGTCGTTATGGCTTCATCATAGTCCGATTCCGAAGGTGAACTTTCATTAACATCGTTTATAATAAGCGGTTCAACCATTTCTTTGATTATTACATCTACCTGCTTGCATTATCCAATACAATTATTGCATCTTTTGGTATAATATCCCTATATTTGCTCGAACCATTCTTCAAGAACATCGGCATTCATATCTTCGTGATAGTCTCCTGTATTTTTAGATTGGAACATCAGTAGACCACCTTTAACGAAACCTTCAGAACTTCCAATATGGGTTATGATAAGTTGATGTCCTTTTCCAGACGGCGGTCTTAATCCTGTGGACAATCCTTCCAAAAAAGCTTGCCTTGAACTTTTAATATTTTCATCCTGCCAAAATTTGGTCACAGTGGCTCTGGCTTTTCGAATGCTTTTCAAGTAATTTCTTCTAAAATAGACGATATCGCTTCTGTCTATTAAAATCGATTGCCTATTACGTTTCTTCCACCAAAAACCCATTTTTTTTTTAATTTCTAAAGCGTATGTTCTACACATAAATAGGTAGTCCTGGTCTTCTCGGATTGAGGACAAAATCTTGTCCAGAGTGGGAATTATTTCTTTTTTTAAGAAGAAACTATGAAGTATGTTTTTTGGAAATGTAAAGACTTTTACACACTTTTTTTCCAGTTATTTATTAACACATATCGCATAACATGTTTCGCTACACGGTAGCTTCTTCAGATGTACTCAGTTTACAAATAGTGAATATATTTATATGCATAATAATGGTCTAATTAGCAATAAGGATTTTACAAAGTATATTTAGAGTAATAAAACTATTAAGATTAAGAGTATTTCCTAAATAATTATTCAAAGCAAAGGAGAATAATATTATTTTTACTAAGGCTGACAAGGGCAATACTGTAATAGCAATAAACAATAATGACTATATAAGTAAAACAACAACCTTTTTAGATCCCTCCAAAAATAAAATATTAAAAAATGATCCTACTGAGATATACCAAAAAAATGTTAAGTCTATTATTAAAGAGTGTAAAAGTTTGTTTAGCGATAAAGACTTGGGCAAACTTACTATTATGAACCCACAACCACCAAAATTATACTCCCTAATAAAATTACATAAAATAGGTTTGCCGATTAGACCGGTAATCTCCTTGGTTTCAGCTCCATCGTATAAATTATCTAAAATACTTATAGGAATAATTAAATCACACACCGAATTTTCTGCTAAATTTATGGTTAAGAACTCTTATGATTTAGTCAAAAAAATCGAAAATATCAGTCTACCTGCAAATGCTAAACTAATTTCATTTGATGTTACTAATTTATTTCCTAGTGTACCAATCAAAGAGACGATAACTTTCGTCGAAAAACTACTTACTTTAAAACAGGTTAATTTTATCAAAAAAGAGGAAATATTGAATCTACTGACAATATGTCTCGAACAAAATTATTTTGAATTCAACAACAATATTTACATTAGCAAAGAAGGTTTAATAATGGGTAATCCATTAAGTCCCCTATTAGCTGAGATTTTTATGGATTTTTTAGAACATCAAATTTCAAAACATCCTATTTTTAATCAATTTATATACTGGCATAGATACGTTGATGACATTTAAACCTGTTTTACAGGAACAGATAGATAGCTAAATCAGTTTCTTGACTATATAAATAATTTACATAATTCCATTAAATTTACGGTAGAAAAAGAAGTCAATAATAGCATTAACTTCCTCGATTTAACTATAACAAAAGAAAATAATAAACATACTTTCTCAGTTTTTCATAAACCTACACATACAGATACTATCATACATAATAAGTCATGTCATCCCATACAACATAAACTAGCTGCATTACACAGTATGATACATAGGCTAATATCACTGTCATTAAATCAAGAAAACTTTAAAATTGAATTAAATATAATAAAACAAATTGCCGTAAATAATGGCTATACCCCCACATTAATAGACAAAATTCTGAGTAAAAAAACATATAAAAAAACATTTGACATGGTTTATCCCAATATAAAAAAGAAATTTGAACATTTTAAACTAGTATCATATGTAGGATAAACGAGTAAAAAAATAGGTACATTTCTAAATAACTTAGAACTTAAGGTTGCTTACAAAACCAACAATTCTTTAGGTAAAGCTATAAAAAATAATAAAACAAAAACGGAAAAAAATAAGAAATCTGGAGTATATAAACTAACTTGCAATGATTGCCCTAATACCTATATAGGACAAACAGGTAGAAACTTTGGCAAACGATTGAAAGAACATCATTCAAGCTTTATCAAGGGAAAAACCGATTCAAATTACGCGAACCATCTGATAGAATGTAATCATCAATTTAATGATAACTTTCAAATTTTACATTTCGAAAAGAAAGGTATAAAACTAAATTTGCTAATTCTCCTTTGCTTAATATGTTTTGAATAATTATTTAGGAAATACCCTTAATCTTAATAGTTTTATTACACTAAATATACTTTGTAAAATCCTTATTGCTAATTAGACCATTATTATGCATATAAATATATCCACTATTTGTAAACTGAGTACATCTGAAGAAGCTACCGTGTAGCGAAACATGTTATGTGATATGTGTTAATAAATAACTGGAAAAAAATTGTGTAAAAGTCTTTTCATTTCCCAAAAACATACTAGTTATGGATTTCCAGCAAGTATCGGCCAAGTCAATAAAATTAAAAAAAAGAAACTATGAACTTTTCGCCTTATTCTCTGCATTAAAATGTCATCCATCTCAAGTTTTGGTCATCCTCGAGAAGTTTTTGGAGGTTTGACGCCAACCCTTTTTTCTTCTTTTAAAGGTTTATATATTGTTGTTTTCCCAACGTTAAGCATATCTGCTATAACAGTTAAGAATTAAGCTAGGGTGTTTAGGCAATTGTTGAAAATTTTCCATATTTAATTAAAAAAACACTGACACTTTACACTTTGACTAGTTCCACTGAGAAATAAACACCCAAGGTAGGTATGTATAGATATAAATAGGTTTATTATTCCAATAGAGGTACCCATAAAGGCATAATAACCACATAATTAGCAAACAGGTATCCAGGATTAGGTACAAAAAAAATAATTAAAATGATTAGATTAGAAACGGAATAAGTACCTAGACTCTAATTAGTTTTGATAAAATTGCTTCCTAAAATTCCAGGTAAATGGTACCGTATACATAATTTTAAGTTTAAAAAATTTAATATTAAAATTATATTTGAAGAGAAAACTTGAATTTAATATCGATACTTGTACTAATTCTGCACAAATTTAAAAATTCAGACCTATTTAAATCTATACATGCCGAAAAATCTTACACGCCCATGGAGAAGACGGTTTTGATTGATTTATTACTGCACAATATTTGAAAATAGACTATATATGTTTTTTCTTCTTCACATCGACCCCTTTCAGATACTAGATGACAAAGTAGAATAGATGCGCTAAAAGTTCTTAGATACATTCCAACAAAAATATATGATGCTTTATAGAGGGTGTCCGGATAAGGATACGGAGCGGCCATATCTCGGAAACGATACGTCCCACAGATCTGAAAAAAAAGCTCTCATAATAAAAACTGCCAAGAGAAATTCATTCAAAATAATTTTAAGTTTCGGAAATTGCCGCAAGAGGGCGTAACGGCTTATTTATTTTTTAAAGTTTATTTTACGGCAAAAAATGCCACTAACCGTAGAAAAGCAAATAAATAATTAAAATCAGTAGATTGTTTACTACAACTTTTGTTATTGTTATTTTTTTGAATCTCGCCTAATAAAGGAGTGGGGAAAGCCTTTAGGACATTTTTCAAAAACTGTCATTATGTCGTTATCCTTCAACGGATTTTCTATAACTTGGACTTGTTTGAAAGGGAATTCCTTGGAGTTTAAATAAATGATTCAGGAATTGTCACAAGTTTCCTGATACAATTTTAAGATGGCGCTGTTATTCAATCTAACTTATTTTTTTATTTTTCTTGGTATTTGCAAATTGGATGGTATAATTTTTTTCGGTAGTAATAGGAGACAATTTGCATAGGGAACGATTAGTCCAAACCGCAAATCGATATCACCAGGGGTTTAAAAGTTATTTTGATTTTTCTTTAAAAGATGATACAGTTTCCATTTACCGGTACCCGGTATACCCCTAATAAGCAAGATAACAACTAATTTCATGGCCTACTGTTTAATAAACTATAAAATTTATAATAAAAGTTTAACGAGTCAAAGAAACATCAATAACACTGAATAAAATATGAATATTATGATATGAGTTTATGAAAAAGTGCACAAATCTTAAATCTAGAAACAATTAGCAATTTAGCAAGACAACAATAATTACAAATGTTTAAAATATTTTCCGTCACTTCCTAAGCTCTTAGTTATTCTTCTTTCAGTGAAAAACACACTTGCCTCTTGCCTCAATTTCAGCCGTGGATAAGCTTCGAACGGCATTTCATATCCTTTCCATCATGTTTTCGCCTAAATTACAAGTTCCAAGTTGGCCATGGAAAAAAACAAATTAATAATTTATTGTGACAAGCTGTTGATGAGTTTTAAACGTCAAGCATCTTATAATATTAAGCATTGTTTTTTTACATTTATATTGCATTTTTCTACAAACAGTATGCCGTTTACTAACGCAGAAGCGTATGATATGTTGGATATGTATTTTCAATCTCTTGAAACTGCTGTAATAGCGTCGCGAGAGTATGCAATGCGATTTCCACAAAGAAGACACTATTCTCGAAAAGTATTCTCAAGATTAGCTCGACGATTAAGAGAAACTGGTAATGTGCAGCCCATTCAACGACCCTTACGCATTCGTAGGACACGTAATGAGGTAAATAATAGAGAACAACGGCCAGACACAATCGCAAACACGTAAACGTATACGATTCTTCTTTTCATACGTCATTTTACGCAAAGAAATAAGTACGGGAGCTCCTTTAAATAAGAATTACGGCACCAACGCGCAAAAACCTTGACCGACGCGTACCGACCACACACATGTGAAAATGACAGCCTGCCATTGGTATCTTCTGATTGGCCAGGTCTAGACAATCGACCCGGCAAATTTGATCTTCGGTACCTCTCGCAGCTATTCGGGAGGACTCGGCCCTACACGTCTTGGTTCATGTCACGTATACGGGGTCCGTGGAGAACCGTCACTCTACGTGACACGCAAGCGTGCGGAATATGATGCGTATCGAAATTTGCAGACTGAGCATGCGCACGTAAACGTTTACGTGTTACTTTTCCTGCTTGCGGGTTTACCGTTGTTCTCTATTATCAACGTTTTGGCTTACGTTCAATACGATCCCACTTTAAGCACCAGAAAAATTTCCCTTGACTTGGGGGTTCCAAAAACAAATGTCCACGAGATTTTACAAACTAATAGTATGCACCCTTACCACATCGTTATACACCAGGCATTGAACGATACTGATTATGATCGTCGATTGGATTTCTGTCACTGGCCATTAAATATGATTAGGGAAAATCCAAATTTTCTTTCACGGATATTATGGACAGACGAGGCCACTTTCACTAACGCTGGGGGTGTGAATTTGCATAATATGCACTATTGGTCTGAGCAAAACCCTCATTGGATGAGGCAAGTAGATTTTCAAAACCGCTGGAGTTTAAATGTTTGGTGCGGGATCTTGGAAGGAAAAATTATCGGTCCCCATTTTTTTGACCAAACCCTTAATGGAGCAAGATTTTTAGATTTCTTGGCCACTTTCCTTCCACCACTTATGGAAGAAGTCTCCTTACAAACGAAAACAAACATGTGGATCCAACTTGATGGTTGTCCGGCGCATTACTATCGTAACGTACGCCAATACCTAGAAGAGCAATTTGCGCATCGTGTATAATTGGAAGAGGAAGCTTGTTTCCCTGGCCGGCTCGTTCACCGGATCTTACTTGTCTTGATTTTTACCTATGGGGTAGGTTAAAAGATCTGGTTTTCCAAGAGAGACCAACAACAAGGGAAAACATGATGGTAAGGATAACAAATGCCGTTAGAAACTTATCCACGGCTGAAATTGAGGCAGCCGTATTATCAACTAACAGAAGAATAATTAAGTGCTTAAAAAATGACGGAAAACATTTTGAACATTTGTAATTATTATTGTTGTCTCGCTAAATTGCTAATAAAATTGTTTCTAGTTCTAAGATTTGTCCACTTTTTCATAGTCTAAGTCTCATAATATGATATTATCATAATATTCATATTTTATTCAGTGTTATTGATGTTTCTTTGACTCGTTAAACTTTTATTATAAATTTTATAGTTTATTAAACAGTAGGCCATAAAATTAGTTGTTATCTTGCTTATTAGGGGTATACCGGGTACCGGTAAATGGAAACTGTATCATTTTTTAAAGAAAAATCAAAATAACTTTTAAACCCCTGGTGATATCGATTTACGGTTTGGACTAATCGTTCCCTATGCAAATTGTCTCCTATTACTACCGAAAAAAATTATACCATCCAATTTGCAAATACCGAGAAAAATAAAAAAATAAGTTAGATTGAATAACAGCGCCATCTTAACATTGTATCAGGAAACTTGTGACAATTCCTGAATCATTTATTTAAACTCCAAGGAATTCCCTTTCAAACAAGTCCAAGTTATAGAAAATCCGTTGAAGGATAACGACATAATGACAGTTTTTGAAAAATGTCCTAAAGGCTTCCCCCACTCCTTTATTAGGCGAGATTCAAAAAAATAACAATAACAAAAGTTGTAGTAAACAATCTACTGATTTTAATTATTTATTTGCTTTTCTACGGTTAAGTGGCATTTTTTGCCTTAAAATGAACTTTAAAAAATAAATAAGCCGTTACGCCCTCTTGCGGCAATTTCCGAAACTTAAAATTATTTTGAATGAATTTCTCTTGGCAGTTTTTATGATGAGAGCTTTTTTTTCAGATCTGTGGGACGTATCGTTTCCGAGATATGGCCGCTCCGTATCCTTATCCGGACACCCTGTATACCCTCTATTCTGATAATACTAGAGACTTTGAAACAAGAAACATGGTAAATTTATCACTTTTGAAAATTAAGTCGTTTAAATTTATTTCTTCCATCATTACATGGTATAAACAAAAATTAATATCGTAGCTAAAGCTATTCAGGAATCGGATGCTACACTGCCAAATATTATTTTAATGTTAAAGAAAACCAAAACATATTTATATAATATTATATCACATAAAAGTTTTAGTGATATTATAAAAGAGGCAACAAATATTGCAGAAGATATGGATTGCGACCCTTCATTTCCTACGGTTAATATTGTTAGACCCTGCGAATGTGGCTCCAAAAAGGCCAGAAAACCAATTCAAAATTAATTTTTACTTTGTAATATTGGACAACGCATTATCAAAAATGGAAGGAATCAACATCACAGAGTTTCAAATTTTCTCCACGACCTAAATAATTTCCGTAAAACAGATAATCAAATAGATCTACAAAATTTAAATCTTTGGAAAGTATGTTACATGATCCATCTAAAAATTAAAAAGATATTATAGCTGAATATTTATGCGATGAAATTGACAACATTGCACCCTATATTTCCCCTGAAATAAACGCGTTAAATGCGATTCAATACCTATTTACAAATAACCTCATCTATCTGTTTAAAAATTTAGTGATTAGAAGCTTTTTAATACTTAAAATATAAAGTTATTTGAGATCAACAATGGCTTTCAGACTTATCAATTATTAGTATCGAATAGAACATTTCGGAAGATATAGATGTATCAGATATTATAACAGAATTTGCATTAAAAAAGGCAAGAAAAGCAAAGATTATTAAAGCTTTTTGACTGACTTATTAAGTATATATATATATATATTATTCGATATGTGTATGTATGTATTTAATAAAACGCATTCATTTGGTTATTATATCAATAAATTAATAATTATTATGTTAGGTTGTAAAATTAAAAAATAGACTGAATTTATTATATTTTCTGTATGTCGTTGTTTCATTTAAGGTAAAAATATTTCAGAGACATTTCAATTAATCCATACGGTATGAGGAATGGGGGTAAAATTATTTTCTCACACGGGTAGAAGCTATCCTAAGAACAGCCCTGACAAGGGTTAAGAATATACGGGTTGTTCCATTAAAAAAAAACAAGTTTCTTATAGTTCTAAAAAATAGCATTTCTCCTTTTTATCTTTGCCTGTACAATAACTTAATGCTAATAGCAAATTTAGAAAAAAAAAACTTTGTGTGAAAACCGCTACCTACTCAAAATTTTTATTCGTGAACATTTAAAATATCTCACAATACCGTCGAACATCCGGTATTTGTTACCTTTTATGCAGGGCTTTCATTTAAAATGAACCACCCTAAATATCTCTTGATTTTGGGGGAAATAAGGTTTTGACAAAGAACACGTTAATTTTAATATCGAGGAGAAAGTTTAATTAGCAATTTGATAGAATTTGACTATTGACCTCCACACATCCAGCCCACCTCACTATGAAATGTCAAATCGCACTGCCTATGGCGTGATACATCATTGCAAAGGGCATTATGTTGGCCATCCAACCGTGTCAAGAAAAGTGCAATCAGATAATCGGTTTGCGGGTTGGATGGAAGAATGTAATGGTAATGAAGCTAATTTATTTAGTTTGACCAAATTATTTTATTACGTGTTCAAAATGTGCGCCGTTATTGGCAAGACAATAATAAAGTATATTTTGTAATTCCTCTCGGTAGATGGTAGATGTTGGCTCACCCGACATCGCCCGGTGAAATACCATCGCATCGGCTTAGGTGGCGTGAAGTTGCTCTTTGAGCTAACGTTTCGTCACTGTGCCGATGTCTCCGGTTTCCAGGGTGGGAAATATACAAAAAATGCTATGATGATCGGATCTCAGGGTGGGGGCGGGTCCTGGCGCCTTATCAAGCGAAATTATCCAACCATCCACCATGCCCAGTAGCCATGCGGGTGCTTCGAACAATATTCTAAATGGGAATGGTGTGAAAACTGGAGTTGTTAAAAGACCCGAGATTAGCAGCATCCAAATTGACTTCTGCAATATAAGAGGACTGAACTCGAACATCAATGCAGTCCATCAACATCTACAATCTGCCAAGCCTCATATCTTGCACTTACCGAAACCAAAGTCAGATCATCCATTAATACGGTCAGCTATTTATATCCTGGGTACGACTTCCATCACCGATTTAGGTGGAATTTTGGCATTTGTCTCTTTGTCCGGAGTGATATTTCTTGTCAACGAGAGGAGACACTCGAGCCTAACGACTTTGATGTAATGTGGTTTAAAATATCAACGCAGATAATTACTAAATTCATCTGCCGCCAAGTGATACCCATTATAGAGACTTGTTCTCCTCTCTTGCTAATGCTATCGACTTTTTGCAAATCCACCATCCCAATTCCGAAGTTGTCATCCTTGGCGACTTCAACGTTCATAACGTCAACTGGCTCAAATACTCAAACATGACCGACGAGCAAGGTCGTGAATCCGAATCCTTTGCCATCAGCTCTGGCCTCACCCAGCTAGTGGGTGAACCAACTCGGATTCCAGACAGAGATGGTGATTTTGCCAGTTTGTTGGATCTTTTCTTAACTTCAAACCCCGACTTGTACACAGTCACCGTGAAGCCGCCGCTAGGAACGTCTGACCGCAACCTTATTTCGGCACTGAAGACACTACCAATTAGTGCCGAAGAGCCTCCTAAACCACGCAAGGTATGGCATTATACATCAGCTAAGTGGGATGACCTAAGGGACCATTTTCAAACGTTTCCTTGGCGGGACGTTTGTTTTACCTCTGATGATCCATCCATCTGTGCAACAGAAATATCGGAGGTTATCCTTACTGGCATGGAAGCCTTCATCCCTTTCTCAAAAAAGTGCCCCTCTAACAGCAAGCCTTGGTTTACCAAAAATTGCGAACGAGCTGTTAAATCAAAAAATTATTTCTACCGACAATGGCGTAAAAATCCTACCGCCAAAAATCGTAACATCTTTGTTAACGCTCGCAACCAATGCAAGCAAACGATAAACCAAAGCAAAGAAGCACACAACCAGAGGATCAAAGACAGACTTCTTGAATGTCCTAACGGCTCAAGATCATTTTGGTCGGTAGCTAAGGCCGTCAGTCAGAACTTTACCAAGTCAAACATTCCACCTCTAACACGTTCTGATGGCACCATTGCGACCAAAGCACAGGAGAAAGCAAACCTACTGGCGGAACTATTCTCTTCACATTCAACGGTAAACTTTCAGGGAAGTACTCCACCGAAAATTCCTCCTGTAGAATCGAGAATGCCTGAGATTGTTTTTCGCCACCGCCATGTTAAACGAATCTTGAGGAGTTTTGACACTAAAAAGGCTTCTGGTCCTGACGATATTCCAGTCATTGTAATTAAGACATGCGCTGACGAACTGACACCGGTATTTTGTAGGCTTTTTAACTTATCCTACAAAAAAGGAATATTTCCTTCTTGCTGGAAAACTGCGCGAGTCCAGACCATACCCAAAAGAGGCAAGAAGACCTTGCCAAACAACTATCGTCCAGTCGCATTGCTTTCGGTTGTATCCAAAGTTATGGAGAAGGCTATCAACGAAAAATTATTAAAATACCTGGAAGGCTTCAATATTATTAGTGACCGCCAGTATGGATTCCGTAAGTCTAGATTAACAGGAGACCTTCTCGCTTATGTTACTCATGTTTGGAACAACGCAATAGAACATCATGGCGAGTCCCGGGCGGTAGCACTGGACATTTCCAAGGCTTTTGACCGAGAATGGCATGAGGGGCTCCTAACTAAAGTGAGAGCATACGGAATGCCGGTTCAATTTTGTTCATGGCTGTCGAGCTATCTTAAAGACCGTTCTCTGCGAGTTGCGATGGACGGATTTCTTTGAGACACATTTAACATCAACGCCGGAGTCCCTCAAGGTTCTATATTGTCGCCCACCCTTTTCTTACTCTATATTAACGATCTTTTGGAAAAAACTAAAAATCCTATATATAGCTTTGCTGATGACAGCACACTTGTTTCATCTTTTACTTTGGATGCTCGGACATCGGCTGCTAATGCACATCTCTATAGGCAGCAAGAGGTCTCACATCCCAACAAAGACCTGGAAGAAATTCTGTCTTGGGGTGACAGTAATCAAGTAGAATTTAACGCTAAAAAGACCCAGGCGGCAGTTTTTTCTAAAAAAGTTAATGTTGAAGAACCGGATATAGTTATGGCGGGACACTCGATTCCCTTGGCTTCATCAATTCATTTATTGGGCGTTAATTTAAATAATCATATGTCTTGGCATAGCCACGTTGCGGCCATTGCTAGGGCAGCCTCGCAGAAACTTGGAGTACTTTTCCGAACTAAGAACCTCTATACACCCCAACAACTTTTGATTCTCTATAAAGCCCAAATTCGACCATTGCTGGAGTACTGTTCGCATATTTGGGGCTCTGCTCCTAAACATACCCTGAGATTGCTAGATTCCATTCAAAGAAGAGCCATTCGCTTGATCGGTGACCATAGTCTGACAAACAACCTGGAAAGCCTTGAACATCGAAGGCAAGTTGGCGACTTGAGTCTATTTTACAAATATTTTCATGGCAAGTGTTCAACTGAGGTTGCCCGCTTGATACCACCCAGAGCGGTGCATGATAGAAATACACGACGAGCCACTGCAGCCCACCAGTACGTGGTTCAGCTTAGTGTCCCTCGAACGACACTGTCTCAAAATTCCTTTATCTGGAGAACGTCATCACTCTGGAACGACCTCCCTGAGATCGTGTTCCCCAACGACTATAATCTTCAAAGATTTAAGACCAACGTGAATCGTTTCCTGCGCACACGCACCGCTCCCAGAGCGCCATAAAGGGTTTATCCTGCAGTGCTGTGCCTTATCATAAAAAAAAGACAATGAGAAAACTTTGTCTGGTAATGCGCCTGCATTCTAGTATTATTATATTTTTGAGGTCTTGAATACTTTTAGGCGGGGTTCTTTAAACTAGAGGTTTCAAATGACCTCAAAGGAAAAATTAAAGAGTAGGTAAGTCGGTAAAGATCTTGCTGGCCACTCTATTGCACCTGGCCTACCGGTCCATTTGTCAGGGAACCGTTTGTTAAGTCACTCTCTAACTGGTAATGCGTGATGGGGAGGATCTCTACCTTGCTGAAAATCCCAATGTTCTTTATTTCGTTTCAGGGTACCATTTTCATTTACTTTTTAAAGACTGTACAATAAAAGGATTTTTCACATTTCCCCAAAGATTAAAATACATGTTCAGAAAGTATTGGCCCAATATTTTCGGGTCCAGGAATGCCTGCCCAAACGTTGATTTTCTGGGGGAATTGAGTGTGGCTTTCCCAAAAAACTCGCAGCATTCTATTATCCCAATATCTACAATAGGTTTGTTACCGATATTTCTTTTCCATAATTTTGTTTAATATTCAATAGAATTCAAACATCTAGATGAGCTGTTAAAATTTCAGCTCTATAAGTATATATCCAATCTTTAGATATTCAGTGCTAAAGATTTGGTTTTACTACAAAGCGCTTCGCCGACCTGTCACGTCATTCTGCATAAACACCATGGCGCGCGGGTCACCAAACGCGAACGAGTTTAAGCTTGCTACACAGTGGTCAATATTCCATAATAATCCGTCTGAAGGAGGTATTTGTTTCCAATTAACATGATTTGTATTTTCATTATTATTTGGACCATTTATTTTTAACATTTGAAAACAGTCAAAAAATTGTATTTACTAATAATAACAATTTGTGGTACTATTTTACATAATATAATTACAAAAACAAGATATATTATAAAATCTTACAAACAATGCATTTTCAAAAATCGAATAATACTTTGTCGTTATGGCTTCATCATAGTCCGATTCCGAAGGTGAACTTTGATTAACATCGTTTATAATAAGCGGTTCAACCATTTCTTTGATTATTACATCTACCTGCTTGCATTATCCAATACAATTATTGCATCTTTTGGTATAATATCCCTATATTTGCTCGAACCATTCTTCAAGAACATCGGCATTCATATCTTCGTGATAGTCTCCTGTATTTTTAGATTGGAACATCAGTAGACCACCTTTAACGAAACCTTCAGAACTTCCAATATGGGTTATGATAAGTTGATGTCCTTTTCCAGATGGCGGTCTTAATCCTGTGGACAATCCTTCCAAAAAAGCTTGCCTTGAACTTTTAATATTTTCATCCTGCCAAAATTTGGTCACAGTGGCTCTGGGTTTTCGGATGCTTTTCAAGTAATTTCTTCTAAAATAGACGATATCACTTCTGTCTATTAAAATCGATTGCCTATTACGTTTCTTCCACCAAAAACCCATTTTTTTTTTAATTTCTAAAGCGTATGTTCTACACATAAATAGGTAGTCCTGGTCTTCTCGGATTGAGGACAAAATCTTGTCCAGAGTGGGAATTATTTCTTTTTTTAAAAAGAAACTATGAAGTATGTTTTCTGGAAATGTAAAGACTTTTACACACTTTTTTTCCAGTTATTTATTAACTCATATCACATAACATGTTTCGTTACACGGTAGCTTCTTCAGATGTACTCAGTTTACAAATAGTGAATATATTTATATGCATAATAATGGTCTAATTAGCAATAAGGATTTTACAAAGTATATTTAGAGTAATAAAACTATTAAGATTAAGGGTATTTCCTAAATAATTATTCAAAGCAAATGAGAATAATATTATTTTTACTAAGGCTGACAAGGGCAATACTGTAATAGCAATAAACAATAATGACTATATAACTAAAACAACAACCTTTTTAGATCCCTCCAAATATAAAATATTAAGAAATGATCCTACTGAGATATACCAAAAAAATGTTAAGTATATTATTAAAGAGTGTAAAAGTTTGTTTAGCGATAAAGACTTGGGCAAACTTACTATTATGAACCCACAACCACCAAAATTATACTCCCTAATAAAATTACATAAAATAGGTTTGCCGATTAGACCGGTAGTCTCCTTTGTTTCAGCTCCATCGTATAAATTATCTAAAATACTTATAGAAATAATTAAATCACACACCGAATTTTCTGCTAAATTTATGGTTAAAAACTCTTATGATTTAGTCAAAAAAATCGAAAATATCAGTCTACCTGCAAATGCTAAACTAATTTAATTTGATGTTACTAATTTATTTCCTAGTGTACCAATCAAAGAGACGATAACTTTCGTCGAAAAACTACTTACTTTAAAACAGGTTAATTTTATCAAAAAAGAGGAAATGTTGAATCTACTGACAATATGTCTCGAACAAAATTATTTTGAATTCAACAACAATATTTACATTAGCAAAGAAGGTTTAATAATGGGTAATCCATTAAGTCCCCTATTAGCTGAGATTTTTATTGATTTTTTAGAACATCAAATTTCAAAACATCCTATTTTTAATCAATTTATATACTGGCATAGATACGTTGATGACATTTTAACCTGTTTTACAGGAACAGATAGACAGCTAAATCAGTTTCTTGACTATATGAATAATTTACATAATTCCATTAAATTTACGGTAGAAAAAGAAGTCAATAATAGCATTAACTTCCTCGATTTAACTATAACAAAAGAAAATAATAAACATACTTTCTCAGTTTTTCATAAACCTACACATACAGATACTATCATACATAATAAGTCATGTCATCCCATACAACATAAACTAGCTGCATTTCACAGTATGATACATAGGCTAATATCACTGCCATTAAATCAAGAAAACTTTAAAATTGAATTAAATATAATAAAACAAATTGCCGTAAATAATGGCTATACCCCCACATTAATAGACACAATTCTGAGTAAAAAAACATATAAAAAAACATTTGACATGGTTTATCCCAATATAAAAAAGAAATTTGAACATTTTAAACTAGTATCATATGTAGGATAAACGAGTAAAATAATAGGTACATTTCTAAATAACTTAGAACTTAAGGTTGCTTACAAAACCAACAATTCTTTAGGTAAAGCTATAAAAAATAATAAAACAAAAACGGAAAAAAATAAGAAATCTGGAGTATATAAACTAACTTGCAATGATTGCCCTAATACCTATATAGGACAAACAGGTAGAAACTTCGGCAAACGATTGAAAGAACATCATTCAAGCTTTATCAAGGGAAAAACCGATTCAAATTACGCGAACCATCTAATAGAATGTAATCATCAATTTAATGATAACTTTCAAATTTTACATTTAGAAAAGAAAGGTATAAAACTAAATTTGCTTGAGTCGCTTGAGATAAACAAACTTAAAAATTCCGACTATTTGTTAAATGAACAATTAGACCTTAATAATTCTCCTTTGCTTAATATATTTTGAATAATTATTTAGGAAATACCCTTAATCTTAATAGTTTTATTACTCTAAATATACTTTGTAAAATCCTTATTGCTAATTAGACCATTATTATGCATATAAATATATCCACTATTTGTAAACTGAGTACATCTGAAGAAGCTACCGTGTAGCGAAACATGTTATGTGATATGTGTTAATAAATAACTGGAAAAAAAGTGTGTAAAAGTCTTTACATTTCCAAAAAACATACTAGTTATGGATTTCCAGCAAGTATCGGCCAAGTCAATAAAATTAAAAAAAAAGAAACTATGAACTGTTCGCCTTACTCTCTGCATTAAAATGTCATCCAGCTCAAGTTTTGGTCATCCTCGAGAAGTTTTTGGAGGTTTGACGCCAACCCTTTTTTCTTCTTTTAAAGGTTTATATATTGTTGTTTTCCCAACGTTAAGCATATCTGCTATAACAGTTAAGAATTAAGCTAGGGTGTTTAGGCAATTGTTGAAAATTTTCCATATTTAATTAAAAAAACACTGACACTTTACACTTTGACTAGTTCCACTGAGAAATAAACACCCAAGGTAGGTATGTATAGATATAAATAGGTTTATTATTCCAATAGAGGTACCCATAAAGGCATAATAACCACATAATTAGCAAACAGGTATCCAGGATTAGGTACAAAAAAAATAATTAAAATGATTAGATTAGAAACGGAATAAGTACCTAGACTCTAATTAGTTTTGATAAAATTGCTTCCTAAAATTCCAGGTAAATGGTACGGTATACATAATTTTAAGTTTAAAAAATTTAATATTAAAATTATATTTGAAGAGAAAACTTGAATCTAATATCGATACTTGTACTAATTCTGCACAGATTTAAAAATCAGACCTATTTAAATCTATACATGCCGAAAAATCTTACACGCCCATGAAGAAGACGGTTTTGATTGATTTATTACTTCACAATATTTGAAAATAGACTATATATGTTTTTTCTTCTTCACATCGACCCCTTTCAGATACTAGATGACAAAGTAGAATAGATGCGCTAAAAGTTCTTAGATACATTCCAACAAAAATATATGATGCTTTATATACCCTCTATTCTGATAATACTAGAGACTTTGAAACAAGAAACATGGCAAATTTATCACTTTTGAAAATTAAGTCGTTTAAATTTATTTCTTCCATCATTACATGGTATAAACAAAAATTAATATCGTAGCTAAAGCTATTCAGGAATCGGATGCTACACTGCCAAATATTATTTTAATGTTAAAGAAAACCAAAACATATTTATATAATATTATATCACATAAAAGTTTTAGTGATATTATAGAAGAGGCAACAAATATTGCAGAAGATATGGATTGCGACCCTTCATTTCCTACGGTTAATATTGTTAGACCCTGCGAATGTAAAGATGAGGCTCCAAAAAGGCCAGAAAACCAATTCAAAATTAATTTTTACTTTGTAATATTGGACAACGCATTATTAAAAATGGAAGGAATCAACATCACACAGTTTCAAATTTTCTCCACGACCTAAATAATTTCCTTAAAACAGATAAATCAAATAGATCTACAAAATTTAAATCTGTGGAAAGTATGTTACATGATCCATCTAAAAATGAAATAGATATTATAGCTGAATATTTATGCGATGAAATTGACAACATTGTACCCTATATTTCCCCTGAAATGAACGCGTTAAATGCGATTCAATACCTATTTACAAATAACCTCATCTATCTGTTTAAAAATTTAGTGATTACCATACGAATCTTTTTAACATTACCTGTGACTGTGGCTAGCGGGGAAGGAAGCTTTTTAAAACTTAAAATATAAAGTTATTTGAGATCAACAATGGGACAATAAAGGCTTTCAGACTTATCAATTATTAGTATCGAATAGAACATTTCGGAAGATATAGATGTATCAGATATTATAACAGAATTTGCATTAAAAAAGGCAAGAAAAGCAAAGATTATTAAAGCTTTTTGACTGACTTATTAAGTATATATATATATATATTATTCGATATGTGTATGTATGTATTTAATAAAACGCATTTATTTGGTTATTATATCAATAAATTAATAATTATTATGTTAGGTTGTAAAATAAAAAAATAGACTGAATTTATTATATTTTCTGTTGTCGTTGTTTCATTTAAGGTAAAAATATTTCAGAGACATTTCAATTAATCCATACGGTATGAGGAATGGGGGTAAAATTATTTTCTCACACGGGTAGAAGCTATCCTAAGAACAGCCCTGACAAAGGTTAAGAATATACGGGTTGTTCCATTAAAAAAAAACAAGTTTCTTATAGTTCTAAAAAATAGCATTTCTCCTTTTTATCTTTGCCTGTACAATAAATTAATGCTAATAACAAATTTAAAAAAAAAAATTTTGTGTGAAAACCGCTACCTACTCAAAATTTTTATTCGTGAGCATTTAAAATATCTCACAATACCGTCGAACATCCGGTATTTGTTACCTTTTATGGAGGGCTTTCATTCAAAACGAACCACCCTAAATATCTCTTGATTTTGGGGGAAATAAGGTTTTGACAAAGAACACGTTAATTTTAATATCGAGGAGAAAGTTTAATTAGCAATTTGATAGAATTTGACTATTGACCTCCACACATCCAGCCCACCTCATTATGAAATGTCAAATTGCACTGCCTATGGCGTGATACATCATTGCAAAGGGCATTAAGATGGCCATCCAACCGTGTCAAGAAAAGTGCAATCAGATAATCGGTTTGCGGGTTGGATGGAAGAATGTAATGGTAATGAAGGTAATTTATTTAGTTTGACCAAATTATTTTATTACGTGTTCAAAATGTGCGCCGTTATTGGCAAGACAATAATAATAGTATATTATTAACCAAGGTTTAGACAGCCATCATTATTGCCCGAGCGGCGAGTTTAAATCACGAGGAGCGAAGCGACGAGGGATTTAAGACGCGAGGGCTATAATAAGCTGTCTAAACCGTGGTTAATATATTATTTTTTCCACTACTACAAACATTTATATGAGATTTATCTTTATAGTATTAATAATTATAAAAAATTATAGGTAGGTATAAGTATATTTTTTAATCAAGTCACCTGCGCTTTGGAATTGGCAAAATATTTTGTTGTTTTGTCAGGTGGCTTTGTCAATGTCAATTTGTGTTCATTTGTGTCATCAGATTTCACGAGTTTTGCGTTTTTTTAAAAAATGAGCGAAGAAAATGTTAGTGATAATATTATGTGTACACCTCCCGAATTAAGGATGAAAGCAGAAAAAATGTTGATTGTATCGATATTTTACAATATTAAGTAATCTAATATGTATTGATAATTATCTGGTTGCCTAACCACAATGAATTGATGTTGTAGAATTAAAAAATCAAGTTACCTGCATTCAAACAAAATTCGGTTAAGGTCAAAGATCAGTCAATAATGGATTTCAATGGCTTATTATTGACCATGGTCAATAATGACTTATAAGGTAGAGAAAAACGATTTCTAGCGTTAATAATCGGTCAATAATGGCGATGTAATAGGTTAGTAGTGGAAAAAGTATATTTTGTAATTCCTCTCGGTAGATGGTAGATGTTGGCTCACCCGACATCGCCCGGTGAAATACCATCGCAATGGCTTAGGTGACGTGAAGTTGCTCTTTGAGCTAACGTTTCGTCACTGTGCCGATGTCTCCGGTTTCCAGGGTGGGAAATATACAAAAAATGCTATGATGATGGTTCCAAGAACAATATATTCCGGAGTTAAAAACGCCCCCCGATCGGATCTCAGGGTGGGGGCGGGTCCTGGCGCCTTATCAAGCGAAATTATCCAACCATCCACCATGCCCAGTAGCCATGCGGGTGCTTCGAACAATATTCTAAATGGGAATGGTGTGAAAACTGGAGTTGTTAAAAGACCCGAGATTAGCAGCTTCCAAATTGACTTCTGCAATATAAGAGGACTGAACTCGAACATCAATGCAGTCCATCAACATCTACAATCTGCCAAGCCTCATGTACTTGCACTTACCGAAACCAAAGTCAGATCATCCATTAATACGGTCAGCTATTTATATCCTGGGTACGACTTCCATCACCGATTTAGGTGGAATTTTGGCATTTGTCTCTTTGTCCGGAGTGATATTTCTTGCCAACGAGAGGAGACACTCGAGCCTAACGACTTTGATGTAATGTGGTTTAAAATATCAACGCAGAGAATTACTAAATTCATCTGCTGCCTTTACCGGCCGCCAAGTGATACCCATTATAGAGACTTGTTCTCCTCTCTTGCTAATACTATCGACTTTTTGCAAATCCACCATCCCAATTCCGAAGTTATCATCCTTGGCGACTTCAACGAATCCTTTGCCATCAGCTCTGGCCTCACCCAGCTGGTGGGTGAACCAACTCGGATTCCAGACAGAGATGGTGATTTTGCCAGTTTGTTCGATCTTTTCTTAACTTCAAACCCCGACTTGTACACTGTCACCGTGAAGCCGCCGCTAGGAACGTCTGACCGCAACCTTATTTCGGCACTGAACACACTACCAATTAGTGCCGAAGAGCCTCCTAAACCACGCAAGGTATGGCATTATACATCAGCTAAGTGGGATGACCTAAGGGACCATTTTCGAACGTTTCCTTGGCGGGACGTTTGTTTTACCTCTGATGATCCATCCATCTGTGCAACAGAAATATCGGAGGTTATCCTTACTGGCATGGCAGCCTTCATCCCTTTCTCAAAAAAGTGCCCCTCTAACGGCAAGCCTTGGTTTACCAAAAATTGCGAACGAGCTGTTAAATTAAAAAATTATTTCTACCGACGATGGCGTAAAAATCCTACCGCCGAAAATCGTAACATCTTTGTTAACGCTCGCAACCAATGCAAGCAAACGATAAACCAAAGCAAAGAAGCACACAACCAGAGGATCAAAGGCAGACTTCTTGAATGTCCTAACGGGTCAAGATCATTTTGGTCGGTAGCTAAGGACGTCAGTCAGAACTTTACCAAGTCAACCATTCCACCTCTAACACGTTCTGATGGCACCATTGCGACCAAAGCAGAGGAGAAAGCAAACCTACTGGCGGAACTATTCTCTTCACATTCAACGGTAAACTTTCAGGGAAGTACTCCACCGAACATTCCCCCTGTAGAATCGAGAATGCCTGAGATTGTTTTTCGCCACCGCCATGTTAAACAAATCTTGAGGAGTTTTGACACTAAAAAGGCTTCTGGTTCTGACGATATTCCAGTCATTGTAATTAAGACATGCGCTGACGAACTGACACCGGTATTTTGTAGGCTTTTTAACTTATCCTACAAAAAAGGAATATTTCCTTCTTGCTGGAAAACTGCGCGAGTCCAGCCCATACCCAAAAAAGGCAAGAAGACCTTGCCAAACAACTATCGTCCAGTCGCATTGCTTTCGGTTATATCCAAAGTTATGGAGAAGGCTATCAACGAAAAATTATTAAAATACCTGAAAGGCTTCAACATTATTAGTGACCGCCAGTATGGATTCCGTAAGTCTAGATCAACAGGAGACCTTCTCGCTTATGTTACTCATGTTTGGAACAACGCAATAGAACATCATGGCGAGTCCCGGGCGGTAGCACTGGACATTTCCAAGGCTTTTGACCGAGTATGGCATGAGGGGCTCCTAACTAAAGTGAGAGCATACGGAATGCCGGTTCAATTTGGTTCATGGCTGTCGAGCTTTCTTAAAGACCATTCTCTGCAAGTGGCGATGGACGGATTTCTTTCAGACACATTTAACATCAACGCCGGAGTCCCTCAAGGTTCTATATTGTCGCCCACCCTTTTCTTACTCTATATTAACGATCTTTTGGAAAAAACTAAAAATCCTATATATAGCTTTGCTGATGACAGCACACTTGTTTCATCTTTTACTTTGGATGCTCGGACATCGGCTGCTAATGCACATCTCTATAGGCAGCAAGAGGTCTCACATCCCAACAAAGACCTGGAAGAAATTCTGTCTTGGGGTGACAGTAATCAAGTAGAATTTAACGCTAAAAAGACACAGGCGGCAGTTTTTTCTAAAAAAGTTAATGTTGAAGAACCGGATATAGTTATGGCGGGACACTCGATTCCCTTGGCTTCATCAATTCATTTATTGGGCGTTAATTTGGATAATCATATTTCTTGGCATAGCCACGTTGCGGCCATTGCTAGGGCAGCCTCGCAGAAGCTTGGAGTACTTTTCCGAACTAAGAACCTCTATACACCCCAACAACTTTTGATGCTCTATAAAGCCCAAATTCGACCATCGCTGGAGTACTGTTCGCATATTTGGGGCTCTGCTCCTAAACATACCCTGAGATTGCTAGATTTCATTCAAAGAAGAGCCATTCGCTTGATCGGTGACCATAGTCTGGCAAACAACCTGGAAAGCCTTGAACATCGAAGGCAGGTTGGCGACTTGAGTCTATTTTACAAATATTTTCATGGCAAGTGTTCAACTGAGGTTGCCCGCTTGATACCACCCAGAGCGGTGCATGGTAGAAATACACGACGAGCCACTGCAGCCCACCAGTACGTGGTTCAGCTTAGTGTCCCTCGAACGACACTGTCTCAAAATTCCTTTATCTGGAGAACGTCATCACTCTGGAACGACCTCCCTGAGATCGTGTTCCCCAACGACTATAATCTTCAAAGATTTAAGACCAACGTGAATCGTTTCCTGCGCACACGCACCGCTCCCAGAGCGCCATAAAGAGTTTATCCTGCAGTGCTGTGCCTTATCATAAAAAAAAAGACATTGAGGAAACTTTGTCTGGTAATGCGCCTGCATTCTAGTATTATTATATTTTTGAGGACTTGAATACTTTCAGGCAGGTTTCTTTAAACTAGAGGTTTCAAATGGCCTCAAAGGAAAAATTAAAGAGTAGGTAAGTCGGTAAAGATCTTGCTGGCCACTCTATTGCACCTGGCCTACCGGTCCATTTGTCAGGGAACCGTTTGTTAAGTCACTCTCTAACTGGTAATGCGTGATGGGGAGGATCTCTACCTTGCTGAAAATCCCAATGTTCTTTATTTCGTTTCAGGGTACCATTTTCATTTACTTTTTAAAGACTGTACAATAAAAGGATTTTTCACATTTCCCCAAAGATTAAAATACATGTTCAGAAAGTATTGGCCCAATATTTTCGGGTCCAGGAATGCCTGCCCAAACGTTGATTTTCTGGGGGAATTGAGTGTGGCTTTCCCAAAAAACTCGCAGCATTCTATTATCCCAATATCTACAATAGGTTTGTTACCGATATTTCTTTTCCATAATTTTCTTTAATATTCAATAGAATTCAAACATCTAGATGAGCTGTTAAAATTTCAGCTCTATAAGTATATATCCAATCTTTAGGTATTCAGTGCTAAAGATTTGGTTTCAGTACAAAGCGCTTCGCCGACCCGTCACGTCATTCTGCATAAACACCATGGCGCGCGGGTCACCAAACGCGAACGAGTTTAAGCTTGCTACACAGTGGTCAGAAATCCATTATAATCCGTCTGAAGGAGGTATTTGTTTCCAATTAACATGGTTAGTATTATCATTATTATTTGGACCATTTATTTTTATTGCTCGGAATGTTTTCAGTGGATGATGGTTTTATCAAAGCAGATGCTGGAAATTCACCAGAAGTAGTAGATACGTTTATGGTGTTTCACTATTTTAATAAAAAGATTTAATAAGTCCGGAAATGCGAGAAATAAAATTGCAAAGTTAATATTGGAGGTGGATAGACATACCAGAAAACAAAGTGAGATTATCATTTGGCAGGAAATGAGGGCGGATTACTGCATAGAAAGCTCATAGTGTTATCAGTTGTAAAGTTTTGGATGGATGTTAAGTAGAAAGTGTTTTACGAGCCAATATTTGTAGTTAAACTACCGAAAAATCATGCTTAAATTACATAGATTCAGATGGAAATATTAGAGAAAAATGCCTATATTAAATTAAAATACAAATGTGTCTCAGTAAAAGAATACGTGAAATTTTTGTCATGTCGCATCCGGATTTTGAAAAAATTACAATAAAATATTGCAATTATGATGAAAAACTTGTTAAATCTGTAATAAAACAGCTTTTTGAATTTTGGCTGAATGTTTTTTTTTTAATTAATAAAATAATATAAATTATTATTATAGTTTATTTTACTCAATAATCTTGTAAATTAATTGCTCCACAAACTATTGGCACTATTAAATCTATATATATATTTAACCAAACTTAAATGAATCGTAGCCTGTGGTTGAAGAATTGCAAGTACCCTTATTCTAGAAATCACTCGTTCTACATGTATTCTTAAGCTTGCAAGCGTTTTTGATTCCTTCACTTCTTGCTTACAATTCTTTTGACTGTACGAGACAGATTGATGGTGGTCTAACAAGTTGATTATTTTATTGTCCAGTTTTTAAAAATATGGATTCCTTAACTATCATTTTGTCAGTACCTCAACCACCAAAGAAATGTAAGAAATAAAACCATTGGGTGTACAAGAACATTTTTTTAAGTGTCTCACCCGATTGGCGATTTTCCTGCTGACTATAATAAAAAACGAATTGCATATTTCTCAATGATTTTCCACAATGAATTTAATGTCAATAAAATATATAGGTTCACAAATTTGACAGATGCGACGCCATTTCGAATTTTTTTAAACGGCAACCCCCATAAATAACCACACGAGTGAATTCCATTTGGCGATCCGATTTCAAAAACATATAGATGTTTATGATTTTATTTTCATCCGTTTTGGAAATACGGGGGTTCCTAAATTACCTTCATCGATTTTGTCTTTTAAGTGTTTCACCCCTCTAATAAATAGAGCTTTTAAGATGAAAATCCCAATTCTTTTCACAGTAATATAATTTCCCATAACCAAAGTATTTATGCTATAATAAAATCCGACAGATCTCAAAAAGTGACAAATACGACGCTATTTTGAATTATTTAATACATAATTTTAGGAAATGAAAAAGCCATTTTTGTACAACTGCCATTAAAAGTGACACTTTTAATGACAGTCAACAGTGTTAAAAGAGATTGTTTACGTGGAAGCGTGTTAAAAATATTTTTAACCCTACATTTTCTTATGATGAAATCAAATAAAATTATAATAATAATTTTAGGAGTTCCAAAGTTGCTCTTCTTGCATACTCTTCAATATCCACAGGAACAACCAAATCAACACTTTTATTAATTATTCCACTATCGACAAACATATTTAACAGTCAAGAACCAAACACAAAAATTGGACAAGAACGCAATTATTTAAATGACATCATCTTTTTTATTTGTAAACAAGCATTTGTTAGTAACCATAGCGTTGGCAACGTTTGTCATTCACAACAACCTTGTGATTATTTGAATATTAAAATGCATTTTGAAGTTTAATGTCATTCCAAATTCCCCTATTTTATTATCGAAATAGGGCAGTTATACAAAAAACATTGTATGATATTTGTGTTAAAAGTAATTTTATTTTGTTCGTGAAATTGTTCAATTCGCTACGCTACGCTCCACTTATTTCACAAACTTTTTCACTCGCAAAATAAAACATCACTTTTAACACTCACATCATAAATAACTGTTGTCTCTTCTGTCTATCTGTCACTTTTTGACATCTGTCGTATTTAATTATAGCGTAAATGGCTTGGTCACGGGAAATTATGTCACTGTGAATAGAATTGGCGTTTTCAACTTAAACGGTATATTTATTAAAGGGGTGAGACACTTAAAAGACAAAATCAATGAAGGCGATTTGGGAACCCCCGTATTTTCAAAACGGCTGAAAACAAATATCAACAACTTTAGGTTTTTGAAATAGGATCACGAGATGCAATTGACTTGTCTGGTTATTTATGAGAGTTGCCGTTTAAAAAAATTTAAAATGGCATCGTATCTGTTAAAATTGTGAACCTATATATTTTTTGACATTAAATTTTTCTTCCTTGTTGAAAATCATTGAGAAATATGTTATTTGTTTTTTATTATATTCAGCAGGAAGTAGGAACATCGCCAATCGGGTGAGACCCTTAAAAAAATGTCCCTGTACATGCTATTAATTATTTTATGGTGTTACAGCCTTTATATTCTGACCATGAAAGGGACTGTAGTATTGGTTCACTTGGCTTTTGTATTGAGATATCAAAACAGTCAATAATAGAATGAACATTTTGATATATGTGCCTAAAGCGAATATGAAGTTTTTCTTGAATCTCAGATACCTAATGATTTAAAGTGAACAAGTGGATAAAGGTAAGCTGCTAATAAAGGTACTATTATTTAAAGAATATTCCATAATTTCACAACTTTTACACTAAAATCGTCAGCTAATATTCTGTGGGATAAATTTAGCTTCATCTTATTTAGGGTTAAAAAAAATATCCAATTTACATTTTTGGGCTAGCATATTTATAATAAATAATGAATGGCTAGGCATACCTAAATAAAGTTTTGAATTTTTTTCAATCAATAAAAATGTTCTCTTTTGTATTTCCTCTCGAATATCTGTGGTATCCGGGAAAATGTGCGAAATCTGGAAAATGGAATCAGATAGAACATGAAAAAGTAACATCATAAGTTCCTATAAAATTTTCTCTTACAGGCCCTCCTTACGGAGATATGTGCCCTTGAAGGACGCGGTTGAAAATCGGTTTGCCTTGAATAACTTTCAAAGTACTTAATATAATTTAATAAAAATCTGATGTGATGGATACTAGTAAGGACCTCTTAAAATAGTTTTCTTGAATCATATTTAGCTCTTTTAGTTCACCAGGAACGAACTAAGCTTTACAACTTAATGCCTAACTTTTTAACACCCTGTATGATAAAGACATAAAAAAATTAATCTGGGTAGCTTGGATCATAGGCTAAAAAATAGGTTGTCTTGTTAATTGGCGATAAAATAAATCGTTTTCGAGAAAAAGAATAATAACCGAATTTGTGGTTTATTTTTAATAAAAACGACCATGATTTCTGTGTTGTCTCTCGACAACAAAGTGTGATACGATAGTTATTCAAACAACAGAAAAGTTTCACTTCAAGTTGTTTAATCCGAAAATATACAAACATTTTAAAAAGCACAGTGATGTAATAGGAGGCAGAAGAGGGTTTAACATGGGCTCCGTGAAGTCGGATACACTCGCGGGCACGACGACTTGAGGACTGCTGCACCCGCCACAATAACCCAGCCTTGGTCCTTATCAGATCACAATAAAACGTGATTCTCTGTAGAAGTTCCTTCCTGGTGCCGACCGGAGTGGAATACACCAAGTATTTCAGGTGTCAAGTAAAAATTCAATGGCGTTAGGTCGGGAGATCGAGGAGGCCAGGCAATAGGTCCTCCTTTACCTATCAAACGGTTTTGATAGGCGTTAATTAGGTGCTCCCGCACAACAACGCTGAAATGAGGTGGTGCCCCATCCTGCATGAAGTAAATGTTTCAGCGGGTTTCAAGTGGTAAGTGCCTTATTAAATCCTGAAAAGCATTCTGGCGGAACTCCGAATAAAGTTGTCCATTAAAGCGTTCCGGCAATATGAATGGTCCAGTCAAAAAATTGACAATGATTCCTGCCCAGATATTGATGATGCAAAACAATGGTGGCATGAGGATTTTCATCAGCTCATACATGTGTGTTGTGTAAATTGGTGACACAATTTTTGGTAAACCTTGCTTTATCCGTAAAAAGAATAATGATAGTGAAGAACATTACTTCGTTGCTGATCCAATAACCAGTTTGCAAACTGCATTCTACGATGAAAATCTTTAGAAATCAGTTCCTGTACTTTTTGCAAATGATATGGACGGAAGAACTTTATGTACTATTATTTTTGATGTATTAAACTGTGCTGATAATTTTCGAGTGCTTGTTGATGGAGTGTTATCTACAGCAATTAAAATAATTTTCTCTACTTGTGGCGTATGTACGGTTCTTCTAAAACCAGCATCAGCACCATTTTTTCCAAACTTGCCTAAAATTATGAAGAAAGTCAATAATACGTATTACCTTATTAACTGGGATCGCCCGCCATTCTCCTTTAGACGTTGGTCAACTCATTGAAATGTCTTCTAGTTGGTACGATTATGAAATCTTTCGCGATATAACCTTTTGACTTCTAAAGCACTGCAAGACGCAAGACCATATATCAGATGCATATCTACATACTCAATAAACGTGTATTCCATAGTTCGAATTAACTTACAGTTAAATTCACCACGAAATCCAAAAATCAGTAAATTAATATCGAAGTAAAAGATCAATGTGTCAGCGATGTGAAACATGACAAGTTCTAAAATGCAGAATATTTGATTTATTTCGTACCATCACAACGTTTGCAATAACAATAAATTTTTTTGATGCCGATAAATAAATACAACGCATATTTTTTGCGAACATAAAGCTTAGTCCGCCCCTGGTAAACTAAAAATGCTAAATATGTTTCAAGGACAATATTTTAAGAAATCCTTGCTAGTGTCCATCACATTAAATTTTTATTAAATTATATTGAGTACCTTGAAAGTTATTCAAGAAAAACCGATTTCCAGCGGCGTCCTTCAGGGGCACATATCTCTGTAGGGAGGGCCTGTAAGAAAAAAGTTTATAGGTATTTGTCATCTTATTTGTTCATGTTCTATCTGAATCCAAGAGATATCCCATATTTCCCGGACACTCGGTATATATTTTCTACTATCGGAAACTGAATCTGACAAGCTTAGTTTTAATAAAATAACTGTTGTAGAGCCGTTACTACTACAAACTGAATCGGTACTATTTCTTTCCAACCGCACTTCCTTCGCAATATTTTCCTTAATAGGGTATTCTCTCTTATTATCCCATTTTTGATAATGGCAAATATTCATTTGTTCACTGGACTCTAGTGTAATGGGTGTCCCAAGTTAGATCGAAGGTTAGCAAAATTCATCAGATAAATCGGAAAATAAATAAAGGACAGCTTATTTTTACATATTTTATAATAAAAATGAAAACTTATTGGTAGAGAATGGCCAATTCTGTTGAATTAGGAAAATTTACATAAATATACAGGATATCCCAAAAACGCGTTTTTTTTATAGCTCAAGATTTTCGGATATGAAAACTTTGTTTCTCTTACATTTCTTTAGGCTTTTCGCCTTATTTTGGTTTGTTGATTTTATACAGAGTTAAAAGGAAAATCATACAAAAATTAAGAATTTATCCGATTTTTCATAATAATGAAGCACTATAGCGATGTTAGTTTAATATTTTGTAGGGGTTTTAAGGACTTTTAGTTTGTTTAGGCAAATTGTTCTTTTTTAACGTAGGTACCTATATGTATGTATAGATATCTAGTATTATTGTTTTTCTGGTTATTATTAAACAGTTAGTTAAATCTAGAATTAGCAGATTTCGTCAATCTTTTTAACTTTACTGTATTGACTTCGTACAGGGTGTAAAAGAATGTCATCTAAAAATATAACACTAGTTGTTATCATTAACATGAATTTTTTTTTATTATTAACGGTTCCGATACATTTGTTTTCCTTGCATACAATTATTTTCTAATACTTCATGATTAACTTTTATTAGCTTTTTGGAAATAAAAAAAAATTGAGATTTTATCGCAATATATTTTGATTATCTGGGGTTTGTTCAGGTAAAGTGATATATTTCTGGTACCCAGCTAGGATTTATTGTTTAGTCGATATTTTACACAAAAACAATAATATCTTACCTAAAAAAATTGCAATTGTGCATAAGTAGAAACAAAAACCAAAATCGCTCTTACAGATGAAAAACATAGTTAATCTACCTAAACTAAACTAAATTGCAGGCGAAAAAGGCTGAGACATGGTATGTCAGGTGTTGATTAAGAATTACAAGAAATATTTACAAAATAAAAATATGAGTGGCATGCATATTAAAAAAAGATATATATGAATACCATTATAGTTCGCCTTACGAGTATAATGGCTACGACGGCTGAGGAGATAAGGGGGTAAAAGGCATAAAAAAGTCAGGTTTAACTGTAGCGGCATAAGCGTGCGGTGCCTCGTTTCATATAAATATTTTTTAAGTTAATAAACTAAATTTACTTCCTCTTATTTTAATAATTAAACCACACCACTGCCCACTCTCAGTGTTAATAGGTAAAAAAACGCAGTGCAACACACATTTTTTAGGCACTATTTTATTCATGTGTCCACAACAATTGACTAGAAGCGGTCGCCGAGAAATGCGTGGGCGGGAAAAAATTCATACGCGGTCTAATCATCATAAAATTAGGTTATTTTTATTTAAAATTTATTGGTAAACTTAGCAGAAACGGTACGTTAGTTTTTTTTTTATTCGCATTCCTTCTATAGCCACAGAACCGTAAGGCGGACTATACGTACCATGCCTACACGCACTCCTCTTGTCAAGCGATTCAATTTTTGTTTACACTAAAATATTCTTTCTCGTTACTAAGCGTAACAGATAAAGTTAGTTAAAAACACAGTTCATTTACTTCATTTTTTAACTAACTTGCGTGTAGGCATGGTACGTAAATATACGAACAAGATCTTGTGGATACTTGTATAACATCACCAATAATAGGATATTATATTATAGTAATGTTAGAGAAGGTTCTTCATATTTGTTGTCACTACGTCTTATACAAACATAATGTCTACTTACTTATATGATCCCTAATCTTTTTTTTTTGTAATCCACAGTTTTGCAACGAAATTTAAAATGTTTTAGAATTACTTAAAATATTTTGCGATCGTCTTGATTTTTAATATTAACAAATTTAGAATATTTTGAAAAGTTTAGGAGTGAAGCTAAGTTTCCAGGAAGACTTAAAATAAAGCCTGTAAGACGTACCTACTGTCTAATAAGATAAACGTTTTTGTTTCAACTTTGCCTTTGTTTGAAGTAAATGGGTAGGAAGTTTTAAAGTTACTGCGAAGTACATAAACTTAAAATATTCTGTAAATACTGTGAAACGTTATAATGCATTACAAATAAATTATTATAGTTATCAAAAAGTCAGTTTTGAGACCCATAATTGAATTGATTTGGGCCCTGCTATACCTATCTATCTATATATTTGAAATATACATAAGATTTTCTAATAGTGTGCTTAACTTTAGATTCCTTTCTTTACTTCCAGAGGGTCTACATTTATCTTAAAGATCTCTGAATTTATTTCATGTAGAAAGTATTAAATTTAGGGCGTAAAAACAAGAAGACTATTATATTTGTCTAATATTTAATTTCATAGATAATGCTTTTAAAAAGGCCTAAAGGAAAAGCAAAGAATATTTTCCTTTAATGCTATGAATAACTGCACTGACTATGGCTTTCATATTATGTTCAAAGTCTATATAAAATTTCTTATTGATGCGTTACAGCTTAAGTTTCCTTCTTTGCTAGAGTCTCAAGAGTTATCTGAAATACCTATAAATTTAAAAGAGAATAATTTCTATTAAACATAATTTTTTCTTATTGATTTTGGGGTGCAGAAATGGAGAAATCTTTCAGTTTTTATTTGATAACCCATATTTGATATTTTTTCGTTAATTTGTTAGTAAGGTTTCAAAGTCCGTTAATAAATAACTAACAGTCGTTTCCTTTTGGTTCGTAGAAGTTCATAAGGTTTACTATGTTGTTCTTGTATTTTTTTTTACACGGACTTTAAAGCGATATGATAAAAAGCTAAAAATCTAGTTTCTCTATAAATTATGATTACATTCAGTGCGCCCCTGTTACATTTAGAATATATCAACAATTCTTTGTCGATACATCCAAAAATAAGAAAATAGTTTATTACATTTTTTGAAATAATAATTTTAGAAACACGAACCGCTTTTCGACGAGTTTTCTAACGAGAGGAGAGCGCTACTAGCTTTAAATAAGATATGTATGTTACATTGCATTATTTTTTCTATTTTGTAAATTTTTATGCCTACATTTTATGTTGGTAATACTATCATAACACTGATCTTCTCCCGCCAAAAAAGCAGATATTATTAAAGGTCATATCTGGCCATCTCATAATGTCAGTAGAATAAAATGACTTTTAGAATTATACCAACTTTAAAAAAAATATGAAAACGGTTTTATTAAAGCCTATTACAACACTGAAATCCATATCGAAAAAAATATAAAACCAAAATATAAAAAAATTTATTTTTTTATTTTATTTAATTATTCCTAATTGTGTTGTTTTTGCATTTATCAAACATTTCTCAAAATGCTTCTACACGAAACTAATAATAACAGTTTGCTGAAACACCAAGTGAATATGTATATTGATTCGATTTTGTCAGTATTCACCTGAAGACGACTGGAGATGTTCACCAAAAAATAAATAGGCAATGACATTGACACGGTCAAAATACGTTTATCATTCATACAAATTAATTAAGTATTCGGAATGTAAGGCGAGAATCAACGTTTAAAAATGGCAATACAATATATTATGTATTCGAGTATACCTCCCTACTATGACACCATTGAAAAAGAAAAACAATTGAAAAAAAAACTGGCAGTACTTTAAGTGATATACAAAGTGGAGTCCGTAATGTTTGCTCCTTTTTCCTCTTCAATTACCCATGGTAATACGGTGAAAGCCCGGATGAGAGTAAGCCTAGAGTAAGCCTGTATCAGTCTAGTAACTGACCTTAGAGACTAAAAATTATACAATGTATGCAAGAGCCCAACAATGGTAAGTATATTATGTATGTTTTTATTTAAAAACCTGTAGCCCACACACCTATGGTTTTGCAAATATTTTTTTATTTATATTTTAGTGCCAAAAATAATATCTATAGAAACCCACAATAAAAAAATATACTTCAGCCTAAAGAGCAGAAGTAATGTCTAAATTAATTTAAAATTTAGCTGTGTGTTTTTTGGAAAATGTTCGGACCCGTTTTTTACTTCATTTTTGAATCTTGCATCAAATTCTAAGTATGTTTCATGTTCCATATCCTATACCTAAACTTAATAGTTATCGAGAAAATTACGATTGAACATATAAATAAGTAAGACCATATTCCTGAGGAATTATGGTATTTCTGAATACTTACTTGTCACCGTTTAATCCTATAGAAACTGCTTGACAATTTTACTTCAAATAAGTAATTATCAAGTGTAGTTGCAAAGTTATGGTTTTCACTATGGTGAAGTTAACGAAACGAGAAAAAACTGAAATCTATACATGGTTAGGTTTGGTAATAGAACATGTATTCAAATAGAAAGAGCTCAATTATTCAATGAAATCCATACTGATCGTCCTCCCATATTATGTCAAAAGGTGGTGAGTAGAATAGATGCTAAATTCAGAGAATTTGATCATATTAGAGATTTGACTATATCTGGTCATCCTGTTCGAGATGAAAATGAACAACTTGACGTTTTGCGTTCCTTGGAAGAAAATTCATGCACTCCTCTGTCGCATATTGGGGCCAATTTACACATGCGGAAATCTGTTGTTTACCTAGTAGTTCAAAATCACAAATAGCACCCGTATAAAGTTATTCCAGTCTATGAATTATTTGAAGATGATTTCGATAGGCGAAATAAGTTTTGTGAACGTATGCAAAATATGTGCAATCTAGATAATAATAAATAATAAATAATTTAGTAAATAATATTATCCTTTCCAATGAAGCTACGTTCTGCTTGAACGGTAATGTGAACAAACAAAATTGTCGTTATTGGGCAACAGAAAATATGAACTAGATGATGGAGGTTCACAGCCAGTACCCTCAAAAAACAAATCTGTGGTGTGGAATAGTGCGCGGAAGAATAATTGATCCATTTTTCTTTGAACAGTCATTAACTGGACAAGTATATCCCGAATTTCTCCAACTTGAATTAATTCCAGCATTAGTGGTTTTATTTCCGAAATCATTGAACCCAGACTCCCCTGACGAAGAACTGATGTTCCAGCAAGATGGTGCTCCTCCGCACTATGCTGCCACCGTGCGTATATTTTTGGATGAAACCTTGCCCTATCGGTAGATAGGAAGGAGAGAACCCATTGAATGGGTTCGCCAAACCTAACTCCGCTGGACTTCTTTTTCTGAGGTTACCTCAAGGCCAAAAAATCTGCAGGAGTTGAAAGAAAGGATCCGAAGAAAGTGCGTGCCATAACTCCGGAAATAGTTGAAAATGTGCAAGGACAGTTTGTTGATCACCTTGGATATTGTAAAGCCGTAAATGGCTTACATTTTCAACATTTAATATAATTCTTTGTTCTGTTCTTTTTAAGTAAATAGGTCTTACTTATTGATAATATGTTGAATTGTAATTTTTTCGATAACTTTGAGTTTAGGTATAGGACCTGGTACATAAAACATACTTAGAATCGATGAAAAATTCAAAAATGAAATAAAAAGTAGATGTTGTCATTTGAGAAAATTAAGTTGATGATCGTAACTTATTCTTGGGCTACCCCGTATAGATGAATTTATCATAAAAATAAGACATCAGGGAATAAAAATCGGCGAGTCCGAGCGTTTGTCCAAAAAACATACAGCTGAATTTTAAATCAATTTAGACATTACTTCTGGAACTCACTGTATAAAGTCGAGCTTTTTATGCGTGCTATCGAAAATGTGTATAAAATTCTTCTTTTGTGTTGTTTGTGAAGTTAAATGTTTTTGGTTTGACATTGCCAGATTTTTTATTTTTAGACCTAAATCTTTCACTTTTTGTAGAAATCATATTTACACTTATATGTTCATCATTAAAGCGAACATAAAGCTCACTAAAATAGTAATGTAGAGACGGATGCCTGGAACAACATCAGGTCTGGACTTAGTGGGTATTCCACTGACAGTTATGTATAAAAAAATGAAAACTTTCTTCTTTATATGTGCTTTCCACAAAACTATTGTTAACCTTTTATGTGGGGGATGATAATAAAAGCGTAGAATCACTTAGGAGGCAATAATTTAAATTATGTATACTACCAACTGTAATTATTCAAGTCAAATTATTTATTTTGAAAAAAAGCGCTGTGGGAATCAAGTTTTATTTTTAACTCCCAACATTAAACGGTGAGGCTTTGTATATTCCTCGAGTTTTTTCACTGGTTCGTTTTATATATTGGTTAGGTGAATTAAATAGTTAGATCCCATTTAATTTGGTGTTTATTTATCCAATTCGGCACTTGTTCACACAATAACACTTTAATACATGATTAACTACTAACTTATAGCATTACTAACCTTGCTTAATGCTTTTATTTCAGCCTATGCTGTTTTTTCATGTCCAACGGACGATGACCCACAATTATTTTTGACGTACGTATTGACCTTTCAAGGGTTTAATTCGCAGTCGTTCTCTAGGGAACGCCAGCGCGCTCCCGTCGCTAAAACATCATGCCACCGTCAGACCGGCCAATCAAAAGGCCACATATTTCGCGCGTTGTGTTCTAATTGGCTATTTACTATTCCGCCATGTTTTCTTTAGGATCAATTGTTATTGTTCCGTCTTTGTCTACCGCGGTGAACTTAATTTTCTAGCCGCAAGATGTGTCAGATAATATAAATTTTAACATTTTTTGCTTAAATAACCGTAGCGACAGGCCGCCGTTTTAGTATAATATTTGCAAATTTGGTTGCCCGTTGGAACAACAATATTATTCTTTCTGAAAACATTAAATGCATATTGTTTCTCTGACCGTTGAGGAATTGTGTTGTAATGGAATATTTGAAAAGCAGTTATTTTATCTAGACCAAAAGTAGTATTGATTCTGAAAACATTAATTGCATTTAATTTCATTATTTTTATTGCATTTCAGCAATAGTTTCCCCAACAAGCGCTATTCATCGGAAACAATAATTATCGCTTTTATGTTTTATGCCTATACACTCGCTCTGAGTGATAAAAACACGAGTAGTTACCTAAACTATGTATCTAATTCAATAAAACCGCATGAACAATTTTTTGTACTTTTAATCGATCAAGTGTATGTTAATAAAATACTAGACCATAGAGGAATACTTTCCAATGACAATTCACTAGCTACAACCATTTTAGCTTTTATGATATTATGTTAGGCTTTTGGAAATTTTTCTGAAATTGTTAAGTTATTACCAGTACATAATATTAAAGGTTCCAAAATGGTACCAGTCACAAAAAATGTTCTATATTACAAAAATGTGACTTCACTGTTTCAGATATAATAACACATAACCAAATAGTGAATCGGTCAATGTTATTAAATTTAACAAATAATTTAACGTTCTTCCCTAATCCTGACATTCTTCTTAAAAATATGATAAATAATTGAAACATCCTAATTAATTTTGGAAACACATTTGAATATACCAAATAGATGAATCGGCTGAAATTTATATATTTGGTTCATCTAATATTTTTAAAAAACTACACAGTAACATTTTTGTTTCTCTAATTATTGAAAGTAATGGTATTTAATTTAACACATTAGAATACTTTAAATACCCTTATTATCTTTGAAAACCCTAATAAATATTTAAATATAATGAAAACTGGGTTAAACAAATTTAAAATCAATAAAGAAATACCTATCCTTAAAAATATCCAAAATGACGAAAAGTCAAGATACAAAAAGGCATTCACGCAAATGAATGAAAGCTAAAAAAAATTAAGTATATTTTTTTTATTTATTTGGTAATTTATTAACAGGCTATGGAGCCTAGTTGTCTCTCATAAGAACTAAGCAATCCGATTAAAAAAAATGTCAAGCTCAGGATAATCATTGGTCAACCTACCCGACTGTGGCGGCTTTTTAAAAAGAGTTGCAGAGCTGCAGCACTGCCCAAAATAATTATTATTATTCTGTTTTTTTAAATTGCAAATTAACAATCTACAATAATATGTATTTTTAATACTTTTTTTATCTACGAACTCGTAGGCTAGGTTTGTGATTAACCCTCTCTACTGTATATTGTATTCCAAACACAGGAAGAATGCTCAAGGTGGGATGTTACTAACGAGCAGTATAGCTGTTGTCTAGCTCTAAGGTTAGTACAATCACGCGTAACGAATCCTAGTAGTTGAAGTGACTTGGAAGTTATGCTTTGAATAATATAAGAAATAAAAGTAAGCATAAAGTCTATAATTAGGCCTAGATCTCTAATTTGAGGAACCCTTTTTAATGAAGTACGGTTGTTTAAATGATGTCCTGGATTTATGGAAAATGACTGAAGGGCAATGATTTAAAGCATTCAGCTCCATACCGTTAATATTGAGCCTTGTTACTAGATGGTTGAAGTCGGACTGAAGCTTTATGCAATCACTGGAACAGGGAACTTCTATGTATAACTTTAGGTCGTTAGCAAAGAGAAGCTGACTGCTCAAAGCGTACTCCCAAATCATTAATAAAACAATTGAAAAAAGTGGTCCTATGCGAGTTATGGGAAGGCCAAATAGAACCTGCATACTGTTAGAATAAAAATTGTTGAATTAAGCAATCTGTCAATGACCCATCAAGTAGCTCCGAATCCACTGCAGGAACACACTACCTCTCCAGCCTGGAAAGAAGAAGAGTTAACCTTATCAAATACCTGGGAGAAGTCTGGGTAGATTGAGTGAACTTGAGAGCCCCTCTTTTAATGCTTCCGAAATATAATCAGTATAGCTCAGTACTCTTACCCGGCTGGAAACCAAAGCATAAGGCCCGTTTTATCAATGTCCTGTTAGTGGTAACAGCCACATAATAATAATAATACTTCTTTATTTCAAATTTTGCTGTACAAAATGAGATAAAATGAAATGGCGCCGCAAAATAAAATAGGTTTACCATACCTTGTCTGAAAAGTCTACTAATGAATAGGGTTCAGTCTCTGTTAACACTCTTTGAATGTTTTTTTCCATTTTGATATACTAGTAATAGACTTTCTATTATTTGGAATTTTGTTGTAGAGCCTGATACACATGTAATAAGGACTTTTTTATGTGACAGTTAAGTGGTGACGAGGATACAACCCACTGAGCAAAAAACATACTTGGTATGTTTTGTAACGTTTTTGAAATGAACCCTAGAAACCGTTTTCCATTTAACATGCTAGTGTCATCCGCGTAACTGCATTTTCAAACGTTATGTTCAATTACTATTTTAGAAACGTCATTATGATTTTGTACCAGTAACGTTATATAAATATACAGTGCGTCCATAAAGTCTTGCACAAATTCATTTAAAATTCAGGTATTTACTTTTTAAAAACGCTCGGACACGTCAATTAGTACTTTTGTTTGCGCATTTTTTTAACGTAAAATGTTTTTATACAGGGTGTCGCACGTATGAGGTATGAGGTCATCAATAAATGTGTTTAAAATAAATTTTCAAACGTCAATATTTCGGAAACCGTGATTTCCAGAGGTGTTAAGTGTTCATCATAGAATTCAAAATTGATATAATATACAGGGTGTTCCATTAAAAAAAATCCTTGATGACCTCATACCTCATACGTGTGACACCCTGTATAAAAACATTTTACGTTATAAAATGCGCAAACAAAAGTACTAATTGACGTGTCCGAGCGTTTTTAAAAAAAGTAAGCCCCTGAATTTTAAATGAATTTGTGCAAGACTTTATGGAAGCAGTGTAGATATTTACCGGTTTTTTTATTAACTTAAATCGAGACCTGAACGAAAATAATAATTTTTGCAATGGTAAGACATGATTCATGATTGTGTTGGCAGTAAAAGACATTATTACTTTATACTCAGTATCAATCTCGGTATATCATATTTTAAGGACTGATTCTGTATCATACAAGTGACAATGTGGATGTTGAAGTATGACGTGCGACACTTTTGTGTTCATAATAGTGTAAATTTCAGTGTGGATCCTAAAGCCTAATATACAACGTTACGAATAATAATTCAAAGGCAAATCTAACAAAAACTATGTTAAAACCCTTTGTTTATATACGATAACCTGAAGATAACTGTGTAGAATTTCGAGCGCCAAACCTGCGACAGAGAACCCAATTTGACTGCGTTCCTGAACACTTTAATTCCGCTGCTGCGAATGGAATAGTGCAAAGTATTTCTAGCTGCGAATTTTTTATAACAGTGGCTTCTTCTGATGTGTTGGAGAAAAATGCTGGTGTATTATTTAAAAGACTATTAAGATCCAATGCCGGAAAACCACAGAAAATAACAGAAACTGTGCAAAATATTTCTCCAAATATAAGTCTAACAAATACAGTATGTAATGAAGATACAAGCGGCAATAGAGAACCCAGCACTGATATTATTATTAACCTGCGTAATAAATTGGCCGAACAGCTCTCAAGAAATGAAGAGCTCGGGATAGAATGTAAGAAAAACAAGAAAAAAATTGAGTACTTACTTAGAGATCTTCAAATAAAAAAGGAAGAAATCAGAAGCCTTACTAAGATCATAGAAAGGACCAAGGATGATACATCAAATAAATCCGCTACAAACTATACAGCTACACAGATTGGTGTAGTTACAACTATGTCAGCTGAAATACAGTGTAGTTTATTGCTTCCAACAGGACTTAAGCGGCCTTCCAATGAAAAAGAAAATACGAAGACTACCCTAAACAAAAAGATGACCCGAAAAGATGCAATAAAAAAAAAACAGAAAATACTACCACCAAACGCGATGAATTAATCAAGAAACAAATGGTAAGTCCATATTATGCCAATAATACTGCCTACAAACGTAAAGCACTAAATTATGGCGACAATTCTGGTTTACACAGCTCACAAATTCTACGTAAATACCTTGATACTGACAAGTATACAATTCAAGGATGGATCAAAAATGGTGCTGATTTTAACGCACTTACAAACTCTATTTTTAATGCCAGCAAGGCATATTCTTCTAACGATACTGGTATTGATTTTATAGACTTTAACACATTTTTTTAATCAAAGAGGGTTCGTTTAGAGAGTATTTTATCAGTCGGTAAATATACAAATCTTATATTTGTTCTAAAGATATATAAAGATGTTCTATAGATTTATTACAAGTATGAATTCCTTTATTACAAGTCAGTCAAACGTATCTCTAAAATTATTATTAAACAATTTTAAAGTAAAGGGGGTTTATCGTTTGAATAAAACTAAAATATGTGACCGATTGGCTAGGTATGTTCAACTGTCAAATGGTAGCAAAATTGTCTTAAAGACTGTTATTACATATGACGTCATATCAGAAATGGGAGTAAGCCAGACTGGACAAGGGGATCACTCTAAAGATGTTTTAGATGTTAATTATATTATAAGTAATAACCAAACCACTGCTGTGTCCGATCAAATCAATTATTCTTCCCACTGTGATGCAAGCAATAATGGTAAGGATCCTCAGGTTGTTGAGGTGATTTCTGAAATGTTGATTGTGTCGTGAATGGCAATGACAGGCCTTCTGCCAGCCTTAATCTAAATTCTCATAATTTTTTATATCCGCGTCTATCCCAATGGTATCTGAAAGAAAATTAACATGCAAACTTCCTCCTAAAGAAAAAAGGGGTCTGACATTGTGTCATTTAAATATCCAAAGCATTTCTAACAAGGTGGACATATTATTAGAAAATTTGCTCAGCTCTGAAAATATTCACATAATGTGCATAACTGAGCATTGACTTCACTTAGAATCCGATATTGAGTTACAAATTGAGGGCTACAGTATAGTGTCTTCTTTTTTTTAGGGATAGAGCAAAGCATGGTGGATCATTGATTGTTGTAAAGAATGATATAAGGGATTTATTCAAGTCATTAGATAAAATAGTCACAACATCCGTGGAGGCGCACAGTGAAATGTGTAGTGTATATTTTGCTAACTGTTGTATTGTTTGTTGTTGCCGTCCGCCATCTGGGGATTTGAATGTGTTTATCGGTAAGTACTGCCCTCTCCACGGCTTGTAAACACGGCAGATACTTAATTTTCTGCGGGGATCTAAATATCGATTATAATGTCAATGATGTCCCTAAAAAGCACCTTTGTGATGTGTTTGAATCTTTTATGCTAAAAGTGATCACTACTGCACCAACAAGGGTTTGTACAAAATATAATGGTCATACCAGTTCGTCAATTATAGACTATGTTGTTACCAACATTCCTGATGAATTGTTTCATTGTAATATCTTTAATCCCCATATAAACGACCACTTGGCCCACAAATTTACCTTTAACTTATCGGTAAATAATAAAGATAGCATGGAACATGAGAGTAAATAATTTTTTAGAGACCTATCAGATAAAAATATATCCCTGTTTTCTAATATGATAATGATGCAGGATTGGTGGCATGTTTTGGATTTTTCCTTAAATACTAATGAGTCATGGGCAGTGTTATATACTGCTTAAATTGTTGTTGCCCGTACAAATATAAAAAATATAAGAAAAAGGAATCGTCAAGTGAATGGTACAATGAAAATCTCTCATATATAAAAGACAAACTTGATGACTTATATCGGATATAGCGCATAACACTAAAAATACTACTATACAACTAGAATACAAAAAATTTTATTTTTCCTCTCAAAAAAATCGATTGAATCAGCTTCATGTGGTTTTTTGAATCACGTTTATCGAAACATTGATGAAGGAAAGTATGTCGCGACCTTGTTTTTTGATCTTTCCATAGCGTTTGACACTATAAATAAAGAATTCCTAGTTGCGAAACTACACAATTTGGGCATCCGTGGAACAATACTGAGATGGATTAAATCATATGTAACTGATAGGAGAATGATTGTTAAATATAGTGGATTGCAGTCAGAAGCGCAACTTGGTGCCCCACAAGGCTCTGAAGTCGGTCCACTTTTATTTATTTTGTATGTAAATGATTTGCCGATGAATGTGGTGTCTGGTCATGTGACAATGTATGCGGACGATACAACTATTGTGGTTACTGCCGATAGCCTGGATGATCTGTATTCAAATACATCATCTGTTTGCAATGAAATGGAATTGTGGTGTAGACAGAATGGTCTGATTTTGAATGTTGACAAGACTGTCTACATGAATATGTTTAATCGAAGGTCTCTCTGTGAAATCGATTTTGAAAAAAGGGTAAACATGAATCTTTCAAAAAAAGTTAAGTTCTTAGGTACCCATACGGATCCCCAACTTTCCTTCTCTGATCATCTGGACCATCTTTCTGGCAAGCTGAATTCTGCTTATTTCGCAATACTTAGCCTTAAGAATACGCTCGATACCGAGGGCGTTTCAGTTGTTAGTATGATAGATAGGAATAAGACAAGTTGGCAAAATCACATTCTCGTGCCTAATTATTTTTTTTCAAATGGCGACCCTTTTTTGACAACCACACAGCGAAAAGAGGATTTTTTGGCGAATCGAACGATACTAATTTATTTGCGATTGGATTAAAAATAAGCTCATACATTAAATATTACTAAGCAAAATACTGGATATTAATTTATTTACTTTCGTCAAGTGTGCCATGGATAGCCATGATGCATAATATTTTACAGTTGTTTTTATTAAGTTAAAAATTTTAGTGTAATAAATGTTCAAAGTGCATTCCTCCTTGTTTACGACATATTTCAGCTCGTTCAATTGTTTCTCTCAACACGTTTTGTAACATTGCAGGCGTTATACTTCTAAATACCCGTAGAATTCTTTCTTCTAGGATTTCAAGAGTGGCTGAGGCTGTGGTATAGACCCTCTCTTTAACATACCCCCAAATAAAGAAATCGAGCACAGTGAGATCCGGTGAGCGAGCAGGCCACCGTACTGGACCATTGGTTGCCATAACTTTATTATTAAAATGCTCCATTAAGTAATTAATAACTTCTCTGGTATTGTGAGGCGGTGCCCCATCTTGTTGGAAGTAAATTCGCCGTTTTACTGCTAAAGGTAGATTATCAAGATGATGCTCGATTTCATTTTGAAGAAATCTCAAGTATCTAGCCCCTGTTAAGTGACCTTGAAATAATACCGGCCCAATTATTCTGTTTCCAACGACACCAGCCCAGGCATTGACGCCAAACCTTTCTTGAAAATTGCCCTCTCTCATTTCACGTTGATTTTGTTTGGTCCAGTACCGAGTATTTTGCTTATTAAACATACCATTATTTGTAAATCTTGATTCATCGGAAAATAAAATGTGGTTGATATAATTTTGGTTAACTCTATGATTTTGAAGTAGCCAATCCCAAAACACTACCCGTCTATCTCCATCGTCAGCATACAAATGTTGGTGTAACTGATATTTAAATGCTCGATATCCGTGCGTTTTCAGTATTTCTCTTGCTGATTCGTGACTGCAGTTCTTGACTAATTTTTCTTAAAGAAACCGTTTTATCAACCTCAACCATAAGAAGAACGTTAATCTCAGTCTCTTCATTTATGATAATCGCCTCTTGCGCCCGATTTTCTTCTTACCTTAAACGATTCTCAACATACGGAAAATACTGATGCTCTGGATGTTGCCGGTTGGGATATCTCTGAGCATACAGTTCAGCAGCATTCCTTGAATTTCTATGACATTCTCCAAATATTAATAACATATCCACTTTTTCACTTTGAGTATACATTATTTCGACGAAAAATTAAACTGAAATTCAATGAAAAATAGGAAACTTTTACATCTGACCATAAAGCGTTTGTCACTGTCATTACCTAAGTGAGTGTTTTGTTTTCCAAAGAAGGCTTAATAAAAACAACTGTAAAATATTATGCATCATGGCTATCCATGGCACACTTGACGAAAGTAAATAAATTAATATCCAGTATTTTGCTTAGTAATATTTAATTTATGAGCTTATTTTTAATCCAATCGCAAATAAATTAGTATCGTTCGATTCGCCAAAAAATCCTCTTTTCGGAAAGTGGTTGTCAAAAAAGGGTCGCCATTTGAAAAAAAATAGTTAGGCACGAAAATGTGATTTTGCCAACTTGTCTTATTCCTATCTATCATACTAACAACTAAAACGCTGCGATTGTAATTTTCTGACAACACCGGAGGTCCTTAGATTAGTTTGCGTCCGATCATGGCCACCTAGATGCAATATTAAAAGTGGCTCTAAAAAATTCAAGTAGGCGTAAAACTTTTTTAAAATGTCATATTCTGATCCAGAATTGTCTCAAAAATCCAAAAATGTAAAAATATACAGGGTGTTCCATTTAAAAATTCGAAACCAGAGCCGTTTCCGGTGAAACCGGAAGTGATCGAAAAGTAAAAAATATGCGAAAACTCTCCTCTTCCTATACCATTTACCTGTACCAAATCTCATTTTGATACACCTAACGCTGTAGAATACGCGACTTGTCTAATAGATTCGTTGACACCCGGTATAATGTTTCAATCACACAACAAACGTGTTACTTACAAATCGAACGACAAACAAAGAGGATCTGGTTTGCTAAACACTCTTATCAATAAATTATCCTTTGAATTACACATTCCTGGTTACAATTTTTGTGGACCTGGAACCAAATTAGAAAAAAGGTTATCAAGATGTGACAAGGGAATTGCTGATAAATTACTATCTGAGAAGGCTATAGCACGAGTTAGAGCAAAGGACGCTAGTTTTGGAGAAAAAGTGGCTGCCTTAGGCGTCAGTGGCACTATGAAAATTAAAAGAAAGTTAGGTATGGGTCTAAAATGAAAAAAAAACATAAGGTCATGGAATAACGTTATCTCAATCTTAGGGGCTGCTGGTATTGCAAAGGCTGTGAATGATGCAAACTCTGCGAAAGAAAAATTATAAGAAGATAAAAGACACAATAAAACGATGGAGTCTATAGCAGTAGGTCAAAAAGGAAGCGGTCTCTATCTAAAACTATATAAATCCGGATGTGGTTTGTATTTGAAACAATATTCAAAAAACTGCTAAAACAAATACCTACCTCTAAAATCTCTTACCAATTCTGATTTGAATAAATATATTAAATTTTTACAAATTCCCAGTTTTAGAGGTATATTTATGCGAAACAAGCTTCCTAAAAAAATAAAAGAAAATGAAAGTGCTATTACTACAGTTACAACAAGTATCAAACCTTTAACACCACAAATTGTGGACAATTATGTCTAAAATTTATTTATAAAAATGCATAAAACACAATAAAAATGTATTCATTGTTGAAATATTAACACAACATGTCCTATAGTTTTGTCATTAGCGATATTTCTGCAATATTATCGGCAGAATTTAACCCTTTTTTCTTATAAGTTTGGGGTTTAAACTTAAATAAAATATAGATACCCTAAATGTAACACAAAATCTTTATATTGATAACTCAATCGTACATTCAGAATATCTTGGTTATGAACCCTATCTACCTACAAAATTGGGAAATATTCATAAGATTATAATTCCTGTCCATGAAATAGAAAAAATATACACTTCCTTCTGAAAGCTTTCTTCACATGGAAGGTAAATTAACAAAAGGTGATGGAACCGACTCATATACATTAAAGCCAATTAACCATGGAATAGCTTTTGTTTTTAAAGAAATTCGTTATCAACTAAATGGTGTTACTATAGACTCAGTAAGAGATGTTGGCTTGACATCAACAATAAAGGATTTCTATCCTATAACAAAAACGAGTGTAACAAATTAAAAAACGCTGGTTGGGAAACCCATGGAAACGTCACAAGCGGTTGACGTAACGACAGGATTATTTAATGTTTGCATTCCACTTTAATTTTTAATGGGTCTTTTTGAAGACTATAAATAACTAATTTTAAACTCTAAACAAGAACTTATCTTACATCGAGACAATTCGAATAAAAATGCAACTGTTAATACTGTTGATGAAATCCCAAAGACTAAACTTACGAAATTAACTTGGAATATACCACACATTTCCGTAGCGATCCCTCAAGAACTGGAGCTAACATTAATTATTAATAAAAATACTGATTTAATAATTGCATTTAGAAGTTAGGAACTAAAAAAATATTCTGAATTACTGAAAACAAGTCGTCATAATTGGCCTGTCAAAACTTCAACTAAAGTAAACACCCCTCAACATGTAGCAATTTATTTTCAAAAGGATTTAAGAGATAAACTGAGACAGATAACTGACATGTCTATATTTAGTGATATTAAAATGCGTAACATAAAAGTTTTTTTAAATTCTGAGAGATATCCCTACAACGATCTTTATTTAGACTTTGCTAAAAATAAATTTGCATCAATATATCAAATGTTTTCACAATTCCAAATGTCATATTATGCATTAACACCGGAGCCGATTTTTTCACCATCAGAGTTTAAAACATATGCACCCATCACCTACATTGATTGTTCTCACCAAAAGGAAACAATTGAAACTAGACCCATTGTTATGAGAGTAGAATTTGAATTACATGAAGATCTTACAGACAAGATTTCTGCTTATTGTTTAATTATGCATGACAAAATTTGTAGTTACAATCCTCTAACCAAAAATGTTAGACAAATTTAACGTTATATAAAATCAAATGTTTATATTTCTTGTATATCAGTATGAATGAGGAATTGGAACAACGCTTATCAGTCCTTTTAAGAAATCTTGCAAAACTAAAACAACAAATTGAAGAGTATTCCAACAAGAAATCCATGATTAAACTCTCTTATGAAATTATGAGAATGTTAGCTCTTGATGTTCAAGGATTTAACATAGAGAACCATAAATATATTCCAAAGGAGTTAGCAGTCTACGACGGTAAAAGTGTGTCATTATATTTTTAAATCACCCTTCTCTATAAAATTCCTGTCACCTAATTTACAAAAACAAGCCGTATGATTAATGAAAAATCACCATTGTATTTCATGGAATGAAGGGTACACTCCAGTTCACAAATTCTCCGAAATAATCAAAAACCTAACAGAAAAGGTAGACTATGTTTCTGTAAAAGGAAAAGAAAAAGCTGAATACATTAGGAAGTACTCAATAAAACCAGTAAGATAGTTCGATGAAGATCCACCCTTACAAAGAAAAGTGCGCTTACTAATGTATATAAATTATATAATAATATGCTAATGATTGAACAGAACATATAAATAAAAATAAAATTGTTTATATTAATAAAAATTAGGTACCAAATACTTCTTGAATAATTTCATTTGACACAAACTTTTTTACTTCGTTCAAAAACATCTCATATTCCATTTCCTTCATTGTGTACAGGAAAGTTGTTAACTCTGATGTATGTAGGTATATCCGACATGCTTCAGAACCCTTTTCATATTTTTTTGCGATTTCCATACTTCCCTCATAGGTATAAAACTAATCAAATCCATATTCAGCTTCATGTTCAGCGTCGAATGCTAAATTTTCAAACTTTTGTGCTAGATTCTCCACAGCAGTTGTTAAGTTTGATGCCTCTCTTTCAGGTACATATGCAAACCACATCTTGAATTAGAATCCTACTGCTTGACTCTTTGGTGATCGTTAAATACTATTAATTGTTGGTTGGGAGGAATTAAACAAATATTTATTTTAAATACATATTTTATTTTTCGATACATCTCTTCACAAACTCATTGCAAGCAAATACAATACAATCAGGATAAAAATTTAATAATTCCAATACACAACAAACATTAAAACTGTTTTTGTTAGGTGAAACAACATCATACACATTTTTTATTAAGTCACCATTTGTAGCTGAAACACCACTAACAAGTATATTGTAATATTTTGCAAACTCTTGCAATTGGAGAAGATCATTACGGTATTCAATTAAATTTACCAAATTCACTCATTTACGGTGTCACCTGCTAGAAATATTTCATTGCCTCCATCTTGAGTAATTTTGATTATTCTTGAACTATTAATAAACCCAAAATAAATTTCATATCCATTTCCCTGCATGGGTTGCCATCCAAAACAGTTGGAGTAAATAAAGCTCAACATTATTCCTTGATTGTTTAAAAAGGAAATCCACTGATCTTCATTAAAAATCACATTTTGATTATTTTTCAATCCACAGAGTTTAATCACCGGATCATATTTTCTCTCCAAAGAGACTCCAATACTGATCCACTTGGATTTTGATTTGTTTATGTAGTATATAGATTCACCTATAAGAGCAACAGCTCGTTTATTGCTAAACTTGGGTTGTTGGTGAGTTGTTGTCGATCGATTAATTTTAAAGTTTATGAAACTACTACTTGTATCTCTTTAAATCATTGCTTAATTATCAAATAAATGAGGAGCAATTGTGGTGGGGAGCGGTGGGAGGATGTATTTATTTAAGAGAAATTTGAATTTAAACTTCATTTACAGGCTAATTATGGATCAAACAAATATTTTTATTGATGTTCAAGGATATCACTGCTCTTTTGGGTATATTCCAAAATAATTAGCAATTTATGATGGGAGTCGTTTTTCAAACCATTTATTTAAGCCTCCGTTTAAGAAGAATATGTTGCTTATATGCTATTGATCTGAAAGTAGTTCGTTGGGCTGAAAAGTATCATGGAATGGAGTGGGATTGTGGAAATATAGAACAAAATGAAATTAACGACATTTTTACACATGTGTTAGAATTTTATCAATCACCCAAGATTTACGTGAAAGGAAACGTTTGTAGATGAGGAAATGACAATCAATATACCCATTGCTCGAGAACCCAAACTAACTAAATTTAAGAAGACTCCAAAATGCTATTTTCAAAAAAATGATAATCCGTGGCATTGTGCATTGGCAAATGTTAAATTATTATACCAATATAAAAATTGTAATGAATAAAATCTTAATACTAGAAATTTGATTTTAAATAAAACACAAATAGATACTTTTAAACATTTATTTATAATAAACATATGCCTTGAACAATATAAATCCTAACATACATATAAACAATATAAAAAGTATAAATAATAATATTTAAGAAGTAGTCCATATTCTTTGGCGAGATTGTAAATAGAAATAAAGGTCTGTCTTTACTTTGAACTACAATTTTTAATTTTTATTTTTATTTTTATTTTAATTATTATAACAAGTGAATAGTGACCACTTGATGTATTCCCACTTTTATATGAAATGACATAGTCTCATTTAGACAAATTTTTAAAGAATAGCAAGTTCATTTAGTTTCATTCAGAAATAATCTAATCCACCATAACATTGAACATGTCCCCTCATCAAGTCGGTTTCAATAAAAAAGAATGAATTGATATGTTAAAATTCTTCTTTTACAACATGTTTTGACTTCAACATTGCTTAAATCACTCTAATTTTATTAATGTCCTTTATTCGACTTGCGTATAAATCAACTCCTGCTTTTACATGGAGATACACCGTTCTTATACTAAACTCCTGTCGATTCCAATGGTTGCATAATCTGCATTGTATTATATTATATTATTGAATCACCTCTCTGCTCCCCCAACTGTTTTAACTTCTTTTCATATTTAATTCTCTTAAATGGTTAGTTGCTGAGGGTGACTTTCTCTAAAGTCGAAACTAGTACAACACATACGTTAACAAATTTAACTTAATTCATCGTCATTTTAGCATTTTCTATAACCCTTGTTTTCTACCCTAGAGGGGCAAATAAAGTTATTTGGTGGTAAAGGCAGACCTTTATTTCTATAAATAATAATATTATACACAAATACAAGTTACATTCTTCTGATTTTTTATACAACTGATTCCATTCTTCTGTTACTACAGAGGTTTTATTAAAATAATATAACCTTAACTTATATTCTAAAAGGCTAGATTTAAATTACCATTAACCTTGTAAGAAAGTAGTCCACTGCTAATATTCATTTTTCTCCATGATGAAGGCCAAGTGTCATTTTTTACATTATCAACTGATAAACAAATAAAAGCTTTTCGAACCCCTGGATCAACTTGTATGTACAAAGTTTTGTTGACAAAAGCAAAGGGAAATAGCACTCCTACTGGTAACACTACCATTTTAAAAATAAACTTATTTTCCTTAATTTCTATGTTTTATACTGATCATGAACTAAATTTTGAAGAATCTGACAACAAATATTTATATTTTATAGAAGTAGTCCATCTCACAGTGGAGTAATATTTTATTAATGGAATAAAACACAAAGTCTGCTCCACTAATTTAATAAAATAAATTTATATTATATGCCCATACATGTTTCGAAGGCATAAACCTTCATCCTCAGTGGGTTAATATTATATATATTATGAAGAGACCAATGACATTGCTAAATTATTAAAACTTATGTTGCAGAAATTTTTTTTAATTTTTATAAGAATACATATGTAACGTGAATTAATTTAATAATACATTATAACTAATAAAAGGTATTGTTTAATTAATATGAGTTTTAAATTTATTTTTATTTTATTTTAAACTTATTGTAAACCCCAACTTTAACTGGGAAATTAAAATCAAAAGCGAAATAGGGTACGACCATCATGGTGAAGTCATACCAAATTTCTGCAACATAAGTTTTAATAATTTAACAATGTCATTGGTCTCTTCATAATATACTTACATCTTAATATTAACCCACTGAGGATGAAGGTTTATGCCTTCGAAACATGTATGGGCATATAATATAAATTTATTTTATTAAATTATTGGAGCAGACTTTGTGTTTTATTCCATAAATAAAATATTTATATCCCCATCATCGGTCTTGGAGTTATCATCTATAATATTTATATGTTGATGTCCCCAAGCCAAAGTTCTGAACGATTCAGGTATTATGTAACGTTTATCATCTATTGGAGACAGAGCCACCTTATTTTTTAATTGTGTAAACATATCATGCAATATTGATTGAAATATATCCATTTTTCTAAACTTAGTTTCGAACTTTTCCATTACATCTTTATAATCTTGTGCATTAATTGAAATATTTATAACAGATTTGTCTCCTAAATTAGCACAGTATGCTTTTGCACCTGTTCCGTAAAAGCTTAAAATTGGTTTACCCTTAAATTAATCTTTTATGCGTCCTAATATTGATTTATTTTTAGTTATGTTATGTATATTATTTTCACTATAATTAGAAGTATCAAAATTTTCTTCAATATCTTGATAAAAATTCAGTTACCACTTTTAGAATCAAACTATCAGTATATGTGTATAATAAAATTGCTTTGTCTCCGTATTTATTATTAATATAATCATACAAAAAATTATAAATTACAGTTTTTGATAGTTCCAAGACTGAGAATCCAACATTAACAGGTTTATTGTAGATCACTTTTACTCTTTCCATTTGGATTGCAACCAAGATCTCGTTAAAAACCAATCTGTTTTTAAAGTTTGGTTTTGCAATCAAAGTCTCAGCTCCCTGCTTCTTACCAATGTTTTCCCAATGTGTTACTAATTTTATGTCAACCCTTTTATCAATATTTTCTAAAGATTTTCCATAAATAGCATTATTAAATCATTTATAGGAATCCTTTTCCAACTGGTTCTTGGATTTGTTTCTCATTTCGGCATTCAAATCAATGTATGGTTTTAGAAATGCTGCTTGTTTAAATAAATTAGCCCGATGAACTTTAGTTAATTTTAATCCATTTCCAATTGCTTGTCTCAGGTTTCGATAATGAATTATACCGGGTGTTGCATCGTCAAACGGAACATAGGAAATCCCATGTAATTCTAAATGGGGTCAATTATTGGCTTCCCTAATTATTTTAGAGAAGAATTCTATTTAGGTTTATTAAAGAGCACTAAAACCCACATTCAAAAGAATAACTTTAGATATTTTTGATGAGCCCGTTTACGGGTTATCGCCGATTTCTTTTTAACTATTTCTCCTTTTTATGGCCCCGTATTTGCGGGCACCAGTCAAGGTAAAAGATGACTGTCAAATAAAGTTGTCATTTTGAAATGTGTGCTTTATTGTTCTAAAAACTCGTACATCGGAAATATTAGCCATGAATTACACTTCTGAAGAAAAAATATTGATGATTAAATGGTATTATCAAGGAAATAGTTATCAAAATGTGTCAGACATGTTTGCTGCTCTGTATCCGAATAGACCGATACCTGCAAAATCTACAGTCGAAAGGACTATCAAGAAATTTGAGACAAAAGGCACTGTAATAAATAACTGCAGATGTGAAGAAAGGCAGGAACAAAGAAGAGATGCAAGAAATGATAGGGACTTGCAAGTTTTATTGTACGTGGAAGAAAATGATGGGAAGATCAGCACAAGGAAACTTGAGGATGTTATAGGATTAGATCACACCACAGCGTTACGAGCTTTGAAACGACATAAATATTATTCATACAAATATGAAAAGCACCAAGAGCTAAGAGATAGGGACGAAATACGACGACAGGAGTTTTGTTTTGGTATGATGGAAAGAGCAAACATGGATAGGGAATTTTTAAAAAACATTTGTTTCACTGACGAATGCACATTTACCTTAAACAATGAACCCAATGTTCAAAATTATCGATATTGGAGCAAAGAAAACCAACACAGGTTTGTGGAAACAAGGACGCAATATCCACAAAAAGTTGATGTATGGGCTGGGATTTTCGGAGAAAATATTATCGGGCCATTATTTCTTACACGAAATTTAAATGCAGAATATTTTTTGGAACTACTTGAAGATCATATTTTACCTACTTTACATGATGCCGCCAGGGAAAATCAGGAAGTTTGGTACCAAATGGATGGCTGCCCGGCACATAGTACCCTGGCTGTCCGGGAATATTTAAACCGTGCTTTTAATGGAAATGTTATTGGCTTAAATCATACAGTAAATTGGCCAGCCAGGTGTCCTGATTTATCGCCAAATGATTTCTTTCTCTGGGGCCATTTAAAAAACAGGATATACAAAGATAAAAAATACCCAAATCTAGACGAGTTAAAAAATGCTATATCTGCCGAATGCAATAGAATTTCAGTTTACCAACTAGCGAATGTAAGAAGAGAATTTTATGATCGCCTCGGTTATTGTCTAGCAGTCAATGGAGGAATATTTGAACATCTTCTTAAATCCTAAAGTTCTAACAATTTAATAGTACCTACCTATTAATTAGTAAAATATTGAAACATGTAAAATGTCATAATTAACCTTGTAATTGGATACTTTATTTTAGTTTTATTCAGATTAATTTGTACTCATAAATACACCTTTAATATTTTCGATGTACGAGTTTTTATAACAATAAAGCACACATTTTAAAATGACAACTTTATTTGACAGTCATCTTTTACCTTGACTGGTGCCCGCAAATACGGGGCCATAAAAAGGAGAAATAGTTAAAAAGAAATCGGCGATAACCCGTAAACGGGCTCATCAAAAATATCTAAATTTATTCTTTTGAATGTGGGTTTTAGTGCTCTTTAATAAACCTAAATAAAATTTTTCTCTAAAATAATTAGGAAAGCCAATAATTGACCCCATTTAAAATTACATGGGATTTCCTATGTCCCGCTCGACGATGCAACACCCGGTATATTTTACTTTATTATTAAAATTGCAAATTAATTTTTTTTGTGTGCTCTCAGGAGGACATATGTTTTCAGCAAGAAAAGTTAGTTCATTGTGTTGGAGATGTAAGCTACTGAGATAATTCATATCTACTTCGAAAACATAACCAAATTCCTCATCATCAGATAAAGATAAAATATCTAAAGCATTCATTTTATCTCTTGTTATCCAGGAAAAATTACTTATTCGAAGGCATTGACTCATATTATGTCCATATAAGTTGGTCGCATCCAAATACATTATAAATGAATTTGGTTTTGTGGGATCATAATTTTGAAAATGTGGATTATTGGCTTCAGCTTTGCGAACGCTACAATGCCATATACCAGCTCTTATACTATTTTTTAAAAAATGTAACATGTCAATATCTGTTAATAACTCTAATTTTACACATGTGAAACGCAATATAGCATCCCAACCTAAACCTGGTAATGTATAATAATGAGCAAAATCCAGATTAAAAAGATTTAAAGATACATTTCTAAATGCTCGGTTAGTATCAGAACATCAGAATATAATCAAACTCCACTGAAAGAATGAACTACTTTTTCAAGTTTCAAGATCAGAATATAAGTAAATTTTTGTATATGATGTTTTGACAGTTAAGCAAATTCCATATATTTATCGCTCTCTTATAATCTGACTCACCAAGAGGTTCATCTTTAAGTTTATCATAAAATTGATCAATACTTTGAAGTTGGGTCTCATACAATTTATCTAATTAATCCACGTAAGAATAAGGATAAACCCCTTTTTTTCTTATTTCATCAAATTGCTTGTTATTTTGAAAATATTTTTTGATTTCTACACATTGTGTTGTTTCTAAGCTTTCACCAAGTTTTTCTAAAGAGCAAGCAACAAATCGGAATGAATCTAAAAATCTCATTTTAATAAAAATATTTTTTTCTTTATTATCTTTGTCTTTATATTTGTCAACCAAAATTGATTTTGTAAATGAAACATATTTTTCTTTGGTTTGTGCCAATACATCTATATTATCTCTTTCACAGCAAAGCTGTTTAATTAACAAATTACTATCATATCCGCTTAAATTGTGAAAAAGATTGGTATAAAATATGGAATTTTAAAAAAATTTAAATTGCATATGCTATGCGCTGCTGCTCGATATTTCCCTGTTAAATGACAATGATCCATAACTTTTTCATCTCCAGGTTGAAATTCTTCATTACATATATCACAAATGGTACTAATCTTATGAGCTAGTATACCTTCGTCCGATAAAGGAATCAATGGAACTACATGTTTTAAATGTTCATTATAAATTCTGTGAACGTGACTTTCAATTTGTTTACAAAATTCCTCAGCAGCGTCCAAGCCAAAATAGTGATCCATTACTGATAAATAATCTTCATATGAGCATTTTATAAGATATGAGAATGCATATGGTTCATGTTTAAATGTACTTCGAGTATAAGAATTGTTATCATTTTCTGGTTGTTCATATTGTAGGGGGTTCAAAAAAATATTCGAAATCTGCATAAATTACAAATGGAACTTTTAACTGTTTTTGAAAATTTTCAAATTGAAGGATATTTTCCGGTATATATTGACCATACTTATTATTTTTTATTTCATTTGTAGGAACTTTTGTATATAAATAATTACAAGCATGTGATAGATGTAATTCCAATTTCTCCTTAGAAGTGAAATAAATTAAACATACATCACAGAAGTGCTTTCGAAAATAGCTTTGATTTACTTGTGTGGAAACTAGGCGTGACATGTCTTTAATCGAACTATAGTGATTATTAGTACCATAACTAACCAATAGCAAACTAACATGTGTTGGATATTTTTTAGATGTATAATGAAGAGGGCCTACAACCTCCAATTTTAATTTATTCTCCTCATAAACATTTTCCTCATAAACATTTTCCAGCCCGTAAACATTCACAGATATTTGATTAAGAGTTTCGAATTTTGATATATTCTTTAATTGCATTGGAAAATTAATTTCTTCAAAGTTTAAATATTCAAATAAATCCGGATATGAGCTAATTGTATCAGTATTGATTTTTGCAGGAAACAGTGCACTTATCACGCTCCATGCAAAACAGCATTCATCATTATTTTTATTATTAATAACAGCCCGTTTTTTAGATATTTCCTAAGGTAATGGAATATAAGATGAAGCTCGCATTGGATTATATTTGTTTATGTTAAGTTCTAAATGTAGTATATTTTCCAAAGCCCACCCTGATCCATTTTCTGTACAAAATCGACAACTTCTTCTTAATTTCACTAAAAAATCCGCTATAAATATCACTCAAGTCAGTTGTAGTGGTTATTACCCTATTCTTGGTATTAAATGACTTAGTTTCTACTGTCTCCTTGCTTTGTAGCAAATATTTTCCAAATAATTCAACATTAACCTTAATACGTCTATGCTTAACTATTTCGTTGGAGATTAAACTTAAAAACTTTGGTTTCATTTCATCAAAAATTTCTTCAATATCTACATACTTTTTCGAGGGTAGCAGCATGTAGGAAATGTAGTTGATGTGATTGTAATCCTATACTTATTAATTTTAAATGATCCTTAAAATGTTTAGTACTAATAATATCCTTAAGGTAATTATCACATAAGTCAATAGCTTCTCAATTCAACGCTTCTGAATATTTTAAACTTTTTATTAACAAAATGATTTTTTAGCTCTAAGACTCTTGCCTTTCTTGTATTCATCTGATAGCAGTATCCACAATATTGTATACATACACTTGATTTACTAAATTATTTTTGTACTCACTAAACAATAACATGTAGATGCAACAATAAATGATGTTAACGAGAGACCGCTACTAGACTGTGGATCGTTGATTACTGCGTTAAATAGAGAGTGGCGGAAAGAGTGGTGTGAAAGTGTAGGGGAATGGTGATCTGAGAATATTGGTGGTATGGAGGGAGGATTGAAAACCTGATCCCTACTGCGCATGTGGATTTGGAAAGCAGGTTTTTGTGGAGGAAGGATTTAGTGGTAGGTGTGGAGGGAGAATTTAGTGGTAGGTGTGGAGGGAGGATTTAGTGGTAGGTGTGGAGGGTGTATTTAGTGGTAGGTGTGGAGAGAGGATTTAGTGGTAGGTGTTGAGGGTGGATTCAGTGGTGGGGGGAATTAGTTGACATGCCTGATAATTCCCTACTCATTTACAGTTTCAAACTTTTTCCTATTTCTAAATAAAAACATCAAATATACAAAAAGATAAAGTCCGTACACTGTTAGTACCTTCATTACTTTAAACACTCCTCGACAATAATCCATAAATTTAATCTAAAAAACAATTCGGGGAAATTAACAATAATAGTATCAGCATCAAAATAGAGAACTAACTGACATTTGGCAACAGCACACAGCGTGTTAGTTCAGGTACTGCGGAGTGTGGAATGGACGATGGAATCGAGAACCCTCCGGTTCCAGGTTCGGACCATCCCCCTTTCTTCAAATTAATTTGATTGAAGAAACCTTTTTTTTTTGTGTTCACTTCATAGTAATTACTTAATGTTTTTGTTATTAAGGGGTTAACTCAGATCATTTGGCCTGATGACCTGCTGGATACAGTGTTGCCAGTGTTGTCATTTAAACCATATTTCATAAAAAAGTATGTAGATGACATTATTCTCGCTCTGCCTGTGAATGACATAGATGAGATAGTAGAAACTCTAAACAGTTACGACCCATATATACAGTTCACTATAGAAAAAGAGGATCTAGATCACTCAGTACCTTTTCTAGATACTAAACTCATTCGAGATGCAGATAATAAGATTCTAGTTGATTGGTATCAAAAACCCTGTAGCTCAGGTAGGTACCTCAACTATAATTCATATCATAAAAAATCAATGAAGGTGAATCTGTTAAAACAAATGACAAATAGAGTTTTGAAAGTCTCAGATCAGTCATTTCATAGAAAGAACTTGAGTGTGTTACATAAGCTTTTCTTAGATAATTCATATCCTAAAGCGTTACTTGACAAAGTTGTGTACAGTACGTCCTCCATACTTAATCAAGATATTACCCCTACAAGGGAAAATAACAACTTAAGTGTATTAAGTAAGTATTCACTACTCTGGAGCTCCAAGAGGTCTTTCATATCACGAGCCAACAACAAAACATAGTTCAAAACAATGTAACACAGGGGGACACAGAACTGAGGAGAGAACACACACTATATGCTTCATTGCCTTACATTTGGGAACTTACACCTAAACTGTCGAGAATCCTTAATCAGAACGACTTTCTCAATGTTAAAATAGCTAATAAAACGGTTTTGAGACTGGGTTCTGTACACACTAAACTCAAAGATAAAACACCCTTAACAAAACGCTCGGATGTAGTATATAGCATCCCTTGTGCTGCATGCGAGAAAGTGTATATAGGACAAACCACGAGACCGGTATCGAGTAGAATCACATCACACAAGAGTGACTGTAGGTTGCACCCGAACGTTGTGCTTTGGCAGAGCATGCTAATAAAACTAAACATAATATAAATTATGACTCTGTCAAGATCCTAGCCACAGAACGCAACTATAAAAAGAGACTGTTTTTGGAAATGGCCTTCATTGCACAAGAACAAAACTCAATGAACAAGAGAACTGATTTACACCACCTCAGTGAAATTTATTCTTACTTATTAACATAAGATAATGAACCACACTCAAACAACAACCAGTTAAATTTGTCGGACTCTTTGTAAGATTGGGAGTTCTTCTGTCAATGGGATGGTAAAAAGGGAGATTTTAAAATTCTCAAATCCCTTAACTACTCAACAACTATACCACAGTAACACCTATCAGTAAATAACCCCCTCTATCTATTTCCTCTATCTATTTTATCTGTATAAATATAGATTTCATAAAATAATTATTTCACAATTTGTTTAAAAATTTTTTTAAATTTTGACTCTGTGGACAAAACAGCAGTAACGTTCAATTACAAGTGAGAGTGCATCGTATACAAACCTCCGTCCGAAGAGGAAATACCCACTTTCAATTTCAAACTCACCCTAACCTCATTTAATTGTCATCTGACATATTCAACTGTCGACATCATGATGTAGTACGTTGTAAAATTTAAAAAAATTTAATAATTTTAATTTATTGTTGTTATGTTAGACCATCTATGAATTTTATTGTGTTTAAACTAAACTAGAAGCTTCATTTTTTGTAATGCTGTATATATATCTCCTGAAAAACAATGCGATAACATCAACTATGAACAAACTCATCTAAGATGTAAGTAACCATCTGTGACTTTGCATTTTATACATTTTAATATTGCATCGAATTGTTTTTCAGACCCTGAAGATGGAAATAAACATTTCCGAAAGCTCGGTTTAACTTAAAAGAGTGCACTTTCATTTGCTGCTTCCCCACAAAAAGACTTGTTGTTCCTAACTAGTCCAGCAACGACTACCCTTCTTTATATATATATATATATAAATTGGAAGGGTAGTCTTTTTGACTGACTAGTTGGAAAACAAAGTTTTTTAAAGTATTGGGGTATCAGTCATTGGGGGGCCATATAAGTAAAACCTCTTTTTTACTACGCCGAGCTTTCGAAAATCTTTATTTTCTTTTTCTAGGCTACAAAACAGGGAAGCAATAATTATTATAACATGAAAAGTGACAATTTTTTTATAAATAAATCTATTACCTTGGGTGCAAATTGGGTATTAATTGCAAAGTTAGGCATTATTACAACAGGAAAATGTAGAAAAGCATCGGAAAATCACTTAGAAACAGTCAATCATAGTTTTACATCACTGTACATGTGCTTGACTGATTGTTCAAGAATTTTTTACTTTTTTTGTACAATTTTTTAAAATAATTCGGTTACTCCCGACATACGTTGCTAAAGGCAGGTAACCCAAGAACCAAGGAAAGGAAACATCTGTCACATGCTCCTCCACAAATGGTTACTTGGATCACCGTTCAACAGGTGGCGACTGCAGAAAATCCCGATATCTGTTGTTAAAGGTAGGTAACACCATAGAACCACGGAAGGGAAACACCTGTCACCTGCGTCCCCAATATGGTCAGTTGGATCACCGTTCAATAGGTGGCGACTCTAGAAAATCGAGGTAAAGGTTTGATAAACGCCCGCGAGAGGTCACTGTCACTGTCCCCCGAAACGAGTTTCATATTTACAGATATCGTGCATTGCAGGAAACGAAACTCACCTTGCCAGTTAGTAGGTCACGCTTGCTACAATCCACAACTCTGTTGTTAGATGGCTGTGTCGAGATTTTCTGCGTTTTGATAGTGAAAACATCTATTATTACATTATTATCCCAAAACTAGGTTACATTAAGAGAGCTATTTGGTGAGAAGGAGTCACTAGAGTAAAGGTAGGTAACACCAACGAACCACCGAAAGGAAACATCTGTCACATGCATCCCCAATATGGCTCCCTGGATCACCGTCCAATAGGTGGCGAGTCTAGAAAATCGAGGTGAAAGTTTGATGAATGCCCGCGAGAGGTCACTGTCACTGACCCCCGAAACGAGTTTCATATTTACAGATATCGCGCATTGTAGAAAACGAAATCCACCCTGCCACCTAGTAGATCACGCTTGCCACACAACGCCACTATGTTATTAGATAAAAGTATAGAGATCTATTTCACACTCATGTCACTGTCGGGGTGAAATTGATCTCCCTTATCGATTTTTTTTGAAAATTTTTTTTAAAAGTAATTGTAATGTATTTATATAGCATTTAGTATCACCACCTGACAATTACTAAATGCTATATAAATACATTACGATTACTTCTAAAAAAATTTTCAAAGAAAATCGATAAGGGAGATCAATTTCACCCCCACAGTGACATGGGTGTGAAATAGATCTCTACACTTCCATCTAATAACAGAGTGGCGTTGTGTGGCAAGCGTGATCTACTAGGTGGCAGGGTGGATTTCGTTTTCTACAATGCGCGATATCTGTAAATATGAAACTCGTTTCGGGGCTCAGTGACAGTGACCTCTCGCGGGCATTCATCAAACTTTCACCTCGATTTTCTAGACTCGCCACCTATTGGACGGTGATCCAGGGAGCCATATTGGGGATGCATGTGACAGATGTTTCCTTTCAGTGGTTCGTTGGTGTTACCTACCTTTACTCTAGTGACTCCTTCTCACCAAATAGCTCTCTTAATGTAACCTAGTTTTGGGATAATAATGTAATAATAGATGTTTTTACTATCAAAACGCAGAAAATCTCGACACAGCCATCTAACAACAGAGTTGTGGATTGTAGCAAGCGTGACCTACTAACTGGCAAGGTGAGTTTCGTTTCCTGCAATGCACGATATCTGTAAATATGAAACTCGTTTCGGGGGTCAGTGACAGTGACCTCTCGCGGGCGTTTATCAAACCTTCACCTCGATTTTCTAGAGTCGCCACCTATTGAACGGTGATCCAACTGACCATATTGGGGACGCAGGTGACAGGTGTTTCCCTTCCGTGGTTCTTTGGTGTTACCTACCTTTAACAACAGATATCGGGATTTTCTGCAGTCGCCACCTGTTGAACGGTGATCCAAGTAACCATTTGTGGAGGAGCATGTGACAGATGTTTCCTTTCCTTGGTTCTTGGGTTACCTGCCTTTAGCAACGTATGTCGGGAGTAACCGAATTATTTTAAAAAATTGTACAAAAAAAGTAAAAAATTCTCGAACAATCAGTCAAGCACATGTACAGTGATGTAAAACTATGATTGACTGTTTCTAAGTGATTTTCCGATGCTTTTCTACATTTTCCTGTTGTAATAATGCCTAACTTTGAAATTAATACCCAATTTGCACCCAAGGTAATAGATTTATTTATAAAAAAATTGTCACTTTTCATGTTATAATAATTATTGCTTCTCTGTTTTGTAGCCTTGAAAAAGAAAATAAAGATTTTCGAAAGCTCGGCGTAGTAAAAAAGAGGTTTTACTTATATGGCCCTCCAATGACTGATACCCCAATACTTTAAAAAACTTTATATATATATATATATATATATATCGTAGTTCCATAATACGCGGGGATTCTATTATAACAATTGGATTATCTAATTTTTTATGTTTAAAGCCACATTTTAACAAAACACCACGCAATGCTTCTAAAGATTGTTACTTATAATCAGGGTAATCTCACAATTTATCACGAACCAGCTCTAAAGTTGACACTATATTATCCTCGTAAAAGTTGTAAATAGTTCGCAGAATAAAATCCCTTGTAGTATTGTCAGCCGTTTTCAATTTTTGATTTATTGGTTTGCTCTTTATGGAATGACCGCTTACAGTCCCCAAATTAATTACGTTATAAATTCTGATAAAACCAAAGTTGTGTTAATTCATTACAAGTATATTCTTGCACAAAGCGCATTTTCAGTTTTTCCCGGATTTTCTTTTTTAAACACGCGTACATATTTAAAATAATGCGTTGACATTGAACATGTAAATCTTTGTTTCTTAATTACGGACTTATCTCGCTTTCGATGGCCGACTCTGGCACCGACACATTATATTCCTGCAATAATTTACCTAGACCTTTTGATTTAAACTGTCGATGTCGCCAAAAAGCCAAGCTGAGATAATAAAATATAGGTACCAAGTAAAAACTTACTTGTCTGAAATCACACAGTTATAGAAGAAAATGAAACATGTAAATTACAGTAAATCGTTTCAACAAGTCACGCCGCTGTCCTATTCCCAATATCGCATACCTCAAATATCAACTGATTTTAAAGCTGATAAGGGATCACCTAATTGGTAGAACCTTTAAATATTTGCTGTTCTTGTCTACAGCATATAAATTTGTATTTATATGCTGCTCTATTAATCTTCCCACTCTGAAAAAATAGTTCGCACTTTAAATAGCCAGCGGAGCTCGACGGTCTATCGCCAGGATGTTGCAGTTCTACAAAGTATTCGTAAGTGTAGGAGAAATATAAGGGTTTGCCAATTGTTTATTTTTTTGGTTTAACAGTGAAATTCCTTTTTAGTTTCATTTAAATTATTTTTGTATAAATAATATTTCTGAAGCACTAAAAAAGTTATTATGGTATTCATGAATGGCTTGTTCCTTCTGTCTTTGACATTGAAAACTTCTTGGTTGAAAGTACATTTGCAAACTAGCTTTTAAAAGTGTTACTGACTGACTGGTATAAAAGAGCACTTTTAATTATGAAAACTTAAAGAATTAAAGAAAAGGATCTGACAACCCCGATTATGATGCCGGTCCCTTTGAAGCCCGGTCTAAGCTTTTTTATGTCATCAAACTTACTTTGGAAAAAGTATAACATCTGTCAATAAATAATTTACTTGTGGTGGGCTACTTTCTTGGTGAAACCGTATATCCAATATAGATAGAAATAAAAATTACTTATTCTGGTTCACAGTTTTTATATTCAGTTACCAGACACGCGTGTTTCGGCCCTTTCAGTTCATTTTCAAAGGAGTACAAAGACTAATTTATAAATGTTGTTACAAAGATATTTATCTAAATTCTGATGTAAGGTATAAATAGGTAATAAAGTGATTAAGAACAGTCTTACAGAAGATTCATACATAATGTGTTTTTTCTATTGTTGTACTGGTGGTTATCAAAAAATATGTTATATCCTATTTTATTATGCTGTTAATAATTGGGTTAGCACTTGAATGTATTCCTGTTTGATTATTGACACTTTATTATTTACCTTGTTTTTTATTGCTTTTTTGTTTGTATGTGACTCTAGAAGGCACAATTTTTCGCTTTTGTTCTGGATGTGAATAGGTTTTATTTTATTTGAAATTAAATGATTTTCTTTTATGCAGTGGTCGGCTATACCTGTTTTATTTTGTTTTTTTAAAATAGAAGTTTTATGTTCTTTAAGTCTGGTTTTAAAATTTCTGCCTGTTTTTCCAATATAGATTGAATCGCAGTTGTCACAATTTATTTGGTAGACTCCGCTCCGTAAAAGTTTGTCCTTTGTTTCTATTTTAGAATGGCATAAGTGTCTACTTAAGTTGTTTTTATTTACTTGTATAAGAGTAATGTTCAGATTGTTTTAGTTTTTTTACAAATTTATTGACTTGTATTGCCGGTAAAATTGATAGAACAATATTTGGATTTAGTTGGATTGGAGTGTCCACTGTCCATGTTAGAGAAGTTTTTGTTTTTTGTCTTAGTTACTTCTTTGGTATTTTGTTAATGATTTTCATTCGTAGCCGTTGTTTGTGGCTATGATTTTTATTATGTCTAGTTCATTTTTATATTCAGTGTCTCATAGGAGGATGTTGACAAGCTATATTTGCTCTATAAGCCCTGTTCTTAATTACTTTATTACCTATTTATACCTTACATTAGAATTTAGATAAATACCTTTGTAACAACATTTATAAATTAGTCTTTGCACTCCTTTGAAAATGACCCGAAAGGGCCAAAACACGCGTGTCAGGTAACTTAATATAAAAACTGTGAACCAGAACAAGTAATTTTTATTTCTACCCATACCTGGCAATAATTTCCGTGAACAGTTACGCCTGCCAGATTTAGTTATCACCGCTCAGGCGCGAATTCTAAATTTTTCGTCTGTAATTCACCTTCCTCATGCTTCCAAGGGAGGGGGTCCGAACCGGTGGACGAGATATTTTTGCCTCCGCCGTTTATAGTGTGATTGAGGAATAAAATAGGGTCAAATTTTCACAATCTTTATATTTTCACTTTCCATATAGGCCCATAGGTTTATCACGCTCTGTCTTCGCGCTACACTGGGACGACAGTCCGCGTTTGACGCAGTAGTGGGTTTCTTACTCGCTGTCAGGACATTTATTAGAGAAGAAAGATTCGTCTTATCTTCCACTTCTATAATTTGTCTCCATAAATGTCCTGTTAACTCAAACTACATGATAACTTCTAAGCATACCATTGTTGTCATGGAAGTTACATGGCTCCTCTTGCTAACAGGACATTGATAATTATTTAGAGCTGAGTCAAATAATATCGTAAACTGTTTTAAGTAAATCATATTACACCAAAACTACAAACAGAAGCACGCTTCTGCTAAACGCACAAATTATTAATGCTCTGTTAACACCAACTACAAGAAATCTTTAAAGGATACCATTGTTCGAACAATTGTTGTCATCGAAGTTATGTGGCTGTTATCGCTGACATTGATAATGTGAGGCTTAAATCAGATGACTTTACAAACAGATTTACAGTAGGTAACAGAACCGCGGTTCTGTGTGGTTCATAGTAATTATTGTATTTGCACTAAAATCATATCGAAAAAAACTGGCCATTTATTATGAACAAAGCTATAAGCGATTACCTGTATGATAATTAAAATTCATTATTAATTTTATTTTAATTATATTATTTATTAATAGAAATATATGCTTATACAATTTTAAACAAATTTAAGTATTCTTAAAGATTTACGAAAGGAGACACTGAACGATTTTCATAATCTGCTTACAGGCGGACAAGCTGGTACAAATCTTATGTATAATAATATGAATATATATTTTCTTTGATCAGGGTTAAAGAAAGATGTGGAGGTTCTTATCAAAAAATGTGACGAATGCTAAAGGCATACGTATAGCAACGTCGATAACGACAACCTTTAGAGCTACTTCAGCGTTTCAAAAATTTTATCTTGATTTAGTCGTCCTAATGAAACCACATAATATAGAAAAGAGCTTTTACATGCGTGAACTAAGAAAATTCATTGAACTTTTTGCCCTAGAAACGAAAGAGGCATTAGAAGTTGCTAAATATTGTGTTCAAATATCCCCCAAAAGATTGGTACTGGTCAAGGAAAAGAGTGTCTTGCAAATGTATTTAAGGAATTATGTAAATTGTTAAAATAAAATATTTTAAATTAAATTTAAAAAAACCACCATTAAACAACGCTTGGTGCATTAGAAAATGCCATGAAGCGTTTAGGAGCTAATTTGGCTTATACGTGGGCGTCATATTGGTGCTTTGCCTATAACAATACTGTGCATACTGAAACTAAATATTGCCCGTATTAGCTTGTGCTTGGGAAACTTATCTATATACCAAATCTCGTTGATTGTTTAGATTTCTATAATTTTAATAATTAGCCTAGTGATAATAAGATATAAGTATGTATTTCTTTCTCTTAATTCTCCATAAGAGGTGTGTTGAAAAAATTGGTAGTTTAAAGAATAATTATTCTTTATTTTTAAAATACCCAACCTTTGTTCATATGGCACAGCAATTTAGTTACTTAGCGGAAATGCCCAGCAGAGCTTTCTTGGCAACTAGTGTAAAATTGAAAGTAAACACACGATAATGTATAGACTGATGAAGTAATTAATAAAATATAGTTAATTACCAACCTTCGAGTACTTCTTCCTATGTTAACTACCCCTCAATGCATTAAACAATTACAGAAGAAACACTTTTATTATTTAGATAAAAGGAAATTCGAGAAAGTACCGCCGCCGAAAAGTGTTGGTAAGTTTTTAAGTATTGTGTTAATAAAGAAAAATTGTTTAATCATTTCGGAGGCTTTGCCTCTCCCTATGTCCCCTGACTACATGCCTGTACTAAACAAAGATAAAGTAGAAACCATGTCTTTAAAAACGCCCTTTACTGGCAGAAAAATAACATTTATACATAACAACTCCTTTAAAATTGTTACGCCTAGAAGACAACGTTGAAAGAAATTGTGAACGCGATAAAACGTAAAAAAAGTAAACAATATCGAGCCTTTGAAAACTTCTGAAATAAAATGTTTTTTTTTTCTTTCCAAAAACTTAAAAACCCCTTAATTCATTTTATTTACGACGGCGACGTTTCGTAAAGATTCGAAATAAAGTTCAAGTACTTTCTAATTGAAGTAAAGTTAAGGATTGTTTTTGTTCGTAGTACGAGCGGGTAACTTTAACTAACTTAACGGGAAAATTAAGAAAGTAAAGTTTAGAATATCGTAAAATATGTTATAATTCCAAAAATATTAAACTAAAGTCAACTGAAACATTTAAGCAGCAGCTTTAAATAGTAATATTTGTATGGTAAACTTTCGGCAACTCGACAACGTTTTTGTACATTTTTTTTAGACTAATGCGCACCGTTACATGTATATCTAAATAAATATACCTAAAATATACACAGGGTGTTATCTAAGAAGGTAGCCAAATATTTAATAAAATCTGCGATAATTTAAAACTTAATATTTATTTTATGTTTTGAACAGTACAGAACGATTAACTAAGAAGATGTAAACATAATAAATACAGGGTTGGTATATATGGAAACGGTCGATTATTTCTTAAAGTAAAACAGCTAACAAAAAATATTTAAAACAAAAGTTTTATGGTTTTGTAAAGCCTATTAGAATTAAAAAAGATAAGTATACAGGATGAGTCAGAAAGCCGTACAAAAACAAAGTTACTTTTTTTTTAATAGAACAACCTATATCTTACAACATTTTTGAATTTTACGTAAAATTATAATTATTTATTAATAAAGGCTTTATAAGCATAAACTTAATAGTTTCCGAGATATCGACTTTTGAAAAATGACATTTTTGAACTTTGACAGCTTCTAGCATTCTAACGGTACCCCATAAAGCAAAACGGCTTACTTACGGCCCTGTCTTACTTTTTTATTATCTTCCGAAAAATACCAACTTTCGGTTAAACCGGAAGTGCTATATATCCGGCTTTTGAGTTACATTTGGTTTAACCGGAAGTTGACACTTTTAGAAAGATAATTAAAAACTAAGATAGGGGCACGTAAGCCGTTTTACTCTAAGACGTACCGTTAGAAAGCTAGAAGCTGTCAAAATTCAAAAATGTCATTTTTCAGAAGTCGATATTTTGGAAACTATTAAGTTTAGACTTGTAATGCACTTATTAGAAAGTAATTGTAATTTCATGTAAAATCCAAAAATATTCTAAGATATAGGGTGTTCCATTAAAAACAAAAGTAACTTTACTTCTCTACGGCTTTCTGACTAGTCCTATATACTTAATTTTTTAAAATTCTAATAGACTTTAAAAACCCTCAAACTTTTGTCTTGAATATTTTTAGCTAGCTGCTGTAATTTAAGAGATAATCGACCGTTTTCATACATACCAACAACCCTGTATAGAAGGTCCAATAAAAATTAAATTTGAAAATGATCACTTTCACTTTCTTATATGAATAATTATAGCAACTGCTTTTGAACTTTATCCTTCGTGGTATTATTAAAATTTCAAACCATAGCAACATAATGCGCACTCAGCGCCCTTCTTTATAAAAGATAAGTTTTTAACTAAATTTAGAGCTTTCGTAAATATCTGGTGTTCGTGCCAAGTTTCAATGGACCCATTAAAAAAACTGTCTCCGATTCCAAGAACTCGAAGGAAACTGCAAGAAAATCATGGACGAATACCACGAACGGTAAGAGGAACTGACTTTAGTAAGTACGCGCCTCGTCTGATTGGAGAATCAAATCAAATCGTTTATTTTCCCAGAGAGAAGAATATGTTGGACAATGTGTGATGCTATATATATATACTACGAACGGCATATTTTGCCGACTTCCACTCCCGCCTGTCCTATGGCATTTTAATCTGGGGTCACGCACCTGTTGCTCAGCGTGTATTTGGGCTACAGAGAAAGGCTATACGAGTGGTCGCTGGGTTGCGCTTCAGGGATGATTGTAGGGACGCGTTCAGGCAGTTTGGAATACTTTCAATGCCATCCTTATTTGTTCTGGAATGCCTCCTCTGTGTTAAAAAAAACTTAACTGATTTTGACGCCCATAATAATATCCACAATTACAATACAAGAAATAACAACAATCTTGTACCGTCATACTCGAGAATAAGAAGGTGTCAGAGTGGTCCTAGATACTGGGGAATAAAATTTTTTAATATGTTGCCTGTTGGTTTTAAAGAAATGCCTTTTAATACATTCAAGGGTAGGATTAAGGCTATACTTTTGGATAGTGTGTTGTACAACATTGATGAGTTTTTTAATTGTGTCTTTGTGTGATTTTAATTCTGTAACTGTAAACGTATACTTATTTTTTATTAATTAAAACTTTATGACGTATGTAAATCGTAAGATTGGAACATAAATAAATTGATTTGATTTGATTTGATTTGATTTGATGCGTCTTCAGGAGACATGCGTTCAAAGAAAAGAACTAGCTCTCAACTTACGTACCAAGAATGGTGCTGCATCATTTTGAGACCAACAGGTTTCAATTTTTATGCATAATACCTTTTGAGGCTTTAGATCAACGTATTATCATTCATCGTTGTGTCGTTGCAGATATACTTATAAACTATGTCTTACTGCAAACCCAGAGAACAAATCCATTAAATCGTTTAACCCCGTTGAAGCCTTTCGCCTTCCAGGGGAGACGCACTTTGGTTTCTTCCTACCGGTAGTTTGACTTTAATAAATTGCCTGTGACATCCAGTAATCTCTACGATGCGCACCAGGCTTTTGAATTGGAGTAGCTGTGATATTTATTCCAATCAATAATGCTGCAGGGGTAGGAAATTCCATATAGTAGCCTCGAGGATGGTTTTCTTCTAATTGTTCATATGCGAATTTCTTTTTAAGCTCTGATACAAAGTTAGAATGTTGATTATAGCCTTGGCTTCTGAAGGAAGCACTTCTATTATGTGGTGTCGGCATGCTCTCCACAGAAAACTTGTCCTAGTTAGGTGCGCTAGAATTGTACCTATAGGCTGTTGTCTGACTTGACATAGATGCCAACTTTGGAACACCAGGAATCTTATTTGTAGCATAGCTCAGCAAGTTTCTTGTCCACAGGTCCCATAGAACTAGTTCCTGGCTGCTGCTGCAACTAACTGCCGGTCCTCTTTGTTTTTAATCACGCATGTTGGCTGTTGGCGTGACTGATATCAAACAGTTTTTTCCACTTCAATTCAATGAACTTGTGGTTCGCCGGATTATTTCTTGTCTTACCCTATTGTTCAGGTTATTTGGCCTAACTAACTAAACCAATAGTGAACAAATATTAAGGGAACAACTATGCAATATTGATTGTCAACATATTTGCAATATTTATAAAATATTGAAGTTTTGTAAAATCTCAATATAAAATATACATATTTTAAAAATATTTATTTAATATTTTATTGTATCTCTTAAATTTAAAGTTATTTGTAGTATTTCACATATACCAATATGTTTAGTAATATTTGGTAGATATTGTGGTTTATTAAAATAAATGTATAATAGATATATTTAAAAATATCAGTAATATATTTTATGCAAAGATTTTAAGAATTTATTGATTTGACATATTTGATTTGATAAAATTATAAATATTATGGGACAATAATAAAATTTAAGTTTCAGGTACCAATGCCTAATCGAAAAAAATTTGTATTTTATTTTGATTAATGCAGAGTTGATTTTATTGTATTATAGGTGCCTATTATATTTTAAAAGTAATTGATCTTACTTAATAGCTATTTATACAACAAGTTAGATACGTCAGAGTGACTAAAAGACATTGTTTCGTAATGAATGGTATACAATATTTTTTCTACGGGCGTTTTATAATCAGAAACTTAATTTATTTTACCAAACATTATATTACCTGTATTTCATTTACACCTTTCATGTCAAAAAAATTGACACTTGTCAAAAAAAGATTCAAAAGAATTTTTTTGTCAAAAACTGCGGCAAGTATTAAGTAAAAAATTAGTGATTTAGAAGACTCAAAAATTGAAAATGCCACAAATGAGGCAATGGTGAACCTTGTTCTCCAAAAATCAAGGACTTTGTATGAGGGCACATACGAAAAATTCATCTATTCCTCATCTATTTTACAAAGAGAAATATCTCAACGTAGGTACTGTTTTAGGTTACCAAGCATTAATTTTAATAATATAAGTAACTGCACTTTTAATATTTATAATAAATAGGTAAAATTACTATGGTCTGTGTTTAGTTTTTAATTGTAAATAATTACTCTTAGGCACAGCGTGTTTAAAAAACTTTTAAGCACGCTGTGCCTAAAAGGAGGTTATTTAAAAATCAAAACGACAATCAAAAAGGGGTTATTATAAAACGTCAGTAGAAAAATGTATTTGCCAACTCGTTTGTGTTTAAAAGTTTTGATTAAAAAAAATTAATCATTCTGTGCTGTTCAACTTACTATGTGAAGCGTACCTAAGGCAAACATTTCAGTCCAAAAAATTTAATAAGTATTAAGAATTTTAAAAAAATTTAGCTCAACCGGGCACAGCCTTATTGGTCATAGTCGGTTGTCAATATGTTTCTAAAACGAAGTCGTATCTGCTATCGAAAAGGGCTATTTCTTAAGTATACGGGGTAAATGTAAAGGCATAACTTCTTTTTTCTTAAACCTAAACTACATTTTTTTTTAAAGAAGAAGAAGATCGGGCTTTTCTTTTACCCTTCCATTCCTAATAATAAAATAAAATTTAATAAAATGTTTTTATTATAATTTGTGCTGCTTTAAGGACCATTAATATTATCAAAGAAAATTATTATCTACATACCTTAACGTACACTTCGTCTAGAATCTTATTAGTGCATTGTGAAAAATCAGGTGTTCCCCATGTTGGAGTACGTCCATCACTAAGCGTACATCTTCTAATAACTATTCCTGTATAGTCTATAGAACATTCCTGTATATAATCTGTGTCAGGTGCTGTTTCAGGCCAGATCAGGTCAAAACTGACTTCTTCAGAACACGTATGAACACCGTCTCTGTCTAATACGTAAACTTGGATTATCTTCTCAGACGAACTTGTACTGTCTTGCACCAGACAAGAGTAGAGGACATCTTTCTGAAAAACAGAAAAGACGTTCTTACTATACTAATACTTTAATTTTTCTTTCAAGCAAAAAAGGAAATTCTGTTAAAGTAATAAGACTTTATACTCCGTGCCTATCTCTACGGCCCGCCCATAAAAATATGTTTTGTAAAATATTATATATTGTATATTCCTAAAGAACCATCGCTTAGGAATACTGAAACATAAAAAAAAAAATATGCAAATTAGCATTTGCGATAAATTTACGAAATATGCAAAGATTTATCTGTAGCCAAAAATCCTAAATCTTCCGTTTTTTTTTTTAATGTTAACTTAAAGTAAGACAACTTATGATTCCTTAATATTATTACGACGAACAAACTTATTTGCTGGTATATGCGGCAGTTTCGAGGAACATTGACAAATTTTGACACTTTGGTTTTAACTTGCTGCATGGTTGATTGCAAAAATAGAAAGGTTAAAGGAAATAATTGCATATTGTACAAGTTTGCGAAATTGTGACACAAACTAGAGCAGCGAAAAAAGTTGATAGCTGCTGTTAATTGACACCGATGCTCCAAAGTAAACACTGAGCTTGCAATTGTTTTCAATTCTCACTATTCATGCTAGCGCTGAGGCTGTCAAAGAGCCTAATAGGGTAGCCACGAGAAAGGGCGAAAGATAAGATCAAATGTATTTTAAAGACCTTCTCTGCCGCGCAAGGGCAAAATGATGTACTCGTGTACTCAAAGTTTTGCCCAAATTGAGATATTTATGTACTCGTTAAGGCACAAACAAAGATCTACAAGCAAGTCTTTAAACTATAACTATATATCAATTAGTTCATTAGATAGGTCACTGGATAAATTATGTGCTCAACAAAAATCTTTATCTGAAGAAGAACAAAGTAATGTATTTTGCAATTACTTTATGTCAAAAAAGTTGAATGAACAGTACCGTATGCTATGAGATTTAAGTCAAAATACTTTACAACGGCAATATAATGTATATCTACGTACATTATTTTGGAATTGGAGAGTCTTCAGACTCTAATTAGTAGTACAAAGGTACATGCAACTGTACATCGTTTTGCCGTAGTTTAACCTTACTTTCTAAAAAATCATTAGACATATGAACGTTTGAATTCTTCAGGTTTTTTCAAAATTTAAGCAAAAAAATGTCGTCGCAGGTTAAGTTAATGTTTAGATTTGTAATAGATAATAGATGTTGGCTCACCCGAAATCGCCCGGTGAAATACCATCGCATTGGCTTAGGTGACGTGAGAATGCTCTTTGAGATAACGTTTCGTCGCTGTGCCGATGTATCCGGTTTTCAGGGTGGAAAATATAAAAAATATATGAAAAACGCTGTGATGATAGTTTCAAGATCAAAATGCCCCCAGATCGGATATCCGGGTGGGGGCTGGTCCTGGCGCCTCATCAAGTGAAGTTATCACAACATCCACCATTTCCATCCGCCAGGTGGGTCCTTCAAATAACATTCAAAATGGAAATGGTGTGACAACTGAAGTTGTTAAAAGCCCCAAAATTAGCTATATAATAATATCAAAAAGCTAATGTTGAAGAACCGAATATAGTCATGGCGGGACACTCGATTTCCTTGACTTCATCGATTCATTTATTGGGGGTCAACTTGGATAGTTATATATCTTGGCATAGTCACGTTGCGGCCATTGCTAAGGCGGTCATTCAAAACCAACGTGAATCATTTCCTGCGCACACGTACCGCTCGCAGAGCGCCATAAATGATTAATCCTGCAGTGCTGTGCCTTACCATAAAAAATATATATATTAGCAGATTATGTAGAACAAATTTGTTGAAAAATATCTAATTTAGGTACACTTGTTATATCTGTAATGAATTATGTAATATTTAGACCGAGATTTTACCAAGCTCCCTAATTATTAATTCGTAATGTTGTATTTCTTATTCTTAATTAGTAAGGACTTAACAACATTTTCAATTTGTGATTCGGAAAGAAAACGAAGACCCTAATTTATTCAGAAATATCTTATGGACTGACAAAGCCACATTCACAACATCGGGGGTTTTCAATAGACATAATAATCATCACTGGGCCGTTGGAAATCCAAGAAAATTTCAGACAATTAAATTTCAAGGAAGGACTTCAATCCATGTCTGGTGTGGCATAAAAAATAAGAGAATTTTGGGACCAATATTTTTTTACGGGACTTTAAATGGACAGAGATACTACGAGTTCTTAGAAAACGAAATTGAGAACTTTTTAGAAGAACTACCATTGGAAGAATATCAAAATTTAATTTGGCAACATGATGGGGCCCCTCCGCATGCCGTGCGTGAGGTTACTCAATATTTAAACGGACGCCATGAAGAATGGATTGGTAGAAATGGAACCTATGCTTGGCCACCCAATAGTCCCGATTTGTCAATATTAGTCACATTTCTTTGGGGCCATTTAAAGAAAATGGTATACAAGCAGCGAAACCACAATATTGAAGAGATCATGCAGAAAATTGTGAATGAAATAAATCGCCTTAACCAGGAAAATCACAGTATAACAGCAAGTTTGGAAAGGCTACAAAGAGGTTATCGCACATGTTTCGAGAACAACGGAGGTCACATTGAACAATTAAATTATTAATGTTTTTTTTTTAAATTAGTATAGAGTTGGATTTCTTTTTCTGTCATGTAATGTTTTATTTTCCTCAAATAGGTTCTTTGTCCTTAGAATAGTATTGACGGATGTATTTCTGTGAAAATTTGCAATAAATCTTCTCCTTGCTTCTCTTGCATTTTCTTGGCATTTGTAGAACAAGATAACAATCTGCAATCTCTCATCTAATGAATATTTCATTTCGGCAATATTATAGTAAATTTGTCAAATTTTTTGACTTTGAAGGATTCAAAGGTGATTATACCTTTATTACCTAGTGTATGTTTCAAACAGGTTAAAGTTAAATTATACTGGATAAAACATTAAAATTTAATAAAAATAGCTGTCACAATATTAAATATTTTAATCAGAACGGACAAAAAAAAATCACTCGTTCCAAAAATCGTATAAAAAAAGCTATGTTCCATTTAAAAAACACCTTATCCATAGCGTAACTCTTTTGTTTCTGGTTCAAATAAATTTTTGGTTTAATTTTTGAATTCTGCAGGAAAAAGTACATCGATTGGCTATTTTGGATTTTTCTTTAAATACAAGGAAGCTCAAAAATGAGCCCCTGTTCAGTCCTCGTTGGAAGACCCTGTACTTATCTGGTCCCCCAATAAAGTTAGGAAAATTTTAGAAGTATAGCTTTACTCAATCCAATAATATGTTGTTGTCAATATGCAAAAGAGTTGGGCTTGAAGTAACGAGCATAAGCTACATTCTCATTCTTATGTAACATAGAAATTCTGGCCGTGTTAATAAAAAATCTCATAGTCAACTTGAATGAATCAAAACCACCTTAAAGTAGAAAGTTATTTTAACTCCTGTCTACTAAAAATTGATATTTAGGAACTAACTTTTTTCGCAGTTGTTTTAACATAATAGTGAATTGAGATTAACAGGCAATACCTCTGTAACTGAAGTAACTATAGGTGAAAGTTACATTGATTACATTTATAAACGTTTTCATTCCTCTTTTATTTATAAAGTTACCCAAAAAAAGATTCAATACTGAGCGCGCACAAATATTTTTATTCTCGCGATTTTTTACAGCGCAACTTTCAAATCACGGTAATCCAACAGGGTAACCTATGATGTTACTCACTATATTTCCCGCAGTTCAATATATTTCTATGTATAACATTTCTGCGACAAAATTATCGTGTCATTAAAAACCGTAGTGCGGGGTCAGCCTAAAGCCTCTTGCAGTTTTTATATTAATTTGGCTTTGGTTATGAATTACTATTGGCCCTGTATTTTTAAACCATCGTAAAACACCAAATTTGACAGTGACATTGTAGATTAATCTTAATTAATAGAAAAACACAGCTTCTGAGCCTCCCAGACAGCCTCTCAGTTTGGGTATCCCATCTAAGTTTGGGATCTAGGTACACGCCCAGGAACTTAACCGCCGGAGGGTTGGATTCTCTTAGGGAGAAAAAAAATCATTTTTTGTGTTTTGTTCTCGTTCAGCTTAAGTCTATTGGCATTGAACCAATCTGCAGCTCTTGACTGTGCCAAGCCGGCATCCGCCTCAGCAATCCCAAGGTCACTACCCCGTATAGACAGAGTAGTGTCATCAGCAAAAAGGGTGTATCTTGCTGTTGTCTCATTAGAGTCATACAGCATAATAACGAGAACCAAATCGACTATTTAACATTGTAAATTGTACAAACGTAAACATCCATTTGAATATAAATAAGTGAATAAAATTTGAAACTTTTGTTTGCCTAGGTTCTTTAATGTTTTTATAAGTCAGGAGAAACTCCTTTAACATCTATTGATTAGTCGTTATTACTATTTAGCTGTATGGTTTGTAAAAATTTGTAATTAGCTGCTTGCTTGGATGTTTGTGCTTTTTGCGGATTTAATTTAGAAGTTATGTTGCAAAAATTTTGGCGCATTTTCGTTAAATATATATTATTTGTTCATGTCAATTTTAGTGCCTCCCTACTATTGTGAGATGGGATTTGGACCAACAGGGAGCCAGTCTTTAGGTAACTTGTACGTCCCGATTTGCCTTGATCTTGCATGTGAGTCGGTAATAAGTTGGTTTGTCGATACGTCTGTACGTCCGTAATAATTTCTAATAGTTTTCAAGAGAAAGTCGTTAATTGTCAACATCTGAAAGTCATTATGTAACACTACATTCATAATGTATCTCGGCGCGTTCGCGATGATTTTTAGCGCCTTGTTCTAAATCACCTGGAACTTATTAAGCTCCGTTCTGCTTATGTTGCACCACGTAGGTGCACCATAAGTTAGAATCGGCCTGACCAATAGGTACCTAGTAGAAATTGACCTTAGTCCTATTAGCAAGTCTACTCCGCCTGTGAAGGTGGGGGTAGATAAAGCCTAACTGTCGTATTGCAAGTTTTATTCTATTAATTGAATTTTGCCTCCAATTCAGCCTTTTGTCGAAAATAGGTCCCAGGTATTTCACCTCCTGGCACCAGTTCACTTGGACTCCATTGACCCGTAGCCTTGTTTCAAGCCTGCGGACGGTGCTTTTTGAAAAGAAGATGACCTTCGTCTTGGCGGGATTCAAGCGAATCTTCCAAGCCGAAAGCCATTTTTCCAGCTCGATTATGTGACGCTGCATCCGACTGACGACAATTCGCGGTGATTTAGTAGTAGAAGTAATTGCTGTATCGTCAGCGAAAAGATAGAGCTGCGTAAATCTATCTCGCGGAATATTGTGAGTATAAATGCTATATAACATCGGAGAGAGAGGAGAGCCTTGCGGCACTCCCGTCCTGATGTGTTTATTCAAAGAGAGTGCGTTCTCTGACGAGACCTCAAAACTTCTATTCTCTAAAAAGGCAGCTAATTGTTTGTAATTAAAAATACAGGCAGAATAACGCAACCAATAGTCTTGACAGAACTAACCTCAGACCACAGACCAGTTATGGTAGAGTATGGGGATCTGGCTGATCGTGAGCAAGGGTTCTATACCCGAACCAGAACAAACTGGGGATCTTCAGAAGGAAGTTAGAAAGTATTGACCAACTGCCACCGATCAGTTCAGATAAAGAGATATCAGAAAACATCATTAAACTTACTGATAACATAAATACTGCCATGGCCGAGTCCTTGCAAGTATTAACGTCCAAGTTCTCAAAGCAGAGTGCTATGGGGAGAGAACTCACTCAAAAGATCAAAGATAAAAATAAGTTGCTCAGGCGCGCGTGCAGTACTGGCGATCCGCGCATTAAAACACAGGATATTAGACTAACAGCAGAAATTAAAGGCATGTTAAGTAAAGAAGAATCGAACAGATGGGCAAATAAAATCGGAGGACCAGGTCCACCAGGTGTCTATTAAAGGGGAGAAGAAAGCCAATGTCATTCATAAAAGACCCAAAAAACGACAAAATTCTAACAGAGCCTGAGGAGAAAGCTGAACTGTTCGCAGATAGCGATTCTCCTCCACCAACAAGGAAAGGGATGCGCGGGTCACCAGGACAGTGCAAATTTACAAAAACATAGACCACGGAATTCAAAATTTGCAACAGATCACTATTGAGGAAGTTCTCTCAATCATGAAAATGATAAACCCGGAAAAAAACGCCAGGCTTTGACGGTATCAGTAATAAAGCGATAAAAAAATTTCCGCAAAAAACGGCAGTAGATCTAGTAAACATAGCACAAGCTGTACTTGAAAGGGGCTGCTTCCCTGAAGACTAGAAAAAAGCTAAAGTGGCATTAATACCCAAGACCGGTAAAGATCTAATATTGGCAGACAGCTATAGGCCGATAAGCTTATTATCAAGTCTAGGCAAAGCTGTTGAAAAGTTAATGCTAAATCGAGTAATCGAGTTTGTATTAGCCAACGATGTATTACCACCAGAGCTGTTCGGTTTTCGAGCTGCTCATTGCACGGTGCGCCAGACAACTAGGCTGTCCACTAATATACTGAGAGGTTTTAGTCGCTGCCTGTCGACAGGAGCAGTCTTTTTTGAAGTTTCTAAAGCGTTTGATAAAGTTTGGCACGACGGCCTTATACTGAAATTAATAAGACTGGGTATGGCGAATCGGTTAATAAAAATAATTATATCATACCTTGAGGACAGGTCATTTGCGGTGTCGTCTGAAATATCATTAGTTAGAAGAATCAAAGCAGGGGCACCACAAGGCTTACCCTTAGCAGCGATCCTATATAACATCTATACAGCGGATATACCAAAACATCCAATGACAACATTATACCTGTTTGCAGACGACACTGCGATAACCGCCACCTTGGGGTACCCTGGATAGTAGTCTCTAGATTGCAACGCTATATAGTTATTCTCCAGAAGTGGTTGGATGCATGGAAATTAAGGCTAAATGAGGGAAAAACTCAGGCAATCTGGTTTTCGAAGGCAAGGCTAAAGCTACCAGAAACCAAAGTAAAAGTAAACGACAAACAAATAGATTGGTCACAAACAATTAAATATCTTGGCATTGTATTCGACAGGAAGATGAGCTGGAATAGTAATATAGACGAACGAGTGAAGATAGCACTAGGGCAAATGCACTCAATGTACCCGCTACTCTGCAGAAAAAGTAAAATAAACACAAAAACAAAAATAACGATTTATCAAACAATTATAAGACCAGTACTAACATAGGGTGCACCAACCTGGTGCACTGTAAAAAAGACAAAACGTAAAAAGACACAAAAACTACAAAACAAAGTACTAAAAATAATAGCAGATGCACCAAGATACACTCCGACAGACTTACTTCACAGGGACATGAGGGTAGAGATGATCGACGAATTCTTCACAAAAATAATAACAAACTATCACAAAAGGACAGACGTATCTGAAAATCCACTAATAGTGGCATCACACATACACTCAACTGAACAACAGAAACACAAATATCCTAAGGACTGGCTCCCACCATAAAACTAAAAGAAACAAATAAAAGTTGTATACCAAGAAACTTTATAAAACACAATAAGAAAATAAAAGAAGAATAAAATCACAAAACAATAGAAGAAACTCGATAGATAAAATAATACCAAAAAAAAAAAACAACAAATTCCAAGAGGTAACCGAGAAGGAAAAACGAAGAACGAATAGGAGTTAAAGGAGAGATTCCTAACTTAAGAAACCAACACAAGATGGTCTGATTGATTAATTCCAGATCGAGCTGCGAAGGAAGCAAGAACTTGAAAATCTGATAGGTGAGATCCTTAAGGTTAAGGGTGATAAACATCTAAAATTTGTCCCCATTCCTGCTGTTGGGCCTGACACGAAAGTAGTGCCCCAAAACAGCGGAGCCCCCCTTTTCTATAAATCCAGCTATAGAGAATATACGCGGTGACCTGACCCGAGGATAGTTCTCCTTGATAGTAGGATCATAGAAAATTTTGATTCTTATTGGGATATTATACTCAAAATCATTCGCTAGACTTGTCAAAAATTACATTTTAGGTTTTATTCATAATTTGAAGATGACAAAATCACCAGAAGAGGTTAATCTTATTTGAAGTTGACAGGAGTTGGCAAAGTCACCCGAAGAGGTTAATCTGATTTGAAGTTGACAGAAGTTTTTAGAAGAGATCAACCTGTACACGAAAAAAGAGGAAAATATAGTTTGAGCCAGTATTAATGACGTTATAAAATATTAACATTAAATAAAGAAAAAAATTGTTCATATCAGTCGTTTATCTAATCCTGGCAATGTTTACTGAGTACTACCCAGGTATTATAATCGATAAAGTCATTTGCAGACAAATATCTTTTATAGTAGATGGAGCGTATTAATGATGGGAGACTACTGTTGGAGATATGCCCAATAAACTATACCGTTAAAAGTCCGCTCAATAAAGTTTTCAGGCAAAGCGGCAAATATTTCATTTAAAGAGACACTAAATAGTTTTTTTAAACATTTGTATATCTCTCTTGGCACGTAATATAAATGTATGTTTCTATAATAATAATATAATGTTTTTTTCCTAAATCGTTTGTAGATAAACTTTACGTGATACAAAAAAAATGCTGATCGTTTTGGAATTAGCTTGTCATAATTATAAGATATCCAATATCTCTCAAAATATTTAATTTTGTTATCTGTGTTATTAATATAATATATTGGTACTTAGAAATGATGAAATCAAAAAATGCTAAATAGGCCAATTACAATACTAGCGGTACCAAAAACCCATTACAGGTATATTAATTATGGAACAAATTGTCCATCCTTTTCAAAGGGAGAGAAATATAAAGCACAGCTACATACGTTTAAATATAATTATTAATTATAAATTAAATAATTTAATTCTAAACTGCATCAATGCCTGTAAAATTTCTGAAGATGTCATGATGACAATCACCTTCCCACAAATTCAATATTATATACTACAGAAAGAGAGTAAACCCGTATCTGGTATATGTGATAATTTCTGGTCCAGGAATCCGCGCTCTATTAGACTTGGGTTGCCAAATTTACCAAAATAAATGATTAATCAATATTTCTTAAATATTATCTTTACCGCTTTAACGATTATAATTTGCAATATAATGGTGAAAATAAACGAGATATAGGTTACAGGGTATATACACTATACAGGGATATGCATACATCTAATTGCTTTATGTAATATATTTGGATTTCATACAAATTAAGATTTTATGGAAATTTAAAGAGAGTATTACGTCAATAATGTTGTGTTTTGTACCAAAATCCCTAAATTCCTTTCGTAGCTGTAGACTAGTGCATCTGAATATACATAATAAAAGGTGTTAAAATTTATCGGCACCCAGTAATGACTAAGCCTCTAGCCTATTTTAAAATAAATAAACAAAATTTAGAACTAAAAAACTTATACACGACATAAATCATAAATTAAAATTGTGTATTATAGGTAAGGATATAAAAAATATATATATTGTATATGAAAATAAAAATAAAAACGGCAAAGCAAGGATGAAGTGAGTAAACTGCCAGCCGACAAGACAAAAGCCCAAAATACTAATTTTAACTTAAAAATCTACCGTTACGCCCTTATCTTATCATTAGCCTTTTAAATGATGTTCTTATGGTTTTAGACTTTGAGCTATTTATGTATAATATAATGCGAGTATTAGGCGAAGTAAAGGTTAGTTAAATCATCGCTTATGCTCCGACTCCGATGAGAATTTCCATATTATTTGTGTGTGCCGAAATAAGAGAATTCTAGCATCTTAGGAATATCCGTGGATTTTGGTGAAAGTAGAATTTCAACAAGCAGATTCCTGAAGTCAAAACTATATAATATGTCGACTGCTAAGTGAATCTTTAAAAGGGAGTAATTCAGTAATTAGCGACTAGTTAAGACCAACTGCCATAAAAATCGTTTACACTTTTGATACCTAATATCTTCTTTAATAGGTATAAAAATGAGAATAGGAATAGTTGGCAAGTCATTGAAGTCATTAAATATTGTACAGCAGAACAACTACGATTGCTTGGTCCCTTCATTTAGGTAAGGAGTGAATAAGTTAGTCAGTTTAGTTCAGGTAAATAATAATAAACTTTTTATTGTTGTTTTTAAAATAGTTCTTTTATATAGGACAGTAAAGAATCGCGGTGTAAATTTAACCAATTATAACTAAGAGTGAAGCGCATAAGTTAATCGAAAACATTTATTTATAAACTCTAATATAGTTTGCCGTTATCTCTTCTATTTTTTTTTTATGATTTTTGGGATTTCCTAAACTCTAACCTGAAATATAGTCTATACGAAGTCAATCCGAACAGCTAAAAAAAAAGGGTCATGTACCGGGCCTGCTAAGTTTACCAATAAACTTTAAATATGAATTTCTTCCGCCCACGCCATCCCAACCAGCCGCTTCTAGTAGATGAAACAATTGTTGTGGACACAAAAATAAAATAGTGCCTAAAAAACGTCTGTTCCACTGCGGCCTTTTTTTGCCTGTTGCCAGTGGACAGTGGTGTGGTTTATTGTTAAAATAAGAGGAAGTAAATTTAGTTTATTCTTTTATATTGGAAATTTTAGCGAGTGTCTTAAGAGTGTGCCCGAGTGTAGTGTTTTCTAAGTTATTTTGTTGTTGTTGCTGTTGTTTTTGCCGTTCTTGTTGCCGTTGCTGTTGTTACTGTCGTTATTGAGTGTCGTGTTTTTCTAAATTGCTTTCTTGTTGTTACCGTTCTTGTTGTTGTTATTTAAATACTTAATCAAGATGGCGTTGTGGAGACCTTTTGATGTTTCTGATAATGAAACGGACAATATGGAAGCTGATTCCATGGTGGAGCCATCAGAATTTTATAATAAAGACTTACATGTCCAAACCGAGAGACTTATTTCAAATATTTACACCTGCTTAAAAAGTCAAAGTCGCCTGACCTCACAAAACGAAATTTTAAAAAGGATTTGTGAGCTCACTAAACTTGCTAGAACTACAATTTACATAGTGATTAGAGCAGAAGTTATTATCGACCATTTCGTAAAGCGAAAAAGAGCTAATCAGAAGCTTAAAGTTGATAATGGTTACAAAGAAGTTGTACGCCGAATTGTATATCAATTTTATGAGGAAAACAATGTCCCGACGTTAGAAATGATTCAGGATAAGTTACGGGATTATCCTGATTATGAATATAAATCTCTGGACACCTTGCGTAGTGTTTTGCTAAATTGCGGTTTCAGGTACAAAAAATTATACAAAAGAATGGTTATAATGGAATCGTCTCGTATCGTAGCATGGCGGCAAGAATATTTGCGTAAAATTAAGGTATATCGTCAATTAAATAGGGAGATGGTGTACCTTGACGAAACTTGGTTCGACACACACGATCTTATTAAATATGGTTGGGTGGATAATAGTAATAAGTGCACACTAAATGGACCTTGTTTTCGCGGTAATATTAATTTAAATCATATTACACGCAGGCAGTAATAAGGGTTTTGTTCCTAAGCACTAATCGGCTGACTACCATGAAGATATGACCGCCAGCCTATTTAAAAAGTGGTTTATTGAACAACTGCTCCCAAATCTATCCCTTAACTCTGTCATTGTTATGGGCAATGCATCCTATCATTCACGTCCACAAAACAAAGTTCCTAACAGTAGCACAAAGAGGGGTGAAATTCTTAAATTCTTGCAAAGTAGAAATATGAGAATTCCTCAAAAGGTTACAAAAAAGGTGTTATTGGAAGCTATAAAAATAGAGAACTTTAAAAGGGAATATGTAATCGACAAAGTATGCGAAGCACATTGTCATTCTATTTTACGCCTCCCTCCCTATTACTGTATATTTAATCCAATCGAGATGATTTGGGCTGCAGTCAAGAACAAACTGAGAAAATATAACAAATCCCCAACTGACAATGCTTTTGTACTTGGAAATATAAGGACAGTCGTTGATGAAGTAAACGACAGTGGTATATGAATGAAATGTGTCCAGCATGTCATAGAGAAGGAGGGTGAATATTTTATTTTACCGGCAATTGATCCCATTATTATATCCCCAATGACGGATTCAAGCTCTGAAAATTCGGATAGGTAATTTTGACTTTTCATTAAATTCGCAGGAAATAAAATATAACGATAAACGGGTAAGTGTTTTGTTATCATTACTATATACAATGCTAATTTAAAAAAAATAGATCCGTGTAGTTATATGAAAGTTGGTGGGAATAATTTTTTATAATTATAATTTAAATGCTGCGCCACAACGCCGACCTCAATAGTTTTCCATTCGGTTTTGTATATACAAAATAAAATTAATTAATTCGGTGAAATATTTTTCATTCCAAGCGTTGCACGTCGCCCATGCTTCAGAAATAAGTTGCCGGCTATAGCCCGAATTTAATTTATTTACTATTTCGATTGACTTCGTATATATATATATATATATATATATTTGAGAGGGTAGTCTTTGCTGACTAGTTAGAGAACAAACTAGTAGAATATTGGGGTGTGCAGCAATATGAAAGGATACTCTTTAAAGTTTTACTCCAAGCTTTCGTAATTATTTATTATCAATTCCATCTTCAGGGAGACTACAATAACAGTGAGGCTGCTATACAATTATATAGTGTTAAACTACGTACACTTTGTTGAGGGTGATCATGTGGATCTTAGAAATTCGTAATTGAAGCATCAAAGTAGCAGTAAAACTCGTTGAAGACAAAAAACCAAAGGTTCATATAAGTTAGGTAGGTTTTAAAATTGTATAAGGACGAAACACGAACATGAAACTGGAAAACTTAGTTACGTTCACATAATTAATAAGAATTTTTTTTATTATTTAATTGATTAAGTTAGCTTAGCCAACTTTAAAAGGTATGTCAGTCATTTGGCGCGAATGAACAGACAAAACGTGCAACCACCGTGATAAAGACAGGTTATGAATCTCCGTCAGATTTCATTTTTGAAAAAATTGACAGTTGATGACTGTCATTTCATGTGACTTCTTTGAGACAAGCCATTAACAATTTAAAGAGGAAAAAAGAAGACGAAGAAAGTGGAATCCAATCACCATGGTATGCGAGATTGTCATTTATATTTTATTATACAGTAAACTATTGACATCGTTTGATTTAATTTTAATTTTATATAGATGAATTGTTTAAATTATTATGATCCAAGTTATTATTTTTATTTTTGTCTAAGAAAAGGAGGTATGAGTAGATCTCACTGAGGTGTTGAATATTTGTTCTTTTGTTTATGCACTGTGGTTCTTGTGCGATAAAAGCCATCTCAAGAAAGAGTCTTTTCGTTTGATTTGATTGAATCGTTAAAATTTTAGCTGAGTTATAGTCTATGTTATGTGAGAATTTATTGGCATGTTCTGCAAGTGCACATCTCTCAGGGTGAAGCCTACAGTCACTCCTGTGATTAGTGATGCTGCCAGATAACGGTCTGGAAGTTTGACCTATGTATATTTTATCACAATCAGCACACGGAATACTGTAAACCACATCTGATAGTTGTTTTAAGTCAGTTTTGTCTTTAGTTTTTGAGTAAATTGATCTTATTGTGAGGGCAGATTTGTTAGCAATTTTTATGTTGTCAATTTGATTAAAAATTCTAGAGAGTTCAGGGGTGATGTCCCTAATGAAAGGTAGTGAGGTATACTTACAAAGTTGTGTCGCTCCAGTTGCAACTGTGTTATTATTATTTATACTTGCTTCAACAGTAGGAGGATTATTAATGTGGTCTGACGACGTATTGAACAAAATCTTGTGTAGGAGTTTTTTTGGGTAGGAGTTATCTATAAAAAGTTGGAGAAGTATATGTAGATTTTTGTTGAGTAAGGATGGATGTGAAATTTTCGAAACTCTCATTTTCATTTGTTTGACTAAATTCTTTTTAGTACTATGTTTGTGATAGGACCAATAGTTTAAGAATCTACCCGAACTACAGGGTTGCCTGTACCAGTCTATGGTGATTTTGTTGTTATCATCACGTATAAACTTAGTATCTAGGAAAGGGACAGAATGAAATTCATCTTCTGTCTCTATTGTGAACTGTATGTAAGGGTCGTAGTCGTTAAGAGTATCTACTATTTCTGTTATACCATCCTGTGGTAATGCAATGATGATATCATCTACATATTTTTTTATAAAATGTGGTTTGAAGGAAAGGACAGGGATGACTACATCCAACAGGTCGTCCATGACATAATTGACCAAAATAGGTGACATTGAAGCTCCCATGGGGGTGCCAAATTCACATCCATCCTTACTCAACAAAAATCTACATATACTTCTCCAACTTTTCATAGATAACTACTACCCAAAAAAACTCCTACACAAGATTTTGTTCAATACGTCGTCAGACCACATTAATAATCCTCCTACTGTTGAAGCAAGTATAAATAATAATAACACAGTTGCAACTGGAGCGACACAACTTTGTAAGTATACCTCACTACCTTTCATTAGGGACATCACCCCTGAACTCTCTAGAATTTTTAATCAAATTGACAACAAAAAAATTGCTAACAAATCTGCCCTCACAATAAGATCAATTTACTCAAAAACTAAAGACAAAACTGACTTAAAACAACTATCAGATGTGGTTTACAGTATTCCGTGTGCTGATTGTGATAAAATATACATAGGTCAAACTTCCAGACCGTTATCTGGCAGAATCACTAATCACAGGAGTGACTGTAGGCTTCACCCTGAGAGATGTGCACTTGCAGAACATGCCAATAAATTCTCACATAACATAGAGTATAGCTCAGCTAAAATTTTAACGATTCAATCAAATCAAACGAAAAGACTCTTCCTTGAGATGGCTTTTATCGCACAAGAACCACAGTGCATAAACAAAAGAACAGATATTCAACACCTCAGTGAGATCTACTCATACCTCCTTTTCTTAGACAAAAATAAAAATAATAACTTGGATCATAATAATTTAAACAATTCATCTATATAAAATTAAAATTAAATCAAACGATGTCAATAGTTTACTGTATAATAAAATATAAATGACAATCTTGCATACCATGGTGATTGGATTCCACTTTCTTCGTCTTCTTTTTTCCTCTTTAAATTGTTAATGGCTTGTCTCAAAGAAGTCACATGAAATGACAGTCATCAACTGTCAATTTTTTCAAAAATGAAATCTGACGGAGATTCATAACCTGTCTTTATCACGGTGGTTGTACGTTTTGTCTGTTCATTCGCGCCAAATGACTGACATACCTTTTAAAGTTGGCTAAGCTAACTTAATCAATTAAATAATAAAAAAAATTCTTATTAATTATGTGAACGTAACTAAGTTTTCCAGTTTCATGTTCGTGTTTCGTCCTTATACAATTTTAAAACCTACCTAACTTATATGAACCTTTGGTTTTTTGTCTTCAACGAGTTTTACTGCTACTTTGATGCTTCAATTACGAATTTCTAAGATCCACATGATCACCCTCAACAAAGTGTACGTAGTTTAACACTATATAATTGTATAGCAGCCTCACTGTTACTTTTTCCTCATTTTGTAGTCTCCCTGAAGATGGAATTGATAATAAATAATTCCGAAAGCTTGGAATAAAACTTTAAAGAGTATCCTTTCAAATTGCTGCACACCCCAATATTCTACTATATATATATATATAAACTAGTGAATATTGGGGAGTGCAGCAAATGAAAGAGTACTCTTTAAAGTTATTCCAAGCTTTCGGAAATCATATATTTCATTTCCATCCTCAGGGAGACTACAATTTATATAAATTAAGATTAGGAAACCTCATTAGAACAATAAATAAATGATTTTACTTACAACTTTTTTGAGATTGTTCATAAGGATGTTCATAGAATTAATATAGGACATGCGAGAAGAAAACGTGTTGAAACCTAAGTCAATTACAATTAAAATCAAAAATTGGAGACAATACTAAAAACATTGTATATGGACGTAGAAACACACAATTTAAAATAAAATCAAAATTTTGATGTTCACATTTTGAAAATTCGTTACTAATTTGAAATTATGGAATTATTTAGCGGGAAATCATGACTTGCGTGCCTCCATTTTACGTGACTGGTAGGTTAGGAAATACTGTCATTTTAACATGTCATTAAAATTGTCAAAAATATTTTTAATGCGGTTTACAATAAGAATAATATTAAATAGAGAGAATTACGGATTTAAGTGTTATCGTGCAGCAAACCTGAAAAATCGTTAAAAAAGCTTGGAATAACTTTAAAGAGTACTCTTTCATTTGCTGCACTCCCCAATATTCACTAGTTTATCTCTCAACTAGTCAGCAACGACTACCCTCTCGATATATATATATATATATATATATACAAGACTAGTGAATATTGGGGACTGCAGCAAATGAAAGAGTACTCTTTAAAGTTATTGCAAGCTTTCGGAAATCATATATTTCATTTCCATCCTCAGGGAGACTATAAATTTATATAAGTTGAGATTAGGAGATTTGTTTAGATCAATAAATAAACGTTTTTACTTACAACTTTGTTGAGATTGTTCATACAGATGTTCATAGAATTAATAAAAGACATGCGAGAAGAAAACGTGTTGAAACCCAAGTCAATTACAATTACAACCAAAGTTTGGAGATAATATTAAAAACATTATATATGGACGAAGAAACACACAATTTAAAATAAAATCAAACTTAGTTGTTCACATTTTGAAAAAATTCGTTAGTTAATTTAAAATTATGAGATTATCAAGCGGGGAAACAGGACTTGCGTGTCACCATTTTAAGTGACTAAATAGGTTGGGAAATACTGTAATTTTTATATGTCATTGAATTTGTCAGAATTATTTTTAATGCGGTTTACAATAAGGAAAATATTAAACCGAGAATTTTCGGATTTAAGTGTTTTCATGCAGCAAACCTGAAAAATCGTACTGTATTATATGAGGTTCGAAGTGTTAATATTAATATTGGCATTAATTGTAAGTAAATTTTTATCTAAATGGAGCAGATATGAATGGATTAACTTAAATGTTGGATATCCGTTCTTTTGTTCATACTTTTAGGTTCTTGTGCAATAAATGTCATTTCCAAAAACAATATTTTTTTAAAGATAGTTTGTGAGGTTTAAATCTCAGCTGAATTGAAGTTAATGTTATGGTCCAAATTATTTGCATGTTCGGCAAGGGCACATCTCTCTGGGTGTCACTCTTGTGGTTCGTGATTCTACTAGACAAGGGCCTAGTAGTTTGACCTATGTATACTTTATTACAGTCTGTACAAGGGATTTTGTAGACAACATCTGATAACTGATTGGACTGTGTTTTGTCTTTGAGTTTTGAGCGAATAGAGTTTATTGTAAGTACAGGTTTGTATGCAATCTTTATATCATTGATTTCTCTGAATAGTCTAGACAGTTTTGGGGTGACCTCTTTTATGTAAGGCAATGAAGTGAATTTAAAGTTCAAAGTCGCTTCAGTTATATTTCTGTTTGTATTGTTAATATTGTTCACGTTGGGTGCTTGTGTTATAGTGGAGGACGTGCTGAAAAGTATCTTTTTTACCAGTGTGGCAGGGTATGAGTTATTGATAAAAAGTTGGAGGAGGATGTTAAGATTCTTATTTAGGAAAGATGGGTGTGAAATTTTCGAAACTCTGGTTTTCATTTGTTTTATTAAGTTCACTTTAACGCTGTATTTATGGCAGGAGTGGTAGTTTAAATATCTACCTGCACTACAAGGTTTTTGGTACCAGTCTATGGCAATTGTGTTGTCTACATTGCGTATAAATCTGGTATCTAGGAACGGATCAGAATGAGAGTAATCTTTCGTTTCTATTGTGAACTGAATATATTGATCATAGTCATTGAGAGTCTCCACTATTTCAGTTATGCCATCTGCAGGAAGTGCATGACGTTGTTTGCCAAATTAAGTGAGTAGTATAGCAATGTCACTCCCAACCCAAAATCCCATAAGAAATAACATTGCGCTGAAATCTGCATTTTTCGGGCCATTTTAAGGCGTGGTCACTTGGTCCGGCGCGAGCCCCAGAACCGCGGCGGAGGAAGCCTCCACAACAGGCGTTGAGCGCGCATGATGATAGAAGGCGATACCGCGAGACCCTATGCATAATTCGCGAGGCTAGCTCAGGCAGGTCAGCGACCCCGAGCGGTGGTCACCCGATGGTTACCCGATGATCGCCCGAGGGTATCCGATGTCGGTAATATAGGACTCATCTTCCTAACCTGAGTGGCGCCCCTGGTATTATCAGCCCTCATTATTTCAAGATTCTAACCCAACTTTATGACCCATGGTCACGTGTTATTACATTTATAGCGGAGGGGAGATGACGTACCACGTTCTCAATAGTACCCAAACCCAAGTACCTAACCTGAACATCTATCTAAATAATCAATATTGAACAACATAATGAATAAATAATAACAGAAAAAAAGTTTGTGCAGTCAGCGGGAATTGAACCATAAACCTCTGGGGCCGAACCTCAAAGCCTTGCAAAATACGCTACGAGAGCATATAGATTAAAACTGCTAAACAATGTTTGACAACGTGAAACCACGGGGGCACATCTGAATAGATTGCTGGAACAAAAGGTCCTTAAGTGGGATTATGGTGATATTTTATAATATACAAAATTAGGGTAAACCAGGCTGGGCCCTCCAATGTTAATTTTCGGAGGGATTTTTATGACTCATATCTCCGGAACCAATGGGCCTAGGATATTGCGCATACGTAGCTGAGGTTTATGAAATGGGTTCTTGCGCATGACTCGAAAACGACACCTGTCACCTGTCAATTAAAAACTGTCACATGTCAGATGTCACCTGTCAAATGTCAAAATCGACAGCTGATGTATGTCACGTGTTTAGGGTGACGTCATGAGTCGTTTAAAAAGAAGAACGGGGTTGATCGGGCCAATAGGGAATAGAGACTGGGGACAGAAGCGTTAACTATGAAACCACATTTCAAAAATCGAACAATTTTTTCGGAAAATCTGGTTGCTATACAGATGCAGAAACAGAAAGTCGTATATAATAAACCTATGTACGCAGGGAATTTTGGAAATCTCCAAGACAATTATGTATGACTTTTTGTACGATTATATTAAACCTAAATACGGAGATAAGGCTGTCTTGCTCTACACCGATACTGACTCGTTAATCTTGCAAATTACAACCGACAATTTTTACGATGATATAAAGGAAAATTTAGACAGATTTGATACGTCCAACTACCCAAAGGATAACCCACACAATGTTCCTGTAAACACATCCATCTTGGGCCGTATGAAGGATGAGTATGCAGGAAAAATTGTTTGGGAATTCTATGGAACCGGTGCGAAGGCATATTGTGTAAATGTAGACGGCGAGTTGACCAAAAAGGCCAAAGGGGAACCCGACTACGTCACCAAAAAAAGAGCTTACGCTTACAGACTATAAACAAGCGGTTGACGTAGAGGGTACTAAAATATATCGCGAAATGTCGACTTTCCGTTCTCAATTACACAATATGTATGTCGAACTTAAAAATAAGGTGGCGTTGTCACACGCGGACGACAAACGCTTCCTTATACCGGATTCCGAGTACACGCTTGCTTGGGGCCATCGAGATTTGGTATTGTACGATGAGGATTCACAGGAGAGAAAAGACTGATTATGTGTGCAGCTTTTTATGCCTCGACATTCTTTGGTAGCTAGGGGGTTGTTAGGTTAGGATATTTATTTTAGGTTAAGATATTTATTTTAGACTAAGGTATTTATTCTAGGTTAGGTGCTTGAGTTTTTGTTGAGTTGTTTTATATCAAATAAAAGACTAGTTATACTTTAATATAGTTATTGATTTTAGCTGTTCTTGTTGCGTTTTTAATAAACATGCTTTGTTTTTCAATAATAGTTTCATTTCTTACAAAAAGACTCAAATATATTAATCTTTAAAGCAAACACAATTTATCTTATATAAATTCTCAATGTGTTTAGAGAATAAATCTATAAGACTTTCATCCCAGCAAAACAAGTATTGCTCATTTTCTTCAAATGTTAAACATCGGCTGCCGAGGTATGTATGGAAACGCAAATTGTAGTTGTCAATTATAATAGTAGTTTCAGGCCAGTATCCATGAACACCGCTGTAGGTAGTTATAAACTCCTCAAAATCATAATTGGAAAAATATAGCTCTCCTTCAGCAATCTCAACGATAACTCGCTCGTCTGCAGTAGAAAATGTTACTGTAACTTCATCTCCAACTTCATATCTGATTTGAACACTCATCTTGAATATTAAGTCTTGAGAGTAACTTAACCAAAGATTTTCGGTCTTCGTAAAGCTTTATACGTTTCTTCAGCGCACGAATATTACTTAAATGATCTTTGATCTTCTCTTCAACTACCTTCGTCATAGGTTCGAGAACAACTGACAGTTTCGAAACAGAGTCTAATTCTAAATAGATCCGTTGTGAACGGACTCTGTTAAACAGACCCTGTTGAACGGGCCCTGTTGACCTGAACAGCCCTGTTCAACAGACCCTGTTCAACGGACCCTGTTGACCTGTCTGTTACAGAAAACAACCCCGATAAAGAAACAAAAACGTTTGAGCTACGTGGGAAATAAATAAAAGCTGGCTTGCTGAAAAATTTAAATATTTATTAAGGTAAAAGACTATAAATATATCGATACAACACTTTGGCATTTCTAGCACTACAAACATTAATATCTAAAATATGATATTTACAACCATCAACATCTCCCTTCTCCAATTTTGGTACACCAATGTTGTCTTCTAGGTTTATAATATATGGTGTCCTACAGTTTAATTCTAAAAATGTTTTAACTAAAAATTCCTCTTTAACACGTCCTTTAACGTAAATAATGTCTGCGTCTATCAGATTGTTGGAGATGATATTATGTAGCTCCCTGTAATCGGTATCACCATAATTATAAAGGATACCATGATGATTTCCAAATAGATATTTGACTTGTTTCTTGCAAGCCTTACTTAAGGTGTCGAATGGTTTAACTGGTTTAAAAAAGTAACTTTTCATACTATTCCCATCGTAAATAGCCAATTCTTTGGCACAAAATTCAGGTATGTTAAATCCTTGAATATCGACTACAACGAACTTCATTATCTGAAGACTCAAATCAAACTGATTACATAAGGTCTCTTACTTGTCCAGTTAAAGCTTGATACTCGAGAATACGATCGTGAACAATGATACAGAAGGCACGTGCATCATTCGAAAAGTTTTCAGAACTTTGAAATTCTAACTTGACATCAACTGTTGCACTCTTGATGCTCTCGTTTTGTTTAGAACAATAAATTACAAAAAGAGTCCTTTTGGCAAACGCCGCAAAATCCATTAGTGGTTCACTAGTCGGCTTGCCTAGATATGATTTTTGAAATTCCGTGTACATCCTGTAAGCTTCCGTAAACTGTCTATTGTTAAAGTTTAAGTTTAACGATTCATATGGATACACTTCGGAATTTAGAAACAATTTAACATCGGTGATACTCAAATTATCTAAATATGTACAGTCGGACTTAAAATTATCCTTACGATTGTCCATAAAAAATACAATGACATATCGAGCACGTTCAGACATTGTTTTAACAGTCCAAATAATAATATCTTTCTTAGTTGTTTTTAATGCGGGTAATTCGTGTATTTCCCAATTTCGAAAAGGGATAAAAATCGGTTTATTTTTAGCAATGTCATCTAAAAGTCTCAATTTTATTGCATTGCTCGGATATATGTGTCTAACTTTCAACTCGATAGACTTTAAAGTTATGGCAGCCTTTTTATCGCCATTAGCAGTAACATTTTTATAGCAGTCATCATCATGTCGAGCACGTACAAGCTTAATTTTTTGTTTTCCCATAATTACATTCTTATAATCAGCAAAAACACCTAGCAAGAAAGAGAGAGGAATACGTATATTAAACTCGTTTGTAGTGCTCTCTAACGTTATTAGTAACACCACTGGGCCAATTCCATCCTGCAATCTCTAAAGCACGACTTTCTTGGTCATTTAAACATAGCAAACTTTTAACCATACTAACGATACCAGGATCTCTAATTTTTTCAATCTCCTTGCCATTGACTTCATAAGATATGGACTCGAAAAGGAATGCACCAGCATTATTTTGTTAAAGAACAATTGCCAGTTTTTCCAGCAGTTGTTTCTTCCTTAAATTCACCCTCAATGTAGAGTTGGGCTTCGCTCATATCCAAAAATACATCTTGTTGATTGATGACAATCTCAATTACGTCATTGTTGTTGAAAGAAGTGGTAAACGGATGGTATGTATGCCATTCTTCTCGAATGATTGACTCATCACTATGTATTGGATTAAAAACCTGAAGTTTTTCTGACATGATAGCCGTAGATAGT